>OY992531.1:110407517-111895095 GCA_963921185.1 Dasysyrphus tricinctus | reverse complement strand
ATTGTTCTAAACTTCATGGGACACAGTGATTTAGAATGAAGAACAGTTTGGTGCAAGGTCTTTATTCATGGAACACATCATCCATTACATATCTGCTTTTTTCTCTAGTTTCCTGTTAGCAACAAATATATTAAACACACCTTTTGTTTATTAATTTCTTTTTTTTTTAAGTTTTCACAATAAAACGGACTAAAACAAGCATCTTCACCGTGCGACTTTCAAAAATGAACTTAAACAAAGATTGGAAAAAAATAAAATCCCTGAAGACAAAATGAAATATAGCATGTGAGCGTGCGACACTAATTTTTTTAAGGATCCAGGAAGTACCGACAAAATGGGTCAGTGAATTTTCTTGAAGGGTTACTTCACAGGTTTTCGAATAAGTTTTCAAAGAGAGCACTCTTAAATATTCGGTATTATTGCTTGGTGAATAGGTTTATGAAGCTCTTAAGTTATGAGCGTTCGGTGAATACCGCCCTTAAAATCCGAAAAACTATCTCCAGAACTCATTATTGTTACTGTTGCCATTTTTTTCCCGTCACCGTGGCTAAACAATGCAAAAAAAAAAAAATACCGATGTTCTCGAGCATCTGTTTACACAAGTTGGCTGGTTGGGCGAGTCAGCAAGTTTTCAAAACATTTTGAAAACCGTCGAGCATGTTGGTCCAGCAGTTGTTTTTGCGTTTAAATGATCGAGCATGACTCGACAGCCAACCATGTTGTCCAGCATGTTGGTCCACGTAAACCCCCCTATACACACTCAGCTTTAAGCCAGGGACCCATGCATACGACGCGACTATAATTGCGGAGTGGAGCGTTTCGTTCATTTTTGGTTACGGAAGTGAGGTACGCTCCCGAGCGCACCTCATTTAAGTAAAACTGACATTTAGTGAAATAGGAATGGCAAAAAGAGATAGATGATAAATATATTATGGGTGCGTTCCCCTTTTTTCGGTACGGAAAGCAACTTTGCGTAGGTTTTTGACATTAGCTTCTGTGCCCTTCCGACTATTAGGCGTGTTTTATTATTATCGGGATCTGGATCTAGATTAAGTTTTACACGTAATACAAAAACAAAATAATGGGAAATTTTCTAAAATTGTTTTTGTAACACGTGTTAAAAGAAGATCCGATCCCGATTATAAAAAAACACGCCTATTATAGTTCTACCTTAACAATTGAATATGAAGAAAATTTGAAAAGAAATTCTTCTGTTTAAGTGGAGTGAACTTTTAACTTTGAGTTCTACCTTAACTTTCGAATCGATAAAACTAGTCGAGAAACGTTGAGAATTGAAACGGAATTCAATTTATCGCATCATCGGGTTTCTGTAAGTTTGACAAGCGTTAATTTTATCAACTGGAACAATCGGAATAGAAATCCTGGAATAAATCGATAAAATGGGTTTCTGTATCTCAGAAAAACAATGGGGCGTATTCATAGGGAATTACTAAAGTCATGATTTCTTGATCTATAGTTTAAGGCTTGTTGGGTAAATAAACACAGCTCTTATTCATAGTCAGTTTCCCAGCTGTTTTTAGTAGAACCCTTGGCTAAGGTCCTACTACAATAGGTCTGTTTCTTTACTCGCCCGCGGGATCCCAAAGTATCCCAAATCTACCCAAAACGTGTTTCTTTACTATTTTCTGGCACGAAAATGCCAGAGCTTTTGACTTTTTTCATTTCCCCTCCAGCAAGAATCTACCCGAACATTTTAGTTGCTGCACTATCTTGCTTGTCAAACAAGAAATCAGCTGATCGAAAAATTTGAAATAAAATTGTTTAAGTAGCGTACATAAAATGGATTTATTTAATTTAATTAAATGAAAACGATACAATGGAGACAAATATAAAGTAAAATGTTTCTCCTTGTTCTTTTAATATAGCCCAAAATGATAAGTGCATATAAAAAGAATTGAAATTACATAATTTTGTATGCGGGGAGCCTACAAGCAATGAAGTTAAATAGGTAATTTTAACCGCAACAAACCAGAAACATCCCAAATGCGTTTCTGTAGTTTTCATTTGTGGTTAAACATTACAACAACAACATCAAAAAGCTCAATCCCAAACTTTTTCCCAAACTTTATCCCAAAAGTAAAGAAACAGACCTAATATTATACTTCAAATGATAACAGGTCAAAGTTTTTTTTTCTTATTTACACTTTAATTTACACTTATTTACAAAGTGTAAATTTTGTGTGATCCTTCCTCAAAACAAAACAAAACTATTAAATAAAGAATCCACAAAAAAAAATCGAACAAATATTCAATAATATTTTTAGATGATCATCTAAGAAAACATAAAACGCGAACGCCAGGAAAACTGGTCGCAACCAGAGAAAGAACTTTTTTGTTTTTTTATTCAACTTTCTTTTCTATTTCTTGGTGGCACATTTTGCAACTCAAACTCCTCTAAAATATATATCTTCTTTAATTGCGGTATCAATCGACATAATCGACATTTGTCAGGGTGATAAGTTTACGTAGCATTTCTTTGATATTAATTATTTTTTCAGCATTTTAATTCTAAAAAAAATCAAATTTGACATTTGGCTATGATAATAACAAGTTAAACACAGCTTTTCCATGTTTAAAGTTAGACCACAGGGGTGGAATCGGCTAAGGCGATAGTTGACTGTCACAGTTTTGATTGTAAATTTTGATTATCAACTTTTCTTTGTTCTGCGTAAAGTGATCGCTAAAAATATATAATTTATATGTTAAAAGTAACATTAATGAATGTTCTCATAATATTTTGTAGTTACATTGGGATAGGGAGTTCCAGAATATTTGAATTATTTCTTAAGTTGATTCTGACCAATATTTGATCTTTTTTGTAGTCATTTTCTTCATTTCTCGTTCTTCGTCACATAGAAAATTTGCATTGAAGTAAACATAACTATAAGGTTATGTTTATTTTAACATTGATAATTTTTCTTTTTTTCACAAAACTTTCGATGTATGTATAGTGGAGCTGAAGCTGACACAACTTATATTTCTCAAAATAATCAAACAAAATGTATGAAAGTGACCCCTAAAAAGCTGTCACCCACATTCTCTAGCAAAAAAGTGATAATTAATTTGATAATCACCTTACGTGGAACAAAAACATTTATTTTGATTATCAACAATCAACTATCGCCTTAGCCGATTCCACCCCAGGTTTAGCCCTAAGCTTAGGTTTATATTCATTTATGAATAGCCTAAGCTCTGGACTTGCTTAGTAACAACTTAGCAAGAGTGTAGCTAACATCTATGAATATGCCCCAATAAGTTTTCCATTTTAAACGCCAAACTTTTCAGAGCAGCGATAAGCTGGCGAGTAAAGTGAAAAAATTGAAGTTACACATAACAAAACAAAATAAAGCAAAAAATGAATACAAAATTAAAGTGATTCCAGCCAAAGGTAAGTAAATAAATGTACAAATATAGTTGCTTTATTAATGGTAAAATTTCGTTTCCAAAAATATTCATTGAGTCGGAAGATCTTGCATCAGGATAAGGAGTTCTTTACCAAGTTATTGGCAGGAGACCATGTGCTGAGGCTAAAGGGCTTAAGAGAGTTGTATGACATTCAGATTATCAAAAAGACTAGTGAAATAGGCCTATTTCAGCGCTACTACATAAACTACAATGTAGCATATCTTGACAGTTGTGTTGTATCATTTATGTTTCAAAGATACAATCGATTTTCAGTTGAAGTACAACAGTGTAGGAATAGGGGAGTGACTGGAAATATTGGAAGAATGTATGATTCTGTTTCACAGCTATTGAAGCTTCATTGTTGTAATACAACTAAAAGTAAATTCTTACTTCATTTTTACATTAAAAAATGTTGAAGTAGTAAGGAAAAATGGTTGGATATAAACGTTAATAAACGACTGTAGATTTTTTTTATCTAAACATAACATTATAAATAATATAGACATGGTATTTTAACCTCAAAATCATCGTGAAAAAATGTACGTCCAAATACATTATAGTGCTAACCAGAGATATACAACAGCAATATAAACTGAACTCATAAGTACTTTGCTGAAAATATGACTCCCAAATGATTTGACCACGCACCACTTTCCTTAGCATATGGTCTGACACGCACACATACCTAACATGCTGGCTCCACTAGACATGAGCGATGCCCAACATCAAAACCACAATCCAATCAGCAGTCTGATTTGTATGGATATTTCACTGCTCAGACATGGATTTTTGAGCCATTAGTTTTTTCAAGACATGTTCATAGTCAAAGCATGGCTCATGTCCAGTGGAGCCAGCATGTAACAATATAATTTTTGAGTTCCTCATCTTCATAATGAAGTATCTTTACCACATTCACAGCAGTATTAATAAAAACCTGCTATCCGCTCCGTAACACACATGTTAACTGGCACACGGATAGACAACTTGTCCGTCTGATAACTTTTCTTATTACAGCTAAGTTACAGTTCCTTGACGAAAAAAAAATTTGTTGACGTTTAAATTTTTTGTATCGAGCTGTGAACTTCCCAAAAGAAAACAAATTATATATTCACCACGAATTTTTTTGTATTAAACAATGTCGCTGACATTAGTCCTGTTTTTTAGTGCATTTTTATCTTCGCTTAGAAAAAAGTTGCATGTTAAATACAACAACAGTACGGAGTTATACCAAATTGTTGTTGTATTTAACATGCTACTTTTTTCTAAGCGAAGATAAAAATAAACTAAAAAACAGGGCTATTGTGACATTTCATCCACAGTTTGAGAACATCAAACACTCTCAAATGGCATTCTGAAAAAAAAACGATAGACGAGACGATAATGGTTGAGTTACTTGAAGCAAATCATTCCCGATTTTGAAAATTACGGAATGATCCCCCTGGAGATACACGACAGAGCCAACGAGCCAAATGGTCTCGCACCGGTCCAAAATACATCGTGTGGTCAAATACACCAAATGCATGTTCAAAGGCGAGGAAGTTCCCATGAATGCAGAAGATACCGACCGACTTTCCTTTCAATTTCAAGTCCAACTCGCATTCGCAAGACAATCAACAAATCGCCAGGCTTATGGTTGCAAGTGTGTGGCCTTACAAGTCGCAAATTTTTGGAATGGAAAATTGTACGTTTCGCGTTGGCGTGCCTGAAAACTGTCTGCATTGTTTGATAAAACAAACATTAATGATTTAATCAATTTTAACGGACTTGCACAAACACTAAAGCCTAGTACATACTTCCTCGTGAAGTGAACAATCACCAGCAGAGAAAGTGATTTTTTGATATTGCTCACTGGTACAGACTTGTGGATGTGTCGTGAACGTTTGACGTTTAAGACCACAATGCCTTCAATGAGGCATTTTTCTTTTGTAATCGAACTGTCAACTGTTCGCCAAGAGTTCCCGTACATTTTGCACGGGAATTGCTCGTGAACGAAAACTCTCCACACAGCTTCACGAGCACGTTCACGGGTGAACAAAAATGCAAATTCTGTATGGCTTCACGATATGATTCACAAGTATGTACTAGGCTTAAGTAGGCCAAGAGTCGGGTACTTTTACTCTGCAATCAATTGCAATTGTATTAGCTTTTCAAAAAATTAATTATTTTTGTTGTACGATCATAGACTAACTAATTATAAAGACAGGCTGTTCCATATAAAGAAAAAGGACACGATTTGAGATTGCCTCCACCTCATACATGTTTTGTACTTAGCGAGAAAAGCTTTTGCTTTATATGAAGTTTTCAAGTTGCATCGAACTGAAATTCATTTCACCACTATCGCAAGTGTATATGTTTTTGCTGTTGGTTTTGGGTATTTTGTCTGTTTTTTTTTTGTTGCAATTAATGAAGGTTGTGAAGCAGTGGTGGTAGTTTTTTTGTCTTTATAGTTTGCTCTAACTTAAATTTTGTTTGTGTGTGTACACTTCAGATATACATATTTATTTCATTCTTGTCGATCTTGGCAAAATTTTCGTTTTTAATTTCTTCTAAGGATTTTTGTACCACAAAATATATGTTAAAGCCTAGTACGCTGCTGATGCGAAACGAAATTTTTAGTTGGTCTCCAACAAGACAACGAAATGCTTACAAAAACGAAGCGGAAAAATATTCATTGACAGTTGCACAAATTCAAAAAATTAAAACAAATGCAAATGCAAAAAAATCACAAGTAGCCATGCTGTAATGAAAGAAACAACAAAAATAAACACGAAAAAACACAAATGTAATTTTTTCGCACACAATAAATGGTCTGGGTAATTAATTGAGTGCGAAAAAAGAGTTTAGACATCTCCAAATAATCTGCTACAATTATCAATTTCGCTCATCGAACAGCGTACTGCAGAACGAAAAGTAGAACTAAATTTTTAGTTTATGATTTCGTTGTGTCATTTTTGTATGGGATTTTTCGTTTCGCATCAGCAGCGTACTAGGCTTAAGGTAGGTTTGAAGGAAAAATTTGTTCTTTGGAGGTTTTCTCTGTTTTCACGTTTGGGGGTGGATGTGGAGAATATATGACTGTTCTGAAGCAATGGTAGACTTGGTGGCGGTTGTTTTTGTTTGCCATTTTTTGCTCTCATTTATCCTTTTTTGTGCGCTCTTGCGCCCTTGTACTCTTGCATATACATTCATAAATATAATCTCGATCTTCTAGTAATGACATAAGAATTTTCTTTTTTGGTGGTTTCGAGGATTTCTATACAGCATACAAATAATATGTAGGTAGGTAGTATGAAAGAATATTTTGTTTATTTTATGCATTTATTTATTCAGTTATTTATTCAAAATGTTAAGAAATACACGTGAATAACATACCTAATTTGTTTAATTGCAAAAATAAACTTACCGAATCGAGGAGTATGTTCGCAAATGATGTGTACAACATTCCTTTAAATCGAGTAAATTTATTGTAAAGTAAAAATGCTATTTTTTGCATATTTAAAGCATAAATAAAGATTCATTATTTGTATACATTCATGTTTTTTTCTATTAATTTTCTAGGCAAATGCGCCCGAAAATAGCGATATTTTCACTCTAAACGAATTTGCACTTCTTATAGTAATTTATCATGTTCACTTGAATCGCTATAATTTTCTAAAAATATAATCCTTGTTATATTATCATTCATTTCATACCTCAAAAAAGAATTACTGAAGTTATAAACCATTTCCGGAGAGCTTATTCGTGATATTCCAAATCCTGTATTTGTACCTAGTTTGCAAAATTTTGGGTTGAGTAATGTTCAAAAATCGATATAAAATTATGTGGTTAACCATGTCTGATATATACCAAAATAACCTGTTATTAATCAAAATTATTATAAAATACAAATTTTGAAATCGTTTTAAAAATGAGAGCATTATTGTAAATGGAATGAAAACTTGCTTTTAAACCTTTTGAAACCTCTCAACTACTCAAATTAAATGCAAATATAAATTTTAGCACGCTTTGAAAATTTAAGATTTTTTCAACTTTCTACAGATACCTAATTTCTGAAAATCGAAGCAGACTTATATAGAATTTAATGCAGCGGGATCGACATTTTTTTGATGTTTTTTGCTTAGTCTTGAAAATGATCAAAATACAAATTTGCCTCTAATTGACTAATAAATTAAAATTTATTTGGGAGCTGGTGAGCAATGCACATAAACATACTCAAATTTTAGTTTGGTTTTGCAAAATAGAATTTTGGAAAACTAAAATCATTTGGTGGGTGTGGTCAACAAATATGAACTATATAATTCACAGGTAGGAGGATTATGGCAGTTTTTCTTTAAGAATCCAATATCTATGCTTTCTGTTGGAAAATGTTATTTATTAGACAATTTAAGCTTATATTAAGAATCTGTATCTTCTCAAAATTCAAGTAAGCTTAATTAAAAGTTCTGCATACTGAAAAAGAAAAAAAGAAAATAAACCACCACTAATCTGAAAGAAGTTCTTATTTGAAAGCTTAATGAAAAGAAATTTAACCCCACATTTTTGAAGCATTGATACGACTATGGTTGAGTAACAAAATAGCGCTCAGTCATAGAAATACAATTTGAGTCCATCTGTTCCGTCGAATTTGATGATTTTTTCATAAGAAAAAACGACTTCAAGCAATAATAAGAAGTCTATAAAAATATCTGTGGTTAAAGGGTGTTTTTTTGAGGGTTGTGGTGAGGATTGGGGTTATGGTGGGATTATTACCATAAAACCTTTGACAAAGATGGTACCCTCATGAAACTTTATAAACATGTTCTATGAACTACCAGAATGAAGAATTAAAAGAGTCTATAAAAATATCTATATGGTAAAAGGATGTTTTTTAATGGGTGAAGGAAACTATAATACTTTTTTCAAAAACAAATATTGTTTCCAAAAACAAATAACAGCCTTTACCCAAACCCACAAAAACACCCTTTCTTCCTTGATATTTTTGTAAATTCCTTTGATTCTTCATTCCCGTAGTAAATGAAACACTTTTACCAAGTTTCTTTAGGGTATCATCCTTTTACATTTTTTTGAAAAATAACCACACACTTCCCCCTATCTTCAAAAAACCCACCTTTACCAGCGAAATATTTCTATAGACTCTTTTGTTTCCCCATTCTGTTAGTCCATAGCACATTTTAACAAAATCTCAGGGGGGTACCATTTTTGTCACATGTTTTATGGTAATCATCCCACTACTACCCCAACTCCTCAAAAAAACACCCTTTAACCACAGATATTTTTATAGACTCTTCTTATTATTGCTTTTCATGACAAATGAATCACTGATGTCAAGTTTCATGGAAGGCTCATTATTTTCAACTGGTTTCCGGTAATATTTTACTTTTATACTGAAAATATAGTCATCTTTACATAAAATTACAATAACTTTTTTCATGGAGGTCGTATCGACTTGGCTTTGGTGTCTTTTGATTCAGCATTCAAAACTGCCTTAAAAACATGTGTCACATGCTAAGGTTGCACTAAAGTTAATTTTTCTGTTTGATACACCACAATTTTCCCCCCTCTTCCCCTCAAAAAAACACCCTTCCATGTGAAATATTTTTATAGACTCTTCTGATTTTTCATTCTCATAATACATGAAACATTTTCACCAAGTTTTATGATGGTACTAATTTTTTTTTATTCGAAAGACTTTTTATACTATTTTACCTGTACTATTATGAATCTTACAAAACTGAATTCGGTTTGAATTTTTTTTGCTAACTTCGTTATAAGGGGTGGTTTCATTTGATTTTATGCTTTTTCGGTAAACAGAACTATTAATTGCACTCTCGACTGTAGAAATACTGGCACTGAACCTAGATTCTTCCCTTGTTTTAGCCATTTAAACCGATGAATTAGACGCAACGCTCAAAATTTTTCGTCTATCACTTGCGGAGGTAGCTGGTTTTGTGCATTTTTTCATTTCGATACCATATTTTTGTTTAGTTTTCAGATATAGAGATTCTGTTAATTTTTTCCCAAATTTGATGTCTCTTTTGACCTTGATCATGAAAACTATAAATTCCTGCGTACTCAACCGCGCCAAGAGCTTTTCCTCCACCCATTGTCCACTTTTTCCCAACTTTCGTGTGTCATGTCAAAGAAACCATGATATAAAGCCCAAAAATAGCTTTAAAAGGTCTAACCTTCAACTAGTTCAAAGCAAAAGTGATGATGAAGGCGGTTTATCTATTCAAATGAACAAAAAAAAGGGCTACGATTTGCACATGAATTTGAAGAAATGATAATAAAACGTGTAATGACTTTAATTTTAAGATTGTGTTTTCTTATTCGATCTTAAATTGAGTGCTTTCTCTAATGCCATTTACAAAAATTCATTTAGTCCGCTCAATTCGGAGTTAACACGGTTAATCGCACTCGAAAATTTTGAACCTATTCAAATGAACGGGAGTGTATATAGCCCAAAAGGTTCAGTTGAGCCAAAAAAGACGTCTGTGAAAATTTGAGCTCTTAAAATTCATGTTTAGACATGCCTCATCGCAGATTTTATAACTTAATAATGACAAGTATTTGAACTAACGGCATACGTTTTTCTTGTAGTAAATTGAACGTTCTACAAAAAAGGTCTTGACATGCTTTATCATAAATCCAGCCGTTTTAAAGTTACAGTCAGTCAAACTCATTTCATAAAATTCCCATACATTTATTTAACGTAAAATTAGCATTTTTTTAGTAACTGAAGATATTATGGTAACTAATATCACTCTTATCGAAAAATGACTTAAGACCTTTTTTGTAGAGCACTAATTTTCCTTTCGAATGGTGCGTAACAATATTACTTCACTTCAATTAATACAATTATATTACAATTATGAGTCGCTTGTAAATGAATTTTTTAGGGGGAAATTAAAGAGATTCCCTAATTAAACTCGGCAGAAAATGTTTTGAAACAGAAACTAAAATACACTTTATAGGTTTTTGGGGTGCTGAACTAGAATCGGAAGTCAGAAATATTCTACTACATCACGTTTGTGAGATATTCCCGTATGGAAAATTGAAAAAAAGTTTTTTTTTCAGCGAAAAACTTCTTTTTTTCAATTTTCAAACAGAAATATCTCATAAACGTGACATAATAGACTTCTGATTCGAGTTCACCCAAAAACATTTGGAAAAGTTTATTTTAGTTTCTATTTAAAAAAAATTTCTGCCGATTTTAATTAGGGAATTTCTATATAATTTCCCCCTAAAAAAATCATTTAAAAGCGACTAATTATTGTAATATAATTGTATTAATTGAAGTGAAGTAATATTGTCAGGCACCATTGAAAAGGAAAATTGGTCCTGTACAAACCTGTAAAAACCTGTACAAAAAAGATCTTAAGTAATTTTTCGATAAGAGTGATATTAGTTACCATAATATCTTCAATTACTAAAAAAATGCTCATTTTACGTTAAATAAATGTATGGGAATGAGTTTTGAAACAGTCTAATATATACACTTTTAAAATGTTCCCACATGAAATGTAATGCATTAAGAAAAATTCGCCTTAACTGGACACAACTGTATGACTGCAGCATATATATATATGTACATGTTTGTGTCTTACAATGCCTACATAATGCAATTGCCTTTGACCATAAAGAACGAAGAAACAATCGAATTTTGAACCGTTATTTTTTTAATAGAAATGTGGTAAAGGTTATTTATTTAGCAAAGTCATTCATTATTTAACCTTTGTGAAAGTGAAGTGTTTTTTTTTTCAATGAATAAAGAATGGCATCTAGGCATCCACTGCTTCATCCAAAATTAAATAATTTTTCAATATTTTGTTCGTTCGAGGATTTAGTTTCGAAGAAATTGGACTTATACTCACAAAAAACTTCAACGCCTCAACAGTGTTGTAACTTACCAATGAAGGTGGAAATAATTTAAAACATTAAATTCGGTTGGAGATGGCGGTGATCGAAAAAAAGCTCAAAAAGAAAAGGTGACAAAAGTTGTAGAAAGACAATCAACCCATCCATCGGCACTTTTTTCCATGGGCCTCAATGTCGGCTAGAGATTCGCGTGGTGCTTGCGTTAATAATCGCCTTTGTCATCAAAATGCCTGTGAACACGGTTTTTCAGTTAAGTTAATTTAATCTTAAGCTACAACTTAAGGGTATTTTTTAAATTATTGTGTATCATTATATAAAAATAAACATTTAATCTCCTGGCGCCATCATGACCATAAAAGTGAATTAAGTTAAATCTTCAATAATAGATTACTATAGTTATTTTCGGGAAATAACGGAAATTATTGCGTCTCACCTTGAAGTAAACATTGGTGGCAGGGAAAAAACTGTGCAAATCGACGAGACCTTTCTTACTAAAAGAAATTATCATAGAGGTCGTGTAACGGAGCAGATGACGATAATAGTGTTGGGGTTATATTGCAAAGAGGACAAGGTCGGGCGTTTTTTTTTAAGTGAACTCCAAATGTAAAGAAGACTTGTGGCCTTATATACACAAATACGTCCACCCCAACACCAGTCGTATTTGTACCGACAGCGCACGCAAGTACATAGGAGTAGAAAGTATGTTCCCTGGTTGCACTCATCAAGTAACGAATCATAGCAAAGGGGAATATATGAATATGACCGATCCAGCCAACACAATAAATGATCTGGAGAACCAAAACAAGCTTCTAAAAAAAACATTGTATGCCGCAAAACAACCCACCATCTTCATCAATATATGGCACTTTTCTTTTACAGAAAATACTGCCTTGAAGAGAAATATAAGGACGACTTGGGCTCCCAAATCATGGAGTTCTTACTTGATATAAAATAAGTATACCCATGTTTCAACGATGGTGAAGAAAGTGTCGGTTTACAACTAAAAGACCTCGACCCTCCCACAGTTCAAAGTGAGCATTTAGAGAATGTTTTAAAACCAAAACAACCTCGGCTCCTCAACATCAACGAAGAACTGGACGAACTCGACAGTAACACTAGTACGGACGTTGACTGCTTTGACGAGACTGACATAACTTTTTAATCTATATGTATAATATATATTGAAAGTTGACGTGACTATTTTTGACAAACTCCTGACTTAAGATACTAACTTTGCTCTAAATATTGACCAAAACTGCCAATATTCTAATAGTATTTTTCACCAATTGTTGCCCAATTCCTGTTCCACAGTCCACACATCAAAAATTGGGTAGTAGAGAGCACTCACGGGAGGATAAAACATTTCCCCTTCCTGACAAATTCTGTCCCAGGTTGACGTAAGTTAGATGTTAGGTAAATACAAACAAAATGTTAACACCAAACCATTACATACTTTTTTGCTTCTCTCTGAGAATATTATCAAAACTTGATTGTGTCAATTTTTGCCCGAAACTGAATGGATCAGAGCTATAAAGTTGCATGTGCTTTTGAATTTCATACATTAGGCATGTTTTGTTGACCTCCTTAATAGCTGCGTTTTATTATCTCCGTGTCTGGATTGAGGTTTTCTTTTAACGTCTATTACAAAAACAGCATGGGATCCAGGTTTCTATCGAGGTTAATTTCAATAACCCAGATACAGGTTTTCACTCTGAACGGCAGAAGGCTATTTACACTTGTGAATGATGTCAGCGGTTTGTCAGCAGTGTTAGGAATGTAGAGGGAAAGAGACAGGCTTTAAATCAAAAAATTATAAACATAAGAAAAAAAGAGACTGATATACAGGACTGTTTTTGCACTAACCTGCATATGAATGATTATAAAACGCGGCTAATGTAAACATTAAGAAATCCCTGTTATTGCAAATTTCAACAAAAACAAGTTAACTTCACATTTGAACTCCAGTAATTCTATGGCTAAATGTGGAACGTATCTTAACGTTGAAATTAAGAAAATCAACACGCCTATTGATATATTGTATTTTTTTCCGTAAAACTTAGATTAGACGGTCAACTCATTGACTCCTTGACGTCATCAGAAACATCGTCAATATTCTGTGAACGTAGACTGTGTAAACGCATAAAACGTTGACTTTATCATTCGTGTGAATGACGGCATTCGGTCAATGATGTCCCAAAACGCGTTGACGTGTTATCTGTGTCAATGCAATTGGCCTTTTGCTCGGGAGCGCACCTCACTTAAGTAAAACTGACATTTGGGGAAATAGGAATGCCAAAGAGATAGATGATAAGTAGATACAGTATGGGTGTGTTCCCCTTTTGACGGTACGGAAAGCAACTTTTCGTTGGTTTTGACATAAGCTTCAGTGCCTTTCCGATCATTATAGTTCTACCTATAGTCCCTGACCACACATGAAGAAATTCAAGCATTTTTCGTGATTTGTGATGGTGAGCAGAGTAACCCTGAGGCCAAAAGAGCCAGTAAAGGTTAGCCAGTTTGCTACACACACTAACTGTCAAATTCCTATTCGTGTATTTGCTGTGACGTAGGCGGCATGCCACACTGGCTTCTCTACTGGCTAGCGTTCGGATCTTACTCCAAATGGAGTAAATATACTCCGATTTTAAGGAACAAAATATAACTACCTGCTACGATTTTCCGCTCTTTCAAGATTGAAGCTGAAACCACTGTGGACTGCGGAGTGGCATCGTGAGTACTCTGAGTTTGATTCGTGGTAAACAATCAAGAACTGAATCGAGCCTCGAATCAATCGTTCAGCACCATATATGAATAGGTTAGTTCGTTTTATAAAACTATTTGTCCTAGGACGATTTAACGAGATTAATTTCTAATTTTCAAGTTTTACGAAATAAATTTGTATTGTAAATCTTCGAGACTTGAAGGAGATTTGATGTAAATCTTATTAAATCTCAGATAGTGCTAAGTGGAAATGTAGTATTAATGAATTCGTTAGCCAGTTTTTGGTTTTCGTATCCAACGGTAAAAGGACCCTACAACACACCAAACGAGACAAGAGTGGTTCCGGCTTTATTCATATTAAGTTCTTAAGTAATGGGAATGGAGTCCCCGATTATTATTTTATTAATTTAATATAAAATATACTCCTAAATAGTACAACCGAGCCCTGCTACTGGCTTCCCAACTGGCTACGAAAAAAGCAAGCCAGGGGCCCAATTTCGCAAGTGTGAGTTTTTTCTCTATTTACACAGAAAATCGTGTACACATCGAATATTGCGGTTATGCAAGAGTGAGTTAAAAATGTATGACAGATAACGTGTGGACTATCAGACAAGTTTATTCACACTTGGTTTGGGCGTGAATACACTCTATTACACGGAAAATCATTCACGCTTGCGGAATTTGGCCCCAGTTGACGAGCCAGTTGCTCAGGTTTATATGTGTAAGTTAAGAAATGTGAATGTATTGCGACTGGCTAGCCAGTACTGGGGGTCAATTCTCGATCTGTGAAACTGTGAAATGAAAACAAAGTTATCATTTCAGTTTTCATCGAGTTTTATCATTTTATCACTTCACAAACATGCGCAAGGCGATTCCCGAACTCGTTATGAAAAACAGCTGTCAAAGTGAATACTAAAAAGTACTAACATGAAAAATACTACCACTTGCTCAAAGAAAAAGATGATTGTGACGTCATAGAAAGACTAAGATGGCGACTTGGGTGTATCAAATGAGCACAATTTGTTTCTGTTTATCATTTTTCTTTTCACAGGATTTCACAAAATGAAATGATTGTGATAAACGAGTTATCATATGAAAACATTTTGGCATTTGTTTTCATTTTTTCACACTTCGAGAATCGCATTTAGCGTGAAGGCGCTATCATATTTATCACTTCACAGTTTCACAGATTGAGACTTGACCCCCTGGCTCGTGTGGCCTCACGCTCAGGGTAACTTGGAGAAGAGGCAGGGGGATGAAATATTATAAAATGTTTGAAAATATTCGGTGTAGAAAATTGACGTTCTTTTTTGTGTTGCTTCTCCTATCCAATCCAACCAATCGAATCGTGTCCTTCATTGTGAAACTACAAAAAACACAAATAGGAAAACAAAATCTACAGAATAATTTTCTTCACATTTGAATAATTTCGTTAAACAAGCACATAGCTGTGTTCCTTGCCGAGTTTCACAAACAGTTTCAGACCGCCAGATTTAGTGCAAACCCGTATCACGAGTGAATAATTGTACTGGTCCACACTAAAAATGACTAGATATGGCGGTCTGAAACTGTTTGCATTTCTGCCTATTTTATTCCAAAATTCAAAGTTCATATGAAAAAAATTAAATTGACAGAACTTCGAACTAAAACGGCCTATATCATCTGCGTCAAAAATGAATTTGCAGAATGTTCTTAAACGAACACTGGAAAAGTCTTCAGTTCGAAATCGCTAATACAAATTTTACTGCATTAGCATTGTGTTCGATAAGGAATTTTGCTAAGGTCATATATTCGAAAACATCATCTGCGGTGCAGCTGTGCAGTAAAAAATCGAGTTGACAAACAAAATATTGGGTACGTTCAGACGACCCAAGAGACTTGATATTCAGTCAACTGCATTTGTTGAACGCAAATTTGACCAAGGTAACTAGGTTTTTTTGAAGTGTCAAACTTGGAACTTCTACTTCAAACATTTACCTTCAGTTGATAGTAAAGAAAGTACCCATTGTATTTTTTTCTAAGAAAAACCTCTTACCTGAAATAAACCCTTAACGAGTTGTAATAAACAAGCTTTTTGAAAAAAAGTTTTCAAGACTAATTGATTTTTGTATTAGGAAACCAAACATAAAATTAACAAATCTCATACAAAACTTATATTTTTTTTACTTATCATGCAGTTCATAATTTTTTTTTGCGTATTTGATAAAGAATCTTCCCACAAAATGGTAAAAATGAACGTGCAAAAAATTGATATATCAGAAAACAATAAAGTTCAGCTTTCTGTTTAGTGACCAAATATAATCAGCTGATATTCTGACACAAGTGCACTTGACTGGATATTAAGGGAGATTTTTCTTGACTTACTTTCCAGTCAACTTTCCAATAAAGTTGCCTTAATTGGAAAGCAATATTTTGGCAGCTGACCAATCAGAGACTAGAAACTTGCCTTAATTTCTAGTCCCTTGGGTTGTCCGAACGTACCCATTGAAAAGCCAGAGAGCGTGTTTGTAAACGTCAAATGCGTTTGCAAGTAAATTGACTGATGTTGCTCAAACTGATTTTGTGCAAGCATTACGATCAAATTCCTCGCGTTCCAATGTTTATTCGCTATGCTATCTAGCTATCCCAAAAATTTTGAGATAACTTGAGTTGTTGTTGCGTCAGCTGTTATCAGCTGTTTTTTAACAAAGGATTACAACAACACAAAGCTATCCGGATAACTGAGAATAGCCAGCGGAACGTGCCCATTGACTTTGATTTTACGTTTCAGACATAAACACGATTCCTCACAAAAATTCCTTATTTTTCCCCTTAAAAACTGAGACTCAATTTTTTTAGAATCGCTTGCACAATCATTTTTTTCGCAGTAAATTACATAAGAAGAAAAGAAAAAGAGAGTTGTTTTGACTTCTATGTGAGGAATCCTGTTTATATTTTGTTCTCCTGCTCAGTCAAAGAACGAAGGAAAATAACGGAGCGCTCAAGAAATATTAACTGACTAAATATAAGCTACTCGAAATAAAGTCCCAAGAGGGTAATTTTAAAGTTAAAGATATCGAAAAGTTTTGTTATAAAATCGGTGGTTTCAAAAAACATTTACCTATTAGTTTTTATTCAATAACTTTTATGATTGTCGCTCGGCTAAGAATTTTTTCAAAGTTAACTTTAATTAAAAATAAACTTATAAATCGGCTTAAAACTTATAGTGCAGGCTTTTTACACATTTATAAAAAAAAAATTGTTAACAGCATTTAAACGATTGAATATGATGAAGGGGGTTATAAGGAATGTAAAACAAATCTTTTCCCAGAAGCGGAGTTGGAGGGGGATTTGGGGGTTGAAAAAGGGGGGGGGGGATTGTATTATTGCATTTTCCGACTGAAAAATTACGGGATTTATTTTTTTTCTTGTGTAGAATTAAGTTGTTTTGGTACCAAATATTTTTTTCTTTCGTATGATTAAAAAAAAGTATCCTATAGCTCTTTCTAATATACAGGGTGTGATTGGGGTGTGATTTTTGGGGTTATTCTAAGAAAAGAATTATATGGGGGAAAGTTGTATCTCCCCTCCCTGAGTCAGAATGTGGCAGTTTCTGAAACGTTGACTTTAAACGCAAAAAAAACATTTAAAATCAACGAAAACACATAACGTAAATTTCTTAGTTTTTAAGAAATAAAGAAAAAACAAAAGGTACTATTACCAAAATAGTCCGAAATAAGGGTTAACTTATGGATAATTCATGAATAAATTAATTTTTTCGGGCTTTTTTGGTACAAGTACTTTTATTTTTTTCTTAATTTCACAAAAACTAAGAAAGATTTTTACATTTGGTTTTCGGTAATGGACTAAAAAATAATGAGTGCATTGAATATTGAACACAAAAAATGCACTTAATTACGTAAAATTTTGAAAAATATCGACTTAAGAAAAAAAGAGATACAACTTTCCCCCCATACAATTTTTTTCTTAGAATAACCCCAAGAATCACATCCAAAAATACTTCCACTCAGGTACGGGACACCCCTCAAAATTTCAATCAAATCTGTTCAGCCATTTGAGCGTGATTGTCTAACAAACATCCAAACAAACAAACTTTCACATTTATAATATTAGTATGATATCTAACTAGATTTATTTTGTTAAGTATTTTTAATAGGCATATTATGTAACCTTAGCATTTAACGGATTTGTTAATAAATAAAGATGTCAGTTTATCAAAAAAAAAAAAACGTTATCGAGCTTATTTTTTTTTTAAGTTAATTTCATATTCTTAAAAAAAATACAGTTTTTTCACAATAGCCGCATTTTATTATCCTCATGATCTGATCCGGATCAGATCATGATAAATAAAACGTACAGGATCTTAGTGACAGGAGTGTTATACTCGTCTCTTTTTGCCTTATGTTTGTTTATTTCTCATGGGTCTGTTGCCTCTTTTCCTTGCACTACTGAGACACATTCACAATTATAGTAATTTTTGGATCATGGAAATAGATCCAGATAAAAAGCAGGATCCCATGTTGTTTTTGTAATTACATGTTAAAAATTGATCCGGATCAGATCATGTGGATAATAAAATGCGGCTAATAATGTTTACCTTAAGTTCTAAAAAAAATAAAAGGTATTGAAGAAATACAACATTACATCAGAAAGTTATAAAAGGTGATCAAAGATCCCACCCTGCTGTTCGGTGCACATTTGAGCTCGCCTGATAATACTTCAGATGAGTTCTTTATTATTTTGGTGTAACACTTTGAATCAATACGATCCTCTCTTTCTTTTTACTTGCTCTTCTTACTCTCATTCTACTCTAAAATGACAAATTTTAAGCTATATATAGCGCCCTTACACCTATACGTCATGCTGGTACAGTTGCAGAACTAGAAAAAGACGTAATAAAATGACAAGAAAAAACTGTTTTCCAATCTATTTGGAAAATCTTAATCTTATTTTTATTTATTGAAGATTTTAGATCTAATTAAGTAAGAACATAATGTATTATTTTTCTATTAGGACTTATATATGACTAGCATATTTAAAATGGGACAATCTCTTGATTCAAAATATGTAATCTTATCTATGCACCAAGGTGATGACCAACAATTTTTGTTAGGGCAAACTTATTGACAAAAATTATCTTTGAAATAATGATTTGAAAAAAAGAAAAGAAATAATGAACTGTGGTCGCGATTTTATCCTTATCTCGTTTCATAATGTTCATTTCTCATATCATTTCACTCGACCGTTTGAGTTTTAATTAATCCAAATATGACGTTTTCGATTAATAAAAAAAAATGTCTCGCTCATAACTTAAGTTACCTATGCAAGTTGTATTTGATGACAAAATTGTTAGAAACTAAAACTAGATTGTGAAACTAAGGAAAAATTTCAAGTTACCAAACATAAGCATGATACAGGGAAAAATTAATTCATGAAATATTAAAATTGGTACCTACCCATGCAGAATTAAACCGTCTATAACATAAAATTCACATATTGTGTAGATGCATTTGAAGAGTTGGAGAAGGGGGAAGTTGGAAGTTTAGCAAACTGAAATATTTGTTTTAATAGAATTATTAACATTACACCCACGGGGTGATGGTATATGATTTAAGGGTATTTTTTAACGCTGAATCTATTTAAATCAAAACTCACACTAACACCCTTAACATATTTATGGTCCTTTTTAAGCGAAAACTAATTTTTGAAATTCTTTTTTTTCCGTAAAACAGCAAATTTTAACCATAAAAAACTTACTTTTAGAACAAAGATATTTGTGTGGACTTATTTTATTTTTTGGTTGCCATGACAAATTTAATATTTTTGGAAATTTTTATTAGAGTAAGAGTTTTACGTTAGGGTTAGGTTAGGTAGAAGTGGCTGTCAATACTAAGTACTGACACACTTAGACCAAAATTGGTCCGTTGTGATACCACATGAATCTTAAAAACTCCTTCCTTACTCGCTAAAACCACTTTGAGCTCCTGACGAACCGTGCGAGACTATAAATGTCTGTGTTTGCCAGATCACTAGGATCGTTAAAGAAGTAAACTCCTAAATGGAGCCTACGTCTGAGGGAAAGAGCAGGTCATGTGCAGAGAAGGTGAGGAATAGTTTCCTCTTCCTCCTCGTCCATGCAGCTTCTGCAGAAATCGTTTGAAGGTACGCCAAGCCGCGCTGCGTGCCTGCCTATTAAACAGTGTCCTGTTATGACACCTACAATAGAGCTAATGTGCATTCTATTTAGTGATATTAAACACTTGGAGCGTTTCAGGTCAAGGTTTGGCCGTACTTGTTTTGTCGCCAAACAAGTAGTGATGTTTTCCTACCTTGTGTTTGTTCTCTTCAACGCATCTTGCTTCAGTAAAAGTTTACACGTAGCGATGGGTATACCAATGTTTACCTTTTCAGGTAAAATGGGTAGTAATGTTCCACTTCTAGCGAATTCATCAGCTTTACAATTACCTGGAATGTCACTATGACCCGGCACCCAACAAAGGTGAATATTAAACTGTTGCGCCATCTCCAACAGAGATGATCGACAGTTGAGGGCTGTTCTAGAGTTTGTACAGACAGAGTCCAGGGATTTAATGGCAGCTTGACTATCAAAGAAGATGCGGATATCCGAGCATGATATCACGATTTCTTTGAGCCAAGACAGTACTTCTTTTATCGCTAGAAGTTCCGCCTGGAATACGCTACAGTGATTAGGAAGACGGAATGAGAGACTTAAATTTAGTCTTTCAGAGTACACTCCCCCACCAACCCCATCTTTGGTCCTCGATCCGTCAGTGTAGAAGTGAATTGATTGATCTTCTAAGAATTCCACATCCTCCCAGGTGGATCTGGAAGGTATGGTCACTTCAAAATTTTTATCGAAATTCAATAGTGGGATTGTGTAGTCAGTGTTACTAGGAAGTGTTCCGAATGAATTCAGAATAGCGGAGTGACCAATCTCATTATTGATCCACTGTGAAAAGGCTTTGAGGCGAATGGCTGTGCTCGCAGCCGTTTGTTTGCTGAAAATATCGAGAGGTGTCAGATGGAGAAGAGTGTCTAATGCAGCGGAAGGAGTTGACCGAAGTGCTCCAGTAGTACATATACATGCTGTTCTTTGGACTTTGCTTAGTTTGTCGCGATGTGTCGCTTTATCCAAGGCAGTCCACCATACTGCCACGCCGTAAGTTAGAATCGGTCTTATTACCGAAATGTATAGCCAGTGAGTAATACGAGGTTGGAGGCCCCATTTACTACCAACGGCTTTTTTGCAAGAGAAAAGTGCCACTGTGGCTTTTTTCACTCTTTCTTGTATGTTAGGTTTCCAGCTTAACTTCTTATCTAAGATGAGACCCAAGTATTTAGCTTCGTCTGAGAATTTTAGTGGAACACCATTAATAATAGGGGGGTCTATTTGCGGAATTTTGTATTTCCTGGAGAAGAGGACAAGATCTGTTTTATGGGGGTTAACTCTAAGTCCGCATCGATCTGCCCATCGTGTTAGCTTGTTTAGAGCGTTTTGTAGAAGATCTCTTAAAATTTTGGGATGTTTTCCTGAGAGTTTTACGTGGATGTTATGGTATTAATTCTACACTTGCCTCTCCCCCTCAAAAAACACCCTTCCCACATAAGTATTTTTAAGGACTCTTTTTATTCTTGGTTCGATTACACAACGAAAATTATTCCCAGTTCCATTGACGTACCATTATGTTTAAAGGGTTGTCTTTAATATTTTACCTGTTGTACCTACTTAAAAAATAAGTCGTATAGTTTTGGTTCTAGTGTCATTATATTCAACGTTGAAAAATACACTAAATTCACGTGTCATGGCCATAAATTTCAGTTTGATATACATACTTCTACTATCCCCTCCTCACTCCTTCTTTAAATGCGTCTATATCAAAAACCAATGCAGGGATTTTGGTGGACTTTGGATATAATGTAGACAGTGATGCGTTTTTTTTCAACCTTAGAACCTATTTTTCTCGGTCTAAAATAGAAAATGATTCGTCGCTTAATTGTTTGCTTTGAAATTCAACAAGTCATCAGCAGAGTTGTAAAAAGGCTTTTTTTTATTGCATTAATTATTAAAAATAAAATTTGAATGCAATGTAAAAATGCAAAATCGAAAATTTGTTGCATTAAAAAATATTTTAATGCGAGCCAACAATTTTTTGCATTAAAAAAAATTTTTGAATTTAATTAAAATTGTTTGCATTAAAAATAAAATGCACGACTGGATCGCACGTACTTGCTCTTATGTTCAAGTTGTGTGGGGCTTAAGAACTTTAAAAAATATTCAAGTAATTATAGAAAAAGTATAAAAAGCATTTAAATCGTTCTTTTAATTGTATAAACAGCCTGATAAAAAACTTAGAGCTCAAAAAAAAGTATGCCATTTGATTACTTGAAAAAATATGAATAAATGCAAAAAAAAAAATTAAAAATCGTTGGAGCCGTTTTCTTAAAAATTAATTTTTTATATATAAAATTTTTGTAACATTTTTCAAAAAAAAAATTGGTATGCCAGTTTTGAGTATATATTAATATACATTTAAAACTGAAATTTCAAAATAATTCATCAACCCGTTTCTGAAATATTGAATTTTGAAAAAAAAATTTTGAATCTTTTTTTAAAAATCCAAAATTTATTTTTTCAAAAATTTTGGTATGCAGTATTATTTATTTTTTAACAAAGCTTTTGTGCAAAAAATTTAATTGAAATCGGATGAGCGGTTAATGAGGAAATCAAAAATAAAAAAAACCGTTATATGGCAGGTACCGTTAATAAATGTTTTTGGTGATTTTTTTTCTTATTGAAATTTACATCATGTCTACAGTAATACACTGATTTTTTTTTTATCAAAATCGTTGGAGCCGTTCTTGAGATAAATAAGCTTTTCCTTAACGGTTGTATGGCAAGTACCGTTATTTTTTGAGCTAAAAAAAAAATTTCAATTTCCCCTCTGGAGAGTTACAAAAAAACCTTAAGTTCAAAATTTGAAGAAAATCGCTTCAGTGGTTTAGGCTGTAGGTTCAGGTACATACAGACAGACAGACAGACAGACAGACAGACAGACAGACAGACAGACAGACAGACAGACAGACAGAATTGTGCCACCCACTTTTTTCGTGTTCTCTATCATCGTAATGTCATGTTTGATTGTTATCTCGAAATTTTTTTTTTGCACGAATCCAAAACTTGCCCTATAGTACCTATATCGCAAGTAAAAATGCAATGCAATGCAAACACCAATATTTGTTGCATTGAAAAAAAAATTTCAATAAAACTTGAAAAATTCTGGCATTAAAAAAAAATTTTAATTTTCAAATTTTATTGACATTTTTTATTGCAGAACATTTTTGACCCGCATTAACTTTTTTTTTTTAATGCAAGAAATTTTCAAATTCTATTGCCATTTTTTTTAATGCAAGAAGTTTTCAAATTTTATTGAAATTTAGTTTTTTCTTTTAAATGCAAAACATTTTCATATTGCATTAACATATTTTTTAATGCAAAAAATATGTATTCTGCATAAAATTTCTTTTTAATGCAACAAATTTTCGAGTTTGCATTAACATTTTTTTGAATGCAAAATATTTTCACATTGCATTAAAATGTTTTTTTAATAAAAAATGCATTAATTTGCAACCTCTCTTTGTGAAAATGAAAAAAAACGATACCTTTTATTTAGCTTTTTTTCCAGTTCACTTTTGGCGCCAGTTATATCTGGGTGTTTCCATCGTTACGGGTGTGACAGTGAGACTCCATGTTTTATTAATTATTCACATACTATTCCCAATTTATAAATAAAAACTTTACTAAATCACCAGGACACCTGAAACCCTTTTAAAAAACTAGTATACTAAAGTATGAAAAATTTGTGGTTCAGGTATAGGATACAATTTAGTTGCGTTACGGGTGTTACCTTAGAAAACTGGTTACTTGCGATTGCGATATCTAATTTTCATGTTTTGTAAAATAATGCATCAAAAGTATGTATAATTCTTTTGCAAATACTAACCCAGATAATTGATCTTCAGCTTCAGTTAAGAAATGAGAAGCAAAACTACGAAAAACCTTCCAAAATTTTTATTTGAACCGTTACGGGTGTGACCGAAGTATGAATTTTACTCATGAAGACAATATAATAAACGATATTTTGTCGGGAAATTGTTGTCATAGATGTATAATCATTTCTCACATGATGTGAAAAACATTTTATCTAGACAAATAGATATAATAGATTTCTCACTTTAAGCCTAGTACTCAGTTCGAGTGAAAATGAAATTTTCATACAAAAGTGCCGGTAAATTCAATTTTTATCGCAATTTTTTTTTGCGTTGCCGAACGAAAAGCCAATATTCTCATGGTGAAGTTGACCATGCTTTTGACTCACGTGGCACCTTTTCTAAAGTTAAATTGTTCTTATAGTATTGAACAGCATTAAATACCATCTTTTAAGAGCATTTTTCTATTTCAGATATTTCGCGGTATGATTTTCTCCTGAAACAGCCTGTTTTCAATATTTTGAATGCGTAGACCTAAAAACTCTTACCTACAACTTTTTAAGCCGCTTGAATTTTGAAAACAAACATAATTTATGGCTTCTAATTATGTGCACGATCGACTTTTGTGCGTTTGGACAATTTATGGTTGTAATGAAAAATAACGGAACTCTACGTCAATTTCTTGTGTTTCATCGTTTAGTTGGTACAATACTTCGTCAGGACAAAAAAATTGAGAGGTTTACTGCAGAAACACAGAAGGCACGGAAGGAAGGAAAGTGGCTTTGGAATGGTTTCTAATTACGTGCACGCCATCCACTGTACCTTACCAATGATCATTGAAATATTCCGAGTTATTTTATGTGGAAGGCCGGTCCGAAGTGAAGTTTATTTTTTGGTAATTAAGACAATAGCTTCATATTTTTTTTCACAATCACTTCGTTTCTGATTTCGTTCTCGAGTTGGAGACCCCAGAAAAATTTCGTTTCACTTCAGCAGCGTAGTAGGCTTTAAGCATTAAAATAATAACAGAGTTTACTTTTTCAAAATGAACAGTTAAAATTTTCAACTAAGGTTTTCAATGAAAGCTATATTTGGCGCCTTTAGTGAATAGACGCTGTTCACAAAAATGTCAAATTGGGATATGTTAGTGCAGTTCACCCAATGTATAGCAGTGCAGAATGTGAAGGTAGAGCAAAAGGGAATCGATTGGGTGAATCGAATGTTTGATTCACGTGAAAAGCAGAATGGGGCTGATAGTATATTAGTTTACTCGTTTTCTTTTTGATTTGTCTTAATTATTACTTCTGGTCAAATAAATTTTTATTTTTGGCTAATGTTTTTTAAATCTTGAGCTTTATTTCTCCATCAAAATAATACGAGTAAATAATTTTGATTTCTAAGGACCCGTTGTACAAACGTGGTTCAAATATTTTTACTGGCTGATTTCGGCGGAATTACTGAGGTTCAACGATGGTTCAAGTTTCAAGTATGTTATAGTAGCCAATTTAATGCCTAAGCCATAGTTGAACTTCAGTTAATTCCCCAAAGTCAGTGAGTTAAAATAGCTGAACCACGAGTTAAATATTTGTACAACTGGCCCTAAATGCCTTAAAATTGAAAAATAAAATTTTCA
Source organism: Dasysyrphus tricinctus (assembly GCA_963921185.1). Classification (NCBI taxonomy): domain Eukaryota; kingdom Metazoa; phylum Arthropoda; class Insecta; order Diptera; family Syrphidae; genus Dasysyrphus; species Dasysyrphus tricinctus. Next base: position 111,869,429 of record OY992531.1, on the reverse strand, counting down.
ATGAAAGTTATGACTGTCACCTTACTTGGATTATTCTGATCTGGTTTGTGTTTATGAAAAAACTAGTGACTTACAAGTTACAACTCTCAACCATTCGTTTGTGCGTGTTGTTGGCAGGAATGGAGGGGATCTATAATTTTATGCCGAGTCCAAATATGTGAAACTTTGAAGAAATGGAATTCTTTACTGATTTCTTAAATTTTATAGGTATTCATTTTTTGTTTAGTTTTATTTTATTACTTTTTACAGATATTATTAGAAATTAAATTAAATGCACGACTGGGTCGCACGTAGTTGCTCTTATGTTCAAGACACTGCGAGTTTAAGAAAATTGTATATACAAACATGGAAATTATGAGAGAAAAATGTAGAGAAGCATGAAATACGACATTGAAATTAGCTAAAATAACTCTTTTGACAGTTTTAGGTGAAAAAAAGTATGCCATCTTAATTCATGATGGAATATGATTGTATGGGAAAAAAAATTTAAAATCGTTGGAGCGGTTTTTTTTAATTCATTTTTTATATATATAAAATTCTTGAAACATTTTTAAGAACAAATTTTGGTATACAGATTTGAACTATATATTTATGTGTATATAAAAACAAAATTTGAAAAAAAATTGTCAACCCGTTTTTGAGGTATCGAATTTTCAAAAAAAAAGTTTGAAATTTTTTTTAAAAATCTAAAAACTTTTTTTTTGAAAATTTTGATATACAATATTATTTAATCTTATCTGAAATTTGTATATAAAAAAATTCATTTAAATCCGTTAAGCTGATAACGAGAAAACTCAAAATAAAAAAATACATTCTATGACAGGTATTACTAATAGTTGCTATGTGTAAAATTTTATAATTTTTGATGGTAGATCGTACTAATTTTAGTATATGAAATTAGTTTAATCAAAATCGTAGGAGTCGTTTTCAAGCAAAAAAATATTTTCCTTTGCGGTTTTTTCACTTTTGTATGGAAGGTACCGTTATTTTTTCATAAATGTAAAATTTTTTCTAAAAAATATTTTAGAGTACTAAAAAAGTCTTAAATATCGAGTTTCAAAAAAATCTATGATGCCGTTTTCGAAATATTTGACTTTCCAAAAAAAAATTTGAAATATTTTTTAAAAATCCAAAAAATATTTTTTCAAAAATGTTGGTACACAAAACTATTAACATTTTTTGGAAGCTTCTGTATTAAAAAAATAATTGAAATCGGTCATACCGTTTTGAAGAAAATCAAAAATTAAAAAATGGTTCCTTGGGAGGTACCATTAATAACCATTTTTGAAAAATGGTTTTCCACCCAAAGAAAGCCTTTACTAAAATAAATTTATTAAATTTTTTTTAAGAAAAGTTGTCGAGCCGTTTTTGAGAAAAATACGATTATGTAAATTTGCCAAAAAAAAATGTATGGCAGGTACCGTTATTTTTGGTTCTAAAAAAATGAAAAAAACATGTCGGCAGAATCACCAAAAATCACTATGTACCAAGTTTGAAGAAAATCGATCAAGCCGTTTAGGCTGTAGACGAACAGACAGACAGACCGACAGACAGAATTGTGCCACCCACTATTTTGGTGTTCTCTATCATCATAATATCATGTTTGATTGTTATCTCAAATTTTTTTTTTTTTGCACGAATCCAAAAATTGCCTTGTAGTACCTATAATCGCAAGTAAAAATGGAGTCGTTATTCATTATTGAAGGTTTTTTTAAACAATGCCTTCCTTTTAATTCTGTTGAAAACTTTTGTTTGTATTTTCTCAAAAACTACTCAATTCATAATGATTTTTTACCACTCCTCACGTGAAAAGTGTGATAAAAACTTAAACCCGTTTTCGAGACAGTTAACAAATAAAATTGTACTACTACCCATTTCCTATGAGCTATTTATACTCTACTAAGGCATATTGCACAAAAGCTGAAGCTGATTCTGCAAAATTTTTAGTCGATAATTTTTTCCATCAAAGTAGATTATATATTCTATCCATTGCAGTTTTTACAAATGGGTATTTCAGATCGTCAATTTCCGTCGTTTCACCTGCCTATCTCTTTAAACTTACATAATCCGTATATGGCATATACTATACATGCTATAGAATTCATAGGCATTTTATAGGATGCCAAGCTAAAATATGCAGGTATATACATAGCACCAAAATACAAAAATTGGCGGCGCTACAGCTCGTTGGGAACCAGATGCTAAAAACATTTAGCTCGTAACAATTTCTATGTGCATGTCTAAGAGAAATTCCTAAAACTTTCTGTGAAATATGTTGGGAAGCACTTTTTCATGACAAGATAAACTCTTGGAAGACTTATCACTTTCTTGCAAAAGGCAGTAGTTCTTTAAAAAAAACAAATTACGGTATGTAAAAGTTGCATTGATATGTACATAAGACTGTGCCAAAAAAATCGAAATTTTGATTTTTCATGATTGGTCTCAAAATTTCGGTAGAGGCTCCAAAAATATTGATCCTCCTAAAATTTGAGCTACTTATAATGACTATTATCCGGCCAGTGGTCGAAATTCGACCATTTAAAAATCTATACATTGGGATGTGAATCAAAAGGAGTAAGCAAAAAGAACCTGTTCTGGGGTAACCTACATTATGCATGCCGATTATGGAACTCGCAATTCTGGAACAAAAAGAACAATTCTCTGCGATTTTTAGCTAAACCAGTATTGAGAGTTTCATAATCTACCTTGCTCTCCTATAAACGACCACAACCTGGGTCCAAATTTCCGCATCAGTTATCGAGAAATACCTGACCGCTCTCGTTTCGAGTAATCAAGTATACTAAAATTTGAAGTGGTTATTCGTTCATTCGGGCACTAATGGCACTCACTCACTCACTGACGCCGTAATTCGGCCCTGATCTGGAAAATAGAAATAACCACCCAGGTTCCAATGTTAACAGTTTTCTTCCAGAACAGCACCTATGTACTTGTATATATGTATGTACATAGTGTATACTTTGAGTGGCCCGCTTCTCGGATTCAGAGTTTCTTAAAAACTGTGTGCTACTTACTCAACTGTGTTGCTAAAGTACGTAAAGTCGCCATTCAAGCGCCTTTGTCAACAGTTTTCTTTGATAACAGTTCATACCTTCGGTGGCCCTCTTCGAACTATCATACTACCCAAAGAATGAAATGAAAAGCAATTATTGTTTTTGAAATACTTAAAACAAACAATATTTTTTTTTTTTTTTTTTTTTTGAATATTTCTCTTATGATATTTGGTAACTATAAATGAAACTGTCATTTTCTCAGAAATATGGTCAGTTAGAAATTCCAATTTTTCACCAAAAATCCAAATGAATAAACATCATCATCTCCCGAAATTCCAAACTTCTAAACGTTACCCTTAAAAAGATAAAATTCAATAACCTCAAAAAAAAAAAAAAAAACAATTACCTAGCTTAACGGCCACACGGACGCATAATTTTTAGATTCTGCACATCTATGGGATAAAACCTTTCTAACAGTACTTAATTCATGCTTTGCGTTGAGTATAACCGGAGATACATAAGTGTACTGAAAGAATTTTCATACATTTAAGGTCCATTCATATATATGAGAGCGACCAACGAACGACGAATAAACAAACAAAATGGGATTTAACACATTTATAAACAAAAATTGTACCAACAAAACTAAACAAAATGGTAGATATTTAATTGACATTAATGCTACCTTCAACGTATTAATATATAGATATTTAGAGCTGGCGCATCGCAATTTACTGTTTTTCATACAAAATGTATGGACAAAAACATGGTGTTGCGTTCTCATGATTATATCACACAAAATTTCTAGTCCATAGAAAAGTTACTATATTAGATCGATTGAAAATTGTATGTTCTACAAAAAAGTACTTAGTAAAATTTTCGTATTTTCGTAATTTTTCCCATACAAATTTGTATGCAAATTTAACTCTTTTTACGTTAAATTTTGTTCACCTACAATTGCTATTCTCAAGTTTTTTTTTGTTTTGTATTTCAAAACCACCTATTTAAAAGACCTCATTAAAAACATTACGCTTAAAAATTCTTGATTAAATATTTCGATTTTTAAGATTATTAGTTTTTACATAGAAGATGTTTGATCATTGTTTAGACCTACAAAATTTCAATATTTTTTTTTCTGAATTACATTTTTGAATGGTATCTTTAACAGAAATAATAATTAGACAAAAATCAACAAAAAAAATTATAAGCTGCTGTGTTCGAGAGAAAAAAAAAATAGAACATAAAACTGGTAAGACTACCAACAAAAATTTGTATGGGAAAAGTATGGCCAAAGGGACAGGGGGTGGAATATCATGAAAAACAGAAAATTGCGATGCGTCTACTCTAAATATCAATATTTATGGCTAAAATTTTAGGAGGATTAATATTTTTGGAGCCTCTACCGAAATTTTGAAACCAATCATGAAAAACCAAAATTAAAATTTTTTGGCACAGTCTAATGTACAAATTACATACATTTATGAAAAGGTCACATCTCTGAAAAACTAAAATGTTCAGGATAATTAATTAGTTATTTTTTAAAGCTTTTTAAAAATAATTTTGAGTTGCATGACAATAGCAGAAATACTAAAGATGTACTTTTCTTGAGCATATTAGGAAGCACTAAGATTATGAAAAAATGTATTTGTAAAAAAAATCGAGACGTGACCTTTTCGAAATTGGTAATTCAGTTGTATACCTATAGTACCTCGTGGCATAATGGTTAGTACGTTGGACTGTCATGCCGAAGGTGGGTTCGATTCCAGCCGCATCCACCTAAAAACAAAAATGTTTTTTCCGAGGTACTGCCTCTTGCGAGGAACTGACAAATACTGAACTCCCAGAGTATCTGTTGTCATAAAAAATTGCTTCTCATCTAGCCCTTTTCGGAATCGGCAAACAATAATTGTAGGTTACCTCCATTCCTGCCAACAACATGCACAGGAATGGATGAGTTTCAAGTCACTAGGCCCTGATTCTCCTGGAGCTGTTCCGCCACCAAATTATTTTGTAATTATTTAATTCGATTGTATATTGATATATGTATGTATGTACAGTACATAGGTATTAATAAATAAATAAAGAAATATTTTATTTTACAATGAAGAACTTGATCTATGTATATTAGGGTGGTCGTTAAAAAAAAGGTCGTCCCGGATGGGCAAAAATCGGCTCTAAATGAAAAAAAAAAAAATCCCTAATTTTTTCAGATTTTTATTTTCATCCCCGCTGTTGGGGTGAATTAAATTTCCCCTTTTTTTTTTGCATTCTAGAAAATTCGCGTAAAATCTGCCAAAAAAATCAGAGTATTCAGGTCGGAACTAGACAAGAAAAAAATCCTATTAGAGGGGGGTAATATCTCCCCCCGCTTGGACGGGAGTGGCAATTTAATAAAATATTTGCACAAAATAGACACAAATTAATTAAAAAACAACGGCAATACTTACAGTAATGTTTTGTAGCTTTTTTAAAAGTCCATTCTTACGGCTTGTTTTTAAATTAAGTTATTTTGATGAACAGTTTTGGCGAAAAATTGTTTCAAACTCAAAATTTTGAAGAAAAATGATTTAGTTTGTTTTTAAATTATAGGTTTGAAAACAAATTTTGCAGAAATTGTTTATTCAAAGAATTTTATTTTATAATCAACTATTAAAATGGACTTCTCGCTTTCCAAAAAGGTACAAAACATTATGCAGGTGCTGCCGTTGTTTTTTAATTATTTTTTTCCTTTTATGCAATTATTTTATTAAATTGCCCCTCCCGTCCAAGCAGTGGGAGATATTACCCCCCTCTCTTAGAATTTTTTTCTTGTCTACTTCTCACCTACATGCTATGAATTTTTCGGCAGATTTTACGTGAATTTAAAAAAAAAAGGGGAAATTTAATTTACCAATACAGCGACTATAGGGGATGAAAATAAAAATCTGAAAAAATTAGGGAATTTTTTTTCTTCATTTAGAGCTGATTTAGGCCCATCCAAATGTTAAAACTCAAAAAAAAAACATTATAACGACCACCCTAATGTATATAGAATGATTAAGCAATCTTTAAAATGTCGATTTTAGTTTGCCGGTAACATTACTTGCTTAACGCAAAAAGCGGACCATTTGTGGGTACCTAAATCTTTTTTTTTCAATGCTACCTGTCCAAAAATACATTTACGATAAAAGTTAAATTTTAATAAACATACAGTTTTGGGATCAAATCAAATAAATCAACTATCAACAAATACCTGCCAATAGAATTAAATTATTTGTTGTTTTTGCGCTTTTTAGTTGTAGTTACCTGCGAAAAATGTTTTTGTTTTGTTTTTGTGTTTTCATACCTAAACAGAGAGATGCGGAAGTAATTTCAATTAAATGTGATCGAGGACCACACACGCAAACAAAATTGTTAACTGAAAACATAAGTTTCGTAATTTTTGTTTTGAAAAGACTATATATATTTTTATCTATAGAGGTACCGTGCCTAAGTATCTACTTGTTAGCGAATGGCAAATACAACGTGCCCACTCTACTAAATATTTCGCGGCGGTCATCAAGTCATCACAAAATGTATATCATATCACGCATAGCTAACTTCCAACTTCTTTTCATTTCGTAGACAAGTTTTCTATTATCACAATTTGGATTTTTAAAATCCTTTTTTTTTTGTATAGGTGTAATCTTGATCTCTATAATCAAACAGGTAGCAACCTACATGTTCGATTGCCATCCTAATCAAAAGAAATTTCTATGCAACATGGTATTTCGTTTTTATTCACTAGTAAAAATATACTCAGTGAAACCGTGAAACGAATGATAACGTAAGTAGCTATGTACATACGAGTACCTTATTTTAACCCTGCACTTTTTTCAAACCTGATACAAAAGTACCTAACATCCTAGTTTCGCGTTTCTTTATTAATTGCTTAAACATAGAAAAATAGTAACTTACTTTGCGCTTTCTAACATCTGCCGACGTCATAATTATATAAATTAAAATAGACTTGATAATGTACACAAATCAAAAGAGCGTTCAACTATTTTCCTTAACAAGAAATCGTACTTTTTTACAATTTAAATACTCCTTTCCTTCGGAAATTGGAGTGGTCACTTCACTGTTCCACCGGGCTAGGCACAAGACTGGTAAACGTCAACGCCAACGACAAGTTACTTAAAGAGTGTTTAGTATTTATACCATTCGAGTTAAAAATTCTTTTCGTGTGCAAAAATAATAAACAGCTGATAGTTATCGGGCTTTTCCAGAAACTATCTTTGTCTTTTCTCTTTCTAACTTTGACAGTTCACTCAAAAAAAAAGAAAAGAAGACAAAAATTTTACAGCTGCATCTCAGCAGACAAGACTCTATTTCTCAGATCATACACATGGTATAAAAATACCATGGATCGTACATGACTATCATACAACAAATTAACCTCAAATGTATCATACATTTCATACAGCAAATCAAATTGCTGTTTTTCCTTCACAACATTATAAAACCACATTTGTTTTTCATTTTGTCTATTTACCCCCATATTAATAAACGGCGGATAACAACGTGCTAGCATTTATACATCTGTTAACTTGTAATTCTTATTAACAAATGTTTAATAGTCTGTGACGTGTGTTAACGTACGGATAACTTTAGCCGCGTTTTATTAGCTGCGTTTTATTATCTCTGGTTCTGGGTCGAGGTTATCTTTTAACATGTATTACAAAAACAACATGGGATCTAGGTTTCTATCGAGGTTAATTTCAATAACCCAGATAGAGGTTTTCACTCTGGCCGGCAGAGGGCTATTTACCATTGTGAATGGATGTCAGCGATTTGTCAGCAGTATAAGGAATAGAGAGGAAAAGAGACAAGTGCTTACATGAAAAACAAATAAACATATGAAAAAAAGAGACTGATATACAGCACTGCTTTTGCACTAACCCACATCGTTTTATTTTCACGAGGTGAACCATATGGGTTATGAGCGATAATAAAACGAAGCTATTATCGCTCATAACCCATATAGTTCATCTCGTGAAAATAAAACGATGTGGGTTAGTGCAAAAGCAGTGCTGTATATCAGTCTCTTTTTTTCTTATGGTTATTTGTTTTTCACGTAAGCACTTGTCTCTTTTCCTCTATATTCCTAATACTGCTGACAAATCGCTGACATCTATTCACAATGGTAAATAGCCCTCTGCCGGTCAGAGTGAAAACCTCTATCTGGGTTACTGAAATTAACCTCGATAGAAACCTAGATCCCATGTTGTTTTTGTAATACATGTTAAAAGGTAACCTCGACCCAGACCCAGAGATAATAAAACACAGCTTTTAACTCGTCAAATTCCGCGTATAGTGAAGGGATAACTTCTTTAAACATACACGCACAAGTGTGATAAGACCGTTTACTACTTCCAGTATACACTTCGTGGCAGTGCATGCATGTGAAACATGCATTAGAAAATCACCATAATTTGATGAAGTGGTGAATTTGGTGAAGTGATAAAAACTGGAAAGATATCAAATTTTTTTTAATAAGAAAAGTTATCAAACGGACAAGCTGTCTATCCGTGTGGCAGTTAACACGTGTGTTACGGAGCGGATAGCAGATTTTTATTAATACTGCTGTTAGTCTTTTTATTTGGCATCAAGTTACTGCATTATTACAATGTATAAATATACCTTCATATTAATTAACGGCGGATAACAACGTGCTAGCGTTTATACATCTGTTAACTAGTAATTCTTATTAACAAATGCGTAATAGTCTGTGACGTGTGTTAACGTACGGATAACTTTAACTAGCCAGATTCCACGTATAATGAACGGATAACTTCTTAACACATACACGCACGCGTATGATAGCACCATTTACTACTACCAGTAAATACTTCGTAAGGCAGTTCATGCATGTGACACATGTATTAGAAAATCACCATAATTTGATGAAGTGGTGAATTTGGTGAAGTGATAAATACTGGAAAGATTTCATATCTATTTTAATAAGAAAAGTTATCAAGCGCACAAGTTGTCTATCCGTGTGCCAGTTAACACGTGTGTTAGGGAGCGGATACCAGTTTTTTATTAATACTGCTGATAGTTTTTGTATTCACAAATATTTTTTTTAAATTTAGCTTTTGAGGTGAAAATCGATAAAAATAAACGCTAATTTTGTTAAGCAATTCAGAGAACGACGCCAAGCTTTATTTTACTATACAAAGTCAAAAAACTCAAAGAACACGAACTATAAAAATAAAAACCTACGAAACACTCTTTCATTTTATTTTCACATGCTAAAAGAAAACAAAAATCACAAACAAATTGAATGACAATGAAATGTCAAAGTCATACATTTCATACAACAAACAGAAGTATCATACCACAGTACACATATTGAAGGTAATATCATTAGCGTTTTCATTTTTGTTCAGTTCTGCGCATCCATCAAAATCAGTGAAAAATGGCGACTCTACGTGACCCCGACTAGTTAAACATCAAAATTTGTTGTGTTTTATGTGTTCATTTGTAACTTATTTATTCACAAACACAATTGTTTCAAGCTTTTTAGTGTTTATTAACATTTTTTTAGTGTTATTTAAATTATCCTTTTGTGTTTGTTTTCTTCGTTGTTGTTGTAATACAGTGGAAGAGGTCACGTAAGGCTGCCATCTTGAATTTCTTTGACAGTTCTCATTTCGGACCACATGCGCAAGATAATACCTTAGATATGTGTACTGTGGTATCATACAACACTTCCAATGAAATCTGAGAAACAGAAAATTGTATGATGTGTATGATGTATGAAGATGTTGTATGTTGTATGAAATGTATGTGATGTATGATCTGAAAAATAGGCCCCAGGGGGTCAATTCTCGATCTGTGAAACTGTGAAATGAAAACAAAGTTATCATTTCAGTTTTCAAAGAGTTTTATCATTTTAACACTTCACAAACACGCGCAAGGGGATTCTCGAACTCGTTATGAAAAACAGCTGTCAAAGTGAGTACTAAAAAGTACTAACATGAAAAATGCTACCACTTGCTCACAGAAAAAGATGATTGTGACGTCATAGAAAGACCAATATGGCGACTTGGGTGTATCAAATGAGCACAATTTGTTTCTGTTTATCATTTTTCTTTTCACAGGTTTTCACAAATTTTTTCACATATTTATCACTTCACAGTTTCACAGATCGAGAATTGACCCCCAGGCCCTATTTCTCAGATCATACATCACAAACATTGTATGATGTTGACAGTTCTGCTGTATGATTTCTATTTCTCAGATTTGTTGTATGATCCACTATCATACAACAATGTATGACTGGAGATTACACTGGAAATATTGGAATATTGTATAATTCTGTTTCTCAGAATTTTTTCATACACATCATACAACAAATTAACCTCAAATGTATCATACATTTCATACAGCAGCTGTTTTCCCTTCACAACATTATAAAACCACATTTGTTTTTCATTTTGTCTATTTATTCTTTTTATTTGGCATCAAGAACACGAACTATAAAAATATAAACCAACGAATCACTCTTTCATTTTATTTTCACATGCTAAAAGAAAACAAAAATCACAAACAAATTGAATGACAATGAAATGTCAAAGTCATACATTTCATACAACAAACAGAAGTATCATACAACACTTCCAATGAAATCTGAGAAACAGAAAATTGTATGATATGTATGATGTATAAGGATGTTGTATTTGTATGAAATGTATGTGATGTATGATCTGAGAAATAAGCTCCAGGTGGTACGTTCTTTTATGTTACTCTATGGCTTATGCCGGATTTACACGAATGGAAAGCTGCCAGTATAATGACAAAAAGAATGATGCCGGATTTACACGAATGGAAAGCTGCCAGTATAATGACAAAAAGAATGAATTTGTCCATTCTTTTGTTGTTGCTTTTGTCATTATACTGGCAGTTTTCCAATGGTGTAAATCCAGCATGAATTTGTCCATTCTTTTGTTGTTGCTTTCGTCATTATACTGGCAGTTTTCCAATCGTGTAAATCTGGCATTAGAATAAAAAATATAAGCAAGCGCCATTGTTGGAAAAATCTGCGGCATTTTTCATATTAGTGTTTGCTATCACAAACACAAATGCACTCCAACAGGGATGGAGTGATTTTTAATTGCAACTTATTAGGGCGCCATAACAATCATTTTTTAGTTTCTGAACTTATTTTTTTTCTCAGCGGTATGTTTAAGAAAATACTTATTTTTCTTATGATAACCGTCTAGGGCGCCGATAAAATTTTTAAAATCTATTTTCTTCAAAATTTTGTGGTTTCAGTGGAACATTATAAATGTACTTAGTTTAATTCACGCACCGAAACCAACGCGAAATCAAAGCAAATCATTGGCAGCGATACAAAATTTGACACCACCGAATGTGGCCTTACTTTATCCACTTTCAGAATGGTCATCCATTTTTCCTTATACCACTCGACTTTTGGAAACCTTTTAAATTTTGTATTGAATTATTTTAAATATTTCTTTTTCAAGCAAATTAAACAAATATTTTCTGGGCAACTTCCTGAATAGACAAGTAAATTAATATTAAAAACATGAACAAATAACTTGACTACGAAACAATTCGAGCAAAATTTTGAAGCTATAGGCGTATGTTAACATAAATGTACAAACACCAAACGAACAAAATCGATTTAATAACAAAAACAAATTCCGAATATAAAGGGCGCTTAGCGTATAGTTTCGCCTTACAACCACCACACAAAAAAAAATACGTCCGTTTGCCATTTCTTTTATACACAATTATATCCGAAAAACCATGTGCAAGTTTTCAATTAATTAATATTATTCTTAGCCTTTTTAAAAGTTAAATCATTTAAAATGTGTTACATGATTGGTGACTAATTAAAATACAAACAATTCACAACACTCTCTTTGAGAAAAATATAATAAAACTCACTTGTAAAAGGAAATGATTCTTATCCTCCTTATTTTGTTTTTTTTTTACGCAATTTCGCACTGCAATTCATATTTTTTTTATTTTTATTAGAAAATATACACACATTTCTTAGTTAACTGTTTGTTTTTTTCAACAATTAATGATTTATTAATGTTTTTAAGCTTGTATCACTTTTTGTTTACATTTTGTCTTCCATTCAGTCACCGATTTGACATTTCTTTCCTCCTGCCCTTCCCACCATGGAACTAAAAGTTGCTAGCAACTCAGTTTCCTCGTGTGAAAGGACACAAAAGGATTCTGGATTTCATTTTCAGAATCGAAACCAGAACTACTCACAAAGTTGTCAAATATTGCAAAAAGTATCCCCCATATTAATAAACGGCGGATAACAACGTGCTAGCGTCTATACATCTGTTAACCACTGATCTCTATAATACATTATATTATTAGTATAATGAATTCCTATGTGAGCTGGAGGTCAGTTTTTGTTTTTATTTTTATAAAGATTTTCAAAAAACTATAAAAAAGCAAAACAAAACAAATATAACTGTTATTTGTGGATATTACTCTTTTAAAATTGTAAGTATCTTCAATTTTATGTTTAGATATCCAATAGGCTAGATTTTTAATAAAAATTTTTTGAATATATAGGTCTGAAGAAGGGTGTAACCACGCCCGAAACGTCACAATTTTATACAAATAAAAACAAAAACTGACCTCCAGCTCACATAGGAATTCATTATATTACTAAAAAGGTCACGAATAAGGATATAATTTAATTATTTTATTAGTATATTATAGTCCCTGATCACACGTGAAGAAATTGAAGCATTTTCTGCGATTTGTGATGGTGAGCGGGGGAACTTGCAAAAGAGGGAAGGGGATGAAATATTTCAAAATATTTGAAAATATTCGGTGTAGAAAATTGACGTTCTCTTTTGTGTTGATTTTCCTATCCAATCAAACCAATCAAATCGTGTCTTTCATTATGAAAATACGAGAAACACAAAGAGCAGAACAAAATCTGCAGAATAATTTTCATCACATCTGAACACTTTCGTTCTTCACGTGTAAGCAGGCACATGGAGATCAGTGCTGTTAACTAGTAAAGGCTCTCCCAAACCAAGGCGAAATCATAGCGAATTATTCGCAACGATACAAAATATGAACGATACACAATGCTAAACAACAAAAACAAACTGTGTTTTTTATTTCGCGTTGGTTTGGTAGAGCCTTAATTCTTATTAACCCAGCGGCTCCATTAGCAATTTTTGAGGCAATAACTTGCCTCACTCATTGCTTTTGCCTTTAATAATGCAAATGGAGACGCTTTGTCAATGGCAATGACAATATTGCCTAGAAGATGACATGCAATTATTGATTTCCATCGTCAAGGCAATAAATTGAGGAAAAATGAATCTTTCCGTGGTTGTGAATGGCTTCTTTATTGATTTTTTCAGTTAAATCGTAGAATATGAGAACGCACATGACAAAATATAGTGACTTAAAATTAAATTTTTTTAAAAACGGGGATTTGAATAGCATTTGACTGCATTTGCAGTCAAATATTTCTATACCCACATTTTATAATTGAAATTGCCTGGCAATGAAAATGCCCACCCAAGCAATAAATTGCCATTCATATTTCAATTGCAATTGCCTCAAAAATTGCCAATGGAGCCACCAGCGTTATGGTCACTGATATCTATATATAACTGGATAGCGTATCCATACAAAAAAGTTGACTCCATTTGATGAACTGTTATAAGTGGGGCTGTCTATTTTTTTTTTTTGGTAAACTGTATGACAGTATAACATAAAAAGTCAAAACTGACATCTTCAAACATCAAATAAGTGAAAAAACAAAAAGGTTTAACTTTTTCGAGCTTAAAATTAATATTCAAGAGAATTCTAAAACTTTATTAAAAATGCGAACTAAAACTGATCCATCTCATGTGGTAAACTTTTCCGAATAAATTTATGGCTTTTTACAAATTCATTCTTAAAGGACACACGAATAACATCCACGATGTGGGAGCATGACGAAGAGTTCCTTGCCTCCGTTAGTGACGATCATTCGTGTAAGATTCGGAGTTCAGCTCACAACTTTGAAACTGTTACAACCTCCTGCCTGTCTTAGGCTGGTATGTCAGTGCGCTGGCATCCAGACATCCAGACGAACCTGGCAAGGTGCTGGTGGCCGAAAAGAAGGGAATAATACATTTGTACAACGTCCGCTCTCAACAAGCCATAATATCCTTGGAGTCACCGAAAGTTCCTCTAATGAGTGCTGACTGGTCGTTACACAATCGTTTGTTTATGACGGCATTGGCTGGGGGAGATGTCATCACCTGGAACCTTCGTAGGACATGGTTAGTCTGTCTTGTTTTTGTTCTAGATATCGTAAGATGCTTAACAATGTTTTATTTCATTTTAGTGGACCAGCTGATATTAAACAAGTCCACGAATACGGAGGACGTACTGGTGGGATCTTTGCCCAGCAGTGAAGTTGTCTATGCCAGTATTGGTCGACCCGACATAACTCTAAAGGTATACATAGCTAAATCAACTGTTCCACTTATTGAATTATATGGTGGAATGTCAATGTCAAGAATTAAACAAGTTTTTTCTGAGAAAATGTGTTTTTATTTACGAGAATGTGGAGACTTCTTAGATCTCAGAAATACAAAAAAATGTTCTTTTGTTAGTTTTTCATTGATCTAATAATGTATTTAAAAAATTCTATTCTGTAACATAAGGCTTATGTTTTAGGGCTGCTGAGTCCAAATCTTGTATGCAAATTTTTTGAAATATAAGTTTGAATTGAAAATGTATTTAGGAACCATTTAAAGGACTTAAATTCAAACTCAGAAACGTTCCAATCCTCTAAAAGGACCAAATATTTTGGAAGTGAGAGCTTGGTCTATCCATCAATTTCAAGAAATTTCTAGCCGCAGGGAGTGAGTGAGATGAGTCACTCTTCGTCGAAAATCGATTCAGTTAGAAAAAGGGAGTGAGTGAGCAAGTGAAATGAAATGTCAGATTACTCGTCAGATATTTCCGCAGTGACCTGGTGTATGTGTAGGTAAATTTACAGTTTTGGATAAGTATGTGTGCTTTTCCTCTATTCATGGATAGGAAACGAAATGTTTTCGACTGGTTTTATATAAAACTTGTGTTTTACGAAAACTTGAAGCTACAAAAAATGTATGAGAAAACTTGTGTTTTCGATTAGGTTTTTCTCCAAAACCGATATTTTCGCGAAAACCGCGTTTTGGGTTCGGTGTGAAAAGGCTATAAGCCCCGAAAATTCTCTGTGCTTAGCTCAGCCCGAAGGGGCTTAGTTGTTGTTGCTTTTAACATGTAAATTGCTTAGCCCCGACGTCGTTTTTTTCGTCCAAGCCCGGCGTTTGGGCAAGGAAAAAAACACACCAAGGGCGGTATTCACCGAACGTTCATAACTTAAGAGCTTCATAAACCTATTCACCAAGCAATAATAGTGAATATTTATGAGCGCTCATAAAAGTTATGAGTGGTTCCGACCACTCATAAAGTTATGAGCGCTCTTTCCGAAAACTAATTCGAAAACCTTCGAAGTAACCCTTCAAGCAAATTCACTGACTCATTTTGTCGGTACTTCTTGGATCCTTCCAAAAATGAGTCGCACGATCACATATTGTAGTTTCTTTTGCCTTCAGTGCCGAGATTCAGCTATTTCAGCGAGTGAGATGAGATGACTCGCCTTACTCGCCGACTCATTTCACTTCACTCGCAAAAGTGATTCAGCTATTTAAGTGAAATGAGTAAGTTCGAATTTAGTTTCGAACATGAGACAAAGGATAAATATAAAAGAACTAAATTCTACCTCCTTGTCACACTCGTTACGCAAAACGAAATGAAACAACAAACACAACAATGTAAACATTGGAATCTTTAATAATGGAGTTTGGAGTATCTTTTGTTTCAATTATTTTTTTTTGTCATAATTAAAGTTTAATATGAGTTTCACCCTTGAGAAATAAAAAGTTTAAAAGTGTCGAAAGTGAATAGAATATAAATTTATTTAATATATATATGTGCATATGATAATAAAATAAAATTAAAGAATCAATAAAAGGGTAGTTGTTTTTATCTACGTTGTTGGTTTTTATTTCGTTTCCTATCCATGAATAGGAATTCTTGAGAAAAGCACACATACCTATCCAAAACTGGAAATTTACCAACACATACAACAAGTCACTGCGGAAATATCTGGCGAGTAATCTGACATTTCATTTCACTCGCTCACTCACTCCCTTTTGCTAACTGAATCGATTTTCGAAGAAAAGTGACTCATCTCACTCACTCCCTGCGGCTTCGAATTAGCTGAATCTCGGCACAGGTTTAGTTAAGAAAAGTTCCGCTATGCACATATAGCCTTGAAATCGACTGAGTGCAAAGCTTATAACTTCGGTTTTAGAGGTCCGATCTTCAAAGCTAAGATCTTTAATTAAAAGATTAATGTCCGGCTACATTACTATATAACATTTTATAAAAAGAGTCAATTTATTTCATACTAGGGAGCAGGTTGAACCCTAAATTGATTCGATTTTCACTATTCAAAATGCTGTGAATGAAAAATTTCACAATTTGAAAAATAATGATTTAAAAGTTATTGCTGCATCTCCAACCCTCCTCTACAAATTTGTTAGTGGTTTTTATAGTTAAATATAACGGGAGAGGTGACAGGGGCACTTATCTATTTCAACCTTGAAGTTGATTTTAATTTAAAAAAAAAATCTTTAAAATACGTCGATTTACGAGTAACCTTCAAAAATTTCTAATTTTGCTTCCAATGTTCGGATCTACAGGATAAAGATATCTAGTTAAAGTTTAAATAATAAAATACATTATTGTGTATAAAAGTTATTGAGATACCAACAAATTTCAAACTAAATGGGTGATAGAGTTCTTTTTGTGATAAATATTTAAATATTTATGTGTGTTTCCATTGAGGGAGTACTTTCACTAGAAAACTCTCGAGAGCGACTTTCGGATATCTGTCCTCCACTCGGGTGAGCTTTTTTCATGTGTTCACTTTCGAGTTTTACTCTCGAGAATTTATTCAGAGCTGCTCACCACCTTTTTACTCTGAAATGGATACGCACATGTGTTTCGAGTTTGGCACTGTACGTGGCGATGCATGCAGACGTGCTGCACATCTGTTTTAGCCATAAGATACGTTTTTGATGTGAGAATTTTGCCACTTTTATGGATGTGTTTTAGGAACTTCCGTGTTCCATATTATAAAACTACCGAAGAGCATGCGAATCCAACGAAAAAGATTGGAGAGAAACCAGGAAACGACTACAGCAGTCACTGCCGAAGAGAAGTTGCATGGAACTTTTATATCTAATACTATGTTTTCATTAGAGCTGAAATGAGCTAATTTCGCAAATCACAGAAAAAGTGTTTTCATTTGTAATTTGGTTATTTCGTTTGACAGCTCATTTCATTTTTGAATTTCAACTGGCTGTTAATCGATTTTTGTTGTTGTTTTCTTTTGTCTCCTTCCATTGCGCTTTGACATTTTCATACAAAACCAATTCATAGCTCTTCAAACTGTGTCTAATTGGGTGTGTTCGTAGGGTTTTGACTTAATTTCCCACCTAATTTCGTGCAAATTTGGTTGAAATTATCTCATTTCGAAATGTGAATTTGTATGGGAAATGAGATGATTTCGTATCGCATTTGGAAATTTTCAACGAAATTATCTCATTTGGCCTAATGAAAACGCAGTATAAGGAAAGGATAATTGTTTCGTCAATTCGATTGATTGCCATTTTTCGACGCAAATATTGCTATTGTATCGAAATACATGAGTCTGGCAACTCTGTAGTCGATGCTTTGAGCTTATATGAAGCATTTATATTAAAACAAAACGAAGGCTAAGTATATTGTTAATGAAATGTATAACGAAAGTTAGTCACAATTAGGCATGGGTCAATACTAATATTTGGTGATATTACCTAATACTAATATATTAGTTTGCAAATATTATAGTATCTTAACCGATATAAAAATATCACTAATACTTTTATCATTACATGCTATGTCTGTTCGCGTACTGGGGCCCAACTATGTAACTCGATTCTACAATAAATCGTTTAAAAGCATAAAAGCTCGCTAATTCTTAAGCCAGCGCTTATAAACGGAAATAGAACAGCGCTAATTCAAGACTCTGTGGCACAAAGTCGGAAGCACTAAAATTTTATCCCACTTTCATACATATTACCACTCATAATTAGCATTGAAAACAACTTTCGAATGAATTCGAAAGTAGAATAAAGTTACATAGTAGGGCCCCTGCCCAAAATTACAAATTTCTACGAGTTTAGTCCGAAGTTCTATCAACATTTTTATACAAAAATTAAAATTGTACTAAAGTTCTTAGAAATTCGTAGTTTTCGGAAGTAAACTATAGTGCCTGCCTATCAAAATAAAATCAAAAATAAAAACGAATAGTGAAAAAAGTATGGTTTTACAATATAAAAATATAAACTTCTCCCTACAGAGAAATATTAACTTTTCCCTGCACAATAATATTAACTTTGATGCTACCTGATACCTAATGCACACCTCTTCATTATCATTTCTCTTTATTACCTAAAATATTAAGTAATCCATCGCTAATAGTAGCTGCGTTTTTTTGTATGTCCATATGGAGTTTGGCGAAAAAAACGACATCGGGACATTTCAACATTTGCCTTGGTCTGCCATTTTGTTCTGAACTATCTTACCAACAAACATTTGACATTTCTATACAAATTATCGATAACACAACGACAATGGTAGTCTGGCAATACCGTTTTATCGGGACAAAAGTTAACTCCAGTTATGGGGTTTTCCATTGGCAAATTCAGATTTCGATCTAAAAATTGATTTTTTTCGTTGCCAATGGAATGCGATTTCAAATTGATTTTAATTTGCCAATGTATTTGTGTAATTTCACGTGTATCTTATTACTCGTAACAATTTGCATCCCTTGAGCCACTTTTGGTAGAGTAATATTAACTTCATTAATTAATTAAACAGCTTCCTTTTTCTATTACAAATTATTTTCTTCGTATTTTGAGCACAATTTTTACAACCGAAATAAGAAAATCACATCAAAAACCACATAAGGAAAAGTGACAGGTCAAAATTGTTTTGGTATTAGTGCAGGGAGGGGTAAATCTGCCGAAAAATTTAGATCTGCAAAATTGATTTTAAATCAAAAAATAAATCAATTTTTCCGCCCAATGGAAGCTTAAAATTGATTTGGATCTGTCAAAAAGCTGATTTTGACAGATCCAAATCAAAAATAAATTGATTTATTTTACCAATGGAAAACCCCATTAATTATCTGGACTTAGCTAACTCTATATGGACATAGTTGTTGTTGTATTTAACATGTAAATTGTTTTGCTTTGTTGTCGTTTTTTTCACACAATTTTATCTGGACATGCAAAAAAACACCGCTAGTATCAGCTTCGCCCGGCACTGATATCTGCTAATACCGATACTAATCCAAAAATATAAGCTTCGGCCGAAAATGATACTAATACTAATATACCTATCAGGATTCAAAAATATTAGCTTCGAAACTAATATTTTTGTATCATAATATCTTTGGTATTCGTATTGCCTCGAAGCAAATATTTTTGTATATTTAACCATATTGACGACTAGAAAAGTCAAAATGCGATACCTGGTGGCGAATAAAACAACTGGATAACTACATTATGAAAAAGTTTTACTTTATTATTTAAGTAAAAATATAGTTTTTATATTTATTAGAATAGTTTTTCTTCTTTTAATAAATAATTTCGGAAAAACACTTCACAAATCACATACGATTTACAACTAATTTTGACATCTTATGTAGTTATTCTGTTGCATTTTTTGCCCGGTAGAGTACTGCCTCCAGTCGTCAATAGTTGAATTTGGTTCTTTCCAAAGGGATAATATGTTCTCTGTGCGAAAGAGAACAACAACTTATCTTTTATTTTATTTCCTGAGCAATAGAATAGGACAAAAGTGATATTTAAGTTGTCAGCTTAAGTTGACCGATGAGCGAACACATGAAATAAGATAAAATGTAAGTTGTTGTTCTTCTCTTTCGCACAGAGAACATAATTTGCCTTTGGAAAGAACCAAACCCAAACTCAACGATATGGTTAAAATAATATTTGCTTCGTGGCAAAGATACTTATACGAATACCAAAGATATTGTGATACAAAAATATTAGTTTCGAAGCTAATATTTTTGAATCCTGATAGGTATATTAGTATTAGTATCATTGGCGGCCGAAGCTAATATTTTTGGATAAGTATTCGTATTAGTAGATATCAGTGCCGGGTGAGGATGATACTATTCTAATCTTAATATTTTAGGTAAGAAAGAGATTTTTATTTTATTTTATTTTGATTGGTTTTCAATGTTGGATATGATTTATGAAATGAAAAATAATACTGAATTATAACACTTATCTCAGTAAAATTTTTGTGGTGACAAAAGTAAATTATGAACATAGGTACCATAGACTTACCTAAATGAATATCGGAATATTATGATAACTATGATATTAGTATTAGTGATATTTAATATTTTCAAATATTAGTAATTAGGCCTATTCTGCCAATTCTGTTATTCTGCTATGAATTTTCTGTTATCAACCATAAAAGATTTTCACCATAAAAGATCTTTTATAATTGATATTCTGGAGTTCGATATTTTATAAATTTCTGTTATGAAACTTCGAAAACGAAATCTGTTACCAAACAGGTCTAAAATCTGCTGTCATAATCAGCTGATCTGTTATGATAAAAGTTTTCGTCTGGCAAATAA
The DNA here is from genome assembly GCA_963921185.1 of Dasysyrphus tricinctus. NCBI lineage: Eukaryota > Metazoa > Arthropoda > Insecta > Diptera > Syrphidae > Dasysyrphus > Dasysyrphus tricinctus. The sequence goes on along the minus strand of OY992531.1, from coordinate 111,848,612 downwards.
CAAAATGGGCCAACATTTCATTTATATTTATTATTTTATTATTTAACCTGTTTGACGTATTTGAAACGGAATTATTATAGATATTTGTGGCACGCGTATATTTTGCAATTTGTAAATTAGAGTTCAAAGTGATTAGATAATCAAAGCGACTACATTTTCTTAGCTTATAGTTGTGCCCTGTGTTTTCTCCTTCAAAATTGTTTTGTTTTTATTTTCTTGTTTGTTTAAATAATATGTAGGGTGACATGGTCGACATTGCACCAGTGGTACTCCATGCACCATGGCAAAATCTAACATACTGACAGTTACATCCGTGTAAACTTCACATTATCTTACGTGCCTTTCCCCAAAATGTCAGTGCATCTCAGTCTGGTGCTAGTTGTTGGTACGTGCGTACATGTACAAGCCTTTTTCGTAATTTATAGTGCAAATCGAAAGATTGACTTAAGTTATTTTTTTTTCCTTTTTTTTTATTAAACATCGATACAAATTATTTGTGTTGTTTTATTCATTGGTAAAATTAAATAGATTCAAATATAATTGGGTAGTTAGCGAATTATTTTGACTTGAAAATAAAGTGAGGGGGTAGTGCACTATGCACCACAACAACATGGTTCTAAATGCACCATGGTGCATGTAGTAGTAACGAATGGTTCATTTAATTTTTTGAGACTAAAATCAAACGCTAATGAGCTTTTTCTGTATGCCACAAGTCCCAAATTATGCAGTAATCAATGAGCAGGAGATATAATATATTCTTAAAGATCCTTCTGTATCAGGACCAACGCGAAGACAACAATCACTATACAAATTTTCTGAGTACATTTTTAAACTAAACATATGTTAATCTATATTTAGTACCTCGTGGCATGATGGTTAATGCATAGGACTGTCATGCCGAAGGTGTGGGCTCGATTCCCAGCCATGCCACCTAAAAACAGAAATGTTTTTTCCAAGGTACTGCTTCTTGCGAGGAACTGACAAATCCTCCAAGAGTATACTTGTCATGAAAAGTGCTTCTCACTTAACCGTTCGGACTCGGCAAAAAACTGTAGGTCCCCTCCATTCCTCCCAACCACACGCACACAGGAATGGTTGAGAGTTGTAATTCACTAGGCCCTGGTTCTCCATGAGCTGTTGCGCCACCCAATTTATTTTATTTATTATACGTTAATCTATTATCCGTTTAACTGATATTAATGAATTTCTTAGCTGTTTTTTTTTAATGTCTTGAAGAGAAAGATTTAATTTATTACTTATTTACTTTTTTTGTTATTATTAAATTCTTATATATTTTAGAAGTGTTAAATGAACTTTTTTTGTTTTTATTCTTAAAGATACAATGAACTCCCATCTGAATAATATTCAATATCACTTGAAATGCTTGCTTTATTTTTAAATATTAGTTGGTGGTGCATTGACTACCTGCATGGTGCATTGTGGACATAAGACTGGTTCATTTAGTACCTACCATGGTACACTATGCACCATTTCACTTTTTCTGAATAATCAATTTTAGATTTAAGTATATACATAATATGCAAAAATTAACTATGCACGAATTTGTCTAACAAATCCATGTAAATGATGTTAAGAAATCTAACAAAAATAATTACATTTGGAGAAACTATGATCATTTGAAAAAAGGGTGGTGCAATGTCGACCATGTCACCCTACATACCTATTTAAATTTATAAATAAAATATTTTGTTTGAAAAATATTAAAATGGTTGACCAACATTTTGTTTGCATTTATTTTTTAAGATTTAACATGATTTGAAAATAAATTGTTGTTTGTCGTAGGTATTAATTTGTGACTCGCGTAAGTTGTTGTAATTTGCTTCTTATTTGAATTCCGTAAATTTGTCCAATTTGAGAAGCTGTATGAAGCATACCTCGGGAACATCTAAGGGATTGCTTTTTGATTTTGGTTCAATCAAGTGTTCTGTGCTTTCATAAACAAAAATAACTATTTAAATTTTCTTATTTGTTTATAATATACATATGCATACATACGTTTAAATATATTTTCTTACATTTTTCACCTCTTAAAAACATTTTTTTGACGAAATAAGAGATAAATTATCCCTTTTTACTTCATATTCCTGCGTACTTTTGAAATCTTTTATGATAAAAGTCAGAAAAGTTTGTCTTTTATTCTTTTACGATTTATAACAGATTTTATAGCAGATCTTGGCATGTTGAATACCAAAAATGCGATTTGTAAAAGATTTTGTTCTGAGTTCGAAAGCTTGGCAGTTCATAACAGATTTCTTAGCAGATTTAATAACAGATTAAGCATGCCGAATACCAAAATTATAATTAATAAAAGATTTTTTGACAGCTTAAACTTTTGTATGGAAATTCATAGCAGAATAACAGAATAGCAGAATAAAAGATTACGCCGAATAGGCCCAAATATCTTAGTGAATACTAATATATTTGTCACATCCCTAGTCACAATCGAGAAGGTCAGACGGAAAGGTTTAATAAAGAGTGGTGTTTTCTTTATATTTTCCACTATTATCATTGGGTTTTATTTTAATGTCGGAAAGTTTGGTTTTGTATCGATGGGCTAAGGCATATCGGTTTCGATCTATAATTTTAGTTTAGCTAAAATACATATATTGTCAAATGAATGCAATGGTTTTGTTTGCACAACATTTTTTTTATCAACACGTTCTCCGGCTTCTCAATATTTTTGTTTCCAACTCGATTTTTGACTGCAGAATTGCACATGATGTTTTCGAACATGTGACTTTGGCAAACTGCACTATCGAACACAATGCTTATGCAGTAAAACTTGAATTTGCCTTTTCTAACAGCAGACTTTTGCAGTTTGCGTTTGAGAACATTCTGCAAAACGCATTTTGACACTGATGACGTTCTCGAAAATGGCCTCTTACTAGCAAGGTTAGGTTAGGTCACGATATACAGAAACAAGGTATGCTCATTGAAAAAACCCAATTCGCCATCTTGATGCGGCGGCGTGACGTCACAATCATCTGCGTATTTGACAAGTGAGGTTGTTGTTTATTAAAGTTTTCAATCGGATTTTTATAATTTGTGTGTTTTCAATAAATCAATCAAAATAAACTTTGAAAATTAAAAAATGGTTGTATGTGCTGTTTTAGGATGTAATTACTCCTCGGGCAGAATACATTTTTAACTAAAATTAAAATTTCAATATTTCTCGAAGGACAAAGGAGGAAAAGTGTGCAAACTGTGGTTTTGTGCTTATGGATATAAAAACAAATTTTCTTTAAAAATCAGTCGTATTTGCTCAGAAAATTTAATTGAGTAACGATATAGGCTTCGCGATATACTTTTAAATATCCCTAAGTATCAAGACGGTCGAATGCCACATGACAAATTGAATGATTTTAGCAACGTTGAAAAAAGAGAAGAGGACCACTTCACCGACCTAGTCAACTTGTAACGTAAATGCTTTTTAAAGTTCTTGCATCAAAAATATATCCGGAGCTGATCTTGAAGAACATGATGTCGAATTACCAACAAAAGAAGAGGAAGAAATTTCATCACTTAAATTCGAGGAATTAAGAAAAGTTGCCATTGAATACCTCGCAGGATTCCTTATAAAAAGGTGTAAAGTGCCGAGTGACCCAAAAATATAATACTTTTTTGAGTGTAGATTGTATTTTAGAATTGAGCATTTAAATAAATTATTCTTAAGTGATATCAAATGGTTAAAATAGAAAAATAATAAGGGTATTCATACAACAGCGTAAAGTCGTCGTAAACGTTGTAAACTTTTAAACTTCGTAATTCTGTCACAATTTGTATGGAAAATTTGACAGATTTACGAAGTTTAAAACTTTACGATGTTTACGACGAGTTTACGCTGTTGAATGAATACCCTTAATAAAAACTATTCAATGAAATTAAATTCTTTTCTCCTATCTTATATCCAAACCAGATGATAGTGACGTCACACCATAGCTGTCAAAACACAATGAGCATACCTTGTTTCTGTATATCGTGAGGTTAGGTTGCCAGCTACAGAAGAGTATGGAAATTTTGATCGAACTCGAACGTCATGTGTCTGAATAAGAACATACCACTGTACCATTATGTTTTCCGAACATAATTATAGAGTTACGCGGATCTAGAGGGAACTCAAAAACGCTGTAAAGACACCATGCTATAGCTATAAACTGCAAAAATTCATTTCACAAAGTTCAAAGTACCCTCTATTCGAGAACTGTGGCAGTTATGAAAGGGTTTATTGCTTTCTTCAAATTATAGAGTATGAAGAGTGCACAAATTTTCTGTAGACCTTATCAAGATTTTGGAAACTCACGAAAATTGACCCCCCCCCCCCCCTGAACGAAATCCTGGATCCGCGCCTGCACTGCACACACCTATTGAGCGTACCTTGTTTCTATTTATCGTATGGCCTTTTCGATTGGCAATCTGGAAGACCGATTCGATACGTGTGAACGCTTCTCATTTCGATTTTGAAATCAAATACAGAACAATTTTCTCTTCTTCTCAGATCTTCTCAGAACAAGAACTGTCATTCAATCGACAAGGCCAGTGGTCCGTTCCTTTTCTCTAAAATGTTAACAATTGTTAACAATTGTTAACATTGATCGTTCCTAAATTCTCAAATTGTAACATCGTGTAACATTATGACGTCATAAAATCGTTCCTAAACTCAATGTTGAAGTGTCAGAATGTTACACTTTGTAACAATTTCCAACTCATCTCCTCGACATGAATTGAAAGTGTTGATCCGTCAAAAACAGCTGAAACTGCAATTTTTTATTTTGTGATTATCTTTTGTTTACTTTTCGTTGTTTGGATTTAGAATTGTTAGAATTTTTGCAAATATGTGTTTTTAATTTAATTAATTTTACTGTTTTTTTTGAGTTTTGAATAGTTTTATGATAAATTTACTTTTTTTCGACATTGCATTTTATCAATTCCGTGATTTTTGGTTAAGAAATTTGTGCTCATAGTTAGTTAAAGTTAATAGAAATTTAATTTAGAAATTATATGTATTTACTTTCAATGAATTTTATGCAATAAATAGTTTTTTCTTGATTATTCTTTCTAAATGCATTTCGATTTTTTTTTCCAACCTTGCCGTTTGACAGATCAACAATATTTTCAACATTGATCGTTCCTAAATGAAATGTTACAAAGTGTAACATTTTTAACAATGACATTCCAACATTTTTTTTGACACATTAACAATAAATTGTTAACATTTTTAGAGAAAAGGAACGGACCACAGTAGGAATCTGTCAGATCCCACAAAGTGATTATTTTGACGTTTTTGAATTAATGAGAGAGGTATATGTTTTTCTTAAGTAAATATCTCTTTTTCGCTTGGAAAAATTAAAAATGGCAATACCTTAAAAATTGGCTCTTTGTATTTATCGGTTAGTTTTTAGTTATATATAATTTTATATCGAATTTTGCTGTAGCTATATCAAAAGCTCGTCAAGAAAAAATTGCCTTCAAAAATCGAACAAATCAAATGATTTAAAAATATTTCCCTATTAATAAAAAGTTCGAATCGTTTGTGTGGTATAATATAAAATAAATAAATTATAATGGTAATTTGAAACTGATAAACTCGGAAGTGTTTTTTCCTTTAGTTTTGTATCCACACTTTCCTGGATATCTATTCAAAAAGAAAAAAAAAACTATATTTTATTTGCCTTATAAACGAATCCCGTTTAGCCCAAATATACATAATAACAATTGTAATTTGTAATTAATTATTCAACTAACGGAAATTACTCAACTCTGAGTGAAAAATGAAAATGTCCTTTATACCTTAAATATAATATGTACATATATTATGGTTCAGTGATGCTGATATATTATTTTCTTGGTGAATTTTGCAGGGTAACGAAACATCCTTGCCCATGGAGATGTGCTCCAATTGTAAGTATCTTGCAAAATATACTTAATATTCTTGGTTATACTGATTTTTACATGTCTTGTTAAACATTTAATACTATATAAAACTATAAAAGCCTAGATTCTACTCTCATATTATAACAAGGTTAACATATTGGAAATTGGTCCTCCTAGGTGTCTAAAAATTTCAGAATAAAAAAGTAGGTATATGTAAAACAACTTGTGTGTATGTGTAAAGGAGTTGTTCAAAGTTATATTTTTCCATATTCTACGCAGGATCGCAATTTATCCTTTTGTGCTGATAAAATTCAAAACAGTATTAATCACGATTAACTTTCTTTAAAAAAAAACGTAAATCTACGGACAAAGAACAAACCCACCTGTTACGACGAGAACAAAGTAGAATATTTGTTGTAGATAATAGATGCGAGGGAAATTGTTCCCTGTCCCACTCTCTTTTCTGTTGCAAATTGGAAGCTTTTTAGCTGTAGCTAATGGTATTTATGTTTAATTAATAGATATTTTATTCGCTTAGATTATTTTTAGATTTCCGAATTAAAAAAAAATGATGTTTACACACTTTAATGTGTTTCCTAGCATGTGGTTACAAAGCATATCCATTTTATTATACTTTTTGTTGTGTTTCTTCGAAGAGTTTCCGCCTAGAAATATGGTTAAATATATGGCATTGATGTTGGTTGGCAATCTGAGAATGAGTTCTTTGACAAAATTTATGTGATTTTTTAGTACATCTGCGGATGTCCTGTTTTTTGTTCGTTAAGGCTAATGGGGTTTTCCATTGGTAAAATAAATCAATTTATTTTTGATTTGGATCTGTCAAAATCAGCTTTTTGACAGATCCAAATCAATTTTAACCTTCCATTGGGCGGAAAAATTGATTTATTTTTTGATTTAAAATCAATTTTGCAGATCTAAATTTTTCGGCAGATTTACCCCTCCCTGCACTAATACCAAAACAATTTTGAGCTGTCACTTTCCTTATGTGGGTTTTGATGTGATTTTTTTATTTCGGTTGTAAAAATTGTGCTCAAAATACGGATAATATAATTTTTAATAAAAAAAGGAAGCTGTTTAATTAATTAATGAAGCTAATATTACTCTACCAAAAGTGGCCCTAGGGATGCAAATTGTTACGAGTAATAAGATACACGTGAAATTACACAAATACATTGGCAAATTAAAATCAATTTGAAATCGCATTCCATTGGCAACGAAAAAAATCAATTTTTAGATCGAAATCTGAATTTACCAATGGAAAACCCCATAAGGATTAAAAGTACCTTGCCTGGCCCGCTTCGCGGTTTCTCAGGATTTTTACTCCGTTTTTGGATCCTCTGCCCTGCCACGCGACTCGATCGCTCCGCTTTGGGAATATTCAGTCGCCTGGCAAGCGCCTATGTCAACAGTTGTTTGAACAAACATACATTTTGTATGAGAAATGATAACTTAAAAAAAAACTTGATAACTTGATTAAAAAAAATCAGAATATACTAATATGGATGAAATTATTTTTTCAAAAATATTATTTTTTACCATTTGCATCCGAATTGGGATCGATTTGTAGGGTTTCAATTTACATTTGGTGTAATATGCCAGTGCTTTTCACCTACATTCCGGGATTCACACGTGTTTTTGGCCTTGCGATCGTGAAATACACACCATTTCCACACATTATCGTATCGAACCTCTGGAGTTTGGGAAATAAGGCTTCTTTTGAAAACTTCGGATAAAGGATTTGGCGATTTGATTTGAGTATTGACTCCCTTATTCAACCTATGATAAAGAATGTATGCATTAACCACCGCCACATCCTGCAGGTGAAAATATGCTTTTGTCCATTTTTGGGTTTTCATTGGAATATGAAGGCAACTAAGAGAACGATCCATAAGATCGACACTACAAACATAATTATGCATGTCGATTATATTATTTTATAATAAATAGGCAGCCAATTTCTATTTGTTAATTTTTTTTTATCCCATCACGAAGATTTTGAGGGTAGTGGAACATACCTACCCCTATTACGATTGCCAATCATCAAATTGATAGTTGATAAACCTTTTTGGATTTTTAAACTCAATGCATTTAAAAACTGATTAGGTAACTATTCTTTATGATTTTTAATTTTCTTGTGATTCGCAACGGCCTGCATCATTCTCAATCAAAACTTTTATCAGGAGTGTTTTTAAACATCGAATTTAAAATGTATGTTATGGTTGGCCTTGGATAAGGTTTAATTTTCCAAAATACAAAGCCGGTCGAGCACTTTAAATCTGCTTCAGTCCGGGGTGGATTCTTGCACTGTCATGCCAAGCTGTACAAAAAAATATGTGCTCTAAAAAAAAAACGAAATCTTGGATCTTTCTTTCTTTTAAATGAGTGAGACCAGGGGCCTGTACCACAAAACAACAAGTGTGCTTTAACAAGCAAATTTTAACAATTAACAATATTTTCTGTACCACAAAAACATAAGTTAACAATCATCTTAACTATATAAAATAAGTGACAAATTTGATGAATTCTTGTGTTCTGTACCACAAAACGACAATTAAGAAAGAATAAGATGCGTTTACCTCCATACAACCGAACTAACTTTCTAACAAGCAGTTTCTAAATACGCGGAGTTAACAAGATAGTTAATTTCTGTACCACAAAACTTTTCGCTTTAATAGTTAACAAGAAAAATTTCCCTTAAAACTTGTTAACTGCGTTAATAAAGAAAAAATGGGCTGAAATATTATATTCTAGTTGCTTTTTTGCGCAAAGTAACGATATTTAACAAAGTTGAAATTAAAAATGTGATACGTATTTTTAAATTAACGCGAAGTTTAATTACAGTTTAAAAACGTTTGTTTTAATCTTATTTTCCCAGTTCTTATATTTAAATTCTGCATTCAAAAATTTAAAAAAAAAAATAAAAAAAAAAAGAAAAACTTTTTGGTGTTCTTTCTAACAAATTAACAAAAATTACAAAATTGAAAAGTGGAGAGGTGTTTTTGAATTGGGGCAAAGTTTGAAAGTTGTCCCAAAAAAGAAGGATTGGGCATAATACGAGATGTTTTTTTGGCAAAATTGCAGGAAGTTACGGAAAAAAATGACATACGGACAAAATCACATACCAGCCATTTCTTAAAATCTGCTACACTTAAAGCACCCAATGCAATTGTATTAGTTGGTTTGGATGTTTTTTTTTTGAAATCCTATAAAAATAATGGTAGTACCTCGTGGCTTGATGGTTAGTGCGTAGGACTGTCATGCCGAAGGTGTGGGTTCGATTCCCAGCCGTGCCACCTAAAAACAGAAATGTTTTATTCGAGGTACTGCCTCTTGCGAGGAACATGAAAAAGTGCTTCTCATTTAGCCGTTCGGACTCGGCAAAAACTGTAGGTCCCCTCCATTCCTGCCCAACAAACACGCACATAGGAATGGTTGTGAGTTGTAAGTCACTAGGCCCTGGTTCTCCTCGAGCTGTTGCGCCACCCAATTTAATTTAACATAAAAATAATCATTTGACGGCTGTTTCTCGTCACACAAAAATAAAAAACTATTTACGAATAAAATAATATTTTTTTTGGACTTGACTATTTTTCGTGTTTTGATAGTTTTTATACCTTTTTATTTTACTATTATTAATTTAATTTAAAGTTTATGACAAAATTCGTAAAATAGTCTTATCACTAGCCATATCATTCGAGTTTTGTGCAATTTATTGATAAAATTTTGTCATAGCTATGATGGGGCAAAAGGCAAATACCCTAAGTAGGTATGGACAAAACGACATACCTACCTTTATTGAGAACAATATATTTAAATTTTAGTAGTAAAAATGTCTCGGAATTACAAAAGGTCAACATATCGTCAATCTTGGAGCATTGAATCGATGAAAATAGCAATTAAATAGGTTACACTGCATAATGTGCAACCATTGGGCTCGTGAATCCTGTGCTTACGTGTCAAAAAACACAAAGCAATTCATTTGCCAACTATGTATCTTATATGAACCCGAAGACAAAATTTGAGGACAAAAGTGCCAAGAAACAAATTATAACTAATATATTTATAAATTTTAGCCAAATTGAATCTTTCTAGAACTATGGAACTAGAAAATATATCCTATGTCATTTTGCCCATATGAAGTGTGTCATTTTGTCCATACTATATGAACGAAAATAATTTTTGTGTAGTTTTTTAAACTTTAAAATTATTATGGGTATTCATGCAAAAGCGTAAACTCGTCGTAATCGTTGTAAAGTTTAAAACTTCGTAATTCTGTCACAATTTGTATGGAAAATTTGACAGATTTACGAAGTTTAAAACCTTACAACGATTACGACGAGTTTACGCTGTTGCATGAATACCCTTATTGTTAAATGTTTGCAAAGAATTTAAAAAAGAATAAATATATTTTTCATTACGATATATTGGGTCTTGTGAATAAAAAAAAAGCTAGGGCTATTTTTAAACCAAGCTAAACCTAGCTAGTCATAGCTATTAGAAGTAGCTAAAGCTAGACAGTTCTAGCTTAAGCTTTGTTCAATGTGAATAAAACAAAGAATACGTTAAATAGCTTTAGCTAGAAAATTCTAGCTTAAGCTTAATATTTCTAGTTTTTTGTTTATTTGTTCACATGTTTTGGCTTAAAAGCTTAACCTTAAACTATTATTTTTGGGACCTAAAGCAACGCAAGGAGATTTTTAAAAATCCAAGTTTTAGCTTTAGCTATTTGTGTATTCACAAGACCCATTGTTTTCATGTAAAAAGAACTAGTCAAAGCTTTCTAGTAAGGGGTCCAGGAACCTTGATATTTTTGTAGCTTTAGCTGACATATTCTAGCATAAGCTATTATTAATCACACCATTTGGAGCTTAAGCTGGAAAAACAATCTTAAGCTAGAAGAATCTAGCTTTAGCTATTTTAAACTAGCTTTTAGTAAAAGACATCTTTTAGTAAAAGACATCTTTTAGTTTCTAGCTAAAGCTTGTTTTTAATCACACAAAACCTAGCTTTGACTTAAGAATCCAAGTTTTAGCTTTAGCTTCTTTTTAATCACAAGACCCAGTATGTCATTTTGGACGTACTTCCCCTTCACTTTGGTAAGTTTTGTTAATAAAATACCTATTCTTTAATATTTTGCAATCAAATTAAATTTTTTTCAGGCCAAAGTTGTATACACAGTTACACGTGAAAGCTTAGATTCACTTATTTGTTCATAATAAAACTCTAAATAATAATTTAGAAAACTAAAACTGCATATTTATGCTTCATATAAAGTTTAAAAAGCATTTGTTATGAGCTAACAATTTTGAATTTATCAGTTAATTTTTTTTTACAATCTAACAATCATTTTTAACAATTGTCGTTTTGTGGTACAGAACCTGTGAATTCCAAAATTTCCCACTTGCTCTAGACTGTGTTAATTATTGTTAAGAAGATTGCAAACTTTTATTTGGTGGTACAGAAAACATTGTTAATTGTTAAAATTTGCTTCTTTAATTATACTTGTTGTTTTGTGGTACAGAATTCTCGTGTATTTTCTTTAAGTTATTTAACAATTTTTAAGGGAAATTTAACTTGTTAAATGTTTACGCATAAATCTTTGTGCTACAGAAATTTGTTTTCTTGTTAAATTTGTATGTTAAGATTTTACTTGTTAGAAAGTTAGATTGTTGTTTTGTGGTACAGGCCCCAGGTTGTTGTTAGGCCTCCCTTTCTTGCACATTCGAACGTTTGAATGGCCCAATTTAATAGATCTGAAACTCTTTTTTCTTCTTAGGTGTATACCCTACTTACATGATGCTTTATTCAAAATTCATATATTTAATTATAATGTTAAAGTTTAGTTGATTTTTCTTCTTTTTTTTTTAAATTTAGAATTCAATGAAAATTGTATCATTAAAACAAAACAAGATAAACGAGAAGAATGCCAGACTACCGAAATTGAGCAGATTATCCATTAATATAACAAAAATTGATATTATGACTAAGCTAGAGTTATATATTCTCCAGAGTATTGGAACAGACCTACTTGAAAACGCGATTTTAATTATTATCACCAAATCCCTGTAGCTAATAGGCCTATTAACTCAACAAAAAAATACTATCTGCCAAAAAAACAACGCCTGAAAGAATCAAAGGGCACGGTAGTGCCCAGCCAAGTTCGCGGCACTACACCCTTTTTACAGGAACAAACTCAGGCGATTTTCAACCCCCTCTAACTTCAGTACCAATAAAGTCAGAAATTTAAAATTCGGAGTATTTGCTGAACTGATCAAACACAGGTGGCTCACCAAATTTCAACTCTTTAGCATTAGTAGTTCCCAAGATATAGGACTTCAAAAATCGCAAAAACCGTAACTGACTGACTCACTGACAGATCATCAAAATTATGGAGCACTTCCCGACATCGTAGAAACTTGAAATTTCGCACAACGGTAGGCCTTGTGGTACATACAAAGGAAAAAATCGAAAATCTGCAATTTTCTATTCAGGGGGCGTGGCATCCACCCACTTTCTTAAATATTCTATAAATTATATGGAGCCTTTCCGATTGTTGTAGAACAATGAAAATTAGTAAGTTGGTAAGGTTTGAGGTACTTGGAAAGAAAAAAATAGAAAAATTGGAATTTTCCATACAGGGGGCGTGGCATCCACCCACATACTTAAAAATTCTTATAAATTATATGGAGCACTTCCGATTGTTGTAGAACGATGAAAATTGATAGGTCGGTAGGGCATTTCTTTTGACATAAGAATTAAATATGATCTGGATCATTTAACGATACTTTGCCTGCTTGATTTCTCCAAGGCTTTTGACTGAGTGAATCATGAAGTCCTGTGTCAGAAGCTCAGGTTGTATTTTGGCTTTAGTGCTAGATCTGTTCGCTTACTACGCAATTACCTTTGTAATCGTTTCCAAAGAGTTTTTCATGATGGGAAATCCTCTGATTTTAAACCTCTGCTTACTGGAGTGCCCCAAGGATCTATATTAGGACCCATTTTATTTTGCTTATTTATAAATGATCTTCCTACTGTTTGCTCAAGTGTTTCTTTTCACCTCTACGCAGATGATGCCCAGATATACCTGTCACGACCAATTGGATTAATTGAGGATCTCATTGTCAGGATGAATGAGGATCTATCAAAAATTTATGACTGGTCACTTGCAAATGGGTTGAATATCAATTCAGAAAAGTCTCAACTGATTGTTATATCTAAAAAGCAATATGATACGATTGAACTACCACCTGTACTTTTGAATGGAGGGCAAATTAAGTTTTTTAATGTTGTCATGAATCTTGGATTCAAAATTAATCGATCCCTATCTGCAGTTGACCATACAAACTACGTTATAGGTCGTATTTATGCGGGATTGCGAAAACTTTGGTTGTCTTCTGGGTTTACTCCAATAAATACAAAATTAAGGCTTGTCAAAACCTTATTCATTCCCATCATTGATTACTCTACTGTTGTGTACTGTAAACTTGACTCCCACTCCAAACACAAGCTGCTTGTAGCCTTTAACGATGCAATCAGGTACGTTTATGGACTGCGTCGATATGATCATATAACGCACTACCATACTCTGGTACTTGGTTGCACTTTTCAACAGTTTCTAGACCTGAGATGTTGCCAATTCATGCACAGCCTTGTATATAATAGATCTCCAGCATACCTCTTCGAAAAACTACAATTCTCCCAATCAACCAGAACCTGCAATTTGATTATGCCCTCGTTTAACTACTTAAACTCCTCGCGCCTCTTCTTCATCCATGCTACCAGACTTTGGAACTCACTTCCCCCCACGATAAAACAAATAATAAGCCATGTATAATTTTCCGAAAGCATGTACTATAAAAGACTACGTCTTATTTGTACTCTCCTAAGTATACTTAAATAAATTGAATTGAATTGAATTGAAGGGGGGGGGGGGGGGGGTTCCATCCACCCATTTTATCAGAATTGCTATTATTTGTATGGAGCACTTTCGGTTGTCGTAGAATTATGAAACTTTGTAGAGCGGTAGGGCTTGACTTTCACCTGGCAAAATAAATCTTTGCAAAAAGGAGTGAAATCACAACAAAAACATAAATGTTAAAAAAGGAGCCAAGTTCTTATGTGTACAAGAAACCTGTGCGTAAAAAGTCTGCCAAAAAAAGTAATGAGATCTAAAATATATGCCAAGTTTTAAATTCATGAAGTTTAATATCAAATATCTTAAGTAGAGTAATATCGAAACAATTCCAAATCATGACAAAAATTTGGTAATTAATGATTACTGGTTAAATTTTGGTGGATTTACTTGGCAAGTTTTCTCTTAAATACTTACTTAATCACAAATTTAAAATGTATGAAAACTTGACCAGTGAACCCACCAAGTTTTAATCAGTAATCATTAGCTACCAAATTTCTGTCATGATTTGGAATTGTTTCGATATTACTCTACTTAAGATATTTGATATTAAACTTCATGAACTTAAAACTTGGCATATATTTTAGATCTCATTACTTTTTTTGGCAGACTTTTTACGCACAGGTTTCTTGTACACATAAGAACTTGGCTCCTTTTTTAACATTTATGTTTTTGTTGTGATATCCCTATCTGTTCGTATGATCAAAATTCGTATTTGAAACTACGACGAAATTTGGTTATTTTTAAAAGTTTTAAATTAAAATTAGATATATGTATGGGTGAAGGACTCGAAAGATAAGTGAAATTTTTGTTTTAAATGAATAAAAAAATTATGTAATTTGAATTTCGGGTTGATATCAATTGCCTGTTACTTCCGGTTATCCTCGTTCGATTTTCTTGACTGTAATCCGAAAAAGATGGATAGCTCGATGTAGTAATTCATATCCTGAGGATGAGTCTGGCTAGATTCTTATAATGAGATCTATATGCTCAGATCCCCGGAGCGGAGTTTTACGTCTCCGCTTTTATGTTTAGCAATAAAGATATTTAGGCTTTTCTTTTTGTCACTTTATATTACTATACTGTTTTTTTGGTTGGGGCGGCTATGGTTTTATAGATAGCACTATTAGTTTTGCCGGATTTTGTTTTTTTTTTCTTATGGGTTATTTTGGGTAATTGATTGCAGGGTTGTTTTCCTTTTTTTTGTTTTTTTTGTTCTTTTACGCTTAACTTGAAATTGTTGATGCTTAAAGGATTGCACTTCAACAGGACAAATTAACAAAACGACAAGCGCGAGTTACATATTTGTATGGTGACCTCCGTCACCATTAGTACAACAACCTTTTATTTGTAATACGAATATGAATAATAAATTAATTCGTAAAATGCAAAATAAGCATATAAGTATATTTTCATATTGTAAAATAATATTGCAAAATAAGCATATAAGTATATTTTCATATTGTAAAATAATACATTGAGCATAATAATAATCAAAGGGAAATAAATCTGATTGAACAAAATTTAATGATATATCTAGACTAACAGTCGTTAAGATACCTCGAAGAAATAAAGTCGTCGTTCGAACTACACTAAAAATAAAACTCTTTTTTTTAACTGGCGCAGTCGGAACGGAATCGAGTAAACGCGGAAAAAAAAAAATTGTAACTACAAATCAGTTACAAACATTTTTTTTAAATTGTTTTGTTTACCGTCCACAACCCCTCCTCCACCCGAATAAAGTACCAACAACTATTTGTCGGGAATTATAAAAAAAAAAAAATATATTCACCCCTATTGTGAGTTTCACTTTTTCAGGATTCCGTCCGAAAAAAATGACATTTCACATTTCCCTTATTGTGAGTTTCGGACGGAAAATTTTCCACTTCGAAAAATTTCCCCCTATTGTGAACTTATTTTTCGGGTGGAACGTCAAGTATTTGACAACTCTTTCTTTCACTCAAAATTTGGCGGCGGAAAAGGACAACTTTGGCGGAAAATGTAAGAAATTTTTATAAATAACAACAAAATAATCGAAAATAATTTCTACTTTTTTATTTTCAAGGAGTAAAACAACAAATAGAAGGCAATGCGAGTTGCTTTTGAATAAAATGCAATTACACCCCGATATCGCCAGAGGTTATTCGAAGGAAAATAAAGATTTAATTTCAGAGTTCTGGAAGACGACGGCAAATGATCTCAACAGTGCAGGGCCTCCAATAAAGTCAAAAACTGAGTGGAAAAAGGTAACCTGTTCTTCTATTATTATAGAACCAAATTTATTAAAAAATGCTTCATAAGGTTTGGAATGACCAGAAAAGATATGTGAGGAAAAAGGCGACGGAAAATAAAGCGAACCAAAGAGCAACCGGAGGTGGCCCTAACAAAACAGTCAAGTACACAGATGTGGAAGAAGCTATATTACAACTTATAGGTGTTAACGAAGCTGTGGAAGGTTTCGGCTCACCCTTCGGTTTGCCTCCCCCTGAGAAAAAAAGAAAAACTGACGTAGCCGAAGAGAATGGAGGTGATATAAATTCATTAGAGGATCTAATGGACTATTTAAATGAAGGTGATGATATTTGTGATAATGGTAATATTCATGATGGTGTTCCTTGCGGAACTGAAACCAATGACGTCAGGGAGGCATCAACAAATCTTGAGCCATCAACAAATTTTGAGCCATCAACATCAAAACCAACACAACCAAGAAAATGTAAGACTGCTCGGCTCACGACAAACGATCTCATTTATGAAGAGCTGAAAGTCCAAAAAGAAATGTGCTCGAATATTTTGGAAATTGTTTGTGTTCTAAAAGAACACAATACTGATATTCAAAATGGTTTTAAAAAAATCTACCGGTCTCTGGACCGTCTTTGTGATTTCTCCAAACAGAGACTAAAGGAAGAAAAACGTCACCACGAAGTAATTGAAGCATTTCGTAAGAAGGAACTTGAAAACAAAATTTTTGAAACTCAAAAAATGTTGCAACTAAAGGAACTTGAAATGGAAATTTTACGAGGAGTACAACCTCGAAAATAATCAAAAAATGTTTGTTTTTTTGTTTAATGAATTATTTGTTTTAACTCTTTTTTTTTATTGAAGTTGTTTTTGTTTATTTTTTTTATTATTTAACTGTTGTTTTAAAAAAACCTTTAAGCTTTAGCTTAAATAAATATTTCAGTATTAAAAGAAAGAAAAGTATTTACGTTTGAACCTCTTTTATTTATTTTTTCTCTATTGTCATTTAAATTAATTATAAAGAATTTGCAATTTCATTGCGAATACGCTGACTTGCAGGTAGAAAGTTTTCATCTGTATGAATACTTTCTTGATTCTCGATCACTTCACTGGAGGTTTCTGTTATGTTCTGATTTTCAATAACACTTTTGTAGTGAATGCAAATGTTGTGCAGTGCTGCACATACATTTATAATTTTCACTGCTTTAAATGGGGAATAGTGCAATTCTCGAGCACTCAGCAGACATCTCCACCTGTTTTTTAAGACGCCATTAGTTCTTTCTATTATATTTCGGCATCTTGAATGCACATCATTAAATTTTGCCTCAACCGAGCCTATTTGAGGTGTTCTGTAAGGCGTAAGTAGCCAAGGCTGTAAGGGGTATCCGGCATCTCCTAAAAAAAAAATGAAAAAAATTAAAATTTCAAGTTGATAAGGATAGTTTTTTTGCATTGCAACTTTGCGATGTTCTTAATGTTACCTATACATACCTAACAACCAACCATTGCTACCATTCCGCAAATAATCTTCCTGCAATTTGGATTTGATGATACTCACGTTCCAAACAAAAGAATCGTGACATGCTCCAGCATGTGTTGCATCAATGTAGCGTATTCGCAACTCATTATCACAAATCTATAAATATGAAAATTAATTTATGAATATTTTTGAACGTACTTATACTTACGAGTAAAACATTCAAACTGAATTTGCCTTTCCTATTATAAAAAAGGTGTTTGTTGTGTGATGGCGATATAATGTTGACGTGTGTTCCATCTACACATCCTATTATGCTTGGCATGTTAAATTTCATGAAGAAATCTTGGCTGATTCTTCTACACTCGTTTTGTGTTGGCCACTTTATCCATTCTGGACAAAGCCTCTCTTCCAACACGTTCAACACTTCAGCCATTATAAGGCTTACAGATGGTTGTGCCAACCCAACTTCATGGTCCTTTCCAACTCCCTTTTGGTACCCGCCCTCTGCAAGGAAACGTAAGGTGGCTGCAAGTTTAATAATTGGGGGCACACCAAATTTTTGTTTTACAGGGGGCAAGGAACTGGAAAGAACATCCAACAAATACTTGAAGGCTTCTTTATTTATTCGATAGTGTTGATGAAATCTGAAAAAAAGTTTTATTGGTAATCTACATTTATATTCACAAATGCTTTACATGAAACTTATTACTTACAATGGCTCACGCAACTCCAAAGGGTTGGAGGAATCTCTGAGTTGTCTTCTGATACATTTTTGTTTTTTTTTTTCTTCCTCATCATTTATCATTTCCCTCAGGGCTATGCTATACATGTTCCTAAAGTAAAATATAAAAACAATTGTAAACAATTTGTGTAATAAAATATCATACTGGTTCAAGTTCATACCTTTTGATGAGAGCAAATAGAAAGGCCACGGCAAAATCACAAAAAACAATTAATTTTCATGCACGGATATATTTACCTTTTTAAAAATTTTAATTCGCACTTCACTCATCTGTCAAAAATCTGTTTAGCTGTGTTCGAAGTGATGTAGTTCTGAATTGTTTCGGTTTTTTTTGTTCTGAGAGGTGTAGTTCGGTAATTTGGTTATGGATACCGTCGTTTGTTTTTTTTTCTTGAAAAATTACTCCTAACATACAAAAAATATTTAATAAAGTTTTTAAGCTCAACAAATTGTCATTTTCATTCGAAAAGGGGTTGAAAATAATAATTTATTTGCAAAACTAGAACACCGTCATATTGTAATTTTTTCTGGGATTTGTTCATATATTTCGTTCAGTTTGTATTTGTCTTTTCAATGAACGCTTCTTTTTTTCGAAATGTCACCACTAATTCGAAGTGAAATTTCATTCGGGTGGAACTCACAATAGCTTTTAAAATTCCGGGGGAACAATAATTTTTCGGGTGAAATATTTTCCGGGTGAAACTCACAATAGGGGTGATTAAGTTACTGTTGTAGACTACAAATCAGTCACAACAAAGAAACACAAAATAAAAAAAAAAAAAAAAGAAGAAGAACAAACAAGTGCAGTGCGAACTAAAAATCAATAGTGCTTTTTTGTGCGAGTTTTATTAAAATACATTTTTAAAAATTTCGCGACAAATTCTTCACGACTCCAGAAGGAACTTGCAAATAGAGGATACAAACGAAATGGCAACCGACCAAACAAATCTTTTAAACACAATGGCACGAGTTTTGTTGAGATTAGAGGCGAATTCTCAACAGCAAGCTGATAGTCGAGCCATAGTGATTATGAAAGAAATTTCATATATTAAAGAATTTTCCGGCAACAGGCAAGAGCTGACTCAATTTATAAACGTTGTCGATAATCACATGAGCTTGACTCCAGAAGACAGAAGAGCTGCAATGTGGACTGCTATTTCACAGTGTAAGGTGATAGGTAAGGCAAAGGAACTGCTACTTACCAACAACATGAGCACATGGGAAGAGGCGAAGAAAATACTGAAGCTGTCATTCCGGCCAAGCATCGACCAAGGGGAAGTTACCCGCCGGATCAACAATCTTAGAGTGAGTTCGGTATTAGATTTAATTAACAAAATTGAATATTTACTAACAGATATTCATACTATTATTATGTATGAGAATAATAAAGATAGTCTGAAAACAATGTTATATTCACTAGTAATTAACAAAATAAGAGAACTAGCTGCAGGCAACTTAGCAAGAGAAATTAGGGATGAATATGATCTACTTAAAGTCAAGAGTATATTGTATTCTTATGTAGGGTTCGATGTAGGTAACGTCCTTACTAACGGAAATAATACTAGAAGAAACCATGATTTTAGGCCCGCAGAAAGGACATACCGACAGAACAACCAACAGTTACGAAACAATACTAATAACAACTCTAGACAGACAAATCAGCAACAACAAAGTACTGATTATAATTTTACAAGAACAAACGACACAGAGAGACGACATACATACAATAATTCTGGCCAGACAAGCCAAAACCAACTCAATAATACCATACAAAATAGCAACCGAACACGGAATAACTATAACTATAACAATAACAATTCCAGACAGACCCATAATAGACAGAATGTGGAACCAATGGATATTAATAATATAGATCAAGGATCTTCCGAAGTGGTTCAAGAAGAAATACATTCAATAGAAGCTCCGGTTTTTCTGAATGTAGCCTCTCTGGTAGGAAAACACAGGTAGTATTTGCGTTGAGAAACCAGAAACACATATGCTTACTAGATACAGGGTCTACAATGAGTTTAGTAAATACAAGTAAGATAGACTGTAGTTCCTATAACGTACTCGAAGAGCTGACTTTAAACTTGTCTACCGTAAACAGCCAAAGTATAGAAACATTAAAAATTTATCAGGTCCCAGTACCTACAGAATTTGGCTACCCAGAAAATGTCTTCGTTAGAGCATATGGAAAGCCATTAGGAGAACAAAAATATAGTCTCTTGTTAGGAATGGATGTACTAGGAAACATGGTCGAAAGCATTAACTTTATAAAAAAGGAAGTACTTCTACAAAACAAAACTATACTCCCAATGGTCATTGAAGTAGAACCATTCATAGAATGTTATGAGTTAGAGGGTAGTACTGAAGTTAATTTACAAGATTTGAAAGTATTCGAGAAACAAGAAATACAAGATTTGCTTCAAAAATATAAAAATCTCTTATATAGAGATGGAGATCAGCTTACTAATTGCGAAAGTATATTTCATGAAATAAAACTATCCACAGACCAACAAATAAATGCTAGACTGTACCGTCTGCCTCAAAAACACGAAGAAGAGGTAAGAAACCAAGTTAATGATATGGAAAGGCAGGGCATAATACGAAAATCAAACAGTCGATACGCTTCACCAATCGTAGTGGTCGCCAAAAAGCCCGATAGCGAAGGAAAAGTTAAGCATAGAGTATGTGTCGATTATCGAGCTCTCAATGATATAACTGTAGACGATAAATATCCATTACCAA
Source organism: Dasysyrphus tricinctus (assembly GCA_963921185.1). Lineage (NCBI taxonomy): Eukaryota > Metazoa > Arthropoda > Insecta > Diptera > Syrphidae > Dasysyrphus > Dasysyrphus tricinctus. Next base: position 111,827,576 of record OY992531.1, on the reverse strand, counting down.
ATATCGAAAGTATTCTTGATAAGCTAGGAAGGTCTCAGTACTTCTCAACCCTTGATTTAGCCAAGGGATATCATCAAATAAAGGTGCATCCTGATGATATACATAAGACTGCATTTGTTACACCAAACGGTCTATATGAATATACCAGAATGCCCTTTGGGCTGAAAAACGCCCCAGCGACATTTCAGCGTCTAATGAATGAAGTTCTCAGAGAGTACATAGGCAAAATTTGCATAGTTTATCTTGATGATATACTTATTTTTTCGACCTCATTAGAAGAGCGCATAACATCGTTAGACAAAATTTTTCAAAAATTAGCTGACTACAATCTTAAGATACAACTAAGTAAATGCTCTTTTCTTAAGAAAAATACAGAATACTTAGGTCATATCCTTACTGCAGAGGGAATGAAACCTAACCCAAATAAAATAGAAGTAATCCAGAAATATTCACTGCCCCAAACAATTAAGCAGTTACAAGGATTTTTAGGTAGCACTGGATATTATAGGAAATTTATTGCTGATTACTCCAAAATAGCGTACCCGATGGTTAAATATCTAAAAAAAGATATGAAAATAAATAGTAAGGACCCGGAATACATTCAAGCATTTGAACGATTAAAAGAAAATCTTATCAGACATCCAATACTCAAATTTCCAGATTTTAACAAACAATTTTCCCTATACACTGATGCAAGTAATTTTGCGTTAGGAGCTGTTCTAACTCAAGAAGGGCAGCCAGTATGTTATGCCTCCCGAACATTAAACGACCATGAAAAAGATTATTCTACAACAGATAAGGAATTTTTAGCAATAGTATGGGCTACCACATATTTTAGACCATATCTTTGGGGTCAGAAATTTAAAATAATCACTGACCATATGCCTGTAAAATATTTAAATAAAAAATATAATGGAAAGGAGTTTAGTCAAAGAGTCCAAAGAGGACTTCTTAAGTTGCAAGAATTTGAGTTTGACATTGAGTATATAAAAGGGAAGGAAAATAAAATAGCAGATTTCTTAAGTAGAATCCCAGAGGAAATAAACGAAACATCAGAAACTGTACATTCATCGAATGAACAACTTTTAGACCATATACAAATCAAAGAGGGAATTGTTAACATTTACCAAACTCAGCTAATATTGACTTATTCTGTGCAAAATGAAATAATAAAAAAACAGCACACTAAAACAATAATTCAGGTTGATATGACGAAAAATGACAAATACTGGAAAGATTTATTTAAAAGAACTATTAAATCAGGAACAGTAGGAGTTTATTCAGAAGTAGATGATGCTGAATACAATAAAGTACAAAAAGTTTTAATTGAAATGTATGGACACGACAAAGAAGTAAAATTCTACAAGCTCACTCAGAAAGCAAGAGATTTAGAAAAGGTTGAAGAGGCCCATAAACAAATATCCTTATATCACATAGAAGAGAGTAATCACTCAGGTATAGTTGAGACATATCATAAATTAAAAAACAAAATATATTTTCCAAAACTTATAAAAGAAATTTCTAGAGTAATAGGGAATTGTCAGACTTGTCAAGAAGGTAAATATGACAGAAAGCCAATAAGACCAAAGTTCAGACTAACAGAAACTCCAATTAAAGGAAACGAAATTTTGCATATGGATGTTTATCATTTCAATAAACTAACATACCTGACATTTATTGACAAATTTACGAGAAAAGCTTATGGATACAATTTAAGTAGTAAAAATTGGACAAGTAAATTAGAATGCATAGACGAACAATTAAGTAAATTCGGAAAACCAAGAAAAATTATCTGTGACAATGAATTTAATTCAGAAAATATTAAAGAATACTTTAGGAAGGAAGGAATTGAAATGCATATGACAAAACCAAATTCGCATACTGGAAACTCAGATATAGAGAGATTCCACTCTACATTACTTGAAATTTTACTAACAATTAAAAATACAGACATTTCCACCAATAGAAAAATTCATAAAGCTATTCAGATATACAATAGTAGGTATCATTCAACATTAGGTATGAGTCCAAACTCAGCAGAAAAGACAAATCAGTTAAATTTAAGAACAAAAATAGAAGCTAAAAAGGAAAAAATTAGAAAAAAGAGAAATATTTCTAGGGAAAATTATGATGAAAAACGCAATGAAGGCTACATAAGGAACTATAAACATTTAAGACATAAAAATGAAACATATTATAGAAAACATAATTTAAAAAATGTTGACCCAACAAATATTAAAAGACCAAATCAATTCGCAGGTAATCTTTTGGCTGTATCAGGTGATCTCCTGGCTGATAATAATGCAAATAGCGGAAGCAACACTCATAATAACACCGATACAAACCAATAAGGGATATACTACATTAAATTTAGGATCAGTAGAAATAATTAATAATAGCCAGACCATATTACACATAATAGATACTAGGGATTTATTTTCAACAATCGGAATGATAGAAGTTAATCTACAAGCTTTACAATTAGAAAACAATACCGAAATAAGTAATGAAATTTTTAATATAAAATCTAAACTTCAAGCAATAGTTCCACTAAGAAGACAAAAAAGAGGACTTATAAATATTATAGGAACAGGACAGAAATGGTTGTTTGGGACAATGGATGACAACGACCGACAAGATATTATCGTACATATGAACACAATTGATACTAATAATCATGCAGCCATAAAAAACCTGAACCATCAAATACAAATTAACGAAAAATTTATGGACTCTATTAATAAATTAAAAAAAACAATAGAAACAGATAGAGAAGTTTTATCCTATACTTACCAAAGTATTGCTTCGAACCAAAAAGACATTATTAGAAAACAAATTATTACAGACCAACTACTAAAACTTCAAATATTAGAAAGCAAAATTGATAGCATTCTAGATAACATAGCATCTGCTAAACAAGGTAATCTCCATCCAAGCATATTGACAGGAGAAGAAATAAGGACATTAGGGATAGACTTTTATAAACTTGAAAACGCTAGAATAGGACTTATGAAACTCGACCAAGACAGACTTATAATAGCTTTGAAACTACCAAAAGACTATATTTTGACTCAGTTAAAAATGATTATACCAATGCCAAATGATAAAAAAAAAGAAATAGATATGGAAAATTTACAATTTATAGAAATAAATAATGTACAATATGAGTATAATCCAAGAAACATTTACTTGAAAGATTTAAATATAAGTAATTCATGTATAATAAAAGATTCATGTACTTTTCGTTACAATAAAGAAATTAAAGTAATAAAAATTGACGACGATACTTTGATCTGCAAAAATTTAGAAAAAGAAAATGTTTATAATCACTGCGATGATAGAAAATTAATTTTAACTGGAAATTTCATGTTAAATATTAATAATTGTTCAATAAATATATTAAATGTAACTATTTTTAATTATCAACTAGAATTTATTCAAAAATTTCATTATGAAGAAGAAACAAATTTAAATGTAACTGACAAATTAAAGTTTGAAGAAATTTCAAAAATGCAACAAATTGAAAATTTACAAAAAATTAATGAATTAACATATCACAGAACTATAAGTCAAATCAGTAATATTACAATGTTCTTAATAATTATAATTATTCTTATTGTAATATTTTTCATTAACAAATCAAATCGTAAATTGAAAATTAAAATAAATAATGTTACTAAGCCCCAACCAAATGTTAAAATTATGGAAATTCCAACGATTCAGGAGAATCTTAAGAATAAGGGGGGAGAAGTTACATATTTGTATGGTGACCTCCGTCACCATTAGTACAACAACCTTTTATTTGTAATACGAATATGAATAATAAATCAATTCGTAAAATGCAAAATAAGCATATAAGTATATTTTCATATTGTAAAATAATATTGCAAAATAAGCATATAAGTATATTTTCATATTGTAAAATAATACATTGAGCATAATAATAATCAAAGGGAAATAAATCTGATTGAACAAAATTTAATGATATATCTAGACTAACAGTCGTTAAGATACCTCGAAGAAATAAAGTCGTCGTTCGAACTACACTAAAAATAAAACTCTTTTTTTTAACTCGCGCGTGCAGCTACGGCGATAGTTGAAGGCGAAAAAAAAGAATCAATTACAGCGGGACTTGTCGCTCTACGATTCTTCTTCAACTGTCGTCTGGCATGGGGCTTTATTCTTAGGTATAACGGCTTGCTTAATGGTTCGATTTCTCGCACTCATCGCGCGATTTAACCGTTTTTTTTTTTTTCTTTTGTTTCTTCTTGTGCACTCTACCCTGAATGCTTATGTATGCACATACAGGGTGTCCTGTAAATAATAGATAACCTTGCAACTGGTTATAGCAGGCCTTATGACCTTTCCAGAAAAAAATATAAAAAAAATATTTTCCCAGTGGTTACTATGTTATGATGTTTTTTTCCAAAAGTTGTTAACAAGTACTACTTTCCTCAAATACGTGAACGCTACGACCATGGATGAACAATTTTTGCATTTTTTTTATTTTTGTAATATTCTAGAATGACTGTTGTAATAGATAGATGATAAAATTTAATAGTAGTTATTGCATGTTTTTTATTATAATTTTTTAAAATATTTTTTTCAGTACACAAATTTGTTTTCAAAAAAGTTTGACCACCTCTAATAAATTAAAATTGTATGAGAACATGAATGGCCAATTACTTAAAAAAGTTCTCCATTAAATGCACTTTCCAAAATGGTATAACACATGCTTATGTATTAACAAAATACCAAGAAAATTTGTCAATCATCTAATAAAGCAGATTTTAACATTTTCGCAAAATGTCTATTAAAATGTTAAAATAACCTCCCAATTTAGGTTGGACAAAGATTTTCTCTTTTGATGTGTAAGGGGGTTCAGTGCAATTATAAAACTCAATTTTAGGTGTTAAAGGCCACCATATTGAAAAATGAGTTCTGAAAAGTTTTCCCTGGCAACCTTAAATTTAATTAGTCTTAGAAAAAAATTTTGGAACAATTTTGTAGCAAATTAAATTCTCTTCAATTTATGTAAATGCACTTTTTACCCTTAAGTTATAGTAAAAAAGTTATAATAAAAAACATATGATTTTTTTCAATGTTTAAATTTTGATTATAACTTTTTTATTTATAGCCTTAGGGTAAAAAGTGCATTAACATAATTTGAAGAGTATTGAATAACTACAAATTTGTACCAAAGTTTTTTTTCTAAGATTAATTAAATTTAAGTTGCCACGGAAAACTTTTCAGAACTCGTTTTTTCAATATGGTGGCCAAATGGTGAGGCTTTCAACACCTAAAATAATGTTATGCTACATTTCCACCTAACGCTAATCTGAGATTTAATAAGATTTACCTCAAATCTTTTTTAAATCTTGAAGATTTACCATAGAAATATATTTCGTTAATCTTGGAGATTAGAAATTAATCTTATTAAATCTTCCTAGGACAAATAGTTTTACAAATCGAACTAACCTATTTTAACATGGTGCTGAACGATTCATTCGAGACTCGATTCAGTTCTTCATTGTTTGACACGAATCAAACATTCTGTCTCTTTCCCACTTCATAAGAAAAATTGAAGCGCCATTTGCATTTTTGAAAGTGTTGTCAGATTTAATCTTTTTTAAATCTTTTTGTGCGGTGGAAATACCAATAAGATTTATTTAATCTAAACTGAGATACACCTTAGGTCTAAACATAGCATAAGAGACATTAGTGGAACTCGTATAACTCGTAGAACTTGTGGAACCTGTGGATTGTAGCTTAATTTATAATTAAGCAGAAAACAGAACCATTTTAATTGGTTTGGGCATATGATACATACTAGGTTCCTGAAATCAACACCTGGTACACTAAAAGCAAACTTTTATTTTTCGTTTAATTTAAGAAATGAAAATTAACATACAAACAGAAAACTATGCCTTGCAATTGTAAAGTTTGTGGCTTAAAAGTCGAAAGGAATGAACTCAAAATTAAATGTGATGAGTGCTTGTTGTATCTCCTCAACAAACTAAACCCTCCTGTATGCTCCACTTGCAACGTAACACTTAATTTAGAACATTTATTTAAAAACTGTACCGAATTAAAAAAACAATTAAACGCTATCTCCAAAGACCTAAACATCAACGGAATTCTCAAAATACCAAATCTAAAAAATATCGAATTAGTAAATAAACTTATATGTAATCTTAAGTATAAAATTTTATTTTATTTAAAATTTCAGAGCTAATAGTCCTCGCAGCTAGGCTCTTTAAAAATTGTAATTACCAGGTTACTTTTAAGTATCTGTTAATAAATTATAATAATAATAATAATAATGTATTTCCATGCACAGTGCGTCAATATTCTTAAAGATGATATTGAATTCTACAAAAACAGCGGCAAATCATTTCGATGCAATTTGTGTATATCTGTTCGTCGTCGATCTTTATATGATGAATCCCCTCTTGAGAGCTAATGATGGCCAGCTACATACATATGTACATGTAGTATATTTGCATGTGCCCAGTGGCCAGAATTTCTATGTTTACGTCAAATGGAGGGACATACATTATGTATAGTCAGCAGCATCCTCAATATAGGGTAAGAGCCGCCAGAGAATTCTGTGGTTGAGTGCATAGCCAAAATATGAGTATATATGTATGTACATAACTATATGAGGGTTTGTAGGTTCACGTATTTTGATATCGAGTGCAAAAGTCTGGCAGGATTGAGGGTTTGAAAAACGGGATGAGGGTTTGAAAATGTGAAATTGTGCTCTGGAATATTTCGTAAGTCCACAAACTTTATTTTATGATCTGAGTAATAGAACTCAAGATACATATGACCCTCTAAAGCAAAGCTTATTGGCCTTATTTTTTGTTTAATTTTTTTAAATTTCCAAATATTTCTGGATATGGTGCACATATCTATGTAAAATGTTTATATCTCAAGTTCTTTTAATCAGATCGCCAAAATTAAAGTCTATGGACTTAGGGAAAATGAAATGAAAAAATTTGCTACAAGCAATTGGACTAATAGTGGGATATTTAGCTCGCAGTTAATATTTTTCATTTTGTAGGCAATAATTTTATCACCTTATGTATTAACCAACAACCTGAAATAAATTAATTAATAATTTTTTCGTTAGTGATTTCTGTATCGATCTTCAATAGAATCGATTGACAAATAAACATGAGCGCGAGCGAAGCCGCGGCGAAAGGCTAGTTGATAATACACAAACTGTTTCACTCGATATTATCTACAAGGAACTCTTAGAGTTGAGAAAAGAAAAAAAGCCAGGTTTTGTCTACTCTCCAAGAACTTCAGAAATCCAAAACCGATTTAAAAATTCAACTCGATTTGATGCAGATAAGAGTAAATAACCTGGAACAAGCTCAAAGAGAAAACATTATTCAAATTGTTGGCCAGAGAATATCAAATAAAGAAGCCAATCCTTCGTACGCTTCACCCGCCAAAACCCATTTGTTTACATTGTTGTATTTGTAATTTCATTTCGTGTCGAAGAAATAGATGTGAATTGCAACAACAACAAGACCTGTGCTGAATGATGTGCTGAATGACTAGTTGATTCTATGTGTGCGTTTTGCACTGCTTTTCACTAATACTTTGCAAATCTAATACATCAGCTGTTCGCTTCAGCTTTTAGGCAAATCAAATTGACAGCTGAGGATTGACTTCTTTATTTCATATTCTCTGATGTTGGCCTTCCAAATATAAACAACGCCAATGCTTTATCGCAATCTCTTAAGCTTTTTTCGTCTGGACTTGAAACTAATATTAGCTGCGTTTTATTGGGTCTGGGTCGAGGTTATCTTTTAACATGTATTACAAAAACAACATGGGATCTAGGTTTCTATCGAGGTTAAATTCAATAACCCAGATAGAGGTTTTCACTCTGGCCGGCAGAGGGCTATTTACCATTGTGAATGGATGTCAGCGATTTGTCAGCAGTATAAGGAATAGAGAGGAAAAGAGACAAGTGCTTACATGAAAAACAAATAAACATAAGAAAAAAAGAGACTGATATATAGCACTGCTTTTGCACTAACCCACATCGTTTTATTTTCACGAGGTGAACCATATGGGTTATGAGCGATAATAAAACGCGGCTATTACCGAAGAACAAATTGACAAAGTAAACGTCAAAAAAGCTAACATTTCAAATCACAAACCGTCTTTTACGAATGATGGTTCTATGGTTGATAGCAAATGTAATATCGTCTGTGTTAAATTTGTCTCTCAAATTAAAGGAAAGCTTATGCGGAATAGAAAGACTTTTACCGATCGTGTAAATGGTAGTCTGTTTGGGAAGGAATTTGCTAACAACTGATTTTATTTAAATGATAGTTTTTCATCATACACAAGGGAACTGTGGAAAGCAGCTTGCAGACTCTAAAAAAAAAAACAAAAAACTATAAATATTTGTGGTTTCGAAATTCTTCATTGTTTATGAGAAAAAAAGAAGGTGACAAACCTATTATTATTAATTGTAAAGAAGATTTACTAAAACTTATTTAGAATGTCATTTGAAATTTTAGATAATTTATATTCTCAAAACTATAACAATCCTTTATGTAATTTTGACTGTGAAATTTTGCAAAGTGTTTTTCATAGCAATTCCGTATACAAAAAACATTTCTTTTTTATTCATCAAAACATACAAAGACTTCGGAAAAAATTTCGATCTTCTGCTAATTCATATCGATGACCGTGCTAATAAGCCTGATTTTATATTTCTTGCTGAAATTTGTTTATGATTTTCATGCTACGTGCAATGATTCTTACTCCTCTGGTGGTGTTGCCGTCTTTTTAAAAAAAGTTTACTCTTGTGATGTTTTTAAATTTAACTTTACTTCCATGGACGTTCTTAGAGTTGTTGTTGAGTTTAACAGGGAAAAATTATATTTTTTTTTGTGCCTATCGGTTTCATGGTAGTGGTAAAGATGTCTTTTTGGGAGAAATAAAAGAATTATCAATACATGAAAAAGCGAAAAACTTGGTGTTTCTGGGGGATATTAATATGGATTTGCTTTCAAAATCTAAACTAGTTGAAGATTATTTACAACTTTTGGCTGTTTGGGCCTTGATTGCTGCATTGATCAGCCTCCACGCGTTACAAATAATTCCAGAACGTGTATTGACCACATCTTTTGTAGAAGTAGCCGTACTGGCAAATTGCGTATCTCAAGTTCAACTGCAGATTTTCATTTCTCAGACCATTCCATGACTAGCCTTCACTACATAGGAAATGAACAGGCAAATGAGTGCGCCTCATCTAATATAGTCTGGGAGCCGACCGTAAGATTATCTATCTCATCGCGGCCACGCGAAAATTGAATTCCAACCGATAGCTAAAGTCCAAACATTTACGAAACTACTGGTCGGACAAGCTTTATCTGGTCGCAATGGTTAGAAAATGCACTTTTCAGGTTGAATTTTACGGTAAATGTACCAATAATATAAGCAACTTCTATAAATGGGGGTATCAAATGAAAGGTAAGACTGTCCTCTACATGATTCCAATGGTCGGACAGACTTTTTTTGGCTGTGATGACCAGTCCGACCATTAAAAAAAAATGGTATTTTCTTAACGCTGCGTTCTCACCATCAGGGAAAATAGAGTGAAATAATATCAAATACCTAGGAAAGTGACCCTAAACACTTTTCTTTTTTTTCATTTTCATCCAAGAATGCACAAAATCCCTAATTTTAGAAAAGTGGTCGGACTCGTGGCAACAGCCAAAAAAAGTCTGTCCGACCATTGGTATCGTGTAGAGGACAGTCCTAGCTTACATTTGATACCCCATTTATACAAGTTGCTTGTATTCTAGGTACATTTAGCGGAAAATGTAACCTGAAAAGTGCATTTTCTAACCATTGCGATCAAATAAAGCTTGTCCGACCAGCAGTTTTGTAAATGTTTTGACTAAAGCTATCAGTTGGCATTCAATTTTCGCGTGGCCGCGATGAGATAGATAATCTTACGGTCGGCTCCTGGACAATAGGTCTATACAAAAAATAGACTTTGTCTTATTAAACTAAGCTTCGATTCGAGTATTGGGACACTGTGTACAATGAAACAGATCCTTCTTTAGCCTATGATAACTTCATTGTTACGCTGAAATCCTTAATAGAAAGTTTTTGTACGATCGAGACTCAAAATTGTAAATCTAAGCACCTAAAGCCTTGGATTACAGATTCTCTTTTACGTAAAATACACTCTCGTTCATTTGAATAGGTTCAAAATTTTCGAGTGCGATTAACCGTTATAACTCCGAATTGAGCGGACTAAATGAATTTTTGTAAATGGCAGTAGAGCGAATAAGAAAACACACAATCTTAAAATTACCGTCATTACACGTTTTATTGAGTACGCAGGAATTTTTCTTTCTTACGTCTGCTTCGTGTTCCGCTATTCTTTTTCCTAAACTTCTCTTCGTTTGCCCTATGTATACTAGATCACATTCTTCGTTCTCTTTCTCTTTGCATTCAATTTCATAGACTACGTGATGTTGTTTTTGTATTTTAGATTTGGTGTTTGTAAAAATTGATTTAAGCGTGTGGTTGGAATTTAAGAAAAAAAAAAGAGGAGATATTTTGAAGAGGGGGCTCTTAATCTAACATGCTGTAAGTATACTAAAAAGTTCTGGTTGGCGATACTTAAGTTTAATAGCAAACAACCAAAAATTGTGATCCATTTAAATGCCAGCATATTAACGGCCCAATTTCGAAACCTTTTGAATCCATCGACAAACCAATTATCCGGCGAAGAAGTTTTCTCTCGAAAGTGCCCAGTATCAATTCCCCGAGAAAGGACTTTTGAACCCATTTGTTTGGCCAAACCGAAGTAGCAGCGGTTCGCTAGGGTAATTCTTCGTCGGATTTCCACTAAGGTGTCGTTCGTGGAATTGATGTTTGTTCCGAGGTAGGTGAACTCCTTGACTACCTCGAAATTACTGGGGCCCTGCTATGTAAATTTATTCTACTTTCGAATCTATTCGAAAGTTGTTTTCAATGCCTAAAATAAGTGGTAATACGTATGAAAAATGATCAAATGTTAGTGCTTTCGACTTTTTGCCACAGAATCTCCAATTAGCGCTGTTCTATTCCAGTTTATTAGCAATTGCTATGGAATTAGCGAGTTGAGATTTTGCGAATTCGAACGTTTTTATTGTAGAATCGAGTAACATAGTTGGGCCCCTGCTACCAACAGTGACGTTTTTTCCTAGGCGATGGACAGATGAGGCTTTGCTTATTGATAGCATATACTTTGTTTTGTCCTCATTCACTTCAAGGCCAACGCGTTTCGCCTGTTCATCAATAGCTGTGAATGCTTGAAGTACAGCTCTCTTGGAGCGGCCGATGATGTCGATGTCGTCCGCCTAGCCAAGCAATTGAGAAGACCTGTTGAAGACAGTGCCTTCCATGTTTACACCACTCTTGCGCACTATCTGCTCCAGGGGCCAAATTCCGCAAGCGTGAATGGTTTTCCGTGTAAACACTCTATTCACCCTCAAAATAAGTGTGAATAAATTTGAGTGATAGTTTAAACGTTATCTGTCATACATTTTAAACTCACTCTTGCGGAATCGCAAAAATCAATATGTACACGATTTTCTGTGTACACAGAAAAAACTCACACTTGCGGACTCACGTCATGCGGCATAGCTGGATCAGTTTTTTCGGGATCCCGAGTTCCGACATCGCGAAAAGGTGGTGGGTTTCGTGCTTCTTCTCATGCTTCTTTGTTCGTCTGTCTCCTCCTCTACATAATGCCCCTTAAACAGTTGCTGGAAATGCTGCTTAAACACGTCTACAATTCCCTGTGCTTCGGTGACTAGGTTCCCTTTGCTGTTTCGAAGAGCTTGCGTGCAAGTCCTATAACCAGATGCCAGTTGCTTAGCTGTTTTGTAGAACCGTCGGGTGTTGGTGGCGGTGCTAGACTCTTCGAGATACTTGAGCTGATAGGCTGCGGATGCTCTTTTCTTTCTGCGCAGGGTTTTTTTTCTCTTCCTTCTCTTTTAAAGGTACTCCTTTCTTGCTGCTCTTGTTTTCCGTTGCAGCATTTGCATTCGTGCATTTTCCGTCTCCTGCTTCAATACCGCACATTCATCGTCATACCACGGGTTCTTTTTTTGGGTGGTTGATGGTGGTCTCGGCTGTCTCCTTAATGATGTCGCGATACTGGTTCCACTGGTTGTTGACGCTTATGGCTGGGTGTAAGGCAGAGAGTTTCCCGGCCAATTGCTCACTGTAGTCTCTGGCTTTTTCAGATGTGCTAAGGCATGCAATGTTGAATTTCTTCCTTTGGGCGGTCTTCGTTTTATTTTCGTTGGACAGTCGGGCTCTGAACTTTGGCACACCAAGAAAGTGGTCAGAGTCCACGTTTGCGCCTCGGAAAGTTCGCACGTCCAAGGTGTTCGATGCATACCTTGTTCCAATTAGCACGTGGTTGATTTGGGTGGCGGTTCGACCATCTGGAGACCACCAGGTTGCTTTGTGTATCCTTCGCCTGGGGAACCTAGTGCTACTTATCACCGTATTACGAGCTGCAGCATAGTCGATTAGTCGGAAGCCGTTATCTGTTGTCGTTTCACGGAGGCTGTGCTTTCCAACTAATCCGCCAAAGATGTTTTCCTTTCCGACTTTAGCATTGAAGTCTCCGAGCACGACTTTGACATCGTACTCCGGACAGGCTCCGTAGGCTCCTACCAGGAGGTCGTAAAACTCCTCCTTGTTAGACTCCTCAGCTTCATCGGTAGGGGCGTGTGCACATATTAGGCTGATGTTTTGGAATGTAGCTTTGATGCGGATCACAGCCAGGCGATCGCTAATCGGCTTAAAATCGATGACTTTCGATCTGAGTCGATTTCCCACGACGAATCCGCATTCTAGCATGTGCAGTCTTTGATGACAACTGTAATAAATGTCGCAATCTTTTCTTTTCGTTATACCTTATCCTATCCATCGTATCTCCTGGATCGCGGTAATATCTGCCTTGTACCGCGAGAAGACAGATTCAAGTTTTTGAGTAGCACCTGGCGTATAGAGTTCCTTACATTCCAGGTGCATACTCGTAGGTCATAGTCCATTTTCTTTTCGGGGCTGGTTGCCATTTGAGGGGGGTCGTTATCCGAGGCTTCATGCGTCTCTCTCATAACAATTGTTTTTTTTATTGTGGTCGGGTATTTAGTCCAACGCACTAACCTCCAATCTGTAGGGCCATGGGTTTAATGTTGCAATTCTTTCCTTGATCAAAATTCGCACTTACAAGTTTAGCAAGTCAAGGCATAAAGCGAAGACCAGTATCCGTCGGCTACCAACTTGGAGGTATTGTAAGCACTTGATGTATATACAGCTCGAGGACCCCAGTTCCTACAACATCCAACCACCACCAATTGCAAACAAATCTCGATATAAAAAACATAAAGCTGTAGAATGCTTTTTGTTTCAACTCAATAAGAAAACGACCAGAAGATATAAAGCGGCAAATTTTCCAAAAACAACAAGTTAAAATATAATTTTTGTAAAACTCGCTGCTCGGTTTCTTTTTTGGCACAAACTACAGAGAGTTTTACCTATGACAACAAAGACTGCACATGCTAGAATGCGGATTCGTCGTGGGAAAGCGACTCAGATCGAAAGTCATCGATTTTAAGCCGATTAGCGGTCGCCTGGCTGTGATCCGCATCAAAGCTACATTCCAAAACATCAGCCTAATATGTGCACACGCCCCTACCGATGAAGCTGAGGAGTCTAACAAGGAGGAGTTTTACGACCTCCTGGTAGGAGCCTACGGAGCCTGTCCGGAGTACGATGTCAAAGTCGTGCTCGGAGACTTCAATGCTAAAGTCGGAAAGGAAAACATCTTTGGCGGATCCCTCCAACCAATAGGTATTGTAATAAATTGATGTAAAAAATGTACGCCAAATTGTACACCTGTTCGACACGTGTTTAGGAAGGCAGACAATCGGTTATTGGTTCAACAATGAAAGGCTATTATTGATATGACTCACAATGTTACGCAAATGACTTTACATTTTATGTCGTTGGATCTCGGTCTATTATAAGAAGGTACCTGGGTTTCAATTATGTTACTTGATTCTGCATTAATAAGGTTCGAACTCGAAAAATTTCAACTTTCTAATTCTATAGCAAACACTAAAAGACTTAAATTAATCGGATGCATTAGCACATTTGATTCAACTTTCACACGTTAACCGCTTTTCTTGATTTTCGCCTTTCTCATTAACGGCTCAACCGATTTCAATCAAAATTTTTATTCAAAAGCTCCCTTGAAATGTCCATAATATTGCATACACAAATTTTGAAAAAAATATATTTTGGATTTTTAAAAATACATACATGAGTGTCAAAAGTGAGTAAACACTATAATGATTTCTGGAGTAACATGAGATTTAAACCAAAAAATAAACGCGTTAAAAATAGAGTATGTTTACTTGCTATTAGGATTAGTTTTATTTTGAATAGTAGACGCTCGATATAGTGAAGTAATTAAAGCCAGGCCTATTCACTGTTTCGAGATTGTTCACTTTTTCGAGCGGGACTTTTGTACGGCTTTCTAAAGGCGAATTTGATCCAAAATGCACGTTTCGTTTTTGCGAATGGTTTTAATTTTAACTAAGCATTAAACAAGGCTTCCACTCTGGTTTAAACAAGAAACAGAAACATTTCCTCAGAGCTCTCAAGCTATGTAAAATGCTTGCGCGAAATTTTAGCGTTTAATTTTTAATATTTTGTGAAAAAAATCTTTGTATTTAATCATCGCACTACAGCTCCTGGGCCAACTCTCCAGAAAATTTGGATTAGTGGAACCTGGTATACTATTCCAAGCCTCCTTGACCTTGACAAAGACATGGTTCCTATTTTTTCTATTTTCTTCGATCTACCATCTCCAATAGTATTTTCATGGGTTTGAGACCAGGATACAGTGCTGGCCAAGTCATAACATCAAGTTTTTGCACTTGAAACCATTTTGTTGACTATTTTTTGGTATGGTTCGGATCATTATCTTGCTGAAATATCAATTTCAAGAGAAGATCCTCCTCAGCACGTGGAAGCATGACATTTTTCATGATGTTCTTGAATGCGAACCAGTCCATAATTCCATATATTTTATCAATCGGACGGATATGAGCTTTGTTGATTGACCAACGGAGTTGGAGCTCTGACTGACGATACTGGAGCACAAAATGGACAAAATTTGCCTTACAATCTTCGAAATAGAGATGATTTCAGACTTCCTAACTTCATTGCAAACCTTACTCAAAATAGTATATTATGTAAAGAATGTAGACTTTTCAACTCACTTCCTTTCGAGGCAAAAAATTAAACAAATTTTAAAACGATTAAAAGATGAATTCATTAAATGTAATTATCCTTATGTATGTAAATAGTGTATAACTATGTATATAATTTAGGTTTAAAAATTGTAAACAAAATTGAATTTTAATAGCAGAGTTCTGCTAAATAAACTATCTAAACTAAACTAATTATCAAGGTCCTGACTTCGGCCCTCATTTCGATAAGCCACGTCGCACAGTGGTTTGGTTTGTATGGGAGAGCGGAAAAAAATCTGTAAAATCTGAACTACTTAACGGATTTGAATGAAATTTGGCACACATGTTAAAATCTATCTTATACATATGTGGTCCAAATTTTGTTAAGAAATAATTATCAGAAAAAAATTTGTGCGTTTTAATTGTATGGGAGAGCGGAAAAAAGTCTGTAAAATCTAAACTATTCAACAGATTTGAATGAAATCCGGTACAAATGTTAAAATCAAAATTTTGTTAAGAAAAAATTATTGGAAAAAATGTTATTGACATTTTTCTAAAATTTATGGGTTTTTGATGTTGTACTGAAATATATTTTCTTTTTTTAGTAAAATATGAACTATTTATTTTGAATAAAGAAGAACAAACTATGTTTATATATTATTAACATAAAAGCAATAATATTAAGAACATAAATAAAACATCGCAATACGGCTACATTTTCTCGAATTAAAACTGCGATAGATTTTATAGTCCTTATTTCGGCATTCTTGGGCTTCCTCGGAGAGTGATCCAACAGGAAATGCACAATTTTTTATGATTTCTTCTCCATATATATAAATAATGCAAGAGCCTTATCTGGGTGAAAATGTTAAAGAAAAGCTTTCTGATGTTGCTGCATAGTTTATCTCTTCTTGAGTAAATAAATTTCTGATTTGGTCTCTCTAATACCTTTTAGCTCGCTCACAGCATTCTTCAAAACTCTTTCGTGGTCTTCCACGACCATCAGTTGACGTTTCAAGCAGTACATTTTCGGTGAATTCTACTTCCAAAACTCCTTCCAGCCAGTCCTTGTATTTTTTTCGAAAAAAAAACTTTGTTTCTACAAACTGCAACCGGTTTGAAAATTGAGAAAAAACCGTTTCTGTACTGCTGACATCACAGTTTCTATTTGCTCAGAAGTTAAGTTAGGGTATAGTCTTTCAAAATATGGTCGCATATTTTTACTTTGCGACCATTAGTCATAAGTTCGGAAGACAAAACCGAATAAGGAATTGCGATGGAATCCATTTTAGTGCAGAGAAATTATCGCTCGAACAATTAAAAAACGGCCGCTGATTAAACTCACTTTTTGTTTTTATTTATATTTCACTTCACTTTTGCTTATTAGTTGATAAAAGAGTTATAATTTTTCTTACACACCTTGCACAAATGGACAATCAGTCAATAATGACTTACTTTGTTTTTAATCCTTTATATATATAGTTTTAAGTAAAAACTTAAGCATTCTTATGGGGCATAACCTACTAATCCTTTAAAGTCATACAAAATTGTGCAATACACAACAAAGACAAAGCAATAAAACTTTAAACAACAGTAAGACGAATTTGAACATAACTTCCAGATTAGCAGGCATTAGCAGCTGATTTTTTCTATGTTGTTATTTGAAGGTATGGAGCACACATTGGTATACTTCAGTACGTGTAGGCAAGTGTAGCTAAAATTGAAACTCAAAAAGTTTTCATTAAAATCAGTTTTTGTTAGTACCAATATCGGACGCTTCTTATAGAAGGTTTATTTTATAATTCATCTTTTTTTTTTTTTAGATAACCAAGAATAGACCAACAAAATGATATATAAATGTTCAGAATTTAATTTAAGGAACTTCGGTAAAAGACATCTAAAAATTTGTTGAAAATACGGTTCGCGACTTGAATAAATTTTTCTTTGACTTTGAGGGCTTGTAAATATGTATATAAAAAATATATATAAAAAAATACTCTGAAATCATATGCTCCGGATATATAAAAGTACTTAGACACATAAAACTTAAAAGGCTACTCATTACTTTCTAAAATGGATTTTTTTTCTGCTCTCAAACCACTGTGCGTCGTTTTGAGGCGAGGAAGCAACCTTATTTCTGCGTAAAGACTTATGCAAACTACACATGTTATCCCACAATACTTAAAACAGCATTGTATTTAGTCTTGAATTAAAGCTTGCCATTTGCTTGTAAGTATTTATTTCTTTTAAATGAATAGCATGTTCAGAAAAATGAGATCCAGAGACCTCAGCAATTTCAGTCTCGTGAAAAGTGTTTTCAGCAAAATTTTCTCAGTTTTGCTGTCAAATTACTAAGGGAATTTGTATCGGATCTACTATCAGCCTAAAAGTTTCAAGCAGAATCTGCTTGGTAGATACTTTTTGACGGAGCAAAATTTGCTGAGATCTCGTTTCTCTGAACTTACATGTTATCTAAAATTACTAAGTTCAGAAGAGCAACAACAAGTGAAATGGAGTTTTTTTTCGATCTTGGATATTCTTCGCGGAGCACCTCTAAAGTAGTTCAATGCCGAGATGAGCTCGCCAGCCTGAACATCAATCTCAAGGTCACCCTTATCTGGGTTCCAGGGCACAGTGGCTTTGAGGATCAGTCCTTCATAGCTCACTTGCGGAAAGAGTCGACATTCCAATTGGTGTTGTAAAGGGCAATATACTCTCAATCTTCCTTAAAGAACCAAACCGTGGGTGAAACATTTAAACCAACTGTAAAATATCTAGGAAGATCTGGCCCACCTTTAATAAATCCCGAACATTTCATCTGATATGTAGACCAGAAAATTGCAGCAAGTAGCTCGTTTTACGAGCCGCTAGCAAAATTCTTGTTTCTATTTCATTCTGTATCCACTGGCGAAACCAAAAAAGTATACGACAGATGGTTTGTGATAAAAGCATGCTCTCTCTTTTTTTTCTCTTTTTTTTCTGTTTTGCTTATGAATTAATTGTAAGTGGATAGAGCATGTCGATGTCATGTTTTGTGAGCCACTCGCCGCGGTCAAACTTGTAACATGCTGGCTCCACCTGCCATGAACGATGTCAAGACTGTGAACATGTTTAATAAAAATCCAATGGAGCCTGAAAAATCCATGTCTTGTCGACGACATGTCGAAGAAAACAAACTTTTGAACAAGACATGAACGCTGTTCAAAGCTTGCCATGAGATTTGATGTTTCACGTGCGTGTGAGTTTTCTTCTGGTTTTCCTTGTATCTAGAGGTAGCTGGATATTAAAAAAGGTCTTTCTACTGTTATTTGGAGTCTAAAGGCCGTTTTCTATTGCAAAAAATAGAAGTAGTGGTGAGAGGGAAATTAAACGACATGACATGAATTGCCCAGCGAGAAAAAATCTGCTGATTGTTGATTGGATTGTGGTTGCGATGTTGGGCATCTGTATGCCCTGTGGAGTCGGGGTGTAACCAAAGCGCCGGATGCGACGGATTGAGGTAGCCCAATGAATGCGTTGACGTTCACATAATTGGCCAGTTTATATTTCTGAGATCTCAGAGGGCTCAGAGGACTCTGAAATATAAACACGATTCCTCACGAAAATTTCTCACTTTTCCCCTTAAAAACTGAGACTGAATTTTTTTGGATTCGCTTGCTTAGATATTTTTTGTCGCAGTAAATTACATTGGAAGAAAAGAAAAAGAGAGTTGTTTTGACTTCTTTGTGAAGAATTGTGTTTATATTTTATCCTCCTGCTCTGTCAAAAAGCGGAGAAAAATTACTGAGCGCTCAAGAAATATAAACTGGCTAAATAACCAGTTGAAACTCAAACACACACACATAACCACTTGAAATTCAAACACACACACATAACAACCACTAGAAGTTCAAACACATACACATAACAACCACTTAAAATTCAAACACACACAAAAAAAGTTCCTGTCAACGCATCTGCCGGAGAGAAAAAGTTAAAAGTTCGGCTATTCTGTCCGTTGCGTCCGACGCTTGCGTTGCTATTGGGCCAGTTCCCATAAGAAAACATGTATTTTATTGAGCTGTCAGTTGAATGTGTCGCCACAACGGACGCAACGGATTCTATGGGTCGGGGCCTGTAGTTAAGCGATCTGGATAGGTTTGTTTTGTTGTAATCCCTTGTTAAAACACAGCTGATGATGAAACAGATGTTGGCAGAAAAGAGATCCCAAGCTATCCTAAAAATTTTAGGATACAAAGCTATCCTATGTGAAATGTCAACAATAGCTGACTGGCGTTCAGACACATACATGGATACAAACAGAGAATATCAAATAAAGAAGCCAATCCTTCGTACGTTTCACCCATAGAAAAAGAAGTAAAGGAAGTGGTGTATATCACATATACAGTGTACGTGAGTGAAACAGTAAGAATTGAAAAAAAAAAAAAAACAAATTGAGATTCATCTGTCATTTTGCCGAGCTGAAAGGAAGTGTTTTGGAATTTCAATTTGGTAAACGAGTGAAAAAGTTTATTTAAACTAAATAAAAAGTGAAATAAAAGTTAGAATAGTGAATACTATCAATAATTTATTTAAAAAATATAAAACAGCATGTGGTGGCTACGTTAAATCCTCTAAAAACGCCTATACTAAGAAGTATACAAACATTTTATTTTACAAGTTAATTGTGTCTGATATTTTCATATAAAGTAACGTGAAGTGATGTTATTTAGGTAAATAAACTATCTTAGAATACTTTAAAATTAAGATTTTATCGCAATTTGCTATAAAAATAACAAATTTGTTGAAAACAAAAATATACTTTAATCCAGTGATTTCGTTGAGACTCATCTGTCAAATGAGAAATTCTCGCACAGGGTCGATCTAGTCTTGTTGGTCGTGGCAAGGCGCTCAAATCCGTTTAGCGCCAGTAGTGCAGAGTTATTTTTTAACGCTTTAAATAAAATATTTTGAAAGGGGTTACAGCAGACCCCTATTTATCTTGTTGGATTTGTATCTTCGTCAAGAAGTTCGGTTTAAAAGTACGCTACCATAAAAAACATCACTTTATTAAGTAGAATATGAGAAAAAACTTACCTGTGAAAAGAAAAATTTGTGCACCGTATTATAAACGTTTTTTATATGATTTAATGCAGCGCCACATGTTTTTTATATATTTCTTATCAATAAAGTTTTTTTCAAAGTATTCACTATATTAACTTTCATTTCACTTTTTTATTCACTTCAATACGCTTTTTCACTATTTTTATGATTTAAAATCTCTGTATACTTTTCTACAGCTCGGCAAAATGACGGAAGCATCTCAATTGTTTTTTCTTTTTTTAAAATCTGGCTTCCTTTGGGCGCCCCAGCCTTCAGCCGTGTAACTGCACTGCGACCCTGAGCAATGCATTTGTGTTTGTGTAACTCACACTATTTTGAAAAATGCTTCACTGTTTCCACGATATGTTAACTTGAGTTGTTGCGTCAGCGTTCATCAGCTGTTTTCTAACAAGGGATTACAACAACACAAAGCTATCCGGATAACTGAGAATAACCATTGGAACGTGCCCACTTATGAGCCACTGGGCACGTTCCGCTGGTTGTTCTCAGTTATCCGGATAGCTTTGTGTTGTTGTAATCCCTTGTTAAAAAACAGCTGATAACAGCTGACGCAACAACAACTCAAGTTATCTCAAAATTTTTGGGTTAGCTAGATAGCATAGCGAATAAACATTGGAACGTGAGGACTCGATAAATTTCACAGTGGTCCGTTCCTTTTCTCTAAAATGTTAACAATTGTTAACACTGATCGTTCCTAAATTCTCAAATTGTAACATCGTGTAACATTATGACGTCATAAAATCGTTCCTAAACTCAATGTTGAAGTGTCAGAATGTTACACTTTGTAACAATTTCCAACTCATCTCGACATGAATTGAAAGTGTTGATCTGTCAAAAACAGCTGAAACTGCAATTTTTTATTTTGTGATTATCTTTTGTTTACTTTTCGTTGTTTGGATTTAGAATTGTTAGAATTTTTGCAAATATGTGTTTTTAATTTAATTAATTTTACTGTTGTTTTTGAGTTTTGAATAGTTTTATGATAAATTTACTTTTTTTCGACATTGCATTTTATCAATTCCGTGGTTTTTGGTAAAGAAATTTGTGCTCATAGTTAGTTAAAGTTAATAGAAATTTAATTTAGAAATTATATGTATTTACTTTCAATGAATTTTATGCAATAAATAGTTTTTTCTTGATTATTCATTCTGAATGCATTTCGATTTTTTTTTCCAACCTTGCCGTTTGACAGATCAGCAATATTTTCAACATTGATCGTTCCTAAATGAAATGTTACAAAGTGTAACATTCTTAACAATGACATTCCAACATTTTTTTTTTTTGATACATTACAATTGTTAACATTTTTAGAGAAAAGGAACGGACCACAGTGGTCCGTTCCTTTTCTCTAAAATGTTAACAATTGTTAACACTGATCGTTCCTAAATTCTCAAATTGTAACATCGTGTAACATTATGACGTCATAAAATCGTTCCTAAACTCAATGTTGAAGTGTCAGAATGTTACACTTTGTAACAATTTCCAACTCATCTCTTCGACATGAATTGAAAGTGTTGATCTGTCAAAAGCAGCTGAAACTACAATGTTTTCATTTTGTAATTATCTTTTGTTTACTTTTCGTCGTTTGGATTTGGAATTGTTTGCATTTTTGCAAATATGTGTTTTCAATTCAATTGATTTTAGTGTTGTTTTTGAGTTTTGAATTGTTTTATGATAAATTTACTTTTTTTCGACAATGCATTTTATCAATTCCGTGTTTTTTGTTAAAGAAATTTGTGCTCATAGTTAGTTTAAGTTAATAGAAATTTAATTTAGAAATTATATGTATTTACTTTCAATTAATTTTATGCAATAAATTGTTTTTTCTTGATTATTCATTCTAAATGCATTTCGATTTTTTTTTTAACCTTGCCGTTTGACAGATCAACAATATTTTCAACATTGATCGTTCCTAAATGAAATGTTACAAAGTTTAACATTCTTAACAATGACATTCCAACATTTTTTTTGACACATCAACAATTGTTAACATTTTTAGAGAAAAGGAACGGACCACAGCTGTTGTGAACCACCTGATTCATTGAATCTACTACACCTATAGGCACTGCAATTAATTCGAAAGTGAATTTCGGCAAAACATTTCGATTCCGCAAATTAAGCCCGATGATGGTTCATTGAAACCGAAACGCGTCGCTAATTATATTAAAAAATTTATGTTGTGATACAATTAAGTTTAATAAATTAAAACTGTTTTTTAAATCATTTTATTTTTTATTGATTAACATGATTCACATTCGTTTCATTTCCATGATAAAAGCTCGCATTTTTGTGGATGATTCAGAATCGCAAATTAATGGTTTCATGCAGCTCTCGGATGTAGACCCATGCAGGAAAAAGCTAGGGTCGTTGCCATATGTACTGGACACTGGCCAGTAGGAGAATATGCGGAGAGGTTGGGTATTCCTTACAATACTTACTGCCATTGCTGCGGTGACCAGCAAAAAAAGTAACGGTCATTCATTTCTTTTGTAAATATCCTGCTCTGGCCAAAATGAGAGCAAACTTATGTATGGAATGTCTTATAATTTGTCTTCCATCTCATGTGCTGGTACATATCCTATTTTAACTCAAACATACAAAGAAAAATATCTAGCTTCACTGGTAACTTCTTATCATGCGGAGTGAGTAGGTCCATTGTAACTGTCACACTAAAACATGTAATTGGACTAAACCTTTCTAGAGATCGTATGCGTTGCTAGACCACTCAAAATTACCTAGTCTGGTATATTGCATTCTAAATCAAGCGTGCAAGATGATCCTTATGAGGCATTTTCAAAAATCCCGTTAACTCTACCTAAAAACCGCGCACTCCAGCGCAAATTGGGTCACTGAGCGAGGTGCTCTGCCATTTCTACCTACCTACCTATAAAGAAAAAATTATTGGCTATTAATTTTTCGTAATATTCCGTAATTTAATTGTATTAAAAGGCTATGAATTTATATCTTCGATACCCAGCCAATTGATAGCTTTACAATAGCAATTTCGTATGATCCATATGTGCAAATGTTGTCATTATACTGTTAAAAATAAACTTTCAGACACATCAAATGCACATGATGTCTTCCATAAGGTGTGAGAAAAATTTATGGTGTGTAGTTTAAGCTGAGATAAAGAATCGTATGCGAGGAGGGTCTATTGAGGCACGGGAAGAAATTGACCGCCCCTACCATACGATTTTTTTTGTCGGCTCAACGAACAACTCTCTGGCTTGTTGTCACACCTTATGCAAAACAGCCAGTATAACAAATACATAATTATGTAATTTATAACAACTAAAACTAATTCATCAAATCTTTATTTATTTAACAGTTGATGCGGACGAAATTCGTAGATTGGGTAAACGTTTTCGAAAACTCGATCTCGATAATTCTGGAGCGCTAAGTGTCGATGAATTTATGTCCCTTCCGGAACTGCAACAAAATCCACTGGTACAACGTGTCATAGATATATTTGATGCAGATGGAAATGGTGAAGTAGACTTCAAAGAATTTATCCAAGGTGTTTCACAGTTTAGTGTCAAAGGAGATAAACTATCAAAACTACGTTTCGCATTTCGTATATACGATATGGACAATGATGGTTATATATCAAATGGTGAACTGTTTCAGGTAATTAGTTTTTACATTTTTGGCAAACAAAACTTTTGAAATTTTAACAAGTAAAGGTCGTTATGGGTCATTTCATGGTAAACTCAACAACATATTAAACAGATAACACCGCTGTGAAAAGTCGGTCATAGGTTAATTTTCCAATATTCCAGTTCTGAGTTAAGCCAGAGTGGGCTAACCCTACTTATAAACTACTATTAATTAAGTTTGAACTGATATTTCAGCATTATTTAAAATATCTACTCTTATTTAATTAACCCATAGTTAACTTACAAAATTAAGGGAGTTTACTCTGAGATTAAAATGAATTGAAAAACTTGTTTCAGGAGCTTAATATTTTGTGCAGGATTTTTGGAGAATAGTGCAGTTGACGTGCTGCCAGTGATCGATTTTTTCATAACTCAATTGACTCCACTATATTCCATGTTGTACTGTTTTAAGTTGAAGCTGCATTGAGAACTCCCAGCCTCAGGAGAGCGGAATGGAGTTATAAGCTAGGGTTCAAAAGGGTATCATGCTTTCTTTCAAAATGGGGTTTCCTGAACTTAAACTCCACACATGAGAATAGTGGTTTGATCCTGAGTTTCTTTCATCCTTACTCGTATCTTGTTGTCACAAATCTGAAAACAAAAATTAAAAGAAATTAACAGTTTATCAAAACTTTGCTTGAAGTTTATCATTTTTAGTCATTTCTAACTTAATCCATACAGAATACAATCTACTTTCCGAAATGTTAAGCACACTTTTAAGATTTGTAGAATAGGTGGACTGGGCCATACCGATTTCAACTTTGCTGACACCGTCGCAGGAGCGGACGAAAATCGTTTTATCGAATATTACATTAGATAATAAGGTTTTTCAAATGCAGTCTGAACCATAACTAACAGGATTTTATAAAATATAAATTTCCGGACCCCAAAGTTGATACAAGAAAAAGAGAGCATAATTTAAAAACTTTTTTTTTAGTTTGTTTAAGTTCTTTTCGTTATTTTCCTCTCCTAGGCATATAGCCCAGTCAACGAAGTGAAGAATATGCCTCCACCTCAAAATAAATTCAACAGTTATAGAACTTGGCACACTTATTCAGAATGGTCTAGCAATGTTGTGTAAAAAAGTCCCCATGAATCCAAGGCGAGCTCTAGCGGCAGGAAGGTGTAACATATTTATTTTTCGGATTTTCGTGTTTATCTAAGAATTTATTTGTCTTATCAAAAAATAATCTGAGACAGAAGAATAGCTTGTAAAATTCTCTACAATAATGATTATAACCAAATTTTTCATATCTCATAGTTAAAAAGTTATTTGGTTCCAAAAATTCGTACTTTTTTCAATTACCTAAAAAACGCTGCATTTTGTACTCTCAAGTATTTTCTATGGGATTAAGGTCAGGCGACTGAGCTGGCCATTCCATAACCTCAACCCAATTGACCCGAAACCATTCCTTAGCCGACATACTCGTATGTTTCGGATCGTTGTCTTGCTGGAATACCCATTTTAACGGCATATTCCATTCCGCATGAGGCAGCATCACATTGGACAAGATATCCACATAAACCTGCTGATCCATTGTGCCAATTATTTTAGATATAGGGCCAATACCACTATAAGAGAAACTGCCCCATGCCATCACCTTAGCACCTCCATGCTTAACAGCTTTAACGGTATACTGGGGCTTATATGCACAATTTTCTGGACGTCGTACGTATTGCCTCGAACCAGTTCCACCAAATAAAACAATTTTCGTCTCGTCGGTCCACAAAATGTTTCGCCATTTTTCTAAAGGCCAGTTGGCATGTGTTTTTGCGAAGTGTAGGTGCGCTGCTACATGCTTTTTTGTCAGCATGGGCACTTTTCGTGGACTTCTAGCGGTTAAATTGTTTTCTAACAATCGCCTTCTTATAGTTACACTACTTACTGACAGTCCGAGATCTTCTTGGATCATCTTAGAGGAAGCAAAAGGATTCTTTCTACTGAAGCGAACGATGCGACGATCGTCCGTTAGAGTTGTTTTTCGTTCCCGACCTCGGGTTTCGGATGTATCTTTGTATTTTATAGCATTAGCGATCATCTGGTCAGAGCATCCCAACAGCAACTTTATTTCTTTATAAGTTTTGCCTTCATTTCGAAGTTTCTTAATTAATTCTCGCTTTTCGTCGGTACAATGCTTTCCTCGGCCCACTAAATAATCAAATGTTTGGAAATAAACGTTTTTTCTTACTTTAAAATATTCCTAACTGAATTTTCATACTTACTTTCGTAATTTTTTTTAGAAATTTTATGTTTATTGATTTTAAAACGAATATTCTTATCTACACTCCTATTTTAATGAATAGCCTGATTGAGAGTAAAAAGCACTAAAATTCTGTTTATCAATGCAAATGTGCATGAATTGCAAGCCTGTTCATTGTGTTTTCATTATCAATGCCCCGTTATATTTACCGGAAGAGAAACGAGTTGTTTACCAGTAAATACATGGTAAAAAAATAACTTGGCCACACTTTGTAAAAGCACTCCTATTATTTTGAACACAGCTGTATATATTCTCCAAACCCCATGTCAGAAATCTCAAAAGCAATTTACAGAAAGCAACAAAGTCGATAATATTTTTTTCACACGGCTGTCCCCTTTTCCATGCAGGATGGGATTCATGGATTCAATTATTTGTTGTTGAAGGTATTCTAAGAAAAAAAATGTACAAACATACGTCATTCTTGCCATGGTGAATGCTTGAATGTCGATCATATATTATAAATCCTTAAAACGTTAGCACCAGAGTCGTTATTCATACTTAAGCATATAAAATGTAGCGCTTTTTAGGAAATTTAAAAAAGTACTATAACTATAAGAGATATGGAAATTTTGGTCATAATCAATATTTTAGAAGATTTGAGCCGTTTTTTTTGAAAGTGGTCTAAGTCCACTTATTTCTATTTCGAGATATTTAAAGGTTTGCGTTTGACTTAATTCAAAAATATGGGAAAGAGCTAAAACAAAAGTGAAGATTTTTTTTCATCTAAATATATTTAATTTACTTACCCAATAAGAAAACAAAAATTGTTGAACAAAAACCATTTTTTTAGAGTTGTAAATTGACTTAAACCATTTTCAAAATAAATGAAATCGTCTTTTAATTTATTCAAATTGTATCAAGTCCTCTATAAAATTAATAAAAACTAAAAAAAAACGAAAGAGTTGAGCGTTATAGATAATAAACAGAAATTGTATACATTAAACAAAATATATATATATACACTGCCGGAGAAAATTAGAGGAACGCAGACAAAAAGTGAAAACGTTGGTTTATTTTAATTGTATCTTTATTTCTTTAATGAAGATTAATGTCTTGATGAATTGAGAAACGTTTGAAATGGTTACAATTATTCCGCTCCTTGTTTTTCTTAAAAAAGACACAAACATCAAAAAAGGGTTACTTTACTGAGAAAATGGACTTAACAAATTTGAATTATTCTTTTAAAACTCAGTAGAAATGAGGATGGCTTAGTACTTGGTATTCCCTCAATTCTTGCTCTAAGGACGAAAATAAGTATCTTTGGTATATTTCTAATAACATTTTCGATGTTTCCTGGGTTCTTTGGCTCCATGCTTCAAGCAATGTACTTTTCAGTTCCCCAAAATTCATGAACTTGGAGTTGTTCAACTGTCTACCAAGCATGTCCTAGACATGTTCAATGGAATCTAGATCAGGAGAACATGCTTGACCAGTCTAGGATGTTCAGGTGGGCCTATTGAAGATACTCCTGTTCGCAGTTTGGGACGAGGGTTATCGTGCATTAAGATGAAATTTTTGCTGATTCTTTGAGCAAATTGTACAACAATTGGTTCCAAAATATCCCTAACATACCTACTGTTCTGCTGTCAAGGACCAATTTTCAACCAAATGTAACTCCACGCGGGTTGCCAAATATATGCCACCCCAGACCATTTTGCTCTTTATCGCTTCACGTTTCAAAAAATAATGTATCTTGTTACATTAAGCATCAACACCAATTTACGGTACGAATTTTAATTTTTCATCAAAAATATGCTAAAAGCTATGTGAACTTCACTTGAGTCTAAAATTCTTACTTAAACTAAATACTGTTTTACCATAAGCAATATTCCAGCAACATTTTTATTAGAAGAATCGGAAGAAAGCCCGGAAGAACAGAATAGATAATAAAATAAGAATGGTAAGATGGTGATTATTGTACATACCTAATTCAGTAAGTCCATTTTATCTTTATATTTTATTATAGGAATGGGTTGAACTTGTTCGCTTTTTAACATTTAATCAATTTAAAATTTTTAAATGGGACTTAAACCATTTTCAAAATAAATTTTTTGTCGTTTTTATTAACTGAGCATTTTTTGACTCGCAAAATCTAGGTGACTTCAAATAAAAACAAGTGGTTTTTTCTTATTAAAATAAAAGATTAGGTTGTTTTCAGATGACTCAATCAATTATCTCGATTTTTTTGGAAAATGGACTTAGACCACTTTCAAAATAAACGGCTCATTTCATCTTTCTTTATCAGAAAATTTTTTGATGGGACAAATAATTCCTAAGATAAATACGAAAAACAAATCAAAATATTGCACGTTCCTGCCACTAGAGCTCGCCTCGTATTCATGGGGACTTTTTAAACTAATAAAATCTTCTACCAATAATAATTTGGCACCAATATTTTAAAAAATTGCTACAAAAGAAAATCGATGGAATTCATCCATTTGTATTCGTGGTACTCAAAAACGTAAAGTAAGTAACAAAAAAAGTACACTGAACGAAAATAATGCTCTTATTTTGAGTACCTTTTGAGATAGCCCATTTATAACGGGTGATTTTTTAGCTGGTTTGGTTTTGGCAACACTGGTTTTGACAGCTGACGTGTGTTTAGTACCTTGTGTCACTGTCAAACAGCTTCAGTTTGGTTTGCAATTTAACCATGGATCGTCTTACAAATGAACAACGCTTGCAAATTTTTGAATTTTACTATCAAAATTCGAAAAAAAAATTGTGTTCAGCGATGAGGCTCATTTTTGGTTGAATGGGTACGTAAATAAGCATAATTGCCGCATTTGGAGTGAAGATCAGCCAGAAGCATTGCAACAGCTACCAATGCATCCCGAAAAAGCCACTGTTTGGTGCGGTTTATGGGCCGGCGGCATTATTGGGCCATATTTCTTCAAAGATGATGCGAATCGCAGCGTTACTGTCAATGGTGAACGCTACCGAGCGATGATAACAAACTTTTTTTTGCCCGAAATGGAAGTTCTTGACTTGCATGATATGTGGTTTCAACAAGACGGTGCCACATGCCACACAGCACGCGAAACAATGGCGCAATTGCAAGGCGAGTTTGGTGAACAGTTAATTTCACGTTTCGGGCCGGTCAATTGGCCGCCTAGATCGTGCGATTTGACACCATTAGATTATTTTTTGTGGGGGTATGTCAAGGCTAATGTCTATAGGGACAAGCCCGCTTCGATTGACGCACTGGAAGCCAACATCCATGCATTCATTCGTGAGATACCGGCCGATATGTGTGAAAGAGTATGCCAAAATTGGACTCAGCGGATGGGCTACCTGAGACGCAGCCGCGGTCAACATTTGCATGAAATTATCTTTAAACATTAAATTGCAAGGTTCAAACTATCGATTCAAATAAATATTTCATTCATTTTTTCGAATTTTTTGTGTTTTTTTTTTTTTAAAGTTCTAAACCTCTTAAAAAATCACCCGTTATTTCCGGTTCCAGAGCAGTCCTAAAGCGGACAATACGCCGTTTGAGGATTATCCAATGTTTACCGGACACCTTGAATAAATTAAAGTTTCTGTATAAGAAAAGTTTATGTGTGTACCCCCTCCAAATTTTACTCTGGATCTACCCCTGGTGTAGAAAAGGAGCACTATTTTGTACAAGCATAAGTCATTCTTGTCATGGTCAATGCTTGAGTGCCGATCAAATTATAAATCCTTAAACCGTTTTTCCTATTACCGCGTTTCATACGTAAGAATATAAAATGTACCGCTTTTGAGCCAATTCAAAAAAGTATCAGTTTCTGGCGCTAAATAACTTTTTAACTATAAGAGACATGGAAATTTTGGTCAAAATCAATATTGTAGAGAATTTCATAAGCTATCTTTCTTTCTTAAGAAATTTTTTGATGGGACAAATAATTTCTAAGACAAAAACGAAAAACAAAAAAATAAAAATGTTGCAGGTTCCTGTCGCTAGAGCTCGCTTCGGATTCATGGGGACTTTTTAACACTGCATCACTAGACCATTCTGAATAAAAACTGTTGAATTTTTTTTAAGGTGGAAACCTTTATTGACTGGACTAATATACCAGTAGAAAAAATAAAATTTTAGACAAAAAAATCATGATGATTTCCAAAAATTTTATAAACGAATTTTTAAAATTGGTACATTGTTGTAAATCAAATTTAAAGTTCAACTAAAAAAACATTTTTTTGGGGTCTTACAAAATTCAATTTAAGATTTCCTCATTATTATTGTTTACGAAATAGAGTGGTTAAATTTGTTAGTTTTAGTAGGTAATAGTTTTTTCCAATAAACCTCTGAAAAGGGGCTTGACCAAAAACTTTGTACGGCCTAATTTTTTAAAAAGGCTATTCTTACACGTTTTATTCTATATACAGTCCGTAACATTTGGATAGCCTCACTTTGTTTTTGGCACTTTTGTTAATGGGAGCACACGGAATTGTATATTGAGTCACAAGATGAGATAGCCTTCCTGAGATTGAGTTAAGTTAGTTGATTTCTAGAAGCTGGTGGAGTTTTTTAAGCTAATTTGGTGCTCCTCGGATCACATATCACGGAATCTGAGAACATTTCAGTGTATAGTTCGCTCTACCGGACCGTTTAAAAAATTCAAAATTCTAAGTGAAAAACGGTTTTTTTAAACAGTCTGGTAGGGCGAATTAAACACTCAAATGATGAGATTCCGTGATATAGGATCCGTGGAGCTTATCTAGGGAAGGGTGAAAACCAATTTCGGCTAACACGATTGTCCTCGAAGTTGCATTCATATTTTTTTTTTCGATGCACTGTTTCTCGCAAAGACCCCAGGTGTGAACTGCAAGACTTTGATTTCTTGAATAGCTTTTAACGAAGCTTTCGACGCCTATACTTCTTTTTTTGCTATCACTCACACCCAAAATCTGCTGTGAGCTCTTAGTCTTTTTAGTTTTCCTAAACTGTAAAATATTAACGAGATCCTACAATACCATATTGGAAACATCCTTGCGGCAGTTTAAAGATATTTTTGGACCACTGCCGATTGTTTTTCAGCGGAACAATGGTCCGCTTCATACAGCAGATGTAAGTTAATCTTGGTTGGAAAGCAAAACTAGACAGTAACTCCCCTCTCCACCCTACTTTCTAGATTTGAAGATAATTGAAAATGTATTGGGTTGGCAAAAAAATAAAGATTTATGTAGATGAGGAACAGCACTATAGTAAGAGCCAATTGTAGGAATCAAACTGTCCTACAGCATCATTTGATCAGACTTATTGAAATATGTGTACTTTTCTTTTAAGACTCGCATTTTTGAGGTATTTAAAAATAATGGAAGCAGTAAATAGCACTAATATAATTTGTTCATCTGCAAAAAATAAATAAAAAGTGTTTTCTTTAAAAAATAAATCCATAAGTTATTATTTTATCTGCTATAAACACGGTGAGGCTATTGTTACAAAAAAAAACGTTAATTTTAGTGACAGCAAACCAAATTAGCTGAAAAAACTCCACCAGCTTGTAGAAATCAGTTAAAACATAACCCAATCTTAGTAATGCTATCTCATCTTGTGACTCAATACACAATTCCGTGTGTTTACATTAAAAAAGTGCCAAAAACAGTTAATTTTAATAATAAATATAAGTGAGGCTATCCAAATGTTACGGACTGTATTATATAAGTATTTTAAGGAAACGAAAAAAAAAAAAAAATTTGTCAAGAAAGCCTTTTTTTATTCCATATCAAAATAAATGCACCTCACTGGTATTTTTGTTATGCGTTTACCCAAAAAATTTGCTTCCGGCTTTTAGACTATATAGAATCACAAAATTTCTAAAAACTAGATGGGTTCAAATAAGAAACAACTAAATTGTAATGTTTTAATTTATTTCAGGTACTTAAAATGATGGTAGGAAATAATCTTAAAGATACACAATTACAACAAATTGTAGATAAAACTATATGTTTTGCCGACAAAGATGAGGACGGTAAAATTTCATTCGATGAATTTTGTTCGGTTGTTGGAAATACTGATATCCACAAAAAAATGGTTGTAGATGTTTAAGTTAATGTATGCCATGTTTAAATTTTTATACATTACTTTTTGTCATGTTTTGTATTTCTTAGACCATGTTCTTAAATCTTGTATTTTTTTAAACTAACATCAAAATTGTTTTCCTCATATTAAATATTAAATAAATACTTTAAAAAGTCTTTTTATATGTGTAAATGAAAAAAAAGAATAATTAATAATGAAAAACAAACAATTTTGGGAAATATAATATTGAAATTTTGATATGATTTAGCAAAAAACTCAGACTAACTTTTAGTATGTAAATCAATTCATTTCGCATTTTTTTGACAGCACTAAAAAAATAAATGAAAGATGATCAAAAAATTATTGAACTAACACAACCGAAACAAATTTAAACAATAAAAAAAAGGTTTTTTTCATTTCTTTCTAACAAAAGATATCAATATAAAATTAAAAAGCAAACATTTTCTACTTCAAACTTAATACTTATATTTAAGTAATACAAAAATCTATAATAAATATTAAAGGAACAACATTAGGATCATTAGAAGAATTACATAAAAAATTAATAAATAATAATTATAGTAAAGAAGAAACTAACACGAAAGATTCCCTTTTTGTGTAATGTTTTAATAAAATGCATGTTAAATAAATTGAAACAAAACTGTTACACCTCTCCCGTTTTTTCGCAATTTTTTTCAAGATTCGATTGTTTTATCTAATATGTAGTATTGAAAAAAAAAAAAAAAACAAAATGAAACTTTTATATTTCTTGCATTTTTTTGTAAATTGTAAAAAGAGTAAAAATTATTTACATATAAACTCTAGTCAACGTGAATTTTTTTAATCCTTTTTACTGTCATAAGGTTTTATTTTTTATTTGCCATATTTAATGTTAATAGAGAACAAAGAATAAATATTTTTACAATATGTATATTATTTTTTTTTTAATATGAAGTAAAAAAAAGTATTTTTGGTTTTGATTTTTTTCTCTTTATAGCAGTTTTATTTGATTTTATTTCAATCGTATCGTTTTATTTTTTTAATTACGTGTTTCAAAATAGCAACAGGCAAAACGAACTCTGACATACAAGCTAATGAGTAGGTAAGTTGAAAAGTTGAATGAAGGCCGGATTTTATCCCGAGGTTAGTAGCCTATTGAATAGACCGGAAAATGAGAGGTATAAAGGAACAATTACGTGCAAGGGTTTTTATTATTGAATATGTTTGTTTGGCCCATAAGCATGCTTAAAACCGAAAATGCTACTAGATTCACCCATGCATTTCTGAGAGAATGGTCACACTGGCCACTTTTCAGTATTTTTGGTATAACTCGAAAACTAAGCCGAATTTGACAATTTTACGTATAATACTTTTTGTTCAAAATTAAATTTTCTATTGGAATGGATAGTTCCAAAAATTTTACGAAAAAATTTAAGCAGGAAAAGTTAACAAAAACCAACCTTAAAAAAATCAAAAAATCAATTTTTTTAATAAATTGTGCATAACTTTGTTTGAAGCAAAGATAGGGTCAAGTCATGCACGGACAAAATAAAGTAGAGACTAAAGGCCTTAATATGGCATGCTCAAAAATTAATATTTGTTCAAAATTGATAGAGATATTCCCTTTAAAACCTTATCATTTCTTATAATTTTTCGCAGTTTTGGGCCGAGAGTCCCTTTTTCGGTACAATATGACAAATTTCACTTTCGTAAAAATGTTCGAAATCAAAATTTTGATATAATATGATATTAGAACTATAGAGAATTTATAAAAAGGATGTAAGTGTTCGCAATTTCGTTTTTCGGCTGTTTTTATATGCATTCAGACCTACAGACCGAACGGCTGGTCCGATTAACATAAGATTTGGTACTAGGTGCTAGGAACGTTAAATTTGTCATAAAGTACCAAAAAAAAGGCTTTCGGGCAAAAACTTCGAAAAATGATAAGAAATGGTATATTTTGAATGGCTATATCTCTGTCAATTTTCAAATAATATGGCTTTTTTAACATGCCATATTAAAGCCGTAAGACTCCAGTTTACTTTTTTCATGCATGTCCTGAGCGTATCTTTGCTCCGAAAAAAGTTATGCACAACTAAGAAAAAAATTTAAAAATCTTTGATTTTTCGATTTTTTTTTATGTTGGTTTTTGTTTTAGACCGAGAGCCCACAGCAGATTTTGGGTGTGAACGATAGCAAAAAAAGAAGTATAGGCGTCGAAAGCTTCATTAAAAGCTATTCAAAAAATCAAAGTCTTGCAGTCCACAACTGGGGCCTTTGCGAGAAACAGTGCATCGAAAAAAAAATTTGAATGCAACTTCGGGGATAATCGTGTTAGTCGAAATTGGTTTTCATTCCTCCCTAGACAAGCTCCTCGGATCACATACCACGGAATCTGAGACCATTTGAGTGTATAGTTCGCTCTACCAAACCGATAGAAAATTTAATTTTGAACAAAAAGTATTATATGTAAAATTGTCAAATTCGGCTTAGTTTTCGAGTTATACAAAAAATACTGAAAAGTGGCCAGTGTGACCATTCTCTCAGAAACGCATGGGTGAATTTAGTAGCATTTTCGGCTTTAAGCATGCTTATGGGCCAAACAAACATATTCAATATTAAAAACCTTTGCACGTAATTGTTCCTTTTTAAAAGGTCTATTCAATTAGCTATAGGAGCATTTTTTTGTTTTAATGACTTAATATCACATAGTATAATATTTGTTCAAAAACAACGTACAAAATTACATTATTAAAACGTGAAAGAAAAGTGCTTGACCCCCTTTTTTAGGTTTATAACAAGAGGAAAGGCTCACGTTATAATTATATCGGAAAAATTATTTGGCACGGTGTATAAGGAATAGGTTTATTATGTAAAAAGTTTTTAAACTAAAATAATAAATTATTCGTCCAACGACTATTGCAAAAAGGAAAAATTGCTATTCATATTCCACCAAATGGTGCGTTCGAGAACACCGTTGTTGATTTGATTTTTAATAAGTTAACTTGAACATGTCATTTCTTTGTTTTTCCTTGTCTCGAACTTACTGGCATATAGTGTGAGTGAAGGTCGTTCACTTTTAGAACACCAACTATACAAAATTATCCACTGTTCTTTTGCCTTGTCGAACACATCTCCTCAAAATCAAGGTACATTTCTTTACAAGAACGCAAATGAACTCGAATTATTGAAATTGAAAAAAAAAAATAATAACTAATTATAATTGGGGAAATAATAGGAATTCTAATGAGTTTTACGACATCAGATAGAAACATCCAATTTATACTATTCGCTGATGTATAAAATACTAAAAAGTATTCATATTACGTCAAGAAATTTACCACACGTTTCATAAACGCTCCTAGATAAAAATACCTTAAAATATTATTTTAACAATTGAATTATTCTTTTTCCAAATTTTATCTCTTCTCAGCCATTTTGATAACAAAAACTTCTGTTTTTGATTCTATACAAACCATTTTGTTCACGTTCAAGAGATGAAAGATTCAACTATGTACAGTACATATGTATATGTAACTCGATTCTACAATAAAAATATACAAATAAATATTGTAATTCTATAGCAAATGAAAATCGAATAACTCTGGTAATAACCAGACTTCAATTAAAGCCTTTTGCTTTCAAGTTATGTGGTGTTTTTTCATTCAATTTTTCAATAATAATCATTGATCAAAAAATGTTCTACACGACTGGGTTTAGATAATGCAGAAAAAAAACTGTTTGAACGTTTTGATATGCAATATTAGTTTAGTTTTGAAGAAGCTCTTGCAAAAGAAATATGATCGAAATCGCTGAAGCCGTTAATGAGAAGTCGAAACTGTTACGCTCTTGCGATAATGAAATATTTCGATAGTGTGGATCTTCTCATTGATTCTTGTGTGAGAATATTTTTTCAAATCAAGACTTCATCGATGTGAATACGACCCAATATAGCAGTTTTATTTAAAACTAATTTATTCACACATATTTTCGGCGGGAAAAAATGTGAAGGGAAAGATCTTCCAAGAGTATTGTTTGGTAAGGTGAAATGTTCACAAAGTTTCCCAAACATGTTTTTTTTTTTCTTCTACAGTTTCTGACAGCAAATTGTTAAAATTTGCAAACAAAATTTCACGTTATTAAACACACCCTAGTATCTCTATTAATGATAAGTGCTCTCAACCTAACCGTTTGGATTCGACACCAAATTGTAGGTACTCTTCTTTCCTGCCGAATAACAACGAGCACACGGGAATTCTTGAGAGTCTAGGTCATTGGGCCTCCACGAGCTATCGAACGAATAATTTATTTTACCAGAAACTTATTTGGCATATTTTGTAATTATTAAGGCTACAAGAATGAATATATGTATGTATGTATGTAAGACATTGTTATAATTTTTGAAAGCACCCACAATCGATGTCCTGACAGTTAATGCAATGACCACTACAACAGCTCTGCCAAACGGAAAATATCCGTATTTTTTTATAAAGCATTTATTCATCTCTTATTATATTTAATATTATTTTTGTTTTAAATATTATCAATACTTTTTACTTTTGTTAATTCCATCTTTATTACTTAAATGAAGCTTTACCTATTACAAGATTGAATCTTAAATATAAATTATTTTTAGAATAATAAATATGAATAAATCTTAATAAATGATACTTTAAAAAAATATGTTTGTAAGTTTTTGGCATTCAGTTTTACTATAGGCATTCATGAAATTTTAAACATGGAAGGATTCATGAGTTTTGAGCAAGTATGGTAATGGAATTTGGAAATGAAGATTTCCATTAATAGAACCCCATTTTCGAGCTAAGAACCACTAGCTGTGTGAAGGCAGAACCCAGACCTCAAGTTTTTTTTTTATCGGAATCGTTTGTCCATCCATTAAAATTGTTTGTCCACCGTCCACCCCCAGCATAAAAAATAATCGACTTTTTTTCCTTTATAGCAAACTTCGAAAAACAAAAAGTCCCCTACAATCCCCAAATGAAATCATGGGGGGTTGGGGCGGATTGGGTTCGTTTGTCCACCGGCAATCCAAATCCATCAAAAAAATCGTTTACAAAATAACAATCGATACAAAACATTCGACTTTCCTTTTTATAGCAAACCTCGAAAAACAGAAAAGTCCTCTAAAATACCCAAATTAAATGACAGGGGGTGTGGAAAATTGGGTTTCTTTGATTTCTATAAGGCCTTTTTGTTTTTTTAAGGTTTGGTATAAGAATGAGTCAATATTTTTTATCATGGGGTTGGAAAAAAAGTTTCAATGGTTGGACAAACGTGGACAACGAATCCGCTAAATAGAAACCCATATATTTTGATGTCAAGAACCCTGAAGCTACAATTGTGCGGCAGTTTAGCTAGGATATTCAAACCTATTGTGCAATAAATGGCTGGCAGTGGGTTGCTGCTGAAGGGTGAATGTTTTGAATGGAAATATGCTTTTTGTGAGTTACAGTACAGCAAAACATAAGCAACTATTTTATGCTAACATTTCACATTAATTTTTGTTGTACTTCAACTTCTGCTCATAACACCCCGACTCCAAACCGCATATACATAGATGTCCAATATCGCATCCATAATCCAATCAAAAATCACATTTTTTTCGCTGCATGTCGTTTCATTTCTCTGTCACCACTTCTTCTATCTTTTGCAATAACACACGCATTTTAGACTCCAGATAACAGTAAACAGACTTTTTTAATATCCAGATACCTCGAAAAACAACGAAAACCAGAAAAAAAATCGCGCGCGTGAAAAATCAAATCTCATGGCCAAGCTCAGAGAATATCAAAGCATTACTAAAAAATTAAAAAACGGCTTTGAGGATTTTAACTTTAATGAATATACTTAAATTAAAAGTTAGTTTGACATGGTTTGTAATTTGAAAAAACCACATTTTCACTTAGTGTTACCCTAAAATTGTCTTAGCGAAGGGGAATTTACTGTATTTTTGTGTTTTTTTTTTTATCAAATCATAGTTTAATTTTTCATCCAATTTTCAATAATATTTACGTGCATATGTTGTAGATATTTATTCCCAAAAATGTCAATTTTCTTGTTTAAATTTTAAATATTCTGAAGTTCTAAAATTGTAGTATTTAGTGAGTATTTTAGGATTGTGCGTAGTGACTTTTTGGGAAAATAAAAGGCGTGTTTTTTTATCATCGGGATCTGGATCTGGATCTTCTTTTAACACGTGTTACAAAAACAATTTTAGAAAATTTCCCATTATTTTGTTTTTGTATTACGTGTAAAACTTAATCCAGATCCAGATCCCGATGATAATAAAACACACCTAAAATGTGGTAAAAACACTACAACTGTAGTAGGGGTGCAACGCTGAAACTGAGTTGCTAGCAACTTTTAGTTTCTTGGTGAGAAGGGCAGGAGGAAAGAGGGGCAAAAATCTCCGATTCTCGAGGATTTGCGGAGATTTTTTTGACATTCCTCGCGTTCCAATCTTTATTCGCTATGCTATCTAGCTATCCCAAAAATTTTGAGATAACTTGAGTTGTTGTTGCGTCAGCTGTTATCAGCTGTTTTTTTTTAACAAGGGATTACAACAACAAAAAGCTATCCGGATTGAAAAAAAGTGAAGCACTTTTCATAGTGTTTGCTCGCACAAACACAAATACATTCCATCAGGGACGGAGTGATTTTTAATGGCAACTTACTAGGGCGCCATAACAATTATTTGTTATTTTCTGAACTTATTTTTCTTCCAGCTGTGTTTAAAAAAAAAACTTACTTTTTTATGATTACACTCTAGGGCGCCAGTAAAATTGTTTAATATCATTTTTTTTTTAAATTTAGCCTTAAAACAGCTACAGCATTAAAGAAATTTAAAAAAGGAAATGTTGATCTTAAAGCATGAAAAATATCAAAGAAATTTGAAAAATGAAATGCAGATTTGATATTTATAAATTGATGTATTTGATAGTCAATAAATTATCATAGAAATTATTTCCTTAGTCTTATTATGTTTATGAACATTTGCTCACATCCCTTTTAAATGAACCGTTTTAGTTAATTTGTTCCGTATTGACTGCGCTTCATTACTTTTGGAAGCAATATAAAAATATCTTGTTTTGAGAAATAGTTCTATTATCGCTTTTGAGACTATCCCAAAATGCCCAGAATCTTTGACATGCCCTTCGAATATTGATTTTCCGATCAATGAGCTTTGAAAGCCCAGTACGCAGATCGGGAAAAAATTTTTCTCCCATACAATTTTTTTCCCCGGAAAAATTTTGTCTTCGATTTTTTTCCAAGCAGTACGGTGCTATGCGCAAAATTGTGACGTTTGAATTAAAAGGTGTGTCCGGCAAAATGAAATTTTCACAATTTTCTGTCAAATCCCATACTAAAAAAAAAAAACAAGTTTAACGAAGCTTGGTGAAGATTTCAAGTTACCAAACAGGCATAAGAAAGTCTCCACTTAATTTTTCCGGAAAAATAATGTTCCAATCATTATTTTGGCGGACAAATTTTGACAGCGGCATAAAAAACACAAAATTAGTGTAAGCAAGCACAAATAAAGAAGCCAAGAAGCCAATTGGGCTTTTCCAGAAACTATCTTTGTCTTTTCTCTTTCTAATTTTGACAGTTCACAAAAAAAAAAAGAATTCACAGCTGCGTCTCAAAACGCCAAACAAAATAAGATTTTAATTGTTTTCTGTGTTTTTTGGTAGAAATACAGGATTTTAATCGTGACAAATTGTTAAATAAGCATAATAAAAAAATAATTCGGAAAGTTTTTGTGGGAAAACAGTCATGATCTATACAAAAATACTCGATTCACAATTCGCGACTTTGTTTACTTTTTATCCAAGTTCACTAATTTTTTTTACATTCTTCTTTGTGTTACCAAGTTCAGGATTTTTTTTTGGGTTTCTTCTTTGGTCATTTTATTCTGACTTGACGTCCGGTGCACATTCCGAATCCTTTGTACGTTTCACCATTCAAAACCCATTTGTTTACATTGTTGTATTTGTAATTTCATTTCGTTTCGATTTCGATTTGGTGCGGACCAGTACAATTTTTCAAGTGTGGAACGACTTCGGACTCTGGCGGTTTCAAACTGTTTGAAAGTCGACAAGGAACAAACCTTTTATGTGTGCGTTTTGCACTGCTTTTCACTAATACTTTGCAAATCTAATCATCGTAGCTGTTCGTTTCAGCTTGTAGGCAAATCAAATTGACAACTGAGGATTGGCTTCTTTATTTGATACATAGAAAAAGAATAATGGCTGGTTTACAATGCCGCGTTGGGCGTCGCGTTTACAGATTTGTCTGTCATCGCAAAAGTTCATATATAGGAATTTCTGTTTAGTGTTTAAAATGACGCGTTGAGCATTATGTTACGATTTTGCATCCATTAGTAGGTACACAAACCAACGTAACGTAAGCGGCTGCAACGCGAAAGTAGAGATTATTCAACTTTTGCGTGCGTTTTGACATTTAGATTTCAATTTTGGTATGTGGCCATCTTGTGTTGAAAAAAGTTTGAATTTTTTTGCTCGATTTATCTCGACGCGGCCGTAACGCTTGTTAAATGTAACGTACGCATCGCGAACGCCAACGCGTCATTGTAAAACAGCCATAAAGGAACTGGTGTATATCACATATGTATTAGGGTGGGTCAAATTTTTTTTTTTTGGAATTTTGGGTTCTAATAGCAAAAATATGTTGCCAATTGGGATTAAAAGTACGTACATAAAATTTTATTGCAATCGGCATAGTATAACTGCCTCCGGATTAGGTTTGAAGTAACGAAATAAGGCAATTTGGTAAAAATTGCTCATAGCGAGTTTTTAATATTGTTTTTTCTCTTCAAATAATGTGTTCCTCGATTTAAAAATTAAAACAATTGTTCGCCCCATACAGATACTGAGTTTCAAACGAAAGTAACGAAAACATCAATTTATTTCATGGCATACTACGACGAACACATCGTTTAAAAAAAATTCACAGTTTTCCTTTGCAGCGAGATTTCTTTAGTCAGTTGGTTTTGATATCTTAAACTAGAACTAAAGTGTGTTATTATGATTTTTTTTTAAATGAATCGTACCCGAAAGGCCTGGAAATGTCCTATATTTGGTGATACAAGTGATTTCAAAGGTAATGTTCTTCCAACTTATGAAGATGTTATAAAGTGTTACGAGTGGACGCGGTTTGAAATGAAAATGACTAAAAATACAAAAAAAGAACCAAATTTCCAAGAAATTTCTGATGCTGTAATCGTAAAAATAGAAAATATATGGGAAAGAGCATCACTTCCAATTGTATCACATGTAAGAGTGCAACAAATGCTTAAAGCTTATCATCTCAAATTTAAAAATATTTTAAAATCACACCCCAAAATTCCTAAACAGCGTTTAGAAAATTTCCGCGCTTCCAGCATGATTTTGTTTGACATTTGTCCCTGTAAGTGCTCAGATTTTACCAAATGTATTTGCCCTAAAGAAAAGAAAATCCCATCGAATGAACAAAGTTTTCTCACCGACCAAAGAACTGCAAGAAAAATGATGATTGGAAACACAGACGTAGCAACAACAAGAAAAAATCAAAAGCGTTTAGAGAGGAAAGTCAAACGGAAGATACCAAGCAAAAATAACCCTCAAACCAGTATTGAAGTCACAACTGCTAGTGTTTCTATCGTCGAAAGCTCCTCATCTTCTTGCTCGTCCAGTGAAAGCGAGGATTATCAACCCACAAAAATAAAAAAATTGGTAAAGGGATCTTCTGGTTCTATTAGCTACACTGCATTGTCTCAAACTTGTGATCGGTACGGTGTATCAGATAGAGCAGCTTCAGCTATAGCCTCGGTTGTTTTGCTTGAAACAAACATGCCTATAATTGATAAAAATAAATTGAGAAGAGAAAGAAAGAAAGCTCGAGAAAATATTATTGAAAAACAAAAAGTTCGTGAAATACCTGCGCTATACTTTGATGGTCGAAAAGATCAAACAATGGTCATAAAGAAAAAAAGCAGAAAACACTATAGAGAAACTATTGTTGAAGAACATATTTCATTAATTAAAGAGCCAGATAGCAAATATTTAGGATATGTCACCCCAGCTAATGGAACAGCTAAATCTATTGAAAGATCAATCATTAATTTTTTTTCAACTGAAAATGTACCCTTAGACCATTTGATGGCAATAAATATGTGATGGAACTAATGTCAACGTTGGTAAATTTGGCGGAGTAATCAGATTACTAGAAAAACAACTAAACAGACCTCTGCAGTGGTGAATGCTCTGGTGAATCTGGTGAATGCTCTGAAGACTTAGCTAACAGATCACCTGGAAAAATGTCCCATGCCAGATGGCTCACTCGTGCTAACCGGATTCTTCGTCACTACATTGCGACATCTAACCCTTCTGATAAACTTGTTTGTTTGGCAACTTATGTTGTCAAAGTGTACGCTCCAACTTGGTTCGATATCAAAAGTAACCCAAGTTGCAAAGATGGAGCAAGACATTTATGGCAATTAATATCGAGGAGTCGCTATTTAAAAACGGAACTGAAGGCTGTTATTGACCCGGTTATGCAACGCAACAGTTACTTTGCCCATCCTGAAAATCTGCTGTTAGCAATGTTAACAGACTCTGACAAACATATAAGAGAATTGGGTTTGCGTCGAATTCTTAAATCTAGGTGTGAAGCTACACGAAATTTGAGGTTATTTCAGGTTCCTGTCATAAACATGGATGCTGAAGCTTATTACGAGCTTATTAACTAACAAGTTCAGGTTACAGAACCACCAATTTTAAAGAACATCTCAAACGAAGAACTTCAATACCTTATAGCTCGACGAGAAGATAACGAAATACATTTTTGGCGTTTACCTTGCCATACCCAAGCAGTTGAGAGGTCAGTTAAAACTGTAACTGAAGCCTCAGGAATTTTGTGCACAAAGTCAGCGCGAGAAGGTCTCATCAAATCTAAAATTGAGTCTCGAAAACTAATGCCGAAATTTTACAGCAAAAAGGATTTTCGTGTAAAATAAAATCTCCATAAAGAAAATACTTTTTACTCTACCTATCTATAACTTTGTTATTTAATATTTGTAAAGCTTTTTTAAAATTATATAAAGCTTGATTTATTATTTTTGTTTGAAAAATAAATAGTTTTAAAAGATTCCAAAAACATGAATTTCATTGAATTTGTCAAAATTTCAAGGACAATCCGGAGGCAGAAGGAACTATCTGATTTGTACGAAACTTTTTATATTAGTTCTTATAATCATAATACAAATTTAAAATGCTATTAGAAGTCAAAAGAAAAATATTTTTTTTTCTCCATACAAAAGTGACCCACCCTAATATGTATACAGTGTACGTGAATGAGGCAGATAGTTGAATACACGAAATGTCAAATCGGTGACTGAATGGAAGAAAAAAAAGTAAACAAAAAGTGATACAAGCCTAAAAACATTAATAAATCATTAATTGTGGAAAAAAACAAACAGTTTGCAGTGATTAACTAAGAAATGTGTGTATTTTTGCTAGTAAAAATAAAAAAATATGAAGTGCAGTGCGAAATTGTGTAAAAAAAAAAAAACAAAATAAGGTGGAGAATCATTTCCTTTTACAAGTGAGTTTTATTATATTTTTCTCAAAGAGGGTGTTGTGAATTGTTTGTATTTTAATTAGTCACCAATCATGTAA
Organism: Dasysyrphus tricinctus; assembly: GCA_963921185.1. NCBI lineage: Eukaryota > Metazoa > Arthropoda > Insecta > Diptera > Syrphidae > Dasysyrphus > Dasysyrphus tricinctus. Next base: position 111,783,542 of record OY992531.1, on the reverse strand, counting down.
CACATTTTAAATGGTTTAACTTTTAAAAAGGCTAAGAATAATATTAATCAATTGAAAACTTGCACATGGTTTTTCGGATATAATTGTGAATAAAAGAAATGTCAAACTGCGATTCTGTGAAACAGGGACGTATTTTTTTTGTTTTGGTGGTTGTAAGGCGCAACTATACGCTAAGCGCCATTAATATTCGGAATTTTTGTTGTTATTAAATCGATTTTGTTCGTTTGGTGTTTGTATATTTATGTTAACATACGCCTATATCTTCAGAATTTTGATCGAATTGTTTCGTAGTCAAGTTATTTGTTCATGTTTTTAATGTTAATTTACTTGTCTATTCAGGAAGTTGCCCAGAAAATATTTGTTTTATTTGCTTGAAAAAGAAATATTTAAAATAATTTAATACAAAATTTAAAAGGTTTACGAATGTCGAGTGGTATAACGAAAAATGGATGACCATTCTGAAAGTGAATAAAGTAAGACCACATTCGGGGGTGTCATATTTTGTATCGCTGCCAATGATTTGCTTTGATTTTGCGTTGGTTTCGGAGAGCCTTTATTCACGACAATGCGTAAATTAAACTAAGTACATTTATAATGTTCCACTGAAACAACAAAATTTTGAAGAAAATAGGTTTTAAAAATTTTATCGGTGCCCTAGACGGTTATCATAAAAAAAAATAACAGTGCTATTTATAAACCCATTCCAAGCGATGTCTAACTTTAGACACCTGTCCAACTCCAAAATGTTATTTATAAATACTTAGCACCGATTGACTAACTTATCCACTGAAATTGGTTGTCCAAATCTTATTTCAAAGTAGACACGTTTAATGAACAAGGTGGGCAAATATTTCTGGTTTTCTAATTTTCTAGTTTTGAAATGAAGGAAAAGCTAGTTGAACGTGCCCCAAAGCGTGCTAAAATTCATTAATTCATTCAAAAATGAATAAAAACAGGCATGTCAGTGAATAAATGAGGCCACATTTGGGCAATTGTTGGAATGCGTTTATAAATAACCAGTTGCCTAAACTATTTAGGCATTGACTAGCTGGACAACTGCCCAAGCGTGTTCTAAGAAAATCTAATAAATATGACTGTAAGTATTTTCTTAAACATACCGCTGAGAGAAAAAATAAGTTCAGAAACTAAAAAATGATTGTTATGGCGCCCTAATAAGTTGCAATTAAAAATCACTCCATCCCTGTTGGAGTGCATTTGTGTTTGTGATAGCAAACCCTAATCATTGTCAGTGCTATTTATAAACACATTCCAAGCAATGTCTAACTTTAGACACCTGCCCAACTCCAAAATGTTATTTATAAACATTTAGCACCGATTGGCTAACTTAGCCACTGAAATGGGTTGTCCAATTCTTATTTCAAAGAAGACACGTTTAATGAATAAGGTGGGCAAATATTTCTGGTTTTCTAATTTTCTAGTTTTGAAATGAATGAAAAGCTAGTTGAACGTGCCCCAAAGCGTACTAAAATTCATTAATTCATTCAAAAATGAATAAATACAGGCATGTCAGTGAATAAATGAGGTCACATTTTGGCAATTGTTGGAATGCGTTTATAAATAACAAGTTGCCTAAACTATTTAGGCATTGACTAGCTGGACAACTGCCCAAGCGTGTTCTAAGAAAATCTAATAAATACGTTTCTGTATATCCAATCTATAGTATTCTCATGAAACACGATTTTGTAGGTAGACATTTGGTCGATAGGTTCGCTGTGATCGCCTTACCGAGATCCCTTAACAAAAATTAGTATTAAATTTGGAAGCATAGATGGCCACGAGCTTTTTTTCTTCATGAGAATACTATAGAATTTATATACAATGCCCTAATATGAAAAATGCCGCAGATTTTTCCAACAATGGCGCTTCCTTATATTTTATATTCTAAGATTTGATATTCCCTGATATCCAGAGAATATCAAATAAAGAAGCCAATCCTCGGCTGTCAATTTGATTTGCCTCCAAGCTGAAGCGAACAGCTGATGTATTAAATTTACAAAGTATTAGTGAAAAACAGTGAAGAACTCACACATAGATTCAACTAGTTATCCAGCACATCATTCAGTTCTTGTTGTTGTTCCAATTTACATCTATTCTTTCGACACGAAATGAAATTACAAGTACAACAATGTTAATAATAGGGTTTTGGAGGGTGAAACGTACGAAGGATTGGCTTCTTTATTTGATATTCTCTGTTTGTATCCATGTATGTGTCTGAACGCCAGTCAGCTATTGTTGACATTTCACATAGGATAGCTTTGTATCCTAAAATTTCATCTAAAAAACATCTGTTTCATCATCAGCTGTGTTTTAACAAGGGATTACAACAAAACAAACCTATCCAGATCGCTTAACTACAGGCCCCGACCCATAAAATCCGTTGTCCGTTGAACTGGCCCAATAGCAACGCAAGCGTCGGACGCAACGGACAGAGTAGCCGAACTTATAACTTTTTATCTCCGGCAGATGCGTTGACAGGAACTTTTTTTGTGTGTGTTTGAATTTTAAGTGGTTGTTATGCATGGTATAAAAATATAAGGTATGTTGTATATGAGATGAAGGGTCGCCATATTTTGTTTTGTGTGACGTCATAGCGAGTGTTCACCAACACATAGCTTTAAAAAATATTTTATTTAATGTTTTACTTGAAATTTAACAAAACATAAACAGTCATATTTATTAGATTTGCTTAGAACACGCTTGGGCAGTTGTCCAGCTAGTCAATGCCTAAATAGTTTAGTCAACTTGTTATTTATAAACGCATTCCAACAATTGCCCAAATGTGGCCTCATTTATTCACTGACAAGCCTGTATTTATTCATTTTTGAATGAATTAATGAATTTTAGTACGCTTTGGGGCACGTTCAACTAGCTTTTCATTCATTTCAAAACTAGAAAATTAGAAAACCAGAAATATTTGCCCACCTTATTCATTAAACGTGTCTACTTTGAAATAAGATTTGGACAACCAATTTCAGTGGATAAGTTAGTCAATCGGTGCTAAGTATTTATAAATAACATTTTGGAGTTGGACAGGTGTCTAAAGTTAGACATCGCTTGGAATGGGTTTATAAATAGCACTGAAATAATCTATTGTTTTACTTTGAGTTTCAATAGCAAATTGCTTCAAAATATAAACAATTTCTGTTTACTTTCTTTGCCATAAATGACAAACAATTGAGATCATTCACTCGCAATGACGTCACGAGTCAACTGCCTGAGCTGTCAAGCATACCTTGTTATTCTTATACCATGATTGTTATGTGTATGTGTTTGAACTTCAAGTGGTTGTTATGTGTGTGTGTTTGAATTTCAAGTGGTTATGTGTGTGTGTTTGAGTTTCAACTGGTTATTTAGCCAGTTTATATTTCTTGAGCGCTCAGTAATTTTTCTCCGCTTTTTGACAGAGCAGGAGGATAAAATATAAACACAATTCTTCACAAAAAAGTCAAAACAACTCTCTTTTTCTTTTCGTCCAATGTAATTTACTGCGACAAAAAATATCTAAGCAAGCGAATCCAAAAAAATTCAGTCTCAGTTTTTAAGGGGAAAAGTGAGAAATTTTCGTGAGGAATCGTGTTTATATTTCAGAGTCCTCTGAGCCCTCTGAGATCTCAGAAATATAAACTGGCCAATTATGTGAACGTCAACGCATTCATTGGGCTACCTCAATCCGTCGCATCCGGCGCTTTGGTTACAAGTTTGACCGCGGCGAGTGGCTCACAAAACATGACATCGACATGCTCTATCCACTTACAATTAATTCATAGGCAAAACAGAAAAAAAAAGAGAAAAAAAAGAGAGAGCATGCTTTTATCACAAACCATCTGTCGTATACAGAATGAAATAGAAACAAGAATTTTGCTAGCGGCTCGTAAAACGAGCTACTTGCTGCAATTTTCTGGTCTACATATCAGATGAAATGTTCGGGATTTATTAAAGGTGGGCCAGATCTTCCTAGATATTTTACAGTTGGTTTAAATGTTTCACCCACGGTTTGGTTCTTTAAGGAAGATTGAGAGTATATTGCCCTTTACAACACCAATTGGAATGTCGACTCTTTCCGCAAGTGAGCTATGAAGGACTGATCCTCAAAGCCACTGTGCCCTGGAACCCAGATAAGGGTGACCTTGAGATTGATGTTCAGGCTGGCGAGCTCATCTCGGCATTGAACTACTTTAGAGGTGCTCCGCGAAGAATATCCAAGATCGAAAAAAAACTCCATTTCACTTGTTGTTGCTCTTCTGAACTTAGTAATTTTAGATAACATGTAAGTTCAGAGAAACGAGATCTCAGCAAATTTTGCTCCGTCAAAAAGTATCTACCAAGCAGATTCTGCTTGGAACTTTTAGGCTGATAGTAGATCCGATACAAATTCCCTTAGTAATTTGACAGCAAAACTGAGAAAATTTAGCTGAAAACACTTTTCACGAGACTGAGATTGCTGAGGTCTCTGGATCTCATTTTTCTGAACATGCTATTCATTTAAAAGAAATAAATACTTACAAGCAAATGGCAAGCTTTAATTCAAGACTAAATACAATGCTGTTTTAAGTATTGTGGGATAACATGTGTAGTTTGCATAAGTCTTTACGCAGAAATAAGGTTGCTTCCTCGCCTCAAAACGACGCACAGTGGTTTGAGAGCAGAAAAAAATCCATTTTAGAAAGTAATGAGTAGCCTTTTAAGTTTTATGTGTCTAAGTACTTTTATATATCCGGAGCATATGATTTCAGAGTATTTTTTTATATATATATTTTATATACATATTTACAAGCCCTCAAAGTCAAAGAAAAATTTATTCAAGTCGCGAACCGTATTTTCAACAAATTTTTAGATGTCTTTTACCGAAGTTCCTTAAATTAAATTCTGAACATTTATATATCATTTTGTTGGTCTATTCTTTGTTATTAAAAAAAAAAAAGATGAATTATAAAATAAACCTTCTATAAGAAGCGTCCGATATTGGTACTAACAAAAACTGATTTTAATGAAAACTTTTTGAGTTTCAATTTTAGCTACACTTGCCTACACGTACTGAAGTATACCAGTGCTCCATACCTTCAAATAACAACATAGAAAAAATCAGCTGCTAATGCCTGCTAATCTGGAAGTTATGTTCAAATTCGTCTTACTGTTGTTTAAAGTTTTATTGCTTTGTCTTTGTTGTGTATTGCACAATTTTGTATGACTTAAAAGGATTAGTAGGTAATGCCCCATAAGAATGCTTAAGTTTTTACTTAAAACTATATATATAAAGGATTAAAAACAAAGTAAGTCATTATTGATTGATTGTCCATTTGTGCAAGGTGTGTAAGAAAAATTATAACTCTTTTATCAACTAATAAGCAAAAGTGAAGTGAAATATAAATAAAAACAAAAAGTGAGTTTAATCAGCGGCCGTTTTTTAATTGTTCGAGCGATAATTTCTCTGCACTAAAATGGATTCCATCGCAATTCCTTATTCGGTTTTGTCTTCCGAACTTATGACTAATGGTCGCAAAGTAAAAATATGCGACCATATTTTGAAAGACTATACCCTAACTTAACTTCTGAGCAAATAGAAACTGTGATGTCAGCAGTACAGAAACGGTTTTTTCTCAATTTTCAAACCGGTGGACTGCAGTTTGTGGAAACAAAGTTTTTTTCGAAAAAAAATACAAGGACTGGCTGGAAGGAGTTTTGGAAGTAGAATTCACCGAAAATGTACTGCTTGAAACGTCAACTGATGGTCGTGGAAGACCACGAAAGAGTTTTGAAGAATGCTGTGAGCGAGCTAAAAGGTATAAGAGAGACCAAATTAGAAATTTATTTACTCAAGAAGAGATAAACTATGCAGCAACATCAGAAAGCTTTTCTTCATCACATTTTCACCCAGATAAGGCTCTTGCATTATTTATATATATGGAGAAGAAATCATAAAAAATTGTGCATTTCCTGTTGGATCACTCTCCGAGGAAGCCCAAGAATGCCGAAATAAGGACTATAAAATCTATCGCAGTTTTAATTCGAGAAAATGTAGCCGTATTGCGATGTTTTATTTATGTTATTAATATTATTGTTTTTATGTTAACAATATATAAACATAGTTTGTTCTTCTTTATTCAAAATAAATAGTTCATATTTTACTAAAAAAAGAAAATATATTTCAGTACAACATCAAAAACCCATACATTTTAGAAAAATGTCAATAACATTTTTTCCAATAATTTTTTCTTAACAAAATTTTTACCACATATGTGTAAGGTAGATTTTAACATTTGTACCGGATTTCATTCAAATCTGTTGAATAGTTTTGATTTTACAGACTTTTTTCCGCTCTCCCATACAATCAAAACGCACAAATTTTTTTCTGCTAATTATTTCTTAACAAAATTTGGACCACATATTATGTATAAGATAGATTTTAACATGTGTGCCAAATTTCATTCAAATCCGTTAAGTAGTTCAGATTTTACAGATTTTTTTCCGCTCTCCCATACAAACCAAACCACTGTGCGACGTGGCTTATCGAAATGAGGGCCGAAGTCAGAACCTTGATAATTAGTTTAGTTTAGATAGTTTATTTAGCAGAACTCTGCTATTAAAATTCAATTTTGTTTACAATTTTAAACCTAAATTATATACATAGTTATACACTATTTACATACATAAGGATAATTACATTTAATGAATTCATCTTTTAATCGTTTTTAAATTTGTTTCATTTTTTGCCTCGTAAGGAAGTGAGTTGAAAAGTCTACATTCTTTACATAATATACTATTTTGAGTAAGAATTGCAATGTAGTTAGGAAGTCTGAAATCATCTCTATTTCGAAGATTATAAGGCAAATTTTGTCCATTTTGTGCTCCAGTATCCTCAGTCAGAGCTCCAACTCCGTTGGTCAATCAACAAAGCTCATATCCGTCCGATTGATAAAATATATGGAATTATGGACTGGTTCGCATTCAAGAACATCATGAAAAATGTCATGCTTCCACGTGCTGAGGAGGATCTTCTCTTGAAATTGATATTTCAGCAAGATAATGATCCGAACCATACCAAAAAATAGTCAACAAAATGGTTTCAAGTGCAAAAACTTGATGTTATGACTTGGCCAGCACTGTATTCTGGTCTCAAACCCATGAAAATACTATTGGAGATGGTAGATCGAAGAAAATAGAAAAAATAGGTGTTGCGGATCCTTCGTGAGAAATAACTCCAACCGAGGGCATTTACTGAGCGTCATGAGAAGCTCACATTGTGGTCGGGGATTGAACAAAATATGTAATATGTATTTGGCAGCATTTTTTTTATTCGTCTCCGATTTGCACTTTTATTTCGGAATGCTTGCATCACACACATACAGAACCATGTATTAGTAGAAAAAGAATAAGCTGAGCCAATAGGAGGATCGGGTGATGGAAAGTACCGTAGGTCCGTTAACCGTTTTACCACACGATTGGCATTATGAGAAAGCATTTGAGATTTCAGAAGAAAAGCTGGTCGCCGCGCGGCAAGACCCATTAATTGTTCTCGTTCAAATTGAATTTTTTTTAGTAAAAGAATCCGGTAAAAATCAATCGATAAGAAAGAAAAAAGAAATAAAATACCGAACAAGAATTTAGTTTCAAGGTGCGAGATTATTCCTCGAAAGTGAAATAGAAAAAAATTAAAAGAAGATCAAAAATTAAAGTTTTTTTTTTCGAAAATAATAAAAAGGAAAGAAAAGTCCACCGGGTTCAAACAAGTGGGAAAACTCCCAAAAGAAAAAGAAAAGCGGGGAATAAAGTGAACGAAAAGTGAGTAGTTATAAGAAAAAAAAGGATAGTGTGGTATTAAAATATTAAAATCCTAAAAATTTAGTTCAGCGGCACGGCGATCTATCTCAAATTATATTGGGGCCAAAGACGATTCGACAGAGTCCTAAGTATATAAGGGACATTCAAGGATAAAGGGTGAGTCCTACGAGTGGGAGAAAAAGAAAAAAAAAGACCATGTGAGTACCTAACCTAAGTATATTTTTTATGTAGGTGCATAAATACCGGAAGAAACTACTTGGTGGTTACTCTACGTGCACGTGGCCACCGTTACTTCTTTTTAACACCGACAGCCTCCGGTCGTATGAGCGACCAGAACACCCTACCACAAGGGAAAAATATTTTCGTGGGTGGTTGAGTCGCGGCAACCTACGATAGAAAACCCGACGTGGGTGTTCCAAAGCAAATCCACCAGACGGACGGATAGCGCCACCCTTGAATGTCGTAAATTCGTTTGTATTAGTGTTTGTCCTTTTGTCGAATTTAAAGTATCTTCGGTATCATTTTTTTTTATTAAAACAAAAATATCAATCATCATTTAAATAACATATATCTTGTTTAGAATACCTTTTTTTTATCTTAATTTTCATAAATAACTATTTTTTTTGTAAGAAAACAATCATTAGTATCTAAATAACTTTAAAAATAACTTTAAATATATATAGTGTACATTGAGGTATCCTTCGGGAAGGGTGAATCCAAACCACCCCCTTATCTGACCCACATCCACTCCGCACGGGTTGTAGGCTGATTTTCTTTTTGGCTAAACCATTTAACTGTATCGTTAGTCATACTCCTATAGAGAGCTCTTTCTAGGCAGGGATCTAACGACGAATATCTTTTAAGGCGCGAATCGTTCGCATATTGTCCTGGTGGCTGGGTGGAATACGACAGTTAGGCATGGTAGCGATTTCCCTCCTGCAAGTATTCACTCGATTTTTTTTGTTGTTTTGGTTAAATTAGTTTTGTAAACTTATCATTCAAAAATGTTTGTGTATATTTTCTTCTAAACCGAAAGTTAAATAAAACTATGAAGTGTCCCAAATATCATTAATGAAAACGAAGTTTTTTAACGTCTACGATTGGGGCGATACCTGTGATCGCTACTTAGGTAAAGTTTGTCCATGAGTGTCATTACGACACCATGATGGAATAGGTAAACAATTTTCAGGGGGTGGGATGGGGTGGTCCACAGTCGCCTATGTGTGAGAAGGGGTGACACTGTCCAGCAGCAACAGTAGCTAAGGGGGATCCCATGAATCGGCCGCGGGATTCCAAGGATGGGAGGGATTGAGGCCAAATGCAAAACATCTGCAGTCCAGACGTGTGGTGGAGCACCTAGTCAGTGGTGGTGAACCTTTTTAAGGTAAAGTGGCATGATATATGTTTATTTGTTGTAGGTATCGTCTCTCGAAGAAGGAAAGAACCACGCCCCATCCGACGAGTAGAGCTGAGCTTACAAGCATGCCGTCCTTCTTCGAAGACTTTTCTCCTGTATTTTTTTTTCTTTGTTTCCCCTTTCAACCCTCCTCACTTTCCCTCATTCCCCATATGTTTCAGCAACTACCTAAGGTTTGGTGCAAACTAAGTTTTCTTGGGCTTCCTCTGGGTTGAGCCACTATCATTCTTCTATCCTTAGTCCAACTATACTCTCCTATACTCCTTATCCTACCTATCCTACTACCTACTACCAGTCCTGCAACAAATATGGCGCCCAACGTAATAGCTTTGTGATTTTGTCTTTAGCCTTTAAGAAGGCATATAATTATGTTAAACTGCTCTTGTTGTCAACATCAAAATGGCCGTATGTCTTTACCTGGAAGGTTTTTACGTACCATGGTAAATTGCGACGGAACCAGTTGATGATGATAACGACAGTAGTTGATCCCGGTTTTCCTGTCTATCCTTTCATTTGTTTTTCAAAATCCCTTAGTGTATTGTATGAGATGATGGTTTAGTGGTTAGCTACGATGGCAGTGGCCAGTTATGATGTGGTTCGTCATTCTGTAGCATTGTTCTTCGTGGTTAGACCATGACGCGTAGAAGAGATGAAGTCCTTTCTTAACTCAAGTCTTCCTAAAGGTTGTAGTGATCGACCGGAATTGCGGAGAAGAGAAAGAATTTAGTAAATTGTCAAGTGTAATTTTTTTTGGATAAACAAGCGGAGTGTAACCACCACACGGAAGGAAAAAGAATAGAGAAACAAATATGAGGATGCTGCTGGGACGTCAACCTCTTGGGCAGCATAGCACCATAGAAAGACACCCTGTACACCCCCGTAAGACGAATGACAAACACAAATACAAATCCAATTCATTTTCCAAATTTTGTTGTTGAGTACTTTTGGTTCTTTTATTAACGATTTCTACACGATAACAATAAACAAAATTGCAATTTCTTTAGTAAATTGAACTTCTTCTGGCTAACGCGATTTAGTATAGGGATTGTTACGAACAGTGGGAGAATTACGTATGAAAAGAAGAAAAAAAAAAGATTAAAAGAGTTTACGGTGAAGTTTTTTTTTCTTTGATTGATAATTGCACTTATCCGAATAAGAACATAGTTCATCGAGAGTACATCACTAGTTATTTGTTATTAAGACAATATTTTACTTCCTTTTAGTACTGTGGCAGTACTTGAATTGAAAAGTAATAATTGTTTCGGTTAAGGTTTTAGTATCCGGATCTGGAATTTGTAGCATAAAATTAGGCTACATTTCAACCAGCTGGTCAATACCATTCGGAAGCATTTCATAATTTACTTTAATTTTTCGTTTTAAGCTTAAGTTAGGTGAAGATATTATTGTTATTTTTTGTTTGTTGTTTTGGGATAATACCAGTTAAGTTTACAGGCTAAGGATTTTCTTTGTTTTTGTGCACCGCAGCGAACTTAAAGGCTTTTCGTTTATTTTTCGTTATTTTTATTCTCGTTCATTTTTCTTGAATTATTACTCGTATCTTTCTACATTGTGGTAGTACAATATCATCTTATCAACGGCTCCTAGTGTTTTTTTTTATCACCCGTCCTCCTATTTCGTTTTCTTTACTTTTCGTGTATACGTTTCTTACATCAAGTACCTAAAATGGAGCAGGACGAGAGCAACCAAATTCAAAGATCCATCAGGGATGCGGACCTAGAGGAACAGCCTTCAGCCTGGCCGCAAAGTGGCAGAGGTGGGGTGCAACACTCACCGGCTCCAAATTCTCAATTTCATGCTAGAAATCCCATAAGTTCTAGAGTTCCGGGAGGAGCGTATATTCCGTGGTCGGATCCACAAGTAACCCGATCACATGAGGAACTCAATACCTTCGATAGCAACAGAAGGACATCTGGGGTTAATGCCCAAAGTGGAGACGCTAGGCGGTCTTCCAATAATAGTAAAACAGGTGCATCCAAAAAGCAAACTCAGACTCCCTCACAACAAATTCTTTCCAAATACCCTCACACTTCAAATTTGTTGGGCCAGCGTATAGAGAGTCGATATGCTAGCTCAAACGAGTCCATACAAGCTCCCTCATACAGTAGCCTCTCGGTTCAAGACATTCCACCTCGAGGTGCTACAAGTAGTTGCGGCAATGAGGTGGGTCAGTCGAACTTGCCAATGCAAGGCGAGGTAGGCGGTAAAGGTAAAAGTGGTACTAGGGCAACGACTTCAGAACCTGTAGAGAACGGCATGTCAGAAAATTTGAAGACGTATATCAATTTGACACTAGGCAATGCTATTTCTACCTGTCAAAATACTCTTAGGGAGCAAATCTCCAGAAGTCTCCAGGTACAGCTTAGGGATGAACTATCAAGCTTTATGGGGAATCTCAACCTCACCTCACGAACGGCAGATGTAGGTAGCCAAAGGCCACTTACTAGTAGAAACTCGGGTAAACCCACTCCACAACAAGGAAATACTACAGTGCGACCTCAATTGAATCCAGGGGGCGTTACGAATACAACTTCTAGACCACACTTTCGGCACCAAGTCATCGCTGATGACGTAAGATTTTGTAGCTCCAACCCACCAGAGCAGGTTCATTATCCGCAAAATTATTTTCCCACATGGGCATATCAGAGTCAGCCTTCAAATTCTTCATATCCCAACTATCCAGTCGGTGTCAGATGTCCAATTAAGATCAACAAATGGGCTATCAAATTTGATGGTAAGCCCGAGAATATGACGGTTGAGGATTTTATATTCCGCGTGGAAACTCTCCAGAGACAACATCAATGTTCTTGGGCGGAGATACTGCGAGACTTTCACTTGCTACTCTCAGGCACTGCGAGTGAGTGGTTCTGGCAATATCAGAAGACAAGCTTTAGTCCGGACTGGCCTATGCTCAAGGACGCATTAATGCGCCAGTTCCGAAACTTGAAGACCGACTTAGAGATTATTCGTCTTATTATGGACAAGAAACAGAGTGCCTGGGAGTCAAGCGATGAATTCTTCGCAGCGATCTCCAAACTAAGGTCTCAGATACGTACTCAGATACCCGAGATGGAAATGGTGACTATCCTCAAAAAGAACCTGCACGAGCGGGTGGGGAGACTTGTGTACCCCATGCCCATTTTCACTCTGGATCAATTGAGGTACGCTTGTAGAGATGCAGAAAACTTGCATTTCAATCGCGATGTTTCGAAGTTTCCGAAACCCACTCAGCCTAGATTTAAAGTGAATGAACTTGACTATCAGGTAACAGGGCAGTTGAACTCTGATGAAGAGGTTGCAGCGTTGCCGTATACTGGCACTCGTCCAAAACTCCCGAAAAGGTATGAGGATGCCAAAATTTTAAAATGCTGGAATTGCAAGGTGGAAGGCCATGTCTACATGGACTGTCCCACACCACAGCGAAATCTATTCTGCTTTAAATGTGGACAAGAGGGGGTAGTAACACCAAAATGCCAGAACTGTAACCCGGGAAACCGGTATACGAACGTGACGTCTCAGGGGGAGTCGCGTTCGACAAAGTTAACCCTGTAGAACTGCTAAACGAAAACGAGTTACCGAGAAATTGCACGGTTGAAGATGGTCCTCCATATAGGGAGGAGAAAAAAATAAAAATACTAGGTAGGAAAAATCAGTTAACGAATAATGAAGAAACGAAGAAGCAGGTAGAACTAACGCCTTTGCACGTTAGAATAAGGAATTATAACATGATTAGAGAACGAATATTTAATACGAAAACACAGCCTATTTCTAAAAAGATTTTGAAGGCTAGGGCCCGGTATGAATTAAGAAAGGAGACGCGTGATTCGATAGCTTCTACTGTGATAGATACTGCTGCTGACCCGCGCCCCTACGCCAAGGTCAAAATTGCGAATAAGGAACTCTTAGGTCTCTTAGATAGTGGGGCCAGTGTCAGTGTCCTAGGAAAGAACTGTGTTGAACTTGTTAAGTCAATTAATTTACCGATTCTCCCTCACCAGTCGGGGATAAAAACAGCAGACGGTCGTAGTCAGGCGATAATCGGCAAGGTTAACAGTGTTGTTGCCTATAAAAATTTGGAACGTTCGATCACCTTCTTCTTGGTCCCTTCCCTAGACCAAGAACTCTATCTGGGAGTGAACTTTTGGAAGGAATTCCAAATAGCCCCAAACGTAGTCAGTTCAATATCGTTTACTGACGAGGCGGATGTTACCAATGCACACCAGTTATCCATGGAGCAAAAGACCAAATTGGAAGCCGTGAAAGACCGATTTCTTACCTTCGAGAAGCATGGTCTCGGAAGAACAACTTTAATGGAGCACGTTATAGATACTGGAGACACGGTCCCTGTGAAGCAGCGTCACTATCCGGTCTCTCCAGCGGTGCAAGCCATCTTGTTTTCTGAGATAGATCGAATGCTTGAGAAAGGCGTTATTGAGGAGAGTGAGAGCCCTTGGTGCTCGCCCGTTGCCCTTATCAAGAAGCCAGGCAAAGACAACACCGTAAAGTACCGGTTTTGCCTGGATGCTCGGAAGGTCAACTCGCACACCAAAAAGGACGCTAACCCTCTCCCTAATATCGAAGGTCTCATCAGTCGATTACCAGACACGTTCTTTATAAGTAGCGTGGATCTCAAAGAAGCATTTTGGCAGATACCGTTGGAGAAGGACAGTAGGGAAAAGACTGCCTTTGCGGTTCCGGGGAGACCCTTGTACCAGTTTACGGTAATGCCTTTCGGTCTGTGTAATGCAGCCCAAAGGTTGTGCCGTTTAATGGACAAGGTTATCCCTGCACGACTTAGGGATCGCGTTTTCGTGTATCTAGACGATTTGCTGATAATAGCTCCGGACTTTGAAACGCATATCATCCTGCTGGAAGAAGTAGCTGACTGTTTACGGAAGGCAAATCTCACCATCAACATGGAAAAGTCCAAATTTTGTTTCAGAGAGTTGAAATACTTGGGTTTCATTGTTGGTGGTGGGAGGTTGCAGACCGATCCTGCCAAGGTTGAGGCAATAGCTGACTTTCCCGTGCCCAAATCTCCGAGGCAGGTACGCCGGCTACTTGGTCTAGCAGGATGGTATCGGCGTTTCATCCGAGATTTTTCGAGCTTGACGGCACCGCTTACCGACCTGCTCAAGAAGACAAATGCGAAGTTCAAGATGACTGAGGAGGCACTGGTGGCCTTCGAACGATTAAAGGTGGCATTAACGACGGCCCCTGTCTTGTCACATCCAGACTTTTCCAAGAGATTTTTCATACAGTGCGACGCCTCGGACTCAGGTATTGGGGCCGTCCTCTTTCAAAAGAACGCAAACAACGAGGAATACCCGATTGCATATTTCTCCCAAAAACTAAATAAATGTCAAAGGAACTACAGCGTCACCGAGAAAGAGTGCATGGCCGCGGTCATGGCAGTTCAGAAATTTAGACCATATGTCGAAGGGATGGAGTTCACGGTTATCACCGACCACTCAAGCCTAAAATGGCTAATGGGGGTAAAAGACCTGAGTGGGAAATTGGCCAGGTGGAGCCTCAAGTTGCAAGCCTTCTCCTTCGACATACAACATCGTAAGGGAACTCTGAACGTCGTGCCGGACACTCTTTCTCGGGGACACATAGAGGGTCTGGACATGGAACTAGTTGCGCCGTTGATTGATTTAGAGTCAGAAGAATTTGGTTCGGAAGAATATAAAGGTCTCATAGTGACGGTTCAGAACCATCAGAACGAACTCCCCGACTTAAAGGTAGATGAAGGTTTCGTCTACAAACGGTCATTCCCGGTAACGCAAGATGAGGCTATGGTAGAGCACCACTGGCGCTTGTGGGTCCCTTCGGGATTAACAAATGAGCTAATAGCTAAGGCCCACAACCCTCCGCAGTCATCCCATGGGGGCATAGCTAAAACTTTAGAGCGCGTACGGCAGTACTTTTATTGGCCGAACATGACGGTCCAGATAAGACTTTACGTCAATCAGTGTGAAGTGTGCAAGGAGTCCAAATCGAACAACCAAATTTCTCGTCCTCCCATTTGCACAAACTATTGTTCCGACCGACCACTTCAAAAACTATACGTGGATTTCCTGGGTCCGTACCCGAGATCAAGGGCTGGCAACGCTTTTGTGTTTGTGGTTCTAGACCATTTTACGAAATTTGTTTGGCTTAAGGCACTCAAAAATGCGAACGCGAAAAGTATTATACGTTTTCTGCTGGATAATGTCTTCACGACATTTGGGGTGCCAGAGATAATACACTCAGATAATGGCAGGCAATTTTTGTCGAAGGAATTCCAAGAGCTCATGTCTAAACATGGTATACGGCACCTAAAAACAGCCAACTACTCGCCTCAGTCGAATGCTTCGGAGAGGGTGAACCAAACACTTTTGGCTGCTATACGCTCCTATCTCAAGGATGACCACCGGGGCTGGGATCTACATCTGAGTGATATAGCGTGCGCTCTGAGAACGTCTGTACATTCCTCCACGGGTGTGTCACCGTATTTTGCACTGTTCGGTGTGAATATGATGACACACGGGAGCAATTACAAGCTGGCGAAGAAACTCGACGCGGTAGACGATAGTGAGATGTCCATCCTTCCCCGAAGTAGTCGACTGCAGTGCATGCGTGAGAAGATTCGTGAAAACATTCAGAACGCCAACGAACGCAGTGCTAAAACGTACAATACCCGGACAAAAAACATACGGTTTGTACCGGGGCAAGAAGTGTTCCGCAAGAACTTTGTTTTGAGCGACGCGGCGAAGCAGGTATCGGCAAAGCTTAGCCCAAAATATATTAAATGCAGAATTGTGAAGCAGATAGGGAACAACATGTATGAATTGGAAAATTTATCCGGAAAAAAGGTCGGGGTTTATCATGCAAAGGACCTTAAACAATAACCTGCATCTGTTTCATAACATAGACAGGCTTCAAGACACTTCAGGCGCTGGTGAATCTAAGGGTCCGTTCGGAACCTCACCTAGCTTTATCTTTGACTCGGTAATCAAATTCATAGAATACTCTAGGTTTTTTTTTTTTCATACAAGTCCAGCTAACATATAAATGACTTGACTAAGATAGCAATTCGTATCCACCCGTGACTTGGACGCTCAAAAGACAAACGAAATATCGTTTGAAACGTGCGATAGAGATGAGATACTCGAGAATAAGGAAATTGTAAAGCGTTATGCTCTTCTTCAAGTAAGAAACTTCAAAAAAATATTACGGAAAAGGTTTCATAGCATTGACTATTTTACCCTGAATGCCCGGCCTAAGGACGTGGGTAGCTTCACCACTTTGCAGCAGCGACCCAAATCCGAATGATCCATCCTCCATTATTGTCGTTATATTCATAACTCCAAGAACGGAGATTTGTTGCGGATCCTTCGTGAGAAATAACTCCAACCGAGGGCATTTACTGAGCGTCATGAGAAGCTCACATTGTGGTCGGGGATTGAACAAAATATGTAATATGTATTTGGCAGCATTTTTTTTATTCGTCTCCGATTTGCACTTTTATTTCGGAATGCTTGCATCACACACATACAGAACCATGTATTAGTAGAAAAAGAATAAGCTGAGCCAATAGGAGGATCGGGTGATGGAAAGTACCGTAGGTCCGTTAACCGTTTTACCACACGATTGGCATTATGAGAAAGCATTTGAGATTTCAGAAGAAAAGCTGGTCGCCGCGCGGCAAGACCCATTAATTGTTCTCGTTCAAATTGAATTTTTTTTAGTAAAAGAATCCGGTAAAAATCAATCGATAAGAAAGAAAAAAGAAATAAAATACCGAACAAGAATTTAGTTTCAAGGTGCGAGATTATTCCTCGAAAGTGAAATAGAAAAAAATTAAAAGAAGATCAAAAATTAAAGTTTTTTTTTCGAAAATAATAAAAAGGAAAGAAAAGTCCACCGGGTTCAAACAAGTGGGAAAACTCCCAAAAGAAAAAGAAAAGCGGGGAATAAAGTGAACGAAAAGTGAGTAGTTATAAGAAAAAAAAGGATAGTGTGGTATTAAAATATTAAAATCCTAAAAATTTAGTTCAGCGGCACGGCGATCTATCTCAAATTATATTGGGGCCAAAGACGATTCGACAGAGTCCTAAGTATATAAGGGACATTCAAGGATAAAGGGTGAGTCCTACGAGTGGGAGAAAAAGAAAAAAAAAGACCATGTGAGTACCTAACCTAAGTATATTTTGTATGTAGGTGCATAAATACCGGAAGAAACTACTTGGTGGTTACTCTACGTGCACGTGGCCACCGTTACTTCTTTTT
Organism: Dasysyrphus tricinctus; assembly: GCA_963921185.1. Taxonomy (NCBI): domain Eukaryota; kingdom Metazoa; phylum Arthropoda; class Insecta; order Diptera; family Syrphidae; genus Dasysyrphus; species Dasysyrphus tricinctus. The sequence goes on along the minus strand of OY992531.1, from coordinate 111,766,033 downwards.
AACACCGACAGCCTCCGGTCGTATGAGCGACCAGAACACCCTACCACAAGGGAAAAATATTTTCGTGGGTGGTTGAGTCGCGGCAACCTACGATAGAAAACCCGACGTGGGTGTTCCAAAGCAAATCCACCAGACGGACGGATAGCGCCACCCTTGAATGTCGTAAATTCGTTTGTATTAGTGTTTGTCCTTTTGTCGAATTTAAAGTATCTTCGGTATCATTTTTTTTTATTAAAACAAAAATATCAATCATCATTTAAATAACATATATCTTGTTTAGAATACCTTTTTTTTATCTTAATTTTCATAAATAACTATTTTTTTTGTAAGAAAACAATCATTAGTATCTAAATAACTTTAAAAATAACTTTAAATATATATAGTGTACATTGAGGTATCCTTCGGGAAGGGTGAATCCAAACCACCCCCTTATCTGACCCACATCCACTCCGCACGGGTTGTAGGCTGATTTTCTTTTTGGCTAAACCATTTAACTGTATCGTTAGTCATACTCCTATAGAGAGCTCTTTCTAGGCAGGGATCTAACGACGAATATCTTTTAAGGCGCGAATCGTTCGCATATTGTCCTGGTGGCTGGGTGGAATACGACAGTTAGGCATGGTAGCGATTTCCCTCCTGCAAGTATTCACTCGATTTTTTTTGTTGTTTTGGTTAAATTAGTTTTGTAAACTTATCATTCAAAAATGTTTGTGTCTATTTTCTTCTAAACCGAAAGTTAAATAAAACTATGAAGTGTCCCAAATATCATTAATGAAAACGAAGTTTTTTAACGTCTACGATTGGGGCGATACCTGTGATCGCTACTTAGGTAAAGTTTGTCCATGAGTGTCATTACGACACCATGATGGAATAGGTAAACAATGTTCAGGGGGTGGGATGGGGTGGTCTACAGTCGCCTATGTGTGAGAAGGGGTGACACTGTCCAGCAGCAACAGTAGCTAAGGGGGATCCCATGAATCGGCCGCGGGATTCCAAGGATGGGAGGGATTGAGGCCAAATGCAAGACATCTGCAGTCCAGACGTGTGGTGGAGCACCTAGTCAGTGGTGGTGAACCTTTTTAAGGTAAAGTGGCATGATATATGTTTATTTGTTGTAGGTATCGTCTCTCGTAGAAGGAAAGAACCACGCCCCATCCGACGAGTAGAGCTGAGCTTACAAGCATGCCGTCCTTCTTCGAAGACTTTTCTCCTGTACATTTTTTTCTTTGTTTCCCCTTTCAACCCTCCTCACTTTCCCTCCTTCCCCATATGTTTCAGCAACTATCTAAGGTTTGGTGCAAACTAAGTTTTCTTGGGCTTCCTCTGGGTTGAGCCACTATCATTCTTCTATCCTTAGTCCAACTATACTCTCCTATACTCCTTATCCTACCTATCCTACTACCTACTACCAGTCCTGCAACATAGGAACCATGTCTTTGCCAAGGTCAAGGAGGCTTGGAATAGTATACCAGGTTCCACTAATCAAAATTTTCTGGAGAGTTGGCCCAGGAGCTGTAGTGCGATGATTAAATACAGAGATTTTTTTCACAAAATATTAAAAATTAAACACTAAAATTTCGCGCAAGCATTTTACATAGCTTGAGAGCTCTGAGGAAATGTTTCTGTTTCTTGTTTAAACCAGAGTGGAAGCCTTGTTTAATGCTTTGTTAAAATTAAAACCATTCGCAAAAATGAAATGTGCATTTTGGATCAAATTCGCCTTTAGAAAGCCGTACAAAAGTCCCGCTCGAAAAAGTGAACAATCTCGAAACAGTGAATAGGCCTGGCTTTTATTACTTCACTATATCGAGCGTCTACTATTCAAAATAAAACTAATCCTAATAGCAAGTAAACATACTCTATTTTTAACGCGTTTATTTTTTGGTTTAAATCCCATGTTACTCCAGAAATCATTATAGTGTTTACTCACTTTTGACACTCATGTATGTATTTTTAAAAATCCAAAATATATTTTTTTCAAAATTTGTGTATGCAATATTATGGACATTTCAAATGTGCTAATGCATCCGATTAATTTAAGTCTTTTAGTGTTTGCTATAGAATTAGAAAGTTGAAATTTTTCGAGTTCGAACCTTATTAATGCAGAATCAAGTAACATAATTGAAACCCAGGTACCTTCTTATAATAGACCGAGATCCAACGACATAAAATGTAAAGTCATTTGCGTAACATTGTGAGTCATATCAATAATAGCCTTTCATTGTTGAACCAATAACCGATTATCTGCCTACCTAAACACGTGTCGAACAGGTGTACAATTTGGCGTACTTTTTTTACATCAATTTATTTCAATACCTATTGGTTGGAGGGATCCGCCAAAGATGTTTTCCTTTCCGACTTTAGCATTGAAGTCTCCGAGCACGACTTTGACATCGTACTCCGGACAGGCTCCGTAGGCTCCTACCAGGAGGTCGTAAAACTCCTTGTTAGACTCCTCAGCTTCATCGGTAGGGGCGTGTGCACATATTAGGTTGATGTTTTGGAATGTAGCTTTGATGTGGATCACAGCCAGGCGATCGCTAATCGGCTTAAAATCGATGACTTTCGATCTGAGTCGATTTCCCACGACGAATCCGCATCCTAGCATGTGCAGTCTTTGTTGTCATAGGTAAAACTCTCTGTAGTTTGTGCCAAAAAAGAAACCGAGCAGCGAGTTTTACAAAAATTATATTTTAACTTGAGTTGTTTTTGGAAAATTTGCCGCTTTATATCTTCTGGTCGTTTTCTTATTGAGTTGAAACAAAAAGCATTCTACAGCTTTATGTTTTTTATATCGAGATTTGTTTGCAATTGGTGGTGGTTGGATGTTGTAGGAACTGGGGTCCTCGAGCTGTATATACATCAAGTGCTTACAATACCTCCAAGTTGGTAGCCGACGGATACTGGTCTTCGCTTTATGCCTTGACTTGCTAAACTTGTAAGTGCGAATTTTGATCAAGGAAAGAATTGCAACATTAAACCCATGGCCCTACAGATTGGAGGTTAGTGCGTTGGACTAAATACCCGACCATAATAAAAAAACAATTGTTATGATAGTGTGTGGCACGTTTGAAGTTTTGTACACAAAAGTGATACAAAATTGGTTTTTCGCGTTTTTTAACTTTGTAGCAATTTTTCCCCTCTATGAAAGAATTTTCCCCTTCTTTCAATAATTTGACAGTTTTTGAACTTCGTGCTACAAAAGTAACCAAACAAACCTAATACCTTAAGCACTCCATACACGATTCAATGTGATTTTCAACTCAGTTGTCAAAAAAAATTGATGCTTCGCCACACACTAGGTTTGTTTGGTTACTTTTGTAGCACGATGTTCAAAAACTGTCAAATTATTGAAAGAAGGGGAAAATTCTTTCATAGAGGGGAAAACTTGCTACAAAGTTAACAAAAGCGAAAAACCAATTTTGTATCACTTTTGTGTACAAAACTTCAAACGTGCCACACACTATCAAACACTACAGGCAAATCTTAAGATACACACAAACAAAAATACACACAGACGTGGATTTGACAGTTTTTACTTGCGATTATAGGTACTATAAGGCAAGTTTTGGATTCGTGCAAAAAAAAAATTTTGAGATAACAATCAAACATGATATTACGATGATAGATAACACCAAAAAAGTGGGTGGCAAAATTCTGTCTGTCTGTCTGTCTGTCTGTCTGTCTGTCTGTCTGTTCGTCTACAGCCTAAACGGCTTGATCGATTTTGTTCAAACTTGGTACATAGTGGTTTTTGATGATTATGCCGACACGTTTTTTTCATTTTTTTTTTAGAACCAAAAATAACGGTACCTGCCATACAATTTTTTTAAGCAATTTTACATAACCGTATTTTTCTCAAAAACGGCTCGACAACTTTTCTTAAAAAAAATTCGGTAAATTTATTTTAGTAAAGGCTTCCTTTGGGTGGAAAACCATTTTTCAAAAATGGTTATTAATGGTACCTCCCAAAGAACCATTTTTTAAATTTTTGATTTTCTTCAAAACGATACGACCGATTTCAATTATTTTTTTTTATACAGAAGCTTCCAAAAAATAAAAACAGTTTTGCGTACCAAAATTTTTGAAAAAATATTTTTTGGATTTTTAAAAAATGTTTCAAATTTTTTTTTTGAAAATCAAATATTTCGAAAACGACATGATCGATTTTTTTGAAACTCAATATTTAAGAGTTTTTTAGTATTCTTTACAATATTTTTAGAAAAAAATTTACATTTACATTTATGACAAAAATAACGGTACCTTCCATACAAAAGTTAAAAAACCACAAAGGAAAATATTTTTTTGCTTAAAAACGACTCCTACGATTTTGATTAAACTTTTTTAATATTTTAAAAATAGTACGATCTACTACCAAAAATTATAAAATTTCACACTTAGCAATTATTAATAGTACCTGTCATGGAACGTATTTTTTTATTTTGAATTTTCTCGTTTTTGGCTAAGCGGATTAAAATGATTTTTTTTATATACACATTTCAGATAAGACTAAATAATATTGCATTTCAAAATTTTCAAAAAAAAGTTATTGGGTTTTTAAAAAATGTTTCAATTTTTTTTTTTGAAAATTCGATATCTCGAAAACTGGTTGACAATTTTTTTTCAAATTTTGTTTTTATATACACATAAATATATACTTTAGATTTGCATACCAAAATTTGTTCTTAAAAATGTTATAAGAATTTTATATATAAAAAATTAATTTTTTAAGAAACCGCTCCAACGATTTAAAATTTTTTTTTCCTATACAATCATATTTTTTTTTTTTTTTTACACTTCAGATTCTTTGTTGTAGTGAGCTTAGAGCAAGCTGCATTCTACAATCAGAGTCTCATCATGAGTGCATGTGTTAGTGGTTAGTAAAATTAAGTAAACTAACACAAGCACATACACAAAAATACAGATAATTAACAAAACATTAATATTCAATCAAGAATTAAGATGGCATTCTTTTTTTCCACCTTAAACTGTCAAAAGAGTTGTTTTAGCCAATTTCAATGTCGTATTTCATGCTTCTCTTCATTTTTCTCTCATAGTTTCCATGTTTTTATATACAATTTTCTTAAACCCGCAGTGTCTTGAACATAAGAGCAAGTACGTGCGACCCAGTCGTGCATTTTATTTACTTCCTGCACACAGAAATTTGTGTAGCAGAAATTTGCAAGATTTTTCATGGAGGGGAAATTTCTTGCTCTCTCATTTGGCTCTCTCGTTGCTACACTTTGGAGTTAACAAACAGGAATTTGTGAAATGTAGTGCGATGTCGTACGAATTCGTACGAAATTTCAGTAACCAAACAGACCTACTTCATAAACTGGTCGAAAGACTGCTGCTTCAACTATATAAATTCAGACCATACTCAGACAAAAGACACGAGCACAGACAACGAATACGTTTGAAATGAAATGTACGTGAAGTTTGCAGTGATGTTGAACTGCATATCGAACGTCTTTGGCGTAGAGTTAAAATGCCTTTGGTTTGACAGTAAATCAAACGACTTGCCTACAAACAGCTCAACGAAGTTGAAAACATTCAAATTAACTTGAAGAAATTCAAAATCTTTTGATTTTCTTCCAACTCAATCGTCAACCTTCAAATAAATCAAACGTCGAGCCAACACACGAGTTGATTTGATAAACTTGACATTAAATTGAAAGACAAATTGAATCATGTATGGAGTGCTTTAGATATCAGCAGAGAATATCAATTATCAAGATGTCAATCTTTCGTACGTTTCACCCCTTAGAATAAAAAATATAAGGAAACGCCATTGTTGGAAAAATCTGCGGCATTTTTCATATTAGTGTGCTATCACAAACACAAAAGCACTCCAATGGAGATGGAGTGATTTTTAATTGAAATTTACTAGGGCGCCATCCGTCATAACAATCATTTTTTAGTTTCTGAACTTATTTTTCGTCTCTTTAAGAAAATATTTAGTTTTTTTATGATAACCGTCTAGGGCGCCGATAAGATTTTTAAAATCTATTTTCTTCAAAATTTTGCTGTTTCAGTGGAATATTATAAATGTACTTACTTTAATTTACGCATTTTCTCCAAAACCAACGCGAAATCAAAGCAAATCATTGGCAGCGATACATAATATGACACCCCCGAATGTGGCCTTACTTCATTCACTTTCAGAATGGTCATCCATTTTTCCTTATACAACTCGACTTTCGGAAACCTTTTAAATTTTGTATTAAATTATTTTAAATATTTCTTTTTCAAGCAAATAAAACAAACATTTTTTGGGCATCTTCTTGAATAGACAAGTAAATTAACACTAAAAACATGAACAAATAACTTGACTACGAAACAATTCTAGCAAAATTCTGAGATATAGGCGTATGTTAACATAAATATACGAACACCAAACGTACAAAATCGATTTAATAACAAATAAAATTTCTTAATATAAAGAGCGCTTAGCATATAGTTGCGCCTTACAATCACCAACACAAAAAAATACGTCCCTGTTTCACAGAATCGCAGTTTGAAATGTCTACTATACCAAATTAAAACCGAAAACCATATGCAAGTTTTCAATTAATTTATTAATTTTCTTAGTTTATTTACCCCCATATTTAATTAATAAACGGTGGATAACAACTTGCTAGCGTTTATACATCTGTTAACTAGTAATTCTTATTAACAAATGCGTAATAGTCTGTGAGCTGTGACGTGTGTTTACGTACGGATAACTTTAACTGGCCAGATTCCACGTATAATGAACGGATAACTTCTTATATAGTACCGTTTACTACACCAGTATACACTTCGTAAGGCAGTGCAGGTTACATATTCAACACATTCCACACAATCCCGTCCATCCATATTTTCCCAGTAATCAAATTTCTTTTGATTTCCGTGGAAACGGTGCATTACTCTTTTATTTCTTGCATATAATATTTCCAAAGCATATTCCTTTTATTGTAACCCGAACCTTTAAAGAAAAACTGTAAGAGATTGAATAGTAAAAATACTTTTTCAAGTTTAGTTGTAAGTAACATCGCAACCAATAAAGTCAATTTATTTTCTCTATTCAAATTCAAGTGTTTTCTTTTTAAAAAGTCGTTCCGCGCACCCAAAACATTTATCTGGCGCAGTCGGTAGGATTCCTTTAAACTGTAGGAATCCATATGAGAACGAATCTACTCGGAAAAAAAATTAATAAATCGTGTTAACGCGTATCAAACAAACGAATATTGTTGAACCCTAACGCGAATAATTTTTAAATCGTCGATAAAAGAAAAATCAGTTAGTGCGTACTAAACAAACGAATATTTAGGCCTATTCTGCCACATCTGTTATTCTGCTATGATTTTTCTGCTATAAATCATAAAAGAGTTTCACCATAAAAGATCTTCTTTAATTGGTATTCGGGAGTTCGATCTTTTATAAATTTCTGTTATGAAACTTCGAAAACGAAATGTGTTACCAAACAGATCTAAAATCTGTTGTCATAATCAGCTGTTCTGTTATGAATAAAATATTTCGTCTTGCAAATAATTAATTGAGCCAACATTTATTTAGATTTATTTGTATTATTTACCCAGTTTCGGGTGTTTGAAACATAATTATCGTATTTGTGGCACTCATAAATGTTGCATTAATTTATCGAATGTAAGAAGCTTTTCGGGAGGATCTAATGCTACATTTCCACCTAGCACTAATCTGAGATTTAATGAGATTAACCTTAAATCTCCTTTAAATCTCGTAGATTTACCATACAAATTTATTTCGTAAATCTTGAAGATTAGAAATTAATCTTGTTAAATCTTCCTAGGACAAATTGTTTTAAAAATCAAACTAACCTATTTTTACATGTGCTGAACGATTCATTCGAGACTCGTTCAGTTCTTCATTGTTTCACACGAATCAAACATTCTGTCTCATTCGCACTTCATAAGAAAAATTGGGACGCCATTTGTATTTTTGAAGGAGCTGTCAAATTTAATCTTTTTTAAATCTTTTTGTGCGGTGGAAACACCAAAAAGATTTATTAAATCTAATCTGCCCTCCAAAAGTACTTGAGAGTGCTAGGACGCCATATGGCCCTAGGCTCAATGATAGGAAAATCCCTATGCACACCTCCGCGTGGTGGAGGGTGGGTAACGCTAACGTGCAGGGGGACCGAATGGATGCCGGGATAAGCAGACAACCCAGCGTTGCTGGTCAGGGCACAAACTTGTCCTTGGGATGGTTAAAAGCCCCCTTAAGACGGATGAACTGCAGGTGGCGGTCAACGGCATGATAGTCTGGTGGCGGAGGAGCTTTTTTTCGTAAAAGGCCAACGGCAGCAGCAGGTAGCGTCTGTAACCCATATTGGGCGGCTACAAAAGGCGTCTGTTTTCCCATAGTGGGCGGCCTCGAGCAGTTATGTGTTTGACCATACAAAAGGCGGGTGTGCCTGTCAAATCTGAGCTTATGTATGTTATTAATCGTATCTCGGAAAACACCATGGTGGAAGGATATATGCTATTACATGAAATATGACAACAATTGGAAATGAGTCCCCAAGAGGTAACCATTTTATGGAGAATCCTTCTGCAGCTTCGGCTGCTGTAAACCGCACATCGGATTTGGGGGTGCGGCATCTTTCGTGTACCAGCGTCAATCAAGACGCCATAACAATAAATGAATCGTTAACAAATAGAAGAAGTCTTTTAAGAAGAGCAAATGATACTTTTGGCTACCGCATACGTACGAAAATCGGAGCATGGAACGTTCGATCCTTGTACGGCGAAGGTAGATACGAGCAGGTTGAGCGTGAAATGCTTCACCTTAAGATCAGTATCCTGGGCATCAGTGAAACTAGGTGGAGAGGAAGAGCCGAATACAGAGCTGACTCTGGGCAAACGAGAATGCTGTATTCCGGGGAGGATGAAAGAGAGGGTGGCCAAAGGCTGCATGGTGTCGGAATTATGTTGAACGAAGAAGCAAGGCGTAGTCTTATATCCTGGGCGCCCATTTCTGCAAGAATAATGACAGCAAGGTTCCGTTCAAAAATTCGCAACGTCACAATAATTCAGTGCTACGCCCCCACAAATGAAGCGACCGAGGAAGACAAAACCGCTTTCTACACTCATCTTAACTCAGTTTACAGTGGTGTTCCAAGAGCCGACATCATAATTGTCATGGGAGATCTCAATGCCCAAGTCGGATCAGACAACTACGGTCTGGAACGCGTCATGGGGAAAAATGGCTTGGGGTCACGAAATGAAAATGGCGATTTGCTGGTCGATTTTTGTAACGCTAATCGTCTTGTACTGGGTGGAACTGTGTTTAAACATAAGACTTGCAACAAAATCACCTGGGTACATCCGGATGGTCAAACTGAAAACCAAATTGACCACATCATGATTCAGCAGCGATGGAGGAAGTCAATGTGCGATGTTCGGAGCATAAAAAATGCCGACATTGGAAGCGACCATCATTTGGTTCTCATGAGTCTCAAGCTACGAACGGCAGCTGTACAACGTCAATCACAGGGTGCAGCAAGGAATTCGAAGTTCAATACAAATGCTTTAAGTGATCCCAACATATGTCGTAACTGTGTCACCAACCTTAACGACAGAGCTTCGTCATTAAACGGAATACAACATTCAACAATTGATGAGATGTGGGGTGATATAAAAAGTGTTTTTATGGATGCTGGTTCCGAAACTGTACCCAAGCAGTCGAGAGTTAGAGACTCTTGGATATCCCAAGACACCTGGGATAAAATCGAGCTCCGCAAATCGTTGAAGATGCAAATAAATGCCGAAGCAGATGCTCAACGAAAGGCTGAATTGCGAAGAGAGTATCGCTTAGCACATAAGATGGTCTATCGCTGTGTGAGACGAGACAAGAGGGTGAGGTTAGACGGTCTCGCAGAAAATGCGGAAAACGCTGCAAGAAGAGGAGACATGAGGGAATTGTACCAAATATCCAAGGAAGTTGTCGGGAAGAAAACCAACACCAATCATCCTGTAATGGATGTGGATGGTACACTTTTGGTATCAATCGAGGATCAGCTGCGCAGGTGGAAGGAGCACTTTTGTGCCTTGCTTAATGAGGATTCTGTCGAGCAGAGTGCTGAAGTGCCCCAGCTTAACGAGATGCGTAGATCATATAGGGGTATTGACATCGAGCCCCCTACAGTACTGGAAATTCAATCTTCGATAAACCTTCTCAAAAACAACAAAGCAGCTGGACTTGATGGTATACCAGCCGAGTTCCTGAAAGCTGACCCTGTCAGAACGGCTAGTATTCTACACCCGTTGATACAAGCTGTGTGGGAAAATGAAATCTATCCCAGCGACTGGAAGGATGGTGTAATTGTTAAGTTGCCAAAGAAAGGTGATCTTAAGAATTGCAACAATTGGCGAGGTATTACAGTTTTGTCCGTTTTTCCAAAATTAATGGCAACCATCATTCTGGAGCGGATAAAGGTTAGAATCGAGTCTACACTCAAGAGGCATCAAGCTGGTTTCCGCAGTGGGCGGTCTTGTGTCGACCATATCAACACTCTGCGTATCGTTCTTGAGCAGTCTGCGGAGTTTCAATCACCGCTTTACCTCATGTTTGTGGATTTTGAGAAGGCCTTTGACCGAGTCAACCGTGAATGTATATGGAGATCACATCTTGGTAGAGGAATTCCCCCAAAAATTGTTGCCATTATAAGAGAGTCCTATAACAACGCAAGATGCTTTGTTTTACACAATGGGCAGCTATCCGACTCTTTCGAAGTGCGGCAGGGTGTGAGACAGGGAGATGTTCTATCGCCAATTCTCTTTCTACTGGCGATTGACGATGTCTTGACGGCCAGCGTTGGAACATCAGAGAGGCAGGGCATTCAATGGAGACCGTTTGAAAGGCTTAGCCACTTAGACTATGCCGATGATATATGTCTCTTGGCAAATAACATCAGCGGGCTGAACGGGATGTGTCAAGCTCTGAAGGTAAAAGGAGAGGCGAGTGGTCTGAAAATAAATAGCAAAAAGACAAAAATAATGCTCACAGGCCGCTCCACACATCAGCGTATTTTAATACAGGAGACGCCAGTTGAAGAGGTTGAACAATTTAACTACCTTGGAAGTATTGTTTCAGCAAATGGTGGTACTGATCTGGACGTTCAAAGTAGAATAAATAAAGCTCGCGCAGCCTTCGGTTCTCTCTCCCAAATTTGGAAATCATGTCAAATCTCCTTGCGCACAAAGTTGAGATTCTTCGAATCCAATGTCAAAACCGTGCTGTTATATGCTTGCGAAACCTGGAAAGTCACGACTACCATCTCAAAGAAATTGCAGGCTTTTGTGAACCGTTGTCTACGCCATATTCTAAAAATTCGCTGGCCACAAATTATATCAAACGAGGAATTGTGGCGCAGGACAAGCCAGGAGTGGCTGGACGTTGACATAAGAAAGCGTAAATGGCAATGGATTGGTCACACACTGAGGAAACCAAACGATGAAATTGCAAAGCAGTCATTTGAATGGAATCCTCAGGGTGCACGGCGGGTTGGAAGACCAAGAACAACATGGAAATCAACAGTTCTAGCAGAAGCAGACTCCCAGAGAAAGACGTGGCCACAGTTAAAATATCTATCTGCAGACCGAGAAGGATGGAAACGATTTGTTGGCGCCCTATGCCCCAACCGGGGTTACAGGACTTGATGATGATGAAATCTAATCTGAGATAAACCTTTGGTGGAAACATAGCATACGATTCAAAGTGCCTACCTATTTTGTTTTAACTTACCCAGTGTTCTATGTTTCATCTTTAAAAATATTTTTTTATTATCTTCTTGTTTGTTTAAATAATATGTATTTCAATTTATAAATAAAATAACTCGTTGACCAGTATTTGTTTCCATTTTTTTAATATTCTACATGTATTTGGTACCAAGTTTATTTATTTGTGGTTCACGTAAATTGTTTATCACAATTCTTTTCTTAAATTTATCCAATTTGAGAAACTGTATGCATGAGACGTTGGTATACATCAGGAACCTCAAAAGGATTACTTTTGTATCTTAAGCCTAGTTTATACTTCAAAGCGAAGTGAAATCAAATTTGAAATGAAACACCAATAATTAATGAACCAAAAGGTTTTCAAAAAAATAGTTTTTGTCATAATATTTGGATACAAAAAGCCCATTGAGTTGCATTTGTTTCGAGACAAATTTGTTCCTCCTTGTCGCCAAAATAATTGCATTTAGTTTCTGACAGTTTTTCACACCTAGGAAAAAAAGTCATTTTTTCTATGAAAACTACACTTCACATGGATGTATAAACCAGGCTTTAGTTCGTAGTTCCATCAAGTGTTCTGTGACTGTGCTTTCAGAAACAAAAAAAATTGTTTTAATTTTCGTATTTCATTTATAATATACATACATACTAGGGTGGTCCTTAAATTGGACATTGTCTTGGATAGCCCTCATTCGATTCAAAATATTGAAAAACAATTTCCCTAATTTTTTTCAGATTTTTATTTCACCCCCCTCGTCTCCCTTTTTTCACTTCAAGGTACAAGTAATGGAGTAAGGGTGATTCTTATAGCACGCAATAAAAAGTCGGAACTTATAGATTAGATTCAGACGAAAAAAAAATCGTATTGAAGGGGGGGTATATTCCCCCCCGTTCAGGCAGGAGGGGTAATCTTCTAAAAATTTGACCAAAAATAGAAAAAAAATTATTAAAAAACAACGGGACCACTTACAATGGCATGCTATAGCTTTTCTTAAAAGCCATGAATCCAGTCTCTAATATATTTCCTAAATCAAGTTTTTATTGTAAATAGTTTTTGAAAAAATAATTTTCAAACCTTAAAAATAAAAACAAAGATAATAGTTTTTTACGTTTGAAAATTATTTTTTTCAGAAACTATTTACAATAAAAACTTTATTTAAAAAATATATTAGAGACTGGATTCATGGCTTTAAAAAAAGCTATAGCATGCCATTGTAGGTGGTCCCGTTATTTTTTAATAATTTTTTTTCTATTTTTGGGTAAATTTTTAGAAAATAACCCCTCCCGCCTGAACGGGGGGAAATAGACCCCCCCTCCAATACGATTTTTTTTTCATCTGAATCTAATCTATAAGTTCTGACTTTTTTTTGTGTGTTATAAGAATCACCCTAACTCCATTATTTGTACCTTGAAGTGAAAAAAGGGAGACCAGGGGGGTGGAATAAAAATCTGAAAAAATTATGAAATTTTTTTTTCTCCATTTAGAGTCATTTGATGCCTATCCAAGTTGGATTTTCAAAAAAACCCAAAATAAGGACCACCCTAATACATACATATACATAGGTACTTACATACGTATTTTTTTCCATTTCTCACCCTTTAAAAATACTTTTTTGACGAAATAAATGATAAATTATCCATTTTTTCTTTATATTCTTGCCTACTATTGAAATCTTTTATAATAAAAGTCAGAAAAGTTTGTTTTTATTCTTTTATGATTTATAACAGATTTAATAACAGATCTTGGCATGCTGAATACCAAAAAAGCTATTTATAAAAGATTTTGTTACGAGTTCGAAAGTTTGGCAGTTCATAACAGATTTCTTAGCAGATTAAATAACAGATTAAGCATGCAGAATACCAAAATTATAATTCATAAAAGATATTTTGACAGCTTAAACTTTTGTATGGAAATTCATAGCAGAATAACAGAATAGCAGAATAAAAGATCACGCCGAATAGGCCCAATTGTCAAACCCTAATTGGAATAATTCTTAACAATAGCTGGTAGAAAAAAAATTATATATAAATATAAAATCAGTGTGTGCAAAGTCAAATTGATATTGACGTAGGTTAGGTTAGGTTGAAGTGGCTGTCAGTCATGAAAACTGACACACTTAGACCATGGTATAAGAATAACAAGGTATGCTTGACAGTTCAGGCAATTGAGTCGTGGCGTCATTGCGAGTGAATGATCTCAATTGTTTGTCATTTATGGCAAAGAGAGTAATTAGAAATTGTTTATGTTTTGAAGCTATTTGCTATTAGAACTCAAAGTAAGTTTGTTTTTATTCTTTTATGATTTATAACAGATTTAATAACAGATCTTGGCATGCTGAATACCAAAAAAGCTATTTATAAAAGATTTTGTTACGAGTTCGAAAGTTTGGCAGTTCATAACAGATTTCTTAGCAGATTAAATAACAGATTAAGCATGCAGAATACCAAAATTATAATTCATAAAAGATATTTTGACAGCTTAAACTTTTGTATGGAAATTCATAGCAGAATAACAGAATAGCAGAATAAAAGATCACGCCGAATAGGCCCAATTGTCAAACCCTAATTGGAATAATTCTTAACAATAGCTGGTAGAAAAAAAATTATATATAAATATAAAATCAGTGTGTGCAAAGTCAAATTGATATTGACGTAGGTTAGGTTAGGTTGAAGTGGCTGTCAGTCATGAAAACTGACACACTTAGACCATGGTATAAGAATAACAAGGTATGCTTGACAGTTCAGGCAATTGAGTCGTGGCGTCATTGCGAGTGAATGATCTCAATTGTTTGTCATTTATGGCAAAGAGAGTAATTAGAAATTGTTTATGTTTTGAAGCTATTTGCTATTAGAACTCAAAGTAAAACAATAGATTATTCATGTTTTGAAGTTATGTTTTGATAAATTTCAAGAAAAGCAATAAATAATTTATTTTTTAAAGCTATTGGTTGGTGAACACTCGCTATGACGTCACACAAAACAAAATATGGCGACTCTTCATCTCATATACAACATACCTTGTTGTCGTAACTTTTTCGACAAATGAAAAACAAATAAAAATTAACACTTAGCTTCTTACAACTTTATTTACTTTACAACTTTTAGTTGGCTTGAATTTTAGTTTTTTAATTTATTACAAAATTTTCAATTCTCAAATATAATCGTGCTCGTTGCCTCGTCGTTGTTCTCGAATGATTGAGCCAGAAAAAACCACCCTAGCCGACGTTACTGGAATTTTTTAAATTTCTTGGAAAACCGATGGAAAGGTGAGTACATAAAAAATGGTAAAACTACAAACGTCAAAGAGTGGCCGCAGCCCGACAGAAAGTGCTAAGTGGTTGGGTTCAGTGCTCTCGAGGTTTTGTGACATTCTCCCCCTTGGTGCATTTGTCCAGGCCACTCACAAATGTACAGCTTCCTTCATTGAAATCTAACTTGGCCAATTTTATTGCAGGTCTTTCATAGATTCCGGTTTCAGTTTGTACGGTTGCGCTACGGACTTGACCATCTTTACTAAGGTTTGTTTTTATTATTCTTCCCTTCGGCCATTGGTTACGAGGGCCTCGCTCATCAACTATAAGCACGATGTCTCCGACTGTAAGAGGTTCAGCTGGCATGTTCCACTTTTCTCTTCTAACCAGTGTTGGCAAATACTCAGTCACCCATCGTTTCCAAAAGTGAGTTGCGTGAAGCTGGGACATAAGTACTTGCGATTTAAGCAATTTAGCATCTTCATCAAATTTCCCAAGTGGTATCATCCCTTCAGATGATTGTCGAAGAAAATGGTTTGGTGTGATTGCCTCAGACTGTTCGCTGTCGATTGGTAGATAGGTTAGTGGCCGAGAATTAATCATGTCTTCAACTTCCATCAAGTAACTTCGGAAAAGTTCATCATTGGGTTTGTAGCTTGTGACGTTGCTTACTGCGTATAGGGCGAGTTTAACAGATTTTATAAGTCTTTCACAACATCCATTCATGTGAGGCGATGCCGGAGGATTAAAGTGCCATTCCAATTCTGAATTTACAAACTGATCAACGATAAGATGATGATCTACTGATTTCAAACTAGTTTTCAATAATTTTTCAGCTCCAATGAAGTTTGTACCTCGATCGCTATACATTCTCTTGACTGTTCCTCTTCGACACAGAAAGTTCCTATAGCAAAGGATGAATGAATCGGAGCTGAGACTGTAGGCAATTTCGATATGAATAGCTCTGGTAACTAGGCATGTGAATAGGCATATCCATCTTTTTTCTGTCTTTCGACCATTTATCACTTCAAATGGTCCTCCATAATCCACAGCAGTGTATGAAAAGGGAGGTGTAAACGTTTCAACTCGTGCCATTGGCAATGCTGCCATTTCTGGAGGTGTTGGTTTGGCGGTTTTTATCTTGCAGATATTGCAAAGTTTTCTAGCTTGCTTCAAAACTTGTCGTATTCTCGGGATGTAGTACTTTTTTCTTAGCTCATTTACCACCGTTTCGTGGTTAATGTGGCGGAATTTTTCATGATAATGTAGCACTAGTATTAACGTGCCACGATGATTGCGAGGAAGAATTATTGGCCGTCTTGAGTTTATGCTTAGACAACTTGCATTGTCAATTCTGCTAAGTGACCTCATCATTCTGTGTTCGTCCAAATACGGTTTCATGGAGAAAATTTTGCTGTCACTTTGAGGAGGTTTCTTATTTAACTTAAGATTTTCTTCATTTGATAGAAACTTTATCTCAGAGGGAAATCCTTCAGCTTGGATCAATCTGTAGACAATCCGCTCTGCTCGTTCATATTCTTGTGATGAAAGGTACTGGCTTCCTCTTTTCTTACCCCGCAGGGCGTCCATGTATCTGCAGATGAATGCAGTAACTTTCAACAATTTTTTCCAGTTTTCAAATTTATGCATTGGAATAATTGGGTCAATTCTTTGATGTGTTGATTCAATGGCTGTATGATGCAGTTCTTTATGCAACGATATATCTTCAGGCCAGTCTATATCCGACTCGTAAAGAAACTCTGGTGCTTGCATCCAACGATCGTTCATGTTCAGTGATGGTCCCTTCTTCCACTTTGTCGCGTCATCTGCTGGATTCATTTCTGACGGCACGTATCTCCAGTTGGCAATTGTAGTAATATCTTGCACTTCTGCTATTCTGAAGGCTACGAACTGACCCTTAACTGACTTTGCATCGGATCTTAACCAACTCAGAACTGTTACTGAATCCGACCAAAACACTACTCGATTAAGACGGATCGAAAGTGATTGGCGGATGCTATTGGAGAGTCTGGCTCCGATCAAAGCTGCCACTAACTCCAGCCGAGGAATAGACATAAGTTTAATGGGCGCTACTTTTGTTTTTGACCCTAACAATGAACACGTTATTTTACCTTTTGATTGTACTCGTAAGTATGCGACTGCAGCACTACAGGTATTACTAGCATCGACGAAGATATGAAGTTGTGCCTCTGCAATATCCCATGTCGATTCAGGAGAGTAGCATCTCGGAATTAGGACTAACTCAACTTTCTGTAGCTCTTGTAACCATCGAAGCCAGCTTTCATGATGATCATCTTCAATTTCGTCATCCCAATTCACTCCGGATCGCCATACCTCTTGCATTAAAACTTTTAAATAAGTGGTAAAGTGACCGATCAAGCCGAGTGGATCGAAGATCGACATCATCACCCGCAATACTTCTCGTTTAGTTGGCTTACGGTCACCACTTAGAACGTCTTTATTGCCTTTGTTGAATCTTAACGAGTAAGTAAGTGAATCCGTCTTGGTGTCCCACCACATTCCCAAAACTTCGGTACTATACACTGCTTCTTTATCGAGGTCAAAGTTGTCACAATCGTCAGAAAATTCCGCTTCTAAAGCCACCATCACTTCTTTTGAATTAGATTTCCACTTCCGTATGTGGAATCCACCGGCTGCATGAATCTTCTTGACCTCTTTAGCTAGAGTGACTGCCTCCTCTTGTGTGCTCACACTATCAAGCAAATCATCCACGTAGTGGCACTTAATGATTGCTTCCACAGCTCTGGGATAATCCTTCGAAAATTTGTTGGCGTTTTGATTTTTCACGAATTGGGCGCTGCTCGGTGAACAGTTCGCTCCGAAAGTCATCACTTGTGTAATATATACGGCTTCTCCATTTCCGTCATCCCACAAGAATCTGCATGCGTGTTGATCTTCGCTGTTAATCTTTATCTGATGGAACATTTCAGAAATGTCTCCGCTGATGGCAACCGCATTTTCTCTGAACCTTACAAGAATTCCGAAAAGTGATGGAAGCTGATCTGGACCTTTAATCAAAAGTGAGTTTAACGATACTCCATTTACTTTTGCCGCAGCATCCCATACAACTCTTAATTTTTCAGGCTTATGCGGATTCACCACCGGAAACAATGGAAGATACCAAACTCGTTCGTGGCCTTCTTTTAATTCGGTGGGTGACAGTTTCCGAACGTATCCTTTCACGATGTAGTTGTTGATTTGGTTTTGCATATCACTTTTTAGTTCTGGATTCTTTTGCAGTCTTCGATTTAGTGATGACCATCTGAACTTGGCCATGGGCAAACTATCTGGTAGCACAGGATCGTCATATCGCCATATTAAGCCTGTTTCAAAACGATGTCCATCAAATCTAGTTGTTTCTTGCATTATGTTCATTGCACGCTGTTCTTCTCTCGATACCAAATCATGCGTGGGCATCTTTACTCCCAAACTATCCACAGAGAAAAAATGCTTCATCGTCTCGTTCAGGTTTTCATCGTCTGGTTCTGCATACTCCTGGATATGATAGTTAATGCTCTGGCTTTTTGACGAGTTACCAGAACCAAAAACGGACCATCCTAGTTTGCATTTTGTTGCCATCGGATCCTTTCGTTCAGCAAGTCGAGTTTTACTAGGAACAGCAAGATGCCAATCACTTAATCCGATCATAATACCTGGTTGCTCTTGACGATATGAATTAACTGGAAGCCCACGTAGATGAGGATGTTCCTTTGCAAGTTCATCATAGTTCAGAGTTAGCTTGGGCAGGTTGAGCTCCTTTATTGTATGAGCGACTGGGATTTCAAACTCTTTGGCACCTTCGTAAACTCCCGAAATAAGCATTGAAACCTTCCTAGACTCTTCCTGGCGACGAACGTTTGCTGTCCATTTAAGATGTAATACGACTTGAGGTCCAGTTAAACCTAACTGATTTGCAACATTTTCTTCAACTCTTGTGCCACTAGACCCACCGTCAAGAAAAGCTAATGTAGTTACTCTTGTGCTACCCTTTCGTAATGTGACTGGTATATACTGGAACTGACAACAATCACCTTCATTCGTATGGCAGTTCTGAGACACTATTATTGGTGGGTCTATTGCACTGCTGATCTCTTGGTGGATTAAGGGATGATGTTTTCGTGTGCAGCCGACGAAATTACATTTAACTGCCTTCTTACATACAAATGGATACTTCATTGCATGGGCAGTCAAACATTGACGACACAGTTTTAACTCTTTTAACTTCTCCCATCTAGCTGAAGAAGACATTTTTTTGAAGACTTCGCATAAATCTACACTTTTACACTGATTTTGACATACTAAACAAGCTGCACCTACTTTGCCTTGCACATGAACATTAACCCTACTTGTTTTTTCGTGTCGAACAACTTCCTTCTTACATGCACCTATATCTGAACTTGACATTACCTCATACAATTTTTTAGCTTCCAATTGCAGCCACATACCAAACGCTAAAACCCCTTTCACTTCCTTTTCCAGCGAGAAAGTAGCCCACTTCATCTTCATATCATTTGTGAGTTTCTTTAACAATTCCTTAAGAAGCAGTGGATTGTCATATTGCTGTTCAAGTGACGATGCTTTCATCACCGCATTGAAATTCGTTACTGCCGTCGAAAACTCTATGATGGATTCTAATCTATCCCCTTTGACTATAGGTAGCTTAGATATTTTCTCTATCTGACTTTCTAAAATGATATTTGGCTGCCCAAAGGCCATTGTTAAACACTCAATGATTTGTGGAAGGTTCTGATAGCTGACTTGAAACTAAATTACGTGCCTTTCCCTTCAGGGCTTGTTGAAATCGCATTAAGTTTTCATCGACACTGTACCCACATGCTTGAGTGGATTGCTCGTACATTCGTTTGAAGAGCGGCCATTCCTCTGGAGATCCTGTGAAAGTTGGAAGTTCTCGATAAATTTTTCTTGCCGCAAGTTGTCTTTGGGTTAGTGGTGGAAGTACGGAATCATTTGGTGGCGGTAGAAGAGCTGCTTTCAATGATGGTTTGAACGCAGGTGCAAGCGCGTTCATTTTGTGGTTCGTCCTTCGATTAGAAACAACATCTTCGTCGATGCAATTCACATCGTCCTCACTGTCGGTCATCTCCTCAATTATCTCCTCTTGGAGCTTTAAAAGTTGTTGCTCTTGTCGCAAATTTTCACGTTGCTCCTGTAGGATTATTCGCTGTTGTTGGATTAGATCGAAACGCAAACTTTTTTGAGTTGATGACGATGAACAGCTGGTTTTGGAGGACACCGATCGTACGTCCGCTTGTGTGCGAGAACCTTTAGCGCCTACAATAACTAACCTAGGCTCAGGAAGCTGGTTGCCTTCTGTATCTACATAAGAACCTTTCAAATTTATGTACTGTGATTTCAAACCTAACCATTTCTTATAAGAATTATCAATTACTATCTTTCGTTTCTTTTCAAGAACATTTTTTTCCACAATTTTTAACTGGTTCATCAGTTTCAAATGTAGCGCATCAATTTTTCTTAATTGAATTATTGTGCACTCCTCGCAGAACCACTTAGCTAAACCCTCTGCCTGACTACGACTTAAACCAACGCAAATGTAATGAAACCAAAATTTACATACCCCTTCGCAGAACACCATCTCCTGATTGTAAATTTCTCCACAGATTTTGCACTTCGCTTGGTTCTCGGTCCTCTTTTTTGGATTCGGCTGATTCGTCTCATGGTGTTCTGGCTCATGCTGTAGTTGCTGCTGCTGATGTTGTTGCTGCTGGTTTGTTGCTGCTGCTGTTGTTGCTGCCTCGTCATGCAGGTGGTCTTGATTTCCTGCTTCACCATCGTCTACTTGAGACGGAGCTGGTGGCGTACGGTTCACAGGCATATTTCAACGAGCACGAAATTCGCAAGTAAAATTCAAGAATTTTGTCGTAACTTTTTCGACAAATGAAAAACAAATAAAAATTAACACTTAGCTTCTTACAACTTTATTTACTTTACAACTTTTAGTTGGCTTGAATTTTAGTTTTTTAATTTATTACAAAATTTTCAATTCTCAAATATAATCGTGCTCGTTGCCTCGTCGTTGTTCTCGAATGATTGAGCCAGAAAAAACCACCCTAGCCGACGTTACTGGAATTTTTTAAATTTCTTGGAAAACCGATGGAAAGGTGAGTACATGAAAAATGGTAAAACTACAAACGTCAAAGAGTGGCCGCAGCCAGACAGAAAGTGCTAAGTGGTTGGGTTCAGTGCTCTCGCGGTTTTGTGACACTTGTATTTTTATACCATGCACTTAGACCATAAGTTGGCCCATTGTGATACCACAAGAATCTGGGAAGCCTTTTTCCCTACTCGGTGAACCATTTGGAGCTTCTTATGAAGCGTAACAGACTACCTATGTCAACATTTACTAAATCACTAGGATCATTGAAGTAGAAATCTCCAAGATGGAGTCTTCGCCTATGAGATAGAGCAGGACAAGTGCATAGAAGATGAGGAATCGATTCTACCTCTTCCTCGTCCATACAGCTTCTGCAAAAATCGTTAGAGAATACGCCAAGACGCGTTGCGTGCTTGCCTATAACATGCTGGCTCCACCTGCCATGAACGATGTCAAGACTATGAACATGTCTAATAAAAATCCAATGGAGCCTGAAAAATCCATGTCTTGTCGACGACATGTCGAAGAAAACAAACTTTTGAACAAGACATGAACGCTGTTCAAAGCCTGCCATGAGATTTGTCGTTTCACGTGTGTGTGAGTTTTTTTCTGGTTTTCCTTGTATCTAGAGGTAGCTGGATATTAAAAAAGGTCTTTCTACTTTTATCTGGAGTCTAAAGGCCGTTTATTATTGCAAAAAGTAGAAGTAGTGGTGAGAGGGAAATGAAACGACATGACATGAATTGCCAAGCGAGAAAAAATCTGCTGTTTCTTGATTGGATTGTGGTTGCGATGTTGGGCATCTGAATGCCCTGTGGAGTCGGGGTGTAAGACAGTGTCCGGTTATGACACCTATCATGGAGCTAATGTGCAATCTGCTTAGAGATATCAAACATTTAGATCGCTTAAAATCCATTACTGGCCAGATTTGCTTTGCTGCCCAGCAAGTGGTGATATTGTTCCACCAAAAGCGTGGTACACATTATCAAACCTGAGTGTCAGCCATGTTGGATATCAAACCGAACTGACAATGTGTACACGCTGAATGATGGTTTGACACTCAGAACTGCCTGCTCACAAAATTTTTTGATACTGCGTGACAACCCTCGGTTTGTTGGGTGATGTGTACACAATTTCATTCATGAGCCGTCATTCAGGGAACAAAACAAGAATTTTTATAACGAATCAGTGGAAAAAGTTCAAACAAAATAAGAAAAAGCTCGTGTGTGTCATGTGAAAAAGGAATCAACACGATTCGTGGCGGTAATAGCCTCAAAATAAAAAGAAACAATTTTCTGAGAGTAGTGGAATTTCTTTGCCTGACGCCCAACATAACTGATAAGTGTGTACGCGAAACTTTTCATGCAGGTTTGATATCCAACACGCGTGACACTCAGGTTTGATAATGTGTACCACCCTTAAGGTTTGTTCTCTCTAAAGCATCTTGCTTCAGCATAAGTTTACATGTAGCGATGGGAATACCAATATCTGCCTTACTAGGTAGAAGAGGAAGAGTTGTTCCATATTTAGCGAGTTCGTCGGCCTTACAATTACCTGGAATGTCTCTATGCCCCGGCACCCAACACAAGTGAATGTTAAACTGCTGCGCCATCTCCAGCAGAGATGAACGACAGTTTAGGGCTGTTAAAGAGTTAGTAGAGACCGATTCTAGAGATTTGATAGCTGCTTGACTATCCAAGAAGATGCGGATATCTGTAGTTGATAACCCGTTTTCTTTCAGCCAAGATAAGGCTTCTTTGATCGCCATAAGTTCCGCCTGGAACACGCTACAATGATTAGGAAGACGGAAGGATAGAGACTTAATTTTAGTCTTTCTGAGTACACACCACCACCCACCTCATCATCAGTTTTCGATCCGTCGGTGTAAATATGGATTGATTCATCTTCCAAGAGAGCCGTATCCTCCCAGAAAACTCTAGAAGGAATGCTGAAAGTTTTTGCCAAACTGAAGTTTTGGGATGGTGTAATCAGTGCGACTTGGGATTGATCCGAATGAATTCAGAATGATAGAATGGCCAAAGTTGTTGTTGGTCCATTGTGAGGAAGCTTTAAGGCGAATGGCTGTATTTGCAGCCACTTGTTTGCTTAAAATATTGAGGGGTGTCAGATGGAGCAGAACGTCTAGAGCAGCGGAAGGTGTCGTACGAAGTGCTCCACTTATGCACAAACAAGCAGAGCGTTGGACTTTGCTCAATTTGTCGCAATTTCCCGCTTTATCCAGAGCAGTCCACCATACTGTCACTCCGTAAGTGAGGATCGGTCTTATCACCGAAGTATATAGCCAGTGAGTGATTCGAGGTTGAAGGCCCCATTTGTTCCCAACGGCTTTTTTGCATGAGAAAAGTGCCACTGTGGCTTTTTTGACTCTTTCTTGTATATTAGGTTTCCAGTTTAACTTTTTGTCCAAAATAAGACCCAAATATTTTGCTTGATCAGTGAATGTCAGTGGAGTACCTTTGATAGAAGGAGGATCAATATGAAGGATTTTATATTTCCTTGAGAATAGAACCAGTTCTGTTTTATGAGGGTTGACACCCAGACCACACCGGTCAGCCCAGTTGGTAAGCTTATTTAAAGCATTTTGTAAGAGTTCTTTTAAGACAGTAGGATGCTTTCCTGATTCGGCAATAGCAACATCGTCCGCATATGCAATCACTCTGTAACTCTCCGCTTCCAGGCATGTCAGCAGCTCATTTACTATCAAGTTCCAGAGAAGGGGAGATAGGACACCACCTTGCGGCGTACCTCTACTGACAGACCTTCTAGCGGAAAAGCTGCCCAGTTTTGAATTGATAACCCTGCTAGTCAGCATTTGATTAATCAATTCACCAAGCGTACCATCTTCCTTCAGGGATTTCAGAGCAGATGCGATCGCATATGTGTCGACATTGTTAAAAGCGCCCTCTATATCCAAGAAAGCGACCATGGTGTACTCTTTATGATGGAGGGAATATTCTATTGTTCGAACTTGAGTATGTAACGCAGTTTCAACCGATTTCCCTTTGCAATAAGCGTGTTGAGCAGTAGACAAAAGTCGCGTGTCTATGCTTGTTCGCAGGTGGATATCGATCAGAATTCATTTGGAGTTCAGCTGGTACTATGCCGTCGGGTCCTGCAGACTTGTATGGTTTGAAGCTGTTGAGCGTCCATTGCAGCTTGTCCCTAGTAACCAGACCTTGTGGATATCTTGGCTCATTATCTGACCTATTATGATCGAAGCTATTAATATTTTTGGAGCTTCCAGGGAAATGAGTATCTAGTAGCAGGTTTAGCGATTCTTCGCAAGAGTTGGTCCATGAGCCATCGGCATTTTTTAAACAGCTAGGCATCACTGGATTTGAAGAGAGGATTTTTCTAAGCCTGGATGCCTCTGAAGTTTTTTCTATTTTTCCACAGAAAATTCTCCAGGAGGATCTCTTAGCCTTCCTCAAAGCTTTCTTATATAATTTAAGGGTTTCCTTATAGGATTCCCAATTTGACACTACTCGGGTACTTTTAGCTCGATTAAAACATTTACGACAATCTTTCCTGAGCGGTTCAAGCCCGGAATCCCTCCAATACGGCTTCTTTTTTCCCCTTACTTGAGTAAGTGGACAGGAAATAGCCATTGATTTGTTAAGGGCTAACGTGAGATCACTGACCTTGCAGTCAAGTTCAATTATATTTGAAGGAAGATTTAAAAGATCAGGTTTTAATAGACCTTTGAGTGTTATCCTATATTTAAGCCAATCGGTTTTTCGAGGGTTTCGAAATTCCAAGCGGCTAGGAGGTTCATCATTTAGACTGAATTGGATGTACCTGTGATCAGAAAACGAGTGTTCATCAGATACTTTCCAATTCAAGATCTTGTGATGAATTGTATCTGAGACAAGAGTAATATCCAATACTTCTTGTCAGTTTTTAGTAATGAAGGTAGGTTCGTTTCCCACATTACTTACTATGAGGTTAGTACTTAAAATATAATCAAAAAGAGATTCACCTCTATCATTGATATCAGTACTTCCCCATACTGTATGATGGGAGTTAGCATCACTCCCAATAATGAGACATATCTTCTGTCGTTCTGCCTGTGCGATGATTCTCTCGAGTGTATAAGGCCCAGATACGCCGACACTAGCCAGTACGTACCATTGGCCGTTTCCAGTCTAGCAGTGGTGATATCTCTATCGCTGAGATCAGGGACTAAATAAACGTTAGTGGTACTTTTAACTAGTATGCAAGATCTAGGTTCACCCTTACCAGATGCATAGAGTAAGTAGTATCCAGGAGTTCTGAGTCCTTTAACCATGGATTTAACAATCCAGGGTTCCTGGATCAGAACAATATCCTCACCGTTTCTGTATAGACGGAGAAGAAGGGAGGCCGAAGCCTTAATAGAGTGTTGAAGGTTAATTTGGACTAATTGCAACATTTGGCTACAATCAGGCGGAATAGCCTCCAGTACGGTGTCGTTACGTTCTTCCAAATAAGAAGATGAACTCAATAGCTCATTCTCACTCAAAGGAACGAGGTTAAGGTAGTCTTCGGTCTCCATTTCGGTCACACTGTCGACATTAGTAGAAGACTGAACCATGATCAGGGATGACCTGGATTCCTCATCAACAATGGATGGAAAGGTGATGGATGCACCAGGGTCCCTCCCACAGGCTCAGCCTCAGTGTTTTGTGGAGGGACGCGATCCGCGTCAACCTTATTTTTGTATACTTTGAGGACATCACTATAGGTCTTGGATACGCCGCAATGGAGAGTACTGGTGTTTTGCACCTTGGGTCGTTTGGGCACCGGGATGGTATCCTCTAGATACCTTTGTCGCTTCGACGTGGAGTCGCCGCTGGTCTGCGCATTGGCTAAAATGCACTGAGCCCATTTTATCCTGGCGTCCAGCTCCGTCTTCCCTTCGACCTCCAGTTTTTCATTACCAAAGGTATTGAGAATCCTAGGAGCTGTCAGCCTGACCGTATAGTTGTCCTTTGACTGCCTATTCTGCATATTTGAAGGTAACGTCTTCGGGGGAGAATCCTCTCTAGTGGTGGGAGGACCATTATTCACAACCCTTACACCACCGAGTTGGGCTCCCTCCCGAGACGTACTCGGGAGAGGTTCACTCTCTCTAGAAGTGGTCGGACCGTTATTCACAACCCCACCACTACTGAAATTAGGTATTGCTACCACCTTACTTCTCTCGCTGGAATCTGTATCAGATGGGGGACCATGACTTGCCACAACTACCCCACTGAAACCGACCCCAGGAGTAACGGCAAACAGCTTTGACGCCGTGCTACCGCCCGGTTTCGAAGGAGAACCGGTCTCACCATCTTTCCTTGTTTTTGTCTTTTGTTTTGACATACAATTATTTTGGACCCACGAGTAGCGAATAAAGGTTGGTCACTCTACACAGAGATTCGCATATGTTGAGAAGGCAAGCTGATCCGAAAAGTGCCAAAAGTCGGATACTCCGTTAACGACTGAGCTAGTATTTTTAATTGGGCCCCCAGCCAGGCTGATCATCGGCACGGGTCGTGTAACACCTTAGGTTAGGTTAGGTTGAAGTGGCTGCCAGTCGTGGAGACTGACACACTTAGACCATGAGTTGGTCCATTGTGATACCACATGAATCTGGGAAACCCTTTTCCTTACTCGGTGAACCATTTGGAGCTTCTAATGAAGCATAATAGACTGCCAATGTATAAGTTTATCAGATCACTAGGATCATTGAAGTAGAACTCACCAAGGTGAAGTCTTCGTCTATGAGATAGAGCAGGGCACGTGCATAGAAGGTGAGGGATCGATTCTATCTCTTCCTCATCCATACAGCTTCTGCAAAAATCGTTAGCGAATACGCCAAGACGCGTTGCGTGCTTGCCTATGAGGCAGTGTCCGGTTATAACACCAATCATGGAGCTGATGTACAATCTGCTTAGAGATATCAAACGCTTAGATCGTTTTAAATCCATTACTGGCCAGATTTGTTTTGTTGCCAAACAAGTGGTGATATCATTCCACCTAAGATTTGTTCTCTCTAAGGCATCTTGCTTCAGCAAAAGTTTACATGTAGCGATGGGTATACCTATTTCTGCCTTACTAGGTAGAAGAGGTAAAGTTGTACCATTTTTAGCGAGTTCATCGGCCTTACAATTACCTGGGATGTCCCTATGCCCCGGCACCCAACACAGGTGAATATTAAACTGTTGTGCCATCTCCAACAGAGACGAACGGCAATTTAGGGCTGTTATAGAGTTAGTAGAGACCGATTCCAGGGATTTAATAGCTGCTTGACTATCCGAGAAGATGCGGATATCTGTAGTTGATATCACGTTTTCCTTCAGCCAAGATAAGGCTTCTTTAATCGCCATAAGTTCCGCCTGGAACACGCTACAATGATTAGGAAGACGGAATGAGAGACTTAATTTTAGTCTTTCTGAGTACACACCGCCACCCACCCCTTCATCAGTTTTCGATCCGTCCGTGTAGATATGAACCGATTCATCTTCCAAGAAAGCCAAATCCTCCCAGAGGGTTCTAGAAGGAATGGTGACTTGAAAGTTTAAACCGAATTGTGGTTTTGGGATGGTGGTCAATGTGACTAGGTAGTGACCTGAATGAATTCAGAATGATGGAATGGCCAATATTATTGTTGTACCATTGTGAGGAAGCTTGTAGGCGTATGGCTGTATTTGCAGCCACCTGTTTGCTTAATATATCGAGGGGAGTCAGATACAGCAGAACGTCTAGAGCAGCAGAGGGTGTCGTGCGAAGCGCACCACTTATGCATAAACAAGCCGAACGTTGTACTTTGTTTAGTCTGTCGCAGTTTACCGCTTTATCTAGAGCAGTCCACCATACTGCAACACCATATGTGGGAATCGGTCTAATCACCGATGTGTATAGCCAATGAGTAATACGAAGTTGAAGGCCCCATTTGTTCCCAACGGCTTTTTTGCATGAGAAGAGTGCCACTGTGGGCTTCTTGACTCTTTCTTGTATATTAGGTTTCCAACTTAACTTTTTGTCTAAAATAAGACCCAAATATTTTGCCTGATCAGTGAATGTTAATGGAACACCTTTAATAGAGGGAGGATCTATGTACATGAGGGATTTAATATTTCCTTGAGAATAGAACAAGTTCTGTTTTATGAGGGTTGACGCCCAGACCACACCGGTCTGCCCAATTGGTTAGCCTGTTTAAAGCGTTTTGTAAGAGTTCTTTTAAGGTGGTAGGATGCTTTCCTGTTGCAATAGCAACATCGTCCGCATAGGCAATCACTCTGTAACCCTCCTCTTCCAGGCATATTAGCAGCTCATTTACCACCAAGTTCCAAAGAAGGGGAGAAAGGACACCGCCTTGAGGCGTACCTCTACTAACAGACCTTCTAGCAGAATAGCTACCTAGTTTTGAGTTGATAACCCTGCTCGTCAGCATTTGGTTGATCAATTCTCCAAGCGAACCATCTACCTTCAGAGATGTCAGCGCAGATGCGATTGCAGATGCGTCGACATTGTTAAAAGCGCTTTCTATATCTAAGAAAGCAACCATGGTGTACTCTTTATGATGGAGGGAATATTTAATGGTTCTTACTAAACTATGTAAGGCAGTTTCTACAGATTTCCCTTTGCAGTAAGCATGTTGACTCGTAGACAAAAGTCGCGTGTCAATGCATGATCGTATGTGGATATCAATCAATTGTTCAAATTTTTTAGAAGGAATGATGATAGACTAATAGGTCTGAGATCCTTTGGGTTTACTTGGGAGCACTTTCCAGCTTTGGGTATGAACACAACCCTAACCTCTCTCCAAGACAGGGGGATGTATACTAGTGCTAAGCAGCTAGTAAAGATAGACTCTAGAATTGGCAGAATTAAATCTTTATTCATCTGGAGCTCAGCTGGTATTATGCCATCTGGTCCCGCAGACTTGTAAGGCTGAAAGCTGTTGAACGCCCATTGCAGTTTTTCAAACCTTCTACGGTCGAAGCTATTAATGTTTTGAGAGCTACCAGGGAAGTGAGTATCCAATAGCAAGTTAAGCGATTCTTCGCAGGAATTTGTCCATGAGCCATCAGCATTTTTTAAGCAGCTTGGCATTACTGGATTTGTAGAGAGAATTTTTCTTAGTCTAGATGCCTCGGAAGTTTCTTCTATTTTTCCACAGAAATTTCTCCAAGAGGATCTCTTTGACTTTCTCAATGCTTTCTTATACAGTTTGAGGGTTATTTTATAAGATTCCCAATCTGACACTTCACGAGTGCTTTTAGCTCGATTGAAACACTTGCGACAGTCTTTCCTGAGCGGTTCAAGCCCAGAATCCCACCAATGTGGTTTCTTTTTCCCCCTAACTAGAGTAAGTGGGCAGGATGTAGCCATAGATTTGTTGAGGGCTAATGTGAGATCATTGACCTTGCAGTCAAGTTCATTATTATTAGAAGGAGGATTTAAGAGATCTGGTTTTAATAGCCCCTGGAGTCGGTTTTTCGAGGGTTTCGAAATTCTACGCGGCAAGGAGGTTCATCGATGAGATTGAATTGAATGTATCTGTGATCGGAGAACGAGTGTTCATCCGACACTTTCCAATTCGAGATCTTATGATGAATGGTGTCTGAGACAAGAGTAATATCTAATACTTCCTGTCGGTTTTTAGTGATGAAGGTAGGTTCATTACATTACTTACTATAAGGTTAGTACTTAAAATAAAATCAAAAAGAGACTCACCTCTATCATTGATATCAGTACTTCCCCATACTGTATGATGGGAGTTCGCATCACTCCCAATGATGAGGCATATATTCTGCCGTTCTGCATGCGCGATCAGTCTCTCCAGTGTATGACCGGGTAGAGGGCCGAGGTGGTCATGGCCCAGATACGCCGACACTAGCCAGTACGTCTCATTGGCCGTTTCGAGCCTTGCGACGGTGATATCTCTATCGCTGAAATCTGGGAGTAAATATACATTAGTGCTACGCTTAACTAGTATACACGATCTAGGGTCACCTTTATCAGACGCATACAGTACGCTAGTATCCAGGAGTCCTGAGTCCACTAACAATGGATTTAACAATCCACGGTTCCTGGATCAGGACAATATCCTCTCCATTCCTGGATAAACGGAGAAGGAGGGAAGCCGAAGCCTTAATGGAGTGTTGGAGATTAATCTGGACTAACTGCAGCATTTTGGCTACAATTAGGCAGATTCGTTGAGTTCCTCCGAAGATGAGCCCAAAAGCTCATCCTCACCCAAGGGAACAAGGCTGATGAAGTCTTCGGTCTCCATATCGGTTAGACTATCGACATTAGTAGAAGACTGTACCGTGATCGAGGATGACCTGGATTCCTCATCACCCATCGATGGAAAGGTGATGGATGCACCAGGGTCCTCTACCACGGACACAGCTTCAGTGTTTAACAGAGGGACGCGTTCCGCGTCAACCTCGTATTTTTTATATACCTTCAGCGAAATCGAATCGAACCCATACCGAATCATGCCTTTGGTCTGCGCTAAGGGGGCAAGGGAATCCTTATTGATCACGATAATCGCGCTTCTATAAAGACCCCTTACCTCCTCAAGCTTTGCGACTTTCCAGTTATGAGTTGGTAATGAGGGGTTGCTCAACTTGACTATCTGGAGTATTTCCTCCATGCAAGAAGGCTCAGCTGGTATCCAGATGCGGGCTCTAGGTCTGCACGGGATGTCTTCCCTAGCAACAACTTCGAGCTTCGCACCTGGCCAGACCTCGCCTAACCTACTGACAGCAAGCTTATACAGATCGCACGATCTCTGATCCTCACAGACGATGAGTTTGACATGCCCTTGATGCCAACCGCCATCGCCGGTTAGAGGAGGTGGTCCCGGATTATCCTTCATGAGACTCAAGAAGCCTGCCGAGAGCTTCATTCTGACCACCTGCCATTGATCAGGAGAAATCGTACCATCAATATCACTCCTGTCGATAACCGCAACCACGATCTTGTTCTTGTTTTTGAGAGCGTCGCTATAGGATCTGGATCCTCCGGAATGGAGAGTGCTGGCATTATGCACTTTGGGACGCTTGGGCACCGGAACGGTTTCATCCAGAGACCTATTACGCTTCGACGTGGAGTCGTCGCTGGTCTGCGCATTCGCTAGAATGCTCTGGCCGCCCTTCGACGGTCTATTTCGACGACTCTCGTGCGATGGTCTCGGGAGAGAACCCACCCCAGCGGTAGGAGGACCGTTTTTCACAACCCTGGCACCACTAAGCCAGGCTCCCCCTCGAGACGTACTCGGGAGAGCTGCATTATATCTGGTAGTGGTGGGATCGTTATTCACAACCCCCATCCCACTACTAAAATTAGGTATTACTACCACATCACTACTCTCACTGAGATTAGTATCAGATGAGGGGTCATGACATGCCACAGTCTCCCCACCGACACCAGCCCCAGGAGTAACAGCAAACAGCTTTGTCGCCGTACTGCTGCCCGGTTTAGAAGAGGAACCGGTCTTTAATTCTTTTTCTTCTTCTATGGTTTTTTGTTTGTTTGTTTTGTTTTATTTTGACATTAAATTTTGGACCCACGAGTATCGAATAAAGGGTGGTCACTCTACGTGTATGCAGAGAAGGCAAGCTGATCCGAAAAGTGCCAAAAATCGGATACTCCGTTAACGACTGAGCTAGTATTTTTAATTGGGCCCCCAAACAGGCTGATCATCGGCACGGGTCGTATAACACCTTAGATCCAGCCCAATAGGAAAGTTGGAGTGGGTGAGGAAGGGAATATGATAAGAAAGAGTGTGGCAGACAACCATTCGCCGTACTGTCAAGGAAAGGATTAATGTGTTTAGGAAAACACGTCGAACAGCGATACGCCGTACCGACATGGAGGAAACCTCGATGAACAGCTTTTTCGCCGTGCCTCCGAGGGGGATAACGTTGGACAGCTATTCGCCGTGCCGACGAGGGACAAGGATGGATAAGGATTGGGAAGGTTTAGGAAGTGAAGCGCCCTTTGGTTTCAGGACTCATCTGGAGTTAAACTCGAGAATCTTTGACCTTACTCAGCTTCTACAACTCGACAAGTTCGACGCTCAGGTAGAAGTGTAACACCTTAGATCCAGCCCAATTGGAAAATTGGAGTGGGTGAGGAAGGGGATATGATTTGATAAGAGTGGCAGACAGCTATTCGCCGTACTGTCAAGGAAAGGAATTATGTGTATAGGAAAATACGTCGAACATCGATACGCCGTACCAACATGGGGGAGAACTCGTTGAACAGCTTTACGCCGTACCACCGAGGGGGATAACGTGGACAGCTATTCGCCGTACCGACGATGGACAGGGATGGGTTTGGATAGGGAAGGTTTAGGGATAAGTGATTTCAGGACTCAAGGGAAGGGATATGATAAGATAAGAGTGACAGACAGCTATTTGCCGTACTGTCAAGGAAAAGGAGTAATGTATTTGGGAAAACACGTCGAACAGCGATACGCCGTACCGACATGGGGGAGATCTCGTTGAACAGCTTTTCGCCGTGCCATCGAGGGGGACAACGTGGACAGCTATTCGCCGTGCCGACGAGGGACAGGGATCGGGTGTGGATGGGATAGGTGAATATTGACGTAACAGTGCAACAAAAGAATTAACAATTCCACGGAACAGAGCACTCGGATTCTGGAAGACAGAAATTGAAGAAATGATGAATGAAGAGATGATGAACCGATTAGCGGCCGTGTTGGAAGCATTAGCTGCACCACACGCCCAAAGGCCGAGTAGAGTAGTCTACTAAATGAAAGAAATTCAACACATCCCAACTTTCGAAAGAAAGAGCGAAACTCTGAGCCAATTTTACGCAAGCGTTGAAACTCATCTTAATTCTGTAGAGGAACCACTAAGAGTTGAAATCTGGCAGGCTATTTATAACACAAAAATTATAGGACGAGCAAAGGAGCTTCTTCTTAACAACAGCTACAAAGATATATCCAGGAAAATTTGTAATATTAAAGTAAGTTCGATTCAAGATTTAAATGAAAAAATTGTAACAATAACACAAGAAATTAATCAATTCGCTACTTATAAATCTAATCCTGCAGAGGCAAAACAAACATTTTTTACATTGTTAATCAATAGAATCAAGCAGTTAGTGTCAGGAAATTTATCTAGAGAAATCAAAGATCTTAATAACTTACACTTAATAAAAGACATCCTATACTGTAGGATATGATAATAACAACATAGAAAGAGAATTTATAAGTCAGGATAGGCGTAGTATACAAAATCCAAATAATAACCATCATCACCAGAACAGTAGAAATTGGAGAGAAAATAATAATAATCCCTTCAGACAAAATAATTATAACTCAAATCAAAATTATAATAGGCAGAATAATGATAACTTTAACAATAATTATCCCAGGCAAAATGGCAATAGTTTCTTTAATCCGAATGATAACAGACAATAAGGGTATTCATGCAACAGCGTAAACTCGTCGTTAACATCGTAAAGTTGTAAGCTTCGTAAATCTGTCAAATTTTCCATACAAATTGTGACAGAATTACGAAGTTTAAAAGTTTACAACGATTACGACGACTTTACGATGTTGTATGAATACCCTTAATATAATAATAATTTTAGACAGAATAATAATAATTTCATTCCTAATTATAACAGACAAAATTACAATAATAGAAATTTCCATAGACAGAGCACATCAGATCAATATAGGCAGAATGTCCAACCCGTTTTTAACCCCTCTGGACAAATACGAAATTCAGTACAAAACCCGGCGCCGATGTCGGTAAATCAAACTGAAAACCGAGAAGAAGAAATTCATAATCTAAAGTTTTTTCTAAATTAAGCCTCGGAAAAAAAATATTTGTAGATTTAACAATAGATACAAATATATATAGAGCACTTATTGACACTGGGTCAACTATGAGTATAATTAATTCCAGTATAGTAGATTGTAGTAGGTTTCAAGTATACGACAAAATAAATATGCAACTGCAAACAATAAATAATATAACGAATGAGGTAGTGGAAAGAATTATCACTAATATTCCTAAAGAATTTAATTATGATTGTAAAACAGCAACTAGATGGTATAAGAGGAACTTAGTTCCAAAGTTTTACGATATATTAATAGGCATGGACTTACTAAGTAAAATTGTCAAAACTCTTGATTTCGACAGTAAAACTCTCGTATTAAAAAATAACAAAAAAATCCCATTATATTCTGAAAAAGACATTGCAACTTTCGATTGTTTTGAACTTATCGGAGAAGGGAGAGAAATGGATCTTAATTATTTAAACGAAGAAGAAAGGAAAGAAATAGAAGTATTATTAAGTAAATTCAAAAACTTAGTTTATCGTGAAGGTGATCAACTGCACGAAATAAAAAAACTACCATAGATCAATCAATACATGCTAAACTCTACAGGCTTCCCCCACAACACGAAGAAGAAGTCAGACGACAAATTGAAGAAATGGAAAATCAGGGAATAATAAGAAAATCAAATAGCAGATACGCATCTCCTATTGTAGTGGTGGCAAAGAAAATAGATAACTCGGGATAACAAAAATTTCGCTTATGTGTCGATTATAGGAAGCTTAATGAAATAACTATCGATGATAAATATCCACTCCCAAACATCGATAGCATCCTTGATAAATTAGGTAGAGCACAATACTTTTCTTCAATTGACCTTGCAAAAGGTTACCATCAAATTAAAGTTCATCCTGCCGATATTCCTAAAACAGCATTTGTGACACCCAACGGCCTCTATGAATATCTTAGAATGTCATTTGGATTGAAAAATGCACCGGCGACGCTCCAAAGACTCATGAACGAAATATTAAGAGACTATATTAACAAAATTTGTGTCGTCTACTTAGACGACATCCTAATTTTCTCAACGAGTCTTAAAGAGCACATTCAGTCCCTAACCCTTATTTTCAAAAAAACTCTCTGAACATAATTTAAAAATTCAATTTGATAAATTTTCATCTATTTTTTAAAGCTTTATATAAATTTTTTTTAAAGGGGTAACAGCAGACCCCTATTTATCTTGTTGGATTTGTATCTTCGTCAAGAAGTGTTTATTTCGGTTTAAAAGTACGCTACCATAAAAAACATCACTTCATTAAGTAGAATATGAGAGAAAACTTGCCTGTTTAAAGAAAAATTTGTGCACCGTATTATAGGCGTTTTTATATGATTTAATGCAGCACCACATGTTTTTTTATGTATTTCTTATCAGTAAAGTTTTTCAAGCTTTTCTACAGCTCGGCAAAATGACGGAAGCATCTCAATGGTTTTTTTCTTTTTTTTTTTTTAATCTGGCTTCCTTTGGGCGCCCCAGCCTTCAACCGTGTAATTGCACTGCGACCCTGGGGCAATGCATTTGTGTTTGTGTAACTCACACCATTTTGAAAAATGCTTCACTGTTTCCACGATATGCCAGTTCCTTTACTTCTTCTTCTTTGACTTGAACGAAAATGAAAACTCGGAAGATATTACCTTTAATATGTGTACTGTGACAAAAGTTAACTCCAGATAATTATGTGGACTTAGCTAACTCTATATGGACATAGTTGTTGTTGTATTTAACATGTAAATTGTTTTGCTTTGTTGTCGTTTTTTTTCAAACAATTTTATTTGGACATGCAAAAAAACACAGCTAATGTATGAATATGATACAAAAATCCTATATGAAAAAGAACTAATACCAATTAATAATTGTATTTTAAATCGTAATTGTAAAAAGAAAATAACGCTATTGAAATAAAATTACTAGATGATTACACTATCCTTTGTAAAAGTATGAACAATATAGAATTAATAAATAATTGTGATGATCGTAAAGTAAACCTAAACGGAAACTATCTGATTGTACTGAATAACTGTTCAATACAAATATTAAATCAAACTTTTAGTAATAAGAATTTTCAATTTGTTGATAGATTTTTTTGTGAAGAAAATATTAAATTTTAATGTAAACTGGGGAGAGGTTACATATTCAACACATTCCACACAATCCCGTCCATCCATATTTTCCCAGTAATCAAATTTCTTTTGATTTCCGTTCCCACAGAAATCAAAAGTGCATTACTCTTTTATTTTTTGCATATTATATTTCCAAAGCACATTCCTTTTATTGTAACCCGAACCTTTAGGGAAAAACTGTAAAAGATTGAATAGTAAAAATACTTTTTCAAGTTTAGTTGTAAGTAACATCGCAACCAATAAAGTCAATTTATTTTCTCTATTCAAATTCAAGTGTTTTCTTTTTTAAAAAGTCGTTCCGCGCACCCAAACATTTATCTTGCATGCATGTGACACATGTATTATGCCGGATTTACACGATTGGAAAACTGCCAGTAAAATGACAAAAGCAACAACAAAAGAATGGACAAATTCATTCTTTTTGTCATTATACTGGCAGCTTTCCATTCGTGTAAATCCGGCATTAGAAAATCACCATAATTTGATGAACTGGTGAATTTGGTGAAGTGATAAGTACTGGAAAGATATCAGCTGCGTTTTTTTGCATGCCCATATGGAGTTTGCCGAAAAAAACGACATCGGGACATTTCAACATTTGTTTACCTTTTGCATTGGGCTGCCATTTTGTTTTTAACTATTTACCAACAAACATTTGACATTTCTATACAAATTATCGATAACACAATGAAAATCGTAGCTAACTCCAGTTAATTATCTGGACTCTATATGGGCATAATTGTTGTTGTATTTAACATGTAAATTGTTTTGCTTTGCTGTCGTTTTTTTCACACAATTTTATCTGGACATAAAAAACACAACTATCATATCTTTTTTAATAAGAAAAGTTATCAAGCAGACAAGTTGTCCATCCGTGTGCCAGTTAACACGTGTGTTAGGGAGCGGATACCAGTTTTTAACTAGTACTGCTTTAAAGTTTAATCATTTACCCCTATATTAATAAACGGTGGGTAACAACGTGATAGCATTTATGCATCTCTTAACTTGTAATACTTATTAACAAATGTGTAATAGTCTGTGACGTATGTTAACGTACGGATAACTTTAACTTGCCAAAATCCACGTATAAGGAACGGATAACTTCTTACCCCCATATTAATAAACGGCGGATAACAACGTGCTAGCATTTATACATTTGTTAACTTGTATTTCTTATTAACAAATGTGTAATAGTCTGTGACGTGTGTTAACGTACGGATAACTTTAACTCGCCAAATTCCGCGTATAGTGAAGGGATAACTTCTCTACACATATACGCACAAGTGTGATAAGAACGTTTACTACTACCAGTATACACTTCGTAAGGCAGTGCATGCATGTGAAACATGTATTAGAAAATCACCATAATTTGATGAAGTGGTGACTTTGGTGAAGTGAAGAATACTGGAAAGATATCATATCTTTTTTAATAAGAAAAGTTATCAAACGGACAAGTTGTCTATCCGTGTGGCAGTTACCACGTGTGTTACGGAGCGGATAGCAGGTTTTTATTAATACTGCTGTTAGTATATACAGACATACGTATGATAGGACCGTTTACTTCTACCAGTATATACTTCGTAGGGCAGTGCATGCATGTGACACATGTATTAGAAAATCGACACAATTTGATGAAGTGGTGTTTGGTGAAGTGATAAATACTGGAAAGATATCATATCTTTTTAAATAAGCAAAGTTATCAAACGAACAAGATGTCTATCCATGTGCCAGTTAACACGTATGTTAGGGAGCGGATACCAGTTTTTTATTAATACTGCAGTTAAAATGTGTTACTTGATTGGTGATTAATTAAAATATGATCAATTCACATCACTTTCTTTGAGAAAAATATGATAAAACTCACTTGTCAAAGGAAATGATTCGATTGAGAAATTCCATGAAATAAAGATTACCTTGAAACCGCAATGCTTATATCCTTACAGCAGTATTAATAAAAAACTGGTATCCGCTCCCTAACACACGTGTTAACTGGCACACGGATAGACAACTTGTCCGCTTGATAACTTTTCTTATTAAAAAAGATATGATATCTTTCCAGTATTTATCTCTTCACCAAATTCACCACTTCATCAAATTATGGTGATTTTCTAATACATGTGTCACATGTATGCACTGCCTTGCGAAGTGTATACTGGTAGTAGTAAACGGTGCTATCATACGCGTGCGTGTATGTGTTAAGAAGTTATCCGTTCATTATACGTGGAATCTGGCTAGTTAAAGTTATCCGTACGTTAACACACGTCACAGACTATTACGCATTTGTTAATAAGAATTACTAGTTAACAGATGTATAAACGCTAGCACGTTGTTATCCGCTGTTTATTAATATGGGGGTTAGAATTTTCTGTCAGAAAAGAGAATTTTGTTACAAAAATATTTAAAAAATTGAAGTCTCAAGTCAATGATTGTTAATTAAGTAGACATTTTATAAAATGATGAATTAATAGGCCAAGAGCCTGTAAAATAGGTAATGAGGTATACTAAGCTTTAATATTATAATGTCTTTATTCTTTATAACTATTTACATTGGCAACTTAATTATAGTGTATAGTTTGAGGGCTATGCAGCGACTGGCAAGTAATGTTGAATACAGAGTTAAGCTTACATACATAATATTAATTAATGAGAGCTGAGGACACAGCTGAATTTAGCTTAAGTAGCTGAACTACTTTTACACGCTTTTTTTTTTTTTTTTTTTTTTTTACTTAAAAACTATTTGTATATAATAATAATTTAATGAGATATTGGATTGCCATAGCGCTCAGGAGCTCTAACTACTCTTCCTGATCTTGTTACAATATTTGGCTGGTTAGTGATATTAACTTCGCAGTCATCGATAATACCCTCACCCGCGTTTTCAGTTGGACCACAACCTTCTGGTACCTTACATGATTCTAAATCATTGAAATGATGGTTGTTATCGATTCCAGCGAGTTCATCATAATTTAATTCAGTTTTTGGTGAAGTATTTAGTGATTTTCTTATATATTGTCTATTTCTTCTTAATTCATTGCCTTCGTTATCTTTTACAATATAAGATCTATCATTAAAATTTTTAATAATCCTACCATAAACCCAATCTTTTTCTTTTTTCCAAAACATTATATTATCGTTCTCTTTCAGACTGGATAGGGGCTTAGATGTTCTATTATAGTAATGAGCTTGTAATTTTTGTTTGTCATCGATTCTTTTGCTAATTTCTTGCCTATTTAGTTCATGTGGTTTTAAATTGCTCGTGGTTGTAGGAATCTTCGTTTTGACTTCACGTCCCATAAAAAGCTGAGCAGGTGACAGTAACATATTTGCCAATGGTGTTGCGTTGTATTCCAAAACTCTATAACTTAACTCCTTTTCTCGACAATCATCATAACATTTCTTTAATATTCGTTTTCCTATTGCCACACCCTTTTCCGCTAAACCATTACTCCTCGGATAGCGCGGACTGGAAAATGTAAGGTTGACATTGAAATCATTTGCAAACTCTTTAAATTTACGACAGTTAAATGGGTTGTTATCTGACCGAATTTCAGAAGGAAACCCAAATTTTGTGAAGAGTTTTTCCATCAAAATATTAATAATATGACCTATTGATTTGTCTCTTAACCGTTCAACACATAACCAATTTGAATATGCGTCAATTACTGCCAAATATGAAATTCCAGCATGCTCAAAGATATCTAAAGCTATTTTTTGCCACGCAAACTCAGGTGAGTCATGGTGTTTTAATGGTTCTTTTGGATTATTATACCTATACTTTTCACATACACGACATTTTTGAACTTTTTTCTCTATTTCATCTGACATACCTAGCCAATAAAATAATCTCCTTGCACGCAGTCGAGTTTTTTCAATGCCTAAATGAGGGGCATGCAACATATCAATGACTTGACATCTCAGTGTTTCAGGTACAATTAACTTGTCACCAAAAAACAAAATCCCATCATTGACACTTATTTCGTTTTTAATTTTATAAAATTTTGTACATTCAGAGCTTAGCGTCTTGTAATTTGGCAAATCAGTAGCATGAAACTTCAAAATCTGACTTAAACAATCATCCTGGAGAGTTGCTTTTTGATAACTCGATTTATTCGATTCCGACATACAGACTCGATTTACAAGACTGTGAACAATATAATTCATTTCAGGCTTCTCTGCCTCTGCGGCACGTAAGTAAGCCCTAGACAAACAGTCAGCCAACAATAATTGCTTTCCAGGCACATATTTAATCTTCAGGCCCGGGTATTTTAGCAAGAACATAAACATTCGTTGGAGCCTGACTGTTACTTTGTCTAGCTCTCTTTTTACCAATGTCTCGAGAGGCTTGTGGTCCGAGTGAACTTCTACTTCCCGACCATAAATGTAAAAATGAAATTTCTCACAAGCGACCACAATAGCAAGCAGCTCCTTCTCTATTTGAGCCCACTTTTGCTCACTTGCCGATAAGCTTCTTGATGCATAAGCTACTGGCTGACCTGCTTGTAGAAGGACACAGCCTACTC
Source organism: Dasysyrphus tricinctus (assembly GCA_963921185.1). Lineage (NCBI taxonomy): Eukaryota > Metazoa > Arthropoda > Insecta > Diptera > Syrphidae > Dasysyrphus > Dasysyrphus tricinctus. Next base: position 111,725,339 of record OY992531.1, on the reverse strand, counting down.
CATCCTTAGAAGCATCAGCCTGTATGACTAGAGGTAGCTTTGGATCAAACAATCGTAGCACAGGTGCTTGACTGACTATATCTTTTATGTTAGTAAATTCTTTTTGATGTTCTGCCTCCCATTTCCACTTCTTTCCTATTCTTGTGAGATCTCTTAGTCTTGTTGTTATTATAGATAAATTAGGTATATATTTAGCTAAATATTTGCATAAGCCTAAAAATCTCATCACACTTGTCCTGTCTTGGGGTGGTGGTAATTCCACAATGGCCCTAAGATATCTGTCATCTGGTTTTATACTCCCCGCTGATATTGATTGACCCATGAATTTTACCTCTTTCTGCCTGTATTGAAGCTTATCTTTATTAAATTTGACATTGTTTGCTCTTGCCCTTTCTAAAACTTTTGCAAGTGCTCGATCATGATCTTCGTAGTTTGAGCCTGATATAAACAAGTCATCAAAATATATCTCAACACCTGGTATATCTCCAAATAATTGGACCATTTTTCTCATGAAAAGCTCAGGTGCGCTACTTATACCAAATGGTACCCTATGCCACCTAAATCGACCAAAAGGAGTGATGAATGTTGTCAGATCTGAACTTACATCATCCAATTCCAACTGCCAGAACCCATTCTTTAAATCCATTACCGTGAACACTGATTTATTTGCAAGTCGACTATTAATGGATTCAGCTGTCGGAATTGAAAAATGCTCACGACGAATGCATTCGTTCAACGGTTTGGGATCCAAACACAAACGTAATGACCCATTTGGTTTTTCTATAATTTGGAGATTATTTACCCAATCAGTTGGGTGCTCTACCGGACTAATAACACCATCAACTACCATCAATTCTAACTGTGCCTTTAGTCGATCATACAAACTAAATGGTATCTTCTTTTTATAAGTAAGTACCGGCTTGGAATCATCTTTTAATTGGATGTGACATTGACCAGGAATGCGTCCTAAGCCATCAAAAATATCATCAAACTGAACAATGAATTCTTCTTCTAAACTTGGCATTTTACTAATGGACATAGCATGAATTCGCTTTATAAGATTCAAGGCTTCACAATCGGCACGACCCAAAATGGGCTGGAATTTACTGTCAACTACTTCAAAGTCAATTGGGACTACTGTTTTTTGCTTAGAATTTACAACACACGGCAATGTTATTTTCCCATACGAACTTATTTTATTATTATTATACGCAAACAAATTATTTCTTGATTCTTCTATTAAATTTAAAAAATTCATTTCTTCAATATATTTCCGCGGAATACAACTGATGTCTGCACCCGTATCCAGTTTAAAATCGATCTTGACATTGTTGAATTTTAATTGTTTATACCAGCCAACCTGCTCTACATTTCTACAATCACAAATGTTTTTTGAAAGAAAATTATTTTCTACTTGATATAAATTACCTTCATCAAAATACTTAAGATTAATTGAATTAACTCCGTAACTTTTTGCTTGATGAGAAGATTTTGCGGCGTGACTCGTTCCCTCGTTGTTGTTGTCCGATTCGTATTCAATAGCATTTACTCGATATCTGTTATTTGACTTTCGCCGAAGCTTGTTTTTGCACACTGCTGCAAAATGACCGGTTTTACCACACACTCTGCATTTACGCCCTTCAACAAGCGCTGGACAGTACTTTTCATGTTGTTCCATTGCTATCATTCCGCAGCGATCACATGGTGGCAAATTCTTAGTTCGATTGCCATGCTTATTTGATCCCGTTGCTAACGTTTTGATCACCTCCACCTTTTCTACCTTTGGCTCATGCTCCCCCGCAGAAAACAGTTTTACATTTTGTTCTGACAATTCGGCTACTTTACATTTTGTGATGATTTCATCCAGCGTATCTTGGCTGGATTCTAGCAATTTTGACCGTAATTTCTTGTTGTCTAATCCAAGAACAATTGTATCTCTTATCATTCGGTTAACGTATGACTGCCCACAGCCTGCCGCTGAGCACTGAAAATCACAGAACCTTGCTTGGTTGCGTATTTCGGTTTCAAATTCAACAAATGGTTGATCTTTTTTCTGGATTATGCACCCAAACTTATATGTTTCCATAACCACATTGCGACGCTGGATACAATAATCTTCAAACCTCTGCATTACGTTCACCAATGTTCTCCCTGCTACAGGAATTGCAAGTGCATTGAAAATTTCAATTCCCCTCTCCCCAATGTGGTGCAGAAATAGGGCCACCTTGACTGTTTCTGCAGCTTCATTCTTATTTGCCGCAATCAGAAATATATCAAATTTCTGCTTCCACATGGGCCAATTTCTTGCTGGTTCATCAAAGTCCATTGCATTTGGACCTTTTATACATTGCTCGGCCATTTTCACTTGACTAATCAATCAATTCGATATTATTGATTTTTATATTTAAGTTTATTTTTTTTTTTTTTTTTTAATTTACACCTGACACCATGTAAAATAAGTAATGAGGTATACTAAGCTTTAATATTATAATGTCTTTATTCTTTATAACTATTTACATTGGCAACTTAATTATAGTGTATAGTTTGAGGGCTATGCAGCGACTGGCAAGTAATGTTGAATACAGAGTTAAGCTTACATACATAATATTAATTAATGAGAGCTGAGGACACAGCTGAATTTAGCTTAAGTAGCTGAACTACTTTTACAGAGCCAGGTCCTTTTTTTCTACAATTTTTACAGGGACACATATACATATTTTTGAAAACTAATATCCTATTCTTTTATTTGATTTTTAAGATCAAGTTTGTTTTAGTGAAAAGTTTATGAGAAATAAAATTTTTAAGTCAAATTTTTGAAAGAATTGTGAACTTTTTTCAAGTTGATTTTTTTCAAAACTTTGTGTAGCTAAGTATCACTTTTCTTGTTTATATTCAATGCTCTTTTCTTACCCCCATATTAATAAACAGTGGATAACAACGTGCTAGCGTTTATACATTGGTTAACTATAAATTCTTATTAGCAAATGCGTAATAGTCTGTGACGTGTGTTAACGTACGGATAACTTTAACTAGCCAGATTCCACGAATAATGAACGGATAACTTCTTAACACATACACGCACACGTATGATAGCACCGTTTACTACTACCAGTATACACTTCGTAAGGCATGCATGTGACACATGTATTAGAAAATCACCAAAATTTGATGAAGTGGTGAATTGGGTGAAGTGATAAATACTGGAAAGATATCAGGTCTGTTTTTTTTTGCAAGCCCGGGGGAATCGGATGAAAAAAACGACATCGGGGCTAAGCGACGCCATTACAGAAAGAAAAAATGGAGTTTCCATACTTAGCCCCGACATCGTTTTTTCGTCCAAGCCCATTCGGGCAAGGAAAAAAACACAGCTATCATATCTTTTTTAATAAGAAAAGTTATCAAGCGGACAAGTTGTCTATCCGTGTGCCAGTTAACACGTGTGTTAGGGAGCGGATACCAGTTTTTTTATTAATACTGCTGTTAGTTTTTGAGAAATTAAAAAAAAGAACATAAAGTACTTTTTCCCATTTCTTGTTTGTTTCGTTATGTTTATAATAGGCAGAATAAGTACGATTCATAAATAATTAAATCTTTTTTGAAAAGGTACATTTCGTTTTTTTTCAATTTCTCAAAAACTAAGAAAAATTTGTGTATCTGGTTTTCAGGACCTATTTTACTAAAAATTGAAAAAAGTATTGAATATTATTAAAAGTGATAAGAGTATTGAGTATTAAGAAAAGTGATGCCTCGAACAATTTTTTTTTTTTTTTCAAAAATAATGTCTAAAGGCTCTCCCAAACCAACGCGAATTCGTAGCGAATCATTCGCAAGGACATTTTTTTGTTGTTGTTTAGCATTGTGTATCTTTCATATTTTGTGTTATTGTGAATGATTTCGCGTCGAGGGCGAATGATTCGCGTTGGTTTGGGGGAGCCTTAAATTTTGTTTTAACTTTTTACTAAATAATAACAAATAAAAGAATGAAATAGTAGCTTCAAAAAAAAAATTGGTTTGATGCACGTTCATGAGATATTTGATAAAACGTGTTTTCAAAGATGGCTGATGACAATCGCCAACTTGGATTAACATTTGCGGGACACACCTGGACATTTTCCAACAAAAATCTGCTCTGGCTCTTGTACTTTCATACTAAGTGCCAGTTTGTTCACAGTGGGTTAAATCTGCAATTAGATTATCACTGATTCTATTTAATCCATAGTTATGAATCTGTGATTATCATTGAGTGCTTGTTCATGCAATTTTCAGGTTTTTCCAACAATCTTTCCATTTTTCAGTATATTTGTCAAATCAATTGTTATACGTAATCTGACATCAATTTTATTTGTTTATGGTGATTCAGCTTTCTAAAGAAACATTTTTTGTGTAAAAATCACGGACAAGCAGATGTGTAGGCAGTGCTGGAAATTTGTGATACCTAGTGATGGGATTTTTTTCCAAATTGTATTTTTTCTATAAATTTTATACAAGAACTTTGTAAAAAAGAACTTAATCTTAATTATAATAAACCAATGAAATTCAAGGAAATATTTGATTAAATCGTGCTTATCAATCAGAATTGGCGAATTAGTGATTTCTCCAATTAAGTTCTCAAATTAAGAATTTTGTGTTCAAAATTTGGCTGAACAAACGCATTCAATGATAATGAAATAGAAAAATCATTGATTAAAGTTGATGAAGTGCGAACAAACTGGCCCTAATATAAGGATTGTAATCAATACCTGTATTTTATTTTCCCCAGATCTGATCTGGATTGGATTTGCATACGAAAATACATGTATTACAAAAACAACACTAAATCCAACTTTAATTTTGGATTTAGATTTACAAATCCATTCTGATCACACACCCTAAACATTTTCTTGCAAAAATAAGTTTTTTCTCTGACGTGTAGATGGCTTTTTTGTGCTGAAAATAGGGAGAAAAAATACAGAAGCAAAATGACAAACAGAGATAGGTATATAACACTCTTGTCGCAATGGGATCCTGTTTGTTTTATTAAGATAATCTAATCCGGATCAGTGCCGAGATTCAGCTAATTCGAGGCCGCAGGGAGTGAGTGAGATGAGTCACTTTTGGTCAAAAATCGATTCAGTTAGCAAAAGGGAGTGAGTGAGCGAGTGAAATGAAATGTCAAATTACTCGGCAGATATTTCCGCAGTGACTTGGTGTATGTGTTGGTAAATTTCTAGTTTTGGATAGGTATGTGTGCTTTTCTCAAGAATTCCAATTCATGGATAGGAAACAAAATAAAAAACAGCAACGTAGATAAAAACAACTACCCTTTTATTGATTCTTTAATTTTATTTTATTATCATATGCACATATATATATGTATATTAAATAAATGTATATTCTATTCACTTTCAGCACTTTTAAATTTTTTATTTTTCAAGGGTAAAACTCACATTAAACTTTAATTATGACAAAAAAAAAATCATTGAAACAAAAGATACTCCAAACTCCATTATTAAAGATTCCAATGTTTACATTGTTGTATTTGTTGTTTCATTTCGTTTTGCGTAACGAGTGTGACAAGGAGGTAGAAATTAGCTATTTTATATTTATTCTTTGTCTCATGTTCGAAACTAAATTCGAACTTACTCATTTCACTTAAATAGCTGAATCACTTTTGCGAGTGAAGTGAGATGAGTCGGCGAGTAAGGCGAGTCATCTCATCTCACTCGCTGAAATAGCTGAATCTCGGCACAGATTTGGGGGATAATAAAATGCAGCTGATATTTGGAAATCTGCGAAAGGATTACTAAAAGACTTTTTTGCTTGATTTTTTTTTAATCACAGCTACTGTGTAGAAAAATAGTTCCAAGAGTAGGTACCTTATTTAATTTAAATTCTCAAAACTGTCCTCAAATTTTGTATGCTATCATTGTTTGTCGAGGCATTGGTGATCAAAAGCACAGCGGTGTTTTTTATTCAAGATCAAATTTTTCAATAAAAAAAATCGTGGTGCAGTGAAAAATTATCATATTAAAGCAAAATAGTTTATTTTATTATCTCGAAAAAATTGAAGAAAACTTGACTCTTCCATTATTTATTTTTTGAGAATAATTAATGTCTTTCATTTCCTGTGATTGCACAACAACCGTAGTTAACAAAATGATTACTAACCAATTTTCGAAAAGTAGAAATATGAACCTTAAAAATGCTTTTTGTTTCATCTCGATGCGCTAGCTTTTCAAAAAGGTACGTAGCTCTTCAATGAACACTTAAAAATTGAAAAAAAAAATCGTTCCTTTATTTTGTATTTAGTTTTTACTAAACTGAAAGTCACACCCACTTAAGGTCGTGAATTGAATGTTATATTACTGAGACCAACAAATAAATGTTTGCAATTTTGTATGATTGCTTGAATAAATACTCAAATCAATTAATCAGCCAGGTGACACAGCCATAAACTAAACAAAACTGCTTCAGTAAAATTTACTTCAAACTTTAGAATTCAAAAGTATACTTATACTAAATTATAAATTATATATATCTATCAATAAATGTATGTTAAAGAAAAAAATAATAAAAATAAAAAAGTTGACTTGCGAGAAATGCCTGCAGTATGACGACATACCCCGATCAGGGGTCCCAAGTTGATGGGAAAATCACCATTTTTGCCGATTTTTTTAGACGAAAGGGGAAAAAAGGGGACGGGATAAAAAAGGGGAACAAACTTAAAGGGGGAAAATATAAAAAAACAGTAGACACAATATTTAAGAAAGAACATTAAATAAGTAGTTATCTTTTAGTTTTTCGCCCAACATGTGATTTATAAACAACTTTTATAGTTTCAGAAATGTTTTTAAGTTTATATTTTAATTTTTGTTTACCAACATTATAAAAAGTTATTTTGTATGAATTAAAATAAAAATGTTAAAAAAGTTTGAAATTATTGCATTTTTTCTTCGTGAAAAAAAGGGAATTTTTTTTGAAAAAGGAGAAACAAAAACGTTTTGGAGCCAAAAAAGGGGGATTTTTTTTTTGAAAACCTGGGAGCCCTGACCCTGATTATGTAAAACCACAGTACACATATCTAAGGTATTATCTTGCGCATGTTATCCGAAATGAGAACTGTCAAAGAAATTCAAGATGGCAGCCTTACGTGACCCCGTCCGCTGTATTACAACAACAACGAAGAAAACAAACACAACAGCATAATTTAAATAACACTAAAAACCAGGAACGAATGTTGTTTGCATGACAATATAATGTTAATAAACACTAAAAAGCTTGAAATAATTGTATTTGCTAATAAATAAGTAACAAAAAGGCACATAACACACAACAAATTTTGATGTTAAACTAGTAGGGGTCACGGGATTCGCCATTTTCCACTGATTTTGATGGATGCGCAGAACTGAACGAAAATGAACACGCTAATGATATTACCTTCAATATGTGTACTGTAATCATTGTATATAAATTCTATAGTATTCTCATGAAGAAAAAAAGCTCGTGGCCATCTATGCGTCCAAATGTAATACTAATTTTTGTTAAGGGATCTCGGTAAGGTGATCACAGCGAACCTATCGACCAAATGTCTACCTACAAAATCGTGTTTCATGAGAATACTATAGATTGGATATACAATGCTGTAATGTAAAACGATCAAGGACCCATTAAAATGTTGCCAGCTGAAACGAAACGAAACATTTTTTTTCAACCCCATCTAACTTCACACGGGTGTTTGTTGCGTATTTATCGAAAAAATCCCATCATTAAATCAGAAAATTCCCTTTTATAGCTTTTCACAAAATTGAAATCCTTCACTAGTTTTTCACAAACGTCGGAATCTCAACTTGTGTGAATTCCAGTATTTCAAATCGTTCAAAGATAAATAGTCATAAAACAAGATAAATTTTAAAGATAAATAATTGAGTATAAATCTCTTATGGCCAGTTGCACCGACCTCTTTTAAATATTTATTGCTTCGTTTAATTTTAAAATGACATTTATCGGTTGCACCAACCACTTCTAAATCTAAAAGGCCAATAAACGAACCAATAAACTAAAATTCCATTTTCCTCCAGATAAATTTTAAAAGCAAGTTTAAACGAACATGTCTAACTACCTACAAACAAGATAACTTAATTTTATTTGACGGAATATTGTTAATTCCAAATTAAAATAACGAAAACAACAGGTGAAGGCATTTTGTTTCCTATTAATAATTCACTACTTAAATAAATAAATTATTGCAGAAAAATTATAGACTGGCCATCATGTGTTCATCTGATAACGAACTTAACCAGAAAATGGCGAGACGTCGCGTCGGAGTTGTTCAGGTTCACAGAGAAATCCATTTTCTGAATTCGATGACGTCGCTTTAAAATTTATTTTCATAATTTCCAAGAGTGTGTCGAAAAAATATTAGTGTTAGTTGGTATCTATTTCAATAGTTTCATAATTTCTCTAAAAAAAAAAGAAAATAATATAATAAAAAAAACACCAAGATGGCGCATTGTCTGTATCTAATGAGAATACCTTGTTTCTGTTTATTGTGTCTTCACATTATCCTTATTGGGCACGTTCCGCTGGTTATTCTCAGTTATCCTGATAGCTTTGTGTTGTTGTAATCCCTTGTTAAAAAACAGCTGATAACAGCTAACGCCACAGTACACATATCTAAGGTATTATCTTGCGCATGTGGTCCGAAATGAGAACTGTCAAAGAAATTCAAGATGGCAGCCTTACGTGACCTCTTCCACTGTATTACAACAACAACGAAGAAAACAAACACAAAAGGATAATTTAAATAACACTAACAAAATGTTAATAAACACTAAAAAGCTTGAAACAATTGTGTTTGTGAATAAATAAGTTACAAATGAACACATAACACACAACAAATTTTGATGTTTAACTAGTCGGGGTCACGTAGAGTCGCCATTTTTCACTGATTTTGATGGATGCGCAGAACTGAACAAAAATGAAAACGCTAATGATATTACCTTCAATATGTGTACTGTGAGCTGACGCAACAACAACTCAAGTTATCTCAAAATTTGTGGGATAGCTAGATAGCATAGCGAATAAACATTGGAACGCGAGGATTGCTATCTCACTTGTATGGGTTAAATTTTTTCGTTCAGCTTAATAAACATATGATAAAATCCAGGGGTGGTTCATGAACTGCATTTTAGCTAAAAAATGCGCAAAATAGATTGGTGCAACCCAAATAAATTTATTAGTCCGATAAATTTTAACGCCATTTTAGCAAAAACCGCTTTTAGTGAATTTTGGTGCAACTGGACATTAAGGTAATAAAAACTACTTTGCAATTTTTCATTATTTATCTCAAAAGGTTGGCTTTACAGGATACGAAGACTCCCTACAGTTTTAAAATTTTGTTTGCACCAAAATTCACTAAAAGCGGTTTTTGCTAGAATGGAGTTAAAATTTATCGGACTAATAAATTTATTTGGGTTGCACCAATCTATTTTGCGCATTTTTTAGCTAAAATGCAGTTCATGAACCACCCCTGGATTTTATCATATGTTTATTAAACTGAACGAAAAAATTTAACCAGTGCAAGTGAGATAGAAATAAAGAAAATGTGAATACACAATAAACAGAAACAAGGTATTCTCATTAGATACAGACAATGCGCCATCTGGGTGTTTTTTTATTATTATTTATTATTTTCTTTTTTTTTTAGAGAAATTATGAAACTATTGAAATAGATACCAACTAAACAACACTAATATTTTTTTCGACACACTTGGAAATTATGAAAAAATATTTTAAATCGACGTCATCGAATTCAGAAAATGGATTTCTCTGTGAACCTGAACAACTCCGACGCTACGTCTCGCCATTTTTTGGTTAAGTTCGTTATCAGATGAACACATGATGGCCAGTCTATAATTTTTCTGGAATAATTTATTTATTTAAGTAGTGAATTATAAAGCTAGAACTATAATGCTCGGAGGGGCACTTAAGTGGTCGGAAGAAAACAAGCGAATACACGGAAAGCATTTGACGCGACTATAATTGCGAAGTGGAGCGCTTCGTCAAGTTTCGTTCAACTTTGGTTACGGAAGTGAGGTGCGCTCCCGAGCGCACCTCACTTAAGTAAAACTGACATTTGGTGAAATAGGAATGCCAAAAAGAGAAAGATAATAGTTACATTATGGGTGTGTTCCCCTTTTTTCGATACGGAAAGCTACTTTTCGTTGGTTTTTGACATAAGCTTCAGTGCCCTTCCGACTATTATAGTTCTACCTTAAATAGGAAACAAAATGCCTTTTCCTGTTATTTTCGTTATTTTAATTTGGAATTAACAATATTCCGTCAAAGAAAATTGAATTATTTTGTTTGTACCTACAAATGTACCTAGACATGTTCGTTTAAACTCGCTTTTAAACTTTATCTGGAGGAAAATGAAATTTTAGTTTATTGGTTCGTTTATTGGCCTGTTAGATTTAGAAGTGGTTGGTTCAACCGATAAATGTCATTTTAAAATTAAACGAAGCAATAAATATTTAAAAGAGGTCGGTGCAACTTGGTACCTTGTTTCTGTTTATTGTGTATTCACATTTTCTTTATTTCTATCTCACTTGCACTGGTTAAATTTTTTCGTTCAGTTTAATAAACATATGATAAAATCCAGGGGTGGTTCATGAACTGCATTTTAGCTAAAAAATGCGCAAAATAGATTGGTGCAACCCAAATAAATTTATTAGTCCGATAAATTTTAACTCCATTTTAGCAAAAACCGCTTTTAGTGAATTTTGGTGCAACTGGACATTAATTAATAAACTATGGGCCTAAAAATGGAAAATAATTATTTTTGGATGCAAAAATCATATTCCACTTTTCGCACGCAAACAATTACCGGCCAATCGTTTTGCATGAAATTCCATGACAGCAATGGTTTTATTTTGCATGAAACTGTTAACCAACAACCAATATAATTTTGTGTTTCACCTGAATTAAACTGTAAATTAGGCTTCACTCCACAAATTTTCAAAGGTACTTTTTCCATTTTTTCTTAACATTGTGCATTAATAGCCGCATTTTATTATCCACATGATCTGATCCGGATCAATTTCTAACACGTGTTTACAAAAGCATCATGGGATCCTGCTTTTTATCTGGATCTATTTCTATGATGCAAAAATTAGTAATGTGAATGTGTTTCAATAGTTCCAAGAAAAGAGGCAACAGACACGTGAAAAATAAACAAACATAAGGCAAAAAGAGACGGGTATATAACTACCCCCATATTAATAAACGGAAGATAACAACGTGCTAGCATTTATACGTCTGTTAACTTGTAATTCTTATTAACAAATGTGTAATAGTCTGTTACGGTAAAATTTACCGCAACAATGACCAGTCTTTGACTGCTTCCTTTTCCTTCTTTTTAATTCAGTTGTGGCTGCAAAATACTGGCGAGGATGAGGGCAACCATGGTATCATCAACCATTGGTGTACTAAGCCAGGATTTTGCAAAAGCAACACACGCAGGTGTTCGAGTTAATGGTGTTAACCATTAAGTGGGTGGTTCCGAGACTCATGTGTTTATTTAACATGCAGACGGGCGGTCTCATGTAACGAGGAGAAGGCCAGCGGATGAGCTGAAGAGGTAATGAGTCAGGCGGACTCTTACCTACTTTAAAATCAACGAAAACAACATCCTAACTTAAAACTAACTTAATTTTATACTTGTAAACAAAATGGGTCGTTAACGCGTCTTAGTTCCTTAAATCTAAAATTATAAATTTCTAAATATTTTACAAAAAGACTATCGGAATTGAAATTATAGAGTAGGTTTTGAATTGTAAAACATACCTTCCTCCTCTCATCTCGAAAATTGGTTTCAAAAAAAATTAATTCGTATTTCGAATCACTCGCGAGTATTTTATGTTAACTAGGAAAATGCCTAGCGAAGGCTTCTTCTCGATTTTAATTCTTTTTGATTTTTCTCGAAAATGTAGTTTGTAATAGGTCTGAACTCGGCCATTGAGATTCGGCAAGTTTTGGAAAGGCATCCAACAACTTGTCGAATTTGTGTTTGAGAGAGTGATTCAGCAAGTTTTGGAAAGACACCCAACAACTTGTTGAATTCGTGTATGTGAGAGTGAGAGTAAAGTTTCGTTGAGATTCAACAACGGTGGTTTTCTGGGGAGCGAAAAAGCCTTCCAGGAAGCCGATATACCGTGACCGATGATCACGAAAACGAATGGCTGAATGTACGAGTGTGTGAGTGAATGGAATGGTCGAAGGAAGAATTGGTTGAAGGTTGGAAAGTCACTTTTTGGAGAGCTTACCAAACCAGAAGACATAGTTTTGAAAGTTTCGAGAAAGATTAGGAAGGATTGAAGTAAAAATCGAGGAGGAGTAATTTGGGAATTTTGAAATCGAGGAAAACCAAAAAGAAAGGATAATTAAGAAGGTGATTCGAGGTGTGAAGGAATTACACAGGAAAAATCGAGGTGCTAGAGGAGTGAAAGAAAAAGGAAGGAATTTCAAGGATACATAAATAAAAAAAAAAAAAAAAGATAAGTAGAGTGGCAATTGCATAATTGCACTTTTTTTTGTTAATTAGTTTCAATTCCGGTAGTTTGTTGTATTTCGTCCTCGTCTCAGAAGTAAATTCCGTTTTTCTTTTAATCCCAGTTAATTGAGGGACACGGTATTTTGATTATTCGGTTCGTTAACGGCCCATTTCATTCTTCTTTGTTCTTTCTAATTTGGCTAAACGGTTCCCCGTTAGCAACCACAAACTTCTATTTGTTCTTTTAATTTCTTGAAAAAATTTTGGGTTTTCATCCTGGGTAATCCAAGGTTTCCCAAATAAAACAATCAAGAATCCCTATCTGGGAATATAAACTGTGTGTTTTATTTCATTTGTTGTTTTTTTTTTGTTTTGTTTATTCGACTTCAATATAGGTTCTTCTTCATTTAAAAAAAAAAACATTAGTTTTGGAATTTTACTAATTTGCAAACAAAAATTCCTGGCGCCCACTTTTTATTGCACGCCACTGTACCTGCAATAAAACACTTATATTTTGATTAATCAAATCAAAATTCTTTTTTTCTACCATCAAATTCTTCCGCTGGACCCAGCCCAGCTGAGCAGCCGTGGTGGCAGCTTTTTGTATCGTGCTGCTGTTTGCACTTTTTCCATCGTTTTCGCGTTTTCTTTTACCTTCTTCTTCGTGGTTTTGCTTACCTATACCAGTTGTCAAAGTTCTCGTCGTGGTGCACAAGTGCACAATCGTTTTGTTTAATTCATCATTTAATTAATCCGCGGTGTTTGAATTCGTTTCAAATCAAAATAATATTAGCATTTTAATATAAAATAATCCCATACCCAACGAGAAGAAAAAGTGCAACAATTGGCGCCCAACGTGGGGCCAACCTGTGGAAGAATTTGTTTTTTTTTTATTTCTCATCTGATTGTTTTGGCTAGGTGATTGTGTAGTGTTCAGTGTTCTTTTTTAATTATTTGTGAGCATATAATTCTGTTGTTTTATTCTCTTTTATTAGGTGCATTATTAAAATAATTTAATTGAATGATTGGAGGAAAACCTGGTGAAAATTGAAAATTAAAAAGGAAACAAATAACTTGCAGTACAACGCGAAGGAGAGCGAGAGGTGTATATACATTCATACATAGTGATAGACGTGAGGAGGACAAAGTGTTGTGCAAGTATTTTTTTTTTATTTTATTCTATTTATTCTATAGGTACTTTATTTTCTTTTCATATTAATTTTGTATGTCTAAATTTATGTTGATATTATTTTTTTTATTCAATTTATTACTATCGTTTATAATTATCAATTCTTTATTCCGGTTTTGATCAATTTGTAAATTCCGCTGACATTTTCTTTCTCTTTTCTTTCGTGATATATTTTTTTTTGTTTTGATAGTTTTTTTTTGTCTTGATAGTTTCATTTGAGTGGTTTTAACTTTTTTTGAGTGATTTTTCAAATCGAGTTTTCTTTCGTGAATTTTAATTTGAATTGCATTGAGTGGAAGTGCAGTTCATGATTGCCAACTCAAATTATTTTAATTGAAATAATTATTGTCGATCCGAGTTTAGATTTTTGAAATTAAATAAAGTAGTTTGAATTTTATTGCAATTAAGGATTATTTTGATACGATTGTAGGGTTGCCAACTTTTTTTTAGTTTTTATTAATTGAACGCGATTTCGTGTACTAGTTTTTTTTGAAAAGGGATACTCTATTCTGGTTAACAGAATAAATTCAAATTAGTACGTGGACATTTTTTTTATCGTTTCGTTCCCTTTGTTACATTTTTGTTTTAGGATCGAGTTTCTTTTGTGGAATTTAGGGCAGTGGTTTCTAGATTGAAACTTAAATTTGTATTTTTGGATTTCTATAGTTGGTGTCTGGTTCACAGAACTACCAATCGAGTTATTAATTTGGTTTAAGATTTTATCGGATTGTTTAGAATACATTTGGGATATTTTGAGGGTTACCTTTCCACAATTTTGAGGAAGATTTTTTTGTTTTAATTTTTTTTTTATTTTCAAGATGAATATAGGTCGTTTAGCGCAGGACGAACTGGCCTATGAAATTAAGGTCAGGGGTTTAAAGGTAGGAACCGTTGAGGAAATGCGCAAAGCATTAAGGGCATCGAGATTACTCGCTAAGAGGAACTCGATAGATGTTAGTTTCACTTATCCTTTTAGTTTTGAGGAAGATAGGGATGCCGTTAAGGCAAAGATGGAAGACATTAGGGCTCTTTTAAAGGATCCACCTAAAAATCCGAAGTCTTCGGAGTATATTAAAATCATGACCAAAATAGAATGGTGTATAGGTAGGTTAGCTAGGACACCGTGTGATGGAGAAGACGAGGAAGGAGAGATTAGCTCAATCAGAAATGATGTTTTATTTTTATTAGGTGATCTCACAGGGGATAGTGAGATCAGTGATAGGGAAGAAGAGTCGCCGAAAAAGAAGACTCCAGCTAGGGTTGAAACCCAACTTAAGGTACCAGTTGGTCGGACAGAAACGGTTAGTCCGCGGTCTCCATTAGCTTCTTGTTCAACCAAAGTTTCTTTAGGGTCTGCTGTAGAGACTATAGCTGCACCAAGCCATGGTGACAGCAGTCCTTTAGCAGGAGACATTGCTGTTAGGGTCCCAGAACGTAGGTTAGAGAGGGTTGAGGCACCCTCTGAACGATTTGTTGTTCAGCAAAAGTGGCCTGAGCGTATAGGAAAGTGGGGGGTGAAATTTACTGGTGACTCGGAAGGAGCATCAGTAAATTCATTTTTGGAGAGGGTGGAGGAACTTCGGTTGGCTAACGATGTTCCGGAAACCCATCTTTTCAAATCCGCTTCTGAGCTTTTATCTGGTAGGGCGCTTATGTGGTTTAGGACGGTTAGGGAAGATATAGGGGATTGGCAAGAGCTCGTGAAGGAACTCAAAGCGGAGTTCCTGCCTGCGAATTACGATGATCTTTTGTTGGAAGAGATCAATCGTCGTTCGCAGGGAAAGGATGAGTCCTTTGGAGCGTATTTGGCCACGATGAGGACATTGTTTCGAAGATTGTCGGAACCATTGTCAGAGGGAAGGATGCTTTCTATTTTGAGGAAAAATGTTGACCCTTTCTTCCAACTGCAGATCGCAAGTGCTAAGCCGAAGACGGTTAAGGAACTTGCTGTGTTAGGTAGGGAGTTAGATACCTTGAAGGCCAATGTGGAATCGTTTTCTCCGCCCTCTAGAGGCAAACATTTATTGGAACCGGAGTGTGGATACCGGCCGAGTACGTCAGGACAAAACCGAGTTGCGGTTGTCGACTCGGCTCCAGGTAACCCATTCCGACAGGCTGTTAGGTGTTACAACTGCAACAGGGAAGGGCATTTCGCCCATACCTGTTCAGTTGCAAAACGTTGTTTCGGTTGTGGTGCATTAGGTGTTTACCGTAGGGATTGTAGCCAGTGTTCGGGAAATGGGCAACGGGCTCTTGTGTCAGCAGGACAAGAGACCCGTCGGCGTTAGTTAGGTCGTCTGCTGACGACCAGCTGGATGATAGAGTTAAACTGAGTTTCACGTTAGCGGCAAATGGTAGGGATAGTAGGCCATATTTAGGAGTACAAATTTATGGAATCAAGTTTTTAGGATTGCTTGATTCAGGAGCTTCACGCACCATTGTAGGAGGAGATGGGTGGAAAATTTTAAAAGAGTTAGGACTTAAATTAGGGAAAAATAGTGTTGGGTCAGTAGTGGTAGCAGATGGGGCGGGTGTAGGAGTAGCTGGATCTGTTTCTTTACCAATGGAGGTTGAGAATAGATCCCTTTTGATAGAATGTCTGGTGATACCCAGCCTCCCTCACCTGTTGATCTTAGGTGCCGACTTTTGGGCACTCTCGGGCATAGTCCCGGATTTGAGATCAGGTATGTGGAGTTTTTCGAGCCAGGAGATGGTGGCATCGATATCAGACATGGTAGCAATTAGGGAAAAATCGGATCTGAACGATGAAGAGGGTAAAAAGTTAGAGTTAGTTTTAGAGGAGCTTTTTGAGTCAATGACCGAGGGTTTAGGGTGCACCAACTTAGTTGAGCACAAAATTAGGACGTCCGCAGAACCGATAAAGCAGCGATACTACCCAGTATCACCTGCAATACAAAAACATATCGATAAAGAGCTCCAAGAGATGTTGGAAGCTGGAGTGATCGAAAAATCGAAAAGCCCTTGGGCATCTCCGATTCTTCTGGTCAAAAAGAAGGATGGTAGTTTTCGGTTCTGCGTTGACTATAGGAAACTTAACGAAGTTACTGATAGGGATGCTTATCCACTCCCCTTTATTTCAGCGATTTTGGACAAGCTTCGAAATGCGAAGTTTTTGTCCTCATTAGATATTAAGTCTGCATACTGGCAGATACCCATGGAGGAAGAATCGCGCAAGTATACAGCCTTTACTGTGCCGGGAAGAGGTCTCTATCAATTTTTGAGGATGCCTTTCGGCTTACACAACTCCCCAGCAACTTGGCAAAGGTTCATTGACGATGTTCTAGGCGCCGATCTAGAACCATTCGTCTTTGTGTACTTGGATGACATTATCATCGTCACCGATTCTTTTGAGAAACACCTTGAAATTCTCAAAGAAGTTTTTAAAAGATTGAGGGAAGCAGGACTTAAAGTAGGTAGGGAAAAATGTAATTTTTGTAGGCCTTCTTTGAAATTTCTTGGTTATGTAGTAGATAGGAATGGACTTCACGTCGACCCTGAAAAAGTGGAAAGCATGTTGAGGATTCCTGCACCGAAAAATGTGAAGGAAATTAGGAGTTTTGTAGGGACTATTTCTTGGTATCGAAGATTCGTACCAAATTTTGCTATTTTACTTAGGCCTCTTACCGATCTCTTAAAGAAAGGTAAGAGATTCGAATGGACAAAGGAGTGTGAGGAAAGTTTTAGGAAAGCCAAAGAGTGTTTGGTTACGGCACCGATACTGACTTGTCCGGATTTTTCTCGGCCGTTTGTTGTTCAGACAGACGCGTCCGATTATGGTATCGGGGCCGTACTTTCTCAGGAGTTTGAGGATGGAGAAAAAGCGATTTGCTATCTTAGTCGGTCATTGAATAGGAATGAAAGGAACTACTCTACGACCGAAAAGGAATGCTTGGCGGTTCTTTGGGCGATCGAGAAGTTGCGACCGTATGTCGAAGGTGTTCGATTTACTGTCGTAACTGATCATCACTCATTGGTCTGGCTGAGTAACCTTAAGGATCCGCAGGGTAGATTAGCTCGTTGGGCCATTCGGCTCCAACAATTCGATTTTAAAATCATCCACAGAAAGGGCAAAGAACACGTCGTTCCTGACATGTTGTCGCGAGGAGTTCCAGAGTTGGCTGGAATCTCTGATGCGGATTCGGACCCTTGGGTGATAAAAATGAAATCTCTTGTAGAGAAGAGCCCGCTAGCATACCCAACCTGGAGAGTTGAGAATGGGTGGCTCTATAAACATGTTAGGGTGAACCATGTCGTGGTTCATGAGGAGAGTGAGGGGTGGAAGTTAGTAATAGGGAAAAGTGATAGGTCGCGTATTTTAAGTGAGTGCCATGAAAGTCTTTTAGCAGGACACATGGGAGTGAAGAAAACATTTGCGAGGATAGCAGAAAAGTTTTACTGGCCCAAAATGAGAGGGGATATTACCAAATACGTTAGGAAATGTAAGATTTGCCAACAAGTGAAACCGGTTAACGAGAAACCAGCTGGTCTTATGACCGAAAGAGTAGGGAATTCGAAACCATGGGAGATGGTGTGCGTGGACTTGGTGGGTCCATTGCCGAAGTCTTCTAGGGGTTTCATTTATATTTTGACGGTGGTAGACTACTTCACGAAGTTTCCACTATTGTTCGCTTTGCGGTCCGCAACCGCAAAAGCAGTCTGTAAAGAGTTGGAAGAAAACGTTTTTCTTCTTTTCGGAGTTCCAAAGTGGATCGTCTGTGACAACGGTCCCCAGTTCCGCAGCAAGGAACTGAAAACGCTTAGTGAAGCATACGGGTCACAACTTAGATATACGGCGCATTACCGCCCGCAGGCGATCCTGCGGAGCGCATTAACCAAATTATTAAGACGACGCTCAGAGCGTACGTATCAGAGAACCATCGAAGTTGGGATTCGCAACTGGCAAAAGTAGCCTGTGCAATCCGAACTTCACAACATGAAGTTTTAGGTGTTTCGCCATACTATGCGAACTTTGGTAGGAACATGGCAACTAGTGGCCATGATTTAGGAAATAGAATTAACGATAGGGACCAAAATAGCGAGGAAATAAGTAGGCAATTTGAAAAACTTCGTGAGGATATAGCTAGGAAGTTAGAGTCAGCAAGCAGCAAGGCTGCAAAAACTTACAACCTTAGGAGAAGAGACACGCAGTATCAACCTGGCGATCTCGTGTGGAGAAGGAATTTCACGCTGTCCGATGCAGCGAATTACTACGCGGCGAAGTTGGCTACCAAATTTGTGGGGCCTTTTAGTATAGCCAAACGTATGTCACCTTGGACATATTTGCTTAAGGATGATAAGGGAAAAGATCGGGGGACGTGGCACGTTAAGGATTTAAAACCTTA
This sequence comes from Dasysyrphus tricinctus, assembly GCA_963921185.1. NCBI lineage: Eukaryota > Metazoa > Arthropoda > Insecta > Diptera > Syrphidae > Dasysyrphus > Dasysyrphus tricinctus. The sequence continues at coordinate 111,706,258 of OY992531.1, read as the reverse complement.
TATAGATGGTTGAGTCAAAAGTCCCTTAATCTTTTCTCTCTTTAACTTTCGTTTTTTTACTACATTTTGATTTTTTGTTAAATACTTTTTCATTACTTTTTTTTATAACATGTGCCACTTTTTTTTTCTTTTTTTTAAAGAACTTTTTAATAATTAATTTTTGATGAAAACCCCGATGTTGTGTCGTTTACCTTTTTTTAAACCTTTCCTATAGTCGAGCCTTAAGAAATGGTTTGCTTTTTGAAAAGTAAACACATTTCTTGGGAGGTAAGGGTGGGATTTGTTACGGTAAAATTTACCGCAACAATGACCAGTCTTTGACTGCTTCCTTTTCCTTCTTTTTAATTCAGTTGTGGCTGCAAAATACTGGCGAGGTTGAGGGCAACCATGGTATCATCAACCATTGGTGTACTAAGCCAGGATTTTGCAAAAGCAACACACGCAGGTGTTCGAGTTAATGGTGTTAACCATTAAGTGGGTGGTTCCGAGACTCATGTGTTTATTTAACATGCAGACGGGCGGTCTCATGTAACGAGGAGAAGGCCAGCGGATGAGCTGAAGAGGTAATGAGTCAGGCGGACTCTTACCTACTTTAAAATCAACGAAAACAACATCCTAACTTAAAACTAACTTAATTTTATACTTGTAAACAAAATGGGTCGTTAACGCGTCTTAGTTCCTTAAATCTAAAATTATAAATTTCTAAATATTTTACAAAAAGACTATCGGAATTGAAATTATAGAGTAGGTTTTGAATTGTAAAACATACCTTCCTCCTCTCATCTCGAAAATTGGTTTCAAAAAAAATTAATTCGTATTTCGAATCACTCGCGAGTATTTTATGTTAACTAGGAAAATGCCTAGCGAAGGCTTCTTCTCGATTTTAATTCTTTTTGATTTTTCTCGAAAATGTAGTTTGTAATAGGTCTGAACTCGGCCATTGAGATTCGGCAAGTTTTGGAAAGGCATCCAACAACTTGTCGAATTTGTGTTTGAGAGAGTGATTCAGCAAGTTTTGGGAAGACACCCAACAACTTGTTGAATTCGTGTATGTGAGAGTGAGAGTAAAGTTTCGTTGAGATTCAACAACGGTGGTTTTCTGGGGAGCGAAAAAGCCTTCCAGGAAGCCGATATACCGTGACCGATGATCACGAAAACGAATGGCTGAATGTACGAGTGTGTGAGTGAATGGAATGGTCGAAGGAAGAATTGGTTGAAGGTTGGAAAGTCACTCTTTGGAGAGCTTACCAAACCAGAAGACATAGTTTTGAAAGTTTCGAGAAAGATTAGGAAGGATTGAAGTAAAAATCGAGGAGGAGTAATTTGGGAATTTTGAAATCGAGGAAAACCAAAAAGAAAGGATAATTAAGAAGGTGATTCGAGGTGTGAAGGAATTACACAGGAAAAATCGAGGTGCTAGAGGAGTGAAAGAAAAAGGAAGGAATTTCAAGGATACATAAATAAAAAAAAAAAAAAAAAGATAAGTAGAGTGGCAATTGCATAATTGCACTTTTTTTTGTTAATTAGTTTCAATTCCGGTAGTTTGTTGTATTTCGTCCTCGTCTCAGAAGTAAATTCCGTTTTTCTTTTAATCCCAGTTAATTGAGGGACACGGTATTTTGATTATTCGGTTCGTTAACGGCCCATTTCATTCTTCTTTGTTCTTTCTAATTTGGCTAAACGGTTCCCCGTTAGCAACCACAAACTTCTATTTGTTCTTTTAATTTCTTGAAAAAATTTTGGGTTTTCATCCTGGGTAATCCAAGGTTTCCCAAATAAAACAATCAAGAATCCCTATCTGGGAATATAAACTGTGTAATTTATTTCATTTGTTGTTTTTTTTTTTTGTTTTGTTTATTCGACTTCAATATAGGTTCTTCTTCATTTAAAAAAAAAAAAACATTAGTTTTGGAATTTTACTAATTTGCAAACAAAAATTCCTGGCGCCCACTTTTTATTGCACGCCACTGTACCTGCAATAAAACACTTATATTTTGATTAATCAAATCAAAATTCTTTTTTTCTACCATCAAATTCTTCCGCTGGACCCAGCCCAGCTGAGCAGCCGTGGTGGCAGCTTTTTGTATCGTGCTGCTGTTTGCACTTTTTCCATCGTTTTCGCGTTTTCTTTTACCTTCTTCTTCGTGGTTTTGCTTACCTATACCAGTTGTCAAAGTTCTCGTCGTGGTGCACAAGTGCACAATCGTTTTGTTTAATTCATCATTTAATTAATCCGCGGTGTTTGAATTCGTTTCAAATCAAAATAATATTAGCATTTTAATATAAAATAATCCCATACCCAACGAGAAGAAAAAGTGCAACAAGTCTGTGACGTGTGTTTACGTACGGATAACTTTAACTTGCCAAATTCCGCGTTTAGTGATCAGATAACTTCTTTACATATACACGCACACGTGTGATAGCACCGTTTACTACTCCCAGTATACACTTCGTAAGGCAGTACATGCATGTGACACATATATTAGAAAATCACCATAATTTGACGAAGTGGTGAGTTTGGTGAAGTGATAAATACTGCAAAGATATCATATCTTTTTTAATAAGAAAAGTTATCAAACGGACAAGTTGTCTATCCGTGTGCCAGTTAACACGTGTGTTAGGGAGCGGATAGCAGGTTTTTATTAATACTGCTGCTAAGATCCTTTCTGTTTTATTTATAATGATCTGATCCGGATCAGATCATGAGGATAATAAAATGCGGCTAATGACTCATTTGATTGGGCGCATTCACCGCAAGATCTAAAAATTCAGATATAAAAATTCAGAAATTTTATTACGTTGAATGCAAAAAAATCTGAATTTTCAGTCGAAAGTCAGCTGTTTTAGTTTTGTCAAAATATTGCATTTACTTTTGATTTTTACATGGGAGAGAGTTAAATTAGAACTTTTATTTTATTCGAAAATTAAAAATTCAGGATGAATGAAGTTATCAGTAACTTAAACAAGTAAAACGTAACTTCACCAGTAAATTTTGAGTAATATTTTTCCGACAACAGTCCAAAGTAGCACTCTTCACATAAAACAATTTGTTGGGTAGTTCGAATCTTCCAGCAAAACATATACAACACTTATGCTAAGAGTACACGGCATGTAAAATGCCACATGTGCATGCGCAGTGACGTCATTATTACGTCAGATATGCGTCCCAATTGCCGTATGCCGTGTAATCGGCATGTTTGTGACAGCCGCATGTAATGGACATGCACATGCGACAACAATGCTGCATGTTAACATGTGGAATTTTCGCATGTCGTGTACTCGCTCAGCACATGCAGATTGTGAATACATGCGACATTTTTTCAATTGCCGCATGCATATGCGGCATGTCCCAAACATGCGCCAGCGCGAGTTTCTGCTGTCGCATGTTTTTGCATGTAGAACGAATTCTGGTATTTGTCGGAGCCTGTATTTTGTATTTTTATACATTATTTCTTGTTTCAGTCGATTTTTTTTAAATTTCTATTAATTCATTCATGTTGTGTGCACCATGCAGTGAATTATGAATAAAGAACATTTTGAGGATTCTTTGTTTGACAATTCAGAGAGGGTAGAGGGGTGATGGTGATGACGGGAATAATATTGATTTCATACCACCCAGTGACCCAGTGTATAGCTGAAAAAGTGTCACGAACTATATTTTGCGGAAAAAGTAGGTATATACCTATTTCAATTCAAATGGTACCCACTTGCCCTAAAATCACAGCAGTTAAAAATATTAACATATTTCAGATTTCTTAAGCCGCGTCCAGATCAATACAAATTTGCGTTCTGAGCTGTATTCGGCGCAAATATTTGTGTGAATGCAAAAAGAAACGTCAATGTGGACGTCCGGACGCATACAAATTTTTGTGTCACATTCAACGCACGCTATCCGATTCCGATGGATTTTCGACGCACACGAAAAAATTTGCGGCGCACAGGTGCTTTGATGTGGACGATATAAAACATTTTAATGCAAACTGAGCACTCACGAACGGCACACTACGCAAAAATTTATTTCCAAATTAATTTGAGTTTTCGGTGAAAATATTTGTGGCGAACACAAAATTCAAGGCGCACGGCGCACAACGTAAATTTTTATTTATCTGGACGCGGCTTTATGTGTTTTTTTAATCCATTGACATCATCGTAGCCATCCTTCAATGGAATTTGGGAATTGATGACTTGACAGATGGAGGACGAACAATATTTTGACGAAAAATGTGTATTTTGATCCAAATGTCACCCAATTGCCCTGAAACCTCCTTTTAATAGAAGATGATATAAAAAAGTCCAATGCAGGAAAACAGAATATTTCAAGTGTATGTGTTAATATGAGGCTTTTTCGCATTTCGTGTACTCGCAAGCGACATGCACAAGTCAGGTTTTGCTCATGTGCTTGTTACATGCAAGCAATTTGTCACATGTCGTGTACTCGGCATATTTTTCCTTCGCATATGCATGCGGCGACAGCATATGTAACCAATGTTGCCGCATGCAAACATGCGGCTTTTGGGACAGATTTTGCATGTCGTGTACTCAGCATTTTTTTGCGCATGAAGTCACTTCCGCATGTTCCAAGCATCCGGCACATATGTAGCAGTTTTTGGTGACGTCAGTGCCATCTGAATTTTCAGATGAAATGAGAATTCTCATCTGAAAATTCAGAATAAAACGTAACCAAACGTAACCAAAAGTCATCTGAATTTTCAGATATTTTTTGACAGTTGACCAATCAGAAGCCAGATATCTGAGACTTTGAATGCCCCCATTATCCTTATTATTTTTTTATGATGTTGGAAAAAGAAAAAAGAAAGATTAATTCAAAAAGTACTGCTATTTTTCCTCCGGCTCTCTTCAAAGTCTTTCCATAAGGGAAAATGCAGTCTTTTTGTGTCAACTGAATAAGCCTAAATATTGAAACTGGTAATGGAAGTAAAACAAATTTTTTGAAATAGTTTTACTGTTAATATTTATTCTCGGACAATGCACAATGTTTGAAAAAAAATTGACAAACCAACTATGAAAATCCATGTGCTCATTCTGTTGAATTGGAGTGTATTTGCCTCCGAAATAAAAAAGAAAATGGGTGTTACCTAAATGTCATTTGTGCCGATGTCCTGAAGTTGACATTTAGAAATGAACATTGCTATTTGCTAAAAAATATTTGACAGCAAAACTGGGGAAATTCTCTGAGCCCTCAGAAATATAAACTGGACAGATGTATTTGTTGATGTGTTTATTTTATTTCGGTTTTGAAAACTCGAAGAATATAATTTTTAATAGAAAAAGGAAGCTGTTTTAAATGAATCGATAAATTCATGAAGCTAATATTAACACTACCAAAAGTGGACGAAGGGATGCAAATTGTTAAGTATAATGAGATTAGAGAATGCAATCCCGGGATCCCGAATCCCGAGATCCCGGGATCCCGAGCCATTTTTGGATCCCGAAAATCCCGGGATTATAGTGCTTCAATCCCGGGATTTCCGGGATTGGTGGCTTTAATATTAGCATTCAATTTTTCTTCCTGCTTGCATTTAGACCTTCGTATAGGAACAATTTGCCAACAATTTTTATGTAGGTCAAAACTGGTCATCCCCCTTCGTTAATCTTGTTTTTTTTCGTTGCGTAACCGTACGAGTATTCAATTCATTGACTTCCTATATACCTAATAAGTCAATGATTCTAACGATGTCGGTTTCAGTTGAATTCAAAAAGTATGAAGAATATTAATTTTATTTTGGAAACAACTGAATAAAATATTTTTATTAAGTAAATAAAGAAATAATATTTTTTCTTTAAAAAAATTTCAATAAACCTATTATATTTTAATGCCCAGTTGAGCTGTAAACCAAAACTTGCCAACATCATATCAGAAAAGCTTTTCACAATCAAATTTAATTTTTAATACCTAAGTTTTAAATGATTTTGCTATGGTTTCAAGGAAAATCACATTTAAAGTTCCATTTAAAAGATTTTTAATAATTAAATTTACTTATGGCAAGTTTTTCTGGGTATTGCGGGTTTTGGTTCTTATCAGCTCATTTGTATTCTCGTTAAAATTGTATGGAACTTTAATTTATTGACCTCTTAGAATTTAAAGTGTGGGTGATGCACCGATAAATGTCAGCTTTCTGCAACTAACCTTACTGCCTGAACAGAATACAAGACGCAGCTGGAATAGATGTCAAAAATGCTGCAGTAAAATTCTAAAATTGTTCAACTCTTGCAGCTCCGACTGCAGCATTTTTGATATCTATTCCAGCTCCGTCTTGTACTCTGTTCAGGCAGTTAAGAATAGATAGGTACCTATTTATGAAATAATTAGATAAATTTTGTTTCCTAAGAACTTTTCTGTTTTGTGAGAAAACATGGAGAATAACCATTTTTTCTTCTAAATAAAAACATTTCAACCATAAAACTTATTTTTCTTGCCAGGCGGAGGCCGGATTAGAAGTATTAACTCTTTGCATACTCAGAAAAGCGTTTTTAATTTGGAAAACGAACAGTTTTAAACAAAAATATATTCTTAATAACTTTTTAAAAAATATTTTTGAAATCCCGGGATTATCCCGGGATCCCGGGATTGAAATTTTTGAATCCCGAAATCCCGGGATTGAAAAAACAGTCCGGGATTGCATTCTCTAAATGAGATACACGTGAAATTACACAAATAAATTGACAAAAAAGAATCAATTTGAAGATTGCTTTCCATTGGCAACGAAAAAAATCAAACTTTGGATTGAAATCTGAATTTACCAATGGAAAACCCCATAAGAAAAGTTATCAGGTTTTTATTAATACTGCTGTAAATTTTCTTTAAAATATTTCCATATATCACATCGAATTTAAGTGGTTTCGCAAAGTAAATAATTAAAGGCTTATCACTATTAGTCCAGTAACCTTGTAGTTTCATAGTACTGAGACCTTGCGTCAGGTCCGGTAGTTCTGATTTTTTGCTGAGTTGTTTATGATGTTGGCCTAGTATTAAATCTGATTTTTCGACCTCGAGCGCCGAACGCAACATTGGTAAAAATCCAAAAAACCGCGAATTTTTCGCGGTTTTTTCACTTATTGGCTATTTTAACCATTACGCCTTAACTTCCGAATAAAACATTGCTCTACGATTTCAACCTTACTAAGTTTGCTTCAATTTGAGTCCAAAGCCGGTTCTGTAGACATAACGGTTTCCAAGGGACGGCATTTCAAAATATAGCAATAAAAAATTTAAAACAACAAGTAGTATATAAAACAGTATAATAACAAAAACATGGTCTTTGACATATGCTGCATCAAAGCAATAGAGCGTGTAGATTGGGCCAAAAGAAGAAAACAATAGTACCGGATGGGGGGTATATATCCCCCCGTTTGGGCGGGAGGGGCAATTTTAAGAAAAGTTGACTTCAAATAGAAAAATAACCTTAAAAATACAATGGTAATATCTGGACGAAAATCCATTCCTCATCTCAAAGCCAGAAATCCATTCTTTAATTTTATTTTTAAATAAAGTTTTTTTAGCTGATAGTTTTTGAAAAATTTACTCTCAAACTCAAAATTTTGAGAAAAAGACGATTTTTTTTTGTTAATCTATTTTTTTAAATTTATTTTATAGTATTAAGTACTATTTTTGATTTTGATTTTCAATGCCCTTATTAATTCTTAGTTAAAAACTGAAAACCAAATGCTAAAATGACTTCTAGTTTTTGATAAAACTGAAATTAACATTATCAACTTCACTGTTTTCAGTCTAGTATCCTTTTTCTTCGGGGTGGGAGGGCTCTGCTTCAAATCCGGTAGTTCTGATTTTTAGATGAGTTGTTTATGATGTTGGCCTTACCAATAATCCGAGTTTTCGACCTCGAGCGCCGAACGCAACTTTGTGAAATACGCAAAAAACCAAGAAATTTTCGCGGGTTTTTCAGTTATTGGTTATTTTAACCTTTAAGGCCTGATTTTCGATTATAACTTTGCTCTACCATTTCAAAATAATTAAATGGGCTTCAATTTGAGCTAAAAATCAATTCAAATTGTGAATTTTTTCATCAACTTTTGAATTTAGAATGCTGCAAATCGAATTGAAGGGGGCTTATTCACCCCTTGTGTGAAATCGTTTGCCCCTTTTCAATGATTTTTTTATACTGTGTAGCGTGTCATGTTGGCTTTATTTTAAGATCTTAATCATGAACATCGGATGAGTAGAAACGGAGTTATGATTTTTTAAAGTCAACCATATATAACCATATAAAACTCGAATAGCACAACCTCATTGATGATGTCAGCGGATACTCTGCCTATAACTGAATCTTTAATAAATAGATCTTCGAAGAAAAAAAGTAATCCTACAGCTCAATTATTATATATTTTTCCTTTTCAGTTTTAATAATAATCTTTTAGATGAACCCAAGTCGGATTATAAAAATTTTCAATTAGAGGCTCTTCAAATCCTGAAGGATATAAATTCTCCAAAGCCCCAAGAAACGGGAGTTCAAAGAGAAAAGAGTTTTGCTGCATTGACTTGCGAACTTATACAAAAGGACATGGAGACGCTTCCAGACCTAGAACAAAGAGCCTTAAGGACGCAGCTGTTTGATGTTGTTGATGGTGCAGTTCGTCGGTATCGAAGTGCTGGGCAATAAGATCATTATTTAAAAAATTAAATTTAAGTGTATGTTTATTTAAAATAAATGAGTTTCATGTACATAAAATAACATTTATGATAGCAATTATTGATATCAATGCAAGAAGATGATTTTGATGTAGTTAAGTCTTGGTTTCCCGCCAGAGTTGTACTTTTTGGTAACTTTTGTATTTTGATATTCGGGGTTTTCGGGGGGTTGGCCAATTTTGATTGAATGTTTTGTGGAGACGCAAGGGTAATGAAACGTCGATATCCAATACGGTAAATAATCTTTTTCTCATTTAAAAGATTCTGATGTCGGATAAAATCTATCACCAAATCCGATTATGCTGGAATTCATGATAGGGCTGATTGTGTCTGAAAATAAAATACCTAAATATTTTTAGGATTAAAGTTCAACATAGTAAAAGCTGTGTTTTATTATCTTCTATCGGGATACTGATCTGGATTAACTTTTAACACGTACCACAAAAACAAAATAATGGGAAATTTCCAAAATTGTTTTTGTAGCACGTGGTAAAAGTAAATCCAGATTCAATTAAAGATGATGATAAGACACGGCTTAAGTTTAGAATTAAATAATTGTTTTATCTCTTCGATTATATTTTTGGTCGTCCTGAAAAGGACGTTTTTCAGTTCTTGGGAACTAAGCCTTGTCGTTCTGCCAAGACACAGCTCCGGACCCAACAAAATGCTTTGCAAAGCTATTTCTAAGGAGCTTAGCGGCGTTGGATGAGTTTCCGGAATGTGGCCGTAGTGGTTCCAGATTACTTTCCTGTAATCTCCAGCTTCCTCTTGTTATTTGGCCTTCAATGTCGATGTCAATCAGCCCGTGCTCAATAAAACTGTTGCCGGCATGGTTTCGCAGCCAGTTATGAAGGCAAACAGTACTCTGAACTATGAGTTCAGTCAGAGTTAGGCTGGCGTTAATTGCTCCTCGGAAAATTCTCCATTTCGCCACCAAAATCCCAAACGAATTTTCAATGACACGTCTAGCCCTGCTTAGTCTGTAATTGAAAATTCTTTCTTCAAATGTAAGATTTCTCCTACAGTAGGGCTTCAACATGTTGGTGGTTAGGCTGAAAGCATCGTCAGCTACAACCACATATGGGGCATTTTTTAGCTCCACCGATACATCCCGAGGTGGTGGAAGCCTGAAATTAAGAAAAAGATTGATTTATGTTTCACTAAACATTTCGACAGAATACTCACGGAAGAGTATTAGAGTAGAATTTTTTTCCGAACTCGCAGTTGTGAAATATCCCACCATCGCTTTGCCTTCCTGCTGCTCCAATATCGCACATTAGGAACGAATAGTTTGCATCGCACATTGCCATAAGAACGATGGAGTAATGTTTCTTATAGTTAAAAAACTCCGAGCCAGAATGTGCAGGTGCTTGAACCATGATGTGCTTCCCATCAAGAGCGCCAATACAGTTTGGGAAATTCCATTTATACTCAAACTCATTAGCAATCCTTAAAAAGGTGTCGCGGTTGAGTTGAGGGAAGACTTTTGGTCGCAATGCTTCGGTAATGGATCGAGTCGTTTCCATCAAAATGTTGTGGACAACAGATGCCGAGCACTTGTAGCAAATGGCCAAGCTCTGTTGGGATTCGCCGGTTGCTAAATACCTATAAAAATTAAAAATTAGATATTTTCATTCACATTCCATTTATTATGTTTGTACTCACGGCAGTGTAATTACTAACCGCATTTTAGAGCAAATCGGCTCGCGAATGTGGTACTGCTTCTCGATTTCTGGACCCACTAGAGCTAGCAGTTCCTCAAGCTGGGTAGAAGTGACCCTAAGATACTTCTTAAACAGTTGAGGATCGTCAACGGCACCAATTTCCCCAAACACAGTGACAAATGCACCACTGGAGTTCCTTTTCAGAAGGTAGGGATGGACCCAGAACCTCTTCTTCTTTTTCTTTGGAGCCTCATTTGGTTCTTCAAAGATGAAGGAAGCCAGTAGTAGGCTCATAGCTTTCCTTTTTCTTTCCATTTCCATTTTTTTTTTTAACTTTTCAAAACTATTTCACTTTTAAGAATGCCGAAAATAACTTTGACAGCAAAAACATATGTTTGTGACAGCTGTCAACAAATTATAGCAGTTTATAGGAAGTAAAAAAGAGTAACCGCTGGTGTACTCTTTCACACATTCGTATTATGACGTATATCTGACCCACTCTACTTTTCTTGATTCTTGATATCAAGATACATGTAAATCCACCATAAAGTGTGTGAAACTCATTTTTTTTAGCTAAAAATGTACTTTTTGCAATATTTGACAACACTTTGACAACTATGTGTTTGAATGTGTGAGTAGTTCTGGTTTTGATTCTGAAATGAAAACCAGAATCGTTTTCTGTTCTTTCTGTTCTTTTCAGGAGAAGAACTGTCATTCTGAATGCCAATAGAACACTTTCAAAGGGGTTTACACGCATTCCGAACGCTTCTGGGTTGCCAATCGAAAAGGCCATATGATATCTTTCCAGTATTTATCACTTCACCAAATTCACCACTTCATCAAATTATGGTGATTTTCTAATACATGTGTCACATGCATGCACCGCCATACGAAGTGTATACTGGGGGTAGTAAACGCTGCTATCATACGCGTGCGTGTATGTGTTAAAAGTTATCCGTTCATTATACGTGGAATCTGGCTAGTTAAAGTTATCCGTACGTTGACACACGTCACTGACTATTACGCATTTGTTAATAAGAATTACTAGTTAACAGATATATAAAGATGCAAGTTGTTATCCGCCGTTTATTAATATGGGTGTTTATGTTTTATAGAGATCAGTGAGTCCCTTGCGAAAGAGCGGTCAGTGAGCGCTCTTGACGTCCGACGCCTAAATCGCAATTATGGGTGGAACATACGAGCACTTTAGTGGCCTTCCGACTATTATAATTCTCCATGTAATTGCGCCATATGCTTTCCGTGTATTTGCTTGTTTTCTTCCGACCTTTTAAGTGCCCTTCCGAAAATAATAGTTCTATCTTTAGCTAGAACTATAATGCTCGGAGGGGCACTTAAGTGGTCGGAAGAAAACAAGCGAATACACGGAAAGCATACGACGGTGACTATAATTGCGGAGTGGAGCGTTTCGTCAAGTTTCGTTCAACTTTGGTTACGGAAGTGAGGTGCGCTCCGGAGCGCACCTCACTTAAGTAAAACTGACATTTGGTGAAATAGGAGTGCCAAAAAGAGATAGATGATAATTACATTATGGGTGTGTTCCCCTTTTTTCGGTACGGAAAGCTACTTTTCGTTGGTTTTTGACATTAGCTTCAGTGCCCTTCCGACTATTATAGTTCTACCTTTTCTTGTGCCTCTGTTTATAGCAAAGAAACAAAGGGAGTGAAAAAGTACTTAAGAGTCATAATACACTTTGTATAAAGGAGTGGCCACTGGAACGTCTATACAAAGGTAGTGGAAGGGGAAACGCACGAGAGTTTGGCATCTTTATTATGAAGTATATCTTTGCTCTTTGGCTCGAACCGCAATAGTTGTGTCAAAAATCTTCTAAACCAAAACTTGTATTGAAACAGAAAAACTGGAAAAAAAAATACTTTAGAAGTCAGCCGATGCTACACAATTTCCGTCTGGATGATTAAAAAAGTTTATTGAAAATAAAATATTTATTGCTTTTTTTATACCTGTATAGTTTCGAGACTTGAAGCTATTTTAACTTGCCCAACCTTATCAAAAATATACGTAGTTGCGCAATATTCATATTTTTTTGTGATAACATTCAAGAAACAGAAAAACAATTTTGCCTCATATAGGTCATTATTGATTGTGTGACATGTCTGTAAACACAAATTTTGAAAAATTGGACATTACACGTGACGAATTTGAAAAATTAAATATAGCCCTTCAGAAAGACGAGTTCAGAAAACTTTTTCTTGATTATTGTGAAGAAATACAAGACCCGAAAAACCGGCAGCAGTATGAAGCAGAAATAACGCAATTAGAAGCAGAACGTGGCGTTGAAGTGATTTTTCTTAACCCCGAGCCGGGATTTGTTATTGAAACTTCGGTAAATGGTGATGCCAAATGCTTTCTGAACATAGCTAAATGTGAGAAGGTTTCTGCACCTACGAGTGAACCTAGCATTAATCCAAAAAATGGTGTGAAGGGTGCTAATTGGAGCATTCCTCATGGACTTCCCCCACCGCGAGATGATTTTGATGAGAAAAATTGCCGCTGTCAAGTTTTTGACGTAATATTTCACCCTGAGGCGTTGTTTCTAGCGGAGAGTAATGTGGCTTTTAGGCGATGCCTTATCGAGACTGCTTGTACTGGAATCGAACAAGAGTTTAAAGTGCGGCTGGACCGCGTAAATATAACATTTCCCAAACTCAAGTTTAAAGGTATTCAACGAGCCTCTATTATTCGACGATTGTCGAAAACTGGCCCAGTCCATTCGAGCGAAGAGCCCAGCCCATTGAATAATATTTTCCCACCAAAACCTACACCGTTTGTCGAAGCGGCGAAGCTGCTCGTAACAGACAATCATTTAGATGAGTATACCAAGCCGAAGTATGTGCTTAAACACCGGCGCCCAGTGGAAATGTCGGAAATGACTTATGAAATCGATGCTAAAATTAATATCACTGTTCCCACAGAACTAGTGGTTGAAATAGAATTGCCTCTTTTGAATTCGGCCGTTAACTGCATGTTGGACATTACTGGGAAAAGGCTTTACTTTGTGAGTGAAAAACCTGTAAAGTATAAGTTGAATATAGAACTACCGTATTTCGTAAACGATAAAGATGGCTCTGCGAAATTCGATTCTGATAAACGTAAGCTTGTTATTACGTTGCCAGTGAAAGAAATAAATAAAGAGCTATCCATAAAAGATTTCTACCGGGAGGATAGTGGTGTCGAAAGCGATATTCGCGATGATATGTCAACTAGTACAACTTTTAAAAGTCCACCAAAAGAATTGGCGACAAATTTAAATACTGATGAAGGTAATTTTAAATTTTATGTTTTATAGCAATATTTTATGTTTTATAACAATAATTTTTGCTTGGCTTGCTTCGAACTCATTTGAATTGGGAGACAGCGCGTAATATATTTTTGCCATGATTCTGTTCTGATTTAACTTTCAATATATTTTCTTACATGAGAAAAACATGTGCTTGTATTTGGAATTTTAGAACTTATAATAATAGTAGCCAACGACAAAAAAGTCAAGTCATTTGTGTTAAGTTGTAAGTCATATCAATAATAGCCTTTGAGGTGTTGAACCATTAGCCGTTTGTCTGCCTACCTAAACACGTCTCGAACAGGTGTAAAATTTGATGTAAATTTTTTACACCGATTTATTTCAATGTCTATTGGTCAGAGGGAAAAAGTGTGCGTACAAGAAATATTAAGCTTGCAATTTTGAACAATTGTTATCATAGGTCCATCTCCCTGTAGTAAATACCTAAGAAGATAAAGAGCCATGAAGTTTCCAAACATCACTTGTTTCCCTGAGTGTTTTTTGGAAATTTAGCCGCTTTCTATCTTTTAAAGGACAAATAACAGAATTTGACCAATGACAACGATTGTTCAAAATTGCAAGCTAAATATTTCTTGTATGCACACTTTTTCCCTCCGATCAATAGGCATAAAAATAAATCGATGTAAACAATTTACATCAAATTTTACACCTGTTCCATTTAAAAGTTGCAGCTAGTCAAACTTATCCAATGAAATTACCAAACATTTAATTAAAATTGAATTAGAATATTTTTAGGTATTTGGGCGATTCTCCGCAAACTTATATTTTTGCGAATTCGAAAGGTTATAAAAATAAAGATATATACAGGGTGTCCTGTAAATAATGGATAACCTTGCAACTGGTTGTAGCAGGCCTTATGGCCTCTCCAGAAAAAATATTTTCCCAGTGGTTACTATGTTATGATGTTTTTTCCAAAAGTTGTTAACAAGTACTACTTTCATCAAATACGCGAAAGCTACGACCATGGATGAACAATTTTTACTATTTTTTTATTTTTGTAATATTCTAGAATAACTGTTGAAATAGATGGGTGGTAAAATTTGATAGTAGTTATTGCATTTTTTTATTATAATTTCTTAAAGTATTTTTTTCAGTACATGCATTAATTTTCAAAAAAGTTTGACCACCTCTAATAAATTAAAATTGTATGAGAACATGAATGGCCAATTGCTTCAAAAAGTTGTCTATTTAATGCACTTTCTTAAATGGTATAACACATGCTTGTGTATAAACAAAATAACCAAGAAAATTTGTCAATCATCTTATAAAGCACCTTTTAACATTTTCGCAAAATGTCTATCAAAATGTTACAATAACCTCCAAATTTGGGTTGGACAAAGATTTTCTCTTTTGATGTGTAAAAGGGTTCATTGCAAGTATAAAACTCAATTTAAGGTGTTGAAAGCCCCACCATTTGGCCACCATATCAGATTTTCTTCCAACGACTAGTGGTGTTCCACAAGGATCCATTCTTGGCCCATTAGTCTTTTCCCTTTACATCAATGATACTCCCTCCGTCATAGATAACTGCTCATTACATATGTATGTATGTACGGTCTTGGCCTTATTGAAGATGGTGCTTTTCGCGTGAATGAGGACCGTGAAAAACTAGCACTTTGGGCTAAGACTAAAGGACTGGCCTTAAATCCATCTAAGTGCTTGGTTATGTCTAAAAAAAAGTTTAATTCTTCCCATTTTAGTCTATGATTGGGAAATTTTTTGCAGTTGTAATTATGCCTGCAAAAGCAAGCTCAATGTCGTCTTCAATAACATAATTATATATATCTTGGACTTCGTAGGTGCGATAGAGTATGGAATTTTTCGAATTGTTTACTTAATATGCCACTCGAGAAATACTTTCAATTTGGCACTTTATCATTGCTCTCGAATATCCTGTACACAACCCACCCACCGCCTTCAACCAGATCTAACCAACTGAACCCCGCTACGCCTCCCTTACATCTGAGCGCCAATTTTTCAATAACGCCTCATGTTTGTGTGACAAATTTTGTCCGTGCCTTAAAAAATTTATCTACTCTATCATTTCAGATTTTTCTTTTTTTCTTTATAGTAGGGGAGCCCACTTAGGGATTTCGGGATTTACTCGAGCGCGTCAGATTAGTATAAGGGGGGGTACCTTGCACCCTGCTGAGTACCTCCACCATATATCAGTCCTCTATGTAGGGCCGGGCGCCTAAGGCAGGTTGTCAGATTAGTAAAAAAAAATCGATAGCTCGAAATACTCGAGCGCGTCAGATTAAGATAGGGTAGGTTAATTACATGCTGAAAAGTGTGTATTTCAATAATCTGACAATTTGAGTGTGACCTAAGGTAGTGGGAGGGTTACAATCTTGCAAAAAAAAATTGTCACCTGGACATTCTCGAGCGCGGTTGAATTTTTTTTATTGTGAAGCAACTAATTCTAGAATAACGGGAAAAGTATAATCTGCCATTTTTCTCGTCCCGGTTTGGAGATAGAGGTGATTTTCGAAAAAAACAACTTAAGTGGAAAAATAAATATTAAAAATCAACGACAATTTTTAGAATGCAAAAACTAACAGTTTTAAAAGCTTGAAATCTGTTCTTAAATCCTACATTTAAATTATATTATTTGTGTTAATAGTTTTCAAAATATTTGCATTTAAACTCAAAGATTTTATAAAAAAAACGCAAAAAAAATGTTTGGATCAATTTTTCTCAATATTTTGTGGAATAAAAAACTAAATTTTCTTTTTGTGGTCAATGCTTCTATTAATTTTGAATCGAACACAAAAAACTGGAAGCTTTTATGTCTTCTAGTTCTTAAGAAAATTGTAAATTACTGATACTACTTTTTTATGAGATTATTATATTATATCATTTTGAAGCTATTCCCATTAGTAGCTATTGACATTGGATACAGAGAATACATTCAAAGTTATAAAATGCAAACAAAATTTGGCAAACACCGAACCTCGCACATACCCCAAATCCTATAGTGAGCCCAAGCAGGGCGGTTGCATACATAATCTTACTTCTAAAACGCAGCCGTAATGCTGGCAGTGCAAGCAAATTACAAATATCTCAAAAAAGTAGTATCAGTAACTTGCAATTTTTTCAAAAACTAGAAGACACAAAACCTTCCGGTTTTTTGTGTTCGATTTTAAATTAGTATGAGCATTGACCACAAAAAGAAAATTTAGTTTTCACTTCACAATTTTTAAAAAAATTGATCCCAACATTTTGTTTGCGTTTTTTATCAAAATTTAGAGTTTGTATGCAAATATTTTGAAAACTATTGACATAAATAATTTAATTTAAATGTAAGATAAAAAGAACAGATTTCTGGCTTATAAAACCGTTATTGTTTTGAATTTTAAGTATTGTCGCCGATTTTTAATATTTTTTTTTTCATTTAGGTCGTTTTTCTCGAAATTGCCTCTACCTCCTAAACGGGGTGACATAGATCCCCCCTCCCATAGTAAGAAATGCTTGTACATATTTGACCCTTCTAAAAAAAAAACCGTTTTCAATTTCTGGCGCCCAAGTTACTATACTCTCCCCAGTGATTGAAAAAATCCTGAATAAAAATGTTTCTTCTTTTCAAATCGTCAGATTAAGAAAACCCCTCCAGATAATCGTCAGATTAAGGTTCAGCACATGTAGGAGTATCAAGTTGAACCACATATATCAAAATCTGACGCGCTCGAGTATTTCAAAATGGCGATTTTTTTTTGCATTTTCAAGAAGCTGCCGCAAGCTTGCGTCACATCCGAATCGTCAGTCTTTTGAATGTGAGCATCCTTGGGGGTCACTTAACATCCCCTATTAAAATCTGACGCGCTCGAGTAAATCCATTTGTTTTCCAATTTCTACACTCCCATACAGCCACCCCCACCACGCAAACTGGCAGATTAACATACCACCGTTATTAGAAAGACCCAGGCCATATACACTATCAATATCTGACGCGCTCGAATATGTCCACGTGACTGTTTTTTTTAACATTTTTGAACACCTGTAGATGCTCCCCCCACCGATGAAACGGTTTACTTTACTAACATTTTTTTCTCTCCATCATCAAATCTTCAAAATCCATTAGGTCCCAACGACGCTCGAGTAAATCCACATTTAGCATCGTGGGCTCCCCTACTATTATATCCCTTTCCGTCTTTATTTCTATCTCTCCTTTTATTAGGCCGCACCTCCATTAAAAACGTTTATTTCGGATATTATATCAGACGTTATTTCTGAAGTTTATATTTCTTAGCTATGTAGCCAAATTATGTCTTGACATTTCATTCTTCGCGAAAGCTAAAATTGAAATCGACCTCAATTCATTACATTTACATCCAACTTCTTCACAGAGTACTAACGTTAGTACCGGTACCAGTCCTAAAATTGATACTCAAATCAGTATCTCTCATTGATTCATACTTGTGTGTATAAATAAAGTGTACCTATTTGAGTACTAACTTTGTAGTTTAAGAGCTTACTCAAAATTTTGGGAGTGGAGGTATAACCAAAATCAGAGTATGAGGGATTATAGGTACATGTATCGTGATATCAAATACCAAAGTTTGGCAGGTTTTGTTTTCAGCCTTTGGGAGGGGTGTGATTTAAAAAGTGCTAGATCCCCTGATTTATTTTCAGAGTTATAACCCCTATAATTAATTTAAAAAAAATCGAATATGATTCCCTATCATTTTTTCTAAGCATAAACACCACAGTTTTGACGGTCCGATTAAGATATAACCATTTTACGTGAACATTATCATCCCTTTTTTGGAGATTTTCAGCAAAACAAAAAATCAACAAATAAAGTCTCCACAAAAACGCCAATCAGGTTTGCCTAAAAAGCTTTAATCATTGGTCCTATTTATCGAATCACCAAGATAAAAGTTCTGAGACTCAGGGAAAATGACAGAGCATCATATCCTATATTTACTTGCGATATAGGTATTTTAGGGCAAGTTTTGGATTCGTGCAAAAAAAAAAATTGAGATAACAATCAAACATGACATTACGATGATAGAGAACACGAAAAAAGTGGGAAGCACAATTCCGTCTGTCCATCTGTCTGTCTGATTGTACCTCAACCTACAGCCAAAACCATTGAAGGGATTTTCTTCAAATTTTGAGCTTAAGAGTGTTCCGAACTGAACAAAATCAGTCATTTGCTAAACTTTTTTTTTGCATATACATAAAAGACCTTTTTTTCACTTTTATCAGATAGTTTGTTTTATAAAACTTTGTTTTTTTTCACTAATTGGTCAGCAGGTGTATTATTGTACAAAACAATCATTTTGTAAAATTAACTAATTTTAACTTCCAAATTTACACGAATTTTATGTCAAAAAGTGGCTTTTAAGAATTAAAAATTTCAATATCAAATGATACAATTAGGATGATATAATTAATGAAAATCGTGAAAAATAAATTGAACTTATATCCACTGCAAAAAAAAAAATTGTTAACAAAATTGTCAAAAAAATACCGTTTGGTACAAAAAACTGACTGTCAAAAATATTTTTTTTTAAATTTGCAAGCATTTTTATTTGGTATCATTAAAATTTTTATTAGGTACAAAATAAAAAATGTTCTCCAATAGTGCCCTAGTAAAAATAAGGAATTTTATGTTACTAGCCTACCCGTGCGAGACCTCTCGCACCAATAAAAATAAAAAGTGCTCATAAAGTTTTGTATTTATATAGAATTCATTCAGTTATAATTGCAAGAAGCATTTTGTTCGTTTTATTTTCCATAATTTGTTTAAGTTGTGTTTTATTGTCTCCGGGTCGAGGCTATCTCTTAATACTTATTACAAAAACAACATGGGATCTAGGTTTCTATCGAAGTTTATTTCAATAACATAGATATAAGTTTTCACTTTGACCACCAGATGGCTATTTACCATTGTTAATCATGTCACCGATTTGCCAGCAGTGTAAGGAAAAGAGACAGGCCTTACATGAGAAATAAGTAAACAAAAGATAAAAAGAGATGGATATATAGCATTGTTTTCCCACTAACCCACATCGATTTATTTTCACGAGGACGATGGCTGATTAACTTAGATGTGTTGTGAATTTACATGCTTCTGCATCTGCAGACTTGAAGAAAAGTGGAGTTTGACAAACCATTGTGGCCAAAAAATGAATCCATTAAAAATATATTAAAGAGTGTCTACACTTTCATTTTGCTGAAAGTCCCGTGTCTACACTATTCAGAAAAACTGCTTTCAGTACTAGAATATCCTTCCCTATCTCACACAATACATACATCTGTCACTTGCACGATACAAAATTCATCATGCCCGGCGCTCATGCCAAAGATTTATTGTTGATTGAAAGTGGTGCATCGGTGGGTTGGGTGAAATCTTCGTTCTCTTTCTTTCACACATAACATCTACGTTTCTCACCGGATGCGCCTTTCACAACAACAACCATTTATAGAGGCACTTATGAAGATGAACATCATGGTATAAAAATACAAGGTACGTTGGATATGAGATGAAGGGTCGCCATATTGTGTTTTGTGTGACGTAATAGCGAGTGTTCACCAACACATAGCTCTAAAAAATAAATTATTTATTGTTTTACTTAAAATTTAACAAAACATAACTTCAAATCATGAATAATCTATTGTTTTACTTTGAGTTTTAATAGCAAATAGCTTCAAAACAAACAATTTCTATTTACTTTCTTTGCCATAAATTACAAATAATTGAGATCATTCACTCGCAATGACGTCACGAATCAATATCCTAAACTGTCAAGCATACCTTGTTATTCTTATACCATGGATGAACATGTTCGTTTGCGTTCGTTTTGCTCCTTCAGTAATTTGACACCAAAACTGAGAAATTTTGTTGAGGAGAGGTTGCTGAGGTCTCCGAGATCTCATTTTTCTGAACATGCGTTGTTCGTTTTAGAGCACCTTAAGACGGTGTCTACATTATCTTTTTACTGAAAGGCATATTTACGATTTTACATGCGTTTAAAAGAGAAGGGTAGACTCTCTATCTCTTTTTTATGCATGTTATATCGTAAATATGCCTTTAAGTAAAAAGACAATGTAACAGAACCATTTATAGAGGCACTTATGAAGATGAACATGTTCGTTTGCATTCGTTTTGCTCCGTCAGTAATTTAACAGCAAAACTGAAAATTTTTGTTGAGGAGAAGTTGCTGAGGTCTCCGAGATCTCAGTTTTCTGAACATGCCTAATGTGTTCGTTTTAGAGCACCTTATATGAACAGACCTAAGTATGGAATGGAAAATAAATTGTCAAAATAAACACTTCCACTTTCCAAATCGTTTTGGACTATTTGATGGGAAATTAGGTCTGTTCTGTTAACCTGAATAGGTGGGATCCTAAAGGCCGATCCTGGCAGCGAGGGTGAAGGGTGTTCATAGTCACAACGGCTCGGCATGCTTGCATTAGCCAAGGCTCTACTCGTCGGATATGGATGGGTTCTTGCCATCGTAACTAAGATCGTGTGTTACGTTTAAAAATCATGCCGAATGAAAGATGGATGTTCAGTAAAACGAAAATAAAAGAATAGTTCGAAAATGAAACGAGACCAGAAATTCATCCAGTTTAAAACGAAAAAAGATTACTATACGAATTTCAGTTAAAATGGAAAACAAGTGAGAGAAACTAGGAGTTGGCAACCCTGGAGAGATATATACAACCCTTGTTATAAAAATAATTTTAAATAAAAAGTAAAAGGTTTTCCTCATTAGGACTTTACACCTTGTCCTACCTCTCTCCAGGGTTTTCAACTCCTAGTTCAGTGATGCCAGATGAGATTTCTAGAATCCCACCAAATTCCAAAAAAATCCCACCATTTTTGTACTGGAAGGAAAAAAAAAACCACCATAACCTTTTCTGCTACAAATATTTCCTAGATATAAAAAAAGAAGAATGTTGGCTCTGCACTCTTGGTACTTCATATTCGCAAAAAAAGTGTGTCATCTAATTGGTCAGTAATTGGTGAAGATAGCTTGTCCTAGAAATTAGTCAGCCTTAGAAAACTTGTAATCAAGACTTAAAGTTTCTTAAGGTCACGACCCTCCAAAAGTACTTGAGAGTGCTAGGACGCCATATGGCCCTAGGCTCAATGATAGGAAAATCCCTATGCACACCTCCGCGTGGTGGAGGGTGGGTAACGCTAACGTGCAGGGGGACCGAATGGATGCCGGGATAAGCAGACAACCCAGCTTTGCTGGTCAGGGCACAAACTTGTCCTTGGGATGGTTAAAAGCCCCCTTAAGACGGATGAACTGCAGGTGGCGGTCAACGGCATGATAGTCTGGTGGCGGAGGAGCGTTTTTGTTAAAAGGCCAACGGCAGCAGCAGGTAGCGTCTGTAACCCATATTGGGCGGCTACAAAAGGCGTCTGTTTTCCCATAGTGGGCGGCCTCGAGCAGTTATGTGTTTGACCATACAAAAGGCGGGTGTGCCTGTCAAATCTGAGCTTATGTATGTTATTAATCGTATCTCGGAAAACACCATGGTGGAAGGATATATGCTATTACATGAAATATGACAACAATTGGAAATGAGTCCCCAAGAGGTAACCATTTCCTTCTCCTTCTGCAGCTTCGGCTGCTGTAAACCGCACATCGGATTTGGGGGTGCGGCATCTTTCGTGTACCAGCGTCAATCAAGACGCCATAACAATAAATGAATCGTTAACAAATAGAAGAAGTCTTTTAAGAAGAGCAAATGATACTTTTGGCTACCGCATACGTACGAAAATCGGAGCATGGAACGTACGATCCTTGTACGGCGAAGGTAGATACGAGCAGGTTGAGCGTGAAATGCTTCACCTTAAGATCAGTATCCTGGGCATCAGTGAAACAAGGTGGAGAGGAAGAGCCGAATACAGAGCTGACTCTGGGCAAACGAGAATGCTGTATTCCGGGGAGGATGAAAGAGAGGGTGGCCAAAGGCTGCATGGTGTCGGAATTATGTTGAACGAAGAAGCAAGGCGTAGTCTTATATCCTGGGCGCCCATTTCTGCAAGAATAATGACAGCAAGGTTCCGTTCAAAAATTCGCAACGTCACAATAATTCAGTGCTACGCCCCCACAAATGAAGCGACCGAGGAAGACAAAACCGCTTTCTACACTCATCTTAACTCAGTTTACAGTGGTGTTCCAAGAGCCGACATCATAATTGTCATGGGAGATCTCAATGCCCAAGTCGGATCAGACAACTACGGTCTGGAACGCGTCATGGGGAAAAATGGCTTGGGGTCACGAAATGAAAATGGCGATTTGCTGGTCGATTTTTGTAACGCTAATCGTCTTGTACTGGGTGGAACTGTGTTTAAACATAAGACTTGCAACAAAATCACCTGGGTACATCCGGATGGTCAAACTGAAAACCAAATTGACCACATCATGATTCAGCAGCGATGGAGGAAGTCAATGTGCGATGTTCGGAGCATAAGAAATGCCGACATTGGAAGCGACCATCATTTGGTTCTCATGAGTCTCAAGCTACGAACGGCAGCTGTACAACGTCAATCACAGGGTGCAGCAAGGAATTCGAAGTTCAATACAAATGCTTTAAGTGATCCCAACATATGTCGTAACTATGTCACCAACCTTAACGACAGAGCTTCGTCATTAAATGGAATACAACATTCAACAATTGATGAGATGTGGGGTGATATAAAAAGTGTTTTTATGGATGCTGGATCCGAAACTGTACCCAAGCAGTCGAGAGTTAGAGACTCTTGGATATCCCAAGACACCTGGGATAAAATCGAGCTTCGCAAATCGTTGAAGATGCAAATAAATGCCGAAGCAGATGCTCAACGAAAGGCTGAATTGCGAAGAGAGTATCGCTTAGCACATAAGATGGTCTATCGCTGTGTGAGACGAGACAAGAGGGTGAGGTTAGACGGTCTCGCAGAAAATGCGGAAAACGCTGCAAGAAGAGGAGACATGAGGGAATTGTACCAAATATCCAAGGAAGTTGTCGGGAAGAAAACCAACACCAATCATCCTGTAATGGATGTGGATGGTACACTTTTGGTATCAATCGAAGATCAGCTGCGCAGGTGGAAGGAGCACTTTTGTGCCTTGCTTAATGAGGATTCTGTCGAGCAGAGTGCTGAAGTGCCCCAGCTTAACGAGATGCGTAGATCATATAGGGGTATTGACATCGAGCCCCCTACAGTACTGGAAATTCAATCTTCGATAAATCTTCTCAAAAACAACAAAGCAGCTGGACTTGATGGTATACCAGCCGAGTTCCTGAAAGCTGACCCTGTCAGAACGGCTAGTATTCTACACCCGTTGATACAAGCTGTGTGGGAAAATGAAATCTATCCCAGCGACTGGAAGGATGGTGTAATTGTTAAGTTGCCAAAGAAAGGTGATCTTAAGAATTGCAACAATTGGCGAGGTATTACAGTTTTGTCCGTTTTTCCAAAATTAATGGCAACCATCATTCTGGAGCGGATAAAGGTTAGAATCGAGTCTACACTCAAGAGGCATCAAGCTGGTTTCCGCAGTGGGCGGTCTTGTGTCGACCATATCAACACTCTGCGTATCGTTCTTGAGCAGTCTGCGGAGTTTCAATCACCGCTTTACCTCATGTTCGTGGATTTTGAGAAGGCCTTTGACCGAGTCAACCGTGAATGTATATGGAGATCACTTCTTGGTAGAGGAATTCCCCCAAAAATTGTTGCCATTATAAGAGAGTCCTATAACAACGCAAGATGCTTTGTTTTACACAATGGGCAGCTATCCGACTCTTTCGAAGTGCGGCAGGGTGTGAGACAGGGAGATGTTCTATCGCCAATTCTCTTTCTACTGGCGATTGACGATGTCTTGACGGCCAGCGTTGGAACATCAGAGAGGCAGGGCATCCAATGGAGACCGTTTGAAAACTAAGACTATGCCGATGATATATGTCTCTTGGCAAATAACATCAGCGGGCTGAACGGGATGTGTCAAGTTCTGAAGTTAAAAGGAGAGGCGAGTGGTCTTAAAATAAATAGCAAAAAGACAAAAATAATGCTCACAGGCCGCTCCACACATCAGCGTATTTTAATACAGGAGACGCCAGTTGAAGAGGTTGAACAATTTAACTACCTTGGAAGTATTGTTTCAGCAAATGGTGGTACTGATCTGGACGTTCAAAGTAGAATAAATAAAGCTCGCGCAGCCTTCGGTTCTCTCTCCCAAATTTGGAACTCATGTCAAATCTCCTTGCGCACAAAGTTGAGATTCTTCGAATCCAATGTCAAATCCGTGCTGTTATATGCTTGCGAAACCTGGAAAGTCACGACTACCATCTCAAAGAAATTGCAGGCTTTTGTGAACCGTTGTCTACGCCATATTCTAAAAATTCGCTGGCCACAAATTATATCAAACGAGGAATTGTGGCGCAGGACAAGCCAGGAGCGGCTGGACGTTGGCATAAGAAAGCGTAAATGGCAATGGATTGGTCACACACTGAGGAAACCAAACGATGAAATTGCAAAGCAGTCTTTTGAATGGAATCCTCAGGGTGCACGGCGGGTTGGAAGACCAAGAACAACATGGAAATCAACTGTTCTAGCAGAAGCAGACTCCCAGAGAAAGACGTGGCCACAGTTAAAATATCTATCTGCAGACCGAGAAGGATGGAAACGATTTGTTGGCGCCCTATGCCCCAACCGGGGTTACAGGACTTGATGATGATGATGAAGGTCACGACCGTATGATTTTTGCCACCTCATTTGTGGAATATTCACAAAAAATGTATACCGATCCGAAAGATCACTAGATCTGATAAGATCAACTATTTTCAATAATTGTTCAGCCAAAGTTTTTCTTATGAACTTTTAAAGTTCGTTTCAAGGTTACAAACAAAATGTTGGCATCTCACTTGAAAGATCACTCAAATGTCGTAAAAGGTCAGCTAGTAAGTTTCAGTAATTGGTCAGCCATTGATTTTTATGAATTTTGAGACATTTTTTAATTTTTTCAAGGTCAGTGATTTTTGGTACCTCATTTGTGTGGTATTCACAAAATAAAATTATTTTTTTTAAATTTCTGTGCCAAATCATTATAGATCATAAAATTCGAAGATAGGCAAGTATAGTGAATTGTGGTTTTTCCCACCAAAAAAGAAACCATTGAAATATTTTCCCACCATAAATCCCACTATGAATATTTTCCCACCATTTTTCCCACCAAAGGCAATTTTTCCAACCATTTTGGTTGGAAAAACCACCAATCTGGGAACACTGTCCTAGTTTCTCTCACTTGTTTTCCATTTTAACTGAAATTCGAATAGTAATCTTTTTTCGTTTTAAACTGGATGAATTTCTGGTCAAGATTATATTTTCGAACCATTTTTTTATTTTCGTTTTACTGAACATCCATCTTTCATTCGGCATGATTTTTAAACGTAACACACGTTCTTAGTTACGATGGCAAGAACCCATCCATATCCGACGAGTAGAGCCTTGGCTAATGCAAGCATGCCGAGCCGTTGTGACTATGAACAACCTTCACTCTCGCTGCCAGGATCGGCCTTTAGGATCCTGTAGCTTAGTGGTCGTAATGGTGGAAAAGGGAGTGAAGGTTTTACAAGGACTTAAAGGAATTAAAAGTAAATTGGAAATGTACTTTCATTTTGGTGGCATGCGGTTATGGTACCTCCTCTTTTGGGAGATTGAAAGTTTATTTTTTTTTTCTGAGAGTCCTTGTCTACAGCAACAGGTTCCGTTACAATCTTCAAAAAAGCTAAATGCAAATATTTTCAATGTAAATGTATATATGCAAGATATCAAAACTCACATGCATTGTAAATTACTTTAATAAAGAAGGAGATAGATACAATGCGAACGATAATATTTCTTGACAGTCTTGACGATGATGAAAATCAGAAAAAGTTTTCACAAATGAAGTGTAATGATGCTAATATAACTCTCAACACTTGAAAACGCTAAAAAAAGGTTGCTACCATGTTCTTTGTTTTTGATAGAAGTCATGGATTTGAAAAGTGATAAATATTTAAATAAGAATTTGGAAAGTTTCTGTCGGACGACAATCATGATATTCATTCACAATTCCCGTTTTTAAAAGAGTTTGTCGGTACATATAACAGTAAGATTTTTGTACGATTTTTCATGTGGAGGGAATATGATCGAATTCAAAATGAGGGAAAGCAATTTATTACAACAACAAAAAAATTGTATTTGGAAAATAGATCAATGTAAATGCCAACTTAGTGAACAGCTGTAAAGTTTGTTTGTTCTTTAATTCTGACGACCGGGGGAAATTCCAAATTGAAAATTACCGCATGTAAACAAAGCAACCATGCATTTTTAACTACGTTAACATAGGGTATTGGAGTGAGATTGAAGCTCGCCTCTTTGTAAACCTGAATCGATTTGAAATGGGTTTGTTTCGACTCATTCGCGAAGTCGCATCGAAATTTGTGACGAATAACCTGGATCGAAGAGTTGGTTTTACAGATAATGCATTATGAACCGTTTAATTTCATGTTTGTGAATAAATGTGATTTAGTTTCAAGAGGTACTTGTGTTTATTCAATTTTAATTGTTTTGCACTGAAATGAAAACCTAAATGCCATTAATTTGTTTTCTGTAATTTAAAATATCGTCGCCGTTCAAACAAAACTCCTTAACTCCATTTTTGTCAGCACTGAGATACTTACCACTCGTAGATACGATATATTTAGTAAAACATAGAACCTTTTAGCTCTGTAGAAGATATCTAAATCTTGTGTTGGTCTATTTCTAAAGAAAAAATTACCCGAATTCAAACATTTTTAGATTCTGGTCACTAAAAATCTATATAAAGTACAGATATCTCAAAATAAATCAAAATGGACCTAGGAAGCTTTCATTGAACGACGACGACATAAATATATGTATATATTAAAATTCTATATATATAGATAAAAACTTTTTGTTCATCTCTTATTTTTAAAATGAAGTGTAGTTCCGTCAACGTCAAGTGCTTTCTATCCTTTATTTTCATGCACCCCATATATTGAACAGACCTAATTTCCCAATACGATTGGAAAGTGGAAGTTTTTGTTTTAAAAATTAATTTTCATTGGAATTTGAAGTGTTCATTTTCATTGGAATAATATTTAATTTTTGAATCGAGTTTTTGATAAAATTATAAATATTTATAAAATAAAAATATAATTCGCTTAATCCTCGGGAAATTTCGAATCTCTTGACACCTCATTCATTAAATTCGGTTCAGTGTGAGCTTAAAAAGGGAGACATACTACTACTGTTTGCAAAAAATGCTGCTATAGTGTATGCTACAGCTCCATTTGGTTTGGAAAACAGCCATTTTCGCCATTTAATCGTTTTGATCGGACAAGTACACGCTTCGCAATCTTTTTCATGAAATCAACATTTCAGTCTGGAACACTCTAAGGTTTTTTTTATAACTCTCCATAGGGGAAATTGAAATTCTTTTTTTAGCTCCAAAAATAATGGTTCTTGCCATACACCCGTTAAGAAAAAGCTAATTTATCTCGAAAACGGCTCTAACGATTTTGATAAAAATCTTTTTGGTATACACAAAAATTTTCAAAAACTGCCATATAACGGTTTTTCTCTATTTTCTCTTTAACGGCTCAATTTATTTCAATCAATTTTTTTTTATAAAAAAGCTCCTTTAAAATGTCAATACTATTGCATATCAAAATTTTGAAAAAAGTAAATTTTGGATTTAAAAAAATATAATTTTTTTTTTTTGAAAATTCAATATTTTTTTAAAACAGGTTGATGAATTTTTTTCAACATAATTTCGTAAATGTACATATATTAATAAATACTCGAAACTGGCATCCCAAAATTTAGTTTTAAAAATATAACTAAAATTTTGTATATAAAAAATTAGTTTTTAAGAAAACCGCTCCAACGATTTTGATTTTTTTTTTGCATATATTTTTATTTTTTCAAGTAATAAAGTGGCATGCTTGGTTTTGAGCTATTTTACTAGTTGTTTATATAATTTAAAGAACGATTTAAATGCTTTTTAAATATTTTACTATATTCTTTTTTATATTTTTTATTCTGTAATGACTTAAATAGTAGTACTTCCGCTAATTTCCAATCGAAAGGAAATTTCCCTGTTGTAAGTACGGTGTTGAAAATATGCGTGATACACCGCAGAACAATCGGAAGTATTACCTTTCAAAAGGAGGGATGCATTTCATCGAGACCGATGGCATTTGATCTTACTGAAAGTATGCTTTCAACGACTTCAACACTTCTAACCCAACCCCTGTGAAACAAAAACTAAAGGCACTTAAATTATTCGATGAGAAATTAATTGGAATCTCAAGGTTAGAGGGAGAAGGCATTGAAGGAGTGGAGACGAATTTCCAATTTAATGAATTGCCGTCAACATTCTCAAAATGACTGTGTTTGCCCTTACCTAGCCCAATACTACGCAAGTTATTCCCAACCCTCTCGAGTATCAGTTTGTTAGAGAACAATCGAGTTTTTAGATGAACGAATTTCCATCACAACTTTATTGCGAAGTGAAATATATATTTGTCTGAGTTCATGAAGACGGTAATGTTTCCACGAGTTGTAGGCTCGATCTCACTGCTGCATTAAGATGCGTATTTTTTGGGTGAACCAATTTGGATTATTCGACTTATTTTGCTAAGTTTTTAATACAACGTGTCAGTAGATGAGGATAGGTTGAATAAATTATACCAAGCTATATTTCTAGCAGCTGCTTCAAGTTGAGAGTAATCAATGTTTTTAAAATTGCGATAGCCATATGTTGGTGCTTAAGGCGTGAGTATAAAACTAAAGGATGCAAAAATTAGGTCGTGTTTGGAAAAGCCAGGCGCAGAAAGCTGATCGTAGTGCAAAAATTTATTTGCATCATTTACAAGAAATAAGTCAAGAAGTGTCGGATCTCTACCGAAATAGTGGTTGGGGGTAATTGTGTTAACGGATGTAAGGTTGCTATTAAAAATTACTAGATAATAAAATGTTTGCACCATCCAAAGTTATGTTTTCCAAGAGTCCATAAAGAGGGAATAGATGTATGCTTTTTGTTGAGACTCATCTGTCAAATGAGAAATTCTAGCACTGGGTCGATCTAGTTTTTGTAGGTGATGGCAAGGCGCTCAAATCCGTTTAGCGCCCGTAATGCAGAGTTATTTTTTAACGCTTTAAATAAAATATTTGTAAAGGCCCTTCTGCTGTTACCCCTATTTATCTTGTTGGATTTGCATCTTCGTCAAGAAGTGTTTATTTTGGCTTAAAAGTACGCTACCATAAAAAACATCACTTTATTAAGTAGTATATGAGAGAAAACTAACCTGTGAAAAGAAAATTTGTGCATAGTGTTATAGGCGTTTTTATATGATTTAATTCAGCACCACATGTTTTTTATATATTTCTTTTCAATAAATTTTTCAAACTATTCACTATATTAACTTTCATTTCACTTTTATAGTCAGTTAAAAAGCTTTTTCACTATCTTTATGATGTAAAATCTCTGTACACTTTTCTACAGTTCGGCAAAATGACGGAGGCCTCTCAATGATTTTTTTTTTTTAATCTGGCTTCCTTTGGGCGCCCCAGCCTTCAGCCGTGTAACTGCACTGCGACCCTGGGGCAATGCATTTGTGTTTGTGTAACTCACACTATTTTGAAAAATGCTTCACTGTTTCCACGATATGCCAGTTCCTTTACTTCTTCCTCTTTGGTTGTGTGAATCATTCGTAGGAAGAGTTCGGTATATGTTGCGTAGGATGGGCGGTTCTATACCAATCGTTTGACATAAATGGTTAAATAGATAAAGCTTGGGATACCAAATAAAAAGCATCGTTTGCGACCATTCGGTTATCGTCAGAGAATATCAAATATTTGATATCCTCTGGTTATCGTAGTGATGAAAAGATTGCTTGAGCTCATTTAATTCCGCCACATACCGATCTAGTTTTGAGTGTAGCTCTGCGTGATTTGAATTTTTATCGGCAAGCAACCTTTTAGCGTCTATGTATTTGGTAGTGGCCTTACAAAGTGATGTTTTCATTGTGTTTAAATCGTTTTTTATTAGCTGAATCTCAGAATTAGTAGAATTTTGATATGATTCCAAGTGTACAACTCGATTGTTTAGATCAGAAATGGTATTTTTAATTTCATTTATTTAACGATCTTTTTTTTTAGTGATAGCCGCTCGGACTCGGCCATTTGTTTAGACAAAAGAGAAATTTTAAACTCACTTTGCTTTGCTAGTCATTCGTCCATCTTAGTCCACATGTTATTGTTGTCTCTTATGACGTTGCGAGTAGCTTTTGGGGGTGATGATGAAGAAGGCGAGCAGTTTTGGGGTGAATCCAATGGTGCACTGACGCTTATAGCGAGTTTTTGAAGTTGTGATGGGGAAAGCAGACAGCTTGGGGGCGAATTCATAGCTATATTTTTCTTCGAGCGTGTATTGCTCCGTTTCAGTGGATTAGGCATGTGGTGGTCATCGATGCGGTAAACTCAATTCGTGTTGAAATCTTTTGCGAATGCAATCTTTAGGACTTCAATTATAAGATTGCATTCCTTACATTCTTTTTTATTTTTTAAGAATGCGACCTCAAAAAATGCAGTCGCCATTCTTTTTCGCTAACATGATTGCAATCTTTTTTGTTTCCAGTCTTTTGTCACCATCAACTGATTATAATCTCTTGAGACTTCATGCATTCTTTGCATTCTTTTCAAGTCTTTTACATCCTTTGAATTTTTTGCATTCTTTTGAAGTCTCAAATTCTTTTGAAGTCTTTTGTATTCTTTAAATTTTTGCATTCTTTTGAATTTGAATTCATAATACTAACGTGTACCCTAAGATTAAGTATTATGGAGGGCGAAAAAAAAAAAATGCAACGAATTCAAAGAATTCAAAAGAATGCAAAAGAATTCAAGACTTCAAAAGAATGCACAAAATTCAAAGGATGCAAAACTATTCAAAAGACTTAAAAATATGTAATTCAAAAAGAATCCAAAGAATGCATGAAGTCTCAAAAGATTGCAGTCAGTTGATAGTGACGCGTAGCTGAATTGATAAAAAACGCGTATTGCGAAACTTTTTTGTTACTTTAGTTAAGTAACAAAAGCATTTAATTTGATCGAATTAATAGATTAAACCAAAGGAAAGACTGCTAGTACAAAAAACGCGTCTATCCACTAGCTCTCATGCGGTTTTTTTTTTGATGCCATAATGATTATCTTAACTAAAGTTAATGCTGAAAGTGGTCACACTACAAGTGTAAATTTTTTTTACACCAGGACCAGATTTTACATAGTGGCACGTTTTTGCTTGCCACGATAGTGACATTTTCATACTTAAATCCACTTCGCAAACAGTTTTATAATAATAATAATAATATTTCTTTATTAGTTCAATGAACTTTTTCAAAATCATTTACAATTTACAAATTTACAATTTTTGAATATTTTCCTTCTTGACAATTTCTAGACTGTTTTTATTTTTTCTTTTAAATTTTTGGATATTAAGTCTTTAAAGTGAAAAGTTAAATCAATCAATTTGAAATCTAAATTTTAAGTTGCAATTTCTTGTTTAATTCACAATAATTCTACTCTTTATGAAAATTTTAAGTTTACGCTTGAACGACATTAAACTCGTTTCTGATTTCAAGTCACTTGGCAAACTGTTGAAAAAATTAACTCCCGTATACATCAAGGAATTCAAAGTGCTACTCCTGTTGCTTCGCATCGGTCTAAAGTCTTCATTATTTCTCAGGTTATAAGGCTGGATTTCTGCTACTCTTGTAATATTGTCTTCAAAGTAAGGTGGAAGCATTCCGCTTTTCATTTTAAATATAAACACCATTGCATTGAATGTTATTTTCTGCTCGACGTTCATCCATTTTAATGCATCTAACATTTGTCTTACTGGTGTATATCTATTGCACTTGAGTATAGTTCGCATTGCCTTATTTTGTAATAACTGCATACGTTGTCTTATATAATTATGACAACCGAACAAAATCGTAGAACAGTACAAAAAATGTGGTAAAACTATTGCATTATGTAACATGATCGCATTTCCCATTGACAAAACTGGTCTTATACGCCTTAGGAACCCAACTTTTTTCGCAATTTTTGTGCATATATGTTTAGCATGTTCTTTAAAATTTAACTCACTGTCTAATATAACACCCAGATATTTAATGTTCTCAACACACTCTATTTGACAACCGTCTATACATACTGACACCGGATCACGAATTCTTAACTTCATACATTTAGTTTTATTTACATTTAGGCAAAGTTTGTTTGCTTGAAGCCACATATTTATATTTTCTAAATCAGAGTTAATTTTTAAGCACATGTCGTTTAAGTCTTTTCCCGAGATGTAAAGTAAGGTGTCATCCGCGAATAATACTATTTTACAATGTCTAAGAACACTTTTTGCATCATTTATGTATAACAGGAATAGAGAAACACCCAAAAGCGAACCTTGCGGAACTCCGAACTTTACCTCTATCGAGTCAGATATTTCATCTCCGAATTTTGTTCGTTGGTATCTGCCATTTAAGTATGAATAAAACCACTCGTATTCTTTATCACGAATTCCATAAAGTTTAAGCTTTTCTAACAATATTTGCCGGTCTATTGTTTCAAAGGCTCGTTTAAAGTCCAGAAAAACTGCAATCACTCCATTACCTTGATCCATGTCTTTTCTCCATTCGTTTATGATGTAGTTCAACGCTGTTTCACAAGAGTGACCACTACGAAAACCAGACTGTTCTATAGCTAGAATTTTGTTATTTTCGATATATGCTGTAAGTTGCTCACTCACGACACGTTCCAGGATTTTTTCGAACATCGGCAACATGTTTATCGGACGAAAATTTTCACTATTTCTTGTTCCTTTTACTTTTTCAACCGGCACCACCATCGACTCCTTCCAACGGGTTGGAAAAATTCCATGGTTAAGTGATTCATTTACCAACTTCATTAAAACTGGGCCTAATATTTCAAGTGAATTATATATTATGTCTCTATTTATACCATAAATGTCTTTTTTATTATTGCACTTATTTATAATATCACAAATGGTTCTTTGATCACAGAATTTGAACTTAAATCTAGTAGCTATGCTTATCACAGAGGTTTCATATTGCACGTAAGGAATCGATCTAGTTATATCACAGATGCTTTCTACAAAGTAGGTGTTAAACTTATTGGCAATTATCTTTTTTAAGATTAATTTTTCCTAAACTATTCAATTAAACAACTTAATTTAAAAAGAAAATTATGGAATGGATGTCTGTCTTTACAAAAAACTATAGCATACGTGCTGGCATTCTTTTTGAATAAGTTTCGTGGCTTAAGTCAAACGGGATGTAGTAGGACCCCTTTCGGAATATTTTTTTCTTTTTTTCGGTGCAAACTAATCCTATTGCAATTTATTGCATCATATGTAAAACGCCCTGTATATGCATATGCATTCAAATTTAAGCCGGTGGTGAACTGTGTCGAATTTTGGATGTATTTTTTGGCACGTGAAGTGAACGTAACTGCAAAGAATTTTCTTTTGTTACAGTTTGTTTGGGGTAAGCCCTATAATTTCCATAGATTTACCTGGGGTGGAATCGGCTAAGGTGATTTGTGATAGTTGATAGTCACAATAATCAAATTCGGTCTGCGTAAGGTGATTGTCACATGTGATAATCATATTTTTGTGACTATTTCTTGTGACAGCTATTTTGTTGTCATTTTATATTTAAATATAAAATCCAAATTGTATTTTGATTTTCTGAGGTTCAAAAAAAAAAAAAACTTATCTATTAGTGCCTGTGAAATCATTTTAACCAAACCAAAATATGGAAATTGAAAAAAATGTAGGTACATACAGTAGAAAAGTGCAACTTTTGAGGATGATCCTCAGAAACAAACCCGAGCACATAATTCTGTCTACACACACATGTAAATATGTACATATAAGTTCTAAATTTTTGATAAATAATTGACGTTCACAAATGTAATCTTCTGTTACATTTGAATGGCTATAAGGCGAAGATGGTTTAAGACCACTCACAATGCATTAAGCACATTCGGTTTTATGAGATCAATGTTCGACTCTTCCCATACAAAAACTTTCTTTTTTCCAACAAATAACCAGGTTCATAAAACGTTCTCGGCTATTAAAAACACAAAATTTTCGTTTTAGGCAAATGGAGAAAAACTTAATACGGCTAAATGATAGTTAGAAAAGATTTTATTTTGTATAATAAAAGATTTTTAGATCTATGTGTTATGATTAAGAGCAAAAATATATATGAAGTTACGTGCAAAAGATATTTAACAATTAAATTTGGATATGAAGAGTTTTGCTACAAATGATTGTATATGGCCAGTTTCCATACCTACCCCCCTCTCTCAATTGCACCATCTAATATAATACCTCCACACTACTTCCCAATCTTCCATGACCCATTTAAAGATTTTTACAATAAAAACCCATGAGGAGCATTCCATGAAAAAGAGGAACCTTCAGCTCATTTACAAATATTTGAATTTTAAGTTTCAATGTACGTTTATAGCTAAACCGGTGAACTGATTTGCTTCAAACTTGGTACAGTGCATTAATATGTAATACTCTACGCAGAAAACTTGAAATTTTATTTTAGCTCCCCTAAAACGTCCAAAACGTGAGTGATTAATCTTCGAGTCTCTAAAATGCCTCACTAAAATAGACTGTGTTGTCATGTGAAATTGCCAGACCCTTACTTGGACTTTCGAATTCTCACTGCATTCAAACTAACAAAAATAGGATAGAGTACCAAATTCATAGCCTGTCAAAACCCAGCCAGGTGCTTAGCTATTAAAAAACTACTAAAAATTACTATCAAATTGAACTCTGTCCGACACGTGACGCGATTTGTCCGTACGTGACAGAACATTAAAAAATGGTTTGAAATATAACGATGTGCATTTTTGAAATTTTTTCTCGTTATTATCGCTTTTGATTCATTCTCATAATTTAGTTGTAACACATTTGTGATCGATGATCCATAGTTTCGCTGAAATTTGAACATTAAGATAGCAACCTAGAACATTGGTAGAATCGGCCCTTCCGAACGTGACAGATCTTCTCATTTTTTTTTATAAACATTTAAAGGAATACCTTCAGAATTTTTGCATATAATAAAAGATTCATGTAGAACCTGTTAAATAAAATTAAAATATGACATGTCTAAGTAACGTATCAAAAACTAGACGTTAAATGATAACATAAAAGTAGTTGAGTTTGTCCGTACGTGACCATGGAATGCTCCATGAACGTTTTAGTTCCTTTAGTTCCCTGTGATGTATAACAAGAGTTTTAAAAGCAAACCTATTGCAAACAATGGATATAGAAAGTTTTGATGCAAATCGCACTGTGTTTTGGGAACAATAACGGTATTTGAAATTAATATTAAAGGGGACTAGAGGGGTGAAGCTGTCAGACTTTCTTTCAAAACTATTCAATAAGCCCATCTTAACAAATCTGCATCAAAATCTCAATTTTTGATAAAAGTGGATATGACGAGTTTTGGTTCTCATCTACTCATTTGTATGAATCTACATATTTTTTCGTTTCATAGATTTGCCAGCTGAAGTTTGATTAGGTTAGGTTAGGTTAGGTTGATGGGCTGACGGTGGATCTTGTTCCCGTCACACTTAGATCAATGTTGATCCATTGTGGTACCCTGATGGATTGGACCATCCCTTTAAAAATATAACCTATGAAATCCTATGGAGCATCGAACCATTTAGAGGCGTTGATGAAGTTCATTAAACTTGAGATGTTATTTCCTGTTGACTTCGAGATTTCTGCTAGATCATTGAAGAAATAGCTACCCAAACATTTTTTCCTTATATTGCATAGTGCCGGACATTGACCTAGGAAGTGAAGGGTGTCTTCCTCTACTTCTACGTCACCGCAACCTCTGCATAGGTCTTCAGTACTTAGTCTCATCTTTTTCTTGTGGTAACCTAAGAGATTATGTCCCGTGATAATTCCTATTAAAAGATTCAGGGATCTCTTTTTCAGGTTTATGACATGGTGCGTTTTTTTCTTATTGTAGCTAGGCCACAAATTCTTTGTAGTGGTACAAGTTGCGAGTGAGTTCCATCTGTCATTGGTAAGTTCCACTATCTTCTTACCAATTGTCTGTTTAATGGCACAGGATGGAATTTTAACACCGGAGTCCGTTAGGCTTTGATCTAACGATGAACCCGTCCTTGCCAGTTCATCTGCTTTTTCATTTCCCAGAATTCCACAGTGCCCAGGAACCCAGCAGAGTCTGATGTTGTGCTGTGTGGCAAGAATCTTTAGCTCTTCGCGACAGCATGAAACCAGCTTGGATTTTATTTCTGTTGCAGAGATAGCTTTAATCGCTGCCTGGCTATCAATGTAAAAGGTGATATCAGCCCGTGGTATCGCCAACATTGAGATCTGTTTAGCAGCCTTAATCACTGCCAGAACCTCCGCTTGGAAGACACTGCTATAATCAGGGAGTCTATAAGAGTTCGATAAATTAAGGGATTCTGAAAAGAAACCAGCACCTACTCTCGTATCCATCTTTGAACCGTCTGTGTAAATTTCTACCATCGGTGTATCTGATTGTTGTAAACCAGCTTCCCATTCTTCTCTTGTGGGGATGGAAACAGAAAACGGTTTTTCAAAATTTGTACGGGGTGTTGTGTAGTCTGTGCATACATACCCCTCCGTAAATTTGTTCGTAATTTATGCATGACCTACAGAGTTCTTTTTCCAGCTATCGGTCTGGCTTAATCTTAGAGCACCATAGGCTGCAGTTTCTTGTACGAATAGATCTAGGGGTCTTAGATTGAGTATGGCTTCCATTCCCGCAGTGGGAGTGGACCTCATTGCCCCTGTGATTCCTATGCACGCTAGTCTTTGAACTTTGTTAAGCGTTTTATAATTACATTCTTTGTCCATCGCGCTCCATCAAACCAGGCTACCATATGTGAGGATCGGTCTTATAATGGCCGTGTACATCCACATTATGGTTTTAGGGTTTGGACCCCAGGTCTTACCAAAGATCCTGTTGCAGGAGTAAAAAGCGATCATGGCCTTCTTGGCTCTTTCTTTGATGTTCATACCCCAGTTTAGCTTTTTGTCAAGAATTACGCCTAAATATTTGGCATGATCTGATAGTCTAAGTTGGGTTCCTTCTATTGACGGTAGGACAAATTCTGGTATTTTCCTTTTGTTAGTAAAAAGAACCAGTTCGGTTTTTTGTGGGTTTACCGAAAGTCCACATTTCCCCGCCCAGGTACAGACTTTTGACAAAACGTAATTAATCTGTTCGCTGGTTGTGGAAATAAATTTTCCGGTCGCTAGCAGCGCCAGGTCGTCTGCGTAGGCTACTACTTTGACACCGCTATTTTTCAGCTCAATCAGGATTTCGTTCATAACTAGTATCCCCAATAGTGGTGAGAGAACTCCTCCTTGTGGAGTCCCCCTAGATGTGGATACTTTGATCCGTGCGTCCCCTAGTTCTGAGTTAATCCGTCTGTGTTTTAACATACAGATAATCCAGTTTACGAGGGAATTATCCACTTCAAGGTCTACAAGTGCTCTTTTTACCGCATCATTTTGTACATTATTGAAGGCGCCTTCAATGTCTAGAAAAGCTGCTAGAGTGTACTCTTTGTCGTTGAGTGATTTTTCTACTATACTTACTAAGTTGTGAAGGGCTGTTTCAACACCTTTTCCTTTCGTGTAAGCATGTTGGGCAGGTGACAACACATTCGGTTTTATATTACTTCGTATGTGTATATCTATTAGTCTTTCGAAGGTTTTTAAAACAAACGATGTAAAACTAATGGGTCTATAGTCTTTAGCTTCCGTGTGGCTTGGTTTCCCAGCTTTTGGTATAAAGACTACTTTAACTTCACGCCACGCCAAAGGAATATACCCCCACTTAAGGCTGCTTGCAAAGAAGCTCTTGAGATGTTGGGTAACGTGTTTAGTGTTCTTCTGTAGCATCATAGGGAAGATGCCATCTGTTCCTGGAGATTTGAAGGGTGAAAACGAGTTTACCGCCCAGTTAATTTTCTCCTCCGTTATAATATCTGGTGGCACCGTGTGCTCTGTTTGTACTGCATCCTCCAAGTTGTTACCGTCAAAGTTACAACCAGGAAAATGAGTTTTGATAAGGAGCTCCAGTGATTCTCCACATGATTCAGTCCATTGATCATTAGGATCTTTAAGAGACCCTAAGGGAACTGATTCTTTTGCTAAAACTTTTCTAAGTCTCGCTGATTCATTAGTTCCTTCAATTTGGTTGCAGAAGGTTAACCACGAGCTGCGTTTCGCCCGTTGAGTTTCGGCTTTGAATTTTCTTTGACTGTTTTTGTACGCTTCCCAGTCTAATTCGTTTCTAGTTCTTTTGGCTGTATTGAAAAGTCTTCTTGTTTCTTTTCTAATAATGCCAAGTTCGTGTGTCCACCAAGGTGGTTTCTTATTACCTGTCCTTACCTGTTTAAGGGGGCATGCTTTTTCGATAGCCTTATTTAGAATTTCTGTGAATTCTGTGGTGGCCATATCTAGGAGTTCAGGTCCATTTAGTGAATTATTTTCAAAGGATTTAATCCTTGTTTCTAATTCCCTATTGAAAGTATCCCAGTTAGTATTTCGAAGATTTCTAAACGGTTTCTGGGAGGCTATTGTGTCTGGTATGAGAAATTCAATGATTTTGTGATCAGAGAAAGATTGCTCATCCGACACCCTCCATTGTTCTATTGGTACTGTACTTGAGTTACTTGTTATGGTAACGCCAAGCACCTCCTTACAATTTTTTGTGACAAAAGTTGGTTCTCTACCCCTATTAGACCAGGAAAAATAGTACAAATCGTATGGGGAACCTTGAAAAAATTAATTCATGAAATATTTAAATTGGAATCGACGCAGAATTGCAACTTCTATAACATATCCAAAGTCCCCCAAAATCCCCGCATTGGCTTTTTGTGTAGATGCATTTGAAGAGGTGCAGACGGGGAGAATTTGGAGGTCTATCAAACTAAAATATTTGTTTGGGTAAAACCTGATCATATGATACATGCTTTAAGGGTAGTTTTTAACGCTGAATCTAATGAAACCAAATTCAAAATGATACAACCACCCACAAAGAAGTTATAGTCCTTTTTATGTAATGATGACTTTTTTTCAGGTACAACAGGTAAAATATTACCGAAAACCCTTTGAAAATAACGGTATGTTAATGAAACTTGGAAAGAATGTTTCATTTGTCATAGGAACTAAGAATCAAGAGAGTCCCTAAAAATATCCATGGTGAAAGGGTGTTTTTTTTAAGGGGGAGGGGCAACAAAGAATGTTAACCATAACACCCACGTAAAAACTCTTACACTCATGAAACTCGCCAAAAATATTAAACTCTTCATGGCAACCAAGAATCAAAATAGTCCATACAAATATCTTTGTTCTAATAGTGTTTTTGGTGACTGTTAACTTTTGACTTGTTCTACGGAAATACGATTTCAAAAATTAATTTTTGCTTGAAAAGGCCCATAACTTTGTTATGGGTGCTTGTATCGTTTTCGTTTTGCTTTTATTAGATTCAGCGTTAAAAAATACCCTTAAATCATATACCATACTTTGTGTATATACCTCAATTACACCAAATCGGAATTTTGGCTCAAATCTTCCAACTTCTTCCCAGATTTTCCCTCTCTTTAATAAAAAACCCCAGAACAAATATATTTATGAGCACTATTTTGATTCTTGGTTGCCATGACAAATTATATATTTTTGGCGAATTTCATGAGTGTAAGAGTTTTTACGTGGGTGTTATGGTTAACATTCTTTGTTGCCCCTCCCCCTTAAAAAAAAACACCCTTTCACCATGGATATTTTTAGGGACTCTCTTGATTCTTAGTTCCTATGACAAATGAAACATTCATTCCAAGTTTCATTAACATACCGTTATTTTCAAAGGGTTTTCGGTAATATTTTACCTGTTGTACCTGAAAAAAAAGTCATCATTACATAAAAAGGACTATAACTTCTTTGTGGGTGGTTGTATCATTTTGAATTTGGTTTCATTAGATTCAGCGTTAAAAACTACCCTTAAAGCATGTATCATATGATCAGGTTTTACCCAAACAAATATTTTAGTTTGATAGACCTCCAAATTCTCCCCGTCTGCACCTCTTCAAATGCATCTACACAAAAAGCCAATGCGGGGATTTTGGGGGACTTTGGATATGTTATAGAGGTTGCAATTCTGCGTCGATTCCAATTTTAATATTTCATGAATTAATTTTTTCAACCTCGGAACCTATTTTTCCTGGCCTATATTTGCTACTAATAAATTGTTCTCAATAAGAAATTCAAAAAGAGACTCACCTCTAGTATTGATGTTAGTGCTACCCCACTGAGAGTGATGCGCATTAGCATCGCATCCTAGCACTAGATCGAGTTTCAGCTCCGCAGCATGTTTAACTAACTGACTTGTTAGGTCAGCTGGTGGTCCTTCCGTCCCGTCGTGAGGCATATAGCATGATGCTATAATGAGCGGTGGTAACCCATCTCTCTCCAACTTGACGGCCGTCTGATCTAAATTACTGTATTTGGATAGAAGAAAAAGGTTAAACTGTTTTCTAGCTACGATACAGGTTCTAAAGCTACTGTTTGTTCCCACCTGAGCAGTTTTGTACAGTATAGTTCCTTTTGTATTCAGCCCTCTGATTTTTCCACCTGCTAACCAGGGTTCTTGCACGAGGGCGACGTCAATTTGTCTATTCTCCATGAGATAGACTAGGTTGGCACTGGCAGCTTTACTGTGATGAAGATTTATTCGAACAAATTTCATGATTAGTTTTTAACTACCGACCCCCTATTTACCTTTTTATTCTGATTGGCTATTAGCCTGAGTCTGCATCGGTTTGTACCAATGCGAACCTTGAAGCCAATTTTTCGCAGAAGTGGCAGAGATTTCTGGCTGAGTAGCACCGTCACTTCTGTACCTTCGGCGGTCTGCTCTCCCACATCGATAACATCCCAGTTTTGACTGAGCTGGTCGGTATTTAGGGATCTAAGGTATCTTTCGATACGGTCCCTCGGGATTACAGGTCCTCTAATCACCAATTTCGCTTTAGGCCGTGTGATGTTTCTGATATCCTCCTTATTAATAAGACGGAGATCAGCATTCTGCCAAGGAACACTGGTGTTTTTTACAAAATCTTGGAGCCATGCATAGGTATATTTATCCTCGCATGCTAGAAGCTTGAAACCTTGCACGGTTGCGAGGGTACCGAAGAGGGGCAGTGGCCCATTCTTAACGATAGCCTCGTTTACCGCGTCAAGGATTCTAGACTCCAAGAGCTTCCATTGGTCTTCCGTCAGCTTCCGCGATGGGTTTCCAAAGTCAGCAATAGCCGCCTGTTGGCCCTCCACGGTCACTTTCGAAAAGCCTAGCTTTTTTCCTCTTATTTTCCGGTGAGGAATTCTTCGTCGAAATCGTGTCGTCATTCCTTACTCTTTTGGATGACCCTGCAGTAGGGTGTGAGTCAGAGTGGGGCGGGAGGCCCAGCTGCTCTTTCTCCAACAACGTCCTTTGGGTCACCTTGGAGTTCGGTTCGTTGTGTCCGTCCTTTGTCGTGTCCTGTACTCGCTGATACGATCTATCCAGGGCTTCCTTTTCTTTTTTCGTTAAGGACTCCGGATTTCTTTTACTTAGCCGCCGAATGATCTTCTCAGCATTTCGTTTTTGTCTGCGTTGTATTTCTCTGTCGCTTAGGCGACCCTTTGGCTTACGTCGCACTCGCGTTACAGATACCGCGCTGTCTTTAGTCCTGTTCCTTCTGCTTGGTTTGAGGGAATTACTCGCATTTGGGTTGCATTTAGGGCTATGGCCCATAATGTTTTCCGCATGCTTATCCTTCCCTCTGGCCTCAACGTCAATTGTCTTCTCATCTACGAGACACGTAGGAGCGAGAGGCTCCATGCTTTGTCTAGTCTTTGAGAGAGACAAATCGTCGATGTGCATATGTCCTGTGGCATTGCTACGTCTGGGACTTGGGGGGTTCAAAACCCCTGGGTTGTATGTGAGGCTATGGCCCTGCATGCTTCCCAGGTGCACGGACTCCCCGAGACTCCCACCCGAGTTAATCGTCGCAACTTCCAGTCCCGTAGGAGCGGGAGGCTCCATGCAACGACTGGTTGATTGCTTAGATTCCTCAGGTATCGGTAGGTGCATGTCCGTTGTTTGGTCTGTCGTTAGACCGGTTGATGGTGTCACCCTGCACTTACGTTGGGTTTTCCCTTCGTAAGAGTTTGGTGGTCCCATCAACTGATCTCCGCTCATGGCTTTCGCACAAGAAACCTCCTCCGATGTACAGGCGTGAGGCCCGTTCTTCATTGAAGGCTCCTCCTGCAGAATGTCATATGCGGTTTTTAGTCGTTTCCGTTCTAGTTCAGTCAGGTCAATCCACCTCTTTGAACCAAGTCGTTTGATTGTCTTCTTACTGTTGGCGATTTTACTTCGCCTCGAGGAGGTGGACAATCTTGAAAGATTGGAGCTAGCTACGGAGCAGCAGTCACTGATATCATCAATATCCACTGTTCCGACACTAGTTCCATCTCTCACTCCGAGGTTGGCAAAGGGGTCGAGAAGAAGGTCTTCCTCTTCCTCTGTCAAAGTCTTGTCCGTTTCGTTTAAGTGTTCGTCGTCGATGTTTCGTTTAGTGGAAAGTTTTGTCACTGGCGACTTCTCTCCTTCAGTTAACGAAAGAGCCAAGCCCGCGCCGGCAGCCGTGACCTCTGCCGACGTTTTGGCACATATCCGTACCAGTGTTTCATTCTTATTAGTCGTACTTTCCATGTTTTCATAGGTTTGAGTTTGTTAGTTA
Organism: Dasysyrphus tricinctus; assembly: GCA_963921185.1. Taxonomy (NCBI): domain Eukaryota; kingdom Metazoa; phylum Arthropoda; class Insecta; order Diptera; family Syrphidae; genus Dasysyrphus; species Dasysyrphus tricinctus. The sequence goes on along the minus strand of OY992531.1, from coordinate 111,662,678 downwards.
GTTTGGTTCTGCAGCTGGATTGCTGGAGAACCCCACGTAAGCACCCCCACCAACGTCAAGGTCAAACTCTTGGGGGTGTGAAGTTTGATTAAATCACATTTCTCCCATTGGAGTTGATGGAAGCCAACTCAAGTTAGTTCGGAATGGCTAAAATGGGCCAGAATATGTGAGACAACTTCTTCAAGTTTCAAATTCAAATAAATGCATTTTTGACAGCTCTCAGTAGTTGTCTCTCAAAGTGATGCCAATTTTTAATAATTTTTGGTGATCACCATACACAGACGGAAATTTAATGTCGTTTTTCATTGAAATCTGAAAGATTTGATTTTAAAATCTAGAATTCCTGTCTTGAATGAAACATCTGGGCATATTTTTGAGAAGATTCAGTTAATACACAGCATACATACACGCATCCACATAAAAATGTCATATGGAGTCGACAAAAACATACAAATTGCCCTTTTTCGATTTCTCGTTTGACAAGTGAATGTTTGCATGTATGGGTGAATGCAGATCAAATCTCTCAAACTAAAAAGATCTCATCTTTCGTCTTCACATCTCATCTTTTTATGAATAAAACATGAAAAAATTAAAGAGTGCAAATCTTTTCCCAAAAAGATCAAATCTTTTCAACAGTAAAAAACAATATAAGTTGATCACATTTGATTATCATAAATGTGACAATCACCAATCACCATAGCCGATTCCACCCCTGACTAAATTTTGTATCAATTTATTTATTTAGTATAGTTTACTACTTAAAACAGATTTTTTTTATTCATACAATTGCAATAGAATAATAATAAAGTATACTAATGTAATTGACAATTACGAAGAAAATAAATAAAATTTACTGACTGGTGCAATTTTTATTGACTTTGACCAACATTGAGAACTGTCCATTTGTTTTAAGCCCAACGAATACTTAATTTTATAATTTTTGATGTAATGATGATTTGTAATGTAACAAGCTACTTTTTTTTTTACAGAATCGGAGCTTTGCCGTTCTTCAGCGATCTCAAGGAATTCTAAATATTTTCTCAAAAATTCTATAAAATATACATTTCCCCAACATTTCGACCTCAACGTTCTTGACGAAACAATAGCAATTGTGCTACATGTTCGTAACGTTGATAACGAGTCTATTGATTTAATAAAAGATGACAAGTTCTTTCACATACAATTTACATCAATAGGAGCTGGGTATTATCCTTCCCATTACGCATTTTATTTTGAGTTCCTTGAACAAAGTGCTGTGGAAATTGATTCTGTAGACGCAGAAGCATGGGATAACAATGTCGTTTTGAGTTTAAAGTTGAAAAATTTCCGAAATATTGAATACTATCATGCTGGCCTCGATAATACCAATTTAAAACTATTTAGAATTAAAGATGAATTCATATTAACCAATGCAAAAGAAAAAAAACTTGATGATCACCAATCTAAGTTAGAAGTATCTGTAGAACTGTCAGATAATGAAAAATCTGTGCAAATTGAAATTAAACCGAGAAAATCGAAAGTTTTTAATTATTGCAAAGATGAGGAATATGATGAACTAAAATCAAATTCAAGGTGCAAAAAAAGCAGAAAAACAAACAAAAAACTTCGCTCATTTTCCGAGTCAACTTGTGACGACATTAAACAACAAAATAAAAAGTCAACACCTTCTGGGTCAAACAATAAAAATGTTAAAGTCAATGATTTCAAACCACCTGAAAATAGTAATGCGAATAACAACAAAACCAATGTTTCATCTCCGGTAGTAATAAATAATGGTGAAGGAAGTAACATTCAAATACCATTCAACCGAAAACAAAGAAGCTATTCGGAATCGCGTAACCAAAGCGCTCCGACGTTCAAAGGTATTCTCAAGCATAACTCCCGATATTTGCGCAATATGTCGGACAGTTGTTCGTCGATCGAAGAACAAATATCGTACTCGTGTCTTATTGACGGTGAGCTGAAGTTCTCGCATTCATTTAGTGATATTCCAGAAGAAAAATCTTCTCAACATGGTCTCTCAGAAAGTTGCAAGAAGACTGTTAGATTTAGCGACGTGATCAAGAAAAACATTTTTCGGTAAGAATTTAACTAGCTATATATATGTATGTACAGTGTTGGCCAAAACATAAGTAACTTTTTCATGAAATAAAACTCTGGTCTATAACTGCCTGGATTTTAAAATATTTAATAATCTTTTAATAAATAAATGCTCTTATTATTCCCAAAACAAAATGAATAATTACAAAAATGATGTTTCATAACTAAAAATATAAAATAATCAAAGAATAATGATAACAAGTCCCTTTTTACCTGGTCAAAACATAAGCAACTTTTTAAAATAGCATATTTTTAATTAAATTAAGTTCTTAATTTTAATATTTTGTGAAAAAACTTTGTTTTTTATCATCGCACTGCTGTCCAGATAGAATTAAGATTAAGATAGGGTAGGTTAATTACATGCTGAAAAGTGTGTATTTCAATAATCTGACGATTTGAGCGTGGCCTAAGGTAATGGGAGGGTTAAAAACTTGCAAAAACAACGGAAAAACTTCAAATATAAAACAATAACTTTTTTAAAAGCCAAAAATCTGTTCTTTAATCCTACATTTAAATTGAATTATTTGTGTCAATAGTTTTCAAAATACTTGCATTTAAGAGTGTTCCGAACTGAACAAAACTAGTCATTTGCTTACTTTTTTTTTTCGTATATACATAAGACCGTTTTTTTTTTTCATTTTCATGAGATACTTTTTTTTATTAAATTTTTTAATTTTAAACTCATTAATACGCCTACTAGTGACCAATTAGTCACTAGTAGGCGTATTAATGAGTGTCAAGTTAGCAAAGCAACTTTGACGAATCGAAAAATGGTTAGTTGGATAATTTGCCGTTAATTAGACGTTAATTAGTTGTGACAATTCCGAATTTGTCGTTCAATGTTTTCTATGTTTTTTTGGGTGCTTTGCTAACTTGATATCAAGTTAGCAAAGCACCCTGTCGAAAATCAGTAAAAACTTTTTATACCTGATGGTTTATGGCTTAATAATTTGCCGTTAATTAGTTGTGAGAAATTCAATTTGATCGTGCAATGTTTTCTGTTTTTTTTTGGTGCTTTGCTAACTTGATATCAAGTTAGCAAAGCAACTCTCACGGACCGAAAAATGGATAGGTGCATAGTTTGTCGTTAATTAGTTGTGACAATTTCTTTTTTTTTTTTATTGATGTTTATTTAGCATAAAAAGCTATTTTTTGCATTTTAATTACAGTTAATATAATTTTAAATAAATAAATACATAAATAATATATACGATATATGTTAGGTACATTTCAGTAATTCATTTTGACAAACAGTAGTATTTCACGTTTATATCTCGTAATACTTGTTTCTATTTTTACATTATTTGGCAAACTATTAAAAATTAGTAACCCTTTGTAGAACAACATATTTTGGGTTCTATTGTTTGAGAAGAATTGCACATTGAAATTATTATTGTTTCTTAAATTATGTGGCTGAACATCGGCCCTTCTTATTAATCTTCGTTGTAAATAATTTGGCATTAAACTATTTTTTATCTTGAATATAAATAACAATGTACTAAATATAATTCTCTGTTTAACACTTAGCCATTTTAATCGATTAAGCATTTGATTTATTGATGTGTATCTACTACAATATAAAATTGAACGCATGGCTTTATTTTGTAACTTTTGAAGTTTTTGAATCATACCTATAGATCCCAATAATAGTATTGTAGGACAATACTCAAAATGGGGTCTTATTGTGGTAGTATATATTTTAATTGCCATTGAAATACATAATTTCTTTCTTATTCTACGAAAGAAACCGATTTTCTTGGCTATCTTTTTACACATATTTTCAAAATGTTGTTTAAAGGTTAGGTTACTATCTATTATAATTCCTAAGTATTTTATTTCTTGAATACATTCAAATTCTTCCACATAGTTTATTTCAATATTTGACGGTAGCAACATTATCTTAGTTTTTTCTGTGTTAAGTTTCAATTTGTTCATATTAAGATATATTTTTACATTATTTAAATCTTCTTTCAATTTATCTACTGCATCGTTAATATTATCTTCATTGACATATAAGAGACCATCATCAGCAAAAAACACTATTTGACAATTTCGTATTATTTTTTTGATATCATTTATATACAATATATCTGTGGTGTTTGGTAGAAACCTGATAACTCCATTTTAAAATTAGCGTCTTTACGCCCACTTTAAAACAAGCTAGAGTGTAAACGAGGCCACAGATTTTCTTCAAATTTTGAATACTTATGAACATAACTTTTGAAAAATTATGTTTCAAATTTGAAGAAAATCGGTTCACCCGTTTAGGTTGTAGGTCGATGTAAAGTGGACGCAAAGACGCAAATTTTAAAATGGAGTTATCATGTTTCTACCAAACACCACAGATATATAACAATGGGCCCAACATTGCCCCTTGTGGTACGCCTAAATCATTAGATATAGTGTTTGACATTTCATTATTAAATTTAACCATTTGTTTTCTGTTTTCTAAATATGATTTGAACCATAAATATTCTATTCCTCTCACCCCAAAATTGTACAATTTTTTAAGTAATATCTGTCTGTCAACAGTTTCGAAAGCACGTTTAAGATCGAGGAACACTGCAGCTATTTTCTTATGTTCGTGTATTTTCTCCTTCCAATCAGCCACAACGAAGTTCAATGCAGATTCACATGAATGCTTTCTGCGGAAACCGGATTGTTCATCCATTATTATTTTATTTTCTTCCAAGAATTTTTCAAATTGAATTTGTACCACTTTTTCTAATATCTTTTCATGTATAGGTAGCATATTCACTGGCCTGAAATGTTCACATTTATTTGTATTTGCAACTTTTTGTACCGGAACTATCACAGATGTTTTCCAATTAGCCGGGAAGATCCCGTTTATTAATGAATAATTTATAATTTTAAGTAGAGCTGGTCCAACATAGTTAAAACTATCTTTCAATAATTGTTTATTCATAAAGTTATAGTCATTCTTGTTGGGCATCATTTCCACTATTTTCAAGAGTTCATCTATCATATCTAATGTTTTAAATTTAAAACAGTTTGCACTTTGTTCCGCATAATTTACCCACGGTTCATTTTGAATATCTTCATTAATTTCTTTTACACTTGTTATAAAATATTGGTTAAACTGATTTGCAATTGACTTATTATCAACAATTTTAATTTGACCGAACTCAATACTTTTGTTTTCACTTTCCATTTGACCTAACACTAGAGTTTTAATTGTTTTCCACATTGTCTTTTGACTGTCTGACTCATTTATTTTGTTTTCAATGAACACGCGCTCTGCTTTATGTAAACTCTTTGTATATGCATTTCTAGTCCTCTTATAATTTTCCCAATCTTCCGTAGACCCAGTAAGAATAAACTTTGAATAACTCTGAATTTTTTGAGATTTAAATGTTCGAAGGTCTTGGTTGAACCAACTTATTTAACTATCATTATTATTTATACTCTTTTGTACTATAAATTTTCCTATTACATTTAAAATTTCTTTTTCAAAAATATCACTCGTTTGATCATTCACTTGGGTTACAATGCTAATAGTATTTATTTCACTTCGTCTTATGTTTTGAACAAATTGAAAACTGTTATATTTTAAATATTTTATTATTTTAGGTTTATCACAGTTCTGTTTAGATTTAATATTAATTTTAAATGTAATTGTTTCATGATCACTAAGTTTTAGTTGATTATCAACTTTTACTATACAGTTTTGAATATTTGCAACTACGTAATCTAAGAAAGTCTTACTTGTTGGAGTTATCCTCGTGGGTTCAAGGACTAGTTGCTTGCATAAATGTTCCCGAAACATACACTCAAGTTCATTTTTGTATATGCTATTTACAAGCCAATCTATATTGAAATCACCTAGAATAACTAAGTTTTCTTTTCCTTCTAACTCTTCCAACCATTCATTCATGTTGTCACAGAAATTTCTTATTGACGAACTCGGGGAACGGTATAGAGCAAAAAATGTCACTTTTTTATTTTCAATTTGCACTTCTACAATTAAAATCCAAACATTTAATTCTAATTGAAAATTTCTTAAAATATTAAAGTCCCAACATTTTTTTAAATATATCACTACACCTCCTGTATGTGACGATGTACTTTCACACTTTATAATATTATAATTTTTGATATTCACTTCGGAGTCAAACACCCACTGACCTAAATGAGTTTCAGTTAAAATCACTAAATCATATTTCTTTTCAATTATTAAATTTTTAATTTCGGTAAAATTATTTGTAAGTCCTTGAATATTTAATAGTACACAGTCAAATGACTTTGATTGCTAATAGGCAAATTTAGTACGTTCTTGGCTTATTCTTCTTATGTATACTGGACAATTCACATCTCGAGCGTCATGATTAGGATCAATCTCCATCCCCATATTTTCTATTGTCATAACACAATTTTTACATTTTAAGACCTCACTTGTACATTCTTTCCATATATGTTCTTCACTACTACACTTGGGGCAACATAGGTTTTTAGTGCATTCTTTAGCCATATGATTAAATCCCCAACACTTGAAACATCTTCTTATACTGACTTTATCATACACTGCGCACTTATTCCAGCCAACATTTAAACTTGGTTTTTCTACTTCCAAAATGTCTCTAAATAATTTGCCATCTGTTTCAATTATTGCATTATATTGCGTTTTATATTGAAACCTTTCATAACACTTTATTATTTTCATTTCTCCTTCAATTTTATTTTGTTTTTTCAATACTTTAATCAAATTGTCTTCATTAACCTCTTTATCTATTCCTATTACCACAATTTTTGGTGCAACCAACGATGGAATATTTACATTATATTTTTCTCCCAATTTTTCTTTCAATTGTGACTCAATCTTTTTTGAGGATTCTTCATTTCCACATTTTATTACCACTGATCCATTTCCACTTTTTGACACACCACTGATTTGCAGCGCGAGATCAGCTGGATCAATGTTTTCTTTTATGTCCTCTTTTGTTTTTTCACTGTTTTGTTCTATATTTGCTTTTGGCTTAACAATAACTGGTGGTATATTATTTATTGCCATTTCCGCATATGTTTTTTTTTCTTTCCACTATATTTGTCTCTTTCTCACCAAGGCTTTTTATACTTTTAATTATTATTTTTAACTCTTCTTCTTGTTTATTCAAAGCAATTTTATTTTCGTTAACTACTTTGAGTACACTATCCATTTTTTCCATTATACATACTACTCATATATGGTTTGCAATTGTCACACACGAATAGTATGTTTTTATTTTTAAGCAAACCTAACTCGAATTTCCCTAATTCACTGCATTTTTGGCAAAAAACATTTCGGCAGAAAGCTGAGCACATTACAAAGCTATCATTTCTACCTGCAACTTTTTTGCACTCTTCACACACTGTTACAATTTCACTCATTGTGCACTCAGTTATGTAACACTATATATTCTTTTCAACGGTTTTGGTTTCAACTTTAAATAAAACTTTTTCTCTTATTTTATGCGAAATCTTATTAATTTGTTTGTCTTTTTTCACTTTACTTTGATTAATATCAATGTCTTGTTTGCAAACAACCTTTACGATTTACTCTCGCGCGGATTGTTTATTTAATTCGATTTTTTTACTTCTCTAACACTTTGCTAAACGTCTGTTCACTCGGAATCTCACTATTCTATCGAATTTGTCGTTCTATGTTTTCTATGTTTTTTGTTTTGAAAAGTGGTAAAAACTTCTAAAATTCAATATTTTAGTACTTAATAATTTGCCGTTAATTAGTCGTTAATTAGTTGTGAAAAAATAAATTTTGTCGTGCGATGTTTTCTATGTGTTTTTGGGTTATTTGTTTTCTATGAGTGTCAAGTTAGCAAAGCAACTTTGACGAATCGAAAAATGGGTAGGTGGATAATTTGCCGTTAGTGACAATTTTGAATTTGTCGTGCAATGTTTTCTATGTTTTTTGAGTTCTTTTGTAGCTTGACGTCAAGTTGGCACATTGCTATCTGAAAATGGGCTTAAATCTGTTTATACCGGACGGTTTATGGCTTAATAATTTATCATTAACTAGCCGTTAATTATTTGTGATAATTTTGAATTGGTCATTCTATGTTTTCTATGTTTTTCGAAAAGTTGTAAAAACTTCCAAAAATTCAAATGTTATTCCTTGATAACTTCCCATTTATTAGTAGTTAATTAGTTGTGAAAAATTAAATTTTGTCATGCGATGTTTTCTATGTAATTTTGGTTATTTGTTTAATATAAGCATTAACGACGGAAAATAATTATTAACAGCAAATCATCCACCTACCCATTTTTTGATTAGTGAAAACTGATTTGCTAACCTGACGCTCATAGAAAACAAATACCCTAAATTACATAGAAAACATCGCATGACAAAATTGAATTTTTCACAACTAGTTAACTACTAATAAATGGGAAATTATCAAGGAATAACGTTTGAATTTTTGGAAGTTTTTACAACTTTTCGAAAAACATAGAATGACCGATTCAAAATTATCACAAATAATTAACAGCTAGTTAATGCTAAATTATTTAGCCATAAACCATCCGGTATAAACAGATTTAAGCCTATTTTCAGATAGCAATTTGCCAACTTGACGTCAAGCTACAAAAGAACTCAAAAAACATAGAAAACATTGCACGACAAATTCAAAATTGTCACAACTAATTGAAGACTAGTTAATGGTAAACTATTAAGCCATAAACAGCTCGGTATTACCAGTTTTAATCCCTTTTAAAGGTGGTGCTTTGCTAACTTGGTATGAAGCTAACGAAGAATTAAAAAAAACATAGAAAACATTGCACGATTGAATTCAATTTTTCACAACTAATTAATGACTTATTAACGGCAAATTATTAAGCCATAAAACATTAAGTATAAGAAGTTATTCACACTTTTCGAGTAGTGTCAAGTTAGCAAAGCACCCAAAAAAACATAGAAAACATTGAACGACAAATTCGAAATTGTCACAACTAATTAACAACTAACTAACGGCAAATTATCCACCTACCCATTTTACGATTCGTCAAAGTTGCTTTGCTAACACTCATAGAAAACAAATAACCCAAAAACACATAGAAAACATCGCACGACAAAACTTATTTTTTCACAACTAATTAACGACTAATTAACGGCAAATTATTAAGCACTAAAATATTGAATTTTAGAAGTTTTTACCACTTTTCCAAACAAAAAACATAGAAAACATAGAACGACAAATTCGAAATTGTCACAACTAATTAACGACAAATTATGCACCTATCCATTTTTCGGTCCGTGAGAGTTGCTTTGCTAACTTGATATCAAGTTAGCAAAGCACCCAAAAAAACATAGAAAACATTGCACGATCAAATTGAATTTCTCACAACTAATTAACGACTAATTAACGGCAAATTATTAAGCCATAAACCATCAGGTATAAGAAGTTTTTACTGATTTTCGACAGGGTGCTTTGCTAACTTGATACAAGTTAGCAAAGCACCCAATAAAACATAGAAAACATTGAATGACAAATTCGGAATTGTCACAACTAATTAACGACTAATAAACGGCAAATTATCCAACTAACCATTTTTCGATTCGTCAAAGTTGCTTTGCTAACTTGATACTCATGGCGTATTATTGTACTAAAAAAAAAAACATTTAGTAAAAGTAACGGATTTTAACTTCCAAATTTACATACATTTTCTGTCAAAAAGTGCCTTTTGAGAATTAAAAATTTCAATATCAGATGATACAATTATGATTATATAATTAATGAAAATTGTGGAAAATAAATTGAATTTATATCCACTGCAAAAAAGTTGTCAAAAAAATATCGTTAGGTATACAAAATTGACTGTCAAAAATGTGTTTTTTTCAAAATTTACAAGCATTTTTTTGTATTATTAAACTTTGTATTCGGTACAAAATTAAAAATTTTCTCCAATAGTGGCATGATAAAAATATAGAATTTTATGTTATTAAACATTGTTTTGCAAAAAGTGCTATAGTGTAAGCTTCATGTGCCATTTTTACCATTTTCTCGTTTTCTTGGGGTCTTTTACCAAAAACGAGAGCACAAAATTAAAATGAACAAACAAGTTTATCTGTCCATAAACACCTTAATTGTTTTGATCGGACAAGTAGACGCTTCACAATATTTTTCATGAAATCACAATTTGTAAAAAAAAAACGCAGAAAAAGATGTTTGGATCAATTGTTCTCAAAATTGTGAAATGAAAAACTAAATTTTCTTTTTGCGGTCAATGCTCAGATTAATTTTGAATCGAACACAAAAAACCGGAAGCTTTTATGACTTCTAGTTTTAAGAAAATTGAAAATTACCGATACTACTTTTTCATGAGATAATTATATTATCATTATGTAGCGGTTCTCATTAGTAGCTATTGACATTGGAAACAGAGAATACATTCAAAGTTCTTTAAATGCAAACGAAATTTGGCAAACACCGAACCTCGCACATACCCCAAATCCTATAGTGAGCCCAAGCAGGGTGGTTGCATACATATCTCACTTTTAAAATGCAGCCGTAATGCTGGCAATGCAAGCAAATTACAAATATCTCAAAAAAATAGTATCAGTAACTTGCAATTTTCTCAAAAACTAGAAGCTTTCGGTTTTTTGTGTTCGATTCAGAATTAATATGAGCATTGACCACAAAAAGAAAATTTAGTTTTCATTTCACAATTTCAGAAAAAATGATCCCAACATTTTTGCTGTGTTTTTTTAATCAAAATTTTGAGTATTGAATAAAAATTTTTTGAAAACTATTGACACAAATAATTCAATTTAATTTAACCGTTTTTGTTTTGTATTTTAAGTATTGTAGTTGATTTTTAATATTTATTTTTCCATTTCAGTCATTTTTTTTTTTTTTTTCGAAAATCGCCTCTACCTCCTAAACGGGGTGACATAGACCCCCCCCTCTCATAGTAAAAACTGCTTGTACATATTTGACCCTTCAACAAAAATCCGTTTTCAATTTTTGGCGCGCAAGTTATTATACTCCTCCGTGATTTAAAAAATCCTGAATAAAAATGTTTTCTCTTTTCAAATCGTCAGATTAAGAAAATCCCTCCAGATAATCGTCAGATAGGTTCAGCACATGTAGGACATCAAGTTGAACCATATATATCAAAATCTGACGCGCTCGAGTATTTCAAAATTACGATTTTTTTTTTTTGCATTTTCAAGAAGCTGCCGCAAGCTTGTGTCACATCCGAATCGTCAGTCTTTTGAATGTGAGCATCCTTGGGGGTCACATAAAATCCCCTCTTAAAATCGACGCTCGAGTAAATCCATTTGTTTTCCAATTTCTAGACGCAGGCCATATATGTACACTATCAACAATATCTGACGCGCTCGAATATGTGTCCATGTGACGTTTTTTCCCCCCCACCGATAAAACGGTATACTTTACTAACATTTTTTTCTCTCTATCATCAAATCTTCAAAGTATATATGTGTCCACGACTTTCGAGTAAATCCACATTTAGCATCGTGGGCTCCCCTGCTAATATCTTCACTTTTCGAGCTCCTTAGAATCGGAACTCGTTGAACTGTATACCCAGGTATTTGACGTTATTTGTAGCTGGAAGTTTAGTTCCATCGGGCAGGGTGATCTTGGTGTTTCTGTAGTTGGTGGCTGAGCTTCCTCTTCTACTTCCCGAGCTACTTGGTCGTTTGAAACGTTCGGATTTGGCCGAATTGATTTTGGAGCCCCAGCGATGGTAGTACTCGTATAGAAGTCTGATGTGGGCTTCAACTCTTCTAGCTGCGAATATCGGTGACATGAAATTGGCGAAGGTGAGGGAGTCGTCGGCAAACAGAAGAGTCTAGGCGTATTCTGGCTGTGGCTGGTCTGAAGTATATATGTTGAAGAGGAACGGTTCAAATTTAGATCCTTGAGTGACTCCGGCTCCAGTTGTCCTCGTTGTTGACTGGCATCTTCCAATTTGCACGAAGAACGACCTGGAATGAAGAAAATTGTAAATAATTTTAATTATTGAATCCGGAAATCTGAGTTGGTAAAGTTTTTGAACAAGTCCCTGTATCCATACGCTGTCAAAAGCGAGAAAGCATCCGACAGTCACTTGATGACTATTTAAGGAGAGGGTGACATCGTGCTGGAGCTTTAGAAGTTGATTCAGTGTTGAGTGATTATCCCGGAATCCAAACTGCATATCCGAGATTATGCGGTTGTCGTTGCAGAATGATTTAAATTTTTATTTCTTATTATTTTTTATTTCTTATTATTATAATTTATATATTTTTAAGTAATCTAAAAGAGTATTTTGATCTCAAATTGATGAAATAAACTAAACTAGACTACGCATTGTTTAGGAACAACACAATTTAAAAATCGTCTGAGTATTAGCTCCTCGAGTATCTTACTCATGTTGCACAGAAATGAGATAGGCCTGTAACCAGAGACGTCTTTGTTGTTGTTCTTTTTTGGTGTAGCCACAATTTTGGTGGGAAAGTAACAGTTGTTGAAGCAATTGTTGAGGATAATTGCCAAGAAGATCATCACCGAATGCTGCAGTCTCTTCAGGACGAAGTTGGAGATATTGTCCGGGCCTGTTGATTTTTTTGGATTACTTCTATGAATGACTTCCTCCATTTCTTCCGGAGAAGTGAACTCGTGGTGATCCGTGGGGTTGCTGGTGGGGTTGGTATTGCTAAAGTGTACAATTTCTTGAAATGCTTGAGCGCGCTGCACTGATGTGTTGACTTCGTCAAGGAACTTAGAGTCTGATGGTGGAATTTGGTTTGTAGTGTTCTTCGAAGTAGTCAGCAAAGGCCTTGGCCTTGTCTTCGTTGCTAGTAACATCCCTAAGAGTAGTTGTGATGACATCTGGCATTGGCGGCCTCTTACCAATGATACTATTGATCTTTTTAAATGTGTCGGGTCCCGGTTTAATTGTTTGGAGTCTCTTCCAGAGGAGTTCCTTAAAATGATGTTCACACACTGCAGCTCACTTAAAACGGCCTGGTATTTTGTGTTGGTAGTATTTCTTTCGTTGAAATCCCCGATCAATCCGACAGCACAGTCGGATCCTGTGTTTATGATCCTGTTCATGGTGTGTAGATCGTCCTTGATGTCTGCTGGCCTTGCGGAGCACTTGTTGTAGATACTGATGATCGTCAGGGTTTCGTTTGTTCCCAACTGTATAGTGACGGAGGTAGCTTCAAAGCATTTCAGGCCAGAAATAACCATTTCAGTCGCACTGCCGAAGATCTTCTTGTTTAGGTAGAGAGCAGTTCCTCTTGTTCCCTCCTTCTTATCGTTTCTGAAGGTTTTGTAGTTGGTGAAATCAATGTTGTTCCTCTTGGTGACGTTTGTTTCGCTTATAAGGGCTAATCCGGGGTGTTTTTCTTCAGGAACAGGTTGAAGGATGTCCTCTTTTCCAGGCTATATAACGAGTTAACGTTATAACCCACTATACGCAATTTGTTGATGCGCATTACGCGCTGCATAGTTGGAATATAAAGGTGGCAAGGGCCACAGACTCATGCTCCTCACTTAGTTGTGTATAGTTGGATGGTACGGAACTTCGGGCTTTCTCCATGACTGCTGGAAGGTCGGATCCAAACAGGCGTTTCACTTTATTGTCTAGGTTTGGCTTGGGGGAGGCCTTCGTTGTTGGTAGTGCTGATGTGGATGGTGCAGGTGTTTCTGTGTTGGTGTTCTTTCTGGCCATGGCTGCAAAACTGATGGCTGGTTTCGTAAATGTAAATGCAGATTTTGCTAATTCTTATTGTACTTTTTTGTTGACAAGGGCCTGCTTCTTCTCTGCTTGCTTCACCTTCAGTACTGGACATCCTCAGAAGCTTGCTGGATGTCCTTCGGTCTTGCAGTTGGCGCATCAGACATCTGAGCTGGAGCTATCCTTGCGCTTGCACTCTCCTGGAAGATGGCTGTACTTACATTTCACTCACAGGTAGTTCATCCCGCAGTTTGTAGCGAAGTGCCCAAAGCGTTGACAGTTCCTACATTGGATTACATCATTAGCCTTGAGTTGCTCATAGTGTATCTTTTGATTCATGATCAATGATCAGTGTCTTCGTGTATACTTCAGCGATGTCGCAGGTCTTAGTAAAGCAGTTGAATGACTTGGTTGCTGTCTTCCTTGATCTGAAAAGAGAAACTTTTATTATTGGCAGTCCTTCAAGTCTAAGTTCTTCTTCCACTTAGATGGCGGTTTAAGAATGGTGTACTCCTTTGAGTATCAGAAGAGTTTTTCTGTCTTCCTTGGGGTAAATAAAAGGTTTTGAATCTTCATAGTCTTCAAATAGGATCTAATTTCGTCGTAGTCCTTCCTTGATGTCGTATTTATTATAGTCTTTGTGGTGTTGAGATTCTTTAGGTTAAATCCCAGTTGCTTCCTTTTAGCAAACCTGCGTATTTCAGCTATGTTTCCTGAAAATACGATAATAGGTGGCATCCCATTCTACTTGGTTGTCTCTGTCACATTAGGCTTTGCTGTATGTTTTACGGAAGATGGCTTCGCAGTCGGTGGAAGGATGGCTAGGACCGATTCGGTGCTCATGACTTTTTTGGTGGATGGCTCAATGGTGATTTCAGTGGTCACATTTGGGATGTCTTCCTTCTTCTTCTTCATGTCCTTTTTCTTGGCGGCTTTCTTTTAGCTTTTTTTTCCAGTGACTTCTTCAAAGCCTGACTGGTTGCTGTCGGTGTCGGATTGTCCTCCTTCGTATCCTGTTAGACAAATCAAGTTGTCTTCATCTTGCGGAGCTTCTGGGTGTTCCACTATTGGTAGAGAGTCTTCCATTGGTTCTAGTTCCTCCATTGGCTGTAGTTCGTCCATTGGCCTTGGGTTCGCATTGGTTGTAATATTTGACCCTTTATGTTTTGTTTTTACAAGGGGTGGATTTTAATTTAAAATAAATTTCGTCCGCTTGAATATCTGTCCGCACTGCGTGATGCAAACTACGCAAATTTTGATCGGTGCGTACAGACTTTTATAGAAATGCACAGCATGAACACACTTTTCAGATTTAATAAATCTATATGGTGTTTCCATCGCACAAACAGATTTAAAAAAGATTTACTTTGACAGCAGATTTAAAAATGCAAATGGTGTTTCATTTTTTCTTATGAAGAGGAAGTGAGAAAGAATAGTTCCTTTGTGAAGAACTGAATTCAGCCATGAATTAATCCTTCAGCGCCATACAAGAATAGGTTAGTTTGATTTGTAAAAGTATTTGTCCTAGGAAGATTTAACAAGATTAATTTCTAATGCTACATTTCCACCTAACGCTAATCTGAGATTTAATAAGATTTACCTCAAATCTTCTTTAAATCTTGAAGATTTACCATACAAATATATTTCGTTAATCTTGGAGATACAAAATTAATCTTATTAAATCTTCCTAGGACAAATAGTTTTACAAATCGAACTAACCTATTTTAACATGGTGCTGAACGATTAATTCGAGACTCAATTCAGTTCTTCATTGTTTGACATGAATAAAACATTCTGTCTCTTTCGCACTTCATAAGAAAAATTGAAGCGCCATTTGCATTTTTGAAAGTGTTGTCAGATTTAATCTTTTTAAAATCTTTTTGTGCGGTGGAAACACCAAAACGATTTATTTAATCTAAACTGAGATAAGCCTTAGGTGGAAACATAGCATAATCTTCAAGACTTAGCGAACATATTTGGATAAATCTTCGAGATTTAAAGAAGATTTGAAGTAAATATTATTAAATCTCAGATTAGCGTTAGGTGGAAATATAGCATACACTAATAAGCTAATAAAACTGAAAAGTGTTGAACAAAAGACAAAACTAGCAACACTATAATCTTCTGTCGGGAATGACTGACTGTATAATGCGGCTGAAGTCTTGGACGAGCCTATTGCTACATTGCCACCAGACGCTAATCTGAGATTTAATAAGATTTACCTCAAATCTCCTTCAAATCTCGGAGATTTACCATACAAATTTATTTCGTAAATCTTGAAGATTAGAAATAAATCTTGTTAAATCTTCCTAGGACAAATAGATTTACAAATCGAACTAACCTTTTCTTAAATGGTGCTGAACGATTCATTCGAGACTCGCATTCAGTTCTTCATTGTTTCACACGAATCAAACACTCTGTCTCATTCGCACTTCATAAGAAAAATTGGAACGCCATTTGCATTTTTGAAGGTGCTGTCAAATTTAATATTTTTTAGGCCCTCATTATGAATAGCGAATCGAGCGTTCGCATAAAAGCGAATGATTTAACTAATTCTCTTTTCACGGTATTATCGATAGCGAGTTTCCACATTCGCTGCAAAAATCAATGCTATTGTTGGCAGCATTGATTTTTGAAGCGAATTTGGAAGCTCGCTATCGATAAAACCGTGATAAGGGAATTCGCTAAATCATTCGCTTTTAAGCGAACTTTCGCTTCGCTATTCATAATGAGGGCCTTAAATCTTTTTGTGCGATGGAAACACCAAAAAGATCTATTAAATCTAATCTGAGATAAACCTTTGGTGGAAACAGCATATCAGAAGGATGGTGTGTGGCGGATGAATTCAGCAAAGAGAATCAACGGTTAATAATTTTAATTTAACACACGTGAAAACCGTAAACAATAAACATAAATTGATAACACCTTAATGTTTTCACACTTTTTGCCTTTTAAATGCAATTCGATCAGTTTTTCGTTGTCGCGAAAATTACACGAATAACAAAAAAACGAAACGAATGAACAATTAAAAACACTTACCTGAATGCATTTTGGACTGTTTACAGTCCATCATCAGCATCACGACTGGTCCAAATGGTGCTTTTGTTCTTGTTTTTGTTGGTTAATAATTTAAGTCAGATGAGAGAAAAGAGGCTCGATATAATATTGCCGTTATCAGCATTGATAGCATTGTTATCTTTTGTATAAAATAACTTTCATACGCATCCAATTTTCTCTCATCTGTAACATGCTTCTTGAGACTCACACTGCTTGCATTAATGCAAGATGGACGAACTTTGATTTTTATTTTGTTTTATATACGAATTGTGTTCTTTGTTCTATGGTTCTTTTGGTTTGTCCATAGAAAGCACCATCACAGTCACCGCATTTAATTGCATATATGCCTGATTTTTACGTATCATCGACTTTATCTTTCGTTGAACCTCCTAGTAAGTTTTTAAGCATTGTTTTGCTCGAAAAGACAAGTTGACCATTGTGTTCGCGGAAATTTTTCTATATTTTATTGGTTATTTCAGGCACATAACACACTGAAACTCGTTTCACATCGCTTTTTTCTTTATTTTGCGAGAAAAATGTCGACATATTCAACTTTTTAATATTATTTGAGTGTTTTTTGATAAGATTATCAACTAAACTTTCATTATAACCATTAACGTCTGCAACTTTTTTGATAAATCGTATTCAGCTTTGTAATTAGTTGCTGATAAAGGAAGTTTACACATTCTTTATATCATCGAATGGAACACGGCTTGTTTATGTTGCATTGGACAATGTGAATCACTTGTAATAAAACGTAAAGTATTTGTCGGTTTGTGGTAAACTGAAATGTCTATTTTAACTATTAGATGTTTTTGTCACTTCAAGGTCTAGAAAACAGATTTGTCTATGTTTTTCTGTTTCAATTGTAAATTTTATTGACTCTAATTGACTGTTTAAAACACTTAAAGTACAATGTATATTATCTTTTTTGACAATAGAAAACACATTATCCACATATCGACACCAGAACCCCGGTAGTAGATTCGTGTTTTTGAGTCGCATTTCAAATGCCGACATAAACAGCTCAGACACTAACTGACTTAAGGGATTTTCCATATTTGTTCCCTTTTCTACTTTATAAAACTTGGAAAAAGTTTTGTTGCATGCAGAGTTTAGCTACACTCAAAAAACACACTTTTTTCTCACTGTTTATATCAAGGGCATTCAAATAATCTTCAAATTCACACAATGCAATATCGACTGGAATACTTGGGAATAGAGACACAACATCACAAGACACCATTATTTCATCATCTTGTATTGTTTCACTCATCACTGCAGCGAAAGAATTCCCCAAATGGAATCCGGCTCCCCTCCAGGTTGGGGGTCGTTCCGTCGGGCTGACTTTCCGGACATGTAAAGCGACTTTAGTTGCGAAGAAACAACAAGCCTCGGATACGGACGGATTTACTGTTGACGAACCTAGCAAACGAAATGACGACAACGAACTGCATGTTATATCTCTCTATGACCACGTGCAGCTGAACATTAAGCAGAAGCCCTAGACTGCTACAAAGCAGACATCACCGCCATCCAAGAAGTGCGATGGGATGGGCCGGGCAAAAGATAACCCAAAGACTGCGACATCTACTACGTTACCGACCACAAGGGCAGTGTCTTTTTGGGTGGTGATTCGTCGTTTGAGGCAGACTTGGGTATGAAGTCTTGAGTCTCAACTATGTGAACGAGCGCCTCACGACAATTTACATCAAGGCTAAATTCGCCAACATAAGCCTCATATGCGCGCATGTCCCCACAGAGGAAAAAGACATCAAGGACGAGTTCTACGAGCTCCTGGAGAAGACCATATGAGCAATGCCCTAACTATGACAATAAAATTTTCTTGGGTGATTTTTATGCCAAACTAGGAAGAGAAGACGTCTTTGGTGGCACAATCAGAAGTTATAGCCTGCGCGACACCACCTCCTTTGCTGCGGGGTGAAACGTGTTTGCTAGTACGCAGTTCCCGCATTTCAATATACACCACGGGACATTGCGAATTCATGGTCAATCAACGGCCAACCGGATTGACCATATTGCGATCGACGCAAGGTATTCCTCCAGTATCAAGGATGTCCGAACGTACCGAGGGGCCAACGTTGACTCCGACCAATATCTAGTTGTAGCCAACGTAATGCTACGGATATCCAGATCAAAGCCGAAACAAGGAAATACTGTGAGGAAGATCGACGTCGGACAACTACAGTCGCAAGAAATCGTCAGGTCCTTTTCCGATCGAGTCTCTCGCGCCCTCTTAAATAGTGCTATGCGCCAACTGCAAGTATCGAGAACTATTGGAGTAATTGCTTGGAAGCCATCAGAGATGCTGCCTCTGACGTGCTGGGCCTCGTGCGACCACCACAGTGAAACCCCTGAATGCGGGCAAGTATATGCAGCCAAATAGCAGGCATACAAAACGGCGCTGCATAAAAGGACAAGCTTCTAAGAAGGAGAAAGAAAGAGCATGAGAAGCGCGTGATCGAGGAAATAGAGGGATGCTATTGCAGGAATAGAGTTTGGAAGTCTTACCAGAAAGTAAAACGAAGCTCCCAGGGTTACAAGGCCCGAACCGAAGCCTGCTAGGATGATCAGAGGAACATCGTGGTAGAATCCTAGTCGATGCAAATTGTATAACGACATGACGAACTGAATTCCGCTAACATGAAGATTGCACCATTCAACTTAGACGACGTAGGCCAACAATTGCGTCCACCCGATCTCGACGAAGTGAAGCTAGCTATAGCTATTCAAAAAGGCTGGCGATGAATTTGTTAGGAGTATGCACAACCTCATATGCAAAATATGGTCGGATGAAAGCATGCCGGATAAATGGAACCTCAGCATTGTTTGCAAAGAAAGGCGATTAATCTCTCACGTCAACGCTAGAGGCACAATGTTTCAAAAGTCCTTCCAATTACTCGCTTACGCTGACGACATTGCCAAGAAAATGGGTTTAACGGTGAATGAAAGCAAAACGAAATATATGCTGTCAACAAGAAAGGAAACCCAACATGGACGTCTTGGACAGAACGTCACTATAGACAGCTATAATTTGAGATGGTCAGAGACTGTCTACCTAGGATCCGCTATAAACTCAGCGAACTATACCAGTGCCGAGATCAAACGAAGAAACACTCTTGCCAATAGCTGTTTCTTTGGGCTAAGAAGGCAATTGAGAACCAAGACCCCCTTTCGAGTAACTAAACTGTCCCTGTATAAGAAGCTTATCAGCCCGGTCCTGATGTATGGTGCAGAGGCATGGACACTGCTTACGGTGGATGATAATGCGTTAGGCTGTTTTGAAAGGAAAATTCTCCGGGTGATTTTTGGTCCCGTCTCCATAGATGGGGAATGGAGAAGGAGATACAACAAACGTACTGTATGAGCTGTACATAGACACCGACCTAGCCACAAAAGTGAAAAGCCAACGACTGAGATGGCTGGGTCACCTAGAGCGAATGGACAGAAATGCTCCGGCCCGGAAAGTATTTGAATCCAACCCCGTGAGACAGCGTAAAAGGTGGCGCACGCAAGTGGAAGAGGACCTCAACCAACTTGGCGTGCGACTCTGGAGACAGCTAGATAGAAACCGAGCCGGCTATTGTTGGTTGCACCGCCACCTTAAATAAGTAAAGTTAACAGGGTTGTCATTCCGTAACGTGATCATCAATGATTTGCTTCACGTAACTCAACCACTATCTTCTCATCTATAGTTTTTTTCACTATGCAATTTGGGATCGTTTGGTATTCTCAAACTGTGGATTTAATGTTATATTGGCTGCCATAAATGACAATCTGCGTTGTTTTTTTTTTATTTAGTGCAAAAAAAAAGAGAAAAGGCATGATGTCAAATGACACTCAGTCATTCAAGTCGCATGTAAACTTAGTATCATGAAAAAATATGAAGTGAGCATGAAAACCAATGCAAACAATACTTTTAAGCTATCGTCTCAACGCTATCGTTTTGACGATTATCGACTTACGTGAAGCAAATATTTAGTTTTCAAAACGATATCGCCCAAACGATAGTCATTTTCAGTTTAACGGAATGCAAGAATATCGTCAAAGCATTATCGTCGGGTGATAATTGTTTTACGGAATGAGTGCCCAAGAGAATATTGTTTTCCAATTCTCTTCAAATTCAAAATCTTACCTTTACCTTTCAAACATTTAAAGATTTTTTTTAAATCGGAATAGGGTAATCTTCCAAACACAAAAAGTATGTATAAAAGCCAATGCCATTTAATTACAACTTTTCAAAAAGAATTTTTAAATCGGATACCCTATTTTGTTTTTACCCAGTTTCACCCTTTAATTTAGCTTAATTTTAAAAAATATGTAGCAATATACCCATCCTATAAACATAACCTTTGTAAAAAAAAAGGAAAAATTCGATACCTTTTATGGGTTTACACAATGCCACCCTATAGATATCCCTTAGCTCATCTTCTTAAACTTTCAAAAATAAAAAGAATTTAAAATGTGATAGCATTTGTTTTATCCTATTTCACCCAATAAATAGATTTTTTTTAAGAATAACCTTTCAAACATCAAAAGAATTTTAGAAATCGAATATGTAGTTTCTGGTTGTGAGATTAGCATTCATAAGCATTCATAGATAGATTATGTAGATTTGCGATTCCGATTTTCTAATACTTCTTCACAGCACAGAGTGATAGACTTCTAATTAATTAAACAGAAAAACATCAAACAGAAAAAAAAATTGAAAACGTACACCAAGTGCCAAATTCCTTTTAGTTTGTCTCCACCATTTTAATTTTGCATCCGTCCACTTAAGAAAGAGTGGACGGTGTGCGCTCTCTCGTCCGACGGCTAACGAAAGCTAAACGAAAATTTCATCTTCGTATAATTGCAGGTCATATAAATTTCTTGATTTCGCTCGGTTTCGTACGACCACGTTCTTTGGCTTCCGACTATTCAAGTTCTACCTTTAAGCTCGTTCATCCATATTAACAGCACCATAATTTAAAATTGTTTAAACTTATCGTCATTCTTTTATATTTCAGCTTGGACTCGAGTATCTTAGGTCGCCGAAAGTTAAACCAGAAAAAGAAAAACAAAAAACGTGCTCTTCAGCGTCGTCACAGTGAGGGTGATTCGGCAGATTATGAAGATAACAAGGTAATTGTTTTCTAAAATGTAAATCCTTTCCTTATAAACTCTTAGACATTTAAATAACAATGCAAAATTGTGCGCGAAAACTTTCTTTCTTTCGATGACCAATTATCATCCTTTACATCGAAAAAGTGAATGTCCATCGCTTCTTGATTTGGTGGTCATTTCCTGGTCGGTTAAACTATGAAGTAATACAAAATTTACGTGAAGCTAACATTTTCAACTAACTTAAACAACTTTTGGGTATTGTAGCTCAATCGTATCGTCATTATAAGATGTTAAAAACGTTGGTCTCAAAAGAACTTATTGAATGGTCAAAGTAAGACTATAAAAATGGCGAACAAAATTTACAATTAACTTTGTTGGAACATAAGAAGGGTGCAGGTAGTAAACTAGTGGACTTATGTACTAGAGCAGGTCCTTAAACTTTTTGAATCTAACAAAAAGGAGGAAGGGCTTCTCATTTTTTAAGGATTTTTCAATAGATAATATTAAATCGACGATATTAGCTTAGAACCACCCATATTTTTTGTTTTATTGTATGAATCAATTAAATTCTAATACATAGTTTGTAAATATAATTACAGTCTCCCAACAGCAGCGAATGTTGCCATAAGCAGTGTGAGAACGAGAGAAAATCTTCGAAGCACGACAGTGGACTGGATCTTTCAACTCAAGGCAGGCACGAAAATTCCTGTTCAATGCGAAACCGGATTGAATCAGAATCGTCTGATCTGGATTCCAAAAATAGCCTTATGTTTGATATAGATATTTAGATCAAACAAATATTTTTAAACTTGTTCCGAATAATAAATAAATCTTGCATAAGAAGCTATGTATTTGAAGAACTTTTATAACAATTTTGTAAAATATATTGAGTTTTTAAACATTATGAAGTAAATACAAATGAGTTTAATTATGTTTGTATCTATAAGTTCATTGGTTATGTTGCGTATATTCAACAAATACATACGTATCATTTATTTAAGTAATGTGAATATACAGATCACAACTAATTGTACAAAAGGATATACGAAATCTTAACGCAAGCGGACTAAATTGTAGCAACTTATTCACCCCGATTACAGAATCCGACGAATGATCTGCGGAGGGAATCAGACTCAACTTTGACATTTTTACTATGAGCCAAATGTCAAAATTAGGTCTGAGTCCCTCCGCAACTCATTCGTCGGATTCTTTAATCGGGGTGATTATTTTTGTTTTTTTTTTTTTCAGTTTTTAAATCGTTTTCATTGGAAACTCTTCCTATCAGTACATTACATTTACATTTAAGAAGTAGGTACAATCTGATTCTCGACCTTCGAAAACTTTTTCAGGTGTTCAATATCCAATCAAGTGAAGATCAAAGATGCATTTAAATTCGAGCTACATAAAAAGCGTTTACAAAATTGAATAAAGGAAAAGAAAGGGAAAATACGAAAATTGAGTTTAAAATTATAAAAAAAAATCAATAAATATTTTTAAATACACACCTCTCCATTAATAATAAGGAAAAATAGTATAAAAAGACAAAAGACGAGAAAAAGAGAAAATAACATACAAAATGATGTAGCAAAAATTAGCCGCTGTTATGAGTTAAAATGACCTAAGCTTCAACCTAAACCTATCAGTTCCACCGAAACCACGAAAATGCCTTGGTAAAGAATTGCATAAGCGAATAGAGTTCACAAAAAACTGCCGCTCAGATGTAAAGGCAAGAGAAACGAGGCTGGATAAGTTGACGAAATCGCATTAAGGTAGGTACTATGAGGGTGAGGGTAAATTGGTGGGACATCCAGAGCTGGCGAAGTATTCCATAGACTTTCCCAACAGCTGCATTGATATGATTTTTCCATGTCAGTGTCCTATTTAAAACCATTCCTAGATTTCTTGTGGTTACAACATATTCACTTTTTGAGCCCTGAAGGGAGTTTTCAGGGAAGTAGGAAAGGTCTAATGGTTTCTTACTAATGACTATGCATTTGGTTTTTAGTGGGTTAAGAAAAGCCCGTTCTTCTCAGACCAAGCGGAGATCTTCACTCCGATTCCAGAATCCGGCGAATGAGCTGCGGAGGGAATTAGACTCAATTTTGACATTTTTACTATGAGCCAAACGTCAAAATTGAGTCTAAATCCTCCGCAGCTCATTCTTTCGATTCTGTAATCGGCGTGCTTATATAAGTCAGTATTAATTGTATTTGCGCAGTTTTCTAGCAAGCCAAGGGGGCAACTCTTATACAGTTGGACATCCGTACATTTGTGTGGAGCAGGATACTTAAGAGGGAATTCCATCATCATATAATGAAAACAATAGAGGTCCAGGCATGAAGCCTTGTAGAACTTCTCTGCTATTAGATTTAGAAATTTCATTCCTAACGAGATAGCTTGTGTTCTACATTGAGAAACCAAATAGCGTCAAAAGTTTGTTACAAAGGTTGGTATGGACAACCGTGTTGAAGGCCTTTGAAAAATCCAGTAAAACCAAAAATGTTATTTTGTCCTCATCCATAGACTCTCTAATATTGTCCACAACTGCAGAGATACAGCTATGGTACTTCCTAAGCCCATACTTCCTTGCACTCTCTCAAATACCTTCGATAAATAAGGGAGTATGGAAATGGTCCTAAAATCTTTGCTGGTAGGACTCTTACGAATAGGTATAATTTTTGATTTTGTCCATTGAAGAGAGTAGAAACCGGTGAATGTAATACATTTGAAAACGCACTAGAGCGCTGGGAGAAGTATAGGCAGAATAATTTTGATGAATTCCATCAAAACAAAGCATTTGACAGATAGCAAACATTCAACCATTTCAGAAATTTAAAGCATCCCTGTAAATTTTTAAATTGATTCATCGAACCGTTTTTCTCACCAAAATTTCAAAGTCTTACAAACAAGGCAAAGGAAAAAATTGTTCTGTTCCTAAACAATGCGTAGTCGTTGTAGAGTATATGCTTCTCATAGCTGATAACTGACTTCAAACAGGCAGTCGTTGCATAACTCGTTAACAGACAACATCATTTATAAAGCAAATATATCTCTCTCATTGTTTCATTATATATATATAAAATATATATGAACCTGAACATGGGGCAGCCGAAATCGAACAGAAATTTTTAATTCGCTTTTTATTTTAATTTTGGATTATGGTCAAAACACGTTCGCAAATCAAAAGAGATAAAGAAGGAAATAAAACAATTACAGTGGTTATAATAAGCTCAGAATCAGAGCTAAGTGACATTGAGTGCAAGAAAATAGAATTCGACATAAAAAATACAGTTGTGTCCTTGTCTGAAAGTAATTTCTTAAGCTCAGAATCAGATTCAAGTGATATCGAGAAGAAAAAGATTGGCTTAAACAAAACAGTTGTTTCTTTATCTGGAAAAGTCTTTAAATAATATCCCGTGTGACCAAAGTGCGACTGAGCAACACGTGCGCAAAATGGAGTTCAAACCACCTGCCCCATTAATAATGGATGGAAATTTATCTGAAAATTTTAAAAAGTTCGAACAAAGGTTTGACATTTTTATGCTTGCTTCTGAAAGCACTAAAAAAGAAGAACAAGTGAAAGTAGCAATGCTGCTATATGTCATTGGCGAAGATGCACTCGAAGTGTACAACTAACTATCAGCCAAGACGAAAAAGCCACGCTTAAAAAATATTATGGATGAATTTGAAATGTACTGCAACCCGAAAAAAGACGAGGTCTACGAGAGATATAAATTTTATAGCCGCACTCAAAGAGAGGATGAAAGCTTTGGATGATACAATAAAAAAATGCCGTTTGTTCGAACTGGACAAACACAGACTGGAGCACAGTACACATATTGAAGGTAATATCATTAGCGTGTTCATTTTTATTCAGTTCTGCGCATCCATCAAAATCAGTGGAAAATGGCGAGTCCCGTGACCCCTACTAGATTAACATCAAAATTTGTTGTGTGTTATGTGTTCATTTGTTACTTATTATTAGCAAATACAATTATTTCAAGCTTTTTAGTGTTTATTAACATTATATTGTCATACAAACAACATTCGTTCCTGAGTGTTATTTAAATTATGCTTTTGTGTTTGTTTTCTTCGTTGTTGTTGTAATACAGCGGACAAGGTCACGTAAGGCTGCCATCTTGAATTTCTTTGACAGTTCTCATTTCGGACAACATGCGCAAGATAATACCTTAGATATGTGTACTGTGGACTGGAGGACGTACAGAGCAAAAAATCAGCAGAGTCATCATCAAACGGGAATCTTACAGTGGCTGCTGTTTGTTACCGAAATATTTATGTTTGAATTATTTTTTTTACAATTAAACGAAACCATCACCGCGACGATGGGATGGCCAACAAATGACGACGGCGGCGTAGATAGACATGTTTTTCTTTTGTTTTGCTTTGCACTTTCCAACTTCCAAGTACAAAAGCAAAATCGAAAAGCTGACCTGTCAAAAACTCGGGGGAAGTGGGGGAGGTTCGGATTGAAAGTTCGATGTTCGAAATTGTAGTAGATTCTTCTTGTCGACATAGGTCGGCAAGTATGTGCGAAGTTGCTTGCTAGGCTAAACTTTTGCAGATTTTCTCGATGCAACTTTTAAGAGAAAGTTGGGTCTGTGGGAATTTTGAAAACTTTTACTCGAGAGTGAAAGTTTTCAATTAATGAGGTCAATGCTCCTGGAAAATGGACAAAGTATTTTGCTTTGCAGATTTTCCAAGGCTGGTTAGCTACAGGTCCGGAAGATAAAGCTGATAAAACAAAGAATCATTAGCTAACTAGTCAAGAAGTTAGAAAGTCAAACTTTCAGTGGCCGTTAAAATTAATTATATACGAAATAGCATAGTTTGCACAGTGCAAAGAGTGGTATACCTTTTTAAATTTAAATTATTAACTCGTGTTTAATTAATTCGAGAATTTTAAATAGGTGAACTCAAAATTTATTTGTATAAAATCAGCTCCAATCCAATCGGCCAAAGTTTGAAATTATATTAATATATATAATATATAACTATATTCGCAGGTAATATTCAGTGAAAGTGATTCTTTTTTATTTTCTGTTATAAAGAAGAAAAATTCTTTTTTATAGGAATTCAAAGGTGGTTGAGTATACCAACCGCCTTCAAAGAAAGAAAAGGAAATTCCATTTCCCAGTTTTCCGGTAAAGGAAAAACTTAACAAAGAACGGGGAAAAAGTAATCTAAAAGAAGTGCTAAGTACCAGGCTACCATTTAAAATAGCAGGCAACATAAACCGTAGTGAATAGGATATAACCAGCATTTCCAACAATACGATTTGCGTTGGCAACCCAGGTCACATGACCATACAATTGGGGCACGCAATTTCGTATATCCACTACAGCGCCGAGGGTAAAACCGCCGCCAAATTCATCGCTTGAACCAAGGGTCCAGGGTTCAAATCACCACAGCCAAACCGAAGTTTTTTTTTTGTAAATTCAGTTTTTTTTTATTAACGTAATTGTGAGCCTCAAGGTCGGCTTCCTGTGGGCTGAAATTAAGATTAAAATTCAAATAATATCACCTCGCGAACCGTGTGATAGATTGCTAAAATTTAATTCGCGGAAGTGACCGTAATATATATATACTTTTAAAAGATTAACAGCGTACAATATAAAGAGTGCCTACAAACTTCCCTCGAATCCAGCAGCAGTGGCCACTTCTTCAGGAGTACAAGGGTGAGTTTTTTTTATTTAAATTGGTTTTTATTACCCCATATATTTATATATATATACGACTAAATACTTACGCGAATTAAAGGGTGGGTTTAAAAAGGGGGAACAAAGAAAAATAATTGTGCTGCAACAAAAAAAAAAGAGAAGATAAAAAGAGGATCGGAAATCCCAAATTTGTAAATAAATCGAAAACGTAGTTATACGATTTGATAAAGATTTTAATTAAGCTACTTGATTGTCGCTTGAGCTAGATTGATTAACTATTTTTGAATTCATATTAATTAACGTAATTTAATTTTGAATTTTGATACAAATAATTGAATTTTGATATGAATACTTAATAAAATTTGTTAAGATATAATATGAATATAAATACTTTTAACTACTTCTGAAAAGGAATGAAAACCAAAATGAGTGAGTAAATTGTTTACTAAAAAGGGATGAGAAGGATACTGAGAGGAGGGTGATGTAGGGTGGTGGGAAGAAGCCAAGTTAAGGGGTTGCTTTAGCGAGGAAAGTGACCAGGTAGGGAGGGTATATAGAAAGAATATCTCGCATATCTACAACACCCAAGATATTGAGTCTGGCATACGATTTTTTTTTGTGATGAGTCAGAGGTCCAAGAACCACCCCGTTTCAAGAGCTAGCAAATCGGGTAATGTGCCAGCAATGGACTCCAAGGCAACAAAGCTCGTTACATGTTACATCAAATTTCAGACAACTTAATACTAACAAAAAATTATTTAGAAATACTAACAAACGTTCATCAAAATTTAACAATAATTTTCAACAAAATAAAACAAAAATGTTTAATAGAGATCATAAAAATAAATATTCCAATAATTACTCTAATTTTTCTAATCCTAAACAGGCATATACAGGACGTCGTGGAGAGTGTTGTGAACGGTGTTATTCAAGCCATGAACCAGGATTCTGCCCCGCAAAAGGCAAATTTTGTGGAAAATGTAAAAAGGCAGATAATTTTGCGGTTGCATGTAAAACTAAACAAAAAGTTGTATAGACTAAGAGCCCACAGCAGATTTTGGGTGTGAACGATAGCAAAAAAAGAAGTATAGGCGTCGAAAGCTTCATTAAAGGCCATTCAAAAAATCATGGTCTTGCAGTCCACAACTGGGGCCTTTGCGAGAAACAGTGCATCGAAAAAAAAAATATGAATGCAACTTCGAGGATAATCGTGTTAGCCGAAATTGGTTTTCACCCCTCCCTAGATAAGCTCCGCGGATCCCATATCACAGAATCTGAGATCATTTGAGTGTTAAATTCGCCCTGCCAGACTGTTTAAAAAAACCGTTTTTCACTTTGAATTTTGAATTTTTTAAACGGTCTGGTAGACCCAACTATACACTCAAATGGTCTCAGATTCCGTGATATTTGATCGGAGGAGCTTATCTAGGGACGAGTGAAAACCAATTTCGGCTAACACGATTATCCTCGAAGTTGCATTCATATTTTTTTTTCGATGCACTGTTTCTCGCAAAGGCCCCAGTTGTGGACTGCAAGACCATGATTTTTTGAATGGCCTTTAATGAAGCTTTCGACGCCTATACTTCTTTTTTTGCTATCGTTCACACCCAAAATCTGCTGTGGGCTCTCGGTCTAGTAGTAATGAACTGCAAAAAAGGTATGAGAAATTGCGTCACTTTATTGAGAGCATTTACATAATCTTTTGAAAAACTAACAAAAATATCGAAATGTTAACTTTTTTCTGTTTTAAACATTTATTGATTATGTTTCTTGTCAAAAGATAATGAGCATACCCATTTTTGTTTTGTAATAAGAGCTATAAGATGGTTTTCAGTAGTATATAGAATTTGTATTATAAAACCTTCTTATATAGAAACTATGCCTGGCCCCGGGCAAAAAAACTTCCAGCTTAATGATTAGGAATTCTAATCTTGTTGGATATAGTTTACAGTGGTATTTCGTTGAATTCATGTAAGTTGAACTGAACTTAAAACAAATTGCGTATGACAAAGCCCTCACTATGTCACTGATGAGTTCAAGTGAGTAAGCCGAACGAAACGCCAATTTGTAGGACTAAAGGCCATAAAAAGCTATTTTGAATGGTTTGGATAGAATTAAATCATACAGTTTTTTCTTTTATCTAGCGAAATCTTGCTCCAGACATCGCAGAAAGCTTCGTTTAAGGAGTTCTTATCTTCAAACTGTCTACTAGCCTCATGAACTTTTCAATATAGCCATGCCCAAACGTTTTCGATGATATTTAAGGTCGGTGAATAAGGTGGCCATGGCAAAAGTTTCACGTTTTGCGACTCAATCGAGCTTCTAGTTACCCTGGATATGTGGATAAAGGTCATGAAATATTTATGGACATAAACTTTAAAAAATTGTGTTTTAAATTTGAAGAAAATCAGTTCACCCGTTCAGATTCTAGGTCGATGTAAAGTGGACGTAAAGATGCAATTTTTAAAATGGAGCCATTGTATATCCACTCTATAGTATTCTCATGAAACACGATTTTGTAGGTTTGGTAGATAGGTTCACTGTGATCGGCTTACCGAGATCCCTTAACAAAAATTAGGATTACATTTGGACGCATAGATGGCCACGAGCTTTTTTTCTTCATGAGAATACTATAGAATTTATATATTCAATGATGGAGCTATCATGTTTCTCCCAAACATCACAGATTTGTAATTACTTCTGTTAGTTGTGGAAGTTATTAACCCTAGTTCAATAATTTTAGAGAAGGTCATTGAATGGTATGCAGAACATTTTAGCTACTCAAACCTGAAAACTGGACACCAATAACTTAACAAAATCCGGGAAAGAAATTTTTCCTAGATTTTCGTATATTTTTGGACCCATAAACTATTCAGCAGGACAATCCCTGGCTCGAAATTTAGATGGACTACATAAAGAGACTTTCCATGCCGGATCGAATTATGAAGCTAAAGAAAAACAGCGACAGTAGGTACTCGGGACGGCCCGAGATGGATTAGCGCATCGACTTATTTTTGGAATAGAAGATATATACCTACATATATATAAACTTTTATCTTTTCTTAAATTCGGAATAAAATAAGAATGGCTATCGAAATTGGTGTGAACTGAGAGCTTTTAAAAAGATTTGAAAATCAAAAAAGGTGGTAGGTTAGGTATTAATAGTGGCTTTGACCCATTGGGTTCAGCTCCCTGCGCATTTGCACCGCTTGCACATAGAGCTGGTCTGTCTGGCCCTGGTAGGTAGGTGCTCACTAGTAGAATTAACCAAGAATACCTTATTTTATATCCTTCAATTAACATTTATAACTAATTTCAAAATTTGTGTCTATTTACTTGAATTTTTCGATGTGAAAATACTTTGCAAGAAAGTTGGAGAAAAAAAGCTTTGCTTTTTATTCCATCTGATTTATTTTTCCAACGTCACAAACAAACAAAAAGCATCATCAAATGATACATTAATAACAAAGGACAAAGCACCTTTGAAAAATGTTGTGTCTATTCGGTTGAAGCGGAGTGTATATTTTTTGAATATACACTCAAAAAAATATTTCGTAAAATCACTACCAAATAATTTCGTAAGACTTTTTATCGTGCATTCTACAAAATTTAGTTAATTGAACAAATATTTCGTAGGAAAAATTGAATGACAAAATTTTGTATTACAAACCATTTGTACAATTTACGAAAGGCCTTTCGTTAATTTCTATTGAACGATTTTAAGTTATATTTACATGATTTTTCGTTCGTTTTACAAAATCTGGGTGAAATAGGGGAAATGCTTAAGGATTTCTTAATTAATAAATTCATCAAAACATCAATCAAGTAAACATAAAAATATTTCGTAGATAGTACGAATGTTATGGGAAATTTACAAAATTTTTCGTTACTCAAAATATGCCTAATATATATTTCAATATTTAGTGATTACGGGGAGAAATTTTCATCATTTGTGTTTCTACCTTGTTGGTATTTGGAGGTGAAGAAAGACAATTGGGAATAAGTAATTTTGAAAATAATAATTTATGAATATATTTGATCTGTCTTTATTTTTTATAGTTTTCAGTATCGAACTTGTGGGAAGTGACAAACCATCTAAGTAGTTCTCCACTTTTCATGAAAGTGGGTTCCAACAACTTGTTTCGAGCTCGGCATAGAATTATAGGACCCCTCTATTATAGTTGACTAGCTACACATTATTTAAGTTTAGCTGTTGTTTGCTTATGCCTATTATATAGTTGGGCCTATACATAAGAGGTAAAAGTCGCTAGGGTCTGGCATCTGGTTCTCAAGAGGCCACACAAATACATTTACATTCGTACAAATAATTTGTACTAGATAAATAATCCAAAAATTTCATAGAATATACAAAATATTCAAAAGCATTTCGTAGATTCTACAAAATTTTTGAAAAATATTTCGTTAATTGAATAAAATTTTTGCTCACAATATTTGTAAAAATACGAAAGTTTCGTAGAATTTACGAATGCAATAAAATGATATTTGTAAATTCACGAAAGCCAATTTGTACAAATTACGAAAGTTATTCGTGGTTTTACACCACGAAAGAGTCGTAAGATATACGAATTTTTTGGTTAAATACACTAATTATTTTTTTGGGTGTATAAGAAGGTTTTATAATACAAATTCTATATATACAATTTTAAACTTTTCTTTTCGCGGACATTGATCATTTTAACTTATTTGAACTTTTCGGAACTTACCGCGTTAATTATTAAGAATTATTTATAAATTCTTCTTCAGCAAAACAACCAACCACCCACAGAAAATGTACCAACAACAACGCACCGGTACATCTTAAGAGGTAAAGTAACCAACAACATCAATCAAACGTCAGTCTAATCCCGTGACCACGAAGAGTGAAATTTCTTCGAAACGTCGGGAAGAAGAATTTATAAATAATTCTTAATAATTATGGCGGTAAGTTCCGAAAAGTTCAAATAAGTTAAAATTCTTTATACTACTGAAATAAATCAGCCAAGTTTATTTATTTATTTACTTTCATTAAGCAGACTATATATACAAAAGCATAATAATCTTATAGACTATTGTGAACATATGCAAGTAGCATGCGATACCTTTACAATAACTGATACTTAGTAACTAGCCACCAGGATAAAGAAACGTTAATATTATGTATGACATGTTTTTTGAATGTATCTCGACCTTGACTGTCATAAAAATCGATATGATTACAAATGGAGTTTGCTTGTTTAATGCAATGCAGCGAGTAATCGGTTCATTGAATCCATAATTAACTCTATGATGTGGAACAAAGAATAGACTATGCACTCGCAGAGCTCTCACAGGAGCATTCATTTTTATAAGTGATAGGAGAAAAGAACAATCAATCTGGTTTTTAAGTAGAAGACTCAGCATTAAGGATTGGACTTGTTGAATTATTGATTCAAAATAGCTTTTTATGGCCTTTAGTCCTATAAATTGGCGTTTCGTTCGGCTTACTCAATTGAACTCATCAGTGATATAGTGAGGGCTTTGTCATACGCAATTTATATTAAGTTCAGTTCAACTTACATGAATTTTTCAACGAAAATCCCCTGTAAAATATATCCAACAAGATTAATCCTAAGATCCTAATCATTAAGCTGGAAGTTTTTTTGCCCGGGGCCAGGCATAGTTTCTATATAAGAAGGTTTTATAATACAAATTTATATACTACTGAAATAAATCAGCCAAGTAGAAGACTTAGCATTAAGGATTGGACTTGTTGAATAAGTATAAGCAGCAACAAAAACACAGTAAGACCTATTTATAATCACAATCGCCTAATAGCAAAAATCGTTTAGTATCAGGGCAGTTTCCGCCTGAAAGCGCATGGTTTGTCATCTCCTTGTGACTATAAGCGGGTTTGACTAGTTCTGGGTTTTGGACTTTTATATTTAGTAAAATTATTTTAAATGTTTTTATAAACTTTTGAAGTGTGTTTTATAAGTAAAATTAATTGTCCAAAGCAAATACAGGAAAAATTATTTTGTTTTTGAAAAAAATTTGGTTTTTCAATTTTTAAAAAATTTCCTGTTGAGAGCGTTGATTTTTGAATTGTAAACTTTTTTCTAATTTCAATTTCCTAAATTTCAAAAAAAAAATTATCAAATCGAAGCAGGTTCCCCGGGTTCCGAAATAAAAAGCTAGTGCTCCTCCACTAATAGCAAAAGTGTAAAAGTGTAAGAATTTGACATTCAGTATATATTGTTGTTGTAGTGCAAGAAGTTGTACACTTTTGCAATGATAAAAGACCAGTTACATCGGATCGTGAATACCCCTTATATAAAACAAATTTATATTTTCTTCAACGTTTACTAAAATGTTTACCACTTTAAGGTACTGTTTGAAAAAAAAGTATTTTATCTTATGCATTAAATTTTGCGTCATTTAACGTACTTTGGAATTTTTTTTGAATTGTTACTGTATTTTTTTTTGAAAATAACTGCAAAAAATCGATTTTCATTTTTACTTCTTCTACGCTTTTTATAATTAAAAAAAAATAAGTGCATTATATATATACAAACAATGTAAACAAATTTATACTTTTGTAAATTTCGCATCATTTTAGATATTTTTTAACTTTCTGAAATATACCGTTATTTTTTTATTTTTGGACTTATATTATTGTTCATGGTTCTTTATGGAATTAATTGAAATAATTATGCATTCCACGTCATTTAAAATATTTTTCAAGTCTCTAAAATGTACCTTTTTTTTGGTAGGTACTATATACAGGGTGTCCCGGACCTAAGTGGAAGTATTTTAGGGTGTGATTCTTGTGGTTATTCTAAGAAAAAAATTGTATAGGGGTTTTTAAGAATGGCTTTCAAAAAAATTATAGCACATTATTAGATGTGTTTTCGTTGATTTTTGATGTTTTTTTTTGCATCTAAGGTCAATTTTTCACAAAACTGCCCCCCTGCCTCAGAGAGGGGAGATACAACTTTCCTCCCATACAATTTTTTTCTTAGAATAACCCCAAGAACCACACTCTAAAATACTTCCACTCAGGTCCGGGACACCCTGTATATAAAAAAAGAATTCATCCTTAAGCCCGTATGACACTACATTTTTCTCTCATTTTTAATCAACTGAAAATGAAATTAAAGCGTAACGTACAATTTTTTATTCAAACTTTGATAGGTGTGAGAGGGTGCGCACTATATCCATAAATGTAAAAATGTTACAAAAAATCTATAAAAAATGTGATTTTCAAATTAAATTTGTCAGGTTCTGGCAGCTTTTCTTAATATTTCAGAATTAAAAATGAAAAATTATTTCAAGGTACACTCAGTTACAAAAGTAGATAAACACTTGGCCCTAGAGAACACTGGCTATGATGTATATTTTCTTTTGGAACACATTGTAAATGTGAAATTTAATTTAGAGAAATGCTATCCCTTTCTTAAAAACACTTTTTATCCCTTTTTTGCTCTGCTGACACTTTGATAGATTTAATGAGAAATACAATGAAGAAAAAATGTAGTGTCATACGGGCTTTAAGCCTTGCTGAAGTGAAACGAAAATTTTGCGGTTCACCAACTCAGGTAAAAAAACAAACGAAAATATTGCGGAGTAAAAAATATGGAGAGTTTTATCAGATGTCAAAATAAATAATAAAAAAATCTACAATATCTAGTCAATTTTTTTTTCGTCTGATATGAATTCTTTGTTTGGTTTTTGTTTTCGTATCGTCCTTTGTGGTTTTAAGGGTTTCAATTAGTAGTGTGGTTTATGTTCTTTTTCGTCTAAAAGCAGAATCATTTTCTAAGGTATTGTTTTCAATTTCCATTTTCAAAGCAAATTCAGTGGCACTCGTACGAAAATAAAGCTACAAGATCGATAAAAGTAGTATCAAGAGGCCTTCACTCTTCATGTGATGCCAAAGAAGTTGTCGAAGACCTTATCAAGCCCTCGATGCCAATAATCTTATTTAAAATGAGATAATCAAAGGCTCAACGGGGGTATCAACGACAGAAAAGAGATCTCTACCTTTGTTTATGCTCACTTTCGAGAATAAAGAAAGTCTCGATAAGATTGACAGTATTAAATCAATTATGAGCACAGTTGTCAAAATTGAACCACTGCGATAGTCAAAAATTGTTCCATAATGCAAGCGCTGCCAAGCTTTTGGGCATACACAAAAACACTGCAATCGCGAGTTTGCTTGTGTTAAATGCAAAGCCAGGCATGCTACTAAAATCTGCCCATGGGCAGAGAACAGAAAGCGAAATGTGTTAAATGTCAAGGCCATCATCCTGCAAGTTACAGAGGATGTCCAGTCGCCAAAAAATTCCAAGACACAAAAAGAAAACACAAAACTAGGAACAAGCTTAGAAACTCAACAAACGCAAAAGCAATAGTTGATAGCAAAACAGTAGCGGTAGAAAACAAAACTAATAGCGTTTTCGTTTGGTCGTCCGGAAGCATTCCGAATGCTTCTGAAAACGTTCGTTTGGCACTATATGACAGTTCTTCTTCTGAAAAGAAGAGAAAAACGATTCTGGATTTGAAGAAAGAATCAAAACCAGAAGCACACATACATGCGCACAATTGAAACGTCAAAATCGTCAAAGGTAATTTGTTTGTTATTTGATTTTGGAATTGTGATTTTGCATTATACAAAAAATTGGAGTTGAAAGGAACCAATATTATAAACAAAATGGATATAACAAACATTTCATCCTCCCCATTTTCTTTGTTTTTGTACCATGATGTGGAATTTTTGCTAAGATAAGGAGTTTGCTCAAAGTAAAAATCCAAGGTGGAGACAATCGTTGCTGTTATTGAGGAATATCAATATTCCGAGAAACAGCTGTGTGAATGTTTCATCACCCAAATGCAACAGCCAAGTGCACAAATACAATAAAACCCAAACTTCAGAATAAAGAAAAGGGTTGCAACTTGTTCGTTTGGTATTCTGGATCGGAAAGGTCCGGAGGCTTCTTCCGGAATACCAAACGAAAACGCTATAAAAATCAACCGGCAAAAGCACAAGCACAAGCAGGCCGCAAATACAACTGCGAATTTCATTCTTCTGGTTCGCCAACATACTGGCCATCTGATACTAACAAAATACCAGACCTTATAGACTTTTTCGTAGTTAAAGGTATTAAACGAAATCATATAAGTGTCGAAGGTAACTACGACTTATCGTCAGATCACACTCCAGTAATTTTATCACTGAGTGAAGCGGAAATAATAGAAAAATAATCCTAGCTCATGAATAAAAGAACAAACTGGAACAAATTCAGAGATAAACTTGAAAGTTTTATAAACCTGAGATCCCCTATGCAAACAATTTAACAAATTGACCATGAAGTAGAACAATTTATTGCTGATGTGCAACAGGTTGCAGAAGAAATTACTCCAACTATTTCGAACTCAAGA
Organism: Dasysyrphus tricinctus; assembly: GCA_963921185.1. Lineage (NCBI taxonomy): Eukaryota > Metazoa > Arthropoda > Insecta > Diptera > Syrphidae > Dasysyrphus > Dasysyrphus tricinctus. The sequence continues at coordinate 111,625,602 of OY992531.1, read as the reverse complement.
GAAAAAGAAATAAAATATCCTGTCGAAATAAAAGAGCTGATATTGGAAAAAAGAAGAGCTCGAAAAAAATGGCAAGTTACGAGATTTCCAGGTGATAAAGCAGTTTTTAACCGTCTTAACAACGAACTAAAGAAAAGAATCCGTGAGTTTAAAAACGATTCACTGAGTAGATTCTTGAATAGTATGACGGCGGATGCTTCTACAGAATACTCCTTATGAAAAACAGCTAAGCGCTAAAATGACCACAGACAAAAAACCCGCCAGTAAAATCTCAAGACAGTAAATGGATCGGGAATCCGAAACAACAGGCTGATCTCTTCGCTGAACATCTCGCGAATGTTTTTAAACCATTCCCAGCAAACACAGCTACAGATCACTTACAGTTTGTTGATAGAAACGACGAATGTGCAATACCTTTTGTCACGATCAAAGAAGTAAGAAGCATGTGTCAACATAAGTTGTCTAACAAAAAATCACCAGGGTACGATCTCATAATTGCTCAGGTTTTGAAAGAAATGCCTTTAATAGCCTTCAAGAAACTCCAATTTAAAATAAACGCATGCCTTAAACTAAGATATGTGCCACATCATTGGAAAATTACAGAAGTCATTGTTATACCTAAACAAGGTAAGCCACCAACGAAGAAACATCTTACAGACCAATATCGCTTATACCATCATGAATCATTGAAAAACTGCTACTGAAAAGGCCTAGCAAAATAATAGAAGAAAGAAGACTAATTCCGAGCCATCAGTTTGTTTTTAGAAATAAACATTCCACGATAGACCAAGTGCATCGAATTACTGATGTTGTGGAAAAGGGCCTTGAAGAAAAACAAGTATGCTCGGCTATATTCTTAGATATTGCTCAAGCCTTTGACAAGGTTTGGCACTTGAGACTTGAGTACAAACTGCATAGGGATCTTCCCAGGCAGTACCTACTACGAAATACTGAAATCCTACGTTACGAACCGACTCTTTAGAGTACGGTACGACCAAAATTACTCATAATGTAACCGAATGGGTTTTATTTAAAATATTTTAAAAGAAAATATTAAAAATTACCCACCATCAACGAGGACGCAACCGACGACGACGACGACGACTCAACTGCATTATGGTAATTAAATTTGTTGACAATTGTAAACAATCTGTTCAAGATTATGATTATCTCGTTCCTACCTATTTAATTGAGCGACAAGAAGGTAGGATCTTCCTTTTTTATTAGGGGGAGAGAAATTATGACACCTAATCACAAATTAGGTGTGTTCCTTGCCGACTTTCAAACAGTTTGAAACCGCCAGATTTAGTCCGAAGTCGTTCCACACTTGAAAAATTGTACTGGTCCGCACCAAATCTGGCGGTCTGAAACTGTTTGAAACTGTTTGGGACAAACCCAAGGAACAGGGTTATTGAGTGATTGTCAGCAGTAAGCCATAATTTCTGAATGGTCAGCGTTTTGCCTATATGTCAAGGGGGAATGTTGCGATGGTTGGGGAAGTGTACCTCTGTTGCATGAGACAATTTGGATGCAATCGTGTGTCATGAAATTTATGAATCCGATTCGCACCCGAAGTTGTTTGCAACAAGTGCGTAAATTACACCCACAAATGTTCACACCCACATAAACGATTAACGCACTATGATATGATTAATTTTTATAATGCGAATTATGTTTGTGTGAAATGAGACCGCTAAAAGAAACCTAGTATTTCGAAATTTTCTCAGAAAATCGGAAAATTAAAGAGAAAGATAATTTGCAAAAAGCCGGGAAAATATCCGTCAGCGCAGGGTTCGCATGGTCAATATATATATAAAACCAAGCAAGATCATCCAAGATCGAAATATATATATACATATATATAATATCTATATACGCAGTCAGGCCGTTCAAAATTTTTTTTGACGGCCTCGATTTTTTTAAGGAAGCAAAGTGACCAAGGGTCAGCAACAGGACAAAGAATTCCCGAAATCCGAAAATCGTCCTGCAAACTCCCGCGGGAGCAAAGTCAAATAAAACGAAACCACACAACCATCATCACAATCTAAATCTAGATCATCATAATCGCCTAAACTGTTAAAAAAAAGGGATAAAAAAAAGGACCAAAAGAAACCAAATCTTAATCAAATTTTATGTATATGTAAGTGTATTTTTTTTTATTAATTGAAATCGAAAGCTAAGTTTCAATCATTCATTTTATTTTTTGTATCGATCAATCTTTTGTATCCTCAAGTGTTAAAGTACTAAAAATTGATTTTTTTATTTCAAAAAAAAAGTAGTAAATTTAAAGCTACAACTAATATCTAAAAACTAAAGAGGTATATATATATATACGACTACCATCTCAAAGAAATTGCAGGCTTTTGTGAACCGTTGTCTACGCCATATTCTAAAAATTCGCTGGCCACAAATTATATCAAACGAGGAATTGTGGCGCAGGACAAGCCAGGAGCGGCTGGACGTTGACATAAGAAAGCGTAAATGGCAATGGATTGGTCACACACTGAGGAAACCAAACGATGAAATTGCAAAACAGTCATTTGAATGGAATCCTCAGGGTGCACGGCGGGTTGGAAGACCAAGAACAACATGGAAATCAACAGTTCTAGCAGAAGCAGACTCCCAGAGAAAGACGTGGCCACAGTTAAAATATCTATCTGCAGACCGAGAAGGATGGAAACGATTTGTTGGCGCCCTATGCCCCAACCGGGGTTACAGGACTTGATGATGATGAAAGAGGTATATATAAATACGATATATATATCTACATATACATATATGTATGTATATATAACATATATAATAGCATAAATTATTTTTTTTTTTAGTTGAAAAGTGGTAATATTTATAAGTGCTTTCCATCGTTTAACAAATACAAAAAAGGGCGTAATAAAGATCGCCACATCTAACCTAGATTCATCGAGGGAGTGGCCACTGCATCGATTATTTTGGGGTGAGTTATTTCGTGTTGTATATATGTCCTATTGACACAAAATTTATTATAAGTATTGCCCAGTATCGGCACAAAAACATATAATCGTTGCTAAACCAATTTTATACCAGGGTTTTTTTTTTTGATTCAGTTCTTTTTTTAACTTTGTTTTTCGTACTTTAAATAAGCATTTAAATTTTGAAATTCAAGTTTTAAATAACAAATCATAATCTTAATTGAATTTAAAATGTAAAATGTATCCATCAACTGTAATCAACAGTGCATTTAAAATAAATTATGTAAATTAGAGTTGAAAACATGAACCTCTAGATTTTTTTGAAAAGGGGAGATGGGGAGATGAGGAAACCGGGGTGTAGGGGCTGAGGGAAAGGAACGCTGTTTTTTTTAAAGGGGTTGTTCAGCGAGAGAGCAACCAGGTAGGGTGGGAAAGTGAAATAATATCTCGCGCATCAACAACATCGGGATGATAAAGACTGGCATTTAATAATTTTGTTAACGAGGAGGATAAAGGACCCATTGTATGAGCTAGCTTGGGAATCCTATTTTTGGTGCCAGCTAATCCTCTAAGAAGAACAAACTCGTTACGAAAATGGCGCCCAACGTGTTGTTTCACTATCGGAAGATGGTGAGGCTAACAATGTTTTGTTTAATTTATGAGTCAAAGTTATTTTTTTTTATTTTCAAAACATTTTATTTTTTTTATTTCTTTTTCAAGTTTTTGCTTAACAAATTTCGTTTTCAACATCTTTGTGAGTCCCGGTTACTAAGGTCGGTTACCCGGTACCGCGTTGCAACAAAAAGGTTGAAATTGATTTCTAAGTTTTTATGATATTCTCCAGAGTCTTTATTGATGATGATCGTCAAGTATTGTCCTGGAAATTTCGGAAACTGTAACTCAAATTTCATACAAAAACAATAGCAAACACTAGTTTATTTTATTTCTTTTATTGATATACACATATTTTTTTTGACTCACACAACGTTCCTTTTTAATCTTCGTTGACTCACACAACGTTCCTTTTTAATCTTCGGCAGTTATACCTCGCTTCCAGATTCATACCTCGTCTTCCCTTTTTGATTTTTATGATAAATTACAACTCAGACATTTTTTTTTGAAGTTTAAGGATTTCAGCACATTGAATAAGATATTTTTTTTTAAATCATAAAATTTTGAAATACAGTTTCGCTTTTTATTTTCATACAAACTTTTTATTAAATCATATATTTTTTATTACATTATATTTTATCGATTTTATAAAAACATTTCTTTTATTATCTTTTTTAACTTTATTTTGAATCGCAGTTTCAAAATTATTTATATATATTAGCCCTGTTTTTTAGTGCACTTTTATCTTCGCTTAGAAAAAAGTTGCATGTTAATTACAACAACAAACTGGTATAATTCCGTATTGTTGTTGTATTTAACATGCTACTTTTTTCCAAGCGATGATAAAAATGCACTAAAAAACAGGGCTATTATTTGATTTGGATTTCTTTTCTGTTCCTCAAACATTGGTTTTGGCCGACATTTAGATTTGCAAATCCCAACATTTTTTTTAGTGTAAAAAAAAAAAGATTTCAAGTTGCTAAAGTGATTTTCAAACTCAATCGTTATTGGAAAATAATTTTTTTGTTTTTCCTGTCGAGATTTTTTTTGAAGCTTTCGGATAGGTGATAGAAATTGGTAGGTTGGTTCATTCGAACCCAGTATGAGCAGGAGTCGTCGAATCTCAATTTTTGACGATATAGACTTTATAAACGCTCATAACGAAGCCACATTTGAAGAGTTTTTCCAAAGGTTCCGTAACACAGTAAATAGGTTTAACTTAGACCATTCGTTCAGTTTCTCAGAAGAATTAGAATCGGTTATTTCCAATTCGACGTCCATCATGGCGGATCAAGAAGGTTCGCAGGATTTGGAAAATAATCTAGGAAATGTAGCTGAGGGCAATGATAGGGAGCCAACAGATCGTGTTGAAAATGAGGTTGGTCGAAATGAAGAGTTGCTTTCTAGGATAGAAAGAAGTATGGTTCAGAACCAAATCAGGATTTTCCAGCAAATGGACGTCTTTATGGGAAATGTGCTGCAAAAGTTGGAAGATCTGCGTTTACCTTCGCAACAAGCAATCAACCCTCCTCAAGCCGAAAGGCAAAGCTCGGCAATGACCCAAGCTGTACCACCAAGGGGCTTAAGTGCTTCCACTACGTTTAGTGCTTCTGGTCCATGTAGGTTAGATCGTTGGAACATCAAATATGATGGTTCCGACAATTTATCCGATTTTCTTTTGAAGATAGGAAGGATGCAGTCGTCGTCATCTTATTGCGATGAGCAAATCGCAGCAAATTTTCATATTTTGCTTGACGGTAGACCAAACAAGTGGTTCTGGCGTTATGTGAAGAAAAATCCGAATGCGGATTTATCTTCAATAAAAGAAGCCATGAAGAAAGAGTTCGGAAAAATGGAGTCGGAAATCGATATATATATGAAACTAATGTGTCGAAAGCAGGGTCCGAAAGAATCCTTCGACGATTTTTATGTTTCGGTGTCAAGTTTGAACGACCGTCTGAAGGAACCGTTCAATGAAAAAAAGCTGATCGAAATTATAAGAGGTAATACTAAAGAAAAGCTAGGTGAGATTTTGTTGTCGGCGGAGGTGAAGAATTTAGAGCAGCTTCGACAAAAAGCCCGTGAGGCAGAACGGTTTTTGAACAAGAGAGCCGTTGGCCATCGATCCGTAAGTGAGATCGCGGTCGAAAACGATTCTTGCGATGTTGAATCGGAGAACCATGAAGTCGCGGCTATGTATTCTTCCAGAAAGCCGGTTTCAACCGCGAATTACATATGTTGGAATTGTGATCAGAAAGGACACGCGTATCACTTTTGTCCATCAGCTGTCCGAAACTTATTTTGTTTCCTGTGCGGAGCAAAGGGTGTCAATACTATTCAATGTGGTAAACACCAAGCGGGAAACTTCCCGAGGGACGAAACGAGGAGTGGGGAGGTTCGTTCCTCAAGGAATCCGACAAACCACTCTCAAAATTAAAAACTACCAACTTAATGAATTCCATCGGTGAAGCTGACAACGATTCAATCCCGATTAAAATTTTAAAGAAGGAAAAGTCCAACATTGGAGTTGATCAGTTTCATCCGATGGAATCTCATAATCTTAAATCTCTTCACGAGAGAAAGCTTAATTATGAAAAGGTTCGATCTCGAATTTTCGGAACCGACATTAAACCAATCAGCCCAAAAATTCAAAAAGCTCGTCGTCGTTTTCAAAATCGGAAAAAGTTTCGAAAACAAATAATTGAGACGATTATATCATCTGATACGGATGGCCGTATGTACGCTAATGTCTTTTTAAACAATGAATCTGTGTTTGGACTTCTTGACAGCGGTGCATCCATCTCGGTTTTAGGTGATGGGTGTTGGGAATTAGTCCGAAAACTTGGGGTTGAAATACTACCCTACAATAATGTAGTGCGTACGGCAGACGGTAAATCTCATAATATTGTTGGATATTGTGAGATAAAAACTAAATACAACGGCATTTCGAAAAACATAACATTTTATATTATACCAAATTTGACACAAAAATTGTACCTGGGCATGAATTTTTGGCGTAGCTTCCAGTTGTTACCTCAGATAAGTGAGTTGGAAGTAGACCTCAACGCAGGCGACAAAGAAGAAGATTTTAAAGATGAAGCTGAGCTAATGAAACTTTCAGCTGAAGAGTCTTTTCAATTAGAAAATATTAAAAGACAATTTCCGAATATTGTTGTCCTGGGTTTAGGAAAAACTGACCTCGGTTGTCATATTGTCGACACAGGAAACGCTGCCCCTATAAAGTCTAGGCATTACCCGTTATCGCCAGTTCGTCAAGGCGAGGTTTATAAGGAGTTAGATCGCATGTTGGAACTAGGAGTCATTGAAGTCAGTAACTCTCCATGGAGTTGTCCTGTAGTGCTAGTGAGGAAACCTGGTAAAGTCCGTCTTTGTTTAGATTTCCGAAAGGTCAACGCTGTCACGATTAAGGATGCGTATCCGTTGCCTCATGTTGAAGTTCTGTTAAGTCGAATAAAGGACACTCACTTTATCTCGGGGATAGACCTAAAGGACGCTTATTGGCAAATTCCCTTGCACGAAAAATCACGAGAAAAAACAGCTTTCACCGTACCTGGTAGGCCTCTCTACCATGGTAAGGTAATGCCATTCGGTTTGAGTAATGCTGGACAAACGCTTTGTAGAGTAATGGACCAAGTAATTCCTAGTCATCTCCGATATAATCTGTTTGTCTATTTAGACGACTTACTGATTTGTACTTCAGATTTTGAGTCGCATTTACGCATCCTTAAGGAAGTGGCAGCCTGTCTTCGTCGAGCAAATCTAACAATCAATCTCGAGAAAAGCAGATTTTGTATGAAAGAGGTAAAATTTCTAGGTTTTATTGTAGGTCAGGGAAATCTAAAAACCAACCCGGATAAAATAGAAGCCATGGTTGATTTTCCAGTTCCAACCACCGTTAGGCAAGTTAGAAGGTTTTTGGGCATGACTGGTTGGTATAGGAGATTTATCCGAAATTATGCCGATGTAGCTGCTCCTTTAACCAACTGCCTTCAAAAGAAGGCTAAATTCGAATTTACTCCCGAAGCACTCGAAGCTTTCGAAAGACTTAAATCAGCTCTTTCGTCAGCTCCAGTCTTAGCTGAACCTAACTTTGCAAAACCTTTCGTTATCCAATGTGATGCTTCGTCTGAAGGAGTGGGTGGTGTTCTCTTTCAAGTGGATGAGAACAGTAATGAGAAGCCCATTGCATTCATGTCGAAGAAGCTCAACAAATCCCAGAAGAATTATACTGTCACGGAGCAAGAATGTCTCGCAGCAGTGCTAAGCGCGAGAAAATTTCGGCCTTACGTCGACGGATTACCTTTTAAAATCATTACCGACCATTCCAGCCTTAAATGGCTTATGTCGATGAAGGAATTATCAGGTAGACTAGCTAGATGGAGCCTAGAACTCCAAGGGTATGACTTCTCGATTGAACATCGAAAAGGGTCCTTAAACGTTGTGCCGGATTGTCTATCTAGGATGACCATGGAGGAAATCGCGGCAAGCGAAATTGCTGTGGATAATGGGATTTGTGGAGATTCTTCGATACTGATATGCGATGATATCGATTTAGATTCGGCTGAGTTTGATTCGGAACAATATACCCACTTGAGAGAGAACATTGCCCAAAACCAGGCAACTCTTCCAGACCTTGTCGTTTCCGAGAAATACGTTTACCGAAGAGTGAGATTTAGAACCGGAAGCGTAGACGAAGAAGATTCTCTTTGGCGCTTATGGCTTCCCGATAATCTTACTCAAAAATGCATTGAAATGTGCCACAATACCAAGCTAAGTTGCCATAGTGGTTTTGATAAAACTCCAAATATTATTGGCCAAAAATGATAAAGGACATTAAGATTTTTGTGAAAAACTGCGAAGCCTGTAAGATGGTCAAAGCTCCAAATGAAATTCTCCGTCCACCGATGGTCAACCAAATAAAAACCGAAAGGCCCATGCAACGACTCTACGTTGATTTTTTAGGTCCGTATCCGCGCACAAAGCGAGGAAACATATACGTTTTTATCGTGGTTGACCATTTCTCGAAGTTTATGTTCTTCAAAGCTTTACCAAAAGCAACTTCAAATCGTGTGATTCAATATCTCGAATCAGAAATTTTCCATACTTTCGGGACCCCTGAACAAATCCACTCCGACAACGGTCGTCAATTTGTGTCCAAAGACTTCAAAATATTTCTGGACAGTTACGGCGTTAAACATGTGCGAACGGCGGTGTATTCGCCTCAGGCCAACATTTCGGAGCGGGTAAATCGTAGTCTACTGAGCAAGTTGAGAATCCTAAGCAACAAAACGACTGGAATCTTCATCTGTCCAGTATAGCATGTGCGTTGCGTTCCGACATACACGATTCTCTAAATTGTCAACCTTATTATGCTTTGTTCGGACAAAACATGATAAATCACGGTTCAACTAACACAATATTACGTAAAATAAACGCGCTACACGACCCCGAAATGTTGGTCACACCTCGCGCACTCAAATTGACCTTGGCCAGGCAGAAGTTGTCGGAGAATTTGGACAGGGCATACGTTAAGTCGAAAAACGCTTATAATAGAAGATCTAAGAATGTCACTTACCGTGAAGGTCAGGAGGTATTCCATAGGAACTTCGCCCAGAGCAATTTTGCCCAAGTAATTAACGCCAAGTTGCTTCCAAAATTCCTAAAATCCCGCGTAAAAAGAGTAGTTGGCAACTGCATGTACGAATTGGAATCCAGGTCTGGTAAACCTCTTGGCATTTTCCATGCCAAAGACATTCGTCAATAACCAGATGACTGAAATGAAAAAAAAAGAAAAGAACACAAAGTATCGCTTTCAACAAATGAATAAAATTTTAAAACTTATCTGACGTTATCTCCTCGTTGTGGTAAATGGGTTCGCGCCCCACGTCTGGTATAACAGCTGGCACACAAAAGGAGATCGAAAACTACAACACTAACCCGACCCGACATAAACATTAAGGGTATTCATGCAACAGCGTAAACTCGTAAACGTTGTAAACTTTTAAACTTCGTAATTCTGTCACAATTTGTATGGAAAATTTGACAGATTTACGAAGTTTATAACTTTACTATGTTTACGACGACTTTACTCTGTTGTATGAATACCCTTATTAATTTTCCAAATTCAAAAACTCACGAACGATTTCTTGCAAAAGAAACCATACAAAATTCGAAACCCCGTCGGTAAAACGCATCGATCAACGAAATTCATTTTTTTTGCCACGAATACCATTATTATGTAATTGAGGTGAACGACCTGTTTTTTTGTATAGCTTTTAGCTTTAACTTCTAGTTAAATGCGAACTGTTTATGTTTTGGTTAATGTAGCGGATTTTTATCGCGTATCTCACTCGCGTTTATTATGTTTGTCCTCGTCGCACAGTATTTAAAACGGCCGGTATTTACCTTCAGAAGCTCTAATTTTTTTTGTTTGCCGTTGATACTTTATTTTTGCACTATTCACTTAATATTGGATTTTTTTTTTACAATAATGATTTTTTTTTATCACAAACACTTGAAATAAACAAATTTGTATGAGCCGAAATCTTTTTCAGCAATTTTGAACTTTCACCATTTGTTTACTTCTCTGATCACTGTTCACAATGCACGACCCGGCCGCACGAAAGAAAATGTGGGTTCGTTTCGCATATTCCAGATATGTTTTATCTGAAAAACGCGAAGCCCTGTAACCGAATGGGATTTATTTAAAATATTTTAAAAGAAAAATATTAAAAATTACCCACCATCAACGAGGACGCAACCGACGACGATGACTCAACTGCATTATGGTAATTTGTTTTGTTGACAATTGTAAACAATCTGTTCAAGATTATGATTATCTCGTTCCTACTTATACAATTGAGCGACAAGAAGGTAGGGTCTTTCTTTTTTATTAGGAGGAGAGAAATTATGACACCTAATCACAAATTGAGTGATTGTCAGCAGTTAAGGTAGAACTATAATAGTCGGAAGGGCACTGAAGCTAATGTCAAAAACCAACGAAAAGTAGCTTTCCGTACCGAAAATAGGGGAACTCACCCATAATGTAATTATCATCTTTCTCTTTTTGGCATTCCTATTTCACCAAATGTCAGTTTTACTTAAGTGAGGTGCGCTCGGGAGCGCACCTCACTTCCGTAACCAAAGTTTAACGAAACTTGACGAAACGCTCCACTTCGCAATTATAGTCACGTCAAATGCTTTCCGTGTATTCGCTTGTTTTCTTCCGACCACTTAAGTGCCCCTCCGAGCATTATAGTTCTAGCTTTAGCCATAATTTCTGAATGGTCAGCGTTTTGCCTATATGTCAAGGGGGAATGTTGCGATGGTTGGGGAAGTGTACCTCTGCTGCATGAGACAATTTGGATGCAATCGTGTGTCATGACATTTATGAATCCGATTCGCACCCGAAGTTGTTTGCAACAAGTGCGTAAATTACACCCACAAATGTTCACACCGCCCACATAAAACGATTAACGCACTATGATATGATTAATTTTTATAATGCGAATTATGTTTGTGTGAAATGAGATGGTAAAAGACAAAGACTGGAAAGTCCTGGTTTGAATATCTGAGTAAATGATAGGTAGAGTTAGGGTTCTTTGGTAAAAGCCGTCGGCAGTTACTTTCTTTTCAATAAGATCCACCATAGACCACAGAAGCCTGTATAAGAAAAATCAACTACCAAAAAAAGAAAAGAAAAAAAAAGTGCCACCGGCCGACCGCATAAAGAAACCTAGTATTTCGAAATTTTCTCAGAAAATCGAAAAATTAAAGAGAAAGATAATTTGCAAAAAGCCGGGAAAATATCCGTCAGCGCAGGGTTCGCATGGTCAATATATGTATATATAATATCAATATACGCAGTCAGGCCGTTCAAAATTGTTTTTGACGGCCTCGATTTTTTTTAAGGAAGCAAAGTGACCAAGGATCAGTAACAGGAAAAAGAATTCCCGAAATCCGAAAATCGTCCTGCAAACTCCCGCGGGAGCAAAGTCAAATAAAACGAAACCACACAACCATCATCACAATCTAAATCTAGATCATCATTATTATTATTATTATTATTATTATTATTAAAATTTATTAACTGACTCTTAAGAAGATAAAATAGTTTTGTTTCTTTAATTTGTTATTAACTAAAGAAATAAGTTGAATAGTGAGAATTATGTATTTAGGTTTTAAAGTAATGTAGGTTTATAAAGTTTTGATAATTATATATTAGATTTTAAAGTTATATAGGTTTATAAAGTTGTATATTTTTCTGATGTTGTTTGGATCCAAATTTCTTAGGATCTCGATGATTGGTAAATTCGCTGTAGATAAGCTGGTGTTTGAAGTCAAGTATCTGCATGTATCCATTCCTAGAATGTGATTGACATCCAAGATTGCTTGGCAACCTGTACAAGTCGGAGGGCTTTCTTTTTTTAGAAGGTGTTGATGTGTGAGAGTAGTGTGCCCTAGTCGTAGTCTTACCAGAGTTGTGTTCATCTGCCTTGAAGTTGAGGTAGGATAAATTGGTTGGGTTTTGTCAATGTTGATGGAACTGTAGAAGTGATGGTAATTCTTCCAGTCATTTAGTGTATGTGCCTTAATTTTTCGATTTACTTCACGTAATAGGTCGCGTTTTGTCACTGTCAGTACTGATTTCACAGGGGAGTGGCCACTGGGTTACGTACGAATGACCGACAAAAAAAATGTCGACTGGTTAAAATGTCGACTTTTATCGACTTTTTTGAAAGTTAAAATACCGACTTTGTCTTTACCGACTTATTAAAATGTCGACAGTTTGAAATGTCGATTCGACAAAAAGTCGTCTGCCCTAATAGAAGTCGAGAAAAATATCGACTTGTCGGAATTTTTCCCATACAGAAAAGTCGATATAAAATATAAATCGACATTTTAACGAGTCGACATTTTGACTTGTCGATATTTTGTCTGTCGGTCATTTGAAAGTAAACCAAATAACAGCGCTCTGCCTTAAATGTTTGCACGGAATAACTATAAACTCAAGAATCATATATTCTTGTCTGATTGTCTAACAGGAACTTAACAGTTTTTTGATGCTGTGGAAAATTTAAGACTATGTTTAAGACACAAGTTCTTATTTGATTCTTATAATAATTAACTCATTTAGGTAGTTCTTTATTTTATATCACCTTTTGTTTAGCTTCAAGAAAGTTCAATAGAACGCATTTTTGTTGCCTACCTACATTATACCTTATATTTCGAACTTTTAACTGCCTCATTTTCTGGATGTTTTATTACTGTATTAATATTAAAGCAAATTACAGACCCTGAATAATGGGCAATTAAGACGTCAAAATATATAGACAACAAAAATTAAATTACAAAAATTCGATTTATTGAACTATGACAATGCGATATTAGATAATAATGATCAGATCATAGTTTAGGGAATGATGTTTACAAGCGCGCGCTTGTAAACATCATTCCCTAAACTATGATCTGATCAAAATGTCGACTTTCAAAATGTCGACTTTTAAAATGTCGACTGTTAAAATCTCGATTCATAAAATCTCGATCACTGTCGACATTTTGAGAATCGACATTTTGAAAAATCGATATTTTAAAAAGTCGGTCAAATTTTGTGTCTATATTTTGATCTGTCGGTCTTTTAACCAGTCGAGATTTTTTCTGTCGAGATTTTAAAAGTCGATCTTATGGAGTCGATATTTTAAATGTCGAGATATCGTACCCAATCCGTGGCCACTGCATCGATTATTTTGGGGTGAGTTATTTCGTGTTGTATATATGTCCTATTGACACAAAATTTATTATAAGTATTGCCCAGTATCGGCACAAAAACATATAATCGTTGCTAAACCAATTTTATACCAGGGTTTTTTTTTTGATTCAGTTCTTTTTTTAACTTTGTTTTTCGTACTTTAAATAAGCATTTAAATTTTGAAATTAAAGTTTTAAATCACAAATCATAATCTTAATTGAATTTAAAATGTAAAATGTATCCATCAACTGTAATCAACAGTGCATTTAAAATAAATTATGTAAATTAGAGTTGAAAACATGAACCTCTAGATTTTTTTGAAAAGGGGAGATGGGGAGATGAGGAAACCGGGGTGTAGGGGCTGAGGGAAAGGAACGCTGTTTTTTTTTAAAGGGGTTGTTCAGCGAGAGAGCAACCAGGTAGGGTGGGAAAGTGAAATAATATCTCGCGCATCAACAACATCGGGATGATAAAGACTGGGCCCCTATTATGTAAAACGAAACGAACGGCAAGAAAACGATAATCACGAAAACGATAGTCACGACATACCCCGATTATGTAAAACGATAATGGACCCTTGAAAATGTTGCCAGCTGAAACAAAAAACATTTTTTGTACAATCACATCTAACTTCCGCAAGTGCTGGTTGCGTAATAATCGGACAAACCCCTTCAATCAATCAGAAAATTCCTTTTTTAAGCTTTTCACTAAATTGTAATATATCCTTCTCTAATTTTTTCACAAATGTTAAAATCTTCACTTGTGTGAATATAAGTATTTCAAATTGTTTTAGAATAAATAGTCATATCTTTTTATTGTGTAAAAGCTTTAGCTTTAGGGTATCAATTGACCAAAGGGTATGAAAGTGATCAGTTTTTAGCTATTTATTTGTGATTTAAGAATGAAATACGTTTGTTTTCATTATTATTTCTTTGTTTGACTAAGAAAGTGAAACGTTTTAATCTTTTTAAAATTTTGTTGGTTATCTTTCGTATTGAATCTTAAAGATAACAAAATTTCTTAAACACAAAAATTCCCACGGAAAGGGATTTTTTCTATTAACCTCTCAGCACTGTCTACGGCTATTAAGAGCTGTCAAAAAGTAAATAAATTTTAAGTTTATATCTGCAGTGATTTGTTTACTTGTTTTAATAGTGAAAATAAATTCAACAGAAGAAAAAAATCATATACAAGAAGTTAGAAATGCATTAGCTTCAATTCGTTTGGATTGCTGAATTTTCATTTATTTTATTTTTTGTTGGTGGCATATTTGCATTTAAATAAAAATGTTTTTATTGTTTTAAAAAGTGTATAATTGTTTCCTTTTGATTAAAGATACAGTGAAAGTTACAGAAAGACAAATATTTATAGCGTTGAAATCAAAACGAAAGCTATACGAGAGCCAATGGCCAGTCGTAGAAGAATACGAGTATCGTTTTTACGTTAACGATTATCGTTTTACGTAATCGCAATTAAACGATTACGCGGTATTTTGAACGATAATCGTATTACGTAATAAGGGCCCTGGCATTTAATAATTTTGTTAACGAGGAGGATAAAGGACCCATTGTATGAGCTAGCTTGGGAATCCTATTTTTGGTGCCAGCTAATCCTCTAAGAAGAACAAACTCGTTACAATAACTAAAGAAAATTGAAGCCGGTGTACCACAAGGAAGTGTAACCCTGTATCTGTTATATACAAGGGATATTCCAGTGGGCATCAACGCTATCATGGGTACCTTTGCTGATGATACTGCAATATTGGTTACGTTACGAATAAGGCTATAAAAAAACTGCAAAAATGCAGTCGATAAAGTTAGTGATTGGACGCAGATATGGCGTATCAAACTAAACGAAACAAAATCGACGCATATAAACTTTACAAACAAAAACATAAACAATATTCCAATTTATATAAACAGTACAGCAGTACCTTACTCCCATAACGCCAAATACCTTGGAATGACTTTAGATGCAAAGCTTAAATGGCACATCAAAAAGAAAAGAGAAGAACTAAACTTGAAGTACAGAAAAATGTACTGGTTAGTAGAAAAGAACTCTGACCTATCTATGCAGAACAAACTAATGTTATATAAGCAAGTATTGAAACCCGTTTGGACATATGTTGATGGGGCTGTACAAAGTAAACAAATGCTGAACTTATCCAAAAATTCCAAACCAAGGTTCTTCGTGGAATAATTAATGCTCCTTGGTATATAAGAAATAGCGACCTACATCGTGACCTTCAAATTGAAATGGTTACAGAAGTGGTTAAAAAACACGCTTTATCACACAATCAGTGACTGCAAAGTCATACCAACTCCGAAATGAAGACCGTCCTAAATGTACGAAACAATGTTCGGAGATTAGGAAGAACCAAGCCTCATAAGCAGATGGTCTAAAAGCTATGGGAAAGTGTTATAACTTTAAACTTCCCACAATGCGATTTAAAAATTTAAACAAAAAATTAAAAATGTCGAGCTTTCATAGATTGGTCCTGATTCACCGGTGGTTTTAGTGCGGTAAGAGTCCCACACTGCTTGGTACCGACTCTTACCGAGTGTCTTGTCGGATAATAATAAAAAAAATCGAACATAACATAACAAACATCACAACGAAATTTTTCGTTCATGATTTTGTTGTTTTAATTTTTGTATGGAAATTTTCGTTTCGCTTCAGCTGCGTAGTATTAGACCAAGAGCCGACAGCAAATTTTGGTAGTGGAGGTATAACCAAAATCGGAGTATGAGGGATTATAGGTACATACATGTTTCGTGATATGGAATACAAAAGTCTGGCAGGCTTTTTCTCAGCCTTTGGGGGGTAAAAATCCACTTGGTTTCCTATTTGTATGGTAGGGTCATTAACACTTCAATTCACCTTTCAAAATAAGATAAGATATGATGCTCTGACATTTTCCCTAAAGACTTATATCTTGGTGATTCGATAAATAGGACCCATGATTTAACCTTTTTAAGCAAACCTTATTTTGAGGAGACCTTATTTGTTGATTTTCGTTTTGCTGAAAATCACCAAAAAAGGAATGATAATTTCAATAATTCAAGTAATTATATAAAAAGTATAAAAAAGCATTTAAATCGTTCTTTTACTTGTATAAACAGCCTGATAAATAACTTAGAACTCAAAAAAAAAGTATGCCATTTGATCACTATGGGTCACTATGAACATTTACCATTGACAACCTGCTCTGACATTGACAAACATGTAAATGAACTAACGTTAGCCATAAATAATGCTTACGAAAGTTCCTGCCCCATTACCAAAAGTAAAGGCAGACTCAACCCCGTATGGTGGTTCAAAGAGCTGTCTATTCTTAGGAAAAACTCAAGGAGGCTTTTCAATAGAGCAAAATTCAGCAATGAACCTGCTGATTGGGACATCTTTAAGGTCAGTAAAAATCTGTACAAAAACCGAACGACCTATGCAAAAAGAGCAGCCTGGCAAAAATTTTGTTCAGACATTGAGTCTACAAATGAAGCTGCTAGGCTCAGGAAAGTCATGTCTAAGGTACCCTCTCCCCCGGGATTTCTAAAAAGACCGGATAATACCTGGACAGACTCCTGCTCTGAGACTTTAGAGTCACTTATAAGCACTCACTTCCCAGGGTGTACTATCAGTACATCTCCTGTGGACAGAGGGCCCAACATAAGTGAAATCTATGATATAGGCAAACAAATCGTAGATAGTAGGAAGGTGGCTTGGGCCATTGACTCCTTCTCGGCATACAAATCTGCAGGGCCTGATGGAATCATTCCAATTATGCTCCAAAGCTCTAAAGATACAATTGTTCCAATTCTAGTGGATATTTATATAGGCTGTCTTAACATCACCTATATTCCCGCTGGATGGAGAGAAGTCAATGTCATCTTCATCCCGAAAGCTGGCAAGCCCACCCATACCGAACCGAAGGACTTCAGGCCTATCAGCCTTTCCTCCTTTCTCCTGAAGACCTTAGAAAGATTAATTGACACTCATATTCGCCTAAAACTGAATGGTGGTGTGCTCTCACAGGCCCAACATGCGTACTTGAAGGGCAAATCTGTTGAGACAGCACTTCATGAAGTGGTTGGTACGATTGAGAAGTCGATACACTTCAAGGAATTCACTTTAGCAGCATTCCTTGACATAGAAGGGGCCTTCAATAATGTTGATAACGGTGCAATTCGAGAAGCCCTAAACTCCGTCAGCATCGATCCATCACTGATAAACTGGATTGATTTCATGCTTCAAACGAGACTCATTAATGCAGAAATGGGTGACAGCAAGATAAGAGTTAGGACAAGTAGGGGCACTCCACAGGGTGGAGTACTTTCTCCTTTGCTTTGGCTCCTTGTCGTCAACCAGATCTTAGTTAAACTAAATCTGGGCGGCATCAAGGTAGTTGCATATGCCGATGACATTGTGTTATTGGCCTCTGGAAAATTTGTTCCCACTCTGTGCGAGCTCCTACAAACGTCCCTGGACAAGCTCAAAAATTGGGCCAGTAGTTGTGGCCTCAATGTTAACCCACTGAAGACAGAACTGGTGCTGTTTACAAGGAAACGTAATATTCCAAACATAAATCCGCCAACCATTAACGGAATACCGTTACAGGTTTCGGGTACTGCCAAATATCTTGGCGTTGTTCTCGATCGTAAACTAAACTGGAAAGAAAATATTAAAGAAAGAGAAAGAAAAGCCTCAATAGCTTTCTACACTTGCAGCAGAATTTTTGGTAAAAGATGGGGTCCCAGCCCTAGAACCATTCATTGGATGTACACAGCCATTATAAGGCCAATTCTAACGTACGCATGCATGGTCTGGTGGCCAGCCTTAGATAAGGAAACCAATCTAAAAACCATGTACAACCAGTGCTATCAGGACCACACCAACGGCTGCCCTTGAAACTTTCCTTTCACTTGCCCCACTCGATCTGTTCACGAAAGAGTTGGCGGCCAAAAGTGCTTTAAGACTTCACCAATGTAAAAATTGGAAAAAGGGCCTCTACGGTCACAGAACTATAATGAATTTTACAGACATAGACATTCAAACAGACTACGTTTCACCGCACATAGATTTCAACCCAGTAACCATAACAGATATTCCAACCAGGGAACTCTGGAATGAAAACAGGGTCATAAATGAAAGTCATGTTTCGGTCTTTACTGACGGTTCCAAAACCTCGGAGGGGGTTGGGTCAGGCATCTACTCAGATAACCCATCCATAAATAGATCGTTGAGGCTTCCAAACTTTTGCAGTGTATTCCAAGCGGAAGTACTGGCAGTTTGCGAAGCGGCGAAACATCTTGCCTCATGTGAATTAGTAAACAACAATATTGATATTTTCATAGACAGCCAGGCGGCAATTAAAGCCATTTGCTCAATCACCACAAAGTCCAAACTGGTCGACCGTTGCCGGAACGAGCTAAGAGTACTCAATGCAACAGACACAGTAACCCTAAGATGGGTTCCAGGACATAGGGATATTCACGGGAACGAAATGGCGGATGAACTGGCCAAAAGCGGTTCATCTCTTGATCCGAGCCAAATCGAAGCCTCTGTGCTCATGCCACTGGAGCAAGAAAAAAGTAGAATACACCAGAGTTTCTTAGAGGCTGCAAATGTCAGATGGTCATACATCGACACTTGTCGGGTTTCTAGGAATCTATGGCCAAATATTTCAAAGAAAAAAACTGATTACTTACTCAAGCTAAGCAGGCCTCAATTATCTCTCATGGTTGATGTCCTTACGGGCCACAACTCAATGGGAACCCACTTGAACAGAATGGGCATCAGCTCATCGGACTTATGTAGAGGGTGTCATGATGAAGAGGCAGAGGAGGGCTCCCCTCACTTCCTTTGCGAATGCCCCAGCCTAGCTAGAACCAGAAAAGAGGCCCTTGGAGAATATTTCTTCGACGAACTGGGCGACATCTCTGTCTTGCCACTAAAGAACATCCTGAAATTCATTCAGAACTCAGGATGGTTCAAGGAGGCCCCTAACACCTAAAACTTCCTATTAACTCCCTCCCTATCCCTCCTCACTAACCACCTATACCCCGGGGAGCGCAATGGATCCTACGAGATCCGAGTGAGATGGTGCGGCTTGCCGTATTATCACCCCTTCCAACCTAGCCTAACCATGCCATTTGATTACTTGAAAAAATATAAATACATGCAAAAAAAAAAATTAAAATCGTTGGAGCCGTTTTCTTAAAAATTAATTTTTTATATATAAAATTTTTGTAACATTTTTCAAAAAAAAATTTGGTATGCCAATTTTGGGTATATATTAATATACGTTTAAAACTAAAATTTCAAAACAATTCATCAACCCATTTTTGAAATATTGAATTTAAAAAAAAAAATTGAATCTTCAAAAATTTTTGTATGCAATATTATTTATATTCTAACAAAGCTTTTGTGCAAAAAATTTTATTGAAATTGAATGAGCGGTTAATGAGAAAACCAAAAATCAAAAAAACCGTTAATAAATGTTTTTGGTGATTTTTTTTTCTTACTAAAAGGTATATCTACAATATTGCACTGATTTTTTCTTATCAAATAATATAAATAAGCTTTTCCTTAACGGTTGTATGGCAAGTACCGTTATTTTTTGAGCTAAAAAAAAATTTGAATTTCCCCTCTGGAGAGTTACAAAATAACCTTAAGTTCAAAATTTGAAGAAAATCGCTTCAGTGGTTTAGGCTGTAGGTTGAGGTACGAACAGACAGACAGACAGAATTGTGCCACCCACTTTTTTCGTCTTCTCTATCATCGTAATGTCATGTTTGATTGTTATCTCGACAAATTTTTTTTGCACGAATCCAAAACTTGCCCTATAGTACCTATATCGCAAGTAAAAAAGTGTTAGTTGGATAATAATTTAGTTTCATACTATGTAGTTAATTATAATAACCTTTAACATCGAAATAAATCGACGAAAATTTTGCGGCTTAGTTTTAAATATTTATTTCAAAATTGGTTATGAATATTCAGTCCTTCATTTGTGCAAAATAAAAAAGACGTGGATTTCGCATATCTAACATGTTTATTTTTTTTTGACTAAAACTAAACTACAACAAATCACTGATAATATTGTGTATTTGATTGATGTTTGTTAATTCACGCTTCTTCATCTCCAGCATATAAAGAACAGGACAGTCAAAGGATGAACAGGTAATAGAATATGGACGACCACAGCACGATTGACAAATCTTTAAAAAGAACAGTTCAAGCAAACATTTAATTTTTAAATTTCAAATTTATCAATTACAAATTGTGTTAGAAAGTATCCTCTCTGCAGTTTTGATATTTTCTCTTCCAAAATAACTACGCTGTTTGAAAAATCTAGTAAGCAAACTGAACAAATCGTCTGCTTTGTTTGACGCCCACAATCTACGATGCAGTTAGTTGAGGAAAAGTATTGAGATATTGTACTCTTTTTTATTCCATTTGACGAAACAACTTCGTTAGCTGAAGTAAGTGCAGTGTTGAATAGAATTTTTCTTGGTAAACTTGCAAACCTATTAATTAAATTTTATTATTAAATTTTTGTTAATTACCAGAAAAACCGCTAGTAAAAATAAAACTAGCAATGACTAGAGATTCGCAACCCACATCATCAACCTATGTTACTGTGCTTTTAAAGTAGTTTATGCATCGCATACAAGAAGTAGAAAATATGGGATTGACAAAGAAAAAAATCATTTTCTTAAACAACTCACCATTCGTTTACATCAGCTCCAATCAGTAAAAGACATCGGTTGAGTGGAGGAATTATCGCTTTTGTTATGTAGTAAATTGAATTGATTTTCAATCCTTCATCTGCTAGGACATCATGAGGACTGCGAACTAGCTTAATGAGTGGCACACCAGGTGGCCCATTTGTGATAATAAATTGTACACGTTCTCCAGAACGTGGAATTTTACGAGGATCCAATTGCATCCACTTTCTAAAAAAAAAACTTTTTCAAGTACTAACCTAAAATGTTAGAAAAATTTGTTTTTAAAAATACAGGTGAACCTTATTCAGAAAGTTATTTACAAACATTTTGAATTGTTGTCTTAGGGTACGTTTATGTTGGAGCTTCGATAAACAGCGATGTGATCAAAGAGCCGAGAAAGATTTACATTGATTGTTGTTGTTCGAAGCGCTGCTCCAACAAAAGCACTAATAGTAAAAACAATATAAAGATTTCGAAGCTTTAATCTAATCGCTGCTCGAATTGTTTATCGAAGTTCTAACATAAACGTACCCTTAGGGGTGTTTATTTTGCAGCTGTGAAAAATGATTTGAGCAGCGATGTAACTAAAGCTTCGAAATCCTTATAGTCTAAGAGCCAGTGGTCGGCAGACTTACGGTATTTCAGTACGATCCGTATTAAGTGTACTAGACCTCCTGAGCATGGAATGGGCATTCCTAATCGAAAGTCATAGTACCTCTGGGAGCACTGGGGTCACAAAAGTCGAAAAAATCGACCTCGAAAACGTGATAGAAGTACGTCTGCCTCTTTGATATGTTAGACGACATAGTTTTTGCTATTCAAAAATAGTAAAGGCAGACATAGGGCGTAGTAACTTTAGGAGTAACGGAATTTAAAAAAAGGCCAACAAAATTCCCAAGAAAATTAAGCTTTTTTTCCTTAGTACAAAAAAGCAATTTTTCTTGAAGGAATACGTTCAGATCTTTTATATTTTAACATTAATAGTCAATTTAACGATAAAAATACTTTTCAGACACCTGTTGTAGTACCTGGATTAGTAACGGAATTTTGAAATACAAAAATTAAGGAAGAATCTCCATACACATTTCACTGTTGTCTTTCAAATAAAAACAAAGTGGTTTCCTGTTGAGCAATACATATGCTTCTTTGACATAATAAGAAGTATAGTTTTTATTATTAAAAAAAAAATATTGGCAGAGACATGGAGAAGTTAATTGTTTTTTAACTGAATTTTGAAATAAAAATGCCTTAAAAGTACCCATATAAATTCTGCGGTTCTTAAAAACTAAAAAAATACAGTTTTTACTAAGGGAGTATGTTTGTCTCTTTGATATGATAATTCTTATAGTTTTAATTATTAAAAAATTATGTCCAGATACTTAGTGCAATATCCAAATTTGAAACGGAATTAAAAAAAAAAGTTTAGAAAAACCGTTGTATTTCAAAATAAAAAAATAAAGTGTTTTAACTATAGCAATATGTCTGCCTCTCTGGTATGTCAATTTGTATACTTTCTTTTATTATAAAAGACACCTGATGCAGTACCTGCATTTATAACGGAACTTTTAAGGAGGCCTTTGAAAAATTTGATACAAATTCTGCTTAATTTTCTTGGGAATTTTTCTAGCCTTTATTTAAATTCCGTTACTCCTAGAGGTACTACGCCCTATGTCTGCCTGTGCTATTTTTGAATAGCAAAAACTATGTTGTCCAACATATCAAAGAGTTTCTTTGTGGTGTGGTCTCCATGTTGTGTATTTTATATGAATGTGTTTTTCTAAAAAAATAAAATGATTTAAATAAAGGAAATTTTAAAAAATCAATTTTTTAAACGATTTTAATTTATTAAAATTTAAATGTATCACAACACCTCGAATCGCCAAACTAAGCCCGATGAAACCGAAACGCGTCGCTTGTTATATCAAACAAAATAAATTATGTTGTGATACATTTAAATTTTAATAAATTAAAATCGTTTAAAAAATTGATTTTTTAAAATTTCCTTTATTTAAATAATTTTATTTTTTAGAAATACACATTCATATATCAAAGAGGCAGACGTACTGCTATAACGTTTTCGAGGTCGATTTTTTTTTTACTTTTGTGACCCCAGTGCTCCCAGAGGTACTATGACTTTCGATTAGGAATGTCCATTCAATGCTGAGGAGGTCTAGTACAATGACTGTACTTTATACGAATCGTACTGAAATACCGTAAGTCTGCCGACCACTGGCTCTTTAACTATTACATATATTGTTTTTCCTATCAGTGTTTACGTTGAAGTTTCGATAGACGAAGCGATCTGCGGTCCTCTTATCGAGGATAGAAATTGAATATTTAATGATGAAATTCCGTTAAGACCCCTTTTGTTGTATCAAAAACTATACGGCAAATTTGATTTGGACAAACCTTGACTGTTTGAAATTTCAGAGAAAAGAGAAATAGAAGAAATGAAAGCTAGAACATGAGTCGGCAGGTTTTATATGACGTTCCATTAATGCATTCTGGGAATTGTAGGTATTAAAAATAAACCAATATAACATTCTTTTGTGTATATGAAGGTACTCAGTTTTAAATAATAGCTTTTAGCATATAAAAAAAAAGCATTTCTTCTTCTTCGGTCAATGCCTTACTGTAAGGGTACTATGTAGCCAGTAAATGCTGCTATTAAAAAGCTTGAATGAATGAATAACATAGAACACCCAAAAAATATAACTTCTAAAAAGCATACGTGGGTACACATAATGACTTAATGTTCAAAGCTAATCATCTTTAATCAATGATTATGTCAGCTGGTAAAACTTCAAATCTGGTCATTAACCAACATTTTAACCAATGAATCCATAGCTTTATTTTTCCATCATCGAAATCGATAGTCAGCTGATGTTGCCTTAGTAGCGTTTTTTAATCAGAGCCTCTCAAAGTCATATTCAATATTTCAGAGCCTCTCAAAGTCATATTCAAAATTTAAGCCATTGAGAACAAGCTGGCCCTTAGTATGATTGGAAAATTATAATCGAGTTAAGAGTCTTCAGGGTATTGTCTCTAAAACTTTATTAAATTTAAAATAGTCGAACGCCTATTCAATCTTTATTTAATTATCCTTCTAACCCCATGTGACACTTAAAAAAAGATCAACATGGGTTTAGGTTTAGGTTTCTGCTTAAACTGCTGTTTCAGCTGAATTTTATTGAAGAAATGGATTAAGCACGATTCTAGTATCATCATAGTAGTATCATACTAATAACTTAACCATAGGCTGTTTGCGCCAAGCAAAAGTTACATGATTCTTACCTCGTCAACTCAAGAGCAGGCACACATGCTGTTGGTTTGTAACCCTTCAAACCACGAAACTCTTTCGCAAATAAAAGGTCTTGAATATTTGCCTTTCCAGACAGAAGCTTCGTAAATTGACGGCAGATGTAGTTTTTAACTTGGCTTACGTCAGAAGTATCAAAAAGAATTTTAAGTGTCTTCTCAAGCATTTTAACTGCAGCCGGGCAACCATCCCTTCGCACAGTTTCTATGCCTTTCGCTTCAAAAACTGGTTCCTTCTGTTCAGGTGATTCGAACATATAGCCGACGTAACGTTTTTTTGTCTATAAATAGAAAATAAATTACAAATACCTACAACACATTCAATACCCTTCGGGCGATATATAAAATTAAAATTTATGGAAATGACTAGCAACCCAAAGCTTTTCTCAAGCTTGTAGTCCTGGGTTTTAATATCGAATTAGGAGAAACTTCATACATGGTTTTTTTACTCCTTCACACATACCTTTTTTGAGAGTTTAGGCAGGCTCTAATACCATTTTCTGTTTGTTATATTTAATTTTTCAAACCCAAAAATACAAAAGCATTAGTCATTAAAAATTATACTTAAGAAACTCACCTGCAATATACAAGGTTGATATACTTTTTCTAGTTTTAGTTTAACTGGTTGTGGATTATTTTTCGTTACCAATTCAGCTATTTCAGCGCCAATTTTAAAAGCTTCTACTTTGCTTCTTCCAGGTACAAGAACGAACATAGAATCTGTATCGCCATAAACTACTTTAACATTCCATTCTTCATTAGCTTCTACTAATTCAATTGCACGTTCGAGTGTTTCACGACCCTTTGCCACAACACTATCTCCGACTTCAACACATGGCATTCGTCCACTGAAATTGGCAGCTGTATAACCGTACGTTACATTCGCAATCAATTTTAAGCCCAGCTGTCGAGAATGAAGGATCCTCTGTAATGCAGTATTGTTTTTGTGTAATTTCATCGATTGCTTCACCATTTGACGAGTATCTAGGATCTCGTTTAACATTCTGGGGAGAACGCCTTCTCGAATATCTTTTTTTATGAAAGCAATTCCGCAAGGTGATATTGTTATCATATTGATTTTCAAAAGCTTTCTGAGTAATTTTGGTGATATACGAAGCTGAGAAGCACCGAATTCAAATGGTGTTGATCTGATTTTGTTAAACACTATCAGAATTACATTTATGATTAGATTTTTGATTAAAACTTACTGTCCTAGATGCTCCACACGACCAAGACATGTTGAGAAGCAATAGTTATACGCCATAATCATGCTAGGATAGAGACTTTGAAAGTCCAAAACAATAATGGGATCAGGATAAAATCTTGACTGCGGTTCTAATATTAGTGGTAAGTATTCTGGGGCACGCATATGAGCACGCTGCTGCACACTAGGTGAAAGTGGAACTAAATTTTTTGGTTTTGCAATCCTGGAAAAAATTCTTATTATTTCCGCTCGACCCATTGCGTTGAGATGGAACTATCGATTTTAGGAACTCGAATTACTATAAAGTTAAATTTTTTGGAACGCACGATTGTTCACTAAACTCTTTTAATCAACTATGCTTACCGCAACATCATACTCTCTACTCTAAACTGCGATCCACGGGAAAGAACCTCATAGAACTGAATACCAATAAGTTTTGCCATTTCACTAGTTCGTCCTATTAAATCCAGCTGATCGAGTAATTTCAGCGTTCCACACACTCTTTCAAGATAGTATTCCAAAACAATCCATCTTGTTTGTGGCGAACCAAACCACTTTGTAAGGTCTTTATATGTATGCAGCGGACAACGTCGATGCAAAATGTGATACATTACATTTTCAAATGTGTAAGACGTAAGCGCGATTTCTGATCGCATTAGCCTCCATACGTCTAACAAAATTCTGCCGCAGAGTTTTGTCTGATTTAGAGAAACTATAAAATAATAAGATTTTTTATTATTTCCACAGATTATACCTCCACATCTAAATCTGTTAGTTTTTCTCGATCTTCATCTGTAAAGTCACGAACAGTTTGTGTAGGAACTCTAGAGAGCAACGGTGCGATATCGAAATTAAGAAATTTCGCTCTTTCCATCACATATCCCCAAGAAGACATTTCAATTTCATATCCCACAAAAATATCAGGATCCCAGTATGCACACACGTCTATAAGCTGAATAAGTCCTTCCATTTCATTGGCAACCTCTTTAATTTTTACACTGGTATCAATGCAATTTAGATTAGAACTTATCAAACTCTTGCCATCAGATATTATAATAAGGCCACTAGCTTTCGACAGATCTACAGAATTTCCTGAGGATGGAATACTATTTTCTACGGCATATAATATACAAGAAATTGCATCAAATTTTGGATTTGGAAGTAAATCGTCCCGTGTTGAAACAAAAACCTCTAGCGAAAGAGTTGTAAGATAGTTGTGCTGAATCAGAAAGAATTAATTTTAAAGTATTTATTATTGGTTCTCTCAAGACTTACTTCAATATCAGATTTAGCTTGTTGTAGATTTTCTAAATTTACTTTGAATCCAAATGTGTTATTTAAAGTCGCATGACTTATTCCAAAACTAGAGTCAAATGATCCCTGCGAGTTGTGGAGGTTATTGAAAAAAGATATCTTTTCTAATTCCTCTAGAGCCTTTTTTTATAAAAGAAAAAGAAATTATTTAGAGGCCGGGAAAACATAACATTTAGTAAGCATTTTGTGGTTACATAATTTAGAAAATATCTACTTATACCGATTTAATACTCACTGCTTCACTTGGAACCGTTTCAGAAGATTGCATGCTTCCTTGATTGATCTTAAAATCATTTTCGGAGCTTTTTATCAGTGAATCGTTATCTTTACTACATTTTTCCAAATCGTTTGATAAATCCAGGGTTTCCGAGCATTCTCTTACTTTGATATTGCTTTTTACGTCTCCTTTCACAATCTCCAAGGGAGTAACATTTTCTGTTTGCCTTTGATTATTTTCTATAGGAGTAAACGGCGTTAATATAATACTGGGAATTGAACTATCCGTACTTTCTAACTTTTTTTCTGTATTTATCAATATGCCCACATTTTGGTCATATATTTCTATGGGACTTTCTTGACCAATGATGTTTTGGCCTTCATCAAGATTCTTTTTATTTAAAAGTTCTTTTGCCTTGAGCCAAATCTTGGCATCTAGCTTGCTAGGAGGTAGTTTATTCGGCGTTGCTATAATAATTTTATCGTTAGATAAATATTCTCTTATACAAGAATCATTTCGTAATTGAATCTTCATTGCTTGAACTATTTTCCTTCTATGATCGGAGAAACTTTGAAGGCCAGATATTGGACTTTTGAAGTCTTCTACGTCGTTAAGTGAAATGCCAGGAATACAAAGGAGAGTATGTCCTACTTCCTTTTTGCTTGTCGCATCAAGATAGTTACTGTAAAAAGGTTGTGTGTGTACCATGTCTGGAATACCGTGTATTTTATAGCTATTTTTAACTTCTTTGTAAGTTTCTGTTTGAATTTTCGGCTTAATTACGATGATGTCAGTAGCCGATATAGTTTGGACACCGGCAAAATCTGCATAGACTGTCTTATCCATAATAAAGGATTGCTCGCAAAAACTTTGCATTCCATTATCGTCTTCTATATCTTTAAATAACCCCTCATGATAGGACTTTGAAGTTCGCGGGGAGTTCGAGACTTTGTTTCTTAATTCACATGCATTTAAAATATCACCTTGAGGCATTTTTTTAGAATATTTGTTCGATTTTTCAGCTAGCGTTGTTCTATTTTCTGTTTGTGAATTCGTTATATCTTTGATTTTAAACCTTTTTAGGACTATCCGAAGCTCTTTTGTTATTGATTTTGGAGGATTGCTAAACTTGCCTTTACATTTATTGAAATCGTCAACATTCACATCATGCACTTGTGGTTTACAACTTGAACAATTTTCTAGGGATTTTTGTTCTTTTTTGGTCTTTTGGAATTGCTTGTTTGATTTAAGGGCCAGTCGTTTTCTCTTTCTTGAAAAAGATCTTTGTTTAATACATTTATCTTCTATTATATTATCATCCCCGATAATAGGATGTGTGTATCCATTTCCTTGCTCTGTCAAAGGCGTTCGCAGGTGTCTATCATTGTCTTTTCTCTCCGTTTGAACAATTAAATTCAATTGTGATGTACTAACATATGATTTTGTACTGTTTGTAGGACTCAGTGCATTTGAATATTTGTTTAATGAATTTTGATTCAAGACTTTTGTAGGTGAGCATCTTTTAAGTTTACATTTAGAACTTGTTTTAAATAATTCACTTTTTGAATTTAAACCAGCTGCTTTCAATGGTGATTGAGATGATATTTGAGTGATTTCAACGGGAGAGCATTCTAAGCTTTGAATGTGATTTTTATGAAGAGAACTAAAAGAACAAGACATCTTATCTTCTTTCGAGAGCATCATTGACTTTGGATTATGTTGTTGGTTCTGCGAAACTTCGTGTAATCTATTTTGTTTAGGAAACCTTTCGATATTTACTGTCGGATTAAAATTGGACTGTATTAAGCGAAATTTGTCATCGTTTTTTTTAAGATGACACTTTTTATTTTTTAGTGTTTCCCCTTGTTTAGGGCTCCTTTCATTGGGTTCATATTCAACACTCTGGGTGTTATAGGTTTTGAGCTTAACTTCGCTTCTGCTTCGGCAAGGACGTAGTTGACAAGTTATGTGTGTTTTATCCAAGTTCTGCCTTTGCTTTAAACTGTGATTAAAATAAATTAAGTTTCGTTAGAATTTTAATGTGTAAAGAATTTAAAATGTGCAACATAAATTTATACCATAAATACAAAATAATGAAATGAACAATACTTTTATTTTTGTTATAAACTTAATTCTCAAACTATGTATATTGAAGTACCGATTTCATTTTTATGTTTTCATTTATAATATGTATTTTTCTTATTCATCTTTTTATTATAAGTTTCATATAGTTATTTTGGTAGATTATTACTTTTCAGATAAATTCAATAAAATAAAAATGAATAAAAACCGAAGCGGTTGGTCCAATTCAGTATAACGTATCAGCTTTTATTTTCAAAATTCAACCCCACCAAAGTATACTACTTACTTCTGTTATAAGAACTAGTAAGGCCGTTAAGTGTTTTTGTTTATATTGCTCGTATTTTTTTTGGAAACATGTAGCTCCTTCTTCCTTGTCGCCGAAATAGTTGCATTTAATTTTATTCTATAATTTTTTATATATGAAAATTTGTTGAGAGTTATTGCTCTAGATCATTGTCTGGAGAAAAGTTCCAGAGGACACATTCAAAAAGCCCTGTTGGTTGAAGGTCATACAAATGTATGGCTCACATGCCACACACATTATAGATCCTTAGTGACAAGTTTTAAATACGACTCATATTATGCACATTCTGAATGGTTGTTTGACACGCTAATTCTCTTCAAATTTTAATTCCAAGCATGAATGACTTGCCAAGAGTGTCAGTCGTGATCCATAATTTGCGCCATGATTTTTAAAAGGACACAACCTGTAATATATTCTCATTGAAACGTTTTCACGGCTTTAGACACGGTGAGTTAGTAATTTTTAAGGTTATTTTTGGTGCTGGATTCAAGTATAATCCCGTTAAAGAATGAAAAAACAAATTGTTTTCCAATTTTGTAGGCGAAACTGTTTTTTATAGTAAAATTTGAAATTGAAAAGATTTGAAGGATAAGATTGAGTAGTTTTTTTCAGGAATTGCAAATATTAAGATGACGGATTCGAGCTCAGCGTCCAAAAATATGTATTATCTATGTATTATATTAATAAAACTCTGATCTTGCTTTGTTTGTGAGGGCTAATCTCAGAAACTACATATCCGATTTCAAAAATTCTTTTGGTGTTTGAAAGGTTATTTTTAGAGGAAGGCTTAAGGGCTAAAATTTTGAAAAAAATTCTATTTGTAGGGCGAAATGGAGTAAAAACAAAAAAAAAAGGTGTCAGATTTGTATTTTTTTTTTTTAATTTGAAAGGATGGGCCAGACGATAAAGCTACACATCTATAGGGTGAAATGGGGTAAACAATATATCCGGTTTGTGTTTGTGTTATAAAGGTTATTTTTGTAGGATGTATTTACTGCTACACATTTGTCTGAATTAAGCTTTCTGTAAAGGGTGAAATAGGGTTAAATAAAAGGGAATTAAATTTTAAAATTTCTTTTTGTGTTGGAAAAGTTATAATGAACTTAGCGCTAGCGCTTAATATTTGTTTATATATTATGGGGTGAAATGCGGTTTCAAATTTTAAACATACTTTTTGTGCATGGAAGGTTATATATTTTGTTCTTCATACATAGGGTGAAATGGAGAAGAAGGCTATATTAAGAGGATGGATTTTGAGAACGTGTAGTACCTCGTGGCTTGATGGTTAGTGCGTAGGACTGTCATGCCGAAGGTGTGGGTTCGATTCCCAGCCGTGCCACCTAAAAACAGAAATGTTTCATTCGAGGTACTGCCTCTTGCGAGGAACTGACAAATCCTCCAAGAGTATACTTGTCATGAAAAAGTGCTTCTCATTTAGCCGTTCGGACTCGGCAAAAAACTGTATGTCCCCTCCATTCCTGCCTACAAACACGCACACAGGAATGGTTGTGAGTTGTAAGTCACTAGACCCTGGTTCTCCATGAGCTGTTGCGCCACCCAATTTATTATTATTTAATTTATTTATTTATATATTTTGAGAACGTGTGCCTTTATAGTTTCAAAATTATACTATTTGAAGGGAGAAATGGAGTTAAAATAAAAAATCTTCGCAGGTGGCGGGATCCTCCGCGGTAGCTAAAGCCTACACGGGCAAACAAGTCTGGCGCAGATCCATAACTGCGCCAGACTTGTATGCCCGCATATTTTTTATAATGCACACTGCATTATTTAACGGCGATAAACATGGACGCTCATGAACAATGTGGATATAAGAACAGAATGCGAACTACTATTCTTGGAGGAGGCCAATGATGGAGTTTCTTTTTTCACTTTTATTTTAAACGAAGAAATTCGTACAAGAAAACACATCTATTGTCCCAGCCTTATTGTGAGTTTCACCTGAACAACATTCCGCTCTTCACTTTTCGCCTGTTGCGAGTTTCACCTGAAATATGTTTGAAGTTAGAAAATTCCACTACTTGTGAGTACTCATTCTTGACGAAATGTATTGTTATTACGAGCAAAAATGTTCACTTTTTTTGGCGGCGAACGAAAGAAAAACAACGTTTACTTGTGCTTTTCGCGCAAGTTTTTTGTTTATTTTAGGGCAAGAGAACTTCAGGCGCAACTCATAATAGCTTTTAAAATTTCGGGTGCGAAACTCTTAATAAGTCTGATAATTTATACTGTTTATTTATAATTTTGTTTTCGTTATTTTTTTAAGAAACTTTTGTCTACTCGAGCGAAGCCGGGGCGGGCCAGCTAGTTATTTTTAATTTGTTTTGCATACTTATCGCTTGTTACTGCATCTAGATTAGTCATGATGGTTCCAATAGAACTCCCTTCCGTTTGTTTAGTCGTGTCTGAAAGATTTTCTTTAAACCAAAGCAACGTTAAAAACTATAAAAGTTGTCAGTATAAAAATAATACTTTTCACAGATCGCGATTTTATCACAAGCGGTAAAGGTCCATATTTTTTTGCCGTACTTTTGGGAGTTCTGGGTGATTGAGTTTTAATCATTCGTTTCGGTGTAACAAGAAGTGGTGTACTCGGCAGCTTACTGTTTACTTTTTTCTTCGGAGTTCTCAATAAATCATCAGCTCCGTCTAATTGCATAATATCTGGTAATCTGATAGAAATTAGTATATTTATATTTTGAATTAACGAGTTAAGACTTACGAGGGCTGACTTAATTGAATCAACAACTCATCCATATCGTCCATGACCATTGTGAAATCATTTAGACATTCATTATCAGATTCATCTTCACTCGAATCGTTAGACAATTGTTTTTCCCGCATAACATGTTGTGAGTTACTAACTAAAATTGTACGTGTAATTTATAAACAGTTTTAAAAAATTAAAATTCCCAAAGATTCTTACATTTAATATTTTGTGAAAGTGGAGCCAGTGTGCTGTCTAAATCTATATTATTGTCATCTTGTCTGTCTTCTAACTCTTGCATTACTTCTAACAATTCCATATCCTCTTCGCGTACTGAAGAAAAATCTATTTATTTTTTCTATACCTCTTATAATATACTTATTAATTGCATACAAGTTTTATTTGCAGTATCCTGCTGTGTGAGACATCGTACCAAATCTTCGTCAACAATAGTATCATCCATGAAAGTATTAACTGATTCATGAGTTGAAGGTGATTTGGAAATTCTATTCGATGTTTCAAAAATTGATTCATTTGAGAAGTGGTTCGCAATGAAAGATGCATTCGTTAGCACATCATCTTGAGTGCATTCCTCTGGGTATACAGCATTAGTAAGTAATTTTGTAAGATTGAAAGTTTTTTTCTGCAAATTAGAAATAAACAAAATATTAAAGGCAAAAAAGAATAATTTGAGATAACTAGAAATTATATTAAAACAACGAAATTCCCTTATTACAAACACGTATCTATGTGTTCATTAAATATTGTTGGATTGCAACATTAGGTCTGATCCTTTACTTTGGGTTTCTGTGATTTTTAGTCCAAACTTTTGTCAATTTTTTTTTTTTATATGAACTTTGACACAAGGGTTGGGCCGAAATTCTGGCTGGGTCAAAATTCTGCTTTCAGAATTCTGCTTTTCAAAATTCTGCTTTCAAATTTCTGCCTTTCAAAATTCTGTTTTTTAAAACTCTGACTTTCAAAATTCTGTTTCACAAAATTCTGCCAATAATAAAAGGGTTTGGAAAATGTTAAAAAGCGCGCGCGTGTGTCGGAGCTGAAACACACACTTTTTTTTTCTTTTCTGTCTTTGAGAAAAACCAGAATTAGTAGAATTTTATTGCTTAAAATTTTATAATACAGAATTCTGAAAGCAGAATTTCGAAAGACACATAAAAAAAAACAGAATTTTTGAAAAACAGAATTTTCGTGCAAAAAACAGAATTTTGAAAAGCAGAATTTTGAAACCAGAATTTTGACCCGCTCCCTTGACAACACAACTTTGGACTAAAATGCGCAGAAATGCACAGCAAATCACAGAAATTCAAAGTAAAGGAACAGACCTATTATTTTAATGGTGGTAGAGGTAGGGTGTGGATATTTATTGGGAATACATGAAATATTAAAAACGAATTAAATGTTTGTATCTATAGGTTCGAGAAAAAAAAATATCATATTTTAGTGTTCTTATTATTACAAAATAAAATAAATCGACTTCTTTGAAGCTTTGTAAGGGACTTAAATAAATTATCCAATAGAAGGACTGTAATTTCCATTGGGAGCCAATATTGCAAAAAGGAAATTATTTAAATACCTATAACATGATTTGTAGCACTTCCACTTTTAATTTACATATATATACAACCAATTACTTTCAATCTAATTATTCCAACTCTAAAACAATTCATCACTTTTTACGCTTTTGTTAGATGTCTGCTTTTTGATGATCAGACAGAAGATAGTTTATCGAAAATTATTTTATCACAGAACCTGGATATTATTATTATTATAATTTATTAACATATAATTAAAATTACAATGCTAACATTAGGGCGAGCATAAGCTAACTATGGCTTTCGCCTCTGAGGTTAAAGAATAAAGATATAGTTATGAGATGAGATAACATAAAATATTATGAACCTATTATAAGTACATTGAACCCGGGTTCAAGCATATTTAACTCCCAAAAATCGGAGAATTAAAATCTGCCTGGTTCAGCGGTGAGTTAAGTCCTAAACTCCGATTGTACAACACTTCATTCGAGTTGAACCGAGTTTAAATCTTGAACCAAGGCTGAACCACGATTGTACAACGGGCCCTAAGTCCATTTTTTTTAACCGAGGAACCTTTGGTAAATACGATATATTTAATAAAATATAAACATTTTAGCTCTGTAAAAGGTCTCTAAATCTTCTGTTGGTCTATTTCTAAAGGAAAGATTTTCCTAAATAAAACATTTTCAAATTCTGGTCAGTGAAAACTCATGAAAAGTACAGATGTCTCAAAATAAAATGAAATGGAATTAGGGAGTTTTCATTGAACGACGACGATATCATAACGAACATCAATATCTTTTTCCCTGGTTGCCGATTCCTGGATACTGACGTCGAGCATACATTGCAAATATAACAAATTAAATTCTTTACGGAGCACAGTGTGCAATTTAAGCATTCTAGGTGGGCAAAATTAATGCACCTGCAATATGACAAAATTGGCCTTGGTCATGGTTATAACCTTCCAATTTTACTTTTATATCTTTTGAAATGCTGTATCGGGTAGAGTTGCATCACTAAAAACTTTTAGAATATGACCAAAGATATCATAAAATCTGTTGGAGACTGAGCTCCAAACATAAAAAATGGATCAAAAATGATTTCAGGAGCAATTCAATATCACTACAGAGCTTGTTGTTTCGCAAACGTTCGCAGAATATTTTTTGCCTTAACTGTGATTTGAATGTTTCCCTACACAATGATGATAAGCTGACGCCGATATTCTGCGATATAACCAAATAAACTCAATTTTTAAATTTCAAACTTCGATTTTTGTTTATACAAATCACTCACCGATTTAACAAGATAGTGAAGATTCACAAACTTTTATTTTTAAGGAAATTTACGCAACAAGTTCATTAAGTAATTAAACAATGAACAAAATTTTAGAGCCCTACGAGCCACAGATTGATTGCACTTATCCCGAGAAAAGAAACAACTGATTTGCATTTTTCCAAAGATATTAACGGACAATTTGAAATCACATTCCGTTAACTTACTCATGATAGTTTTTGCTTTATGTGTTGGGGTATTAAAGGTAGAGTTTGTGTGTCATAGAATAT
Organism: Dasysyrphus tricinctus; assembly: GCA_963921185.1. Lineage (NCBI taxonomy): Eukaryota > Metazoa > Arthropoda > Insecta > Diptera > Syrphidae > Dasysyrphus > Dasysyrphus tricinctus. The sequence continues at coordinate 111,590,267 of OY992531.1, read as the reverse complement.
TAACTAATTTAAAAATAGAAAACATTTAGAAAATTGAGTTTTGCTCACCTAAATTGGCAAAATTGCACACTGTGCGGAGTGAGAAATTTAATTACGGAAGTACTTTTCTCCTGCTTGATTATGGAATGAAGTTTTACCACAGACAAGTATTACCTTAAACTTTATTATGAAACAGGACGCTGATTGTATATTCAGTTATGAGCACGAAAATAGCAGTAGGTTTAAATTAAACGAACAAATCGTCGTCGTTCAATACAAACTCCCCAACTCCCCAACCTCTCGTAAAAACGTAATATTTAATAAAATATAAACATTTAAGAATTGCAACAATTGGCGCGGTATCACCGTTTTGTCCGTTTTTCCAAAACTAATGACAACCATCATTTTCGAGCGTATAAAGGATAGAATCGAGTCTACACTCAAGAGGCATCAAGCTGGCTTCCGCAGCGGTCGATCGTGTGTCGACCATATCAACACCCTGCGTATCGTCCTCGCGCAGTCGATGGAATTTCAAGCACCGCTTTACCTTATGTTCGTGGATTTTGAGAAGGCCTTTGATCGAGTTAACTGAGAATGTATATGGATATCGTTGCTTGGCAGAGGAATTCCGCCAAAAATTGTTGCCATTATTAAAGAGTCTTACAACAACGCAAGGTGCTTTGTTTTACACAATGGGCAGCTATCCGACTCCTTAGTAGTGCAACAGGGTGTTAGACAAGGGAATGTTCTATCGCCAATTCTCTTCCTGCTGGTGATGGACGACGTATTGACGGCCAGTGTTGGTACAGCTGAGCGACAGGGCATTCAATGGAGACCGTTCAAAAGGCTCAGTAATTTAGACTATGCCGATGACTTATGTCTACTGGCATATAATATCAGTGGGATGAACGGGATGTGTCAAACACTGCAAGTGAAGGGAGAGTCGAGTGGTCTAAGAATAAACAGCAAAAAGACAAAAATAATTTTCACAAGCCACTCCACACAGCAGGGTATTATTCTACAGGAGACGCCAGTTGATGAAGTCGTGCCTTGGTAGTATTGTTTCTGCAAACGGTGGTACGGATCTGGACGTTAAAAGTAGAATAAATAAAGCTCAAGAACAATATGGAAATCAACTGAAGCAGAATCCTAGAGAAATACGTGGCCACAGCTAAAGTACCTTGCAGGTTGCAGCAGACCGTGAAGGATGGATACGTTTTGTTGACGCCCTATGCCCCAGCCGGGGTTGGTAGAACACGATGATGATGAAACATTTTAGATCTGTAAAAGGTCTCTACATCTTATGTTGGTCTAGTTATAAGGGCTCCATTTTTTGTTTTATCCTTCGAATATCTATATAGAGCAAATTGTATTTGTTCAGATAAACTCTCTTTTTCCGGCTGACGGCAGAAGCCAATGCTTAAATTGTGAAATTGTAAATCAATAAGAACATTTTAATTGTAAAATAAAAACACACATACTACTACTACTCTAGATAGAGCAATTTTGAGACTGGATTCGAATTCATTATTTCCAAAAATAGACATTTCGAAAAAAAAAATCAATTTACCTTTTCGGGTGCCACAAATTTACTAGTTTCAGCTGTATCGTTAATAGTTTCGTCCATGGATTTTTCTAATTGCTGTAGCTTATTGACCAACCCAACATGGTAAAAATCATCACTTTTTGTGGGTTTAATATTTGGCCGTTGCTGACTTGGAGGTAAAGCTAAGGGAGGTATCTATAAAAACGCTTTTATTCTCAATGATTTAAAAACCAAGATTAATTCTTACTGTTTTTAATTCTTTACAAAGATTTTGTCGGCGAATTTTTTCATCTTGCCAAATTGATTCGATTCCAGGATTAGCATGTGTACTCGTTTTGTTTTCAAGCTGAAAACGGTTCAATATAAAACAAGAAATAATGTCCACTTCTAGTTTTGATGTCGACTGCTTAGCAACGATATTACAATCCAAAATTCGCTCTTTTGGGATATCGTATGGAATATCTATAAAATATCATTTATAATTTCTTCAAATGTCTGTTTTGTATCGAATTACTATCTTGTTCGTCATTAAGGCGAAATTTTAATACTTCTACGGGGACATGCAGAAAACTCATTCCATATAAGTTGTAGTCAATAAAGAACTGTAAAATGTAAGGTACATGTGACTCGTGAGTATGGAATGTTTTACCCATAATTGCTCCATTTTGTAATAAGTTTGCAGCTCGCCGTATGAATCGAGGATTAAGCATGTATATTTTAAGATATTGATGTTCATTTGCGTGATACCCATAAAATGGACTGACGTGAAACATTTACTTTGGATAGCACTTCAAAAATATAATTAACTTACATTCCTTTCACCAATTGAATTTTGAAAACATGTTGACTCCCTGAACTGCTCTGGCCTAAGGAAATGTTAATTGCCTTATCAATACTTGAGGCTATCAAGTAGCCTGACTTGTCCAGCGTTTCAAAGTTTTTCTTATCGAAAGGGATGTATAGATATGGAAATATGCCATGAACATGCATACACGTCTTTATTCCTTCAGCAGTCGAACCAAATATTCGAATAATAGGAACCTTTGTTAAATATAATATTGTTACTTGAAATTCACTATTCATGTATATTAAAGATACTACCTTCTTTATTTCTTTAGCACGAAACTCCGAAAAACAAAGATCGAGCCCTGGTTTTGGTTTTTCCATATAATAATCGGCGGTAACAATACGTATGGAAAATATTCCCGCTGAAGACATGTTAGTTCCTGTGCTGTCGCTGTGTGCTCAAAGTTTAAAGGTGATAGATCAGAAATTTCGAAAAATTGGATAAATTGAAAAGTTTTGAATTCGTACAATTTTTTTTTTCTTTTTGATCAAAGATGACATTGGCCGGGTTCAACCTATCAAATTTTGCTAATTTCAAAATTCCTAGAATTCTGTGATTGGTCAGCTGTCATAAAATTCAGATGGCTTTTTAAGCTATACTTTCACCGAAGCGAAGGTATAATTAAGGCTCTGGTTAAACAAAACGCAGGCCGCTGCACAGTGGGCTCAAAAGCAAATCTAGCGGTTCAAAATTCCAAATCCTTGTAAACGGGTGGTATGTGTGTCCTAATCTTGCTAAGGTTATGTACAATCCAAAAACCTATCTCCAGAACTCACACTAGCGGCACTTTTGTAGCCGCTAAATAATGAAAAAAACAAAAAAGTTGTCGAGCATCTGTTTACACAAGTTGGCTGGTTGAACGAGCCAGCAAGTTTTCAAAACATTTTGAAAACCGTCGAGCAATTGGTCCAGCCAGCAGTTGTTCTCGCGTTTAAATGATCGAGCATGGCTCGACATCCAGCCATGTTGTTGAGCATGTTGGTCCATGTAAACCCCCCTTATATGTCAAATGTGCAAAAAAGAAAAATTTAAACCGTGAAGTAATAGCTGTGTTTTTTTGCATGTCCAGATAAAATTGTGTGAAAAAAACGACAACAAAGCAAAACAATTAACCTGTTAAATACAACAACAACTATGTCCATATAGAGTTAGCTAAGTCCAGATAATTAACTGGAGTTAACTTTTGTCCCGATAAAACGGTATTGCCAGACTACCATTGTCGTTGTGTTATCGATAAATTGTATGGAAATGTCAAATTTTTGTTGGTAAGATAGTTCAGAACAAAATGGCAGACCAGGGCAAATTTTGAAATGTCCCGATGTCGTTTTTTTCGCCAAACTCCATATGGACATACAAAAAAACGCAGCTAATATTAGCTTCAATGATAATTCAATTGGCAAACAACATCAGTCACCAAAAAAAAAAGCCCGAAAATGGATATATCTATAATCCGATAGTCGCTTAGAAAATTAAATATATGTTGTGTTAAATTACATTAAATATACATATTATGTACCTAGTTACAATATATAAAAAATTGTTTAAAGGTAGAACTATAATAGTCGGAAGGGCACTGAAGCTAATGTCAAAAACCAACGAAAAGTAGCTTTCCGAAGAAAAAAAAAAAAGGCGACAGCAACTGGAGAAGAACGGACGTGTTTCCCGCTTAAACTAAAAAAAAAAGAAGTATTTTTTTAATTGTTCTTTTTGCAAAAATCTACAAGTTTTTTACACAAAATATTAACCCCAAACCATCGGGCAGTTAATTACAATAACATATTAACCACTATCCAAGTTGGATGACCAACCCCAGCCACAATTTTACTGGATCTAAATCCATTGCCCACGAGGGGTTAACTCACCCTACGATTCAACTTTTGACAGAGATCCCAGAGGCGGTGCACAAACTAGACAACGCGGTAATTTTTATCATTGCCCACAGCTCATACTCTTCCACACTGCCTCTCATCCACCGATCTCCTTTGAGCGCTCTCAACATAAACCACAACGTGGCCTAAACCACGTTTCACAGCTGCTCACCAACGCCACCAGCTCCAACAACCTTCAAGTATGCCACGATGAAGCCTAAAAACGAGAACAAAATAAAAAATCTCGTCATCACCAAACCATCAGTGCCTCCAGACATGAACCAAAAAATTAAAATTGTAGCCGCACAACAATTAATGGCACTTAGCCAGTTAAACGACGAACATCCCGATTCGGTCAACATAACGCCACAGAACGCCAACACCGAAGCCGCCAGCATCTCTTGCTCCACAGCACCAGCCCAAGAAAATCTCGACGAGAATATGCTACCTCAGGAGTGGCAATTCCCTAATAAAAAGCACACCGCTTTCGACAACACCCTCCCCAGCTCCGCCATGGAAGTATCAGATCCCGAGCCCCACAACAAGTTTGCAATACTGCAGGACTTGAAAATCATCGGAAATATTCCACCAAGCAAACGTCGCAGAAGTATACCAGACCAGACCACCATCAACGATCCACCAGCATCCACAAGTCAAGCCACCAATCAACAAGAACATCTCAACAATGAAACCGGCAATAATGTACCAGCCAATTTTGTAACCGAATCTGACAAACTGCTCAGAGGTAAGTTCTGCCCTCCTATTATTATGTACAATGTTAATACTCGCGAATTAGTTAAGGATCTTAAAAATTTAGCCGTAGATTTTACGTACAAAATTGTCAATCGGGGTAACAAAAGTAAAATTTTTGTTGATAACGCGGGGGTTCATCGGGAGCTGATCGAGGCCCTGCGAAAATCCGACGAGGTACAAGCGTTCTCTTTCACTTTGAAAGAGGACAGAACTACTAACATTGTCCTTAGGGGACTCACTTTGGACTTTTCCGAAACGGAAATCCTCGAGGAATTAAAACTTCGAGTACCAAACGTGGAAAAAGTTTCGAAATTCGAAACCATAAGATCGAAAGCAAACCAAACCCAGTACAACCTTTTCCTTGTCAGGCTTCTCCCTGGCACAAGTCCCGAATTGATCCTCAAAATTAAATTTCTCTTCAATACAAGAGTTTACTGGGAGAAACCCAGGGGCAACAAAGGCGCGCTTCAGTGCCGGCGCTGCCAAAAGTTTGGACATCTGGCAAAAAATTGTGCCAACAATTACAACTGTGTTAAATGCACCAACAAACACGACCCGGGAAGTTGCCCGGTCTCTAAAGAGGTGGGGAGCAGGGTTTTCTGCATTAACTGCGGGGAAAATCACACCGCTAACTTTAGAGGCTGTGCCGCATACAAGTCTTACGAGTCCAATAGAAAAAGAATAATCCATAACGCAATGGAAAAGAGGAGCAGCGCCAGAGCCCTCTCTAAGGTTATATCCAACGGGAACTTTGTTGCCCCTGGAGTCTCCTTTGCTAGTCACTTCAACCAACAAGTGACCCCCCCCTTCCTTTCCCCAGCCCAGTAGTAGAGGCATAAATGCCACTCCTAAATCGAACTCCGAGCCTAGTGCTCTTAATCAATTTTTTCGAATTATCCAAAGATCTCTTCGGCCTCGAAATGAACTCTTTAATTTATAAAATCGAACATTTTATGTCCAACTTAAATAATTTTGAAACAGTGTTACAGAAAAAGGTTGCCTATCTGGAATTAGTCAACCTTCTTATGCTCAGTCACAAATAATGTTAGTAAAATCCCTCCAATTTAACATTTCGTCCCTAGTCAATCAGGCTCGGAGAATAGAACTCCTTAAAATTCTCCTAGCCAGTAATGTGTCCTTTGCTTTCATCCAAGAAACGCACCTTAATTCCCGCCACAAAGTAACTCTCGATTCTTACAACCTAATAAGAAATGACCATCTACAAGGAGTGGCTATTGCTATCCAAAATAACATAAAATATGAAATCGTCAACTACTGGCAATCTTCTCTATTCCCGGCCATCTTCCTTAGTATCAACACAATTGTTAATAATATCACTAAAAAAATCCTAATCGGCTCTGTGTACTTCCCTACAAACAGCTCATCTAGCTCTCTAACTAATGAACTCATCAAAATTGATAACCTCGCAAGCTCCTTTGACGGGGCAATAATCGGTGGAGACCTTAACGCTAGAAGCCCTAACTGGGGTGACTCAGTCTACAATCTTAATGGCAAGACGCTTGAAGCCTGGATTCAAAATCATAATCCCTCACTCTCGAACATAGCTTCCCCAACTCCATCATTTCCTAGAAGTTCTTCATTCCTGGATCAATTCCTCATATCCAGCCATATGATTAACCGAATAGACCAAAACTTCTCTACACGTACACTTCCCTCCTTCACGGACCACTTTCCCGTCCTGCTTGAGATTTATCTCAATGATGCAAACATTTGCCTTTTAAATCCTTCTATACATAAATCCTTCAAAAACACTAACTGGGACTCCTTCAGGGAACAACTGGACTGCTCACTAGCCGATTCTTATCCACCCCACTCTTGCTGCCTCTCCAATACGGATATTGATAACTATATCACCAAGTTTAACGAGACTCTACTGGAATCCCTAGATCTTCATTCCTCCAGGACTCCCACTTCTTTCAAGAAGTATCAAAACCTCCCCAATGATATCAACACCCTCTTCAAAACCAAACACTCATGGCAACGAAAGCTCAAAAACATATACCACAACTCATATAACAGGATTAACCCCTCGTACAAAGAACTTTCCAACAGAATTTCCCTTCTTAACAAAATCATCCAAGATAGGATAAGAATCTGGCTCAACAAACAGTTCAGCAATAGACTCTCGAGGATCAAACCTGGACCTAAAGCTTTCAAGGAAATCTTTTCATTCATAGGAAAAAAAAAAAATTCTCATGCAATAAACTTGAGGTTAATAACACAACTCTCACTAATGAGCAAGGGATTGTCTCTGCCTTTGAAGACTTCTTCAGTGACATCTACAGAGAAAGAGTTCCAAACTTCAATCCACGGACTACCGAAAATGCAATTTCCTCAGTTCAACTCATGAGATCCCTGAAACCTAGTCGTATCTTCCTCTTTGACTCTGACAATTCTGCACTTAACCCCCTAGCTCCTCATATTTTCACCAACATAACCGAAGTCAATAACATCATAAGTCAACTCAGACCAAAAAAATCCTCTGGCCCTGATGGCATCACGAATTTTGCACTTAAAAAGATTTCCACCTCTGCTTCCTTATTCCTAACAATCATTTATAACAACTGTATTAACAATGGCTACCCAAGGGGCACGCTAAGTTTTTGATAAGTTGTGGTGACTTCTGAGTAACAGAGTGACGGTCGCATTTTTTAAAAAGAACTAGTCACAGGAACACCACTGTAACCAAAACAGCGCAGGGGTGGTCCTATTGTGCAACTAAATTCAAGTTACTTTGTAGTTACACGTAACACTTGTGTAATCAATGTAAATCGTTCAAAATAAGTTTCTTTATACTGGATTGCAACAAGTTTGAAAGGTTTCAGTCAAGTTCTTATTGACTTAATAGCAACAGATCAATTTGTCTTAGGGGAGTTTATGAACACTAGACTGAAATCTACGGAAGAGTTATTGAAAAGTTTTTCGAAACTATATTTTAAGTTTTTTGACATACATAACTAGTTTCAAATAAATATTTTTCAGTTTCAGAAATGTTTTTCTTATTTAAATATGTAACTAAAAATGCAGTCAGATATTTGTGATGTGACAACTGTTTTTTTTCCTCTTTTATCAATTAATTGAAATAGGTTATATTAAATAATTCATTTTCAAGGTTGTAAGTATTTAATTTTCACTACGCTCGCAGTTGAATCAACTAATATTCATTGCTACCCCCATCAAAACTTGCGCGCTCGTAAAATTGATTGAATTTTAAGTTTTTTTGTTAAAAAATTAGTGCCCTTCTATTTTTTAAAAGATTTTTTTTGTGAAAATTATTATCAAATATTAAAATATTATAACATTTTATAAATTCTGAAAGTGAAAAATCATGGTTTAAATATATTAAATTAAAAAAAAACAATTATAAACATCTAATTTCTTGTTTTTTTTTAAGACAGAAACAATTATTTCAGAAAAAAAAATATGGCTGATAGAAAGTTTCCTTTCTATAACCCCATAGCAACTGATCTTTAAATTCAGTTCAGGGTCGGATTTAGTGGAATGGTTCACATGAGTGAAATTCAGGATACTGATGTCAATGACGACAGCAGATAATATCATTATTAATTAATTCTTGACACAAAATAATCATTTTTGTTCCAGGACTAATGATTGTGAATAGTGTAAATTTAAGCCTAACTAGCCATGTTTTTAAGCGCATTTCTATCTTATACTATGTTCCCACCAAAACGAAATCCGAGATTTCAGCTAAAAAATTTCGAGATTTCAAATGGGTGGAGCAGAATTTCATGGAGATTTCGTTGAAATCCAGAGTTTTTATTGAGATTTCGTTTAAATTTCTATGAAATTTTTTCCCAGCAGTTCAAAATATGAAAAGTTTTCAACCGAAATCTCGGATTTCGTTTTGGTGGGAACATAGTATTAGCTTGAAAAAAGCGAAGATAAAAATGCACTTAAAGGAAAAGCTTTTATCTGCTGGGGTGTCCAAAGGAAGCAAAATAAAAAATGATAGAGATGCTTCCGTCATTTTGCCGAGATATATGAAAGTGTACAGAAATTTAAAACCATTAAATTAGTGAAAAACCTTACTAAACTAAATAAAAGGGTGAAATTAATGTAAATATAGTGAATAGGTATGTTACATGCAATACTTTATTTGAAGAATATATATAAAAGAACATGCAATGCTGCATTAAATCCTGTAAACACGCCTATAATACGGTGTAAAAATTTTTCATTTCACAGGTAAGTTTTGTCTCATATTTTTCATAAAGTTATGCGAGGTGATGGTTTTTAGGTAAATAAATTATCGAAGAATACTTTTAAACTATTGAACACTTCTTGGCGAAGATACAAAACCGACAAGACAGAAAGGGGCAACAGCAGAAAGACATCTAAGAATATTTTATTTAAAACGTTGAAAATAACTTTGCATTATGGTTGCTAAATGGATTTGAACGCCTTGCCATCACCAACAAAAACTAATTCGTCCCTGTGCGAAAATTTTTCATCAATCTCTATTTGTTTTTTTTTTCCATGCTGCTTCACTCACCCTCGTTTTTTTTCTTTGCCTACAATGATCCTTATGAAACTGTGAAGAAACTAACATAAAGTTTAGTTCTAAAGAAGTTTCAGAAACTTCTTTGAAACGTTTACGAACAAAACATTAATAGAGCGTTCTTTTTCTTAACAAATCTTAGCTATTTTTAATTTGTCATACAAAAAACCTGTTGTTCACTTATGATATTTTTATTTTGTTATTAAGTTGCAAATGATTCGCTATGATTAAGCCTACTAATACCTCTGTTTTTCATTTAAGGAGGGGCAAAATTCCCATTATAATAACATTTGTCCAAGTCGGACTATTTATGGATAAAAATATAAATTTTAATAAAAAAATATCAAAAATGAAAATCGACAATAGAAAATACTAAATTGAAAATAACTACATACATAAATAAAAATTCCAAATAAATTCCAAATCCAATTAAACAAAACAATAAAATTTTGGAATAAATGAACGATGAACGTTAACAAAAGCTCGATTTAATGAAGAAAAAGAACGCACCCCCTTTGAAACAACATGCTTTCCCTCAGTGACTGTTCAATAACAACGAAAGTGACAGACACAGTTGTCATACTAGAGTTGCATACAAGTCCTTCAATAACTCCAGAAATCGAAAACAGTTTTGTGACCGTCTGCATGTATTTCTTGTTGCATTTAGGTTTGTTTCTGCCATTTTGTTTTCAAGCCAAACAAAAAAATATTTTTTTAACATGAACCTACATTAGGGTGTCATCAATTTTCCAAAATAATGTATTAAAGGTTAAATAAAATTTAGTGACCAAAAAAAACTTGACCAAACAAATTATTTCTCATCATTGAATTAAAAGTCATAATATTATTAATTAAATAATTAAAAGTCATAATAGGTCTGATCCTTTACTTTGGGTTTCTGTGATTTTTAGTCCAAACTTGTGTCAAAATATTTTTTTTATATGAAGTTTGACACAACTTTGGACTGAAATGCGCAGAAATGCACAGAAAATCACAGAAATTCAAAGTAAAGGAACAGACCTAATATTTTATATAAAATTATTGTTTATAAGTTTTTGAGTGGGGGCTTTTAAAGGATTAAAAAACAAATAGAAACAAAAAAAATTTAATAGCTGCAGTAATTACAAAAATAAAATGTGAAAACAGCAATACCTATACAAATATACATTTGTAAGGGTTATTGACAAATCGGACACAATCTTTTGGTAAAATATTTTTTTAGGACATTCATATTTTACTAAGGAGATGTCTGTCATTAAAAAAATATGTTGGGAAATAGACACCCTAATATATGGTAGTTATTTTTGAAGAATCTGACAGCAAGTTACAATGTAGTTGCATTTAGGGTTTTATTTAATATTTCTGTCACTTTTTCACTTTGTTACAAAAGTGTTGTATATTAGTTTTACTGAAACATAATGATTAGACACTTTAGAGTTACTTTGAAGTAGCAAAAGATCAAAGTCGCAAAACAGTTTCGATTTTGTTTTTGAGAACGGCTAATTAAAATTAGGTTACATTGAAACACAATGGATAACTACTCAGTTACTATTAAGCCACGCCTATTTATTTTTAGTCCCACTAAATAAGAACAGTGACCTGAATCTAACAAAGTTGGAACTCAAATAATTTAAAATACAATGAGAGCATTCAACAACTCTACAAAAACTTCCGAGTTATTCTTGTGAAACCAGATATTTGAATTTCTTGTTGCAAAATTCAAATCTGTGCCCCTTGGGTACTTCCCTGAGTCGTGGAAGCTAGCCAGAATCCTGCCTATAAAAAAAAAAAACAATAGCCATGAAATCAGTAACTTCAGACCAATTTCGCTTATTTCCAACGTTGGGAAAATCCTGGAACGAATCATCCATATTAAGCTCAATTCACCAGATAATATCCCTATCGACCCAATCTCGGACTACCAATTTGGATTTCGGCGGGGGCTCTCCACCGTGCATGCACTCTTAAAAGTGCATAACGACATCACAATCAACCTAAGGGACAAACGCTGCACAGTGGCGTGCTCCCTTGATGTGGAAAAAGCGTTCGATAGTGTCTGGAGAGTGGGGCTTCTCTCCAAAATCTCTTCTCTTAATTTTGCTCCGCATATCACCCACATAATCGATAGCTTCCTTTCCAATAGAAAATTCTACGTTCAAATTCAAGGCTCCAAATCGAACGAACGGGCTTGCGACAGCGGAGTCCCCCAGGGCTCGATTCTGGGCCCCTCATTATACAACATCTTCCTCCATGATTTCCCACACTCCTTCACCGAAAACAACCTTGTGTCAACGGGATTGCTCTACGCAGATGACACCTTTGCTTACTCCAGCCACCAGTTTCCCTGGATAGCTTTAAAACACCTAGAAAAACACATAAAAGTCATCAACGACTACTACAGGACATGGGGAATCAAATTCAATAACCCCAAATCTGAACTCATTTGCTTCCGCAACGCTAGTGGTAAAGGCCCTGAAGGGGTAGTCTGCGAAAGCAAGAATCTCGCTATCAGAGTGAATAACTGCGTCATCCAAGTGAAAAACAACTTGAAATATCTAGGGGTCCACTTTAACAAACTTTTCAAATTCAATCTACACGCTAGAACGGTCTTATCGAAAGCTAGGAGAGTTAGCAACCTTCTCATGCCCTACTTAAGACATCGGATGCTCCACAAAAGCTCTAAATTACTCTTTTACAAATCACTAGTAAGGCCTATCATGACTTACGCGTTCCCCATCTGGTTCTCCATCTCCCCAACCGTTACTAAGGAATTTGAGTTACTGGAAAGGAAAATACTCCGCCTCTGTGCGGACAAGAACTTTGAAACCAGAGTTAAAAGATTTTCAAACGCTTTCATCTATAACGATACTAACATCATCCCCTTCACCGAATATGTTCTAACCCTCATGAAAAAAACAGTCTCTAACTTTAGTCTCTCAGATAACGACCTCATTAGAGAAGTCATGGCATCCCAAGCTGGCTCTACCTGGGACAATGTTGACTACCTATCACCTGTCGGCATCTCCTCGCTCGACCTCGATTTGGCTCCCGACGGACCCATATCGTCCTTTTACTTGAAGGCCATCCCAGGCCATAATCGTGGCTAACTCTTAGCCTCTACCCACTCCAAAATTAACAGTGGGAACCGATTGGCGCTTTTGTCGTAACATGATCCTAACTCTCACACAAACGTTCATCTAAAATCTATTATTTTTGAAAATTATTGTACTGTACATACCAAAGGAGGATAGAACTTATCTCTAATATTATTACTATACCTTACTGTATAACAACTAATGCATATATTAACTCATATACTCATATACTCTACAGTTTCTGTATTCGATTAACTAATTATTTAAATTTTTTCCTAGAGCTTAATGACACTATTCAGTTATATAATTTAAAGAAACCAATTCTCTAAATATTTCATTTCGAAATTATAAAATAAAACAATCAAACAATTCAGATATGTATTAATTACTGAACAATAATTCTTATCTTTTCTAAGATTGTCATTTACCTTTATATCATACAATAAGAAAAGTGTAAAATCTTAAAAAAAAAAAAAAACAGAAAAGAAAAATAAGATACCATACAGTATCATTCAAAAAGAAAAAAATCAATTCATCACCTATGATATCGATCTAGTTTCGCTACTACCATCATCCAAACAATTCTCTACATAAGCTTATTCACATAACTATATCTAAAAATATATAATTAATACGAAAACCATAACCACTATACCTTTATATCTCAGTAATGTAAATATTTCCTTCTGACGCATCGCACTCTGCGACTTATTTGTTCATAAGCATATAATTTTAAGATTATCATAGTTTGTTTATTTATTTTATATCTTTATCTTGTATATTAGTATAGGCGACCATGCGTCGTCATGTAACTATATATAGCTCTTGAGCAGGAGCTAAACCACTATATTCTTACCGAAAGCCATGAGGCAAATATACACTTAACCGAAAGAGCTGGCAATACATTATAGCCGCAGTTTCCAACAAGACACATTATTGTACACACATCTCTTTGTAAATCTCTCATTGAAGTCTCAAAAAAAAAACTAAAAAAAAAAAAAAAAAAGTAGCTTTCCGAACCGAAAAAAGGGGAACATACCCATAATGTAATTATCATCTATCTCTTTTTGGCGTTCCTATTTCACAAAATGTCAGTTTTACTTAAGTGAGGTGCGCTCGGGAGCGCACCTCACTTCCGTAACCAAAGTTGAACGAAACTTGACGAAACGCTCCACTCCGCAATTATAGTCGCGTCAAATGCTTTCCGTGTATTCGCTTGTTTTCTTCCGATCACTTAAGTGCCCCTCCGAGCATTATAGTTCTAGCTTTAGTTTTAAAAATTTTCTTTTTTATTTTAAATTCAATTCAAAAGCTTTTTTCACAAGCTTACGCTTTCTTCCGTCTTATCTACCTACTCACTTTCAAAAACTTTAATTCCGTACCTTCATTTTTCATAATTATAGTCCAACCTAACCTACAATCCAACCGTATGAATAAGTCGGTCAGTGACCGGTTCTCATATATCTCCAAAAAACAAAACAACGATAGCAAAAAAACTAGGTATACAAAAATTTCATTCGCACCGTGCCGTCCCGTCGCCGCCGCCGCGCGCGCCCGTCACGTCGTCGGTCAGTCCTAGTAGATTCTTTCTAAATATAGTAAGGGTATTCATACAACATCGTAAAGTCGTCGTCGTTATCGTTGTAAACTTTTAAACTTCGTAATTCTGTCACAATTTGTATGGAAAATTTGACAGATTTACGAAGTTTACAACTTTACGATGTTTACGACGAGTTTACGCCGTTGCATGAATACCCTTAATGTATGCTTGCTTGTGTGCGCTTCTGCAGCTCTGTCTGCTATGAATAGCATGTTGTGCATATGTCTCTTTGTGCTGAGAAAAGAAAAGCATAAGAGAGAAAGTTAAAATAATTTGCTAAGAAGAGAATCGCATATATTCTTTCACTAATACATTTAAATGCATTTACATGAGTTCTGAGTTTGCTTCTGCGATAGACCTACCCTTAATGTAAGTTATCTTACCCGGAGGCCACACGAGCGAGTACTCGCTAGCGAGTTGGGTACATACATTAATTGTCAAATCACTCGCCGCTCTACTCGCTTCCCAACTGGCTTCAAAAAAGGCAAGCCAGTTGGCTAGCGAGTAGGAAAAGTTTCGATGTATTAGTAACTCGCTAGCGATTACTCGCTCGTGTGGCCTCAGGGTTAAAGAATACATTGATAATTACATAAAATATGTTGGCACAATAGGGGGCCGAACTGTTTACATTGGGATTTTTTGGAAAATTTATATTAAATTGTCATTTATGTTTATTTCTATTCTTAATCTATTGGCTGCTTCATTTCTCGGATTGTTCAGGTCCGGTTGTCATTATTGTGATTAGTTGGGGGGGGGGGGGCTTTCAGCCACGGTAATGAGCTGGGGTCACCTTGGGTCAGCGTAGAAGGGAATGTTCTCTTCGTCGGTGGTTGAGATAATATCCTCATCTAGCAGCTCCATCGCTTCGAGGTACCGCTGGTTGGGATGTCTTGGCTGGTTTACAACTCCCTCTATTAGAGGGTTCGGGTGGTTCATCATATTTTGTAGACATCTTCTGCTGGATTGGATGAGGTATCTGTCTAGTTGTACAATGTTAGCCTCTTCATAGAGTCTCTTGTTGCTGACGTGTTTCCTTCGTATTCTATCGAAGTGAAGTCCTGTGCAGATCCGCAGAATCTTCCGCTCGAATATTGCCAGCTTCTTCATGTGTGATTTTGTCGTGGTGTACCAGATGGGAAAGCAGTATGTGATGACTGGCCTGATGAGCTGCTTGTATAAAAGAAGCTTCGTCTTTTGGCTTAATCCGTTCTGTTTTCGCATTAGCGGATGGATGCGATGGAAGGCAAAGTTGGCTTTTCTTAATACAGCTGCTGTGTGGGGATTGAATCGGTATAACTCGTTGAACTGTATGCCCAGGTATTTGACGTTATTTCTGCAGTGTGGCTGAGCGTCCTCTTCTACTTCCCGAGCTACTTGGTCGTCTGAAACAGATCAGTTCAGATTTGGCCGAATTGATTTTGAAGCCCCAGCGATGGTAGTACTCGTATAAAAGTCTTATGTGGGCTTCAACTCTTCTAGCTGCGAATATAGGTGACATGGACTTAGCGTACGTGAGGGAGTCGTCGGCAAACAGGAGAGTCTGGGCGTATTCTGGCTATGGCTGGTCTGAAGTATAGATGTTGAAAAGGAATGGTCCTAATTTAGATCCTTGAGCGACTCCGGCTCTGGTTGTCCTCGTAGTTGACTTGATCTTCCAATTTGGACGAAGAACGACCTGGAATGAAGAAAATTGTAAATAATTTTAATTAGTGAATGTGGAAATCTGAGTTGGAAAAGTTTGTGAACAAGTCCCTGTATCCATACGCTGTCAAATGCTTTTTCGATATCGAGAAAGCATCCGACAGTGACTTGATGACTATTTAGGGAGAGGGTGACATCGTGCTGGAGCTTTAGAAGTGGATGAAGTGTTGAGTGATGTTCCCGGAATCCAAACTGCATATCCGGGATTATGCGATTGTCACTGCAGAATGATTTAAGTCGTCTGAGTATCAGCTCCTCGAGTATCTTGCTCATGTTGCACAGAAGTGATATAGGCTTGTATCCAGAGACGTCTTTGTTGTTGTTCTTTTTTGGTATAGCCACAATTTTTGCTGTTTTCCATTTGGTGGGAAAGTAACAGTTGTTGACACAATTGTTGAGGATAATTGCTAAGAAGATCATCACCGAATGCGGCAGTCTCTTCAGGATGAAGTTGGAGATATTGTCCGGGCCTGTTGATTTTTTTGGATGACTTCTGTGAATGATTTCCTCTATTTCTTCTGGAGAAGAGAACTCGTGGTGATCCGTGGGGTCGCTGGCGGGGTTGGTATTGCTGAAGTGTACAATTTCCTGAAATGCTTGAGCGTTTTGGACTCATGTGTTGACTTCGTCCAGGAACTCAGGGTCTAATGGTGGGTTTGGTTTGAAGTGTTCTTCGAAGTAGTCAGCAAAAGCCTTGGCCTTGTCTTCGTTGGTAGTAACATCACCAAGAGTAGTTGTGATGACATCTGGCATTGGCGGCCTCTTACCAATGATAGTATTGATTTTCTTAAATGTGTCGGGTCCCGGTTTGATTGTTTGGAGTCTCTTCCGGAGGAGGTTGTCATTGTGGTGCTTCACTGAGTTCCTAAACATGATGTTCACACACTGTAGCTCACTTGAAACGGCCTGGTAGTTGGTGTTGTTGGTATTTAGTCTTCTCTGGTGAATTCTCTGAAGCCGCTTTCTAACGCGCTGTCTGTGGAGATAAAGGTTTTGAATATAAAGTGGCAAATTATGATACCTGTCCCGAGAGGTCATTGGTTGTTTTTGATTCTCAAGTGAGCTGCTGACTATGTCTTCCAGGGCATCTATTGCTGCATCAATTTCCGAATCTTGGAGATTTCTATTTTCTGGAGGAAGGATGACTGACTCATCAATGTCACTTTGGAGCCTGGTTGCATCTAGTCTCAAATAGTTGATGAATCCTACTTCTGGTTGATTGATGGAAATGAGCTGTTGCTGGAAATTTACTGAGAGCAGGAAGGCTTCATGATCAGAGTCACTGGTGAGTGTCATGCAGACGTAGGAAGACGTCATGCAGACGCGAGGAAGAAGTCCAAAGTTGATGGGGTTCTTGGAAACGTAGGCCTTGGTTGAGAGACGATTATTAGGGAATGTTGATCACTGTTGTCATCCAGCCAGTTCACAATAGTATTCCCGTCGTTGTTGTCTTGTGTGTCCATCCATCGGCGATGTCTTGCGTTGAAGTCCCCTCCGATCAATCCGTATGTGCTGCTGTTTATGATCCTGTTCATGGTATGTAGATCGTCCTTCATGTCTGCTGTCCTTGCGGAGCACTTGTTGTAGATACTGATGATCGTCAGGGTTTCGTTTGTTCCCAGCTGTATGATGACGGAGGTAGCTTCAAAGCATTTCAACCCAGAAATAACCACTTCAGTCGCACTGCCGGAGATCTTCTTGTGTAGGTAGAGAGCCAGTTCCTCTTGTTCCCTCCTTCTTGTCATTTCTGAAGGTTTTGTAGTTGGTAAAATCAATGTTGTTCCTCTTGGTGACGTTTGTTTCGCTTATAAGGGCTATATCCAGGGTGTTTTTCTTCAGGAACAGGTTGAAGGCTGTCCTCTTTTCCAGGCTATATAACAAGTTAACGTTATAAGCCACTATACGCAATTTGTTGATGCGCATTACGCGCTGCATAGTTGGAATATAAAGATGGCATGGGCCACGGACTTATGCTCTTCACTTAGCTGTGTATAGTTGGATGGTACGGAACTTCGGGCTTTCTCCATGACTGCTGGGAGCTCGGATCCAAAAAGGCGTTTCACTTCATTGGCTAGGTTTGGCTTGGGGGAGGTCTTCGTTGCTGGTAGTGCTGATATATGTGGATGGTGCAGGTGTCTTCTTAGCTGGAGTCTTTGCTACTGACTGGATTTTCTGTGTTGGTGTGATGTTCTTTCTCGCCATGGCTGCAAAACTGATGGCTGGTTTCGTAAATGTGCATGCAGATTTTGCCATAAATTCTTGTTGCACTTTTTTGTTGACAAGGGCTTGCTTCTTCTCTGCTTGCTTCACCTTCAGTACTGGACATCCTCTGAAGCTTGCTGGATGTCCTTCGGTCTTACAGTTGGCACACCAGACATCTGAGTTGAAGTTATCCTTGCGCTTGCACTCTCCTGGAAGATGGTTGTCCTTGCATTTCACGCACACGTAGTTCATCCCGTAGTTTGTAGCGACGTGCCCAAAGCGTTGACAGTTCCTACATTGGATGACATCATTAGCCTTGAGTCGCTCCCAGTGTACCTTTTGATTTATGATCAGTGTCTTGGTGTATACTTCTACGACGTCACAGGTCTTGCTTAGTTCCACCACAAAGCAGTTGAATGACTTGATTGCTGCCTTTCTTGATCTGAAAAGAGAAACTTTTATTATTGGCAGTCCTTCAAGTCTAAGTTCTTCTTCCACTTCGATGCCGGTGTAAGAATAGTGTACTCCTTTGAGCATCAGAAGAGTTTTCCTGTCTTCCTTGGGGGTAAATGAAAGATTTTGAATCTTCATTGTCTTCAAATAGGATCTTATTTTGTCGTAGTCCTTCCTTGGTGTCGTATTTATTATAGTCTTTGTGGTGTTGAGATTCTTCAGGGTAAATTCCAGCTGCTTTCCTTTTGCAAACCTGCGTATTTCAGCTATGTTTCCTGAGAATACAATAATAGGCGGCATCCCACTCTTCTTCGTTGTCTCTGTCATATTAGGCGTTACTGTCTGTTTTACGGAAGATGGCTTCTCAGTCGGTGGAGGGATGGCTGGGACCGATTCGGTGTTTATGACTTTTTTGGTGGATGGCTCAACGGTGATGTCAGTGGTCACATTTGGGATGTCTTCCTTCTTCTTCTTCATGTCCTTTTTCTTGGCGGCTTTCTTTGAGCGTTTTTTTCCAGTGACTTCTTCAAAGCTCGACTGGTTGCTGTCGGTGTCGGATTGTCCTTGTTCGTCTCCTGTTAGACAAATCAGGTTTTCTTCATCTTGGGGAGCTTCTGAGTGTTCTACTGTTGGTACAGACTCTTCCATTGGTTGTGGTTCCTCCATTGGCTG
Organism: Dasysyrphus tricinctus; assembly: GCA_963921185.1. Taxonomy (NCBI): domain Eukaryota; kingdom Metazoa; phylum Arthropoda; class Insecta; order Diptera; family Syrphidae; genus Dasysyrphus; species Dasysyrphus tricinctus. The sequence continues at coordinate 111,571,011 of OY992531.1, read as the reverse complement.
TAGTTCGTCCATTGGCTTTGATTTCGCATTGGTTACATGCTTGGTGTCGAGTGGTCTAAGAATAAACAGCAAAAAGACAAAAATAATGCTCACAGGCCGCTCCACACAGCAGCGTATTATTCTACAGGAGACGCCAGTTGAAGTAGTCGAACAGTTCAACTACCTTGGCAGTATTGTCTCTGCAAACGGTGGTACGGATCTGGACGTTAAAAGTAGAATAAATAAAGCTCGTGCTGCCTTCGGTACTCTGTCCCCAATCTGGAAATCAAGTCAAATCTCCTTACGCACTAAGTTGAGATTCTTCGAATCCAATGTCAAATCCGTGCTGTTATATGCTTGTGAAACCTGGAAAGTCACGTCTATCATTTCGAAGAAATTGCAGGCTTTTGTGAATCGCTGTCTTCGCCACATCCTAAAGATTCGATGGCCACAAATAATATCAAATGAGGAATTGTGGCGCAGGACAAGTCAAGAGCGGCTGGACGTCGACATAAGAAAGCGTAAATGGCGTTGGATTGGTCACACACTGAGGAAACCAAACGATGAAATTGCAAAGCAGTCCTTTGAATGGAATCCTCAGGGTGCACGGCGGGTTGGAAGACCAAGAACAACATGGAAATCAACTGTCTTAGCGGAAGCAGAATCCCAGAGAAAGACGTGGCCACAGCTAAAGTACCTTGCAGCAGACCGTGAAGGATGGAGACGTTTTGTTGACGCCCTATGCCCCAGCCGGGGTTACAGGACACGATGACATGCTTGGTGTGGATCTCCATAACGAGGTTGTTGATCTGGTTCCAGTATCCAGTATCCTGGACCCAGGTCCTTTATCATCCGTAGGAGGAGAACTCTAAGTGCAGCCCAGGCCGTTTCCGGTGTTAATTTCTCCATAATAGTTGATTACTGGTGAATGGATTATCACTTCAATATAATTCACTGCACTTTCATTAGTTCGGATTAAACGCGCACAACACTATTTTAAGAAAAATTTATGTTGACACCCTTAATCCAAAATAATCTATAACTGGGATAATCCCTTTTTATTTTTGCTGGTGGGCAATATAATCAGGTAGCCCGCAGGTATACCTGTATTATTTGACCCTTTTTTTTTGTTTTACCAAGGGGTGGATTTTAATTTAAAATAAATTTCGTCCGCTTGAATATCTGACCGTACTGCGCGATGCAATGCGATGATTTTGGTCGATATTTACTGACTCATGTAGAAATTCACAGCATGAATGCACTGTGAATTCTATTTAACCAAAGTTACTTACTTACTTACTTACTTATCCGGCTCCCGATCCATGAAGGGTCTCTGCCTGAGATATTGCGGTCTTCCATCGGTTGCGGTCCCTCGCACGCTCCCTCCAGTCGTCGAGACCAAGCGCTCTTGCGTCTGTGACCGCCTGGTCTCTATAGCGGAGGTTCGGTCTTCCTGGTCGTCTCGAACCTGGGGGCTGGGATTCGAAGATTTTCTTGGCTGGAGCGTTGTTGTCCATTCGCTCAATGTGGCCGAGCCAGTGTAGTCGACGTGTTTTGGCTCTTTGGACTACATCCACATCTTGGTACAGCTCGTACAGTTCACGATTGAATCTTCTCCTCCAATCTCCCTCTTCGCATATAGGACCAAATATCCGCCGAAGAATTTTTCTCTCGAAAGTGCCCAGTATCAATTCCCCTTTTTTACTTATCGTCCAGCACTCGGCGCCGTAGAGTAGAACTGGTAAAATTAGCGTTTTGTATAGCGTGCACTTTGTCTTTCGGGAAAGGAGTTTTGAACCCATTTGTTTGGCCAAACCGAAGTAGCAGCGGTTCGCTAGGGTAATTCTTCGTCGGATTTCCACTAAGGTGTCGTTCGTGGAATTGATGTTTGTTCCGAGGTAGGTGAACTCCTTGACTACCTCGAAATTACTGCTACCAACAGTGACGTTTTGTCCTAGGCGATGGACAGATGAGGCTTTGTTTGTTGATAGCATATACTTTGTTTTGTCCTCATTCACTTCAAGACCAACGCGTTTCGCCTGTTCATCAATAGCTGTGAATGCATCAAGTACAGCTCTTTTGGAGCGGCCGATGATGTCGATGTCGTCCGCATAGCCAAGCAGTTGAGAAGACCTGTTGAAGATAGTGCCTTCCATGTTAACACCACTCTTGCGCACTATCTGCTCCAGGACTAAGTTGAAGAAATCACATGATAGCGCATCTCCTTGTCTGAACCCTGTACACGTCTGGAATAACTCGAATGAGCTGTTACCCATTTGCACGTTGCACCGCGTATTTTGTAACGTCATGCGGCATAGCTGGATCAGTTTTTTCGGGATCCCGAGTTCAGACATCGCCAATAGAAGCTCTTGGCGACTTATGCTATCATATGCGGCTTTAAAGTCGATGAATAGGTGGTGGGTCTCGACTTGAAATTCGTTGGTCTTTTCCAGGATTTGCCTCAATGTGAAGATTTGGTCTATCGTTGATCTGCCTGGCCTGAAGCCACACTGGTACGTGCCGATCATAGTGTTGCAGAAAGGTTTTGGACGCTCACATAGTACGTTGGATAGGATCTTGTAGGCAACATTAAGCAGGGATATGCCTCTGTAGTTCTTGCAGGACATAGGATCGCCTTTTTTGTAGATTGGGCATATGGAGCTATTTGACCAGTCGTCGGGCATACTTTCCTCCTCCCAAACTTGGTTGATGAGCTGGTGCATGCACCCTACCAGGACATCTCCTCCATACTTAAAGAGTTCCGCAGGTAGGCCATCTGAGCCGGCGGATTTGTTGTTCTTAAGCTTGTGGATGGCTTTCTTAACCTCTTCAGTACTGGGCGCTGGGACTGGATCTTCATTGACTGGTCTTATGCTTCTTTGTTCCTCTATTGCCTCCTCTACATTATGCCCATTAAGCAGCTGCTGGAAATGCTGCTTAAACACGTCTACAATTCCCTGTGCTTCGGTGACTAGGTTTCCTTCGCTGTTTCGAAGAGCTTGCGTGCCAGTCCTATAACCAGATGCGAGTTGCTTGGCTGTTTTGTAGAACCGGCGCGGCGGGTGTTGGTGGCGGTGCTAGACTCTTCGAGATACTTGAACTGAGAGGCTGCGGATGCTCTTTTCTTTCTACGCAGGGTTTTTTTCTCTTTCCTTCTCTTTTCACGGTACTCCTCTCTTGCTGCTCTTGTTTTCCGTTGCAGCATTTGCATTCCTGCATTTTCCGTCTCCTGCTTCAATACCGCGCATTCATCGTCATACCACGGGTTCTTTTTTCTGGGTGGTTGATAGCCTATGGTGGTCTCGGCTGTCTCCTTAATGATGTCGGGATATTGGTTCCACTGGTTGTTTACGCTTGTGGCTGGGTTTACGGCATGCAGAGAGTTTCCCGGTCAATTGCTCACTGTAGTCTTTGGCTTTCTCAGATGTGCTAAGGCATGCAATGTTGAATTTCTTCCTTTGGGCGGTCTTCGTTTTCTTTTCGTTGGACAGTCGGGCTCTGAACTTTGTCACAACAAGAAAGTGGTCAGAGTCCACGTTTGCGCCTCGGAAAGTTCGCACGTCCAAGATGTTCGATGCATACCTTGCGCCAATTAGCACGTGGTCGATTTGGTTGGCGGTTCCACCATCTGGAGATCGCCAGGTTGCTGTGTGTATCCTTCGCCTGGGGAACCTAGTGCTACTTATCACCGTATTACGAGCTGCAGCAAAGTCGATTAGTCGGAAGCCCTTATCTGTTGTCGTTTCGTGGAGGCTGTGCTTTCCAACTAATCCGCCAAAGATGTTTTCCTTTCCGACTTTAGCATTGAAGTCTCCGAGCACGACTTTGACATCGTACTCCGGACAGGCTCCGTAGGCTCCGTCCAGGAGGTCGTAAAACTCCTCCTTGTTAGACTCCTCAGCTTCATCGGTAGGGGCGTGTGCACATATTAGGCTGATGTTTTGGAAGGTAGCTTTGATGCGGATCACAGCCAGGCGATCGCTAATCGGCTTAAAATCGATTACTTTCGATCTGAGTCGATTTCCCACGACGAATCCGCATCCTAACATGTGCAGTCTTTGATGGCAGCTGTAATAAATGTCGCAATCTTTTCTTTTCGTTATACCTGATCCTATCCATCGTATCTCCTGGATCGCGGTAATATCTGCCTTGTACCGCGAGAGGACAGATTCAAGTTTTTGAGTAGCACCTGGTGTATAGAGTGTCCTTACATTCCAGGTGCATACTCGTAGGTCATAGTCCATTTTCATTCCGGGTCTGGTTGCCATTTGAGGGGGGTCGTTATCGGCTTCTCGCATCTCTCTCATAACAATTGGCTTTTTTACTGTGGTCGGGTCGTTAGCCCAACGCACTAACCTCCAATCTGTAGGGCCATGGGTTTAATGTTGCAATTCTTTCCTTGGTCAACATTCGCACTTACAAGTTTAGCAAGTCAAGGCATAAAGCCAAGACCAGTATCCGGCGGCTACCAAACGTGGAGGTATTGTAAGCACTTGATGTGTAGGAAAAGATACAGCTCGAGGCCCCCAGTTCCTACAACATCCAACCACCCAAAAGTTAGTAAACGTAAACGCAAGTGGATAAAGTGATACAAAAAATTTTCTTGAAAATAAAAATGTATATTTCTTTGTGGCCACGAGTATAGTTACCTTCTTACAGAACTTCTTTGGGTTTTTCATTTGGGTCATTCGGGTTGCAGGCATACAAATTTTTAGTTGCAACGAATGCAAATATTGAAACTTCCCATTCTGCTGGCGAATTAATTTAGCACGTTTTCTAATGTATCTTATTACAGTACGCCCTTGGTAAAAGCAACCCTCATTAAACGCAATACCTCGGTTAAAGCAACACCCAAATTTTTACCACTAGTGACTCAGTAATTGCAACTTTTCAAAAAAGTGTGACTTAGTAAACGAAACTTTCCTTGCAATTATCTCTATATCGTTTGACAAATATTTTCATTTTTTCAATGTTAACTTTTATTATAACTGGGCTGTTATTTTATAGCTACTTCTCAAAATATTGTACACTCATAAATCAAAAGTGAATTGTATTTTCATTTTGATTAACCACTGTTGAGCTCATTTCCTAAGCCAAGGCTATACGTTTTTGTGACTCGGTCATAGCAACAAACTCAATTAACGCAACTGCTCGAATTTTGATTGGTTGCTTTTACCTAGGGCGTAGGTACTGTACTTCACTTTGAAACTTATTTATTTAATTTATTTGATTTGCACAAAGACAAATTAAAAATTTTCTGTCCATATTGATTTTGGGGAGCTAAATTGAAATTATTCTACAATAGACACATCTCGCTCGGGTGTACACTGACCTGACAATCAAATTTTAGGGTAGTGAATCAAAGTGAGCAAAATCGATGAAAGCATTTTTACTGTAAGTTACCTCATTTCGGCTCTAATGAAAATGCAGTATTATTGATTATTTTGTATTATCAAGGATTTATCACAGGTATTTAAAACAAACGGCGCGGCGAGAGAAATTTTAAAAGGAGATCAGCCACTGCCGTAGCGCCGCAGATATTTACACTTAAAAATTAATACTTTTAAAAGAACCATGAGGCCCTAAACCAATAAAAAATATTGAAGACTTCTTTGTTTTAATTTCTTGAGTTCATAGTTAGGTACATTTATTATAAAGCTTTTGTCTATACATATTTCTTAATCTTTTTATTTCATTTTAGTTTTTTTAATCTTTGCCGATAGTCATGAAGACTTCGCGACAGCAAAATAAAATATTCTTCTTCATTCATCTCCCTCACTCCTACTTGAGCATAGACATGTCAAAAATTGACCTCTGGCTCAAATTTTAATGAGCTCCTGAGCAAGCTAAATTTGAACGTCTAATATTCACCCCTATAATGTCAAAATTTATCCATGGGAACTTAACCATACCTTTAACGCAAGTGACACACCGTCCTAATAAAGTTCCCTTGAAGAAGGCAGCAACGTCTGCTGAAACGTCCCGAAGCGTGTCGGTCGGGAGAACCAATGTATAACTAAGGTGTTTCATTAGGGGGTAAATGGATTACAACATGCTTGATGGAAACGAAACAAGGATTCTAATAATTATGAAAAATTAGCAACACAAGTTGTCATCAAACATAGATGGTTTTCAACCTGTGCTGAAAACACGTTGTTTGTGTAAACCTCTTAATGCCAAAAATAGCCCCCAATTTAAGGATGTTTGTGTCAATGAACTCTACAAATTCCAAAAATGTGTTTTAAGTGCTGCCATAAGTTTACCTGACCTTTGGAGAATCTTATGGCCTTTTCGATTGGCTGTCCGGAACACCGATTCGATACGTGTGAACGCTTCTCATTTCGATTCTGAAATCAAATCCAGAACTGTCATTCTGTCCCCAATCGAAAAAGGCCTTTACGTACTTCACTAAATAGACGATAGGGCAATCGAGTTTTTTGTACCAGTTATCACGTTAAATCTATAACATTCAAGACAAGTCTCTTTTATATTAAGTATTCTTATTTGTTTGAGCTTATTTCTTAATAGTATAATAATAATTATAACAATATGTTTTTCTTATATTTTGTAATTAAAACTTATTGAACGTTACAGTCATCCCCAGCAGCATTATTTATTTGTTGTTTTGTTTTCCTGGACGCTCTTCGAATAAGTGATCTGAAATGACATAAATTACATAGTCAGTTTTACTAAACGAAGAATCAAAAACATTTTTAAGTTGGCACATAAATTATTAAGGTATAAGCAAAAATAATGGTTCAAGTAGGTACAACAGTCGGTATAAACTTCTACAAATATTTTGCTCTTAAGTGCGCATATTTAGAACAGTTATGTTTACCAACGTAGGTTTATTCGATGTTCCATACCCCAGTTTGTACTGGGGAATGTCATAGGGATGGGAAAAATTGGCCAGTACAAACCGAAACCGGTTATTTTGCTTGGTTAAAATCGATGTTTTTTCTTTGAAATTTTACAGCACCACCGAAATAAAAAATACAGAAAACTTCTTCGAAACAAGAATTCGTTGTCCCATATGAATTGCTTTCGTGTTCAACCTGCAACATTTTTCACTATTTTCCCGGTTTATAAGGAGCTATCTTAGCATTGGGTTTGGTGGGAGTTGGAGTTATATTTTTGAACCGGTTTTGGGCCATATAGCATAGTTTACAGTTCCGATGCGAAAAAAAAACAAAATTTTCAAAACGATTTTCCACCTATTCTGCGCACCAAGTTGAATAATATTCAAGGCGAAATACGTTTGCTTTGGCCTAAACCACCCATTGAGTCATTAATTTACCCTTAATTGACTAGCTATAGGCCTAAAAATGGAAAAAAAATATTTTTGGATGCGAAAACCATTTGCATGCAAATAATGCCTTGAGGTGAATATATTTTTTTTTCGGAAGTATAAACCGACCATCAAAAAAAAAAATATTTTATTCACCACACTTTTTTTCGCATGCAAATCAATTGCTGGTCCATTGTTTTGCATGACAGCATAGTTTTTTTTTTGCATGAAACTGTAAACCAATCATGCAAACAATTAATTTTACATTTCACCTCAATTATTTTTGACATGCGAGAATATTTGCATAGATTTTTTTTTGCGCACGGGAACTGTAAACTAGGCTTATGAGGTCAACAATCGTTGTTCAGTTGAGTTTTAAAGGAGGTGAAATGAATTGAGTAGTTGAGAACCAAAACTCGTTACATCCAAAATTTTCATTTTGTTATAATAGAAAAAAATTAATTAAGGCTAAATGATAGTTGCTAGAAAAGATTTTAGTTTGCATAATACAAGATTTTTAAATCTTAATGGTATAGTGAAGAGCAAAAATATATTGAAAGATCCATTTAAAAGATATTTAACAATTAAATTAGGATATGAAGAGTTTTGCTGCAAATTATTGGATATGGCCAGTTTCCACACACCTCCCTCCCCCCTCTCTCAATTGCACCCTCTAATATAATAGCACTACACTAGGTAGTTTCCAACCTTCAACTAACCATTTCAAGATTTTTACAATAAAAACCCCTGAACGTTTTAGTTCCTTCTTAAATGACATAATCAATTGCCTATGATGGATAAGATGAGTTTTAAAACCAAACCTACTGCAAACAATGGATGTGGAAAGTTCTGATGCAAATCGCACTGTGGATATGGAGAGTTTTGGAGACAATTACGATGTTTGACATCCATATTAAAGGGGATTGGAAGGGTAAGGCTGTCAAATTTTCCTTAGAAACTATTCGATATGCCCATCTTAACAAATCTGCATCAAAATCTCAATTTTTGATAAAAGTGGATATGACGAGTTTTGATCCTCATCTACTCAATTGAAGAATAAATGACTTCAGTATTTTTATTTCACAGCAAAAAAAAAGTAAAAAGATCGAAGCACGAATGTCCTATTTCAAGGTATCAACCTAAAAAGATACATATTTTCAAATAAAAATAAAAAATAAATTTTTTTGTCAAAGCAACTCATCCAGAAATCAGACGAAGCTCATTTCTGTTATTCTACATTTCCACCTAGCACTAATTTGAGATTTAATAAGCTTTTGCTATGTTTCCACAAAAGATTTATCTCAGTTCAGATTTAATTAATCTATTTCGTGTTTCCACCGCATAAAAAGATTTAAAACAGATTTGCTATGGCATAACCTTTTAAAATGCAAATAGTGTTTCTCATGAAGAGGAAGTGAGATAGAGTGTTTCATTTGTGAAGAACTGAATTCAGCCATACATGAATCCTTCAGCGCCATACAGGAAAAGATTAGTTCGATTTGTAAAAGTATTTGTCCTAGGAAGATTTAACAAAAAAAGATTTTTTAATTATGCTACATTTCCACCTAACGCTAATCTGTGATTTAAAAAGATTTACCGCAAATCTCCTTTAAATCTTGAAGATTGACCATACAAATTTATTTCGTTAATCTTGAAGATTAGTAATTAATCTAGTTAAATCTTCCTAGGACAAATACTTTTACAAATCGAACTAACCTATTCCTGTATTGCGCTAAAGGATTCATTAGGTCTGTTTGGTTACTGAAATTTCGTACGAATTCGTACGACGTCGCACTACATTTCACAAGTTCCTGTTTGTTAACTCCAAAGTGTAGCAACGAGAGAGCAAAATGAGAGAGAAAGAAATTTCCCCTCCATGAAAAATCTTGCAAATTTCTGCTACACAAATTTCTGTGTGCAGGAAGTAAAAAACTGTCAAATCCACGTCTGTGTGTATTTTTGTTTGTGTGTGTCTTAAGATTTGCCTGTAGTGTTTGATGGTGTGTGTCACGTTTGAAGTTTCGTACACAAAAGTGATACAAAATTGGTTTTTCGCGTTTGTTAACTTTGTAGCAAGTTTTCCCCTCTATGAAAGAATTTTCCCCTTCTTTCAATAATTTGACAGTTTTTGAACATCGTGCTACAAAAGTAACCAAACAAACCTATTTATGGCCGAATTCAGTTCTTCATAGAGGAAACATTCTATCTCACTTCCACTTTATGAGAAAAAGTGAAACACCATTTGCATTTTAAAAGGGGCTGTCAAAGTAAATAGGTCTGTTTGGTTACTGAAATTTCGTACGAATTGGTACGACGTCGCACTACATTTCACAAACTCCTGTTTGTTAACTCCAAAGTGTAGCAACGAGAGGGCAAAATGAGAGAGCAAGAAATTTCCCCTCCATGAAAAATCTTGCAAATTTCTGCTAAACAAATTTTTGTCTGCAGGAAGTAAACAACTGTCAAATTCACGTCTGTGTGTATTTTTGTTTGTGTGTGTTTTAAGATTTGTCTGTAGTGATTGATAGTGTGTGTCACGTTTGAAGTTTCGTACACAAAAGTGATACAAAATTGGTTTTTCACGTTTGTTAACTTTGTAGCAATTTTTCCCCTCTATGAAAGAATTTTTCCCTTCTTTCAATAATTTGACAGTTTTTGAATTTCGTGCTACAAAAGTAACCAAACAAACCTTATCTTTTTTTAAATTTTTGGGCGGTGGAAACATCAAATAGATTTATTAAATCTGAACTGGGATAATCCTTTGGTGGAAACATAGCATAAATAGCCTAGCAAGTGCCAAATAAAGAAAATAGTCATTTCATGGTTATTGTGGACAGTTAATTATTTTTCAAAGTCAACAAAGACATAGAAATAATGATGAAATATCGGTCTCAATGTTAGTTTTAGTTTTTGGACTAAATTATGGTTTTTATAAGAAAAAACTAATACAAATAAAACAAAATAATAAGGGTATTCATGCAACAGCGTAAAGTCGTCGTAATCGTAGTAAAGTTGTAAACTGTGTAAATCTATCTAATTTTCTATACGAAATGTGACAGGCTTACGGTGTTTTAGAGCAGTGTTTTTCAAACTGTGGGTCGCGACCCGCTAGGGGGTCGCCAAGAATAATTAGGGGGGTCGCGGTCGCAAGCCATTAGGTACAAGGTACTAAAAAAGATAAAGATTTTCTTTTATTAAATGTTCAAAACTTGGTTGTATCTTTGAGGTGTTAACAATTAAAGCATTTTCCTATTGAAGGAAGATAACATGAGTTCACATTATAGGTATGAAGTGGTGAATGGCACTAACAATGTTTAAGCCTCTTTTGCCAGCTCTAGATATTTTCCTCTTCTCTTTATCCAGAAATTATCAATGGTTTTTACATTGAATTCAGAGCATACCATCTGCAGCTAAATAAATAAGATTTTCTTTCTTCTTTACCGATTGAAAACTGGCCAGATGGAATGATTTATCCAAAAAAGGATTGAGTATATATCTCTGTCCATTTCCACCTTCGGAAAAGAGTTCTGGAAAGTCACTTAATAGATTATGTAAACTCTCATGAGAGAACTGTGATCGCTTAATGTCATGGCATGGATTCATCTGATGAAATTTCGTCGAGAATTTTCTGAACCCAGGGAAAAAAATCATACATTTTTTTGCAAACAAAGTTTTGCAAGGAGTTCTCTAATTTTGTGTTTTGCAGTCAAAATGTTTTCTTGTCTCTCTTGGAGTTGTATCAAGGTGTTTAAGTGGGCAAAAAGATCAGCGAGAAATGATAATTTTAAAAGCTGAGTGGGGATAGAAAAATGATTTGATTTTCCTGATTTTGAATCTTGTACAAACATCAATAAGTCAGCTTTTAAATAATTTCAGAACTAATGTCAACTAAAATTTTAAATTCTAAGTGAACAACGTTTTTTTTTAACAGTCAGGCAGAGTGAACTATATACTCAAATGATCTCAGATTCCGTGATATGGGATCCGTGGAGCTTATATAGGGAGGGATGAAATTCAAATTCGGCTTACACGATTACCCCCGAGGTTGCATTCATACTTTTTTTTTATTCACTGTTTTATCACTAAAGCCCCGGTTGTGGACAACAAGACTTCGATTTTTTGAATAGCCTTTAATGAAGCTTTCGATGCCTATACTTATTTTTTGTTATCAATCACACCCAAAATCTGCTGTGGGCTATAAATCTAAAAATACCTTACCTTTTGACAACCATCTGAACTCTGTTTGACAAAGATTTTGATGGGCTCGAATCATGTCGCTTTTCAAATAACTGACAAAGTATTATTATGAATGTGGGGGTCGCCAGAATGTTTTTACTAACAAAGGGGTCGCGTACTTAAAAAGTTTGAAAAACACTGTTTTAGAGTTTACAACGTTTACGACAGCTTAACGCTGTTGTATGAATATCCTTGTAGCAGTACGAAGCATCAGATTATCAATAACTTTATCTTTTAATTTCAATGTCGGTAACCATCGACAAAAACATTGCGTCTTAGATTGGGTATGGTGGCATCTAACTGATGAGCCCACCACCATGCCTGGGCGAAACGCATTCTTTGGAGTAAAGGCCACAAAAACCTTTATTATTGAATTTTATTCATGAAACTCCACAAAAAGAATATATTTTGGAATTATTATTGATAGTTTTTAACTATTAATAATTTTTTCTTTATGTTTTCTTTGAAACAATTATTAATTAATTTCAATTTATCGTATTTTTTCTTTGAAAAAATTGTCCCACTACCTCGTCACGTCTTTTTTCAATTTTTTGAATCCCTGGCGTGACGTGACGACGAGAAACACTTTATTGTGATTATCCTTGTATACTTTCATTGTTTGATATTCGTTTGACAGCAACGACGAGATCTCGTGACACTCATGTCTCGTATCCTCTTTGCATTTGTCAATCAGGCTTGAAGTTCATGACTTTTCAATGTGTTTTGAGGTGCCTCGAAGTTTATTGTAGAAACGATGACACACATACACGGGTATGGATTCGGATACCTTATCTAAACAGGGCCTCTACAGAAGACATGAGAATGAGACGAGCAGAAATGTTGCCCGGCCCGCCGCACCCCGTGAAGAATGCTTTCAATTATGAGCTTATGAGATACTTATACGCCGCCGTTGCATGAATATTGAATACCCTTGTAATGAATCAATTTTTTCCTAGGTTACCATTAACATTTTTATTAATTTTCTCAGTCTATAATGAGGAATAGCAATGATTAGTTAAATTAAAAAAAAAAAAACTATAGCTAAAATATATAGGAAATTTCAAGTGGAAACTTTAACACACCCATCCTATATAACAAGTTATACTATGTTCCCACCGAAACGAAATCCGAGATTTCAAATACAAAATATCGAGATAAATGTTGGTGAAGCAGAATTTCATTGAGATTTCGTTGAAATCCAGAGTTTTTATTGAGATTTCGTTGAAATTTTTATGAAATTTTATTCAAGTGGTTCAAAATATCAAAAGTTTTCAACTGAAATCTCGGATTTCATTTTGGTGGGAACATAGCATTACGCAACTTACCGTGATCTTGGTTTAAAGTTGGACTCTCCGATGGTATCAGTATTAGCTTCAGCCGTTGATGACTGATTACATTTTTTATCGTTAGATATGGATGGGCTAGAGGTGCGGTTCTTATCTAAAAAAAAAAAAAACAATCGTGTTAAATTAAGATAATTTAAAATATTTGCGTAATCAAGTGCGTTTTAAAGAGGGATCAAACTAATCGTTCAGAAGCGTTACAGTTTTCCTCCTTAAAAATGCTTTCTTTTTAGCATAGCACTGAGCTGTCAAAGAAAGAACTGTGTTTCTTTTTTCGCTGAGAAAACTCAACGTGAATTGCTTTTTTTCAATCAGAGCTAACTCTGAGGATACTCCGTGAGATCAGAATAAAAAGACAGAGCAAAAAGCTGAGCGCAACCAACTTCACTCTTTTTTTTATTTGACACCATATAAAATTAGCGCGCATAAAATTTAATTTCATATTTTTCAGTCAATTTTTGATATTTTGATTGGACAGCTGGTGCTCATACACTGTTCAGATTAAACTCCGATAGCTCGAGCTCTGTTCCATGCTCTGCTCAGAGCAAAAAAAAGTAAAACGTCTAAGGAAATAAGATAGGGGACTAGAAAGTAAAGCAAGTTTCTAGTCTATGATTAGAAAAATAGGATCTTGTAGATGCTGGCAAAGCAGGTGACCAATCATTTCTTCTATTTTTTCTCTAAACAGTGCATTGAACAGAGCTCAAGCTATCGGAGTTAGCTAGAACTAAAGGGTATCCAGTGCGAATTTTTCGACTTTAAATTGCAATTATCGAAATACTAGCGGTTTGAGGTATGCAAGAGGGGTATCATTCAAAGCGCAAGATTTGCGGAATTTTTAGTCGCCATGAGTAACTAGTCGGGAGCGCACCATGCGTTTGCGGTGGAGCAATATTTGAAGTGCGGTCAATCATTGGTACGTGCGCGTCGCGCTCTTTGCACTCATTTTAATATTTTATTTTGTATGTTATTTTGAAAAAGAAATTAAAGCTCCACCCTTCATCATCAAGTCCTGTAACCCCGGTTGGGGCATAGGGCGCCAACAAATCGTTTCCATCCTTCTCGGTCTGCAGATAGATATTTTAACTGTGGCCACGTCTTTCTCTGGGAGTCTGCTTCTGCTAGAACAGTTGATTTCCATGTTGTTCTTGGTCTTCCAACCCGCCGTGCACCCTGAGGATTCCATTCAAAAGACTGCTTTGCAATTTCATCGTTTGGTTTCCTCAGTGTGTGACCAATCCATTGCCATTTACGCTTTCTTATGCCAACGTCCAGCCGCTCCTGGCTTGTCCTGCGCCACAATTCCTCGTTTGATATAATTTGTGGCCAGCGAATTTTTAGAATATGGCGTAGACAACGGTTCACAAAAGCCTGCAATTTCTTTGAGATGGTAGTCGTGACTTTCCAGGTTTCGCAAGCATATAACAGCACGGATTTGACATTGGATTCGAAGAATCTCAACTTTGTGCGCAAGGAGATTTGACATGAGTTCCAAATTTGGGAGAGAGAACCGAAGGCTGCGCGAGCTTTATTTATTCTACTTTGAACGTCCAGATCAGTACCACCATTTGCTGAAACAATACTTCCAAGGTAGTTAAATTGTTCAACCTCTTCAACTGGCGTCTCCTGTATTAAAATACGCTGATGTGTGGAGCGGCCTGTGAGCATTATTTTTGTCTTTTTGCTATTTATTTTAAGACCACTCGCCTCTCCTTTTAACTTCAGAACTTGACACATCCCGTTCAGCCCGCTGATGTTATTTGCCAAGAGACATATATCATCGGCATAGTCTAAGTGGCTTAGCCTTTCAAACGGTCTCCATTGGATGCCCTGCCTCTCTGATGTTCCAACGCTGGCCGTCAAGACATCGTCAATCGCCAGTAGAAAGAGAATTGGCGATAGAACATCTCCCTGTCTCACACCCTGCCGCACTTCGAAAGAGTCGGATAGCTGCCCATTGTGTAAAACAAAGCATCTTGCGTTGTTATAGGACTCTCTTATAATGGCAACAATTTTTGGGGGAATTCCTCTACCAAGAAGTGATCTCCATATACATTCACGGTTGACTCGGTCAAAGGCCTTCTCAAAATCCACGAACATGAGGTAAAGCGGTGATTGAAACTCCGCAGACTGCTCAAGAACGATACGCAGAGTGTTGATATGGTCGACACAAGACCGCCCACTGCGGAAACCAGCTTGATGCCTCTTGAGTGTAGACTCGATTCTAACCTTTATCCGCTCCAGAATGATGGTTGCCATTAATTTTGGAAAAACGGACAAAACTGTAATACCTCGCCAATTGTTGCAATTCTTAAGATCACCTTTCTTTGGCAACTTAACAATTACACCATCCTTCCAGTCGCTGGGATAGATTTCATTTTCCCACACAGCTTGTATCAACGGGTGTAGAATACTAGCCGTTCTGACAGGGTCAGCTTTCAGGAACTCGGCTGGTATACCATCAAGTCCAGCTGCTTTGTTGTTTTTGAGAAGATTTATCGAAGATTGAATTTCCAGTACTGTAGGGGGCTCGATGTCAATACCCCTATATGATCTACGCATCTCGTTAAGCTGGGGCACTTCAGCACTCTGCTCGACAGAATCCTCATTAAGCAAGGCACAAAAGTGCTCCTTCCACCTGCGCAGCTGATCTTCGATTGATACCAAAAGTGTACCATCCACATCCATTACAGGATGATTGGTGTTGGTTTTCTTCCCGACAACTTCCTTGGATATTTGGTACAATTCCCTCATGTCTCCTCTTCTTGCAGCGTTTTCCGCATTTTCTGCGAGACCGTCTAACCTCACCCTCTTGTCTCGTCTCACACAGCGATAGACCATCTTATGTGCTAAGCGATACTCTCTTCGCAATTCAGCCTTTCGTTGAGCATCTGCTTCGGCATTTATTTGCATCTTCAACGATTTGCGAAGCTCGATTTTATCCCAGGTGTCTTGGGATATCCAAGAGTCTCTAACTCTCGACTGCTTGGGTACAGTTTCGGATCCAGCATCCATAAAAACACTTTTTATATCACCCCACATCTCATCAATTGTTGAATGTTGTATTCCATTTAATGACGAAGCTCTGTCGTTAAGGTTGGTGACATAGTTACGACATATGTTGGGATCACTTAAAGCATTTGTATTGAACTTCGAATTCCTTGCTGCACCCTGTGATTGACGTTGTACAGCTGCCGTTCGTAGCTTGAGACTCATGAGAACCAAATGATGGTCGCTTCCAATGTCGGCATTTCTTATGCTCCGAACATCGCACATTGACTTCCTCCATCGCTGCTGAATCATGATGTGGTCAATTTGGTTTTCAGTTTGACCATCCGGATGTACCCAGGTGATTTTGTTGCAAGTCTTATGTTTAAACACAGTTCCACCCAGTACAAGACGATTAGCGTTACAAAAATCGACCAGCAAATCGCCATTTTCATTTCGTGACCCCAAGCCATTTTTCCCCATGACGCGTTCCAGACCGTAGTTGTCTGATCCGACTTGGGCATTGAGATCTCCCATGACAATTATGATGTCGGCTCTTGGAACACCACTGTAAACTGAGTTAAGATGAGTGTAGAAAGCGGTTTTGTCTTCCTCGGTCGCTTCATTTGTGGGGGCGTAGCACTGAATTATTGTGACGTTGCGAATTTTTGAACGGAACCTTGCTGTCATTATTCTTGCAGAAATGGGCGCCCAGGATATAAGACTACGCCTTGCTTCTTCGTTCAACATAATTCCGACACCATGCAGCCTTTGGCCACCCTCTCTTTCATCCTCCCCGGAATACAGCATTCTCGTTTGCCCAGAGTCAGCTCTGTATTCGGCTCTTCCTCTCCACCTAGTTTCACTGATGCCCAGGATACTGATCTTAAGGTGAAGCATTTCACGCTCAACCTGCTCGTATCTACCTTCGCCGTACAAGGATCGTACGTTCCATGCTCCGATTTTCGTACGTATGCGGTAGCCAAAAGTATCATTTGCTCTTCTTAAAAGACTTCTTCTATTTGTTAACGATTCATTTATTGTTATGGCGTCTTGATTGACGCTGGTACACGAAAGATGCCGCACCCCCAAATCCGATGTGCGGTTTACAGCAGCCGAAGCTGCAGAAGGATTCTCCATAAAATGGTTACCTCTTGGGGACTCATTTCCAATTGTTGTCATATTTCATGTAATAGCATATATCCTTCCACCATGGTGTTTTCCGAGATACGATTAATAACATATATAAGCTCAGATTTGACAGGCACACCCGCCTTTTGTATGGTCAAACACATAACTGCTCGAGGCCGCCCACTATGGGAAAACAGACGCCTTTTGTAGCCGCCCAATATGGGTTACAGACGCTACCTGCTGCTGCCGTTGGCCTTTTAACAAAAACGCTCCTCCGCCACCAGACTATCATGCCGTTGACCGCCACCTGCAGTTCATCCGTCTTAAGGGGGCTTTTAACCATCCCAAGGACAAGTTTGTGCCCTGACCAGCAAAGCTGGGTTGTCTGCTTATCCCGGCATCCATTCGGTCCCCCTGCACGTTAGCGTTACCCACCCTCCACCACGCGGAGGTGTGCATAGGGATTTTCCTATCATTGAGCCTAGGGCCATATGGCGTCCTAGCACTCTCAAGTACTTTTGGAGCTCCACCCTTACAAAATGTTAATTGTTCAGTATCTCATCGAAAGTGACTATCTTTTGCATGAATCCTTCGCAAGAACAATGCTGGAACGCACTTACGATTGGAAACATTTTATTCAGTGACGAAGCACATTTCCGTATTGATGGATATGTTAACAAACAAAATATGAGATACTGGTGCCCCCACAACCCTAGATAACGCCATCAAAACGTTTGTCATTATTTTAAAACGACAGTTTGGTGTGCCATTTCAGCGAGCGAGCGGGGTCGCAAATATAAGGGTCCGACTGCAAGAGTGCATTGAAAAAAACAGCTATCATTTGGATGGTATCGGTTTAAAAAAATAAAATCAGCATTGATACTCTGCATTTAATTGAAATAAAAATAAATAAAACAATGTTGTTTTTTATATTGAATTTTAAAGTTGAAAATATTCCGCTGGACACCCTTTATAATGCTCGGAGGGGCACTAAGCGGTCGGAAGAAAATAAGCGAATACACGGAAAGCATATGAAGCAGAGAATATCAAATAAAGAAGCCAATCATTCGTACGTTTCACCCTCCAAAGCTCATTTGTTTACATTGTTGTATTTGTAATTTCATTTCGTGTCGAAGAATAAATGTGGATTGCAACAACAAAAAGACTTGTGCTGAATGATGTGCTGAATGACTCGTTGATTCTATTGGCCTTTTCGATTGGCAATCCGGAACACCGATTCGATACGTGTGAACACTTATCATTTCGATTCTGCAATCAAATTCAGAACAATTTTCTCTTCTTTTCAGAACAGGAACTGTCATTCTGTCCCCAATCGAAAAGGCCATAAGTGTGCGTTTTGCACTGTTTTTCACTAATAGGTACTTAGCAAATTTAATCATCACAGCTGTTCATTTCAGCTTTAAGCTAGAACTACAATGCTCGGAGGGGCACTTAAGTGGTCGGAAGAAAACAAGCGAATACACAGAAAGCATATGACGCGTCTATAATTGCGGAGTGGAAGGTTTCGTCAAGTTTCGTTCAACTTTGGTTACGGAAGTGAGGTGCGCTCCCGAACGCACCTCACTTAAGTAAAACTAACATTTGGTGAAATAGGAATGCCAAAAAGAGATAGATGATAATTACTTTATGGGTGTGTTCCCCTTCTGACTGTACGGAAAGCTACTTTTCGTTGGTTTTTGACATTAGCTTCAGTGCCCTTCCGACTATTATAGTTCTACTTTTAGGCAAATCAAATTGACAACTGAATTCACAAATGATTTGATATTCTCTGATATGAAGCGACTATAATTGCGGAGTGGAACGTTTCATCAAGTTTCGTTGAACTTTGGTTACGGAAGTGAGGTGCGCTCCCGAGCACACCCCACTTAAGTAAAACTGACATTTGGTGAAATAGGAATGAATGATGGTGTGTTCTTGTTTTGACGGTACGGAAAGCTACTTTTCGTTGGTTTTTGACATTAGGTTTGTTTGGTTACTTTTGTAGCACGAAGTTCAAAAACTGTCAAATTATTGAAAGAAGGGGAAAATTCTTTCATACAGGGGAAAAATTGCTACAAAGTTAACAAACGCGAAAAACCAATTTTGTATCACTTTTGTGTATCTACGAAACTTCAAACGTGACACACACTATCAAACACTACAGACAAATTTTAAGACACACACAAACAAAAATACACACAGACGTGGATTTGAAATTTTTTACTTCCTGCAGACAAAAATTTGTGTAGCAGAAATTTGCAAGATTTTTCATGGAGGGGAAATTTCTTGCTCTCTCATTTCGCTCTCTCGTTGCTACACTTTGTCGTACGAATTCGTACGAAATTTCAGTAATCAAACAGACATATTAGCTTCAGTGCCCTTCCGACCATTATAGTTCTACCATAAATCTCTATTGGAAATTAAGTCAAGACACAGCTCCCAAGTGCAGTTGTGTACAAATTTAAACCGAAATGAATTTGATATGGAAATTTGCTTTCACAAAATTACTCCCAAAAAAAAATCCCAATACCGATTAATAAAAATGCTTTGAAAGTTTTTGTAATTTTTGTATGTTGTTGAAAGTTATATTTGTATAGCTTGGGAGAGAAATGTTCTCTTTTTGTAAACGACCCTGATGAAAATTCTAACTTCGTTTTGTTCATCTTCTCATGCGTAAAACGTAACGGTTAACTGTAAAATAAATGTTTATGTATTTGGAAATCAGCACTTACTTCTACTTGAAGACGCACTAACATAAGCTGATGATCTTCGCTTTAGACCAGATGTACTCTCATTTTTACCTAGTGGCAGGTATCTGGAGAGTGTGAGTAAGCTTTTGAACAGTTCTGTTGTGTTATAATCATCTTTCGCTGAACACTCTAACACCTTGGTTCTGAAATCATTAAAAATACATGTACTTAAAAACAAATTTCCTTTTTTTAAAAGGTTTATATTAAAATTCAGTTACAATATAATACTATTGCTTACTTCAATCTTATACCATTGCTTATTATAGTTAGGGTAGAATTATAACTCTCGGAGGGGCATTTAAATGGTAGGAAAAAAATCAAGAGAATACATGGAAATCATATGACACAGCTATAATTTCGGAGTAGGTTATTTCATTTAGTCTCGTTAAATTTTCTTTCGGGAGCGAGGTGCGCTTGCGAGCATTCCAGGCTTCATTAAACAGAACAAAAGTTGAAAAACTTGCACCACTTTTTTTTATTGATTCCATGATTTTGATTTTTGCAGCAAGCTGTTAGTCTACTTACGTAGGGTAGGAGCGGCCGATGAACGCTCTTCACTTCCAACGGCAAAAGTACCTAAACGGAGACTAGCCGAAAAGTACCAAATGACAATTATGGGTGCGTCATATGGATTCCTTGTATTTGCTCCGTTTTGTACGACCACTTACGTAGCCTTGCGACTATTATAGTTCTACCTTAAGCCATAGTACAAAGTTGCTTTGAATCAACATGACAAATATTTTTTACAAATTCTTGATTTTGTTTAAGCAGGATACTGACATGAACTTACCTAATTTTTGGAAGCTCACAATTCACCCAATCAGTCACATCATCCAGTCTCACTTCTCTATGAGATAATGATAGATCGGATTTATTACCAGCTATTACAATAGGAATGTCCTGTGGATAGAAAAAAAAACGATTTTTCGATGGTCAAATTCATAACTGCGATCTTAAAAAAATAATTATTATAAGGGTTCTGGGGCAACAATAACATAAATGTGTATAGAAAATTGGAGTATTGTTGGAAAATCATACAATTTTCTTTATTTGTGTATGCTACTCTATAGTGGGGCTGTTAGTGAGACCAACCTTTCATTTTGACCTGACGGGTTGAGCTTTAGTATACAAATAGTCCATGTCCTAAGACGGTGTCCACATTGGGTATGAAAAAGTGGATTTTTAATGACTTTTCAGTATTCATATCTCGCTCCCACTCCTTCATTGAAGTGAGATGTGAATACTGAAAAGTCATTAAAAATCCACTTTTTCATACCCAATGTGGACACAGTCTAACTTTACTTTTAAGAAGTGTTGCCAAGGTGGCAGCACCGTCAGAAGGATTAGACAAGGGTTGCCACAGTTATGTATTTAAGTTTGTTAATCTTTCATATCCCTCCTCCCCAGCACTTTGAAAGTGGCTTTAAAAAAAAAAACAAAGTAGGTTTTTAATCAACTCTGGGTATAATGTAGTAGATTGTGAAATTCTGCTTCGACACCATCTTTAAATTCTATTAATACAAATATTTTTCTAACTTTTCTTGGCTTTTCAAATTTTGTTTCCAAAGCTACTTTTTTACACCCCCTTCGTGCAAGGGGAGGGGTGGGAGAAAAACAATAATGTGGTCCTATGGTTTCAAGGGTGTTGAATCCAACGGGAGTTCTCGGGTCATCGTCTGACCATTGGTTTTCAATCTATAAGCAACATTTCGGAATTGTGGCAACCCTTGTCTAATCCTTCTGACAGTGTTGCCATGGACTATTAGTGTACTAAAGCTCAGCCCGTCAGGTCGAAATGAAAGGTATGCCCTCATATCGTGCACTAACGCCCCTACTATCTATTAGTCTAAGAGCCGACAACAAATTTTGGGAGTGGAGGTATAACCAAAATCGGAGTATGAGGGATTATAGGTACATGTATCGTGATATCAAATACCAAAGTCTGGAAGGTTTTGTTTTCAAACTTTGGGAGGGGTGGGGGGTTATAAAGTGCTAGATCGCCTGATTTATTTTCAGGGTTATAAACTCTTTAATTTATTTTTAAAAAATTGGATATGATTCCTTGTCATTTTTCCTAAGCATAAACATCACAATCTTGACGGTCCAATTAATAGAACTCAAGATATAACCATTTTACGTGAACCTTATCATCCCTTTTTTGGAGATTTTCAACAAAACAAAAAATCAACAAATAAAGTCTCCACAAAAACGCCAATAAGGTTTGCTTAAAAAGGTAAAATAATGGGTCCTATTTATCGGATTACCCAGATAAAAGTCTTGAAACTTAGGGAAAATGACAGAGCATTATATCCAATTTTTTAAAAGTGAATTGAAGTTCTAATGACCCTTCCATATACATAGGAAACTACGCGGCTTTTAAACCCCCACCCCCACCAAAGGCTGAAAACAAAACCTGCCAGACTTTCATATTCCAAATCACGATACATGTACCTATAATCCCTCATACTCCGATTTTGGTTATACCTCCACTCCCAAAATTTGCTGTCGGTTCTTGGTCTATATGCCTATAACAGAAACACCGTTACTGATTTGAATGATGCAGTTGTTTCTTGTGAAAAACAGACTTTAAAAAATTCACTGGCGCATATGGTGCTGTTGGAACTATTCAAGCATTTTTTCACTGATAAAAAGCATTCCTGAGATGTATATTTTCAAAATGACAGAGTGAACAACGGAAGAAAAACTTAGATCTTTTTGTCCTACGAGATGGGATCGGTCTGGAACTTCAAATGGTTATAGAGTTTTTGGAAAAAAAAAAAACATGTAAAGATCGAGAAAAAGATCAAGAGAGGCCACGCAATTAACAGATGATGGTTTTGATGATTTCAAAGAAATGCCGAAGAACGCTGAATTATATTTCCATATTATAAAAGAACATGTTGCTGAAATTTGGTCGTTGTTTGAAGATTAGGGTGCCGTTTTATGGGGTTTTTGAGTTATTATATTTGGATGGACCTAGAAAAATAAGCTCCAGATGAAGAAACAAATTTCCTAATTTTTTCAGATTTTTATTTTAATCCCCTATTGTCAGGTTTGAACACAGACAAAAATAACTATAGCGCAGTACATATATTAAAGGTAAATATCTTCCGAGTTTTCAGTCAAGTTCGCGCATGTGTAAGATCTCAGAGACCTCTGACAGTTCATGCATGTGTCTGTGGCATGTTTAACACTTTTCAAATTTAACATTTAGATTTTCGGTTTTCTCAATTTTCTACTGTCGTTTTCGATTGTATTTTCTGACTGTTCTACTCCTTTTTGATTCCAATAGAATATGAAAACATCTTGTTGTCAAATTTACACACACACTACTGAATGGCGCCATATTATAAAATGGCTTCAGCATTCATTACTTTTGAAAAGAAGTGCGATGAAAAACTGTATGTGTATGCGTGTGTTCCAAATCTACTCCTTCTTCAAATCGGGAACAGAAAAATACTCCGAAAACAGTACTCCGAACAGCCAATCGAAGGCTTTTGGAGTAGATGGAGTGAAACTGGAGTAGAAAAGGCGTACTCCGAACGTCCAATCGAAAACGACATAAACCTCTGATTGGCCAGAATTCAGAAATCTGTATATTCAGAACTGATATTGAGGCATTAATTGTACCATTGTCAATTTGACAAGGTCTCTGACAATTAATTTATTTTCTTTTTTTGTCCATTATTTGACAATCGGTTTGTGAAAACATGCGCAGTATATTACCTTTAATAATGTGTACTGTGATTAAATACTACCAAATGGAAAAAAATTACTATCAATGTGTTTTTGGATAGTATGCATTCAAACAAAAATAGATTTGTAGAGGAGTTGCAAACATTTAGGAATCTATATATGTAGTTTTTGGGTCGTTTTCCATTTGGCATATCCAAACAATGGCTGCAACCAGAGTTAATTTAAAATTGAAAGATATCAAGAAAATAAAAGAAATACAATACGACTAGAAAATGATCTAAACATCCTGTATCATCTAGCCACTCTTGAGCAAATACCTTCACAGTCCTTTTTATTTCTTCTTCTTTAAGTTTTTAACATTTTTCTGGCAAAATATTTTGTACTTTGGAAAGCAATTCACGATATTCAAGAAATCTATTTTTTAACTGCATCAATAAATGGTCGAAAAAAAGCAACATAAGCCCTGTTTTTTTGTGCATTTTTATCTTCGCTTAGAAAAAAGTAGCATGTTAAATACAACAACAATACGCAATTATACCAGTTTGTTGTTGTAATTAACATGCAACTTTTTTCTAAGCGAAGATAAAAATGCACAAAAAAACAGGCTTAGAAAAAAGTAGCATGTTAAATACAACAACAATACGCAATTATACCAGTTTGTTGTTGTAATTAACATGCAACTTTTTTCTAAGCGAAGATAAAAATGCAATAAAAAACAGGGCTATAGATGGACTCATGAAAATATTATCCCCACCCCATTCGTAATTATCTCGATTCCTCTGTTTGCGACATTCCGTGGGACTACCAACTGCAAACCCATTTTTTCAGCAATTTCCTTAGCTGCAGCAAAATTGCTACCAAATCTTAATTCAGAATTCCGTCGCATTTCAAGAATTTCTTCGTGAAGGTTGTTGGCATATTCTATGCAGCGGATTGGTAAGCATTATCAAAAAAAAGCTTAAATAATTGGCTATCTAATGCTGAAAAAAATTTCACCTCCCATATAACAATACCCTAGAAGTACTAGGTTGAAGAACATTAAATTTTTTTCGAGCACATTTTTTGAAATCCACTGAAAATTTTCCGAATTTTTCAAAACAGTTTGCATTTTGTTGTGCGCCTTTTCTTCCTTAATTCTCAGAATGTGGGTGGTTCCTTCTAACCGTTTCCACGTAATTAATCGTCCAGTTTACAGTGACGGTGCGTCAATAAGACGTTTTAGACAGTGTCTACCCTACCGTAAAGAGAGAAAAAAAAAGAAACCTACTTGTTACAATCAAAAAAACTGTGTTTACATTCGCATTAAGTCCTAACATCCATAACCTATCTCAAATTGTCAACACCTATAGTTTAACAAACATAAATCATACATTCATCCCTTACTATTCACACACTCACATTTTCCACACCTACTTTTATTTCTTTAGATAATTTGACCTCTTCCAACCACCACAAAGCACAAAATCTCAATGCTCACACAATACAAATGCTATTGCTTCGCTGGCTCTGCCTTCTACATCTGCTCAGGGCTGTCGTTTCACTTTTTCAGAAAGCAGCACTTTGAGGAAAAAAATGCAGTACACAGCAGTACGGCACTAAAATATATAATCGTTCATACATTTAAGTTTTCTATAAAATAAAAAGTTCATACAAAAATTATAGAACCATACACAGGCTCATTACCTACATGATTTAAGAGTACTGCAGTTTGGTGCAGTGTTGTCAGTTCCAATTTTAAAAAAGTGGTAGATAAATTAAAAAAAAGTGTTAGAACCAGATTTTGAGAGGTAGATTTTAATTTAAAAAAAAAAAATAAAAAAAAATAGTTTTTTTTTCAAGTTTCATTTTAGTCCTAGAGAACCATGTTATTCATCGAAGTATATCTACCTTTCAAAAAGATTTAAAAGACTAGTTTTCTTTTTTTATTAAAATAAAAATCATGCTTTGTATATTATTTCTGAATCTATTTTTCACTGATTAAACCTTAAAGTCTCAGTCGTATCTATAAACTTTATCTAACTTTACTAACTTTGTCTAACTTAGCCGTCCAACTAGAAAAAGTTATTAATAAACTTTATTTACTGCTGTCCTAAAGTTGTCTAACTGAGAAAATGGCATCGGTTATCTAAGATTTGTCTAACTTGACATTTTATTTAATAAAAAGAAGCATATTTGACTAGTCAACCATCTTCAAAAATCTTATAAATAAGGCTGACTATCAATATACTCTGCTTTAAAAAAATTGTATAAACTTTTTTTGAATAAATGCGTAATATGTGGGAATAAATGGTTTGTTCGTGTACTTTCTGGGCTAAATTTGGTAGTCTGTCAAATTTTGAGAAGTGGAGATGGAATTCTCTCAGAGAGAAGCAAGACTGTGCAAAAGTAGACGAACGCATAGAACCAATAATTTCTGCCACTTTTTAAACGTCAACAAAATGTAAACAAAAAACCTACCAAGAAAAAAAGAAAACAAAGACACAGCATTAGAATTTCTACTTTAACTTTATATTCATGATTTAGTTTGATATTTTGCATTATTTTATTAGGTACATAGTATTAATCAATCCCAAACCCAATATTCCAGAAATGAAAAATAGAAATACACTTGAACGCTTCACGCTTCACGCAGCACAGCACTTACCATTTCTGCCCGAACAAATTTCTTAGCAGAATTTGGCAAAAATTGTCAGGAAGGGGAAATTTTTACTCTATCTCGTGCGTGTTCTCTTCTCCAAAAAGTACACATTTTTTGCGTACGTGAACAGCTTCGGGCTAAATTTGGTAGAATTGGGTAGATTTTGGCTGTTTTGTGTGAGTACACGAACAAACCTAATAAGTGAATTACCTACAGTTTTTTTTTTATTTAAAAATTATATTCATTTTGTTGAACATCTGAAAGAACAAACGATAAAAAAGATAACAGCTTAAATAAGTTGAATTCATCCCTTGCAGTATATGAAAAATAAAAAATAGTGTCTTAATGGCTCCCAATTATAGGTCAATGATAGCTACAACTGGCTTCTAAAATTTCTCATAATTTTGTTCTTAATTTAAATTCCATAGAGTTATTTAATAAAATTTAAATCGCCCTCTTTCTAAGATGGTAGCCTTCCACTTACCCTGGGCACCACGCACCAAAAATACCTAGTTTTATAATGAAAAGATGTAGTCAATGTCAAACACAAATAAATAGGTACTCGTAGTACGTACCTTCAAGAAATATTGCCTATAAATTAATGAAGTATTAATAAATTGATTCAGTAAACTTGCTACACCAAAGTTCTTGCACGTTTTTCTTTAAATCTATTTATTGTATGAAAAAAATATAGTAATCTTTTTTGTGTAGAATTACATAAGCTACAAATTTTAGCGTTTAAAAACCAATAGCTTTCCAGAAATTAGCCAAAAACTCAGCTTTACATCCTTTCAACCCCAATAAAATTGTTTGCCCGAGCCAAATTTAGGGTGTTTTTGGGAAATGCTTCAGACGTCAAAAGAAAGCTCCACCAAAATTTAGCTTTGTCGGAATTGTGTCGAAGTAAAAGTAATTTCCTTTGGCTAGAGATCCATTAATAGAGTTTGATAATTTAGTTCTTGACAGATGGGTTAAAACTACATTTTGAAGTGAAGGGAATATTTTTGTTCCAAATGTCATCCAAAAGTCCTCAAACTACCTTTTTTCGGAGCAGAAAATAAAATTTGAAAAATACCAGATTTCCGAGTTTTTACTTATGAAAAGTATGTTTACGGCAAGTAAAAAATCGGTTTCGAAGTTTTCAGGCGTTTAAAGGGTTTTCTGTGAAATTTTATTTGTTAGATATACATAATATTTACCCCGAGGCCACACGAGCAAGTACTTGCAAGCAAGTTGCAATACATACACATTTGTTTACTAACACAAACAAACCCAAGCAACTTGCTTATCAACTGGCATGCAAGTTTTGAAGCCAGTAGTGAAGCAAGTTGAGAAGCAAGTTGGGAGACAAGCAAGTGGAATGCAAGTGGAAAGCAAGTGGGAGGCAAGTGGAATGCAAATTACGAATTTGACAGGCAGTGTATGTAGCCAACTTGCATGCAAGTACTTGCTCGTGTGGCCTCAGGGTTAAAAATAGTCATCCTTACATGAAAGAGGCTATACATTTTTGGAAAGGGTTATGATTTGAAAATGTTGTATGGAAAAATTCTCAAAAAAAAAGCAGTACTTTGGTCGAATTAGCAGTACGGCAGTACGGAGTTTCAAAAAGCAGTACAAATACTTCAATTGCAGTACTTCGACAGCCCTGCATCTGCTACGTGCTTCGGGAAAACCGACTGAAAACGAAGACAGAGTCTTTCGTTCTACCTAAATTATATGAAAATAAAATCAGCGGATTATGTTGCTCAGGTAGAATTTCTATGTGAAGCAAGTAGACAGATTCGAATCTGTCTTATTGCTTGTTTTGCTTTGAACTTTGAAGTAAATTCGAAACTTTTTCGTTGACTGTTAAGTGAAGAGAACAACTTCTTATTTTTTTATTTTTGGAGTTGATTAAAGAGGAGTGGGCAGTTGTAGGTCAACCCTAAAAAATGCAATAGGTAGGGAGGCTGGACTCTTTCGCAGAAGTACACTACTGACGTTTTGAAGAGCTGTATCTTTGGGATTAGTTGCCGTATTGAGTCGAAACAAAAAGCATTATGAAGCTGTGTGCTTCTTATTGTTTTGAAATTGTTTTACAAATACATATTTATTTTAAGGTACCATTATTGCCTTATTGCGACTGAGAGAAATGGTACGAGAATCAAATGTTCTACTATTTTCTTTGTTTTATGAGTTTCTTGAATTTTTTTTTAAATCATTACATTTTTTATTCAGCTTTAATTTAGGTCTGCCAGTTTTGTTTGTTTGAGATTGGTGTACCTATATAACTTTTAGTCAAATAAATGCATACTTTTGTCTTTGATCACCATTTTCTCAACAAAAAATACCTACTAAGGATGAAGATGACATATTCAAGGACAGTTTTTATGACTTGAATAGGTTTTCAAAATAATGTTTTTAAAACTTTGTGTGGACTATGTACATACATATCTTAGCCCTTCAACGTTTGTTTAAAAAAAATACAAGCATTTGATAAATATACCTATGTATCTGTGTACAATTTTTTGTAATTTGTATTCTTGTATTAAATAGGTATTTAATTTTTGCTTAATAGAGTTCCTTATTGGTAGCCATGTTTTTTAGACACGTTTGTGAAGTCTTGCGTGAAGTTTAACGTTTGATTTCAAAGAGACATACGCTGTTTTTTGGACTTTGTTAACAGTTTTTATTTTTGACTGGATAAGATGGAAAATAATGAATTAAATTTATAACTGTCTACCCAGTTCGTTCGAGTGCCGCACGTCACTGCCAGTTTATATTTCTGAGGGCTCAGAAAATTTCCCCAGTTTTGCTGTCAAATACTAATGTCGAATTCCTTACAACAATTTCAAATCTATTTTTTTTGTTGGTTGTAAGGAACTCACAAAAAATCAAATTTTTCGTGTGGGATTGTGTGTGTGTCATTATTTGACAGTAGCTTTGAGGCAAAAAAGTAAACAAACTATGCGCATACAAATTTGTTACAAATATTCCAAAGTGCATTCAGTTTTTCGCGTCATTTTGTTAGATTAAAAACATATACATTTCCAAGAAAAGTTGCAAAAATAAACAGAAAATAGTTATGTGGCCATTAAAGTAAAAAAAAAACCAAATTCATCCAAGAAACACATCATTCGAGAAACACATCGGCGAGTGCGCGATTTATATCTTTAATTGACTTTGGGCACTTTGAATCGAAGTTAGTTAATATTTTTATAACTTCTAACTGACCATTCACTATTTTTTGATGAATTAAAATTAGTTTTAATGATTTATTTGCTTTTAATCTATTTAAATGACCGACGAACACTTTAGAACATTTGTTAAACCCGCCGCAAAATACTTTCAACTCCAGAGAAATGTCAAATCTTGTTAGTGTGTGTGAAATCGATTTGAAATCTTGCTGAAAATGCAAGATTTGTTTTGACAGAATAAAATCGATTTTGTTTAGAAAAAAATCGATTCTGTTTAGAAAAAAATCGATTTTTTGGTTGTAAGGAATTCGACATAAGTAAACAAAATTTTGGATTCGTCTGCTCATGTAAGCGCTCTGATTAATATAAACTGAACAATTTTTTTAAAGCATTTTGTCAGTACTAGATTGTGACTTATTTTTTACTTCTGAAGTATGTACTTATTGCATTTAAATAAACGATAGCTCAATTTACTGTCAAAGTGTACGTTAAGGTACATTTAAATAAATAACTACGGGAAAGTGTTGTAAGGTTGCAACAAAACAATGTATACCTCAGTTTTACGCTAATATTATAAATATTGAAATTCACTGGAAAATTTCACAGTCGGTATATAGTATATACATACATAAACAAGCTATTTCCTATTTGCTGTAGGTATTTCTGCGTACCTACAGTTTTCGATAGCTATTTTGTAGCCCGAAGAGAGTAGTGGGATATTTTGTACGTTGTTAGGCCGAAAAATTCCAAAATTCCATTTTAGCTTTACAATCTCTCATTAAGCGTTTTTCTTTTTTTTAGCTCCGAGCATAGTACTGAGCTGTCAAAAAAAAGATATGTTTCTTTTTTAGCTTCGAGCACTCAGAGCACTCAACCTGTGTTTCTTTTTTAAATCAGAGTTAGCTCGGAGTACGCTCCATGAGCTCAGAATAAAAAGACCGAGCGAATGGAGAATAAAGCAGAGCGCTGTCAACTTCACTCTTTTCTTCACTCATTTCAAGTAGACGCGTTCGACACATCAATTTAAGTTCACAATTTTGAATTTTTCGAGTTTCTGATGGGCCAGTTGTCTAATGAACATTAAAAGTCATTTGGCCAGTTTATATTTCTGAGATCTCAGAGGGCTCAGAGGACTCTGAAATATAAACACGATTCCTCACAAAAATTCCTCACATTTCCCTTAAAACCTGAGACTGAAATTTTTTGGATTCGCTTGCTCAATTATATTTTGTCGCAGTTAATTACATAAGAAGAAAAGAAAAAGAGAGATGTATTGACTTCTATTTGAGGAATCCTGTTTATATTTTATCCTCCGGCTCTGTCAAAGAAAGGAGAAAAATTACTGAGCGCTCAAGAAATATAAACTGGCTAATTATTTAATTTTGGTGAG
The DNA here is from genome assembly GCA_963921185.1 of Dasysyrphus tricinctus. Taxonomy (NCBI): domain Eukaryota; kingdom Metazoa; phylum Arthropoda; class Insecta; order Diptera; family Syrphidae; genus Dasysyrphus; species Dasysyrphus tricinctus. The sequence continues at coordinate 111,540,396 of OY992531.1, read as the reverse complement.
TTGATCGCATCGCAATCGTATGACAGTTCAGGGCTCAGATGTGTTTCAAAATTATATCGGAGAGCTCTGATCATATTCTGCTCAGAGCTAACTCCAATAGCTCGAGCTCTACCCCATGCTCTGATCATTTTTAGGCTAATACGAAATATATTTGGCGGTGAATTTAATTATTAAAACCAGCCATGCCAATGAAATATCTAATCAAGTATGATTAATACAAAGATGAACAAATTTCAAGCCCCATCAGTTTTTTCGTTGTCCGCATCACGTGAAATACCCCAATAGCTTTTCACAATTAAAGGTGTATGTAGGTATTTCAAGTCAATTTTGAATTCTATATTTTTGTTCTAAAAGAGTCAATTTTTATGTTATTCCAAAAAAAAGGTTCAAAATATTAATCTCTCATGTTTGTCATGTTTCAATATTTCTCTGTGTATGAATGAATGCATGTAGTACATACATAAGCCGCAAAACATCCCTCTTCACGCGAAGAAATAAACAAAAAGATTGAAATCTTTATAGACAGCCAGGCGGAAATCAAACCCATTTCCTCAATCACTATAAAGTCAAAGCTTATAGAACATTGCCGGTATATGTTTACTTTACTAGGTGCAACGGACACAGTCACCCTTAGATGGGTCCCAGGACATTGCGATATATATGGATATGACATGGCGGATGAGCTGGCCAAAAACGGATCGTCTCTTGATCCGAGCCAAACCGATTTTTCGGTGCTTATGCCACTGGAACGAACAAGAGAAAAGTAAAATTCACCAGAGGTTCCTTGAGGCTGCAGATGTCCGATAGTCATCAATTGATACTTGTAGGGTTTCAAGGAATCTATGGCAAGGAATCTATGGCCGAATATTTCGGGGAAAAAAACTGAATACTTACTCAAGATAGGTAGGCCTCAATTCTAACTCCTGGCTGGAGTCCTAACGGTTCACATAACTCAATGGGAACCCACATGAGAAGAATGGGTATCAGCCCGTCGGACTTATGTAGAGGGTGTCAGGACGAAGAGGCTGAAGAGGGCTCACCTCAATTCCAGCACCAGCATAACTAAAACCAGGAAAGCAGTCCTAGGAGAATACTTCTTCAAAGAACTGAGTGACTTCTCTGTCTTGCCACTTAAGAACATCCTAAAATTCATCCAGAATTCTGGATGGTTCAAGGAGGCCCCCCACCTCTAAACACCTCCATAATCCTCTCCATTTCCCTTCCCTCACCTACCTACCCACACCCTGGGGAGCACAAAGGATTCACGGCGATCCGAGTGAGATAATGCGGTTTGCCGTATTATCACCCCTCCTAACCTAACCTAACCTAGTACATACATAATTATAAAGGTCTAAGGTAAGTCGATTACTAAACAGAACCGCATGGATTAAAAGATAATATAAAATGCATATATGTATGACTGTACTTACTTGGAAATCGGCTCTCTGTTCCCGAATCTCTTCAAAACATTGTTTTACACATAGAAAGCTTGGGGAGGATGTAGTCGCATAAACAAGCAAGAAAGCATTTGCTGTTGCTATAGATAGACGCCGCATGGCAGGAAACTGCATATCTCCAGAAGTGTCCAGAATGTCCACCTGTTCCGAATGAAATTTAATTAACTGGTTTACTTGGAAATTTGATAATAAATTGATAACGAATTTCTTAAACCCTGGTATGCTCTTGATGTGAAATGAAATATTCCACTGGTCTGGAACAGGACAAAATGCTTACGAGAATAGACCAACATTTCATTAAAAGTTTCAGCAATTACAAATGAAATCACTGAAAGCCATGCTAATTAAATGAACAAAAAAAAAAACAAACCAACACAAACAAAATTTTTGCACACACATTAAATTTTATACCTTGACTTAAATCTGATGCGAAATGAAAAATCCCATGAGACATCAAACTGCCACAGCAAAATCATAAATTGCCTTTCACATGAGCTGCGAACTGTGAATGCGAATAAAGGAGAATAGGACAAAACGGTCTACAAGACCAATAACGACGAGACATATGTCGTCGGAAAGGTATTTTTATGTACTACAATAGTTACTATGGGGGCTTACTTCAAATCACTGTGTGAAAAAAGTTATTCGCTAAATAGGATTGTGCTCTGGTGCATTCTAGTATGAAAAAAGTATATTTAGTATGGGGACAATTTATGAAAACTGGTCTAACCAATAACGACAATAGCCCTGTTTTTTAGTGCACTTTTATCTTCGCTTAGAAAAAAGTAGCATGTTAATTACAACAACAAACTGGTATAATTCCGTATTGTTGTTGTATTTAACATGCTACTTTTTTCTAAGCGAAGATAAAAATGCACTAAAAAACAGGGCTAATATATATGTCATTGAAAAGGTATTTCCATTACCTACAGTATCTTTAATATTAGTTCAGTTCGAATCACTGTGTGAAAAAAGTTATTCGTAAACTAATCAAATATTGTGGTTAATTTTAGTGTGAAAAAAATGTTTTTTTTTTAGTATGGGCGAAAAGTGTGATGGCAAGTTCAACCAATAACAACGGGACGTAAGTCGTTGGAAAGGAAATTTTATGTACTACAATAGTCAATACGGCAGCTTAACTCAAATCACTGTGTGAAAAAAGTTATTCGCTAGTTGTTACCCATGCTCCATACATTTTATCTGTGCTAAAATTCCCTAAAACAGCGAATAACTATTTTCACACAGTGATTTTAAATAAGTTACTATGGTAACTATTATTGTTCGTAAAAATACCTTTTCAACGACATGCATCTTATTAGTATTGGTAAGACCAGTTTGTATACATTTTGTCCACACTTAATGGTAGCAAAACGAAACCTAGGTTAACGAATAACTTATTTCACACAGTGATTTGAAATGAGCCGCCATCCATAGTGACTATTGTAGCTCATAAAAATACCTTTCCAACGACATACGTCTCGTTGTTATTGGTTCCTAGACCACCTTCCATACATTTTTGCCGATTGTCCTTTGTTTAAGCAATTCCAAACGCAAATATCAACAAATCCGTGTTTTATTTTTTTGACAAAACACGAACACAAATTAGTTTAAATGGTTAAGTTTAGCATTTTTATATTTTCTAGAAGACCAACGAGATATTTTCTGCGAACTGCCAAACACTTATTCGCAATCCACAACATCAGGACGCATTCCACAAATCTGCGAATGAAAAATTCGCTCGAATTTAACATCAAACTTTTTTTTAACTACCATTTTACTGGTTCATTTTTTATGAAAATTCACGTCTGTTGGCAACTACTAATGTGAAAGGAATGTCGAAACTCGTGACCATTCACAATTCGCAGTTCGCTATTCGCAGCTCATATGAAAGGCATCTAACGCTTCGTAAACACTTGAGAGTTTAAAGAAATGGGTTCCACAAGGTTTTCCTTGGAGTTGGAGATCCAGCCAAGTTTAAGGATGGAAAAGCATTTTACCAATACTAAGGGAACCTTAAGGCCGTGTTCTAGAGGCTTCGAATAAAACCATACATGAAATTGAATCCAGGAGCTTTTAAGACCAAAGTAAAATATTTGGGACACATCATCCCAAATGAATTAAGACTGCTGCTGGAAAAGTTGGCACAAACCACATGGCCAACATAAGGTCTGGAGCTTTCTTGTCCTACCCACACCACATATAATCCACGTTTTGTGAATGACTTTACTTGAATTAAGAAAAGCTTACATCTGCTTTATGAAAAATAAAATCCGTTAAAAGCTATGCTGACCTTTCTTACTCCAGAATGACCTTTTATCATCGACGCTGATACAATTATGTCCCCTTTCACATGGAGAAACAACTTTCTGGAGATTGTTTTGAGGCCTGGGCAAACAGAGCACAACCTGGCGTTTTTTGAGAAATTCCAAACAAAATTGTATCCAATCCAACCAATCCAATCGTGTCTTCTATTATGAAATTACGAAAAACATAAAGAAGAAAACAAAATCTGCAGAATCTTTCTTCACATCCGAACACTTTCGTTCTTCACGTGTAAGAAAGCACATTAAGAGCAACTGCATAAATAACGAAATTGTGTGAGCACGACTGACTATGGAGAGAAGTTCCAATCTTTTGAACCAGCCAAGTGGGCCACCCAGGTACGGTGTTGATTAATGTCGTTTTCATTTGATTTTGTGTTCTGTTTCATTGCTATGGAATATAGAAAAATTGGAGTAGTAGGAGTGAAAAAGGAGTGGAAAAGGAGTTCTCCAAACATACAATCGAAGACGACATAAGACAAATTGTTAACATAGGCCAAAGGTGTCTGCGACAATCCTTGCAGTCACTTCTTCAAGCAATAAGACAAATACATACAAGAAAAACTTTAGTGATCGTTTTTTCGTAATTTTCAATTTTCTCAAAAACTTAAAGCAAATTCATACATAATTATTTTCTGATACAAATTAGAATCAGATCATGTGGATAATAAAATGCGGCTATTAGCATATTCAGTGCTCGTGCTCACTTTTGTGCTGCAAAGCAGCGTTGCGGGAGAGAAATGAGTGAAAGTAGCAATGAAATCAAAAGAGAGTAGTATTTTGAACAAAAAAGTTACAATTTATTTTAGACTGTTAATACTACCTATTTTACCGCTTTTTTGTAATATTCTTTTTCTGGTTTTATGCAACGAGTTTTGCTATTTCAATACAAAGTCATTTCAAAAGTTTAAAGGCTTCTAATTTGGTGTGTTTGTCAGGTTTTACTTAATTTCCAAACTAATTTCGTGCAATCTTTCCCATTTCAAAAGAAATTACCTCATCAAATTAAGCAAAACTAACTAGTCAGCTGCCTAAAAAATATTATAAGTAAGACCAATTTTAGTATCAGAATTAAATACATTAAACATTACAATTTTAGTATTTTAATAAAGAGTTGAAAGCTAAATGCTGCCTAGTTAGCACTCAATCTTAAATCGAATTAAATTTAAACAGAACAGCTAGGTGCATATGACAGTTCGGTTGGCTTTTAGAAAATAGTACCATTGCTGAGATCAAACGAAGAATTACTCTTGCCAATCGCTGTTTCTTCGGGCTAAGAAGGCAATTGAGAAGCAAAGCCCTCTCTCGAGCAACTAAACTGTCCCTGTATAAGACGTTTATCATCCCGGCCCTGATGTATGGGACAGAAGCATGGACACTGCTAACGGTGGATGAGAACGCGTTAGGCTGTTTTGAGAGGAAAATTCTCCGGGTGATTTTTGATTCCGTCTGCATAGATGGGAAATGGAGAAGAAGATACAACAACGAACTGTATGGGCTGTACAGCGACACCGACCTAGCCACAAAAGTGAAAAGCCAACGACTGAGATGGCTGGGTCACCTACATAGAGCGAATGGACACTAATGCTCCGGCTCGGAAAATCTTTGAATCCAACCCCGTGGGACAACGCAGTAGAGGTGGACAGCGTAAAAGGTGGCGCACGCAAGTGGAAGAGGACCTCAACCAACTTGGCGTGCGAAATTGGAGACAGTTAGCTAGAAACCGAGCCGGCTTGAAGAAGCTTGTTGGTTGAGGCCCTGGTCCACCTGGACTGTAGCGCCACCTTAAGTAAGTAAATACGGAAGTTACTGTAGTATAATACTACTATAGTAGTACTCCCGGCACACTGCTGCACAGTGATTCTATTAGTACAGGTAAAATAGTACGAAAAGTCTATCGAATAAAAAAAAAATTAGTACCATCATGAAACTTGGTGAAAATGTTTAATGTGCTATGACAATGAAAAATCAAAAGAGTCTATAAAAATATTTCACATGGAAGGGTGTTTTTTTTTGAGGGAGAGAGGGGGGAAGTTGTGGTGTATCAAACAGAAAAATTAACTTTGGTGCAACCTAAGCATATGACACATGTTTTTAAGGTAGTTTTAAATGCTGAACCAAATGACACCAAAATCAAGTCGATATGGCCTCCTTGAAAAAAGTTATTGTCATTTTTAGGTTACGATGACTATATTTTCAGTTTAAAAGTGAAATATTACCGGAAATCTGTTGAAAATAATGGTCCGTCTATGAAACTTGCCATCAATGGTTCATTTGTCATGAAAATCAATAATAAGAAGAGTCTGTCCAAATATGTGTTGTTAAAGGGGGTTTTTTTGGGGAGTTGGGGTGGTGGTGGGATTATTACCATAAAACCTGTGACAAAAATGGTACCCCCATGAGATTTTGTCTAAATGTGCTATGGACTAACAGATTGAAGAATCAAAAGAGTCTATAGAAATATTTCGCTGGGAAGGGTGTGTTTTTTGAAGATAGGGGGAAGTGTGTGGTTATTTTTCAAAAAACTAGAAAAGGATGGTAACCCTCAAGAACTTGGTAAAAGTGTTTCATTGACTAAGAGAATGAAGAATTTACGGAGTTTACAAAAATATCAAGGAAGAAAGGGTGTTATTGTGGCCTTGGGTAAAGGGTGTTATTTGTTTTTGGAAACAATTTTAGTTTTTAGAAAAAGTTTTATACATTCCTTCATCCATACAAAACATCCTTCTACCATATAGATATTTTTATAAACTCTTTCGATTCTTCATTCTGGTAGTTCATAGCACATTTTTATAAAGTTTCATCATGGTACTATTTTTGTCACAGGTTTTATGGTAATAATCCCACCACTTCACCAACCGTTACCCCAACCCTCAAAAAAACACCTTTTAACCACAGATATTTTTATAGACTCTTCTTATTATTGATTTTCATGGCCAATGAACCATTGATGGCAAGTTTCATAGACGGACCATTATTTTCAACCTGGTTTCCGGTAATATTTTACTTTTAAGCTGAAAATATAGTCATCGTAACCTAAAAATGACAATAACTTTTTTCAAGGAGGCCATATCGACTTGATTTTGGTGTTATTTGATTCAGCATTTAAAACTACCTTAAAAACATGTATCATATGCTTAGGTTGCACCAAAGTTAATTTTTCTGTTTGATACACCACAGCTTCCCCCTTCTCCCCCTCAAAAAAACACCCTTCCATGTGAAATATTTTTATAGACTCTTTTGATTTTCCATTCTCATAGTACATGAAACGTTTTCACCAAGTTTCATGATGGTACCAATTTTTTTGTTTTATTTATCCTATTTTACCTGTAATATATGTACAGTTAAACAAATTAAGTGATGTTTATCGAAAGCACAATTTAAATAATGCACTGTATAAGTATATACAAATTAGACTTTGCACATGGTAGCTTTAACTTTAATAATTAATTCTACATAATAATAATAATATAAGAATTTATAAGAATTAAAAAAAAAGTGGGTGTATACCACGCCCCCTGAAAATTTTAAGTTTCTACGATGTCGAAAAGTGCTCCCTAATTTTGATGATCTGTCAGTGAGTCAGTCAGTTACGGTTTTTACGATTTTTGAAGTCCTATATCTCAGGAATTACTAATTCTAAAGATTTGAAATTTGGTGATCCACCTGCGTTTGGTGAGCTTTGCAAATACTGCGAATGTGAAGTTTCTGACTTTATTGGTACTGAAGTAAGAGGGGGTTGAAAATCGCCTTAGTTTATTCCTGTTAAAAGGGTGTAGTACCTCGAATTTGGCTGGGCACTACCGTGCTCTTTTACTGTGGAGTTCGTTTTTTTGTTAGTAAAATGCATACTTAATGATTTGAATTAGATTATTTTCTGTATTTTATACATCTACTGCGGGTGGCAGCGCTGTCTATGATACTGTCGAGTATATACAAAATATAACTTGTAATACTGTTTTTCAGCGTAGGTTTACATGTAAGCAGACCGCCACCCTACCAAAAATCACTTAATACGGCTAAGGAAGTGTTGACTTCAAAAACATACTCTGGCTTCCAAAACAGGTTTGACACGTACTTTATTGTAGGTGCTGCCGTTGTTTTTTTTTTTTTTTTTAAGCTACTTTTTTTAGAAAACTCCTAACACCGAGGCCACACGGGCAGTACAAGCAACTTGCTCATCAACATGGCATGGAATTTTTGAAGCCAGTAGTGAAGCAAGCTGAGAAGCAAGTTGGGAGACAGGCAAGTGGAATGCAAGTGGAAAGCAAGTGGGAGGCAAGTGGAATCCAAATGACGAATTTGACAGGTAGTGTATGTAGCCAACTTGCTTGCCAGTACTTGACCCTAGACCCTCTCCAATAGTACCAAGTTCTTGTTATCGCACTAGTGGGGTCAATTAAAATTATGTGAAATAGTGTTATTGGTGTTGAACAATTCACTTCCCTTAATCTCCTATTTTTCTTCTCATTTTCTTCAACTGTTTGTAAGTATGGCATTAATAAGCCGAAATGAGTTTGATATCACTATACTCTGTCCAGCACTAATTGTCAGAATAGTTCCGTACGCTCCAACATGACAGTCCTCTTTCAATGCCAAAGGCAATCTGATCTTTTATTCGCTTTCAGTTTTAATTTCGATGTGTGAAATAAAACAAAAGAAATACACGGTAACAGAGTTGCCTTTGCATATTGGAAACAATACATTAGAGCTTTTTCAGTGGTTTTTATCAAAGAATTTTCGGTTTTGAAGCTTTTGAAAATTAAATTTATAAAGGTGAAAGCCAAAAGTGTGGTCGTTTTGATTGACCCCCTTTTTTGTTTCTAAATGAGTCTTTAAACTGCAGTTAAAATTTTTTGGATTATGGTCTGTCAGAAGAAAAAGATTACTTGCGCTAAGTTTTAAAACATTCACAGGGTATTACGTGATCATATTCATTTTAAAAGGTATGGTGCGGTGAAAAAAGATAAATAGATTTTTGTTTTGTGTTTATAATCATAGGATGGTAACCATATGCACATTGTTTTCCTATTTGCGGTAATTTATTATTCAATTCATGGAAACCCTGTGAGAGCTTTAACTTGAGACAATTGTATGCAAGTCAATGCAATCAGACTGAGAGGCAAACAGCCAACATCTTCCCTGTACTGACAATTTTTGTTGCATAGAGTAAGGCCCATTTCACACATGCCCGGCAGCCAGTTAGCCGGCATCGGTTACCTGGTTTTCAAAAAATGAACCGGTTCCGGCATGTGTGAAAGCTTCCATAATATTCTTGACCAAACGACCGGTTAGCCGGCTATGTGTGAAATGGCTCTAAAGCTTATGTGAATATAGTATCATGGATGTATATATATATTTATGTAGTCACCTTGAAACATAGAACTTACCTTCAATGTAACGCCACCTACGTCATATTCTCTATTATATAAATCCTCGACAGTTGATCGATATTTGTCTGTATACGTTTTGAACAGGAACCGCTTAAGAATGCTACTTTTTCCTACCCCGGCACCACCTAGTATTACCAGTCTTATTCGTTCCAGATCTGACATTATATAATATCCTTAGTCCTTTTAAATTTGGGCGAATGTTGTAAATGAGTACATATTTATGCTCTTAAGAAAGATATTTTTATGGAGTAAGGTTTTCTTATTTTTTTTTCTATATGTTTATTCTTCTTAAAGTTGAACTTATACAGTTTTCAGAAAGAATTTTTTGTTTTGACAGCACGTTGAAGATAGTTTTTGCATGAATTAAATACAAATACATTCTTTACTTTTCCTGAAAACAAAAAAAAAAATTAAAAAGTGTTAGCTTTAAATATATAAATTGTATTTTAGCATTAAATTAGTCTACAGGCTATTACTGCCTTTTAATACTGATCGTGAACAATAAGGATATTTATATGATATTCCCCAACTCAGAACAAAATTAAGACTTTAAAGCTTTCCAAAAGAATTCGGTTTGGTATGGTACATGGTACACTTCACGGAACTGCACGGCAAACACTTGACGGAACTGCACGGTAATTGAACTTAGGGCTTCGGTAAAATATTATTTGTATGAACTTGTATGAGTGACAACTGACTATGCTGACCAACTTTGTCGCGGCCTGAAGTTCCGTTACGCACCGCTGCCGCAAGTGCAGTATAGCAACCGTTGGAAAACGTCGTGATTTGGCTTTGTGAAAGAGAAATTCAAAATTTGATCAAGATCAAGCGTGGCATATCAAAAAAGTACCGTAGAGTGCTGCACAGTGTCGCGCAGTTCCGCTGAGGTGCAGTTCCTTGTTCCGTCTGCCATGCCAATTTTATTTTTAGAATTTAGAAACATTTATATACGCGTGAATGTATATAGTATACGCAAACATACGTTGGAAGTTATGTACCTAACTTCAAAATTAATTTTTCAGAGACTGCTCCCAGCGGGAAAAATAAAAAAATTCAGTGAGGTAAAACCTGCTTTTTCCATGAGGAATAGAAGCCGCACCTGCCACTTTTCAGCTTATTCCTTTGATGAATTTAACATGGACGTGTCATTGGCGGGAAGCACATGCCACTTTCTCCATAAAAATTCACTAACGAAATGACTACTTCGTTGGAAGTTGTTTATTCACCGACCCAGGTGATGAAAAACATGGTGATTGCATAATCAGTGAATTCGCAGCACAAATGTATTTGGCTTATTCATCAGTTCAATATTTTCGATGAAAAATGTAATGGAAATTCAATTGTAAAATCACAAAATTAGGTGTAGTTGCTCAGGGGCGGACTGGGGGTCAAAGGGCCACAGAATACAATAACTCTCAAAATGGTTACAAAAAAAGTTGATATTGCAGACATTTCTCGAAAGTCAATTTATATATATTTTTTTTTAATTAACATATTGATTGATATATTTATAAGGTATTAGAAAACAGCTATTTTTAGTTTATGGCTGCGTCAACTTACAGATCAATTAATTTGAGTTTTTATTCAAGCAGACCAACAAAATTGCAAACATTACGACCTTAAGTGGGTGTGACTACAGTTTAGTCGAAATAAAATTACGCTGGTCAAACAAATTGTAGGAATTAAGGAAGATATGAAACAAAAAGCATTCATAGATATTTCTAATTTTTTAAAAAACTCTTAGAAATTATTTTTTTAAGCTACAATTATTTTGCAATCAAACGAAATGAAACTCATTAAATATTTTCAAAAAATAAATTGAAGAGTCGAATTTTTTTTCTCGAGTGAATCAAATAAATTATTTAGCTTTAATTTCACAAATTTTCACGATTTTCCTAATTGAAATTTTTGATATTGAAAAAAGAAGCCGCTTTGCTTTTGATCACCATCTCGGCAGTTTCAAAAATTTAAATTAAATAAAGTACTTTTAGAACTATTTTTCCTAACAGTAGCTGTGATTTATAAAAAGTACAAACAAATATTTTAGTAATCCATTTGCTAATTTTCAATTATTGAACAATCCCAATCTTAGGGCAAGTACATTTATGTTCACACCCTGTCAACTTTAATCAATCATTATGCTAGTTGATTATCATTGAATGCGTTTGTTCAAATTTTCAACAGAAAATCCATAATTTGAGCACTTTATTTGAGAAATCACTAATTCGCTGATTCTATTTGGTAAGTATAATTTAATCAAAGATTCCCTGAAATTTCTTTTGCTCATCATTGGTTAATGCTACATTTCCACCTAGCGCTAATCTGAGATTTAATGAGGTTCACCTTAAATCTCCTTTAAATCTCGTAGATTTACCATACAAATTTTGTTCGTAAATCTTGAAGATTAGAAATTAATCTTGTTAAATCTTCCTAGGAAAAATAGTTTTACAAATCGAACTAACCTATTTTTACATGGTGCTGAACGATTCATTCGAGACTCGCATTCAGTTCTGCATTGTTTCACACGAATCAAACATTCTGTCTCATTCGCACTTCATAAGAAAAATTGGAACGCCATTTGCACTGTTTTGTGTTTCACTTTTTCTTATGAAGAGGAAGTGAGATAGAATGTTTCCTTTGTGAAGAACTGAATTCAGCGATGAATGAATCCTTCAGCGCCATACATGAATAGGTTAGTTCGATTTGTAAAAGTATTTGTCCTAGGCAGATTTAACCAGATTAATTTCTGATCTTCAAGATTTACGAAACATATTTGTATGGTAAATCTTCGAGATTTAAAGAAGATTTGAGGTAAATCTTATAAAATCTCAGATTAGCGTTAGGTGGAAATGTAGCATAAAGCTCACAACAAAGTTGATGTTTGCTTATGGTGGGTGACAGATTATGTCTAACAATTGATTTGACAGATATACTGAAAATGGGAAGATTATTATTGGAAAAACCATGATCAAACTGAAAATTGAGTGAACAAACGCTTAATGATGATCACAGATTCATAACTATGTATTAAACAGAATAAGTGATAACCTAGTTGCAGATTTACCCCACTGTAGGTTCATAGTGCAATCAACAACTTAATTGATTTTTGTTCGAAAATGTTCAGGGGAGCCCCCCGAATGTTATTCCAAGTTGGCGAGCATTAGCTGCCATTCTGGAAATCACGTTTTATTAAATATCTCGTGAACCGTGAACCGACAAAAGTAGATAGTATTATTTTTTTTCTTAGTTTTTGAGAAATTAAAAAAAAAAAACGAAAGTTTCCTTTTCTCAAGAAAAGATTTAATAATAATAGAACATCAAGAAAATTTGAAATGAAATTCTTCTGTTTATGATGATGAGCCCAACTATCGTACCTGGGCGAAACGCAATTATGGAGTTGAGCTCACTTGAACTTTTAACTTGAATTATAAATATTCAGTCACTCCACTTAAACAGAAGAATTTCATTTCAAATTTTCTTCATATTCTATTATTATAAAAAGCCTGAGTGCAGGCATTTGAAATTCTAAGTGTCTGAATTTAACCAAATTCCCTTAGAATAATAAAATTCACAGTATCTCCATGCTGTGATTTTTATATTAGTCGGTAAACATCGATACAAAATTGCGTCGTAGAAGGAAGGGTACAATAGTCATCTAACTGATGAGCCCAACTATAGTACCTGGGCGAAACGCAATTATGGAGTTAAGCTCACTTGAACTTTTAACTTGAATTATAGATTTAATAATATATCGTATTTCTTTGCCTATTATAAATTTATAACAAAACAAGCAAAATATGGAAAAAACTACCTTCTGTTATCTTTTTGTATTAACTCAAAAACTAAGAAAAAGAATATAAAAATGAAAAGTGGTGCTATAACAAATTTTGAAATAACAATCAACAATCAATTTTTTTCAAAAATATTGACTTAAAAATTTAATTTCTCAAAAACCTCTAAAAAAAACTTGATGCAAAATAATATCGTCGCAAGACATTAAAGCAGCATTTTGCGCAATCTCTACAGTGTTCTTGTTTTTTCTTGTTTCTCTCTGTTTCTTTTTACTACCCACATGATCTGATCTGTATCAATCTTTAACACGTAATTGCAAAAACAACATGGGGTCCTGCTTTTTATCTAGATCTATTTCAATGATCCAAAAATTGCTATTGTGAATTATCTTAGTAGCGCAAAGAAAAGAGGCAACAGATGCATGAAAAATAAACAAACGTAAACGGCAAAAGCGACAGGTATATAACACTCCTGTCACAATGATCTTGTTTGTTTTATTTATCATGATCTGATCCGGATCAGATAAAATACCGCTATTCATTCTCATCTTTTGAATTCAGATTATGCACCTAACTTTCAGACATTTTAAGTCATTTTTATGTTGCATATTTAGTTTCTTGAAATTGTAAAATATTTCCATCAACTTTTGAATAATTTAAGATCCGTAGAGGCCATCAAACGAGTTTCGGAGGAATCCAAAGATTCATAGACTTCCCCAACCGAGTTCTTGGGGCCTCCAGAGATCAGAAGAGACCACCAACAGAGTTCTTGGGGTCTCCAGAGACCCGTAGCCACCAACCAAGTTCTAGGGGTTTCCAAAGATTTATAGAGGCCACCAACCGATTTCTGGGGGCCTCTAAATACTTATTTTCATCAACAAAACTCTTAATCTAGTGTGAGTCCAATTTTCTTAGAAAGTTTTACTTAAAAAAAAAAAACAGAAAAGGAATGCAGGAACTTTTATAAACTTTTTGCTTTCTTGGGGGCCCACCGGGCAAAATCCCGGTTGGCCGGTAGTTGCTTATTCATCACTTAAATCCTCCCGATGAATCCCCAGCTTTTTCCTAGAGGAATGGAAGCACACACAAGGAATATTTAATTATTTACTTGTTCATTTAGTGATATTATTAACATCGATAATTGTATCCTTTACTTTAATATGAAAACAAACCAAAAAGCAGTTCCTTTTTTAAATCAAAAGTTATTGGCGTTTCAGCAAACGCAGTTTTTATTGTGTTTAGTTCGTTGTTACATGGGTTTTTGTACAGAAAGCCACTGTGAACTATATTCAACAAGATGAGAATTCATAGTTGCAAAAATCATATACAACTCGGTGCATTACTATTCATCTTTGAAATCATCGATTAAAATTCACCATTAATTTCACTCACATTTGTTTTTTTGTTCTCACCATGAACACTAAAGTGTAAGCAGATATGAGTGGATTCAAAAAATGAACTGATGAACTTGTACATTACTTTTCCATAGTTTTTTCATTCCATAATTTTCCGTATTAAATTCACCGAAAGAAAGAGTTGTTTTCTAAACACAAAGCAGAAATTGGAGTCAAGGGCTATGAACAGGGGAAACTTTGCATTACTGCCTGAACAGAATGCAAGACGCAGCTGGAATAGATGTCAAAAATGCTGCAGTAGATGTCAAAAATGCTGCAGTAAAAGTTAAAAACTGTTCAACTCTTGCAGCTCCGGCTGCAGCATTTTTGACATCTATTCCAGCTACGTCTTGCATTCTGTTCAGGCAGTTACTCTTCACCTACGTAATCATTGCATGTCGTTTCTCTTATGATTTAGCAAGTGAACTCATTGATGATTTCAGCTCTAAAATTCATTGAGGACGCTGGGCTCTTACGAATTTTTCTTACATATGGTATGTAAGTAGGTACATAATTATGTACATTTAAAAAAGACAGGCGTAAGGATAAGAAGTATAGTCCGACCAAGAAATTGAATTTACAATGAGAGAGAAGGGGAGAGAGAAATATTTCCCCGGGTATTGTCATTTAGAATTGGGCTGAGTGATTCGAAAGGGAAATGCTACAGCAAAAAAACCGTTCATATGAAAAAAAAGAATGAATTATTGAAACAGAATTGTGTTACTTAAAACTAATATCACAGAATAAAAAACAAAACTAGTATATAAACCAGGTCAAATGTAATTTACTATAGCAAAAATTATTTATATGCAAAGTAAATGAAAAATGTATATAATTAAATAAATAAATTAATAAATAAGTATTTTAATAAATAAATAAGTAACTAAATAAACAAGTTTAAAATATTTTGGTTTATAAATATGTAAATAAATAAATAAATAAATAAGTAAATAAATGAATGCGTAGTAAATTAATTAATTAATAAATAAATTCGTAAATAGATAAATAAATAAAAAAATTAAATAAATTAACAAATAAATAATTTAATAAATAAATAAATAAACGAGTATTAAATCAAATAAATAAACAAAAACATATACAAAAGAGATTTGGCCATTTTGGTGATGTTTTTAATAAATATTTGAGTGTTTAATATTTAGAAGGTTTTTACAATATTCGAATTCTATACGATGTACCTACCTATATATGCTTGTAAATAAATCAGGCAAGTAGAAGACTTAGCACTATATAATTATTGTATTTACCTACTTGTTGAATATTATTAATTCAAAATATCTCTTTGAAAATTGGACATTTCGTCTATTCGATTTCACCTGGGGCCTATTTCTGCGCTACTACATCAATTACATCAACTACATTTTACAGCTTCATCCTACAACTACACCAGTTACATTTGTAATTTATTAAACTTTATTATATTTTATTTCATAACTCCAGTTGTATGTTTGAATCAGACAAATATAAATGATGTAGTTAAAGGATTTTAATGTACGATGTAGTTGATGTAGCTCTGTTGTAGAAGCGCTGAAATAGGCCCCTGGACTCTTTAGTGACTAGTGAGGGACTTTGGTCCGAGATTTTAAGAATAATTTATGTTGGAAAAAAACATCCGAGCTTAATGTTGCTTTCGGAATACGAAAGAGTATTATTACACGATCCGAAAAACACATTTTGCACGACTGCACAGGGCCGTAGTCAGAAAATTATTTCGGGGAGGATATAACTTTTCGAAAAAATATTTCACCATTTAAGCTAAGTATACTGTTCAGAGTACAGTACAGAGTAGAAATAAAGCTTTTGGGTGAACACTGAACAAAAATTGTACCCAAAGAAAAATTATGTGCTGTAAGCGATTTTTTTTGTATCAAGCATAGTTAACAGTTCCGTACGAAATGCAAATTGTTCAGTATCTCAACGAAAGTGACTTTCCTTTTCGAGAATCCTTTGAAAGAACAATGCTGTAACGGTGTCGGACAGCACTTACGCTTGGAAACATTTTATTCAGTGACGAAGCACATTTCCATATTGATGGATATGTTAACAAACAAAATATGCGATACTTGTGCCTCAACACCCCTAGAGAATGCCATCAAAAACGTTTACATTGTTTAAAAACGACAGGTTGATGTGCCATTACAGCGAGCGGGGTTGCAAATGTAAGGGTCCGACTGCAAGAGAGCATTGAAAAAAACGGCCATCATTTGAATGATATCGTTTTAAAAAAATAAAATCTGCATTTTTAGGCCTTAGGCCACGTTTCCATTTGCAAGAAAAATTCTACAAGAAATGTCTGACAGTCTATCCGACAGTGACTTGCAAGTAGAAATTGCGAAGCAAGTTCGTTTGCGACAGCCCTTGCATAACTTCTGGCGAGTATTTGCAAGTGCAATTAATTGCAGGTTTCGGTGAATCTCGGTGAAAATCACCTTGTATAAAGTTATTAGATCATTAAAATATCATAAACGATGAATAATTTGCATGATTAATCATAAAATCTCGAGTCTGTAACGTAAGTTATTCAAGGTCAAACGTCAGAAAAATCGAGATTTCACGGTTATCTCGGCTTATATGTATAGCTCCAATGAAGTTAACATCTATTATAAAAATTATTTAAGAAAAAGTAGTTTTCAATTTTCTCAAAAACTTTAAATTTAAACTCTACAACCGTCTAGTTTTCAGCAATCGACTTAAAGGTAATTACAACATTAAATAATGAAGGACCATTTACTACTTTATAACGTAAAATAAAAAGAGAAAATCACCTAACAAAATTTTCAATTTTTATTTTAAGTTTTCAAACAAATTTTTCAAAAATTGTTAACTTGATTTGACTATATAATAAAAAAATCTTAGAGCCCACAGCAGCAGAATCTAAGAGCCCACAGCAGATTTTGGGTGTGAACGATAGGAAAAAAAGAAGTATAGGCGTCGAAAGTTTTATTAAAGACTATTAAAAAAATCAAAGTCTGGCAGTCTACAACTGGGGCCCTTGCGAGAAACAGTGCATCCAAAAAAAATATGAATGCAACTTCGAGGATAATCGTGTTACCCGAAATTGGTTTTCACTCCTCCCTTGAGAAGCTCCTCGGATCACATATCATGGAATCTGAGACCATTTGTTAATGTTATTATCTTTCTTAACCTTGCTCCCACGTCCCACCCAAAATATGAATATAACTTTTTTTGTAAGAAATTTATTATTCTTTCATTTTGTAGTGTACATTTTTCCACTCAAACGCTTAGTTTTCAAAATATTCCCCAAATATTACAAAAGGGAACCTTTAACTCCGCCTCCTGCCTAAAGCTCGCGGCCCTGGGCTGGGGAGTTTAAGTATGTCATACCTGGGGATCACCCCTACCACATAAAATAAAAACCCAGAGAGCATGATTTATTGCATTTATTTTATAATTATGAGTCTTCGTTGACTGGATTATAAAATTAAAAACAAAAATAATAATTTTGTACGTTTTAAAGTGTCAGCAGAGCAAAAAAGGGATAAATGTGTCTTTAAGAAAGGGATAGCATTTCTTTTAATTAGTTTTCACAATTATAATAGGTCTGATCCCTTACTTTGAATTTCTGTGATTTTTAGTCCAATCTTCTGTGGAAATTTTGCACGTTAAAGTTGACTGAACTTTTTAGCGCAGAAATTCACAGAAATTCTAAGTAAAGGAACAGACCTAATTTATCGCAAAAGTAAATATACCTACATCATAAAATAGTGTTTTCTAGGGTCCAGCGTCCAGCGTATACTTACTTTTGCGACTGAGTTGTTGAATTTATATATCAGTGAGCAGACGAATCCAAAATTTTGTTTACTTAGTATTTGACAGCAAAACTGGGGAAATTCTCTGAGCCCTCAGATATATAAACTGGACAAGTGTATCTTGAAATTATTTTTCATTTCTAATTCTGAAATGTCAGAAAAGGTTCTGGCAGCCTGACAAATATAATTTGAAAATCACATCTTTTATAATTTTTATGTGACATGGCTAATAGTGCGTACGCACTCACACCTATCAAAGTTTGAACAATTGCGTTTTTATTTTTATTCTTATACCAGCTAGACCACGGACTCTAACTATCATATATTTCTAGGCATCTGAATTTAGCCAAATTCCTCTAGACTAGTTTAGTTTAGTTCATTTATTTCATCTAACAGATAATACATTATAACAATAATAATATACTTCTTTACGACTACTAGATACTGTATATATACTTAAGTACCACCCAGGTTACCTTATAATACTTAACAATTTTTCTTTGAACAAGTTTCTATTTGAAGAATTAAAAAAATCTATAAAACTCTCTACAGAATTTGCTTCTCTTAAACATCTTGTAAGAGGCTCATTTAGCCCATAATTCATATTATGAAAGGGTTCACAGAAAATATTTCCTATTCTCAAGTTTCTTGAGGGAGCATAGATCTTAACTAAAGCTAAAAGAAAGGGGCAGTTGATGTGATTATATAAAAGGTCTCTTACAAATATTACCCGTGTTTTTTTGGCATTCTATAAATAGTATAGTAGAAAATTCCCAAGAAAACGCATCGGCAGTAGCCAGATTTTTGTATTTAAAAATTGGTATAACTGAAAGAAGACCTGTCAGAATAATAATTAAAAAAAACACAAATAGAAGAAAGTTTTGTGAAAATCAAAAGTTAAAATTAACTTCAGCAAAAAAAACTAACTAAAACTAATAAAATGGACAATTTTCAAGAAGATATGGTAAGAAAACATCTGGAAATCTGGCGGTCGATTTCAAAGTTTTAACCAAACAATTTGACATAAAATAAAAACTTCAAGAAGGGGGTTTGTTCGTAGATTACTACATTAACATGTGGTGTTGAAGCGAGCTTGAAGCTCGCCTCAATTCTTTGTATACCTGAATCGAGTTGAAATGAGCTTGATTCGACTCGATTCCGGTCGGGGATCGGAGTCGAGTCAAAATTTGTGAAGAAAAACCTGTGTGGAGGAGTTGGTTTTACAGATAATTCATTATGATCTGTTTATTTGCATGTTTGTGTACAAAAAATATAGTTTTGTTGTAATCAAATAAAAAAAAAAAAATTGCACATGGAGTAGGTAGCATATTCTTATATGATGCTGAACTATTCAGTTCTTCATTGTATAACACGAATGAAACTATCTGACTTGCACTTCATAAGTAACATAGAAACACCATTTGCATTTTAGAAAGTCCTGTCAAACTTAATCATTTTTAAATCTTCTTGTGCGGTGGAAACACCAAAAAGATTTATTTAATCTAAACTGAGTGGACACATAGCAAAACTTAATTATCTTTTTTATTGTTTTCTCTTGCAAAATAAGCCCAGTTAGTCCATTTTCATTAACAAAACTAAATAATATCAACAGTAACAGATTGATTTTTTTCCCCAATGGAAAACACATGATTCCAAATGCAGAACTACTCAACGAACACAGCCATCGAGATACAAATGCAATATCAATCGTACCAACATTTGAGAACGAAATCACATAAGATCCATTCGAGACTCGTATAAATGTCAAAAACCCATCCGTAGTAAGATTCTACTTTAACTTTTATCGGTCGTATTCATACTGCGGATATTGTTTTTGTTATTCGTGTAAAATCCTACTATACTATTGATAGATTTTCCAACAAAACACGGGTATTATTGCGAAATATTTACGGCGATTAGCCAGGTTTTTTAGATCAATAAGTTGGCATCGCGAATCATATGAGGGCATTCGAATATTCCAATGTAAACGATAAACAACAAGTCTAGTGAAGCGTTTTTGAATATTTTCAATTCTTAAGGAACTATTTAAATAGAAAGGGCTCCATATCACCGAGCAATATTCCAAAACAGACCGAACATAAGCTATGTAAAGTGATTTGAGAGTATACGGATCCGAGAACTCTTTTGAATTCCGCGATATAAATCCGTGCATTGAGTTTGCTTTCGCAACAATATAATCTATATGTAGATTGAAATTAAGTTTCCTGTCAAATAAAACACCTAGATCCTTCTTTTCAAAAATTCTCGCAAGAGGTGCATTATCAATCCTATAATTGAAAAAGATAGGAGACTGATAACGATAAAAAGACATTATTTGACATTTTGAAACATTTAAAAATAATAGATTTTGTTTACACCATTGATCAAGTCGATTAAGATCTTCTTGGAGAAGTAAACAATCGGAAATAGATTTAATACGACAGAAGATTTTCAAATCATCAGCAAACAACAGTTTTTCGGAGTTGATAATACGAAGAGGTATATCATTTATCAGAATTAGAAATAAGAGTGGGCCAAGATGGCTTCCTTGGGGAACTCCTGAGGGAACCTGAATTTGATGGGATTTAATATTATTAATATTAACAAATTGAATGCGATCACATAGATAGGATTGAAACCATTTCAAGAGATTCGAGTGGATACCCAACTCTTCTAACTTTTTTATTAAAATTTTGTGATTGACTCTGTCGAAGGCTTTTGCAAAGTCAGTGTAAATGACATCACATTGAGAGCCATCTTCAAAACATCCGACTACATTATTGCAGAAAACCATTAGATTTGTCGAGGTAGATTTACCTGATATAAAACCATGTTGGTCAGGTGAAATGACTTCTTTGAGAAGAAAAGAAAGCTTTTTACATACAATTTTTTCAAATAATTTTGGTATTAGAGATAGTTTGCAAATCGGCCGATAATTTGAAACATCCTGTTTAGGTCCAGACTTATGGACAGGGGTAATGAATGAAATGAACATATTTATGTATTTATAGTGCTTCTGTGTTGTCTATTTAATACGTGTCGGTAGCAATCGACTAAAAAGTATACGTCTTACCCAGAGGCCACACGAGCAAACTTGCAAGCAAGTTGGCTACATACACTGCCTGTCAAATTCGTAATTTGCATTCCACTTCTCTCGAGCAGATGTAATAAACCATTTTAACGGTAAAAAAAATGAACTGCTGAAGTATATAGATGCCAAATTAGTGATCGATGGTGATATGCCATCAATATTTGTATTTTAGAATGCTTTCCATTTACCGATTGCAATAAAGAAAATTTTAATAGCTAGTGGAGGTCTAGGTTAATAGGGAACAAAGAATTTCTATGTAAATATTACATATAATCCTTTAGACTGTTCAAAATGTTGATTTGATTTACTCGATACAACAAACGCTCTTGAGGAAAAATATGTGTCGAAAAGTTCGAGTAATGTTGATTTTCTGTTCACTCCCTCAAGTAATGCTGCTGCAGTTTTCGACTGTAAGCCTAGTAAAAATAAATTACAAAACAAAATAAATTTAAAAACCCTAGAAATTTTATTTTTTTTGTAAGGAAATTAATATCAGCAACAGTTGTTTGACAACGTCAGACTATCCTGAGGTTCTTTCTTTCAAGATTTTAATTTCACAGTGGAAAGTATATAGAAACCAATTGAGTGATTAATCAATTACTTTTAAGATTAAGAGTAAGAAGTCTAAAGAAACCGATTATTGTTTTTTTTTGTTAAACAAAAAATCTACTGCGGAAAAATTGAATCTACTGCAGTTTTTTAAAGAATCTACTGCGCTCAACTTTTCTAGAAGTGGCAACCCTGCGTCCCAACTTGCTTCTCAACTTGCTTCACTACTGGCTTCAAAACTTGCATGCCAGTTGATAAGCAAGTTGCTTGGGTTTGTTTGTGTTAGTAAACAAATGTGTACGTATTGCAACTTGCTTGCAAGTACTTGCTCGTGTGGCCTCGGGGTTAGAAAGGTGCAATAAGATCTAATTGATTAGCCCAATTATTTTTGTACCTTTGCGAAACGCATTTAAACTAAAGGTCACAAAAAATTTAAATTTGAATTTATCAAATGATTTATGTATGTAGGTAATGATTTACATACATTGAGGTTATATTGATAACTTAGAAATGGAAAATAAATTAGGGTGAACCCGTATAGTCAGGTAAATCTACGGAAAATATAGGGCTAACCCCGGACAAATTGTAACAAAAGAAATTCATTTGCAGTTAGGTTCAATGACACATGTCAAAGCATTTATCCAAAATTAGCCACAGTCCACCACCGGGAAATGGCAGGGCGTTTTGCATACGATACAATAAATGATGAGAGAATGTAGGTTGTACCGAATAAAGAAAAAAGTCATTTTAAAAGGGGGTCTTACTGCCTCCTGTTTGAGCGGGAGGGGCACTTTACAAAAAAATCACTTTAATTAGAAAAAAATATATTGAAAAACAATGGCAAGACTTAAAATATCGTGCTAAGGTTTTTGTAAAGCCTGAAATACATTCCTTAATTTTATTTATAAATTAAGTTGTTTACCTTTGAAGAAAAACGCAAATAATAGAAAATTATTTTTATTTATGTTTTGTGGACTATTGAATATAATTCAAATTAAAAGTTTTTGCGACCTTTAGTCAAAATGCGTTTCGCCCAGGTACAACTCAAAATTTTGAAAACATAGTTAAAAACAAATTGTTCAAACTGATTTTTTTTTTTCAAAATTAATGTTATTAAGTAATACTTTTGTCTATATAATATAATAATATAATATTCAATGCTTTAGTCAGTTTTTAGTCAAACGAATAAGATAAAATGGTTCTGATACTTTTATTTTCCAAGATATAAACAAAGACCTAAAGCAACTGTTCCTAAATCTTAAAAACCATATTAAAACCCAAGGCAATACGTACAATATTATGCTTTAATTTTTTGTAAGGCCAGAAATCCATTCTTTAATGTTTTTTTTTTCAAATTAAGTTTTTTACGTGCATAATTTTTGAAAAATGAACCTTCAAACTCAAAATTTTGAAAATATAAGAAAAAATAAATCGATTAAACTGATTTTTTTTTTACCAAGTTTATGTTATTAAGTTCTATTCTTGACTTACATATTCAATGCTTTTGTCAATTTTTAGTCAAACACAAAAAACCAAATGGTCCTAAGACTTTTATTTTTCAAGATATAAACAAATGACTAAACCAACCTAGTAGTCACCTACTCATAAAAAACAAGGTAAAACTAAGTTGATGAAATGATAAAAAAACTCTATTTACTCATAAGTAAGGGTATGAGATAAACTTAATAATTTTTTTTTTTATTTTATTATTATTATTATTATGCCCCGCCCTCTTACCCCTCCCAACCCGCGCGAGTTATAGAATTATTTCCCAACCCAAATAACAACAAAAGCATACCAAGCATATTTGCTTGAATCGACACCATTAGGATGTCATAAAGACTTTTTATAAACTTAACCTAACCGTCAGTGAAGTATCTCCTACAGAACTTCCAGACATAAATATATGTACCTAACTAATGTAAGCAAAGTATCTTTCAATAAATATCCACAATGAACGTAGTTCATTAACAATGATTCATATTTGCATTTCATTGCGGATGATCATATCCGATGTCATTAACTTAAAAAAGCATATCAGCACTTTTTGCCTTCAGCAACTTGTGTGGGAGAATATTTCAAAATAAAGAACAATATGAATCATTGCATCATCCGCAGTCAAACTAAGATTTGCTGCGTTAGCATTTAATTATTATAAAAAGAGATCATTCGATCTCATTAAGTTTCAGTTCTTTTTACGTGTCACTTCGTATATTTTTTTAACCGGTAGAATTTTAGTGCGGATTTAAGTACAACGTACATAGTCTTAAAATTCAACGATCGCAGTTAAATTGTTTTGTTTTGTGAAAATTAATAACACCGAAGTGTTTTAGTGGACAAAACTATTTTTTTAAATCACCGAAGTGACAAAACAAAAGAAACAATAAATAAAAAAAAAAAAAAAAAAAAAATTTTTTTTGCTGACTAAAGTGTTCATACAAATACACGAATTCTCGTAGAGAGATTAGTTAAAAGCAATTTTAAAAAGTGTCTACGAAAAAGACAAAGGGTCTATGTAAAAGACAAAGGAAGTGAAGAAGAAGTGAAAAAAAAAGTGCAGATTAATAAAAAAAAAAGATTGAAAATAATTAAAGGGAGCAGTTCGAATTAGAAATATATATACAAAAGAAAAATGGCTTTACCAGCACCAGACCAAAACGTACCGTTGTTACGCCTAGAGAAGTTACATACATTCTCGGGTCGTTCTGATGAGGACATTATATCCTTCATAGACTATATTGAATATTTATTCGGCTATATAAGTCCAGAAAATCAACCAATTGCTATTCACATAGTAAAAAATAAAATACAAGGAGCTGCAATTAACACCTTAAGAAGAACTCTCGAACCAACATGGACAGCTATTAAAGAAGCCTTAATTCAAGACTTTGGAGTTCGGGAAACATTTGAGCAAATTCTACAAGATCTTCATATGATCAACACTAGTGATCTTCAACAATTATTTGAGCAGACCGAAGGCATCCTGTTAAAACTAAACAAGAAGTGTAAGTTAGAACATAGTTTAGTTTATAACCCTTTAAACAATGAAAGCATTGTAATGAATAAATTTTTAAATAATTTAAATGCCAATCAGGCATCAGTTATCATTGCGCAAAATATCAATAACATAAGAGAGGCTTATACTTTGCTAATGCGCCATAGAAATTTAAATAAAGAACAAAAAGAGAGCAATTTTAATAATAATAATAAAAATAATAAAGTTAATCAAAATTATAATAATCGAGGTATGAATTTTTATCAGAAACCAAATAATCATTTCAACATAAGACCCCCAACATAATTTCAAAAATAATTTTAATAATCAAAGGCAAAACTCAGGACAGTTTAGAAGTTATAATAATAATAATCAGGGTCAGGGTCAAATTAACAATAATCAAAGACCCCATAATTCAGGACAGTATAGGAATAATAATAATTATTATAACAATAATTACAATAGGAATCCTAGGACAGAACCTATGGATGTAAATAATACAGAAATTAAACATGAAGAGGTAAATTTTATCATAACCGGGAAGAAGAATCACTTCCCATAATAAAAATTACAATAAATAATAAGAAATTCAATATTCTAATAGATACCGGCTCAACAACAAGCATACTTGATGAGTCACAACTATTAGAAATTCCAAGAACTTTAATGAAAGTTCCAATTAAAGTTAAATCCTTAAATCATGAGAATATAATTAAATTTGAGATCATAACTGAAGTACCGGTAGAATTCAATGAAGATGAAGCTACCATGGTATGGAAGTTAATGAGAATTCAAAATAATAAAGGACAATCGGCAAAAATGTATGGAAGGTGGTCTAGGAACCAATAACAACGAGACGTATGTCGTTGGAAAGGTATTTTTATGCGCTACAATAGTCACTATGGTGGCTCATTTCAAATCACTGTGTGAAATAAGTTATTCGTTAAACAACGTTTGGTTTTGGTACCATTAAGTGTGGACAAAATTTATACAAACTGGTCTTACCAGTACTAATAAGATGCATGTCGTTGAAAAGGTATTTTTATGAACAATAATAGTTACCATAACAACTTATTTAAAATCACTGTGTGGAAATAGTTATTCGCTGTTTTAGGGAATTTTAGTACAGATAAAATGTATGGAGCATGAGTAGCAATTAGCGAATAACTTTTTTCACACAGTGATTTGAGTTAAGCTGCCGTATTGACTATTGTAGTACATAAAATTTCCTTTCCAACGACATATGTCCCGTTGTTATTGGTTGAACTTGCCATCACACTTTTTGCCCATACTAAAAAAAAAAACATTTTTTTCACACTAAAATGAACCACAATATTTCATTAGTTTACGAATAACTTTTTTCACACAGTAATTTGAACTGAACTAATATAAAAGATATTGTAGGTAATGGAAATACCTTTCCAATGACATATATATTGTCGTTTTTTGTTACACCAGTTTTCATAAATTTTCCCCATACTAAATATATTTTATTCATACTAAAATGCACCAGAGCACAATCCTATTTAGCGAATAACATTTTTCACACAGTGATTTGAAGTAAGCCCCCATAGTAACTATTGTAGTACATAAAAATACCTTTCCGACGACATATGTCTCGTCGTTATTGGTCTTGTAGACCGTTTTGTCCTATTCTCCTTTGTAGGAATCATAGGTCAAAATTTACTAAAACCTTTAGGAGCGGAATTAAATTTGAAAGAAGGGTATATAGAAATAAATAAAATAAAAACATATTTTGAAAATTACAATAAAGAAAAAACAGCAACGGCATGTTTGTATGAATATGAAGAAATTCACACTCTAGAATATTGCAACTCAACGCATATGAGTCAATTAATAGATGAGAATTTAAACTTTGAAGAAAAACAAGAATTAAAGAAATTTATTGATGAAAATAAATACATATTTTATAAAGAAGGTGATAAGCTAACCTCAACAACGCAAACTATGCACAGCATTAGGACTGAGCATGATAGTCCAATATTTAGTAAGATATATAGATATCCTAAGATCCACGAAAAGGAAATTGAACGTCAAGTTAAAGACTTATTGCAACAAGGAATAATAAGAAAAAGTGTTTCCCCTTATAATGCACCTATTTGGGTAGTCCCAAAGAAAGTAGATAATTCAGGTGAACAAAAATGGCGCATGGTAGTTGATTATAGAAAATTAAATGAAAAAACAATTGAATTCAAACATCCTATACCTAATATCGACGAGATATTAGATAAATTAGGAAGAGCCCAATATTTTTCAACCCTTGACCTTGCTAAAGGTTTCCATCAGATAAAAATGAATCCTACAGATTCTGAGAAAACAGCTTTCTCAACTCCATATGGACATTACGAATGGCTACGAATGCCATTTGGTTTAAAAAATGCACCAGCTACGTTCCAAAGAATGATGAATGAGGTGTTAGAAGGATTAATTAATAAAATTTGTGTTGTATATCTTGATGATATATTAATTTTTAGTACTTCATTACAGGAGCATATGGTAAATCTTCGATTAGTTTTTCAACGACTAAAAAAATATAATCTTAAAGTTCAGGTAGATAAATGTAATTTTCTTAAAAGAGAAACTAAGTTTTTAGGGCACACAATTACAGACAAAGGTGTGAAACCGAATATAGATAAAATAGAAGCTATCGAAAAAATTCAACTTCCTAGTACAGCTAAAGAAATTAAATCATTTCTGGGAATAACAGGCTACTACAGGAAATTTATTAAAGATTTTGCAAAAATTGCACAACCCATCACCAAGTATTTAAAGAAAGATAAGAAAATTGATAAAAACGATATAAATTACATTAAAGCACATCAAGAACTAAAAAATGCACTTCAAACGGGACCAGTACTTGCATATCCTGATTTTAATGAAAAATTCGTCTTAACGACAGACGCATCCAATTATGCCATTGGAGCAGTGCTAACACAAAAGGGACATCCAATTACGTTTATAAGTAGAACTCTCAACGAACATGAAAGAAACTACAGTACGACAGAAAAAGAACTATTAGCTATAGTTTGGTCAGTAAAATATTTACGACCGTATTTATATGGTAGACGATTTGATCTTAAAACTGATCACCAGCCTTTAAAATGGCTTCAGACAAAAAACTTAGGAAGAGATATTTCACCCCGATTACAAAGATGGATACTCCAATTAGGAGAATATGACATGCAAATTGAATATTTAAAAGGTACAAGCAATACTGTAGCAGATTTTTTGAGTAGAGAAATTAAAAATATACAAGAAATAAACATGTTAGAACAAGATTCGGTTAGAGCTACAATACATTCACAACATGAACAATTGAATGATCACTTTCCAATTAAAGATAGTGCAGTGAACATATTTAAACAACAAATAATATTACAAGCAGGAAATGAAATAAAGAAAGATTCAAAATATAAAAGAATACATATTGGAATAAATGAAATACATAAAGAAAATTTTAATGATCTTATAATACCATTAGTAGAAAAAGTTAACACAGGAATTTATACTGAACTAACAGACAACGAGTATAATATACTTCAACAAAAATTGATAGAGTTATTTGGAACAAGAATTAAATTTTATAAGTGTGTATACTTTGCTAAGGACTTAGAAACAGAAGAAGAAGCCATTAAACAAATAAAATTATATCATGAAAAAGAAACAGGGCATTCAGGAATTGAAGAAAATTATAGAGGACTTAGAACAAAAATCTATTTTAAGAAATTAAAAGAACTAATTAATGACGTAATCAATAGTTGCAACATATGCAAACAATCTAAATATGATAGACGACCAGTTAAAGAAAGATTTCATCTGACAGAAACCCCAAAAGATATTAATGAGATAGTTCACTTAGATATTTATTGTATTAATAAAACAAAATACTTAACTTCAATTGATAAATTTAGTAAGCTAACTACAGCTACTTACGTTCCTAATGTTTCTCATGAAACTTTAGAAGAAACTATCTTACAATTACTAGCAATAAACGGTAAATCAAAAAGATTTGTAATGGACAATGAATTTAATTTTCCTAGAATTATAAAATTACTAGAAGACCTTGAAGTAGAAGTTCATTTTACTAGACCTAACAGTCATACAGGTAATTCAGACATTGAAGTTTTCCATAGAACATTAGCTGAAAAAGTAAGAGCACTCCTAAACGGAAAAACGAACCCCAGTGTACATGAAATTCGAATAGCTGTTCACAAAGCCAATCTCTTTTATAATAATTCAGTACATTCCACTACCAAACAAAAACCATACGACATACACAAAGGAAATGTGGACAAAAATAAACTTCATGATCTCATGATCAAAAACAAAGAAAAATTAATAGATAAACTAAATATCAATCGAGAGGAATACAGTGAAAATAGAACGGAAGGGTTTGTTAAAAATTCCAGAACGGACCGTCATAAGACAGCACCAAGATATAAGTATGATAGTCTAGAAAATCAACATACAAAAAATATTCAGAAGGAAAGAAAGAGTAGGCATATAAACCAAGATAATTTAATAAAAGCGAGTCAAGTTAATAGAAAAACTCAAAGAAGAGTTTTAGTTTAGATTCAGATTGAGAACGAATAAGTCACAAAAATGAAAAGTCTCGTAGTATTATTCGCTATTATAAGCTTAGTTAACAGTAAATTTACTGCCGAAGAAATTATAAACACTAATGGTTACGCGGTAATTAAATATGATGAAGTGAACATAGTAAACAAGTTCAATTCTATATTACATATAATTAATTTAACTGAAATAAATTCATTATTAATAAAAACAAATAAACAGTGGTTACAACAAAAGAATTTTATTGTGAAAACTCCAGAAGATGTTATGATGACATCACATATAGATAATGAACTTAATTTAATTCAAGAAGAATTAAAAAGTATAAAAGGACATAAAACCCACTCAAGAAACACAAGAAGCTTAGTAAACATAGGAGGAAGAATTTTGAACTTTTTATTTGGAACAATGGATGATGAAGACAAAACCGAAATCGAAAATCGATTGGAAACCCTAACTTTAAATAATCATGAACTGGTAATAAATATTAATAAACAGGTAGGCATAAATAATCAACTTCAGGAAGAAATAGAAATAATTAAAAAATTAATTGATATGAAAATAATTAATAATTCCGGTCTATCAAAAGAATTAAAATTAATAGAAAAGAGAATAACAATTTTAGAATATACTAGAAGAATAGACAAGCTAAAAGAAATTATTGAAAAATACAAAATCTGGTTTTGGCAAGTAGGTTACAAATAATGACACATAGCCTGCTAACGGCAGAAGAAATAGAATATTATGATATAGATTTGTTTAAATTAAAAAATATTAAACTCTCTCTTAGTGAATACGATAGTGATATTCTAATTTTTATAATTCAAATACCTGATATAACTTATAAATTTGATAAATATTTTCTTACTTCCATGCCCAATGAGGAAAATATGGAATTAGATATAAAAGATGAAAACATTGTCAAAATAAATGAAACTTTTTATAAATATTGTCAAAATAAAGAATTAAAACATTTAAAACCCTATGTTAATTGTATAAATAAAAACAATTGCCTGAAAAGAAAGAATGAAGAAAAAAATATTGTGAAGGAACTTAAAAAAGGTATATTAATTGTTAAAAACAGTGATTTTAAAGTAAAAAGTTCTTGTGACGAAAGAAAAATAATTCAAATAAAAGGAAATGTACTAATTAATTTTGAAAACTGTAATATTATAATAAATGACAAAGAATATTTAAACAAATATTCAATTGTAAACCAACCAATAAATATTTATATGGAAGATACATTCAAATTGACTGAAATTGACTTGAAAATCGAAGATTATAATTTAACAAGATTTGAAAATATTAAAGAAATTGTAGAAAAAGTCTCAGACCAGTCATATATTAATTTTAGTATAAATGGATTTATTATTGTAATAATTTGTGCTATACTTATAATTTTGTATAAGAAATTGTTCCAGGAGAAACAAAAGTCAAAGGGGGGAGGAGTTATAGAATTATTTCCCAACCCAAATAACAACAAAAGCATACCAAGCATATTTGCTTGAATCGACACCATTAGGATGTCATAAAGACTTTTTATAAACTTAACCTAACCGTCAGTGAAGTATCTCCTACAGAACTTCCAGACATAAATATATGTACCTAACTAATGTAAGCAAAGTATCTTTCAATAAATATCCACAATGAACGTAGTTCATTAACAATGATTCATATTTGCATTTCATTGCGGATGATCATATCCGATGTCATTAACTTAAAAAAGCATATCAGCACTTTTTGCCTTCAGCAACTTGTGTGGGAGAATATTTCAAAATAAAGAACAATATGAATCATTGCATCATCCGCAGTCAAACTAAGATTTGCTGCGTTAGCATTTAATTATTATAAAAAGAGATCATTCGATCTCATTAAGTTTCAGTTCTATTTACGTGTCACTTCGTATAGCCGAAGATTTCCCCCCACCAGTGGTAAGGGATCTGAAGCTCATTAATAAATAAAAATATAATAAATTTCAATGAGTGTTTTATTTTAAATTTTTAAAAAAACAGATCCCGGAGGATCAAAAACAAAATTCGCGCGGGGAGGACCTTATTTATTTTGTTATATTAAGTTATATTAAATGAAAAGTTATTATTTTTAATTAAATGTTATTTTAAAAATCATTATGTATTGTTTTTTTTATAAAAAATAAATATTGGGTAGCAAGAGTTTATGAGCTTTGAATTTGGCTTAAGAGCCAATTTGTTTATCAAGTTGTTTTTTATTTATTTGTTAATTATCCGATTTTAAATATTTTATGACTTCTTTTTTAAATTTGTTTTGATTATTTATAGATTTTATTTCACTGGGAAGATTATTATATAATTGAACTCCTTTGAACATCATTGTATTTTGTCCACGAGCGGTTGATTTATATGCTAACCTAAAGTTTTGACCATTTCTAAGAGCTAATGGTTGCGAGCTAATGGTTGCGATTCACTAACATATTTTAAATTATTACACAAATACTTTGGAAGCGTTCCATTTTTCATTTTAAAGATAAATAATAGAACGTAAAGTTTAATTTGTTGTGATATATTTAACCAGTTTAACCTTTTCAACATGTCTTTTATATGAGTTAATCTTGCACACTTTAAAATTATTCTCATCGCTTTGTTCTGAAGTCTTTGCAGTCGGGCTATATCCCCTTGGAATGATAGGAATAAAATAGTAGAGCAGTATTGGAAATGAGGCTTAATGATTGCGTTATAAATTTTAATTACTGTACCGAATGACACTTTTTTCCTGATTCGTGATAGAAAGTATATTTTCTTTGATACCTTTTTGCAAACAAAATCCGTATTAGCTTTCAAGTTTATTTTACTATCAATAACAACGCCTAAATATTTAAATTCATCAACACGATCCACATTCTCACCATCAATTTTCACAACATTATGATCTGCATTATTAATGCACATATACTTCGTTTTTTTAATATTCAATTTTAACTTATTTGTAATGAGCCATTTACTAATTGATTGTAAGTCCATATTTATTTTTTCATAACATTTTCTTACATCTTTTCCCGAGATGAAGAGAAGAGCATCATCCGCAAACATACATAATTTACAATAGTTCACTGCCAAATTTATATCATTTATGTACAATAAAAACAAGAACACACCTAAGACTGAACCTTGCGGCACCCCAGTCTTAACGTCATTTGGATCGGTAACACTACTGTTCACCGAAGTACGCTGAGTTCTAAAATTAAGATAAGACTCAAACCACTTTAACTCATTATCTTTAATTCCGTACTTTAAAAGTCTCAAACGCTCTCTTGAAATCCAAAAACACTGCAACAATTATATTTTTATTGTCCACTTCATTCTTCCAGTTTTCTATGACCCAATTCAATGTTGTTTCACACGAGTATCCCTTACGAAAACCAGATTGCTGTTCCATTATTAAATTATTATCCTCCATATAGCTTCTAAATTGCTTTTCCACAAGCTTCTCCAAAACTTTCTCATATGTTGGCAGCATGTTAACAGGTCTATATTCTTCACATAAATTTGTATTTGGGACTTTTTGGATCGGAACTATCATTGACTCTTTCCACCTGTTAGGGAAACAGCCTGTCTGCATTGACTTATTAAAAATTTCTCTTAGAATCGGTCCAAGGATTTCAATTCCGTCTAAAAACATTTCCGCATTTATAAATTTATAATCTTTCTTTTTACCCATAGTTTTTAAAATATCATTTATGTCCTTAGAGCAAACCGGTTTAAAAGTAAAAATAGTGCTTACATTATTGATATTGTCAGAATAATCTATTTTTGGAATATCCGCGATAATATCTTCCACACTTTTTATAAAATATTTATTGAATTCACTTGCAATTTCTTTACTATCATAAATCATATTTCCTTCAAAAGCAACATTTTTAATTTCACTTCTTTGGGTTTTGAGAACTAAATTTTTAATATTTGTCCATAGTTTTTGGGGATTACCTGATGTGTCAATCTTCTTTTTTATATAATTATCTTTTGCTACCCGAAGTTCGCTTTTATATAAATTTCTCGCCGAGATATAATCGCTCCATGATGAGCTTTGATTACCAAATTTATATTGTTCATATTTTAATACTTTAATTTTTCTTAGTTTTGTTAGCTTTTTACTAAACCATTCACACTTATTAGGATGCACTCTTTTAGTGACTATCATGGTTTTCAAATGCATTTTTTATTCATATTATTTAATATAATCCTGCCACTGGGGATGGACTAAAATTAACAATAACTGATGAGCCCAACTATCGTAAATGGGCGAAACGCAATTATGGAGTTGAGCTCACTTGAACTTTTAACTTGAATAATGACTAAAATTAACTTTTGGTATACCTTTTTCTCAATTCGTTAACGAGCAGAAAACAATGGGGTTATTTATTATGCTTTAGAATGACATGCATATTTGATTTTTTAATTAAATGCACTTTCTTAAGAAGAATTCAAACTGGAAACCAAGGGTGATACACTTTCCTCGTATGGTATGTTGGCGTTATTTATTCCAATGGCACCTTACACCAAACTTTTAGAATTATTGCTCTCTTTCTTCACAAATAATGCAAAGCATTTCAATAATTGCATAACAAAATTTCTTAAAATATGAAAACCTACAATTACAATACAAATAAAAGTTTATTGCAGACACACAATTATTTTATTATTAAGAACCTTTTCAAATTATATACCTATATGTATGTAATATCGAGTCCAAGTCTTTGAATATGTACTGAATTTCAGAATTTTCTTAAAAATTAAGTCTTTGCTTTAATATTCTATATATGTGAAATAAACACGTAAATTATATTTTTTTTATAACATTGAACTTACACCGTAGCATCCAATCACGTGGTGCACGAAATTTAAATTAATTTATTTCTAAAACACCATATACGTATATGTACCTACTATCAAAATTCAAAGAAACAAGATTGTTTAAAAATATCTAGAGTATTTCAGTAAAGAGTAGAAATGAAAATGTAGGTTTTGTACATATGAAAATAAAAAACGGTGGTTTGAAGATTCATTTTTGGTAAAAACTGATATCAAAGTTCGAATAAGCATGAAAAATCATTAGAAATAGATGTATCACAAGTCTGCTTTATAATGGAATATATGTATTTTTTCATCTGCGATATTGGAAACGGCTAAATACCAATATTCCCATAAGCTAATTTTGGATATGTCTTAAGTACCAGTGGTCTGAGTCGTTTCGCACAAAATTTTCTTTTGTTACAATAAATTTTTCCGGGATCAAACCATAGATTAACTTGACTAGTATGATACTAAATTTTTTTCTCGTTATTAATAAACTGAAAATGAAATTAAAGGAGAATGTACAATTTATTATTCAAATTTAGGCCGTGTGCCAATTGCGTTAAAATCCTGGTTAAATTTGATCCCATGGCTAAATTTTGACATTACTGAGTTGAATATAGACGTCAAAATTTAACCTGCTCAGGAGCTCGTTAAAATTTTAGCCGGTGGTTAATTTTTGACATGTATATGCACATGAAGAAGTGAGGGAGATGAATGTAGATAAATATTTTATTTTGCTATCATTAAGTCATGAATCCTATCGGGAAAGATGAAAAATGTAAAAAAAAAACTAAAATTAAATGAAAGGATTAAGAAATATAGACAAAGACCTTATAACAAATGTAAGTATGCACTCAAGAAGAAGTTTGAATAACTTGTGATAAATCCCTGATAATGCAAAAGAATCAATAAAATTTATTAAAAATACTTCTTCAGATGATTCATTCATTTTGCAAACTGAATTGTTTGCGAACTATCATTACTGAAAAAAATGCAACAAAAAAACTAATGGGAAGTGAATGTTAAAAAAATCCCATTTAATCGAATTGACACAGCAAAAACCTAAAATTTTACTCAACCCTATAAAAAGGGATAACATTTAACTGGGATCAAATTTAACCAGAATTTTAACGCAATTGGCATACGGCCTTAAATAGGTGGGAGTGGGAAGGCAGTACGAACTATTATCCATAAAGCCTAGTTTACAGTTCCCGTGCGCAAAAAAAAAAATCTATGCAAATATTCTCGCATGCCAAAAATAATTGAGATGAAATGTAAAATTAATTGTTTGCATGATTGGTATACACTTTCATGCAAAAAAAAACTATGCTGTCATGGAATGTCATGCAAAACAATGGACCGGCAATTGATTTGCATGCGAAAAAAAGTGTGGTGAATAAAATATTTTTTTTTTGTATGGTCGGTTTATTCTTCCGAAAAAAAAATAATATATTCACCTCAAGGCATTTTTTGCATGCAAATGGTTTTCGCATCCAAAAATAATTATTTTCCATTTTTAGGCCTATAGTTTGTCAATTAAGGGTAAATTAATGACTCAATGGGTGGTTTAGGCCAAAGCAAACGTATTTCGCCTTGAATATTATTCAACCTGGTGCGCAGAATAGGTGGAAAATCGTTTTGAAAATTTTGATTTTTTTTCGCATCGGAACTGTAAACTATGCTTAAAATATAAAAATGCCACACAAAATTTATAAAAGATGTGATTTTAAAATATCATTTTTGTCAGGAACTTGCAGCTTTTTCTGACATTTCAGAATTAAAAATGAAAAGTAATGTCAAGGTACACTCGATCCCAAAAGTAAGAAGATATATACTGGAGAACACTATTTTATGATGTATACCTATACTTACTTAAGTTATCTTTGCAGTTATCTGCCAACTGCTTTATCACAACGATTCTCCCGAATTAAGGGTATTATTTCAGTTTAAGTACAGACATTTTAGGGTTTAATAAAGTAAAAGAAAATTTTCCATAAAAGTTTTTGTTTTTATCTTAAATTCATCCTGATTTACTTCTATTTTATTCAACCTTAAAATGTTTGCTCTTAAAGGATAGGAAGTTTACAGGTCCCATGCGAGTCATTATTTTACCCTTAATTAATAAACTATAGGCCTAAAAATGGAAAATAATTATTTTTGGATGCAAAAACCATTTGCATGCAAATAATGCCTTGAGGTGAATATATTTAATTTTTTGAAAGTGTAAACCGACCATCAAAAACTAAAATATTTTATTCACCACACTTTTTTTTGCATACAAAAGAATTTGGTCCATTGTTTTGCATGACATTCCATAACAGCAATGTATGTTTTTGCATGAAACTGTAAACCAATCATGCAAACAATTAATTTTGCATTTCACCTCAATACATTTTGTCATGTGAGGGTATTTGCATAGATTTTTGTTTGCGTACGGGAACTGTAAACTAGGTTTAAAATAAAATAATTCCAAAAATTTGCGTATTATTTCCCTGTATTCAACCCTCAATTTTACTTCTAAAGAAATAATACCACGCGAATGTATTGGACAGTGTTCACGTTGGACTGAAAAATTGGATTTTTTTTTACATTTCAGTATTCATATCTCACTCCCACTCCCCCATTGAAGTGAGATGTGAATACTGAAATGTCAAACAAAAATCCAGTTTTTCAGTCCAACATGAACACCGCCTTAGGAAAGTATAAGAAAAGTGTATAATAACGTGTAGAAGTTGTTTGAAACCAAATTTTGGGCCAACGCTGGAAGTGCCGTCCAAAAATTAATTACTTAGGGATCCTCTTAGTGGAGGAGCACTAGCATTTTATTTTTGATGCCGATTTTGATGATTTTTTCTGTTGTATGTAGGAAATTGACATTAGAAAAAAGTCTGTAGATATTGTATATAAATTCTATAGTATTCTCATGAAGAAAAAAAGCTCGTGGCCATTTATGCGTCCAAATGAAATCCTAATTTTTGTTAAGGGATCTCGGTAAGGCGATCACAACGAACCTATCGACCAAATGTCAACCTACAAAATCGTGTTTCATGAGAATACTATAGAGTGGATATACAATTAGACTAAAGGCCTGGTCAAACAGAGCGCGGTCCGACGATCTTTGTAAAAATTTACAAAGAAAATTTGACCGTCGCGTTCTTACTTTCCCAGTAAAGTATTGACCGTCCCGTCGGACCGCGCTCTGTTTGACCAAGCCTTAAGAGCTGGCAGCAAATTTTGTGGGTGAACGCATAACCAAAATATGAGTATGAGGGTTTGTAGGTGAATGCATCTTGATATCGAATATCAAAGTCTGGCGGGATTTTTTTTGGCGCCCGTAGAGGGGACGAGGGATTAAAAATAGCGGTTTTTCCATTTGTTGTGTCAAGGGTACAATCACTTCATTTCATTTTTAAAAAATGGGAAATGATGCTCTGTCATTTTCCCTAAGCCCAAAGATTTTATTTTTAATGATCCAATTGATAATACTCAAGATATAACCATTTTAGGCACACCATATCGAGAGAAATTTGGAGATTTGAAAAATATTAAAAATCAACAAAAAAAAAAGTCTCCAAAATAAGGCTGATAAGGTTTGCTTGAAAAAGGCATATCTTGAGTTTTATTAATCAGATCATTAAAAAGAAAGTTGGTGGACAGAGGAAAAAAGAATGAGCATCATTCCTCATTTTTAATAAATGAATTGAGCTGGTCTTACTCATGACACAATAAATGGGAAAACCGCTATTTTCAATCTCTCGTCCCCACTACGGGCGCCAAAAAAATCCTGCCAGACTTTTATATTCTATATCAAGATGCATGCACCTACAAACCCTCATACTCAGATTTTGGTTATGCGTTCACCCACAAAATTTGCTACCGGCTCTTAGACTAAATGCTGTAGTTCAAAAATCAACGCTCTCAACAGATTTTTTTTTATTGAAAAACTAAATTTAGTTTGAAAAAAATTTTTTTTTTATTTTTTTTTTTACAATTTATTTAACTTATAAACCATACTTCAAAAGTTTATAAGAACGTTTAACATAATTTTACTTTAAATAAAAGTCCAAAACCCAGTACAGTCAAAACAGCTTTTGTCACAAGGAGATGACAAACCATGTGCTTTCAGGCAGCTGATACTAAGCAACTTTTTATCTTAGGTATTTTTTATTATAAATACGTCTTATGATACATTTCCACCTAACGCTAATCTGAGATTTAATAAGATTTACCTCAAATCTTCTTTAAATCTCGAAGATTTACCACACAAATATATTTCGTAAATCTTGAAGATTAGAAATTAATCTTGTTAAACTTTCTTAGGACAAATACTTTTACAAATCGAACTAACCCATTTTTGTATAGCACTGGAGGATTCATTCATGGCTGAATTCAGTTCTTCACAAAGTAAACATTCTATCTCACTTCCTCTTAATAAGAAAAAATAAAACATTTGTATTTTTAAAGGTGCTGTCAAAGTAAATC
Source organism: Dasysyrphus tricinctus (assembly GCA_963921185.1). Lineage (NCBI taxonomy): Eukaryota > Metazoa > Arthropoda > Insecta > Diptera > Syrphidae > Dasysyrphus > Dasysyrphus tricinctus. The sequence goes on along the minus strand of OY992531.1, from coordinate 111,501,707 downwards.
ATTTTCACATCTTTTGTGTGGTGGAAACTACAAAAATTATTAAATCTGAACTGAGATGAACCTTTGGTGGAAACATAGCATTACTGTGTTTTTGTTGCTGTTTATACTTATTCAAAAATACAGACTCCGCTTCAACCGAATAGGCACACAAATTGTCAACGGCTCTCTTGCAAAGTATTTTCCGAAAAACATCTTTAATTACAAAGTATTTTCACATCTTAAAATGCAGTAATTGTTTGATTTTTTTAATTTTTAAAAAATTTCTAATTTCAATTATAGCTTATTAAATAGTGCTGCCTTCGGTACTCTGTCCCCAATTTGGAAATCCAGTCAAATCTCCTTACACACTAAGTTGAGATTCTTCGAATCCAATGTCAAATCCGTGCTGTTATATGCTTGTGAAACCTGGAAAGTCACGTCTACCATTTCGAAGAAATTGCAGGCTTTTGTGAATCGCTGTCTTCGCCACATCCTAAAGATTCGCTGGCCACAAATAATATCAAATGAGGAATTGTGGCGCAGGACAAGTCAAGAGCGGCTGGACGTCGACATAAGAAAGCGTAAATGGCGTTGGATTGGTCACACACTGAGGAAACCAAACGATGAAATTGCAAAGCAGTCCTTTGAATGGAATCCTCAGGGTGCACGGCGGGTTGGAAGACCAAGAACAACATGGAAATCAACTGTCTTAGCGGAAGCAGAATCCCAGAGAAAGACGTGGCCACAGCTTAAGTACCTTGCAGCAGACCGTGAAGGATGGAGACGTTTTGTTGACGCCCTATGCCCCAGCCGGGGATACAGGACACGATGATGAAATAGACCTTTTAAAAAGGAACAGTTACGTGCAAGGGTTTAATCATTGAATATTTTTGTTTGGCCTATAGGCATGCTTAAAACCAAAAATGCTACTGAACTCACTCATGCACACTGGCCACTTTTCAATATTTTTGGTATAACACGGAAACTAAGCCGATTTTGACAATTTTGCATTTAAAACTTTTTGTTCAAAATTAAAATTTCTATCGAAATGGATAGTTTAAAAATTTAAGCAGGAAAAGTTAACAAACTAAAACCAAGGTAAAAAAATCAACAATTTTTAAATTTTGTTCTTATAAGTGCATAACTTTTTACGGAGCAAAGATACGCTTAAGACATCTACTTAAACACAGTAAAGTAGAGTTTAAAGGCCTTAATATGACATGTTAATATAGCCATATTATTTGAAAACTGACAGAGATATAGCCATTCAAACTTTACCATTTCTTATTACTTTTCGCAGTTTTTGCCCAAAAGCCTATTTTTGGTACTTCATGACAAATTTAACATTCCTAGCACCTAGTACTAAATCTTATATTAATCCGACCAGCAGGAAAGAATTTTAAAACAGCCGAAAAATAAAATTGCGAACTTACATACTTTTTTATATATTCTCTATAGTCGTAATGTCATATTATATCAAAATCTTGATTTCAAACATTTTTACGAATGTGAAATTTGACATTATTATTGAAAAAGGGGATTTCGGGCCAAAACTGCGAAAAACTTTAAGAAATGGTAAAGCTTGAATCAGCATATCTCTGTTAAATTTGAAAAGAAAAATTAACTTTTTATTTTAAAGCCTTTATAGCCCGATTCTCCCCCTTGTGAGGAATCACAAGTCACAAGCTCTTGTGACTACTCCTTGTGAGGATTGTTGTGACTCGATAACATTTTGGTATTCTCCCCCTAGTAGTCACAAGAAAACTCACAATGAAATTCACCACAGCATTTTGTTGGTAGCTTCTTGACCGATGAGCGCACACATAAACAACTCTACAAGTAATCGCAACGAACACAACCAACACATCCACAATATGTATTCAGTTTATCTGCTTCATAAATACAAAGCAAAAGAGTATCGCACCTTTGTCCTATTCCTTTACTTAAGAAATGAAAGATTACATACATTTTGTTCCCTTTCGCACAGAGAACATAACGCCTCATTTGAAAAAATATAATTCAATGATTTGTAGAAACTCAAGTAAATTGTGAGTTGTGACCAGCGCACAGTGCGTCGATTGTATGGAGATGGTGGACAAAAATCAATTTTCCAAAACTAAGTTGACTTTGCAAAAAAAAATTGTTGTAAATGTAATAAAAAAGAAATTTTCTGAAATCTAATGAAATTTTCACGCCCCTTGCCACGCCCACTTTTGAAAATGGTTTATATCTTAAGAATGGTTAGCACGATTTGAATAAAATTTAGAGAATTTGACTTTCTAGGTGAGTTCAAAAACAAAAAAATAGTGTGGACCCTATCCGCCCACTGCCACGCCCACTTTTTTAAATTGTTTACTTCTAATAATAGTCTAGTCAACGAAGGAAAAATAAATGCAATAAATCATGCTCTCTGGGTTATTATTAAATGTGGTAGGGGTGACCCCCAGGTATAACATACTAAAAGCCCCCAGCCCAGGGCCGCGAGCTATAGCCAGGAGGGGGGCTTAAAGGTACCCTTTTGTAATTTTTCGGGAATACTTTGAAAACTAAACTAAAAGTGTACACTACAAAATGAAAGAATAATAAATTTCCTACAAAAAAGATCTTCTTCATATTTTCGGTAGGAGCAAGGTTAAGAAAGATACGGGGAGTAAAAAAATTCAAGAAATTGAAAAACAATGTTATCGTCTTACATTATCTATGGTTTTTGATCAATTAAACCAGAAATAACCGGAAAAGTACGTATATATTGATTCATGGTCATTTCATTGACGTCATTTCATTGACGTCATGAGAGCAAGTTTTAGTGTACAGAAGCTGGTTGTCTTAAAATGTCCTTATTTATTTTTTTTGATTCAATGTTTATTTTTATATGAGAAAGACTGTTTCTTCAAAGGTAAGAAGTACATAGAATATTTCCAAGTTAGGGGCCAATACTTTATGAAAGCATTTTTGGACATATCCTAAGAAATAAATTCTTTAGAAGGGGAGATGTATTTCCACTTCCTTTCTATAAGGGGGGACAAATTCCCTAAACATTGACTGAAAATAGAAAAACAGCTGTTTCAAAACAACGGAAATACTTACAATATTGTGAATATTGTTTTGAAAGCTTAAAACAGATTCCTTTGTTATACAGTTAACAATTTTTGAAAAATTCCTTTGAAAGCTCAAAATTAATTAAAAAAAATTAATTATTTTTTCAAATGATTTTTCATTTTTTATTTTACACTATAAAGTAGTAAATTGTCTTCTATCATTCAATCTTCAAATACCTCACAAATACATGATTTTAAAATAATATTTTTTAGATAAATTCTGACAACACAAATAAATAAGACCAAAAAATAGAAATTTGTGCACAAAAATGAACAATTCTAATTTAAAAATCAAAAATCGGATCTGTTTTCAAAATCTTCAATGGTAGAATTTAGCTCTTCAGTAGAGTTAGAGTTAGAGTTAGTAGTAGTAGCTCTTTAGTAGAGTTAGATTCTAAAAGCTCACAAACTCTACGTTTTTTGGTTTTCTGAGATAAATCAGAAAATGCTTTTAGCGGTCTTCCACGGCTAGTACTCAGTTTTTCACAAAGGTATTGCATTTTCTAGAAAATTGAGAATGCTTTTTGGAAGAATAAAAGGAGTTTTTAACCAGACCCCGTGGCGTCTCGCAAAAAGAGCGTGGTTTCGTGTACATGCTTTCCACCTACGTTCCAAACTGTCAAAAAGTCTCATTTTTTCCGCCAAATCACTCTAAGTTGTACCAGGATATTTTTTTATTTTCAATTCATTTAATACAAATTGAATAACACCTTCTATTTTAGAGTTTTTATCGAAAGAAATCCATTTTTCAAATTTTTTTTCATTTTTAATGGTTTGACCTTGTCCTACAAAAAGTCAAATATTTTGAAGGTTAGCAAGAAGTAGCAAGAAAAGTTAACATTTTCTGAGAGCACAATAACAACAGAAAATAATGGCATAAAAGATTTTGCTGCCATTTGCTAACATTTTTTTTAAAGCTTAAGTTTCTACAATTTATAAGCCTTAAAAAAGAGCATTTTTTCTCTGCTCTATTTTTGGAAGCAGAACGGTATGAGCAAAGAGCTTCTAGCAAAGAAAAGAGAAGATCCTTAAGAAATACAGCAAATATTTTTGAGCTCTCAGATGCAGCGTAAGTACTTCTATCATATTTTTAAATTTGAATATAAACTTTAACACCATTTTCTTCAGTTTCAAAAAAACATTTTCGTCTTAACAAAGCTTCATTTAAATACGTTTTAAATGAAGTTAAGAGTAAAATGCGACCGGCTTATCGATCTGATGCTTTGACCCCTGAGCATAAATTAGCTGCTTGTTTGAGATTTTTCGGTGAAGGAAGCTATCAGCATGGTGTATGAAAGGACTACGATTCGCCATTGGGACAGTCCACATTTTCGAATGTTCTTCACGAAGTCTTAAATGTTCTTGAGGAAACTTTGTGTCCCAAATGGATTACCTTGGAGTTGTCAAGAGAACAAATTGAAGAATCCAAAAGGGAGGTACAGTCAAAAACAGGATTCCCTGCGTCGATGGAACTCATGTGAAAATCATTGCACCTAAAGATGACAAGCATTTGTTTTTTAACAGGAAAGGATACCATTCTCTAAACGTTCTAATTGTAAATATTTAAAATGCAAGCAATCCAATTCCTATATTAAATATTTTTATAGATTTGCGATCACAAAATGTTAATTAGAGCCGTGAATTCCAACTACCAAGGAGCAAATCATGACTCGCATATATGGAATATCAGCCCTCAACGAAGACATTTTGAACAAAGATACCAAAACGGTATCAGAGGTGAATATATCTTAGGTACCTATTAATAGTAATTAAAAGACTAAAATACAAATATTTTTCATCTACATAATATCTGTTTTTTAAGGAGATGCTGGGTACCCGTTGGAACCATGGTTGATGAAACCCTTTAGGACACCAATCCCAAATAGTTCTAAAAGTCATTATAATAAAGCCCACTGTAAAGCCCGCAACGTAGTTGAAAGAACGATAGGTTTGCTCAAAAACAGATTTCGTTGTTTGTTAGGAGCTCGGCAGCTACATTATGCTCCACAAAAGGCAGCCCTAATTGTGAACGTATGCTCGGCCTTGCATAACGTATGTATTTTTTTCAATGACGATAGTGATTTTAACGAAAATACTGAAGAAGAAAATGCAGTGCCTGTGCCAGATGATGACAATTTCACTTCCAGATCGCAGTATCATAACCAAGCAGTGGATATAAGAAATGAAATACTTGTCGATTATTTTTGAAATAAGGAAATTCATTTATTTATTCATTTTAAGGTTTATACATATATATATATTTATCAGTATGTATGTACGTGTACCTACTAAAAACTAATAAAAAGCAAAACTTAAACTTCACAGTTGATAACAAAAGAAAAAAGGAAAAGTAAAACATACAAATTAGCACAAGTTAATTCACAGCCTTGTTAATTTATAATTATTTATAGATAAATTCTTAATTTAACAACACTTTCAGTTTTTCATTAGTAAATCCGTTCTTTTGATTTCTAGCTCCAATATCTTGGATTTTACCTCCAGCTTCTGCTTGGCAAATTCTTTCATGTCTTCCATTAGCTATAACTTCTTTTCTTCGATTCTTTTCAGATCTTCTAGGTTGTGGTTAGCTCTTTTGAGTTTATTCTCAATCCCTCTTATAGACTTACTTGTACTTTCTTGAACTTTAAATTGTTTGCTTAGAAGCTGAATAGATGTTAGCGGCTTTCTGACCTTGCGTCTTGGTATTTCGGTTCGGGTGCACTTATTGCTTCTGGTAGCGGTGATACACCATTGTTTCGTTGTTCACTATCAGGAAAAACAGCAGTTCCAGCGTCTTTGTTTGGTGCTCCTCCGAATGATTTTGCTCCAATGCCCGTCACTGAGCTCTTCATATTTATGAGGGCGATAACATTTTCTTCAATTTCCGTGAATGTTTTCTGCTTGTACGGTCCACCACCTGTAGCTGTGCATTCTTTGGCGTTAGACACCAATTTTCTCTTGACGTAGGTTTTGTAATCACTCCATACCTAGAAATGGAAAAATGTTGTGATTTTTAAACAACAAAACGTAATTTTACCAACTTTTTTCCAGCCTAGCGTCTCTCTTGATGGAGGACCAAGTAAATTTAGTTCCACTGCCACGGTATCCCAAAAAATGTTAATCTCTTCAGGCTGGTGAAGTTTCGGGCAATGTCTGGTTTTTCCTTCATGAATTCAACCAGCCGGTCTTACTGCAACTGGCTAGTTTTTGATTTTTTTCTAATATGAATTGAATATATAAGTATAAATATCGATGCAAATATTGAAAAAGTTTTACTTACAATTCTTTTACTGCTGCAGATTCCATGTTTGATTGTTTTTTAATAAATTTTATTTTTTTCGTCCGCATACGCCAAAATTCCGCAAGAATTTGACTGTCGGAGAAAATCGGAGAGATAAGTAACAAAACAATCGCCATACACCGCATGAAATCGTGACGCGTTGCTTTCATTTTGACATTTCAACGCATACTTTGAATTTTGCAATCTACGATTGAGTAATCGAAACGGCTATGATGATAGAAAATTCGTAGATTTCGTACAAATCGGAGGGAGAAAAATTTGTTACGATCGGATACGATAATAGACCCGAATCTTTGCTATGCTATGTTATGCACAATTTATTAAAAAATTTAGAAATCTTTGATTTTTTGTTTTTTTTTTTAGATTGTTTTTTTTTTTAACTTTTCCTGCTTAATTTTTTTTATAAAATTTTTTGAACTACCCATTTCGATAGAAATTTTAATTTTAAACAAAAAGTTTTGCGTGATAAATTGTAAAATTCGGCTTAGTTTTCGAGTTATACCAAAAATATTGAAAAGTGGCCAGTGTGACCATTTTCTCAGAAACGCATGGGTGAATTTAGTAGTATTTTCGGTTTTAAGGGCCAAACAAACATATTCAAAAATTAAAGCTCTTGCATGTAGTTGTTCCTTTATACCCCTCATTTTCCGGTCATTTCAATAGGCTATTCCTACATTTCAAAAAATAAATCATCAAAATCGGAGCCGGTTCACCGGGTTCCTGAATAATACACTTTTTTCGGTTATCGTTCCTCCACTATCTGGGCAGTTTTTAAATCGTATTTGCTATTGCCGGAGAGTACCTACCTAAATAAAATTTTGTTCTATAATTGTACTTCTTTAAAATAGTATATTTGAGTAGTTGAGAACCAAAACTCGTTAAGCGTGGAACACATTATCAAACCTGAGTGTTACGCGTGTTGGATATCAAACCTGCGTGAAAAGTTTCGCATACACACTTATCAGTTATGTTGGGCGTCAGGCAAAGAAATTCCACTACTCTCAGAAAATTGTTTCTTTTTATTTTGGGGATATTTCCGCCATGAATCGTATTGATTCCTTTTTTACATGACACACACGAGCTTTTTCTTATTTTGTTTGCACTTTTTCCACTGATTCACTATAAAAATTCTTGCTTTGTTCCGTGAATGACGGCTCACGAATGAAATTGTGTACACATCATCGAGCAACCACCCAACAAACCGAGGGTTGTCACGCAGTAGCAAAAAATTTTGTGAGCAGGCAGTTCTGAGTGTCAAACCATCATTCAGCGTGTACACATTGTCAGTTCGGTTTGATATCCAACATGGCTGACACTCAGGTTTGATAATGTGTACCACGCTTTATATCCAAAATTTTCAATTTGTGCAAATAGAAAAAAACTTATCAAGGCTACATGATAGTCGCTAGAAAAGCTTTCGTTTGCATGATAAAAGATTTTTAAATCTTAATGGTATAGTGAAGAGCAAAAATATATTGAAAGATCCGTTTAAAAGATATTTAACAATTAAATTTGGATATGAAGAGTGTTTGGTATTTATTATACTTTATTATTTTGTTTATTTAAATTTGTTCTTTTTGTTTGACTTAAATTAAATTCAGTTTATCTAATTTACCTTTTGTTCCACCAGTTACCAAACAATATCTATTATACCCTATAATTTGTATTTATCAATTTGTATTTCCAGTTGTATTGGAAAATTACTCTCTCGCTGTAAATGTTCTCTTAAATCTATTAACTGTTGATCCGTTAATTTTGCTATGAATTTTCTAAACGTATGTTAATCTTCCTCTTTCTTGTTTCAACCACCACGCTGGACACATCTCGTAAGAAAATTAAAAATTGTTAATTTAAATTGTTAAAATTGGTGTTTTTTTATTCTTCGTCGTCGCATGAATGGTTTTGTCATACGGTCTTTGTTTCTTTCTAAATTCAATCAAAGGTTCTTTTTCACATATAAAGGTGAAATAAATTCAAGTAAAAATTATAGTCAAGTTCAAAGAGTTTTGCTGCAAATGTTTGGATATGGCCCCTCTATTATAATAGCACTACACTAGTTTCCAATCTTCAATGACCCATTTAAAGATTTTTACAATAAAAAGCCATGAACGTTTTAGTTCATTCTTAAATGACATAATCAATGGCTTATGATGGATAAGAAGAGTTTTGAAACCAAACCTACTGCAAACAATGGATATGGAAAGCTTTGATGCAAATCACACTGTGGATATGGAGAGTTTTGGAGAAAATTACTATGTTTGACATCAATATTAAAGGGGATTGCAGGGGAGTGTAAAATTGTCCTTAAAAACTATTCAATATGCCCATCTTAACAAATCTGCATCAAAATCTCAATTTTTGATAAAAGTGGATATGACGAGTTTTGTTTCTCATCTACTCATTTATATATGTTTAATTTCTAGAATTAAAACCAGTTTTCTTCCTTTACGGAAGGCTTTCGCAAAACTAAAAACTGTCACTTAAGTCAGTAGAATCTTTCATATTACCACGTGGCACGAGACTTATTACACAATTGAGAAGAAGAATGTAAATGAGCGAACACGTGAGAAGGTAGACAGTGATAAGAGTTCTAATTCTAACATCAAAAACTACTGTTTTTAACAAAACATTTAACGTTTTGTCAAAGCGACATAAGGCCAACTCTCAAAATTTAGCCTTAGTGCCTGTCTACATTGTTTTCTTACTAAAAGGTGGAGCCAGTGAGAAAGGTAGATTTTATGTGCGAAAGAAATAGAAAGAAAATTTCACCCAAAATCCACCGATGAGCCACTTTTGAAAATAATTCTTGGCTTCAAGAAGATGTTTTTTTTTTTTGTGAGTGAGAGATGTATGGACCTTAAATACGTGAAATAAGGAAGGGTATATTGAACTGAAAGGATTTTTTTGCATAATAAAGACACCAGAAAATATCAAATAAAGAAGCCAATCCTCGGCTGTCAATTTGATTTGCCTACAAGCTGAAGCGAACAGCTGATACATTAGATTTGCAAAGTATTAGTGAAAAACAGTTAAGAACTCACACATAGATTCAACTCATCATCCAGCACATCATTCAGCACAGGTCTTGTTGTTGTTGCAATTCACACCTATTCTTTTGACACGAATTGAAATTACAAATACAACAATGTAAACAAATAGGTTTTCTAGGGTGAAACGTACGAAAGATTGGCTTCTTGGTAATTGATATTCATTCTCTGGTAGTAGTCTAAGACAGGGCTGTCGTTTCACTTTTTCAGAAAGCAGTACTTCGAGGAAAAAAAAAACAGTACACAGCAGTATGGCAGTAATATATATATTTACAAACATAATTGTTAATGCATTTAATTTTGTTTAAATGTATATATTGCTCATTAAAAATTATCACATACGCGCCCATTACCTATTTAACTCTAGCGCACTGCAATGGTGGTATCAAAAAGTTTTCGTTACATAAAAAACTCTTATTATGTTTGTGCACGTTTTTCTCAAAATCTGTTGCTTTTAGGAAAAAAGGTAATATTTTTGGGTAGAATTTTATGAGCTACATACAATATTTATTGTAATTTTTTTTTTCCCTCCTTAATATACCAAATTTGACCCGCTGCAACTTCATTAGTACATAGGTACCTATAGGTTTAGTTAGATAATTTTACTGTCTAAAAGTAAATTTTCGTCATTTCATCGTAAAATGAAATTCCATAAGGTTATTAAGTAAATTGAAACCATTCCTTTTTTCCAGATGGTGGCCTTACTTAGCCTGGACACCACAATAGCTTGGTTTATGATGAGAAAACGTAGTGAAACGCATATAGTACAAAAAATATTGCTGATCAATTAATGCTATTTTAAAAAAATTTTTGACTTAATTTGCTACTCCATAAAAATCCTGCATGATTAACTTTTAATCTATTGGTTGTATGGTAATTTTTTTTTGTATAGAATTGAATAATTTTACTTTAATATTTCATTCCAAAAAGTTGATAGTTTTCGTGAATTTAGCAAAAAACTGAATTTTACACTTTTTACTTCAGCCAAAATTTAGGGTGGTTTTGGAAATTGCTCAGGAAGTCAAAACAAAAATTCAGCTTTGTAGGAGTTTTGTGGAAAAACATAAAAGTCTAAATTTCCTGGGCTAGAGATCCATTAATATAATTTAACATTGCTTGACAGATGGGTTAAAAACTACATTTTGACGTGTGTGGAATATTTCATTTCAAATGACTTCAAAATGTCCATAAACCTTCTTTTTCGGAGCATAAAAGAAAATCTGAAAAGTTCCAGAGTTTGAAATTTTTCACTTGTGATATACAAGCAATGCATAAACGACAAACTATGCACTCGTAAAAAAATGTAACGCGAGATTTTGTTCAATAAATCAACGACTTTTTTAATTTATTTATTTTAAAGTTTTTTGGATAGGATTATGATTTGCTAATGTTCTGTGAACAAATTTTCAAAAAAGCAGTACTTTGATCGAATTAGCAGTACGGCAGTACGGAGTCTCAAAAAGCAGTACAAATACTTCAATTACAGTACTTCGACAGCCCTGGTCTAAGAGCCAGTGGTCGGCAGACTTACGGTCGACCTCGAAAACGTGATAGCAGTACGTCTGCCTCTTTGATATGTTAGACTACATAGTTTTTGCTATTCAAAAATAGTAAAGGCAGACATAGGGCGTAGTACCTCTAGGAGTAACGGAATTTTAAAAAATGGTCTAAAAAAATTCCAAAAAAAATAAGCTTTTTTCTTAGGTACAAAAAAGCACTTCTTCTTGAAGTAATACGTTCAAGTCTTATATATTTTAATATTTACAGTCCATTTAACTAAAAAAAAAATAGTTTTCAGACACCTGCTGTAGTACCTTGATTTTTAACGGAATCTCGAAATACAAATATTAGGGAAAAATCTCCGTACATATTTCACTGTTTCTTTTCAAATACAACAAAATGTATTTCCTGTTGAGCAAAACGTCTGGCTATTTGACATAATAAGTAGTATAGTTTTTATTAATTATAAAAAATATAAGCAGATACATGGTGACGTTAGTTGTTTTTTTAACGAAATTTTGAAAAAAGCCTTAAAAATCTCTATAAAAATTCTGCTGTATTAAGAAACTTAAAAGAAAAAAGTTTTTACTGAAGGAATATGTTTGTCTCTTTGATATAATAATTTTAATAGCTTTATTTATTAAAAAAAAACTATAAGCAGATACTTGGTGCATTACCCAAATCTGTAACGGAATTTAAAAAAATAAGTTTTGAAAAATTCCATAAAAATTCCGATGTATTTCAAAAGCAAGAAAAAAATATTTTAACTAAAGCAATACTTCTGCCTCTCAAATTTCATTTCAAAAGCAAAATAAAAATGTTTTAATTAAAGCAATATGTCTGCCTCACTGATATGCTAATACTAATACTCTCTTTTGTTAGAAAAAAAAGTATTGCAGACACCTGGTATAGTATCTACATTTATAACGGAATTTTGAAAAAAAAGGCCTTTGGAAAACTCCATACAAGTTCCGCTGTATTTCAAAGGCAAACACAAAATGTTTTAACTTAAGCAATATGTCTGCCTCCTTGATATGTTAATTCGATATTGTTAAAAAATAATTAAAACAGACACCTGGTACAGTACCTACATTTATAACGGAATTTTGAAAAATTTTCTTTTGAAATACAGCGGAATTTGTATGGAGTTTTCAGGCTTTTTTTTTCAAAATTCCGTTATAAATGTAGATACTATACCAGGTGTCTGCAATACTATTTTTCTAACAAAAGAGAGTATTAGTATTAGCATATCAGTGAGGCAGACATATTGCTTTAATTAAAACATTTTTATTTTGCTTTTGAAATACAGCGGAGTTTGTATGGAGTTTTCCAAAGCTTTTTTTTTAAATTCCGTTATAAATACAGGTACTGCACCAGGGACCTGTTATTATTTTTGTCTAATTAAAGAGAGTATACAAATTAATATATCAGAGAGGCAGAAGTATTGCTTTAGTTAAAATATTTTTTTCTTGCTTTTGAAATACATCGGAATTTTTATGGAATTTTTCAAAACTTATTTTTTTAAATTCCGTTACAGATTTGGGTAATGCACCAAGTATCTGCTTATAGTTTTTTTTTAATAAATAAAGCTATAAAAATTATTATATCAAAGAGACAAACATATTCCTTCAGTAAAAACTTTTTTCTTTTAAGTTTCTTAATACAGCAGAATTTTTATAGAGATTTTTAAGGCTTTTTTTTCAAAATTTCGTTAAAAAACAATTAACGTCACCATGTATCTGCTAATATTTTTTATAATTAATAAAAACTATACTACTTATTATGTCAAATAGCCAGACGTATTGCTCAACAGGAAATACATTTTGTTGTATTTGAAAAGAAACAGTGAAATATGTACGGAGATTTTTCCCTAATATTTGTGTTTCGAGATTCCGTTAAAAATCAAGGTACTACAGCAGGTGTCTGAAAACTATTTTTTTTAGTTAAATGGACTGTAAATATTAAAATATATAAGACTTGAACGTATTACTTCAAGAAGAAGTGCTTTTTTGTACCTAAGAAAAAAAGCTTATTTTTTTTAGGAATTTTCTTAGACCATTTTTTAAAATTCCGTTACTCCTAGAGGTACTACGCCCTATGTCTGCCTTTACTATTTTTGAATAGCAAAAACTATGTAGTCTAACATATCAAAGAGGCAGACGTACTGCTATCACGTTTTCGAGGTCGATTTTTTCGACTTTTGTGACCCCACTGCTCCCAGAAGTACTATGACTTTGGATTAGGAATGCCCATTCCATGCTCAGGAGGTCTAGGACAATACCTCCACTTAATATGAATTGTACTGAAATACCGTAAGTCTGCCGACCACTGGCTCTTAGACTATAGACACGCTGCGCTGTTCATAAAAGCGACTTTTAGTAAGAAGACAATGTAGACAGGCACTTATGTCACTTTTTGACATGGCCGCCCGCAGGATTTTCCCTAGGGGAGGGAGGGCAGAAGTAAAATGCATTGCATTGTTGCAAAAAATATAATGGCATATAATAAACAGGCACCCGTTAGTTATATAAAAATATTATTTATTTATCTAAATAATATTTTTAACCCTTAACTGCAGCCAATATACCCATACTCAACCTTTAAACGCGGTTACCTCAGCTCCCTCGCACTTCTAAGTACCTTCATATAATAAGCCGAAATGATTGCAGTGTGAAGGAAGCGTTCCGCTCGCTGCTCCCATAGGTCAGTTTCAGCATACGCGTGGTCCGTGATATATTTGATCCTGTTACTAATTTAGCTTTCGAGCTCTAATTCAAATTTGTGTAATGAAAAATTAAATTAGTCATTCAGGGAATCGAGACGATATGATGGAGCAATAGCTAAGTGTTAAAAAGTCCAGTGCCGATGACGAAAATAGCCAAAATAAAAATTTTAATTAAATGGCAAATGCTAAAAGTATGATTTGCTCTGCGCCAGTGTGTTTTTTATGCTCATAATTTCACTTAATTTGACCAATGTCAAAATTTTTTACAAACAAATTTAAGTTTTTGTTTCAAGAATTCTAAAGAGGATGTTTTAGAATCTAGGAAAATCATTTTTAAGATTTAAATTTTTTTACTATTTTACATACATTTTTTTACATGATATGTTTTTAGGTCAGGCGATTTGCAACCTATTGTTTTCATAGCAAATTAAAAATTTAATGCTAGCTCTTATTGTTGATTTTTTCTTAAAACTATATTCGTGAGCATTCTTAAAGTTCGACAGAAAAAAAAATAAATAATTCATACTTTAGATTTTATTAACATTTAAAAATAGCTGGGTCCAGTGAACCCACGACTATAGAAGTGCACATACATAATTTTCACGAATACAGTAAAGGGTTAGTCAATAAGACAAAAACTTATAAAATACACTAACAAAATAAGACCTTGCATGAAATATTGGATTTATTCTTTTTCTCTTCTCGCAGGAGAAGTTGTAGCCTTCTTGGTACTTCCCTAGAAAATCTGTCCAGTACACTTTTTTCAAATAATGCTCTTGCAGCTTGAGTAGATAACCGATCTCTATGTGAAGAAAGTATACAAAGGCCACGAGTCGATCATTGCTCGCTTATTGCAGGCACAGGAACCAAACACATTCCTTCCTATTATAAAAAAATACAAATACATAGGTAGCTAAACATATTATGAAAGTGATAGATTTTAAGATATTGTCATTGTGGCACGCTACGCGTTTGTAGTTTTCGTTAAGGATATCTGTTTATCGAGTTGAAGGAAATGTAAACGAGAACAAACTCTATGAGGAAGATTACTTCTTTACATTTTCTGAAACATGTGCATGTGCTAGGGTATGTAAACATTACCTAGGCCAACTTTTGCGAATAATTTCATGAGAGGCAGAAAAACATTTTTTTTTGTTGGATATTCGATTATTGAGAGACAAAAATTGAATTGCATTAGTGGTAGGTTGGTACCTACGATACCTACATTCTATATCTTCTTCCGATTCTAAAAATTGAACCACATCATAGTCCTGGACATATAGTGCAAAACTCTCAAGTCAACACTAGAGGCACAATCTTTCAAAAGTCCGTCCAATCACACATTGACATAATCGGACGAACAAAGCGTGATGTCAGTGGTGCTTTTGTGAGCATTGAGAAGGAAGCCAAGAAGATGGGTCTAACGGTGAATGAAAGCAAAAAAATATACCTATGCTGTCAACAAGAAAGAACACCCAACACCGACGTCTCGGACAGAACGTCACTATAGACAGTTATAATTTTGAGGTGGTCAGAGACTTTGTCTACCTAGGATCCGCTATAAACTCAGCGAACGATACCAGTGCTGAGATCAAACGAAGAATTACTCTTGCCAATCGCTGTTTCTTTGGGCTAAGAAGGCAATTGAGAAGCAAGGCCCTCTCTCGAGCAACTAAAATGTCCCTGTATAAGACGCTTATCATCCCGGTCCTGATGTATGGTGCAGAGGCATGGACACTGTTAACGGTGGATGAGAACGCGTTTGGCTATTTTGAGAGGAAAATTCTCCGGGTGATTTTTGGTCCCGTCTGCATAGATGGGGAATGGAGAAGAAGATACAACAGTGAACTGTACGGGCTGTACAGCGACACCGACAGCCACAAAAGTGAAAAGCCAACGACTGAGATGGCTGGGTCACCTAGAGCGAATGGACACCAATGCTCCGGCCCGGAAAGTCTTTGAATTTAACCCCGTGGGACAGCGCAGTATAGAGGTGGACAGCGTAAAAGGTGGCGCACGCAAGTGGAAGAGGACCTCAACCAACTTGGCGTGCAAAACTGGAGACAGCTAGCTTGAAACCGGGCCGGCTGGAAGAAGCTTGTTGGTTGAGGCCCTGGTCCACCCCGGACTGTTGCGCCACCTTAAGTAAGTAAGTAAGTATAGTCTTGGACATTAAAATAAAATTAATGTACAGAACAAAAGTAGAAGCTTGACATTCTAGGGGGGTCAAATATCCCCTCTGCCCCCCCCCCCCCCCGCGGGCGCTCATGCTTTTAGATATTGATTTAAGGTCAAACTTTTAAATTTGGCCTAATGTCACTTGGCCTTATATCACGTCACCTCCTGACTGCAAGCTATTTTTTGTTTATTTTTGCAACTATTCTCGGAAATATATTTGTTTTTAACTATTCAAAACGTCACGAATAACTAATGATTTCGTATGCACATTATTTTGTTTACTTTTTGACTAAAAACTACTGTCAATTGGTACACATACATACAATCACAATAAAAAAATTCGACTTTTTACAAATTCCCTCCAAACAAAAAAATATTCGATCTTAAATGTTTGAAAGGAATTTGCCATTAGTTTTCGATGCTTTGTTAAATCACTAAAGCCCAGGTGACGGGTAGCAAGACTTTGGTTTTTTGAATAACCTTAACTCAAGCTTTCGACGTCTATACTTCTTTTTTTTGCTATCACTCACACCCAAAATCTGTTGTGGGCTCTTAGTCTATAAGGAAAAAATAAATTAAAATTCATAAGCTTACAAATATTTTATTAATTCATGGGAACATTTTTGTTCGTAAAGTATATCAGTAGATTCGTCAATAATTTCGGAAATCAGTGAAGCTACATATACATAATAGATAAACTCGAGAAAAAAAACTATTCAATGTTAATAGCAGTTTCTGTTATCAAAATCATAATAGATTTTCTTAATTGTTGCATAAAAGGTGCCATTATTTTTAAAGCAAAACAAATTTCAATTTGCCCATAGGAAATAAAATAAAAACCTTATATTCCAAGTTTATGGAAAATTCCTTCAACAGTTTTAGGCTGTTGATCGCGGTACAAACAGACAGAATTGTTGTCTTCTGTTATCAATGTGAAGTCTGATTAAAATCTCAAACTGGATTTTATTAACGAATCCAAAACTTGCTCTATAAGTCTATAGCAATAGTATCTACCTACACACATAAAAACATATACATTATATCAACATTAAAAATGGATATCCTAAAACATACCGAGTTCTTCTATACAATTACCGAAACATGTTATAGGTATGTCTTGCCAAAATATAAATCTTCATTCGCGATATACATATTGGTACACCTATAGATTATGTACAAATAGATATGCATATGTGTGAATGTATGTATCAGGACAAAAATATTCTATTCGTAAAAATTCGAACTCAAGATTATGGTTATAGAGAACACCAAAAAAGTGCAAATTCGTCTGTCTGCATCTTGACTTATAGTCCAAACCGCTGAAGCAGTTTTCTCAAAACTTTGTTCTTAAAAGTCTTAGCTGATTACCTGCGGGGTAGATTGAATTTTGTATTTGCTTAAAAATAACGGTACCTCCCGCTCCTATTAATTTGCCTCAAAGCCCCTTAAGCTATAAGAGCGCTTCCGTGCGGCCGTGCACTTTACATCCAGTACAATAATTGCAAGAAACCGACAAAATAAGAATTGTGCAAATTTATTCAAACTTACCCGAAAATATAAATCCGAGTTATCCAATTGAATCGCTAGCACCTTTTGCGCATATAAATTACTACTTGCTATCACATTTAGACACTACTTATTAAATATTAACACAAAAATTCTCGACTTTTGAGCACGGGAATATCTTCAACGAATGGTTTTGCTCTCAAATTTCTTGGCTGCAAGCAATAAAAAACAAGTAAAAACCATTGGTAAACATCATTTTCAGTAGAAAGAATTAGATTTGTATACTACTATAGGCTCTGCTCTAGCAGCGCGTTAAATGTATATGTATTCAACATAGTAGCTTAAAAATATTTAACCACAAAGATGAAAAAATTACAACATAATTTCGACGCGATTTTCTTCAAAACGTTTCGATTACAACCTTACTTGATTGCTTCCGAACAGGACGTATTAAAGTTACAGACTGGACAAGAAACAGGCAACTACAGCCTGCATGACTGTTGTTTACAAAACAAATTATCGTAAAAGTATCAACAAGGAGCTAAGATGAATATGATTCATTGTGGTGGAGGTATTTCGAAAACCTATTCCAGTTTTAAAAAGCGCATGTCCGAAATTCTGGGTTTCGATTGAAATGTCGAAAAAAAACTTCTTAGTACAAAATACTAACAGGAGAAGATTTTGGGGAAATGCTTAGATATGCTTTTCACTCAAATGTTTTCGGCTCTTTAACTTCGAAAATGTCAAAAAGAATGATAAGAGACAGAGGAGAAAGTATCTATCTTTAATATTAACTGGTCGACAATGCTTTTAATATTAAAAAGAACGAATATACCTATAATCTTCGGTCTGGACGAAAACTCACATACCTACATAACCCAAAACCGATTTAATTTTTACAGGACGAGCAAGAGAAAATTATAAAAGACTTTAAATTCAATTATAGTCAAGGGAAAACAAAATTTTTTAATGACCAAACTCCAAAAAAAACTTCCGACAAATCTTAATTTTGGCGGAAAGATTTATTTGTACATCCTTTGACTTTTCTTTAAAGTACCTAGGCACCTACCCTGAATTTTAACCAAGGCGAACGCTTTTAAGGTTGTTTTTTCGCAAATTCATGGAGCAATAGTTCGCTTAACCCCTGGAAAGGCAATCATCGTCGATTCAATGAATATCAGTTTCTATTTCTATATACCTACATCTTGATTAATTTTTCTGATTGCATTTTATCTTTGTATACTTAGCTCTTGCCAAGCGTAAGGTTGTACATACATAAATGTATAGGTATGCTAATATTAACATTTTCAGTGACGCAATTTGGGAAGTTATAAACTATGTTGATAAATTGCTCCAATATTCGTGGAATCGACGTAGATTTCCTTTACTTTAATGTTAAGTTGCCCAAACTACTAAATTTTTAAGATAACTCTTAAAGGAGAAGAAGACAAAAAGGTCTATAAGACCAATTACGACGAGACGTATGTACATAATGCCGTTGGAAAGGTAATTTTATGTAATACAATAGTAACTATGAGAGCTTATATCAAATTAATGTACTTATTATGACCAAAGTTAATGGTAATATAGAACATTCTTGAAATAAAGGCCAACTACTTGTAAGTTTTGATTTTTTACATACGATTCGGAAAATTTGCTTCTGCGCTGAAATCACTGGGTTAAGCATATTGTTTTAGGCACCACCCCAACTAAACTAGCTACATATATCGTACTGAAGCTTTGAACAAACAAACAAGACCAAAGTAAATGGTAGTAAGTAGGCTTTTTGAGCAGGTTCGTATTAATAGAAATAGTTTACGAGTTAAAGCTATCATATATATCTTAAGATCAGCAGTATGAATTCCAGTTTAAATTTTGATCGATAAATACTCCTAGTTATTTAAATTTTTTAACAACCATTACATTATCTTTCAGAAAACTACATTTACCAAAAGAATGAGTGCCTAAGTAATTGGGAGGCGCAACAGCTCGTGGAGAACCAGGGCCTAGTGACTTACAACTCTCAACCATTCTTGTATGCGTGTTGTTGGCAGGAACCAGGAATGCCGAATCCGAAAGGCTAACTGCCTGAACAGAATGCAAGACGGAGCTGGAATCTGGAATAGATGTCAAAAATGCTGCAGCCGAAGCTGCAAGAGTTGAAATTTTTTAACTTTAACTGCAACATTTTTGACATCTATTCCAGCTGAGCTTGCATTTTGTTCAGACAGTAAATGAGCAGCACTTAATCATGACAAGTATACTCTTGGAGGTTTTGTCAGTTCCTCGCAAGAGTCAGTATCTCGGATAAAACATTTCTGTTTTTAAAACACTTTTATATACATTAGGGTGGTTGTTAAAAAAAGTCATCGTGGATGGGCCTTAAAAAAAATCACTTATATTTTCAGATTTTTATTTTCATCCCCTATAGTCGCTGTAGGGGTAAATTTTGACCCTGTTTTTTTTGCATACTAGAAAATTCGCGTTAAATCTACCAAACAAATTAGAGCATATAAGTGGGAAGTAGACAAGAAAAAAATCCTACAGGAGAGGGGTTATATCGCCCCCGCTTAGACGGGAGGGGCAATTTGATAAAATAATTACATTAAATAGAAAAAAAATAATTAAAAAACAACGGCAACACTTGCAGTAATGTGTTGGAAAGCCAGAAGTCCATTCTTACGGTTTGTTTTCAAATTAAGTTTTTTTTTATGAACATTTTTGGCAAAAAATTGTTTCAAACTCAACATTTTGAAGAAAAAATTATTTTTTTTTCAACATTTTAGGTTTGAAAACGGTTTTTGCTGAAGTTGTTTATTCAAAGAACTTTATTTGAAAATTTACTATAAAAATGAAGTTCTGGCTTTCCTAAAAGCTTAAAAACATTACTGTAAGTGTTGCCGTTCTATTTATTTTTTTTTCTATTGTATGCAATTATTTTATTAAATTGCCCCTCCTGTGCCAGGGGGGGGAGATATTATCCCCTCCCGTAGTATTTTTTCTTGTCTACTTTCCACCTTCATGCTCTGAATATTTTTGACAGATTTTACGCGAATTTCTAAAAAAAAGGGGACTTTTAATTTACCCCTACAGCGAATATAGGCGATGAAAATAAAAATCTGAAAAAAAAGCCGAATTTGACAATTAAACACATAAAACTTTTTTTTCAAAATATATTTTTCTAGCGAAAAGGATAATTTAAAAAATTTCATGAAAAAATTTAAGCAGGAAAAGATGACAAAAACAAATAAGAAAAATCAAAGATTTTTATATCTTCAAACATATTAATAATTAAAACCCTTGCACGTAATTGTTCCTTTATACCCCTCATTTCCGGTCTAATTAATAGCCTATTAAAAGAAAGAGTTTTCTTTTATTATTAACTACAAAGCTGATACCCGCTACTTTGTCCGCCTTTACATTTTGAATCATTTTGAATTTTTGAATTAAATTTGGACTTTCAGGCCCACAATCAAATTAAAATGATATTGTACATTTATGTGTGTACCTACTATGTGTAGTATGTAGGTACCTATGTATTGTTCTTACAAAAAAAAAATATAATGCATATCCTATTACAATGCGCCCCCTTAATCAATAGATATATCTTTGTGCTGAGTTGAAAAAAACCTTAAATAAAGTTAACTTCAAATAGAATTTGACTTCATTTTGTTCATGATTATTGCAATAATGCTATCCTTTGATATCGATTCATCATATTTGATAATACAAAGGACAATTGGCAAACATTTTTGTGGATAGGTAATTTTATGTATTACAATAGTACTATTGGAACTCATTCCTAATCACTGTGTGGAAAATATTATGTGCTAATTAAGTTTTTTTTTAATGAATTAAAGTACGGACAAAATGTAAGGAAACTAGTCTTAATGCTACATTTCCACCTAACGCTAATCTGAGATTCAATAAGATTTACCTCAAATCTGCTTCAAATCTCGGAGATTTACCATACAAATTTATTTCGTAAATCTTGAAGATTAGAAATTAATCTTGTTAAATCTTCCAAGGACAAATAGTTTTAGAAATCGAACTAAATTATTCTTAAATAGTGCTGAACGATTCATTCAAGACTCGATTCAGTTCTTCACTGTTTAACATTTATATCAAACATTCTATGTCACTTGCACTCCATAAGAAACATTGAAACACCATTTGCATTTTTGAAGGTGCTGTCAAACTTAATCTTTTTTTAATTTTTTTGTGCGGTGGCGCAGAAACACCAAAAAGATTTATTAAATCTAATCTGAAATAAACTTTTGGTGGAAACATATAGATCAATAACGATATAATATGTGTATACCTACATATGTCGTTGAAAAGGTTTTTTTATGAACAATAATTGTTATTATAGGAACTCATCTCAATTTCGGTATAGGCAATAACTAGCGAATAACTTTTTTCACACAGTGATTAGGAGAGAGATACCAATAATCACTGTGCTTGAAAATGTAACTTTTTTTTCGACAGATGGCGCACATATTTAGTAAAGATAATCACAACAAAAACATAAATGCTAAAAAAAGAGCCAAGTTCTAATATGTACAAGAAACCCGTGCGTAAAAAGTCAGCCAAAAAAAGTAATGAGATCTAAAATATATGCCAAGTTTTAAGTTCATGACGTTTAATATCAAATATCTTAAGTAGAGTAATATCGAAACAATTCCAAATCATGACAGAAATTTGGTATTTAATGATTACTGATTAAAATTTGGTGGATTTACTTGGCAAGTTTTCTCTTAATTACTTACTTATTTAAAATGTATGAAAACTTGACCAGTGAGCCTACCTACTAACCTACGAAAGTGCTCCATATAAATAGTAGCAATTCTGATGAAGAGGGTGGATGGCACGCCCCCTGAATGGAAAATTTCAATTTTTCGATTTTTTTTCTTTCAAAGTACTTCAAGCCCTACTGACATACCAATTTTCATCGTTCTACAACAATCGAAAGTACATTATATAATTGATAACAATTTTTAAAAAGTGGGTAGATGCCACGCCCCTTGAGCTGAAAATCATACATTTCTTACTTTTATCTTTGTATGCACGTCAAACCCTACCGCTCCACCAATTTTCATCGTTCTACACCAATTAGAAGTGCTTCATATATGTAGTTTATAAGAATTTTTGAGAAAGTGGGTGGATGCCACGCCCCCTGAACTGAAACTTCCAATTTTTCAATTTTTTTCTTTCAAAGTACTTCAAGCCCTACCGACCTACAAATTGTCATCGTTCTACAACATACGGAAGTGCTCCATATAATTTATTAGAATTTTTAAAGAAGTAGGTGGATGCCACGCCCCCTGAATTGAAAATTCATATTTTTCAATTTTTTTCTTTTTAAGTACTGCAAGCCCTACCGACCTACTAATTTCTATCGTTCTACAGCAATCGGAAGTGCTCCATATAATTTATAAGGATTCTTAAGAATGTGGGTGGATGCCACGCCTCCTGAGTGGAAAATTCCAGTTTTTCAATTTTTGTCTTTCTTAGTATTTCAAGCCCTACCGACCTACCAATTTTCATCGTTCTACAGCATACGGAACTGCTCCATATAATTAATAAGAATTTTTAAGAAAGTGGGTGGATACCACGCCCCCTGAATAGAAAATTGCAGATTTTCGATTTTTTCCTTTGTATGCACTACAAGGCCGGGAAGTGCTCCATAATTTTGATGATCTGTCAGTGAGTCAGTGAATCAGTCATTCAGTTACGGTTTTTTCGATTTTTGAAGTCCTATATCTCCGGAATCACTTATGCTAAAGAGTTGAAATTTGGTGAGCCACCTGTGTTTGATCAGCTCAGCTAATACTGCGAACTTGAAATTTGTGACTTTATTGGTACTGAAGTTATAGGGGGGTTGAAAATCGCCTGAGTTTGTTCCTGTAAAAAGGGTGTAGTGCCGCGAACTTGGCTGGGCACTACCGTGCCCTTTGATTCGGATATGCTGAACAAGATGGTGTACTTAGTTTTTCGAGATAAGGTCAAATAAGAAAGATTTTCGATCTCAAAAATTTTTTTACAAGTCTGAAATAAACGATAAAAATCTTTATATATTTGATATGTTTTGATTATAAATCGATGTACATACATGATCAAATATGTACTTTTTTAGTTAAATTACAGTTTGCAAAATTTATTAAGTAAAAAAAACTTGCAATTCGACTCTTAAAACAAGTTTTTCGACAGCATTAACATCATTTTAAATTAAATGAAGTTTGTTCATTTTATTTGGCCTATATTACTTTATATTTATTGTTGAAATATAGGACAGCATTCATAAGAACCTACACATATACATGCTACACCATCGATTGGTTAGGTGTTATATCAATTTTTCTTCAAAATTTAATAGCCCAGGATAATTTGACGAAAAAATGGCAAAACTTCGAAAAAATTTCGACAAAGCTGACTTTTGGTGGAAAGCTTTATTTCGACGTCTTAAGCATTTCCTTAAAACATCCGTAAATTTGGATCGGGGTTAAATTATTTAGGGGAGTAAAAGGGGGTAAAATTAATTTTTTCTTAATTACTCGAAAACTATCAGTTTTTTTTGGAAAAAGGTGAAGGTAGCTTATGTAATTCTCCACATGTGTGTGTAAAGTGTGATCCTGTAGCGATCAAAACTTGTCAAACTGATGCCTGTCACTGTCAATTGTTCTGTAATGGTGTTAGTAAAAATTCAGATCTGCAAAATTGATTTCTGATAAAAAAAAAATTGATTTTTGTTGCTCAATTCACTCAAGAATTGGAAATAGAACTTCTGAGTGTCGTGTTGTATCCGCTTCACTAAAAAAACTTTATATATGTGTCGCAGCGTGAGGTATATGAAATGCTAGGCATTGTCAACGTATGTGCCTAAGTGAAACCGGAGCATTAAGTAACTGGTGTATGTTCACCCCTGTTGGCCACTGAATGTAAACCCACAAGACGTCAACAGGTCGAGACTCGAGAGTATCGAACTGGACGACGTCTGGGTTTTTAAAATAGACGACGATCATTAAAGAAACGGACGACTGGCGGCAGTGAACAAAATAATTAAACTTGTGCTTTGGGATTGCTGCATTTCATTGGGAATAATCAATAAGATGAGCAAAGATTCTACATCAGAAGTGGGATCCCTGACGCCTCCACTTAATATGGATGCAGAAGGATTTAAGGTTTTATTGGAGCAGCAAAACAAGAATTGTATGGCCCTGCTAGAAGCAATGAGGACGCCGACAACAAGCAACAGCATAAAACTGCCTGTATATGATCCTGATAAGCCTAATGCCAATGCCAGAGCTTGGATTTCCACATCAGATATTTGCATGGGAGACCAACCGCTACAAGGTGCCACACTTGTTATCGAATTGAGTCGTGCACTTAAAGGACAAGCTTCGGAGTGGTTATCTTCAATTGCATTTTCTGGAATGACATGGAACCAGTTCAAGGATATTTTCAAGGCTAGGTATGACTGTCCCGAAACATCTGCAGCGTTTTTAATTAATGTGGGTAATGCCAAGCCTAAGGATGGGGAATGTCTTGCATCTTTTGCTGCAAGCATGATGACGTCGTTGTTGTCTCGCTGGAAAAATTCATCACCGGAACAAATTGCTGTCGCAACAGTGCTGGCACAAATATCTCAATTTGAGCCCCGTGTTCAACGCCTTGCATTTACCACTGAAATTGAAGACAGGAATCGTTTACAACAGGAGTTAAAGGCACTGTCATTCTTGAAAAGGCGAGCTAATCCATCTGAAGTGAGTGCTTTTGATTTCAAACGATTGAAAGCTCCTCCGTCATCCATAAAATGTTTCACTTGCGGGAAACTGGGACACAAGTCTAATACATGTCGTTTCTCTAGCATCCGGTCTGTTATGCCGAACGCAGAATCATCGTCCAAGGAAGTTCCAGCCGTGAAGTTTACAAACAATAATATTACTTGTTTCAAGTGTGGTGAAGCTGGACATTTTGCATCACGTTGCCTTGGTGAGAGTGGCAGGAGTGTAAGCAGTTCTGGAGATGCGGCAAGTGTGCGCAGAGTTGATGTTTGTCAGATTGATTCCCCTTCAGGGATACTTACACATTTCGGTAAGCAAATATTATTTTATTATGATTCAGGTTCCGAGTGCTCAATTGTCAAACAATCAATCAGTTGTAAATTTAGAGGCAAACATTTTTATAGCGTTGTGAGCATGACTGGGATCGGTCAAAAGAGTGTTAAAAGTACTATTCAGATTTTAGCTATCGTAGTCATAGATGGAATTTCGATTGAAATCCTTTTTCATGTATTACCTGACTATTATGTAGGACATGAAGTTTTAATAGGTCGAGAAATTTTGAAACAGGGTTTAGCTATTCATATGACTTCCGATATTTTAAAAGTGAGTAAAATTAAAATTGTTCAAGTATGCAATAAAGCTAATCCGATTATTGATTTTGAGAAGATTGATACAGATATTCAGGCAGAATTCAAACCAAGGTTGATTTCAATTTTAAATGAATTTAAGAGTTTTTTTATTCACGGTACTCCTTGTAGGCCAGCAAACGTTGTATCGTCGTCCTTATAGACTAAGCACTGACGAACGAACAATTGTACGTGATAAGATAAAAGAACTTCTTGACGCTAATGTTATTCGTCCAAGTTCTTCCCCATTTGCTAGCGCTGTTTTGCTTGTTAAGAAAAAGGATGGGTCAGATCGCATGTGCGTTGATTATCGTGAGTTGAACGATAATACTGTTCCTCAAAGGTTTCCTTTGCCATTAATACAAGATCAAATTGATCGACTTCATGGATGCTTCTATTTTACAATTCTCGACATGGCTAGTGGCTATCATCAGGTACTTATGCATCCAGACTCGATCGAAAAGACGGCGTTTGTAACCTTGGATGGTCAATTTGAATATCTTGTCATGCCATTTGGGTTACGGAATGCCCCCTCAGTTTTTCAACGTGCCGTCATCAAAGCACTGGGGGAACTTGCTAATACATACGTTGTGGTTTACATGGATGACATTCTAATTTTAGGAGGTGAAGACTTAAATGAAGCTCTTGTGAGGCTTCAAACTGTGTTAGAAGTATTGGCGATTGCTGGATTTTCTTTCAATATGAAGAAATGTTCTTTTTTTAAACAAAAGGTTGAGTATCTTGGTTTTGAGGTGAGTCATGGAGAAGTAAGACCGAATTCCAAGAAAGTAGAATCGTTGGTTTCCCTTCCACCTCCTAATACTGTCACTCAACTACGTCAGTTTATAGGGCTCGCATCTTATTTTCAACAGTTTATTCCACAATGTTCTCAAATGATGGCTCCTCTGTATGAATTAAAGAAGGTTGTTAAGGGCGATATTTCTTGGACACCAAAACATGAGTCGGTCAGACAGAAAATTGTAAGCATTCTTACCAATGAGCCTTTGCTAAAAATATTTGATCCTTGTTGTGAAACAGAACTTCACACTGATGCGAGTTCAATAGGTTATGGGGCTGTGCTAATGCAAAATAAAAATAAACATCGCTATGTTATAGCTTATTTTAGTAAACGAACTACATTTTGCGAGTCCAAATATAACTCCTACGAATTAGAAACTCTTGCAGTGGTCAATGCTATCCAGCATTTCAGGCACTATTTGCATGGACGCAAATTCACTGTTTTCACAGATTGCAATTCCTTGCAGTCTTCAAAAAAGAAATTAGATCTTACTCCTAGGGTGCATAGATGGTGGGCATTTCTTCAGGCCTTCGATTTTGACATCATTTATAGAGATGGTAAACGGATGTGCCATGCTGATTTCTTTTCACGAAATCCATTACCAGATTCAAACAAAGATCCTATAAAAAAGATTCAACACAAGGAAGTCAACATTAATACTCTTCCAAAAAACTGGCTGCTTGCTGAGCAACAACGTGATCCTGAACTTCTTAAACTTTTAGATGATATAAATAAAAATACTTTAAACGAAGAGGTAGCTAAGACTTATGAGCTTCGTTCTGGGATACTGAATAGGAAAATACAAAGAAAAGGCAAATCTCGATGTCTACCTATACTTCCGAGGAGTTTACGGTGGTCTGTTATAAATTCTACTCACACGGCTCTCATGCATCTTGGGTGGGAGAAAACTCTTGAAAAACTGTATGATCAATTTTGGTTTGAACATATGGCAAAATACGTAAGAAAATTTGTAGAGAATTGCGTAACATGCAAGATATCTAAGGCACATTCAGGTAAGATTCAAGCTGAATTGCACACAATTCCGAAAGTTGCTATTCCATGGCACACCGTTCACATTGATGCCACAGGAAAATTAAGCGGAAAAAACGATAGGAAGGAATATATCTTCGTATTAATCGATGCTTTTACAAAATTTGTTTTACTTTATCACACATTGCATATCGATTCAAACAGTAGCATTAAAGCTTTAAAAATGAGTGTTTCAATTTTTGGGGCTCCTCAGAGGATAATTGCAGATCAGGGGCGATGTTTTGCAAGTTTGGATTTTCGTGAATTTTGTAGTTCACATAACATAAGCCTTCATTTAATAGCTACTGGCAGCTCTCGGGCAAATGGCCAAGTAGAGCGTACTATGAGTACATTGAAAAATATGCTAACAGCTGCAGAGACTAGTAGAGATTGTTCGTGGCAAGATTCTCTTTCCGATATACAATTAGCCTTAAACTGTTCAGTTAATCGTGTTACAAAGTCTAGTCCACTCGAGCTTATGGTTGGGAAAATAGCAAGACCTCTTGACTTGATGTTTTTAGACAATGAAAATTCTGATATTGATTTAACTGAGCTTCGAGCACAGACCATTGACAATATTAACAAGAACGCTACATATGATAAGACTAGATTTGACAGTACAAAAGCTAAGCTAAACAAATTCTCAATAGGTGATTTCGTATTATTGCAGAATGACGAACGTAATCAAACAAAACTTGACCCAAAATACAAAGGTCCGTTTAGAGTTATCGAAATTCTGGATGGTGATAGATATATTCTCAAGGCGCTCGATTCTAAACGTACTTATAAATATGCTCATGACCGTCTCAGAAAAATGGCTCCTGATGAAAAACTAAAAAGTAATATAAAATCAGATATATAAAATGTAAATGAAGAAAATGTAGATATTTTAGAAGAAAATGTAAATGTCTTAAATGAAGAAGAAAATATTAATGTTTTAAATGAAGAAGAAAATGTTTATGTTTTAAGGGATGAAGAATATGATGTAAATTTTTTAAATGAAGACTATTTAAATGAGGGATATTTAAATGAAGAATATTTGGATGAAGAGTATTTAAGTGAAGAACTTTTAAATGAAGAATATGTTAATGAAGGGCACTTGGAATAAAAAAAAAAAAAAAAAAAAAAATCCTCTTAATAAAATTTATTTTTGTAATGTTTAAAAAAAAAAAAAAAAAAATTGTTTTTATATAAATTACCACGTAGCCGTAGCTCAGTAAAAATCGGTTTCTCTTAAATGTAGACCGTGAGTGCGCGGTGTGCGTTGGATTGATTAACATAATAGAACTGGATGGAAGTTCTTTTTGGATTGCTACCACTTAGTTCAAGTTGGTAATGAAAAAAAAAAAAAAAAAAATTGCTTGATGCATAGCTGTAACTCAATAGAAATCGGAGTCTCTTAAATGAAGACCGTGAGTGCGTGGTATGCTTCAGAGTTAGGAGAACTGGATGGAAGTTCCTTGTTGTGTTTCTATCACTTTGTTGAAAGTTGGTAATGGAATGAAGAAGTGTTTTGAGCAGAGATGCTTTATCGTGTTAAAAAAAAAAAAATATAGTCAGGGTTGGCCGAGCACATGAGGACATGTGATGTGACAGGATGGCCGTGTCGCAGCGTGAGGTATATGAAATGCTAGGCATTGTCAACGTATGTGCCTAAGTGAAACCGGAGCATTAAGTAACTGGTGTATGTTCACCCCTGTTGGCCACTGAATGTAAACCCACAAGACGTCAACAGGTCGAGACTCGAGAGTATCGAACTGGACGACGTCTGGGTTTTTAAAATAGACGACGATCATTAAAGAAACGGACGACTGGCGGCAGTGAACAAAATAATTAAACTTGTGCTTTGGGATTGCTGCATTTCATTGGGAATAATCAATAAGATGAGCAAAGATTCTACATATGTATATTATGGTGGTCGTTATAAATTTTTTTTTTATTTTTATTTTTTTTATATTTGGATGGGGATAAATCAGGAAGTCCTAATTCAATTCAAAAATTCAAAATGTAAAGGCGGACAAAGTAGCGGGTATCAGCTTTGTAGTTAATAATAAAAGAAAACTCTTTCTTTTAATAGGCTATTAATTAGACCGGAAATGAGGGGTATAAAGGAACAATTACGTGCAAGGGTTTTAATTATTAATATGTTTGAAGATATAAAAATCTTTGATTTTTCTTATTTGTTTTTGTCATCTTTTCCTGCTTAAATTTTTTCATGAAATTTTTTAAATTATCCTTTTCGCTAGAAAAATATATTTTGAAAAAAAAGTTTTATGTGTTTAATTGTCAAATTCGGCTTAGTTTCCAAATTATAAAATAAATAGTTATACCAATAGTAGCATTTTCGGTTTTAAACATGTTTAACAAACATACTTATTCAATAACAAAAACCCTTGCAAGTAATTGCTCCTTTTTAAAAGGTCTATTTAATGGCCTATAAGCTTTTAACACTTCAGTTTCTTAGTTGTAGTGAGCTTAGAGCAAGCTGCAACCTACAATCAGAGGCTCATCATAAGTGCATGTGTTAGTGGTTAGTAAAAAAAGGCAATCTAACACATGCATAATAATATACTAATAAATTAACAAAATTAAACAAAAAATCTATATACATACATACATAATTAAACAATATACAAAATATTTAAGTCATAGTTTCAAGAAGTTAAAACAATCACGACCGTGGAGCATTGGTTCGAAATACTTTCTTTAATGCCATCTTACTTATGTTATGCTTACAAAATATATACATAATATAATTCTTTATTGATTGTTTTGTCCGTTCGGCGGTTACAATCCTCGCGTTCCGATGCTTATTCGCTAGGCTATCTAGTTATCCCAAAAATTTTGAGATAACTTGAGTTGTTTTTGTGTCAGCGCTCATCAGCTGTTTCTTAACAAGGGATTACAACAACAGAAAGCTATCCGGATAACTGAGAATAACCATCGGAACGTGCCCAATAAGAGAGAGAGACCTTAGCTTAGATATAAGGGGGGGTTTACATGGAGCTACATTGTTGATAACATTGCTTGATGGAATCGGAAGAAGTTTTCAAAATATTTTGAAAACCATACAACTCAGGTTGACAACATGGTTTTTTTTGCGTTCAAATGATCAAACACCGGTGGTTGTCAACAATGTTTGATGAAATGTTGTTCCATGTAACCCCTCTTATTAGATGAGCTTGGGCAAATACACAGGATCATGGGCGTAGCTACAGCGGTATCAGCCGTATCAATGCTACGGGGCCCCCGAGATAAAGAGGTATCCGTTATACAGAGGACACGACGACACCACAGTGTTCCAAAATGGAAATGATATCGCTTGTAGTCCTTATTTCTTGATTCGTGTGCTTCTTGCGAAAGCTTATGACCTGTTTACTTAATATTTCCTCAGTTCACGTACTTGTTTTAAGGGACCATAAAATAATAGCCCATAATTAAATATTTCTTTCAACTTTTTATGGAGCAGGCAAAACAGAAATTAACTTGTCACCTTTTTGGTATTGATTAGACACTAAAGAAATTAAACTGCTACTTTTGGCAGCTTAAAAAAGAACAAAAAGAATTAGTTGTTATAATTTTCTCTCTTGTCGAAAAGGGGCGTTACAGTATATAGTCCAGTCATGTTGTATTTTTGCCATGAAAATTGTGGGGTAGTTTTGATTTGTTCGCTTCTATATGTTTTCGGGGGTGTTGAATCCGAATATGAGGTTTGCCAACAAAATTTCGTGACGCAACATGGAAAAAAATGCAAAAATGCATTTTTTGGGAGTTTCTCACTAATGGCTCGAAAACTACCAACTATTCGAAAATAACATCAGAGTATCATTGAAAGTATGCACAATTTCCAATAAATCCCTCCATAAGTTTTATTTTTCTGCGACAACCCATTTGGACTCAAGCGGTAGTCGAAAATTGACGTATTTTTATTGTTTTCGAAAATTAACTCGAAAGCTCTAAGAAATTACTTTGTCAGGGTTGGCCGAGCACATGAGGACATGTGATGTGACAGGATGGCCGTGTCGCAGCGTGAGGTATATGAAATGCTAGGCATTGTCAACGTATGTGCCTAAGTGAAACCGGAGCATTAAGTAACTGGTGTATGTTCACCCCTGTTGGCCACTGAATGTAAACCCACAAGACGTCAACAGGTCGAGACTCGAGAGTATCGAACTGGACGACGTCTGGGTTTTTAAAATAGACGACGATCATTAAAGAAACGGACGACTGGCGGCAGTGAACAAAATAATTAAACTTGTGCTTTGGGATTGCTGCATTTCATTGGGAATAATCAATAAGATGAGCAAAGATTCTACATATGTATATTATGGTGGTCGTTATAAATTTTTTTTTTATTTTTATTTTTTTTATATTTGGATGGGGATAAATCAGGAAGTCCTAATTCAATTCAAAAATTCAAAATGTAAAGGCGGACAAAGTAGCGGGTATCAGCTTTGTAGTTAATAATAAAAGAAAACTCTTTCTTTTAATAGGCTATTAATTAGACCGGAAATGAGGGGTATAAAGGAACAATTACGTGCAAGGGTTTTAATTATTAATATGTTTGAAGATATAAAAATCTTTGATTTTTCTTATTTGTTTTTGTCATCTTTTCCTGCTTAAATTTTTTCATGAAATTTTTTAAATTATCCTTTTCGCTAGAAAAATATATTTTGAAAAAAAAGTTTTATGTGTTTAATTGTCAAATTCGGCTTAGTTTCCAAATTATAAAATAAATAGTTATACCAATAGTAGCATTTTCGGTTTTAAACATGTTTAACAAACATACTTATTCAATAACAAAAACCCTTGCAAGTAATTGCTCCTTTTTAAAAGGTCTATTTAATGGCCTATAAGCTTTTAACACTTCAGTTTCTTAGTTGTAGTGAGCTTAGAGCAAGCTGCAACCTACAATCAGAGGCTCATCATAAGTGCATGTGTTAGTGGTTAGTAAAAAAGGCAATCTAACACATGCATAATAATATACTAATAAATTAACAAAATTAAACAAAAAATCTATATACATACATACATAATTAAACAATATACAAAATATTTAAGTCATAGTTTCAAGAAGTTAAAACAATCACGACCGTGGAGCATTGGTTCGAAATACTTTCTTTAATGCCATCTTACTTATGTTATGCTTACAAAATATATACATAATATAATTCTTTATTGATTGTTTTGTCCGTTCGGCGGTTACAATCCTCGCGTTCCGATGCTTATTCGCTAGGCTATCTAGTTATCCCAAAAATTTTGAGATAACTTGAGTTGTTTTTGTGTCAGCGCTCATCAGCTGTTTCTTAACAAGGGATTACAACAACAGAAAGCTATCCGGATAACTGAGAATAACCATCGGAACGTGCCCAATAAGAGAGAGAGACCTTAGCTTAGATATAAGGGGGGTTTACATGGAGCTACATTGTTGATAACATTGCTTGATGGAATCGGAAGAAGTTTTCAAAATATTTTGAAAACCATACAACTCAGGTTGACAACATGGTTTTTTTTGCGTTCAAATGATCAAACACCGGTGGTTGTCAACAATGTTTGATGAAATGTTGTTCCATGTAACCCCTCTTATTAGATGAGCTTGGGCAAATACACAGGATCATGGGCGTAGCTACAGCGGTATCAGCCGTATCAATGCTACGGGGCCCCCGAGATAAAGAGGTATCCGTTATACAGAGGACACGACGACACCACAGTGTTCCAAAATGGAAATGATATCGCTTGTAGTCCTTATTTCTTGATTCGTGTGCTTCTTGCGAAAGCTTATGACCTGTTTACTTAATATTTCCTCAGTTCAGGTACTTGTTTTAAGGGACCATAAAATAATAGCCCATAATTAAATATTTCTTTCAACTTTTTATGGAGCAGGCAAAACAGAAATTAGCTTGTCACCTTTTTGGTATTGATTAGACACTAAAGAAATTAAACTGCTACTTTTGGCAGCTTAAAAAAGAACAAAAAGAATTAGTTGTTATAATTTTCTCTCTTGTCGAAAAGGGGCGTTACAGTATATAGTCCAGTCATGTTGTATTTTTGCCATGAAAATTGTGGGGTAGTTTTGATTTGTTCGCTTCTATATGTTTTCGGGGGTGTTGAATCCGAATATGAGGTTTGCCAACAAAATTTCGTGACGCAACATGGAAAAAAATGCAAAAATGCATTTTTTGGGAGTTTCTCACTAATGGCTCGAAAACTACCAACTATTCGAAAATAACATCAGAGTATCATTGAAAGTATGCACAATTTCCAATAAATCCCTCCATAAGTTTTATTTTTCTGCGACAACCCATTTGGACTCAAGCGGTAGTCGAAAATTGACGTATTTTTATTGTTTTCGAGAATTAACTCGAAAGCTCTAAGAAATTACTTTGTGTGACAAAATTTGAATTTTTGTCTGTTACATGAACCAAGATATACTTTTCTGACGGTCTTTGATAGGCTGAGCTCGAATCTGGCCTTGGAATTGCTCTAGCGCGTTACGTGTTTAAATATTCGATTCTAAAGATTTAAATAAGATGCACTTCTTATGCAAATTTGAAGTTATATTTTTTTCTCGAGGTAATTTTTTTCGAAAAAGTGTTTATGATCATTCTGAGGTATGAACATTTTACTTCAAAATTCTTTTTGAATCTTTCAAATACCCCCATTCGTCTTCGAGAAATCGCTGGTTTTCGTCTTACTACCTAATTTGAAAAATCAAGTCGATTTGTGCTCAAAAGGGCAAATTGTGGGATTTTTGAATTAGGTAGTAAGACGAAAACCAACGATTTCTCGAAGACGAATTGAGTTATTTGAAATATTCCAAAAGAATTTTGAAGTAAAATGTTCATACTTCAGAATGACCATAAACATTTTTTCGAAAAAAATTACCTCGAGAAAAAAAAATAACCCCAAATTTGTATAAAAATGCATTTTTTTTGTTTAAATTTTTAGACTTGAATATCTCAAAAACGTGACGTGATAGAGCAACGGCCAGATTCGAACTCAGCGCATCAAAGACCATCAGAAAAGTATACCTTGGTTACAGACAAAAATTCAAATTTTGTCACATAAAGTAATTTCCAAGAGCTTTCGAGTGGATTTTCGAAAACAATTAAAACACTTCTATTTTCGACTAGCGCTTGAGTCCAAATGGGGTGTCACAGAAAAAAACCTAAAATAGGGATTTATTGGAAATTGTGTATACTTTCAATGGTACTCTGATGTAATTTTCGAATAGTTGGTAGTTTTCGAGCCATTAGTGAAAAACCCTCAAAAAAATACATTTTTGCATCATTTTTTGCATTTTTTCCATGTTGCGTCACGAAATTTTGTTGGCAATCCTCAGATTCGGATTCAGCACCCCCGAATACATAATGGAGCAAACAAATCAAAACTACCCCACAATTCACTCGCAAAGAGCCTTTTTGAGCACAAATTGACTGGACTAATAGGCCAAGAGCCGGGTACTTTTTTTCTGCAATTTATTACTGAACCGATTTTCTTGATGGAATATGTTCAGGAGTGGCTCCCGGAATTCCAGTTGATGGGCTGGGGAGGTGCGAGCGTCAGCCACCATCTTGGAAAACGCGTTTTATCAAATATCTCGGGAATCGTGCATCGTACAAATATAATAGTAAATTTTTTGAAAGTTTATATCCCATTCTTTTATTTGTTTTTCAAAATCAAGCTGTTGGTACAGGTAAAATAGTAAAATGTGTACCATCATGAAAATTTGTGAAAACGTTTCATGTGTTGTGAGAATGAAAAATCAAAAGAGTTTATAAAAATATTTCACATGGCAGGGTGTTTTTTTTAAGGGGAGAGATGGGGAAATTGTATCAAACAGAAAAATTAACTTTGGTGTAACCTAAGCATATGACACATGTTTTTAGAGTAGTTTTGTATGCTGAGTCAAATGACATCAAAATTTAGTCGATACGGCCTCCGTGAAAAAAGTTATTGTCATTTTTATGTAACGATAACTACATCGATACCTTCCCGTAAGAATGTATTAAGCGACATTTTCAAAATTTTAAATTAAAATTTAAAAAACTTCTTGCTTAGTTATTAATTTGTGTATTTTGTTGTAGTAAACAGATTTTTAAAGGGATTTTGAGTTGAAAATCTTGTGCCAAATGTTTTTATTCCATCAATTACACAATAAAATTACTAAACAAGAGTTTTTTTTAAATGCCTTTAAATTTTTTTTAAATGTCGCTTAATACATTCTTACGACTAGGTATCGACATTTTCAGTATAAAGGTTAAATATTACCGAAAACTAGTTGAAACTTGCCATCAATGGTTCATTTGTCATGAAAATCAATAATTAGAAGAGTCTATAAAAAATATCTGTTGTTAAAGGGTGTTTTTTTTTTTGAGAGTTGGGGTAGTGTTGGGATTATTACCATAAATACTGTGACAACAATGGTGCACCCCTGAGATTTTGTTAAATTGTGAAATGTTTAAGGTGGCTGCCAGGAAAACTGCTGACACACCTAGGCCAGAATAGGCCCATTGTGATACCACATAAGGACTGCGAGGTGATCCTCACTAATTAAACCAATTGGAGCTTTTAATAAAGCGATGGAGACTGTAAATGTCGATTTTATTTAAATCACTTAGATCGTCAAAGAAAAAACGCAGGACATGAGCAAAGAAGATGTGGGATAGGTTCTTCCTCTTCTGATATGGACTAACAGAATGATGAATCAAAAGAGTCAATAGAAATATTTTGCTGGAAAGGGTGTGTTTTTTCAAGATAGGGGGAAGTGTGTGGTTATTTTTGAAAAATATGTAAAAGGATGGCACCTTCAAGAAACTTGGTAAAAGTGTTTCATTAACTATAGACTCTTCTTATTATTGCTTTTCATGACAAATGAAACAGTGATGCCAAGTTTCATCGATGAACCAGTATTTTCTACTGGTTTCCGGTAATATTAATATGTTCAACTTTTAAACTGAAAATAAAGTCATCCTAACATAAAAATTACAATAACAAGGTCATTTGATTCAGCATTCAAAGCTTCCTTAAAAACTTGTGTCATAGGCTGTTGCACCAAAGTTAATTTTTCTGTTTGATACACCATAACTACCCCCCCTCCCTTTCAAAAAAACACCCTTGTATGTGAAATATTTGTTTAGACTCTTTTGATTTTTCATTCTAATAATACATGAAACGTTTTCACCAAGTTTCATGATGGTACTATTTTTTTTGTTTTATTTATCCTATTTTACCTGTACTATGTTGTTGTTAAAAGTTTTTGAGAAATTAAATTTTGAAATTCAATATATTTTTGAAAACAATTAACTTGAAAAGAATTCACAATTTTATTGCGATGCTACTTGAGGAATATAAACACGTTGAAGGTTGAGTGGGAACTAGTTTATTGTTCTCATTCTTATACTAACTTAGGCTATAATTAATCGACTACTTATACTACTATACTAATACTAAATAATACATTTGTATGTGCATAACACTTCTTTCCCTTTTTAATTAAAATTATATATCAATTCATTAATGTATCTATACATAAATTTTCTTCCATTCGGTTTTTAATTCAAATTCCATTTAAATTCATTTAAGTAATTAAGTACTGTTTTTCTTTCATTTTCAATATTTGTAATTTACGTTTTTCTTTTTAGTTCTCTTAAATCGTCTTGTTTGTATAACGTCACTTTTTGAATGTTCGTTTGGTGGGCTATCATCCTGTAATAATTCTTGTCTACTTCGTTTTTGACATCGCATTTCTTCCTCCTCCATTTTTTGTTCAAAAGGAACTCTTATGTTTGGAGAAAACCTCACTTGCTTAACATGATAGGCCTTTTTTAGATCTCCTATATGTGTCACCCTTTCGTTACCATTATTCATTTTAATTTTAAATACACTTTTACTTATCTTCATAATAATCTCAGCTAAAACATAATTAACATAAGTTTTGTGAACATTCCTGTATCTAACAATTTCATTTGGTACAAATTTGTCTTCATTTTTAAAAACATCTACTTTACAATTTTTTTTAACTTTATTTACATTATTCTGGTTGATATTTGGTTTAATTTTTGGAGTTCTTAATACATTTTCCCTTTTTGTTTTCAAAATTAATTGACTTAATACAGTATTTGGTCTATATTTAAATAAAAGTTCCGCTGGTGATTTTTGCGTTGTTGTGGCAAATTGTCAATTTTCCACTGCATTGGTAAATTTTTTGTTTTCTTATCAAGTAGAAACTTTTTTAAAGAATTTTTAAACGTTTGGACTGCCCTCTCGGTGAGTCCGTTTGATTGCGGATGATACGCTGGTGATTTTAAGGCTTTGATTGAATTTTTGTCACAGAATTCTTAAAATTCATGGGACGAAAAGGGTTGACCATTATCCGTCACAATTTCCTTTGGCAAACCGAAATATGCAAACAATGTTCGCAAAGTTGCTATTAACGATTGAGACGTGGTGCGATTCAACACTTTTACATCCATAAACTTGGAAAATGCATCAATTATGACTAACATATTAAAACCCTCTAGATGACAAAAATCCATGTGGATCCTCTCAAAAGGCTCGTAAACTGTCGGCCCCGGATTTAAATCTGCTGATATTTTTTTCTTTTCAGACATAGCACAAATTTCACATTCTCTTATATACCATTCTATATCTCGATCCATACCCATCCACCAAACATATCCTCTACCTAGTTGTTTCATTCTGACACTTCCAATATGACCGTCATGTAAATAACCCAATATCTGAGACTTAATGCCCTCTGGAATAATAATTCTCTCACCATAAAACACACAACCGTTTTCTGCGGATAAAGACTCGATTTTAGTTAAATATTGTTTTATATTATTCCGTTCATAATGATTCTCTGGGATTCCATGCATAACAAATTTGTACAATTTATTTAAAGTTTCATCTTTTTGCGTAGCCTCTGCTATATTCTCTAACTTAATAGGAAGTTCATTTGACACATTAAACCAATTTATAAATTGTTCATCCCCTGTGCCTTATTCTAATGGAAATCTGGACAACGCATCGGCATTCTGCATTCTACTGCCAGAACGGTATTTCACCTCGTAATCATACATAGATAGTTCTACAGACCATCTTTGCAGACGACTTAGTGCGATTGTCGTATTGCCTTTTTAACCATTAAATATCTCTTACAACGCCTTATGGTCAGTACAAATAGTAAAATGCTTTCCGTAAATATATTTATGAAACTTGCGTACGGAAAACATTATGGCTAGTGCCTCTTTATGGGTTTGTGCGTAACCTCGTTCCGCTTTGCTCAACGTGCTCGAAACAAAAAACACTGGGCGCTCTTGCCCGTCAATAATATGTGATAAGACACCACCGACGCCATATGGACTAGCATCACAAATAACAACTATCGGAAGATCGGGGTTATAGTGAGCAAGCAATTTGTTTTCCAGGAGAAATTTCTTACTCTTCTGAAAAACCCTTTCACAACTTTCTGTCCATTTGAACGGCATATTTTCCTTCTTCAACGCCACCTGACAAATGTGGAACATAACGAGAGTAATATTGTAACAATCCTAAATAAGATCTGAGCTTGCTTTCTGAGTCTGGTGAAGGAGCAGACCAAATTGCTTCAATTTTCCGTAAATTGGGACGAATACCTTCCGCACTAATCCGGTGTCCCAAATATTCCACTTCACTTTCAAAAAACTTACATTTGACACCATTGACTCTAACGTTAAACTCTTCTAGTCTCTTTAAAACAATCTCTATATTTTCAAGGCACTCCTCCATGGTATCGCCAGCTATCAAAACATCATCCATATACGCCCTAACCTTGTCAATGCCAAGCAAAATTTGATCTATTACCTTCTGAAATTCGGCAGGAGCTATACTCACTCCAAAGGGTAACCTATTGTAACGATACAAACCCTTGTGCGTTATAATCGTAAGGTATTCTTTCGACCTATCACTAACAGCCAATTGCTGATAAGCTCCAGCAAAATCCAGCACACAAAAGAATTTACCACCAACCAACCGATGCCAGCAAATCTTCTATAGGTGGAAGTGGGTAAAACAAAGGTTGAATAAATCTATTGATCGTGACTTTACAATTCATGCATATCCGCAAATTTTCATCCCTCTTCACAACTGCCACAATCGGAGTTGCCCATTTACTATGCGTTACTGGTTCCATAATACCTATTTTACATAACCTATCGAGTTCATCTTCCACCTGTTTCTTCATCCCGTAAGGCACTGTATATCCCTTTAAAAAAACCAGCGTAGTCTCTGGCATTAATTTTATCTCTACCTTGAAATTTTTGATCGGTTCACTAAAATCACCCGAAAAGACTTTCTTATATTTCTCTTTAAGAAAATTGACTAAATATTCTTTGTTTTTCATACTAAAATTCATTGAATTCACACACGATTCATTTGTTGCCATTCCGATTTTGTTTTGATTTTTACTAAATGACCTTCGCCAATCAGGATAAATCACGTCAAGCCAATTTCTGCCCAACAATGGACGAAAATATTTGTTTGTTCTTAAAATCACCAGACGTAAATCCTAAAATCTTTTTACCTTGTTAGGATCCTCAACTTTAACTGCAACAGCACCAACCACATCAACTCTTTCTCCCGTTACCACCTGTAAAATTTTAGAGCACTGTATTAAATCAATATTCTGAAAATATTTTACATAATCATTCAAATGAACTACCGAAGCACAAGCTCCACAATCTACTTCAAAATCAATAAATATATTATTTGCACATACTTTAATAACTAAAAACTTAATCTATTTATGTATCCAATGTTCAATGTGTTTTCTTCTGTTTCATCGTCTTCGCCTCCACTTAGGGCTTTTATCTGCTTTGTATGTCTATTTTCGTATTGTCCGTTACTTGTAGCCGCTGCTGCATTGCATTCGCGAGCGAAATGTCCCCATCGTTTACATCGATAACATTGATAACGGTTGGACTCCCTTGAAAAACTTCTTGCTCTTTCTCTTCCTCCGTCTCTGCTGCCGCTATTTTGACGATAGTTTTTAGATCTACGCTGATCATACTTTCTATTTCTCGTTTGTGAATTCCATGTGCTCTTGTTGGCAGGTGAATGACGGCGTGATGGTCTGAAAATTGACTGCAAATTGTTAGCTGGATTCATCAACTTCATTTCACTCTCGGTCATCTCCATCGTTGTTGCTACGTCCTGGGCTTTTTCAAAGGTTAATTTTGCCTCGTTCAATAAGTGCTCCTGTATTTTTTCACTCTTCGGGCCACACACAAATTTGTCCCTTAGTGATTCCTCCAAAAACTGGTTGAAGTCGCAGGTTTTCGCAGGAAATTTCAGCTCAACTACATAATCTCCTACTGATTCGTGTTGTTTTTGATCTCGCTTATAAAATTTAAAGCGTTGAGAGATAACGTTGGTTTTTGGCTCGAAATAATCAGATAATTTCTGAACGATTTCGTCGTACTTTAATGTAGCGGGATCTGTCGGAGCCACGAGGGAGTTGAGAATCTTATATACATAGTTCTCCTCCAGCCATACTTATGAAGAATGACACTTTGTCATCGTCCTCGGTAATCCTGTTTAGTTTAAGGAGCTGAACCATGCGCTGCTGATATAATTTAAAATCGTCTCCCATATTGAAAAATTCGATGTTCCCCATTAAAGCCGTTGTGGCCATTGTACTGACATTTGGTTTTGACTCAGGCATATTTTTACGCGCTACAAATTAAATGTATTTTAAAGTCGAATTTTAACTTTTAAACCGTACTTTATTTTATTTTATTTTTTTTTATTCTCTATCCTCGTCGCCATTTATTACGATGCTACTTGAGGAATATAAACACGTTGAAGGTTGAGTGGGAACTAGTTTATTGTTCTCATTCTTATACTAACT
The DNA here is from genome assembly GCA_963921185.1 of Dasysyrphus tricinctus. Lineage (NCBI taxonomy): Eukaryota > Metazoa > Arthropoda > Insecta > Diptera > Syrphidae > Dasysyrphus > Dasysyrphus tricinctus. Next base: position 111,460,244 of record OY992531.1, on the reverse strand, counting down.
TAGGCTATAATTAATCTACTACTTATACTACTATACTAATACTAAATAATACATTTGTATGTACATAACAAATTTGAACATATTCCACCAAGAAAATCAGTTTAGTAACAAATTGCATTATGAACTTCCTTTTTTTGCTCTGGATTGCAAAAATTTAATGTTTTAATAACAATCAGTCATTTTTTTTTTACAAATATTGTAAGTCTGTTTTTAAATAAAAAGGGCGTGGTAGTTGGTGAATTTTTGTATGACCAAGATTATAACAAAACGTATTTTACGTGGAATAAAAAACAAATTTCACGTTCTCAGCTCTTTTGAGAAAGGAAATAAAGTGATTTTAAGATTAAAATGACAGCACTGAGCACACATGAGAAAGGAAATAAAGTGATTTTAAGATTAAAATGACAGCACTGAGCACATTACATTTTTTCAAATCAAATTACAATATCTCCTTCTCCTAACGTTACAGGAAGTAGCAGCTGCAATTTTAAATATTGTTTAACAAGTAGCTAGTAAGGCTAAAATATGATATTTTATCAGCGCGATCTAGCGAGACTTTTTTTTAGCTCTATTAAAACCTCAAAAACTCTTAGAGCTCTTATATTTTTCTTATTCAATTTTGTTTTAATTTACTAACACATAAAACAAGCACGTTTATAATATACAGGGTGTCCCGGACCTGAGTGGAAGTATCTCAGGGTGTGATTCCTGGGTATATTCTAAAAAAAATTGCATGGGGGGAAAGTTTTATATCCCCTCCCAGAGGCAGGGGGGGGGCAGTTTCTGAAACAACTTTAAATGCAAAAAAAAACATTAAAAATCAACAAAAACACATCTAATAATGTGCTATAGTTTTTTTGAAAGTTAGTACTCCATTCTTGCATTTGGTTTATGAATCAAGTTGTTTAAGCGAATAGTTTTTGAGAAATTAAATTTCAAAGTTGTAACAAGCAACAATTTCTGCAATCAATACGATATGTATTATTATGAATTTTTATTTTATTATATAAAGCTTCTCATAAAATATGTAACGAATATATAAAAAAAACAATAACCTGGTCACCCTAAAACAAATAAATACCAAATGAGTAACTTAAAGTTTCACTCAAATTCATTTAACTCAAAAGCACACTCAAAACATAAACGAAAGCTCTCTGTCAAACGATATAAATAGACTTGCTCTGATCATAATATTCGGATTCTGTTCTGGTATCTTCGAATGCGAAGTTCTTCGAGCGTCCACTAGAAGGTACCAACAGGAGCATGAGCAACACATATGGGTGTTGTTCATGTCATTCGCTCTGTGCGAAGGTCCATGACCGTCCACGGGGAAATGGTATGAACAGCCGAAGTATGTGTGTTTCTTTCCTCTTTTATCTAGGCGTAAACCTATATTTATGGTGGCTCGCTGTGCCAACGTGCGAAGGTCCACGACCGTCCACTTATACACGGAAAGCCATTTTAAATATAAAGCCACATATACATACATATCCTTTTGATGCGTTTTGAAAAACAGAGTTGCCAGTCTTAATTTTTTTTAGTAAAATTAAATAAAGTTATAATTATTATTATAATAATGTAAATAAAGACCAGAGTTACCACCTCTGTAATTTAGTTTAAGTTTTAATATTCTTTTAAGAAAATAAAGTTTGTCACAGATGATTTTTAATGAAAACAAATAAAACTGGTTCTTTTATTGCTTTATTGGAACATTTGCTTAGCTGCCCACTCAACGTGCACTGCGGTTCTCGGACAGCATGCGCGTGGTGGAGAGAAAAGCAAAGCGGCGTTTTAATGAATTAGTTCTTTCCTACAGTATTTGATTAACCTACGAGAACTACCGACACGACAACAACCCCGTGCTACCCCGCATTACATTGGCACCCAACTTGGGGCATTTCCCGTGTTACAAAGTCAATTTTTTTTTAAATTGTGATTTTTTTTTCTTAAGTCGATATTTTTCAAAATTTTACGTAATTAAGTGCTGTTTTAGTATTCAACATTCAATGCCTTTATTATTTTTGAGTCCATTACCGAAAATAAATGTAAAAATCTTTCTTAGTTTTTGAAAAATTAAGAAAAAACAAAAGGTACTTTTCCCAAATAAGCCCGAAAAAAAGAATTTATTCATGAATTATCCATTATTTAATCCTTTTTTCGGGCTTTTTCGGTAAAAGTACCTTTTGTTGTTCCTAATTTCTCAAAAACTACGAAAGGTTTTTACATTTGGTGTTCGGTAATGGACCAAGAAATAATGGGGGAATTGAATATCGAACACAAAAACAGCACATAATAACGTAAAATTTTGAAACATATCGACTTAGGAAAAAAAATCACAATAAAAAAAAAATTGACTGAAATTTAATTTCTCAAAAACTATTCGCTTAAACAACTTTATTTAAAAACCAAATCCAAGAATGGAGTATAAGCTTTCAAAAAAACTATAGCACATTATTAGATGTGTTTTCGTTTGTTTCAGAAACTGCCTCAGGGAAGGATTTCATCTATACACACTTTTTCCCTCCGACCAATATGCATTGAAATAAATCGATGTAAAAAAATGTACGTCAAATTTTACACCTGTTCGTCACGTGTTTAGGTAGGCAGACAAACGGCTAATGGTTCAACACCTTAAAGGCTATTACTGATTTGACTTACAAGTTCACGCAAATGACTTGACGTGTTATGTCGTTGCTCTCAGTACTCAGTCTATAAGAATCTGTTGTAAACTGTTTCTTTATGAATAATTTGTGAGATATAAAGGGGAAGTATGATTAGTATTTGTTGTTAAATGAATAAAGCCATAAACATGAAAATAAAGAAATAAAATAGTAGACAAAATTTAGTATAATTACATCAAAAACTACAATTTCAAGCTATAGATATAATTTTATTGCGAGGAACTAAAATTAATATTATAGTGGGGCTGTTAGTGAGACCAACTTTTCATTTTAGCTTTAGTATACAAATAGTTCATATTCTAACTTTACTTTTAAGAAGTGTTGCCAAGGTGGCAAGGTGATTTGGAACGATATTTTACAAAGTTTTCAAAAAGTCAGTAAAGTTTTGCAAAGCGAAGACGTGCGCTGACATGCGCGAATTTGTATAGATCATTGTCCGATCCACCGGAGAAAATGCGTGATAATTTCGACACTATTGAAATGCGCTCTAAAGAACTTCTACCTGATGGCAGCTACATGATTACACGAAAATGAATTCGCAAAAAAATGGCTAACGATGGTAATGCTCCCGATGTAGATTTAAGTCCGAAGGATAAGTTTCGAAAAAGCTTTTTATATTATTATCGGTAAGTTAAGAATACCTACAAATGGATTCCAGAGGTAATAAAATATATAGGGAAATTTCTGAACGATTTGATTTTCTTTGCCTAAGCAATGAAAAAGTCAACGTTCTAGCCAGTGCCCAGCGTTTGGTGTCAAATTATCCGGAAGATTTAAATTCAGAACTTGCTGACGAGTTAATACAATTCCATCGTTATGTGATGCATAAAAATGGCAATAATTTAAAATTTTTAAATCAAGCTAATTTATATAAGATTATGTGGGAAGATAAAATTACATTAGTGTTTCCGAACGTAGACACGGCATTACGTTTATTTTTAAGTCTGATGGTGACAAATTGTTCTGCGGAAAAATCATTTAGTCAATTAAAACGCTTAAAAAGTCCTTGTCGAACAATGATAATGCAGGAAAGACTTGATGCACTATCTCTGCTCTGTATTGAGAGTGATTTGCTTCATGAAATAGATTTCGATGAACTTATAAAAGACTTCGCTGCTAAAAAAACAAGAAAACAATATTTCAAAAATTAGGTACAAAAATCTGTAAAAAAAAGTCGTATACGTATGTAAATATTCTTGTAACTACCATTATAAATACAAATAATTTTAGATTTATGGAATTCGTTGTAATTTGTTTTCTTAAGTATCTAATTTTGTATGTAGTAAACCATACAATACCTATAAGAGAATATATGCAAAGAGGGCACCATTTACTCTTCAGGCCTAGGGGCCAAAAACTTATATTAAACCTGAAAAAAAAAGTAACACCTGCAAACAAAACCATAAAACTTACCTGTGTCTGTATATTCACCTGGAAAATTAAAGACAATAGACTCACCTGAAGTAACTAAACTAATATCTTCCATTTTATCGTCTCTGGATAGCAGTCTGTAAAGTGAATACTCACCTGTGACCATCAATGGAACAGCGGATTTCCTTGTGTTAAGTAAATTTATCCTCAGTGTACCTACCATATTCCGACTGCCCTATTCGTGTTCTCCCACCCCCTCGCTCCTATTGTGTCAGGTGTTCCGTTTGGTGTTTAATGAATCGATGAGTGGAAGAACAGTACAAGTGCCAAATTAAAAATGTAAGAAAAACAGGCATAACTTCTTATTGCTCAGACAAAAAATAGATTTTTTGGTATGAAAATGTAAAAAGGATTGCTCATGATTGGAAAGTTTAAAATTTCATTTTTAAAAACATTTGTTTAAGCCAATAACCAAGTTATTGTAATTTTTCTGCAATGGCGCTTGTACTGTTCTTCCACTCACCGATTCTATTTAAGTGATAGTATAAGAAAAAAAAAAAGTAAATTAAATTTAATACAGTGTGGTCAGTAAATTTCTTCTAAAAGTACTTGAGAGTGCTAGGATGCCTTATGGCCCTAGGCTCAATGATAGGAAAATCCCTATGCACACCTCCGCGTGGTAGAGGGCGGGTAATGCTAACGTGCAGGGGGACCGAATGGATGCCGGGATAAGCAGACAACCCAGCGATGCTGGTCAGGTCACAAACTTGTCCTCGGGATGGTTAAAAGCCCCCTTAAGGCGGATGAACTGCAGATGGCGGTCAACGACATGATAGTCTGGTGGCGGAGGAGCTTTTTTTGTTAAAGGGCCAACGGCAGCAGCAGGTAGCGTCTGTTACCCATATTGGGCGGCTACAAAAGGCGTCTGTTTTCCCATAGTGGGCGGCCTCGAGCAGTTATGTGTTTGACCATACAAAAGGCGGGTGTGCCTGTCAAATCTGAGCTTATGTATGTTATTAATCATATCTCGGAAAACACCATGGTGGAAGGATATATGCAAATACATGAACTATGACAACAAATGGAAATGAGTCCCCAAGAGGTAATCTTTTTATGGAAAATCCTTCTGCAGCTTCGGTTGCAGTAAACCGCACATCGGATTTGGGGGTGCGGCATCTTTCATGTACGAGCGTCAATCAAGACGCCATAATAATAAATGAATCGTTGACAAATAGAAGAAATCTTTCAAGAAGCGCAAATGTTACTTTTGGCTACCGCATACGTACGAAAATCGGAGCATGGAACGTTCGATCCTTGTACAGCGATGGTAGATACGAGCAGGTTGAGCGTGAAATGCTTCGCCTAAAGATCAGTATCCTGGGCATAAGCGAAACTAAGTGGAGAGGAAGAGCTGAATACAGATCAGACACTGGACAGACGAGAATGCTGTATTCCGGCGAAGATGAAAGAGAGGGTGGCCAAAGACTGCATGGTGTCGGAATTATGTTGAACGAAGAAGCGAGGCGTAGTTTGATCTCCTGGGCGCCCATTTCTGGGAGATTAATGACAGCAAGGTTTCGTTCAAAAATTCGTAACGTCACAATAATTCAGTGCTACGCCCCCACAAATGAAGCGACAGAGGAAGACAAAACCGCGTTCTACACTCATCTTAACTCGGTTTACAGTAGTGTTCCGAGAGCCGACATCATAGTCGTTATGGGGGACCTTAATGCCCAAGTCAGTTCAGACAATTACGGACTGGAACGCGTGATGGGAAGAAATGGCTTGGGGTCACGGAATGAAAATGGTGACTTGCTTGTCGATTTTTGTAACGCGAATCGTCTTGTGATTGGTGGGACTGTATTTAAGCATAAGACGTGCAACAAAATTACCTGGGTGCATCCAGATGGTCAAGCCGAAAACCAAATTGATCATATCATGATTCAGCAGCGATGGAGGAAGTCTATGTGTGATGTCCGGAGTATAAGAAATGCCGATGTGGGAAGCGACCACCATTTGGTTCTGATGAGTCTCAAACTACGAACCGCTGCCGTACAAAAACCAGCGCAGGATGCAGCAAGGAGCTCAAAATTCATTACTAATGCTTTGAATGACCCCAACATATGTCGAAACTATGTCACCACCCTTAACGACAGAGCCTCGTCATTAAACGGAATCCAGCATTCAACAATTGATGAGATGTGGGGTGAAATTAAAAGTGTTTTTATGGAGGCTGGATCTGAAACTGTACCCAAGCGAACCAGACGTAGAGACTCTTGGATATCCCAAGACACCTGGGATAAGATCGAACTTCGCAAATCGTTGAAAATCCAAATAAATGCCGAAGCAGATATTCAACGAAAGGCTGACTTGCGAAGAGAGTACCGCATTGCACATAAGATGGTCTATCGTTGTGTGAGACGTGACAAGAGGGTAAGGTTAGATGGACTCGCAGATAATGCGGAAATCGCTGCCAGAAGAGGAGATATCCGGGAATTGTACCAAATAGCCAAAGATGTGATCGGGAAAAAAAGCAACACGAATCATCCTGTAATGGATGTGGATGGCACACTTTTGGTATCAATTGAGGATCAGCTTCGTAGATGGAAGGACCATTTTTGTGCCCTGCTAAATGAGAATTCAGTTGAGCAGAGTGCTGAAGTGCCCCAACTAAACGAGATGCGCAGGTCCTATAGGGGTATTGACATCGAACCCCCGTCAGAATCGGAAATCCTTACATCAATAAATCTCCTCAAAAAAAACAAGGCAGCTGGACTGGACGGAATACCAGCTGAATTCCTGAAAGCCGATCCCGTAACAGCGGCTAGTATTTTACATCTGTTGATACAAAGCATTTGGGAAAACGAATGCTATCACAGGGATTGGAAGGATGGTGTGATTGTTAAGTTGCCAAAGAAAGGTGACTTCAAGAATTGCAACAATTGGCGTGGGATCACCGTTTTGTCCGTTTTCCCAAAACTAATGGCAACCATCATTCTCGAGCGAATAAAGGATAGAATCGAGTCTACACTCAAGAGGCATCAAGCTGGCTTCCGCAGTGGTCGATCATGTGTCGACCATATCAACACCCTGCGTATCGTCCTCGAGCAGTCGATGGAATTTCAATCACCGCTTTACCTCATGTTCGTGGATTTTGAGAAGGCCTTTGATCGAGTTAACCGAGAATGTTTATGGGGATCGTTGCTTGGTAGAGGAATTGTTGGTACAGCTCTGAGCGACAGGGCATTCAGTGGAGACCGTTCGAAGAGCTCAGTCATTTAGACTATGCCGATGACATATGTCTACTGGCAAATAACATCAGTGGGCTGAACGGGATGTGCCAAACGCTGCAAGTGAAGGGAGAGTCGAGTGGTCTAAGAATAAACAGCAAAAATACAAAAATAATGCTCACAGGCCGCTCCACACAGCAGCGTATTATTCTACAGGAGACGCCAGTTGAAGTAGTGGAACAGTTCAACTACCTTGGCAGTATTGTTTCTGCAAACGGTGGTACGGATCTGGACGTTAAAAGTAGAATGAATAAAGCTCGTGCTGCCTTCGGTACCCTGTCCCCAATTTGGAAATCAAGTCAAATCTCCTTACGCACTAAGTTGAGATTCTTCGAATCCAATGTCAAATCCGTGCTGTTATATGCTTGTGAAACCTGGAAAGTCACATCTACTATTTCGAAGATAATGCAGGCTTTTGTGAATCGCTGTCTTCGCCACATCCTAAAGATTCGCTGGCCACAAATAATATCAAATGAGGAATTGTGGCGCAGGACAAGACAAGAGTGGCTGGACGTCGACATAAGAAAGCGTAAATGGCGTTGGATTGGGCACACACTGAGGAAACCAAACGATGAAATTGCAAAGCAGTCCTTTGAATGGAATCCTCAGGGTGCACGGCGGGTTGGAAGACCAAGAACAACATGGAAATCAACTGTCTTAGCGGAAGCAGAATCCCAGAGAAAGTCGTGGCCACAGCTTAAGTACCTTGCAGCAGACCGTGAAGGATGGAGACGTTTTGTTGACGCCCTATGCCCCAGCCGGGGTTACAGGACACGATGATGATGATGATGTGGCCAGTAAATATTAGGTTCATTTGATCAAATTAAAAAACAGAAAATTAAATTTGCTAATTTATATTACGAGTATTAAATAAAAAAAAGAGAGAAAAGAAAAATAATTACAAATTAAATCGAAAGAGAATATGGTGCTAAGTTATTCCAACTAACCCTCAACCAAAAACCAAAACAAAATTCGAATTCTTTTTTTTCACCAATGCGTCAACGGCTAGAAAGTAGCCAAAACAATAAATATCATCATCTCCAATGTGGTGCACTACCTTGGCGGATCTCAGAGTAAGTTTTTTTGCTTGTTTTTATTTTGAACACATCTATATGATTTTTTTTGTTGATTTGGTTTGGGTGATTGAAAATTGAAGTACCTGCTTATATTTTACCTACCTTGACATGCTATATTATTATATAATAAAATTAAAGTAGCAATATCACATCTATGCAAAAAAACAGGAAACAAACCTGAATCTACCTTTATAAATATATCTAGCTATAAAAACAATGAAATAAGATTGATTAAACAAAAGCACAATTCAAACAGTACATGCATACATATGTATATAATATAAATATAAATACAATTTAAAACCTACCTTAATTTTTTTTATAAATACAATTTAAAACCAACCTATATTTTTTTTTAAAATACAATTTAAAACCTACTGAAGTAAATCAGCCAAGTAGAAGACTTACCATTAAGGATTGGACTTGTTGAATTATTGATTCAAAATAGCTTTTTATGGCCTTTAGTCCTACAACGAAACGCCAATTTGTAGGACTAAAGGCCATAAGAAGCTATTTTGAATCTACATTTTTTTCCCACATAAGGAGGGAAGACGAGATAGAATGAGGACTGGGTAAGCTGGAATTAATCATAAGGCTAGGGGCTACTGCGCAAACCTGGAGGACGCAGTAGCCATGGAGGTATCACTGAGATACAAGGGTGGGCTAAATCCTCCGGAGGGTCATTAACATCTTTGACCCTCCCCCCCTATAGGGATCACACCCCCACATTTTTGGACGATTTCGGGGTTCAGTTTTTTTTTTAAACCTATTTTCTTTTTTTACGACATTTAACTGGCATGAAGTCGTAACGACTGTCCAGTGCTACGGTGGCCAGAACCCCCCCGACGAGCTAGGTTGAGCTTTATGAAAGCATGCCAAGCTGCCGTAGCCTGGACACCCTCTCCTTCCTGCTGCCCGGATCAGCCTCATGCTCCTGTAAGCATGGGGTTTGTAACGGTGGTAAAAGAGGGAGAGGTTAGGATTCTCAGATTGGACTGTGGGCTTGGTTGTTCCTCGCTTTTTACGACGTATGCCATAGTTCCAGTTTGAAAATCCTGCCGATAACACCTCGGATTTGTTACATGTTTTTACGTGTATTTAAGTCATCACTCTCCCAGCCATTTTTATTTCTGACAATTTCAATTTTAGTTTGTTGTTGTTTTTACGCTCACAGCCATTTTTACTTGCGATTATAGGTACTATAAGGCAAGTTTTGGATTCGTGCAAAAAAAAATTTTGAGATAACAATCAAACATGATATTACGATGATAGAGAACACCAAAAAAGTGGGTGGCACAATTCTGTCTGTCTGTCTGTCAGTCTGTCTGTCTGTCTGTTCGTCTCAGGCGCGGATCCAGGATTTCGTTCAGGGGGGGGCAATTTTCGTGAGTTTCCAAAATCTTGATGAGTTCTACAGAAAATTTGAGTACACTTCATACAGCTCTACACGTCTGGTCACACAAAGCAATGTGAGTTGATGAGTTTGAAATTTCAAGAAAGCAAATAAGCTTTTTCATAACTGCGACAGTTCTCGAACATAGGGTACTCTGAACTTTGTGAAATGAATTTTTGCGGTTTGTAGCTATAGCATGGTGTCCTTACAGCGTTTTTGAGTTCCCCCTTGATCTGCGTAACTCTAAAATTATGTTCGGAAAACATAATGGTACAGTGGTATGTTCCTAATCAGACACCTGACGTTCGAGTTCAAGCGAAATTTCCAGCCTCTTCTTTAGCTGGCAACCTAACCTAACCTTGCTTGTAAAAGGACGTTTCGAGAACGTCATCAGCGTCAAAATGCGTTTTGCAGAATGTTCTCAAACGCAAACTGCAAAAGTCTGCATTGTGTTCGATAATGCATTCGAAAACATCATGTGTGGTGCAATTCTGCGGTCAAAAATCGAGTTGGAAACAAAAATATTGAGAAGCCGGAGAACGTGTTCATAAACGTAAAATGCGTTTGCAAGAAAATTGAAAGACGTTGATAAAAAGATTTTGTGCAAAATAACCATTGCTATATAGATCGAAACCGAGAGGAACCGTATCGTTTGCTCAGATGCCTTCGTCCATCAATACAAAACCAAACTTTCCGACATTTAAATAAAACACAATGTGGAAAATTCAAAGAAAATACCACTCTTTACTAAAACTTTCCGTCCGACCTTCTCGATTGTGACTAACTTTCGTTATACATTTCATTAACAATATACTAAGCATTCGTTAAGTTTTAATATAAATGTTTCATATAAGCTCAAAGCATCGACTACGGAGTTTCCAGACTCATGTAGTTCGATACAATAGCAATATTTGCGTCGAAAAATGGCAATCATTTGACAATCGAATTGACGAAACAACTATCCTGTCCTTAGGTATAAAAGTTCCATCAAACTTCTCTTCGGCAGTGACTGCTGTAGTCGTTTCTGGTTTCTCTCCAATCTTCTTCGTTGGATTCGCACCCTTCGGTAGTTTAATAATAAGGAACACGGAAGTTCCCAAAACACATCCATAAAAGTGACAAAATTCTCACATCAAAAACTTATCGTATGGCTAAAACAGATGTACAGCACGTCTGCACGCATCGCTGCGTACAGAGCCGAACTCGAAACACATGTGCATACTCTTAAGGTGCGTATCCATTTCAGAGTAAAAAGGCGGTGAGCAGCTCTGAAGAAGTTCTCGAGAGTAAAACTCGAAAGTGGACACAGACACAGTCATGAAATAAGCTCGCCAGAAGACAGATATCCGAGAGTCGCTCTCGAGAGTTTTCTAGTCAAAGTACTCCCTCAATGGAAGCGCACATTTTAATATTTATCACAAAAAGTCCTCTATCACCCATTTAGTATGAAATTTGTTGGTATTTCTCAATAACTATTATAAATAAATGTAGTTTATTAATTTAACTTTAATGAGATATCTTTATCCTGTAGATCCGAGCATTTGAAGCAAAACTATAAATTTTTGGTGGTAATTACTTGTAAATCGGCGTATTTTAAAGATTTAATTTTTTTTAAACTCAAATCAACTTCAAGGTTGAAAATTTAGATGAGTGCCCCTGTCGCCTCTCCCGTAACATTTAAGTAAAAAAAAGCACTTACTAATTTGTAGAGTAGGGTTGGAGGTTAAGCAATACCTTTTTAAAACACTATTTTCCAAATTGTGAAATTTTTCGTTCAAAGCATATTGAAAAGTGAAAGTGAAATCGATTTCCTGCTCCCTAGTATGAAATAAATTGACTTTTCTCACAAAATGTTATAAAGTAATGTAGCCTGATATTGATCTTTTAATTAAAGACCTTAATATTAAGATCGAGATCAAAAGCCGAAGTTATAAGCTTTCCACTCAGTCGATTTGAAGGCGCTATTTGCGCATAGCGGAACTTTTCTAAACTTAACCTGGTCAGCCAGCGGCCAACGAACAACCACTCATTGCTGCAACGCTGCGCTGCCAAGAAAATTTTTTATAAGCGTATAACGAAATAGCATTTCTTTTTGATTAAATTTTATTAAAATCATATTTTATGCTTCGTTCGTTCTTGCCCAGGGGGGGGGCAATTGCACCCATTGCCCCCCCCCTGTATCCGCGCCTGGTTCGTCTACAGCCTAAACGGCTCGATCGATTTTCTTCAAACTTGGTACATAGTGGTTTTTGGTGATTCTGCCGACACATTTTTTTCATTTTTTTTTAGAACCAAAAATAACGGTACCTGTCATACATTTTTTTTGGCAAATTTACATAATCGTATTTTTCTCAAAAACGGCTCGACAACTTTTCTTAAAAAAAATTCAATAAATTTATTTTAGTAAAGGCTTTCTTTGGGTGGAAAACCATTTTTCAAAAATGGTTATTAATGGTACCTCCCAAGGAACCATTTTTTTAACTTTTGATTTTCTTCAAAATGGTACGACCGATTTCAATTATTTTTTTTATACAGAAGCTTCCAAAAAATGTTAATAGTTTTGTGTACCAACATTTTTGAAAAAAATATTTTTTGGATTTTTAAAAAATATTTCAAAATTTTGTTTGGAAAATCAAATATTTCGAAAACGGAACCATAGATTTTTTTGAAACTCGATATTTAAGAGGTTTTTAGTACTCTCTAAAATATATTTAGAAAAAAATTAACATTTATGAAAAAATGACGGTACCTTCCATACAAAAGTGAAAGAACCGCAAAGGAAAATACTTTTTTGCTTGAAAACGACTCCTACGATTTTGATTAAACTTTTTTCATATACTAAAATTAGTACGATCTACCATTAAAAATTATAAAATTTTACACATAGCAACTATTAGTAATACCTGTCATAGAACGTATTTTTTTATTTTGAGTTTTCTCGTTATCAGCCTAACGGATTTAAATGAATTTTTTTATATACAAATTTCAGATAAGATTAAATAATATTGCATATCAAAATTTTCAAAAAAAAAGTTTTTGGATTTTTAAAAAAAGTTTCAATTTTTTTTTTTTGAAAATTCGATATCTCAAAAACGGGTTGACAATTTTTTTTCAAATTTTGTTTTTATATACACATAAATATATGCTTCAGATTTGCATACCAAAATTTGTTCTTAAAAATGTTTTAAGAATTTTATATATAAAAAATTAATTAAAAAAAAAACCGCTCCAACGATTTTTAAATTTTTTTTCCCATACAATCATATTCAATCAAGAATGAAGATGGCATTCTTTTTTTCCACATCAAACTGTCAAAAGAGTTGTTTTATCCAATTTAAATGTCGTATTTCATGCTTCTCTACATTTTTCTCTCATAATTTCCATGTTTTTATATACAATTTTCTTAAGCCCACAGTGTCTTGAACATAAGAGCAAGTACGTGCGACCCAGTCGTGCATTTTATTTATTTTCGACTGACAACCTGCGCAGTATAATACCTTAGATTTGTGTACTGTGATAGGGAACATCTTTTAATTTTTCAGCCTTATGCCAAAAAAGTGCATGAAAAGTACCTATTCTGAAAAACAGAATAAAGTGAGTTATACCCTCATGCTTCACAAACATACGTGTCACATCTCAATATCCTCGAGACTCTGATATAACAAGGGCCCACAGGAAATTTTGGAAGTTGATGTACAATAACCAAAATCTGAGTGCGAGGATTTATAGTTATGTATATGAATCGTGTTATCGAATACCAAAGTGTGCCAGGTTTTTTCAGCCTTTATTCAGGGCGGAGGGTTAAAACAAGCTTGGTTTCCTATTATGTCAGGTTCGTTGCCACTTAAATTCACTTTTGAAAAATGGGAAATGATGCTTTGTTATTTTCCCCAGTTTACGCAAAAGTTTGCATGAACGACCTCTTTATTGACGGTGTTCATACGAGCTTCACGTGAGGTGACTCATTTTGACGTCTCTCTTTTTTGTCTCATTTCTATTTATTGGAAAGAAAGAGATGACGAGGTGAGGCAGAAATTTTCAAAAACATTAAAAACTTCATCCTCACTTGGCCATCTCTTGTTTTCTAAGCGATGAGAGTGAGAAACAAATAAAAAACGTCAAAATGAGTCGCCTCACGTGAAGCTCGTATGAACACCGTCATTAATTTGGTTAAATACTGTGTAATTGAATCAGCTGTTCGTTAAATGTCAAATATTTGGGCGCGTTCGGCTTGGGTCGAGGAGTTGGTTTTACAGATAATGCATTAAGGGCTGTTTATTTGCATGTGTGTGTACAAATACATAATTTGTTTTAATAGATACGTATAGCTAGTACACCTGTTAATTCAATTATATTTGTTTTGCATTGAAATAAATACATCAATGCCATTCATTTTGCTGGAATCTCAATACCATTTCAACTCAACTCAAGTGACAAAAAACCTGGAGCTTCCGATCCTGCTTGTAAACGTAGTAGTTTTTAAATAGAGAACCTCTCCCGAACCAACGTGAAGTCGGAAACTCGGAAGGATAAAACAAAATGTAAAGCTAGAACTATTAAGGCTTTCTCAAACCAATGCGAAATATTTGCAACGGCAACGAAACTTTTGCCTGTCAAAATCAATGGGTTAAAAACCCACGAAAAGTTGTTTTCCAAACAGTCAAAAGAAGAAGTGAGGAATATTCCGCTTAAGTAAAATGAATCATCTCTCTCTTTTTTTCGTTCCAACTTCACCAAATGTCAGTTTCACTCCCGTGAGATGAGTATGGTTTTCATGTATTCGCTCATTTTCATCCGACCACTTCAGTAAACTATCAACAATTATTATAGTTCTACCTTATATACATGACAATAGTCGCAAGCTCACCGCAGTGGTCGGATGAAAATCAGCGAATACAAACAAATCATATGTCACGCCCGAGTACACTTCACGGAAGTGAAACTGGAATTTGTTAAGGTAGGAACGAAAAAAAGAGAAAAAGTGAATTATGGCTTAGTTCTGATTTTGACAGTTCAGAAAGATGCTTTGCATTGGCTAATGACATTTGTTTCTAACAGCTTCCGACTATTTAGAATCTTCCAAACCAGTGCGAATCATTCGTTGACCACAACAAAAACATTAATAACAACATGTTCTTGTAAATGAAAACAACACGTTCGTCATCGTCAACGAAAGATTCGCATTGGTTTGGGTTCTACCATTGTATATAAATTCTATAGTATTCTCATGAAGAAAAAAAGCTTGTGGCCATCTTGTGTCCAAATGTATTCCTAATTTTTGTTAAGGGATCTCGGTAAGGCGATCACAGCGTACCTATCGACCTAATGACATTTGTTTCTAACAGCTTCCGACTATTTAGAATCTTCCAAACCAGTGCAAATCATTCGTTGACCACAACAAAAACATTAATAACAACATGTTCTTGTAAATTAAAACAACACGTTCGTCATCGTCAACGAAAGATTCGCATTGGTTTGATTGAGAATTTATAGTTCTACCATTGTATATAAATTCTATAGTATTCTCATGAAGAAAAAAAGCTCGTGGCCATCTAGTGTCCAAATGTATTCCTAATTTTTGTTAAAGGATCTCGGTAAGGCGATGACAGCGTTTCTATCGACCTAATGTCAAGAACAAAATCGTGTTTCATGAGAATACTATAGAGTGGATATACAATGGTTCTCCCTTAATAATTTACGAAAAGTGACTTTCCTAAAGGCTGTCCCAGACCAACACGAAATTAAAGTGAATGATCTCAATACTAAAAAACAACAAAAAACTGTCCTTGTGAATGCTTCGCTATAATTTCGCGTTGGTTGGGCAGAGCCTTTAATCATTGAGTGGAATGTAGACCTTCTAATTATTTTTTTTTCTGTAAACTACGATTTAATTCAAAATTTGTATCACCAACTAATTGCAATGCAATAATTACAGAACACATTCAGAGCACTTTTAGTTCTCCGAGATATCATTTATATCATGTTTCTAAACATGCCTAGTTCTAAAAGTCACAAACACGCTTAATTCAATCTCTAAAAGTCACAATGGGCACGTTCCGCTGGTTATTCTCAGCTATCCGGATAGCTTTGTGTTGTTGTAATCCCTTGTTAAAAAACAGCTGATAACAGCTGACGCAACAACAACTCAAGTTATCTCAAAATTTTTGGGATAGCTAGATAGCATAGCGAATAAACATTGGAACGCGAGGAATGACGTTTGGATAAGTTTAACCCACAGTACGCAAATCTAAGGTATTATACTGCGCAGGTTGTCAGTCGAAAATAAAAAATGGCTGTGCGAGTGAGGAAGAAAACACACGTAAAAACAACAACAAATTAAAATTGAAATTGTCAGAAATAAAAATGGCTGGGAGTGTGATGACTTAAACACACGTAAAAACAACAACAAATACTGAAATTTGACACAAATTTTGATATATGCGCAGAAGAAACAAAAATCAAAACTCTAATGATATTACCTTTAATATGTGTACTGTGAGTTTAACCAAATATTTGGTTAATTTTCCGCAGCTAAATCCTTGGATAAAATTAACCAAATTGTGTAAACCATTTCCCATACAAAATTTGACAGTTCATTAACCAAAAGATACAATTAACCAAATCGTAAACTTATCTAGTGTTTTACGCAGTTGCATGAATACCCCTATTAACCAGTAGCGTAGCTACCGCGGTAGCAGCCGTATCAATGATACGGGGCCCCCGAGATATAGGGGCCCCAAGGAACAGAGCAAGAAATTTGTTATGAGATGCATACGACATGTAAATTATTTATTATTTAAAATTTATATTCCCAGTTTTTTTACATCGATAGATTTTGTTCTCTATCTTTATCCTACCAAATAACGCCACCGCAACTGCAACATGCAACCATTTTTTTTTTTCTTATTCGAAAACGCACCAGTAGCCCAGGAAAATTAGACGAAAAACATGCAAAATAAGGAAAAATTATAACAAAATGGAATTTTGATAGAAGGCTTTCTTTTAACGACCTACAAGAACTTCATAGCCAGTTAAGTTGAAAAACTTATTATAAATACATAAATTTATCAACGTATAAAACCGTTAGTTTTTTTCAAGGATCTAGCCGGTTTATCATAAGATTCTACACAAAAAATATTTTTGCACTTTTTTTTTTAAGCAGCAGACTTTCGGGAAAACATGCACAAACGTTACAAAATTATTCAGCCTTGTTATGAGTTTCACGTGAACAACATTGCACGCGGAAAATTTGATACTTCACTTTTCGCATATTGTGAGTTTCACCCGAAAAAAAATCCCCTTTTTTGTGAGTGCTCATTTCGGATAAAATACTTCGAGCAAGAAAGAAAAACAGAGTGTACTGGTGCCCTTTGCGCAAGTTTTTTGTCTATTTTAGGCCAAGAGAAGTTCAGGCGAAACTGATAATAGCTTTTAAAACTCCCGGGGAACAAACATTTTTGGGCGAAATATTTTCCATGTGAAACTCATTATAAGGCTGATTAGTAATTGGATTGTTGACATCTTTTCGACACTTCCACTGAAGCACACTGGAGCATTGAGTGTTTTTGCACGTTTTTCTCAAAATTTGTCGCTCATAGGATTTTAGTGCCAAATCTTTCTTTTGTAAGATTTCATGAGCTAAAATTCAAATTTAAAAAAAAAAAATTAACGGTTTTCGGGACTAAATTTATAAAAAACTGTATTTTGTCCCTTTAACTGCACAAAATCAAAAATCAAATTGAACTTATCTAATATTATGATGCCAGTTGATTTCGTAGGAAAAAACGTAATACCTAATTCTGTGCCCCTGTTAGAAAAAGGGGGCCCCCAAATGTGCTCGCTACGCCATTACAATTAACTATTGTCCCTAATTGAAATATAAGTATAATTAACCACAAAATCCATTGAAAAATAATAACATCGAATGTAATTTTTTTAGCGCCACTTATGTATGCTGTATTTACCATATTCAACTATATTTTGTCATTTAAAGCTAAGTATACAGACGTGTGTGAAGTTAGCATAACATTTTTGAGCTAGACCAATGGGACCATGGCAGGAATTTGCAGTTTTTTTGCATTTCTTATGCATTTCTATTCCGGATTTTGCAGTTCACCAAATAGTGGGTGTAATCGACTGTACTGCTAACTTCACTGTGAAGTTAGCAGGGCCTATGCTTTTCTCAGCAACCGGGCTAGCTAGGAATCTGAATTAAGGCTCTGAATTTGCAGTTTAATTTGCAGTTCAAGAAAAGGAAAAAACCAAATTTCTAAATCCTTACATAAGAAAAATTTCATACTGTACTGCCAACTTCACTGTGAAGTTAGCATAAAAGTGCTTTTCTCAGCAACGGTGATACTTAGAAATTTGCAGTTTAATTTGCAGTTCAAGAAAAATTAATGTCCAAATTTTGAAGTCCAAATTAAAAAAAAAAATCGAATAAATTAATTTTTCACTGTTAACGTCAGTGTGAAGCTAGCAGTACATACCCTTTTCTCAGAAACTGAGCCAGCTAGAAAATTGCAGTTGAGGCCCAAATTTGCAGTTTTTCATGCACTTCAAGAAAAAACTGAGTTCAAATTTTTACGTCGAAATTTGACAAAAAATCGAAAATTTACTTTGCACTGTTGACATCAGTGTGAAGTTAGCAGTACATACCCTTTTCTCAGCAACTGTGCTAGGTAGAAAATTGCATTTAAGGCCTGGTCAAACAGAACGCGATGCGGCGATGCGATCAATACTTCACTGGGTAAAAAAGATCGCGGCGATCAAATTTTGTTTGTAATTTCTCACAAAGATAGCCGGATCGCGTTTAGGGTCCAAATTTGCAGTTTTTCATTTACTTCACGAAAAAATGCAGTTCCTGAGAAAAGGTTATGTAGGTACTGCTAACTTCACAGTGACGTTAACAGAGTGCAAAGTGAATTTTTCGATTTTTTTTTGTCAAATTTGGACTTCAAAATTTGCACTTTGTTTTTTCTTAAAGTGCATACAAAACTGCAAATTTGGACCCTTACTGCAATTTTGTACCTAGCACAGTTCCTGAGAAAAAGATATGTACTGCTAACTTCACAGTGATGTTAACAGTGCAAAGTAAATTTTTCGATTTTTTTGTCAAATTTGGACGTACAAATTTGAACGTAGTTTTTTCTTAAAGTGCATAAAAAACTGCAAATTTGGACCCTAACTGCAATTTTCTAGGTGGCTCAGTTGCTGAGAAAAGGGTATGTACTGCTAACTTCACAGTGACGTTAGCAGTGAAAAATGAATTTATTCGATTTTTTTTCAAAGGAGAATGGGCATTTTTGGGCGTTAGCGGCCATTAATGAAATTAGTGTCAAATGAAAGGTATGCTACTCAGGAACAACTTTCACTATGGACGTTACATTGCATTTCCTTTAGAAAAGAAGATATTTCAATGTTTATATAATGCAATTGCATTGAGCAATATTGCATAGTGATTATATTTTTAGTGGGTGTAATGCTTTATTCTAACTTCATAACGTCTACTGACACTGTAGTAGTGTGTTTATCGTCGTTTCAGAACCCAAAGACGCATTACGGGATTAAACAGACTCAGTATACGTATTTCAACAACTTTGTAATTTTTCAAACATATTAAGGGTATTCATTCAACAGCGTAAAGTCGTCGTAAACGTTGTAAACTTTTAAACTTCGTAATTCTGTCAGAATTTGTATGGAAAATTTGACAGATTTACGAAGTTTACAATTTTACAATGTTTACGACGAGTTTACGCTGTTGCATGAATACCCTTATTATTTTACTCAGGATTTTTAATATTGTGAGGATCGTAATATTATAGTTTTACGGTAAATGTTCTTATTAATGATGTTATATGGCCATTTTTATGTACAAAATATTCTTGAGACTGTCTAGATTTCTTGTTCCACTTTCTTTTTCTATTTTTGAATTGGTCAGAAGCCAGAAACTTTGTAAAGCTATATTAAAGTCATAGAACAAAAATGCATTTTGTCGGGCTTTGAAGTACACCACAAAGAAAATATTTCTGCACGGTGATTGTAGCACTAAAACACATCCAAAAATAACAAAACCATTCTTGGCCGCTCACGCCCATGTTTCATACAAATTTGCCCAATCTCCTTTGGACTTCAAAATTTGGACATTGATTTTTCTTGAACTGCAAATTAAACTGCAAATTTGGAGCCTAACTGCAACTTTTTAAGTATCACCGTTGCTGAGAAAAGCACTTTTATGCTAACTTCACAGTGAAGTTAGCAGTACAGTATGAAATTTTGTTTATGTAAGGATTTAGAAATTTGGTTTTTTCCTTTTCTTAAACTGCAAATTCAGAGCCTTAATTCAGATTCCTAGCTAGCCCGGTTGCTGAGAAAAGCATAGGCACTGATAACTTCACAGTGAAGTTAGCAGTACAGCCGGTTACACCCACTATTTGGTGAACTGCAAAATCCGGAATAGAAATGCATAAAAAATGCAAAAAACCTGCAAATTCCTGCCATGGTCCCATTGGTCTAGCTCAAAAATGTTATGCTAACTTCACACACGTAGTATACAGTTCTTTTGAGTAAAAAAATTCTTCAAGCTCAGAAAAAAAATATTTTCGGCAAAGAAAAAATTTCCGTGGTGTACATTTTTTTTTTATTCGTCGTCTGTTTACAGTTTCCACAAAAAAATCTCAATGAGACTGATCTATGAAAAAGCAAACACAAACGCCAAACGCAGTTTTTTTTTCGGAAAAAGAATGTCAGTGACATTGTTTTGTACGAAAAAAATCGTGGTGAATATAAAATTTGTTTTCTTTGGGTAGTTCACAGTTCGATAAAAAAATTTAAACGTCAAAAACTTTTTTTCTCAAAAAGGGCTCCCATAAGAATTACATGTAGTTTTTTTTTCTTCAAGAAACTGTATACTTAGCTTAAAATGATTATGGCAGCAAATGGTTGACATACTACATTATTTACTAGCTTAAATGCCACAAAATAAAGCAAATCAAGGTCCTTTGAAAAACTATTACAATTACGATAATTTGATCCCTATGCCAATGATAAATACCAACATTATGTGACAAACATATTGAACATTATAAAATCAACTGATTTTTGTATGACTATATGGCACAAAACTTCCAAGTATATATGACAAAGCCTTTGATTCGATATTACACTACGTCATATGTATGTCTGAAAATCATGGTCATATACATTTATGCCGTCATATCTATTTTGTCATAAAAATATGTCTATCACACTAATATGACCCTTTTGGGCTATATTTATATGCTAGTGTAATATCGCCTTAAGTATCTTAATAAGTACCTGCACAATGCTAAAAATTTATTGAAAGTACATAACGATGGTAAAAATTTTAATAGATAAAATAAGGAAACAATATTTCACAGGCAAAAATAAACCATGGCAAAGAAATTTATAAAAATTGAACAAGATTGAAGAGAACAAAATAGCACTAAAAGGACACGAATCTAGTTGGGGGACCTTTCTGTCCAGCTAAGGCGTTACGTTTCTGGTTCCGTTTTACCAGAAAAGTGATTTCGACCTTTGGCAGCCCGTCGACGACAATAACTTGGACTGGGCCTGGGCTTAGTACCACCCGTTGCCACTAGTATCGAGAACAAACGTCTTTTCCCATTACTACCTATAGAGCGGTCTGTGGGTGGAAATATGTACGCTGTTGGTACACTACGCCGCTATTAGCTTGGGGGAAACCAGCTTTACCTCGTGGAACTAAGTGCTTCAATCCAACGCCTTCTTTTACAACTCTTTTCATACTCTTTAACAAAACAATAGCCGCGTTTTATTATCGCTCATAACCCATATATGGTTCACCTCTTGAAAATAAAATGATACGGGTTAGTGTAAAAATAGTGCTGTATATCAGTCTCTTTTCTTCTTATGCTTATTTTTTTTTTCATGTAAACACTTCTCTTTTCCTCTCTATTCCTTAAATTGCTGACAAGTTGCTGACATCATTCACAATGGTAAATAGCCCTCTGCCGGTCAGAGTGAAAAGCTCTATCTGGGTTATTGAAATTAACCTCGATAAATGCTAAAAGATACCCTCGACCCAGACCCAGAGATAATAAAACGCAGCTAAAATCGAATGTTTAATTAATTATTGAAAATTAGTTTCTGCACGCTCAAAAAAAAAACAGAACAAACACAAATTCCCTATGAGTAGGCTGCATTCAAAATCGATTATTTTTGTTAATTCCGGTTGTTGCGTGGAATACTCTCGTCTGTAGTACGAACAACAACCTCGTGCTAAATTTCCCTTTTCCGGTTCGTGTATTTGGTCCACTGCAACATTTGTGGATTTTTTTGTAACTTTGTATATCTAAACCATAGTACTATCATGGTGGCTGTCGATACTAACGCCATCTTCTGTTCTGTTGTCGCACATTTGGGCGTAGACTTTTGACTTTCAGTGGAGTGCAAGTCTCCAATAATACATTTTTGTAAAAAAAATATTCATAATAATGAAAACATACAAATACATATGTAGATAAAGGCCAGAATGAAAACAGCCCAGCAAACATTTTTGTGAACGTTCATAGAACATTCAGTGAAAATGAAGAACATATATTCGAGAAACACTCACTTCTGTGAATCAAATGTGAATATACTCAAATATTCCATCACTTTTACCTCATATGCGGGGAAGGGGATTTGTGTTGATTTTTTTTTTAAATAAAAAAATATCGAGATTCTTATTTCCTTTACATAATATGAATAAAAGTGAACGCGCACAAGCGATCCTCAAAAGAGGTATATCTTGGGTGCGTCCATTTTTATTCACATAAACTGAATGTCCCTTTCATTTTGTTTTGAAAAGCCATAACGGGACCTAGTCGTGCCAAAACTGAAACAAAAGAGGAAATTTGTCACTTTCATTAAATTTTGCGTATTGTTATTTGTTATTGTACGGACGGAACTATATTCTCTGTGGCAGTGAAAAAAAAAATAAAAAAGATAAATTGAATAAATTAACTTTTGTTTTAACTTTTTCAATTGGAAATTTGTCACTTTCATTAAATTTTGCGT
The DNA here is from genome assembly GCA_963921185.1 of Dasysyrphus tricinctus. NCBI lineage: Eukaryota > Metazoa > Arthropoda > Insecta > Diptera > Syrphidae > Dasysyrphus > Dasysyrphus tricinctus. Next base: position 111,437,374 of record OY992531.1, on the reverse strand, counting down.
ATTGTTATTTGTTATTGTACGGACGGAACTATATTCTCTGTGGCAGTGAAAAAAGAAAATAAAAAAGATAAATTGAATAAATTAACTTTTGTTTTAACTTTTTCAATTGGAGAATCTTTTTGATTTCCATTTTCATTCCGTACGGAATTAATTCGACCGAATATCAGAGTAGCCGCGAATATTCCATTATACTTTAGCGAAATTTATCATAAGTTTCATTCGATAAATCTAGGGAAATCAAACTGTTTATGCAGATAATTTTACCATTTTAAAATAGCATTTTGTATAACCACTCTGAAATAATATTTACATTCAGTTCTACGGTATACATTCCGATTATTAAAGAATCATTATAATGAATTAAATATAATTCAATTTATATTCACTAAACTGAATGAGGAAACCCCAATTTATATTCATATGAATGAATCAAATCTGTCTCATTTAAATGATTCAAAAAAGATTCATGGATTGTTCCGTGAAATGAATATATAAGCGTCCTATTTACATTCACTAAAGTGAAGAACTACTCTATTATTAATGAAACATAAAAACGATTCGAATTCGAGGTAATGCTACCCAGTAGATTTGATCCAAACCGGTTTATAAATGAGTTCATAAATGAGGGTTTCTTTCACTCCTGTGAATTATTAATAAATCATTTCTGAAGGGAAATGTTTGCTGGGAGTAGTCAATTTTGCTTTTTTTGGTTTGGTTTTGTTTACATTTTTGTTTGTATTGTATTTTGTATGATGGTTAGTTTTTTTTATTATATGGAAAGATTAAGAGAATTGAAAAGTGTGTCAAATGATGACAATTTTGGGTATTCTCGTTTGTTTTGTAGGTTTTGTTAAATGTGGGCTGAAAGAGGAAGGGGTTGGTTTGCATTTGGATTTTTTTTTTCTTATGACTTCATGAACGTAAATAACTGAAGTCAATATGCTTAGCCACGGCGGCGGCGGCGGCGGCGACGATCGCGACGGTGCAAGTGGCGTAAAGGAAAAAAAGGATGTTTGATTTTCATTCAGTAGCTTTGTATATGAAAACCATAGTATTCTCATGAAAAATTTTTTTTAGTTGAACGTGGACCCTGTGGGGGCACCACATTCGACCGCATTCGATTGCGTGGAGAATTGTGGATGCGGGGTACATAAAGAATCGAAGACAAGTAGTAAGAGCAAGAGGAAAGTATTATTTTCATGCTTATAAGAAATAAAGGGAGTAAGAGAGAAAAGAAAATCAGCTGTTTTTAAAATATCAAAGAATAGAAAAACGTGAAGAAAATAAGAACAAAATTGTCGTCTCCTCTTTGAATAGAAGAATATTTGTGTTGGTTTATTTAGGAATGTATTTTGTTTGCAGGCAGAGAAGCAAAGAAATTATATGAAGTGGTGAACGAGTTGATCGTGTCGCTTCTGCTTGCGTCGTCGTCACCCGTCGTTGGGGTCTAGTTCGTAGCAACGAGTAGAAAAATTATTATTTGCAGAGATTTTCTTGTATGTGAGTGTGAAAAGACAAACGTGTGTAGGTCGTTGCTATATTTTCTTATTGAGGGTAGGTTTTGTTTTTGCTTCTTTTTTAATTGACTTGAAACTTTCTTGCAAAGTTTCGAGGATAGGCTAGGCATATATCTTTTGGTAGATATTTTGATTGAAATTTTCTTGCATGATTTCGGTGGTAGGTATTTTGGTGTGTAGGTATTTGAATTTTTAGATGCAATCTTTTTTGCGAGGATTGGTCTGTAGGTAGGTAGTAGGTAGATCCATATTTGAATTAAAATTTTTGTGCAATTACTATTAATTTTTTGCTAGATAGTTTTTTTGTTAATAGTTTTTATTACCTACATAGGTAGGTACCTACATATTATAAATTATTTCGAGTAGTTATGTTTAATAGGTATTTGAAGGTATTTTAATTAAATTTTGTATGCAAAATTCGGGGATGGGTTAAGGCATAGATATTTTTGATAGATAGGTATAGGTACCTACATGTATTTTAATTAAAGTTTTTATTGCTAAATTCGGGGGTAGGTTTAGGTATAGGTACCTTCATACCTAGGTAGGTTTATCTTTTAATAGGTACCTAGGTAGGTATTTGTTTTTTTTTTTGTTTTGCAAAATTCGAGGGTAGGTACCTATTTCTTTGAGTAGGGAGGTAGGTACCTACTTATTTGACCTGAAATTTCTTCGAATTTTGTAAAAAGATAACCTAATATTATTCACTAGTCTGTAAGTGGGAATCCCTATGCCAGTTCCAAATACTGTCAAAACAAATTTAATTTCAAATTTCTTACCAGTGATTTTCGAAAAATTCATTCCTAGCCTTATTGGCTCCAACGTCGAAGTTCATTTCGACTCATCTTTTTGTGTCTTTCAGCTTTATCTGCATAGAAAAAAAAATGTAAACAAAACCGATAACCAAAACAAAATTGAATATTTTCTCCAAAATGCCTTCTACCTGATTCACTCTAACTCTCATAAATTCAGTATACGTCTTTCCCGTGCTTATACTATTCTTCACGTCCACACTTCCACTTATTCCACAATTCTCCACGTCAAGGTATCCCTTGGAGACTTGAGATGTCACCCTCTTCGAGTGCCACCATGATAGTACTATGGTTTTCATATACAAAGTCAGTAGGTAGGTACCTATTCCATATATTTTTTTTTTATTCTTATGGCTAATGGGTTGTTATTTGTAAGTTGTATCATTGTATATCCAATCTATAGTATTCTCATGAAACACGATTTTGTAGGTAGACATTTGGTCGATAGGTTCGCTGTGATCGCCTTACCGAGATCCCTTAACAAAAATTAGTATGACATTTGGACGCATAGATGGCCACGAGCTTTTCTTCTTCATGAGAATACTATAGAATTTATATACAATGGTTGTATGGTATGGATGCGGCCGGATAGATATAGTACGTTTAATATGTATGTGATTGTATGTTCCTAGGTAAGTAAAGGTATATTATGTTTATTATCGTGTAGTTTTATGTATGTTTGTACCTATATTGGGTTAGTTTTTTCTTGCTTCGGATTTTTGGTTTTAATTAATAAATTTAGGTATAGGTATCTTATTGGTTTGTAGTTACATATCATCCCCTTTATGCCAGAAGCATTCAATTTTTTCGAGGTGGTTAGCTAGTTTTATAGATTTACCGATATTCCATATTACATAACAGTACTTTCAATGTGCGTAGGTAGGTATATCGAAGAAAATTAATATTTTAAAATATCAGTTAAGCCATTAGTTGATTTAAGATTCTGTTTTAATCTAGAAAAACTTTCGAAAACGATGTTGCAATATTTCCATTTTTGCACATTCATGTTTCTGGCATAAGGGTTATTTTTATAAAAATAGAAGCAATAATGGTGAAGTTATATTAAAGTGGATACTTATAGACTTATAGAAATCACTGGCCTTATACCTACCTATTTTTCCTATTTAAATAAATATTTGTTTATTTGAATAACTTTATAGGTAGGTACTTAGAGGTTGGCTTGAGGACTTGATATTTTTCTAAACTAAGCCACATATACATACATTATGCATAGTTGTTTGGGGTAGATTCCAATGTAGATTAGATATGTTGAAAAAAAAATTGTTGTTTCAACTTTAAACAAATTACAACTTTATTCGATATAAGTAGGTTCATAAAACGTCTAACCACGTTGGATGTTCAGATGAGAAGAAGGAAAAATTTTGTTGTTGCTCAAGTTTTTAAAGCCCTTGAAAATGAAAAACTTGATTTGGTTTTTGTTCACTTTAAGCGGCTTAAAAATTCTGAAATTTTATTTATTTAATATAGAATACAAATTCATTTTTCTTTCTATTATTACCTTGGTTAACAATTTATACAAAAAGTAATATATATAATGCACGATTTAGTGCAGCAATCGAAAAAAGAAACTTTCTATATAGAAAAGAAATTGCACTTTTCTGTGCAACAAGAAACTTAAGACAAAATTTAAGGTTAGGTTGACTTTTATACATGAGGTAAATTTCATTCGAGGGTCGATACAAAATTGAGATTTGATTGTCGGCGAGAAGATGGCGTTGACATAAATTAAGGTTTGAAGCACAATGTAGGTTTAGACTTGGCGGCAACATACCACCACCAGTAAGCTGACTGCAATCCGCATTTGTCTTACTCCCTTGCTCTCTGCCGGTAACGTCCAAGACTGCCAATTTAGCAGCAGGTCGTTCATATAGACCGCATTTTGTTTAAACCTTTGCACGGCGTACCTGTCCGTCTTTTGCAGTTACCACTTCTACAACACGTCCTTTCGGCCAACAATTTCTTGGCAGATCATTGTCCACTATGACGACTAAATCACCCTTAGAGATAGGTTTAACTTTACTGAACCATTTCGATCTTCGGTTCAAGGTTGGCAGGAAAGCTTTCACCCACTTCTTCCAAAAAAGTTCAGCTAGCATTTGTGATTGTTTCCAACTCTTTCTGAAGTCAGAAATTTGGGGATCACAAGGTGGTTTGGATCCGTTTGAGCTACCAAGAAGAAAGTGGTTCGGAGAAAGAGCTTCATCATCAGCTTCATCCAGTGATACAAATGTTAGAGGCCTTGAGTTTATAACATGCTCAACCTCAATAAGGGCACACCGCAAGCTTTCGTCTCCGATTTTTCTCGAGGGAAGTATTTGGTAAAGCATGGTTTTTATTGATCGTACCAGCCTTTCCCATGCGCCTCCCATGTGGGGAGCTGACGGTGGATTAAACCTCCACTGTAATTCTGCCGTCATGAACTCATTAGCAACCCAACCCAAGTCAACTTTTTTCAGCTCTTCACGAAGCACTTTTTCTGCACCTCGAAAATTTGTGCCGTTGTCACTATATATTTCCAGGGGTGCCCCACGACGTGCGATAAAATTCCTTAGGCACATGATAAAGGAATCTGTAGGCACCGCCCGAATTGTAAGGCACGTGAATAGTGCACCCCATCTTTTCTCGTTCCGCCTTCCAACGGTGACTGTTATTGGACCAAAGAAGTCCACACCAACAAATGAGAAAGGTTTAAAAAACGCTCCTAGCCTTGCTCTTGGCAAATTAGCCATTTCTGGAACTTGTGGGTGAGCATTTTTAATTTTACAAGTTTGGCAGCCTTTTCTTACAGATTTTAGTAACACTCGCAGTTTTGAAATATAATATTTCTGTCGGATTTCATTCAAGACCGTCTCGTGGTTCAAGTGATGATACTTGCAATGGTAGTCATCAACCACCAAAGAAGTAATATAATGCGACTTCGGCAGAATAATAGGCGTCCTGCAGTCCATTGCAACGAAATCGGCCAAAACAGTTCGTCCATGCATTCTCAGTACTCCATTTTCATCCAAAAAGGGGGAGAGCTTGCGAAGGGCGCTTCCTTTGCGGATGGATGGTGCTTTTCCAATGCTTCTTTTTAAAATATCTATTTCTTCGGAATACAATTCCGATTGGCTTTGTCGAAAAAGAAGCATTTGAGACCTTCTGATTGCTGCTGACGATATAACAACATGTCCTAGTCCAAAGTCACGACTTTTAGTATTTTGCTTTAATTGGTCAACAAGGCTGAGTGCCGGCATATTTCCAAGTTTACGCCTTTTAACGTTTAACTTTAATTGGTCGACATACATGAAGACATATGCTACAGAGCGCCAAATACTTCTCCAGGTTCCAAAACGACTTTCATCAATTAACTTAATTGGGATTTTGGCTTCATTGATTTGTAGCAGATGGGGCCGAAATTCGTTTTTGTTAGCTATTTGGATGGTTGGCATTTGAGGCCATTCATTTGGGTCTTCATGAAGAAAGGCAGGTCCTCTAAACCACTCACTTGATGCATCCCAGTCAGGTTCGGATGTCCATTTTGTTGCTTTATCTGCCACATTCAATTTCGAAGGAATCCATTTCCAATCCAAAATGCTCGAAGACTCCAAAATCTCACCTACTCGATACATAACAAATTGCTGGAAATTTCGAGGGTCAGTACGAAGCCAAGAGAGCACGGTCTTTGAGTCAGACCATAAAAACCTTTGACCAATTGAAAAACTATGAGCGTTACATATAGAATTCATTAGCCTTACTCCGAGTACAGCAGCCTGAAGTTCGATCCTAGGAATCGATAATGGACGTCGTGGAGCTACTTTAGTTTTTGCACCTACTATAATCGTTTCGATTTGGTTACCATGCGCAATTCGGAAATATGACACCGCAGCATAAGCGTTTTCGCTTGCGTCAACAAACGTGTGTAACTGGATGGAAGTTCCTGCTTGGTTTAAGTTTAAAGAATAGCATCTAGGAATCTGTAGTTCAGTTACTCTTGGCAACAGCATTTGCCATCGCAGCCATCTGTCATATAATGCTTTAGGTAGCTCATCATCCCAGTCTAGCTCGATTCGCCAAATATCCTGCAAAAGAATTTTGATAAACACTAAAAAGTGAGAGAGAAATCCCATCGGATCGAATATCGACATTAAAATTTTAAGGACCTCACGTTTGGTTGGCACTTTTTTCTCCGAAAATACTTTTCTATTCAGGCTGCTGAAGTTTAAAACGTATGTAAAGCTATCAGCAGAAGTATTCCAATGCATGCCTAAAACTTTTTCTGTCACCATCACGTCTGTGTCATTCATCCCAAAAGCTTTGCTAGTATTTGACTTATCGCCATCGTCTTGCAATGCGTTAAGAACTGTTGTCGAATTAGACATCCAGTTCCTGATGTGAAATCCAGCATTTGCGTGGATATACTTTACGTCTTTGGCAAGTTGAATGGTGTCATCTATGGTGTCCATGCTATCTATGAAATCATCCACATAATGGTGCTGCAATATTGCCTCAACGGCTCTTGGCTTACTACTAGTGAAACTCATAGCGTTCTGATTTTTTACATAGTGAGCAATACACGGAGAGCACGATGCACCAAATGTTAAAGCCTGCATCTCATATACACTAGGTTTGCCAATATTAATTTCATCTCTCCACAAAAACCGATGCACTGGTCTGTCTGCTTCTCGCACCCGCACTTGATGAAACATCTCAGCTATGTCACCGCAGATTGCGAATCTTCCGCAACGAAAACCATATAGTACAGATGTGATTGGTACTAACTGATCTGGACCTTTCAGAAGAAAGTCATTGAGAGACACACCATCACATTTGGCAGCTGCGTCCCATACGAGTCTTACCTTTGCAGGCTTATTTGGATTCCTGACTATAAAAATTGGCAAATACCAGACATGACCATTTATATTTAACTCCTCTGCAGACAACTTTTTGGCGTATCCTTTTGCCACCAAATTAGAAATTTGTTCATTTAAATTTTTACTCAGCTGAACGTCCTTTTGAATTTTTCGATCAAGTAGCTGAAAGCGACGAAATGCCATAGAATAGCTGTCAGGCAAAACAAATTCATCAAATTTCCAAAGAAGGCCAGTTTCAAATTGTTTGTCGACGCGAACGCAAGTTGTTTCAAGAATGTTGATGGCTCTTTTTTCTTCTGCCGATATCAGTTGGTGGGTTGGAATGCGTACACCAATGTTCTCAATTGAAAAGAATTTTTCGACAAGTTGGTGGAGCTCTGTATCACTTTGGGTTTGATGAATATTTAAAGCGAGTTTAAAATTTTCAGGTTCATTTGTATTTTCTTTTTCAGGTCCATGTACACACCATCCTAAACGCGTTTTTGTTGCCATCGGCTCGGACCAACTACCTTCAAAAACTTTAATTGGAACCCCTAGCTTCCAATTATCCATGCCGATAAGGATTCTCGGTTGTGCCCACTGGTATGATGGAATAGGCAAACCCTTCATATATGGATACCGATTTTGGATAATTTGACTTGAAACTGATTGTATTGGCAAACCCAAATTTCTTACGGTGCGAGCGTTCCGAAGAGTATACCTTTGGCATCCTTCATTGCATCCTGATATGCCTAAAGTGACTATTCTCGAGTTCTTTTCAACTCGTGTAGTTTCGGATGTCCACCTTAAGCAAAGCTCCACAGACCTACCAGAAAGGTTGAGGTCATCAGCAAGTTCTTCGTCAACAAATGTCAAAGATGAGCCCCCATCTAGGAAGGCAAAAGTTTCGACAGATTTATTGTTCCCGTGGAGTATAACTGGGATAATACTAAATAGAACATTTGTCATGTTTTTATGATCATTCCGATCTGAATGGCATCCCAAAGTTGAGTAACCAGTTTGCTGCCTGGTTGAGCCTTCTCTCACATCAGAGACACCTGTATTTTTATGTAAGAGACGATGGTGTCTCAATGTACATCCATCAACCCCACACAGTGTTGTTACCTTACATCGAGAATGAGGATGCTTTGCCAAACATGTGTGACATAAATTATTTTTTCTAACAATATTCCACCTGTCGGAACGTCCAGCTAGTTTAAATTCGTTACAAACTTCTAGCGAATGATTATTGTTACATACGTAACACTTCTTTTGCTCACTGTAGTTGCGACAGTTACTTACTGGAACTTCAGCTAGGTCATGGGCATATAAATGATTACTACGTCTGTCGCGCTTCTCATTAATTTGTCGTACGGTTGGTGTTGTGACGGAACAAGCAGCTTCAGCAATTTCACTTAACCAATTGGAGAATACCGGCAACGTTGGTTGTTCCAAGTCCTTGGAAAATATAGCCCAGTTCAACAAAAGGTGAGGGGTGAGTTTGTCAATAAATTCTTTAAGAAGCGTTGGGTTGTTCAAATGAGCTGTCATCTGTGACGCTTCCATTGTGGCACACACATTCTGAATTGCAAGCGAATATTCTATAAGCGTTTCCATCTTATCGGATTTTGGAGGTGCTTGGTTTTTTGCTTTGGCAATCATGGCGTGAAGTATGTGCTCTGGTCTACCGAATCGCATACGAAGAGTTTTTATAATATCTGGTACCATCGTTGGTAGCAGGAGCCGGTTCTTCACCGCTTCCAGAGCACTACTACGTAGACATTTCTGCAAACGCATCAAATTTTCAGCTTGCGTGTATCCAGCGAGACTAGTACTGTGCTCAAAGGAGCTGATGAAAATTGGCCACTCTTCTGGATGTCCATGGAACAAAGGTAGATCTTTCGATATCGCCTGTCGAGCTGCTAACTGAGACGAAGAAAGTAAATTCACCTGCCTAGATTCAGAGCGTGTAGTATCAGGTCGATCATAAGGAAGCAGCGCTTCAGATGATATTTGTAATTGAATTGGTGGTGGTTGACTTTGAGTTCGTGGGAAGTTGCATGGGTCAGATTGCCTCTGAGGCACAAAAACAGATTTAAGTGGTGGTTGTTGTTCATGAACGTGGTTAACTGCATCAGCTAATGGAGCACGTGTATTTTCTTGCTCTACCCACCTTTGTGTTAATTGGCTACGATCTACCGACTTACCTTCAATTTTGTCTTCCTCATCGGAACTGCTAAACTCTTCAAGAATTTTATACTTCTCTGATAAGTATCGTTGATTATTCGCTTCTCGCAATTGTTTTTCTTCTTCGAGACGCTTAATAAGAAGATCTCTGCGTTTCCGGGACTTCGATGTCTTGGACTTGGAGCTGATTGAACGTGGAGATGAACGTTGATTTGTAGAGTGTTGACAGATTACGCAGATCCAGCTCCTGTCATTTACTGTTGAATCGACGTTGACGCATTGGAAGTGGAACCAGGCATCGCACTTGTCACATGCAACCATTTCGTCTATGTCGGGCCGGGAACAAAGCTTGCAACTCTGCTTTTCCACTTGCGATGACGACGCACCGGGTGCAGTCTCGTCTCTTGGCATAATGCAAGAATTTTTAAGAAATGTTGCTCAAGTTTTTAAAGCCCTTGAAAATGAAAAACTTGATTTGGTTTTTGTTCACTTTAAGCGGCTTAAAAATTCTGAAATTTTATTTATTTAATATAGAATACAAATTCATTTTTCTTTCTATTATTACCTTGGTTAACAATTTATACAAAAAGTAATATATATAATGCACGATTTAGTGCAGCAATCGAAAAAAGAAACTTTCTATATAGAAAAGAAATTGCACTTTTCTGTGCAACAAGAAACTTAAGACAAAATTTAAGGTTAGGTTGACTTTTATACATGAGGTAAATTTCATTCGAGGGTCGATACAAAATTTAGATTTGATTGTCGGCGAGAAGATGGCGTTGACATAAATTAAGGTTTGAAGCACAATGTAGGTTTAGACTTGGCGGCAACAGCCAGCAGGAAATGATTGAAAAAGCTTTCTTGAAACAATTCATTTTTTGATAATATAGATAGTTTGAAGCAAATTCATAATGGTATAATCTTATTAGACAGCATTTAGATTTGTCTTAAACACATAGGCATAGGGTGAAATAAGTAATAAAAAATTATAGGATAGAAGCTCTTTAATGATGTTATTTATTAAAAAAGAACAATTTAAAAGTTATGGGTTATCTTTAAAGGACAGCTTAAAAGCTCAATAAGTATATTTAAACATTTAGATACATGGTACTTATAGGTTGAAATTGGTTACCTAAATGATACATACATACATACATAGGAATATGGAATTCGATTTTAAATGTTGTTTTTGTATTTGAAAGATTATAACATACCTAGTTACCTATTTAGAGGATGGACTTCGAGAGCTAGGTACCTACATATAGGTATGTGTATAGGTATATTGGATATTCATTTTCAAAAATTAGTTATTTATTTATTAACCTGGGCGAACAGTGACTCAGTTTGACTTTGTTCACAATTCTGCATATTGCAGTTTAATTATTATTCGATTTTCTTCAGAATGGTGCATATGATTTCCGTAACATTTTTTAAATAGAAGCTTCTTAAAAATAAAAACAATTTTTTTACTAAATTTTTCAAAAAAAATATTTTTTTGGATTTTTAAAAAAGTGTTCAAACATTTTTTTTGAAAATCAAATATGTATTTTGAAAACTACATGGTCGAGTTTGTGAAACTTGGTATTTAAGGGTTTTTCTTAACACTTTAAAAATTTCATATCGATTTCACACACACTAACAAGATTTGACATTTCTCTGGAGTTGAAAGTATTTTGCGGCCGGTTTAACAAATATTCTAAAGTGTTCGTCGGTCATTTAAATAGATTAAAAGCAAATAAATTATTAAAACTAGTTTTAATTCATCAAAAAATAGTGAATAAGAAGTTATCAACTAACTTCGATTAAAAGTGCCCAAAGTCGATTAAAAATATAAATCACGCGCTCGCCGATGTTTCTCGAATGATGTGTTTCTTTGATGAATTTGGGTTGTTTTTTTTTTACTTTAATAGCACACAACTATTTTTCTAACTTTTCTTAAAAAAAATTTCTGTGGTGTTTGGTAGAAACATGATAACTCCATTTTTAAATTTGCGTCTTTACGTCCTCTTTAAATCGTGCTAGAGCCTAAACAAGTTTACCGATTTTCTTCAAATTTGGAACATTTATGAACATAGTCTTTGAAAAGTTATGTTTCAAATTTGAGAAAAATCGGTTCATTCGTTTAGTCTGTAGCTCGATTTGAAGTGGAGGTAAGGAGGCAAATTTTAAAATGGAGTTATCATGTTTCTACCATAAACCACAGATTTATATGTTTTTAATCTAACAAAATGACGCGAAAAACTGAATGCACTTTTGAATATTTGTAACAAATTTGTATGCGCATAGTTTGTTTACTTTTTGCCTCAAAGCTACTGTCAAATGACACACACACAATCCCACACGAAAAATTTGATTTTTTGTGTGTTCCTTACAACCAACAAAAAATGGTTGTAAGGAATTCGACATTAGATTTTATATTTATCTTACCACATTAATATACACAATAGATCCGTCATATTGTATTTTTTGTTGGGTAGTTTCGATTTTTGTCCTAATTATGTTTTCGAATCTGAGGTTTGCGACTAAAATTTCGTGACTCAACGTACTTTTTGAGTATAGTAGCCTGAAACTCTGTCATTCCTCATTCGATTTAAGTTTTTTTTTACTTTTTTAAAAAGATGAGAAATATACAACGTTGAATTTAGGATTTTGGCCTGCAAACAACAAGTGTTGCAAATAGACACAGTACACATATTAAAGGTAATATATTCCGAGTTTTCATTTTCGTTCAAGTTCGCGCATATGTCAAAATCTCAGAGACCCCTGTCAGTTCATTGTGTGTGTACTGTGACATGTTCAACACTTTCCAAATTTTACATTTAGATTTTCAGTTTTCTCAATTTTCCAAGCCTCTGATTGGCCAGAATTCAGAAATCTGAAGATTCAGTACTGAAATTGAGGCATTGAATGTCAATTTGACAAGGTATCTGAGAATTAATTTGTTTTTTTTGTTCAGTATCTGACAACCAATTTTTGAAAACATGCGCAATATATTACCTTTAATATGTGTACTGTGGCAAATAGATTCCCTATTCGAACAAAAAGAAGAGAAGAAGACACCACAAGTGGTGTGATTATACCGCAAATGATGCCACCCCTCAGAGTAGGTACATATATCCGAAAATGCACTAGAGCTTAAAATGTTGGGATATGATTAAGATGTATGTACATAAATATAATTTACAAAAATCTTTACATCTCATTCAATCGTTTATGTATTGTTAAAAAAAAAACAGGATAGACGGAACTACCCAACTAACAATTTTGCCCCTTTAATCATCCAAAGAAACTTCCCATAATCGTCTCTTGCAATCATATAAGCATTATATAATAGTCCATAGAATTGAAAGGGCGCACTTTTTATGCTCCTATTGGACCCTTATGGACTAAATTCAGTTGCCCCGGAAAGCACTTACTGGACTCAATTTAGAGGTCTTATAGAAGAAGGTGGAAAAATAAATAAAAAAATATTTCACAATTGATTTATATTTATTTGCTTATATTTTTATTTTATTTTATTAATTTTCTGATATTTTATTTGAAAGTTTTTTCTGAAATACAATCTAAGAATTTATTAGATATTATTTAAGTTATAAAAATTACAAAGTTTCTGTGAGATTCGAACCATGGTCCTCTCGCACTGAAAGTCCACCACGCTAACCGCTCGGCCATGGAAGAATATAATTACGATGAAAATAAACGTATTCTCTTTCTCCACACTGCTGGTTTGTGTCTATACTCTTTAGTATACCAGAAGTGGTTTGTGTTTTTACTAGTACAGCAGAAATGGTTTGTACCTGAACTTAGCAAGTAACAGAAACTAACATAGAGATCGTATAATAATTTTATAGGATGACTATAGAACAAAAGCTCCGTCGTCATTTCATAAAAGCAATAAAGAGAAATTATAGAAACATTGGTATATCGCTTCTATCAACCTGATAAAATTTGCACCAAAAAATAGTCAAGGAAGCAGTATTACTCCAATAAGGTATTTACTTCACGTCAGAGGGTAATAGGCGCGCTATAGAAACAAATAACACTATAATGTCTGAAATGCGAAGCAATTTTGTTAGTTGGGTATAGCAGTGTTCTAATTTGGTTGAGTGGCTTCCTGTTTTGTATAGGATATTTTTTTACCTTGGTTCTAAAAGCCAATGTCCAATTTGTTATAGTTTTTGGGAAGTCGAAAATGTTGCTTTTTAATGTCTAAAAATGCTCATTTCTTTTGATAATTAAATTTTCTAAGACCATCGATATTTTTTTAAGAAGCAGTTTGAGTCCATTGGCACTTATTTAAGTCGTGGAACATCTTCCGCTGAGTCAAATAGTGTACTTATGTAAGTCAGTATTGTAAAAAAATGGACAATGGCCCTTCTAGAACTAAGTACAGATTTATACAAATTCGTCTTCCCAATTCACATAAATCCATAAATCCAGGACACTTATTTTGACTTCATTTTACGCTCTTCAAAGAAAAAATGGTCTGAAACTATTTCTATTCTATTCAACTAGCGCTTGAGTCCAAATAGGTGAAACGGAATTTTGTTGGAAATTGTGTATATGCTGTCAATTGTTTTTGGATGCAATTTACGAATAATAATTGATAGTTTTTGAGCCACAAGTAATAGAAACACAGACAAAAATTCATTGTTTTGCACTAATTTTCAGTGGCTTGCCTCAGATTCGGATTCAGCACCACCGAAAACACATACCTGGTAGGAAAAAATTCAAAATTACCCCACAATTTGGTCGCTAAATAAATAGTTTGTCCCCCAGAACAAAATCCTAGATACACCACTGGTCCTTCTTACTTATACCTGTCTCCAACTCCCGAATTTAACATAAAAAACTTTAGTTGAAATACATACCAAAAGATATGCCTACCCATGCCTAAACCTACCTCAATTTTGCATTAATAACTTTAATACAAATAATAATTGAATATGAAGAAAATTTGAAAAGAAATTCTTCTGTTTAAGTGGACTGACCGAATATATACCTAATTCAAAGTTAAAAGTTCAAGTGAGCGAAACACAATCATAGAGTTGAGCTCACTTGAACTTTTAACTTTGAATTTAATAAAAATAGCTAGGTACCATTTTCTTGATAAATAATAGATACCTATAAGTAATTGTTTCTACTTTCGTAACCTAGGTTGGTAGATAGGTACTTAATTCTTTTAGTTCGCTTCAGGTCAAACGAAACAAATTGTGACAAATATAGGTAGAATTTCTTTCATTTGACCTGAAGCGCACTCAACTACATATTTATTATTAAAATACCTACCTACCTATTAAAAGTGATCCTACCTTTGTCTAAACCCACCCGCCAATTTAGCATAAAAACTTTTATTAAAATATCCACCTATTCATAGCAACCTTTCCTCGAAATAAATAATAATACAAAATCCCTTCTCACTTACCTATCAATAATAATCTAGCAAAAAAAACTTTCATTCAAATATGAATGTAGGCAGCAAAAGATATACATACCTATAACTACCCTCCCTCGCAAAACAGATCTTGCAAAAAACATTTCAAGCAAAATATCATATAGCTAACTAGCAAAAGATATACATATGCCTACCATCGCAATCCTTCAAAGTTAAATTCAATTTAAATACCTACCAAAAGATATATGGATATGCAATCATGCATTCTCTGTAAGAAAATATCAAGTCAAATAACATACCTACCAAAAGTTATATGACTATCTTCAAAGTCTTGAAATCAAATCGCAACTTCATTACAAAAACAAAACCTACCCTCAATATTATAATAAAATACAACTGTGGTAATATCTACCTACATATACTTTTCTTCTCACATTCAACAAGAACAACTGGCTACATACAAACATAGTCCTAAATAAAACAACAAATAACCTTGTATTCAAAGAAGAGACATTTCACACACAAACAGCTGAATTTATTAGGTCCCTTGGCGTTGTAGACTTGTATGGCATGCAAGTCTCCATCGCCATGCCTTGCATGCAAGTCTCCGACGTTGACGAAAGTAGCGCCACCACTAGAGCTGTTGTTCTACTATTTGAATCGCCACCATGATAGTACTATGGTTTAGATATACAAAGTTTCTTGCTATATACACATAGCACGTCCACGAGACGCAAAAAGCTTATACAAATACATATATGACATAAAAGTTACTTGGGATCCTTGTGTTAATAACGTTATGTTGCGTCCTCTCAAAACGTCCGTAATTTTTTAATTAAATTTTTGATTTGAAATTAAAACACCATTAAATTTTGAGTCAACCAACAAAAACTTTTTTATTTTATTTTCAAAGAAAACAAAAATGAAAATGAATAAAAAGAGATTTTTAATTATACTTTGTATGCATTTCAACCGGTGTACCGGTCATCTTCAGCAACACGACTGAGAGATATAGTTGTCACTTATATAAACATAGAACATTATAAATTATATAAATGAAAGTTAGAGCAGTACAGATATAAGTCGTGTTGCTGAAGATGACCGGTACACCGGTTGAAATGCATACAAAGTATAATTAAAAATCTCTTTTTATTCATTTTCATTTTTGTTTTCTTTGAAAATAAAATAAAAAAGTTTTTGTTGGTTGACTCAAAATTTAATGGTGTTTTAATTTCAAATCAAAAATTTAATAAATTAGAGTCATCGTGATTGTTCAACAATTAAACAAATTATATGTCCGTAATTTTGTTGCTGGAACTTTTCATAAGCAGAACCCAAGTCACTCTTTGGTTTACCACGAAAATAGGGCCACCTCGACATCGGCCCTTGTCGATGACCTTCAAGCTCGCCTTCCATACCTAAGCCCAGTAGCGTACCTAGGGGGCGGTGAAGGGGGTGGTCGCCCCGGGTGCCGGGAGTTAGAGGCGGCAAAAGGGAAAATTATCTTCATTGTTCATTTGATGTTGTAAACCAATTACAAACATTTTTGTTAAGGAAAATTTTATTAAATTTTTATTAGAAAATATGCCCTTTGTACAATTTTTATAGAATTTAAATTTTTAGGGGCGGCAAAATCATTCTCGTTGTTCATGAGAAGTTGGAAATAAATACAAAATTTTAATTTTTGTTTAATCAATAATTCAATTAATTTTTTATTATGTACATATGTTGAAATCAATAGGAGTGCAAAATTATCATCGTTATTTATTACGGAAGGTGAAATCAAATCATTGTACAAATCATTAGGGGCGGCAAAATCATCACCGTTGCTCATTATGTTGGTAATAAACACAAAAGTTTATTTTTTAAATTAAAAATTCTATCAAAGTTTGAAACAAAATGGCGTTCGGGTTGACCATTCTCTTTTGTAGCTTTACATATTTGTGTTTGCAAATTCTCTCAATTTAGAGTTCAGAGGGGTTGATACTTCTCAGAAAATTGTTCCCGGTAGTTTAGTAAAAAAAGCAGTAGATTTAATATTTTCGCAGATTTGTTTTTTGTTTAAAAAGAAGTTATGTGAACAAAACTGATAAATGAAAAAATAAATGAAACATTTTTTTAAAAACATCAAAACAGCATTCAAAAATGCTATAAATTATTCATATGGCTGCAATCAAAGAATCAAAAATAAACTTGTGCGTTTTTTTTGTGAAGGCTTGAAAGTTCATTTTTTTTCGTAAAATGAAGTCCAGTGCGAATATTATTTTAAGGCGCCAGTTGTAGCGATCAGAAACACCCATCCGAAAAACTTGAAACAGTATAAAATTGATTTTTTGTCGGATGGTTGTTTATAGCAATCAGAAAAAATTTGACATTTATCATTTGCGACTGATATTTCTGATTTTGTTTTCGATTCATTTTTGATTTAATAGCAATCAAAGTTAAATTGTGTTGTTTATTCTTTGGAAATATCTACGTAACTAAAAATAAACTATAATGTCGTGTGTAAAGAAAAACTCAACATATTTAACCATTGCAATTATTCTTAAAGCTCAACAAAGACAAAAACGAAGATTTCAGGTTCATCCTTTATTCCAAGCCCGGAGGCAGCATGGTGAGTTAAAAAAAAAACAAAAAACAAAAACAAACTAACAGTCGCTTCACTAAGATTTTTTCTGATTGGATTGTCAGAAAACATTTTCGGATGGAATACTTTCGAGATTCTGATTTTGCTCGCCGACCAGTCTATACGTCAATAGCTTTCTCTTAAAAAAAAAATTAAAAACTAAATCATTTTCTTTAAATTAAATTTGCGCAAATAGTCAATTATTTGATTTTATCTAAGTTTAATTGAAAATGAAGGGTGATAAGCCCCCTAAAGAACCTCCTAACATTGGAGGTAATACATTAGACGACCCACCCGACAAAATAATGGGTATGGACATGCTGCTCAGCGCAGCGCAGATGCCATCTAACCTAATGGATGCCGAAGATATTCCGCAAATCTATGAAAACCTAAACTGGTGGACGCATGGTGACGACAATATCCCTGCAACCAGCTCCAGAATTCTATCGTCCTCACTTCGGAATTCTCCGTCGCCTGAGAAAATGAACCAGCTAACGGGAACCCCAGCGTCCGGTGGCAAGAAAGAGAACGCAAGCTTAGCCCACGCCAACAGTTTGGTGCAACACGCCACCAACCCCAACACAAATGCCGTTACTCCACCACATAACGGAGCAACAATAAATACCGCCAACCAACACCTAAGAGCGGGAAATGTGCACATTGGACTGGTCAACAACACCACGAACAACGGTAAAAACGTGGAAATGGCTCTTGGCCAGAAACTTGGCCAGGACAACGATACGTTCAAGGCAATTATGAGCCGTCGCAAACGCCAACACAACTTCCAAACCACTTCCACGGCATCCAAAAAATAGCAGTGGAACTTAACAACGAAAATCGCTTTAAGGACCTTCCTGTGGATGTCAATCCAGTGCCGAGATTCAGCTATTTCAGCGAGTGAGATGAGATGACTCGCCTTACTCGCCGACTCATCTCACTTCACTCGCAAAAGTGATTCAGCTATTTAAGTGAAATGAGTAAGCTCGAATTTAGTTTCGAACATGAGACAAAGAATAAATATTAAAGAATTAAATTCTACCTCCTTGTCACACTCGTTACGCAAAACAAAATGAAACAACAAATACAACAATGTAAACATTGGAATCTTTAATAATGGAGTTTGGAGTATATTTTGTTTCAATTATTTTTTTTGTCATAATTAAAGTTTAATGTGAGTTTCACCCTTGAGAAATAAAAAGTGTCGAAAGTGAATAGAATATAAATTTATTTAATATATAGGTATATGTGCATATGATAATAAAATAAAATTAAAGAATCAATAAAAGGGTAGTTGATTTTATCTACATTGTTGTTTTTTATTTCGTTTCCTATCCATGAATAGGAATTCTTGAGAAAAGCACACATACCTTTCCAAAACTGGAAATTTACAAACACATACACCAAGTCACTGCGGAAATATCTGGCGAGTAATCTGACATTTCATTTCACTCGCTCACTCACTCCCTTTTGCTAACTGAATCGCTTTTCGATGAAAAGTGACTCATCTCACTCACTCACTGCGGCTTCGAATTAGCTGAATCTCGGCACAGATGTTTTCCCATCAAAGCATTTAAAACTGATCGATGTTGATTCGAACCATCGACAAGTTATTGTTCAACAGCAGCAGCCGCAGCCACAGCCACAACCACAGCAACAGCAACGTTCACAACAACGAGATGAAGATGTTCCTGACAAACCAAACCCCTGGTGCCCCCCAATCTTCACGAAAGGCGTTTCATCAAAGACAACCCTGGATTTTGTTCGTGAGTCTAGCTTTAAGTTAAGTGATAATACATTTTCTAGTAGAAGCTTTGGTAGATTAAAAATATTTGTAAGAGACGTAGAGTTGCACAGCTTTTTCATTAACATTTTTAAAGAACGCGGTATTGAATCTTTTTCTTTCACACCTAAGCAAATTAAAAAATATTGTAATATTTTCTCAGGTTCGTTAATAAAACTTATTTACTTTATTCAAAACGTCCACTTATTTATTTCGCAAAATAAAACACTTTACTTTTCTTACTACAAACAAAACGATTTATTCTTCACCACTGAATTAATTCACAAACCTTACTTTTCACTTTTATTACAACCAACTTTATTCATTCACGATTAAAAACAAACTGTGTCGCTGCCGTTCAAACCTGTGCCTTTTATACTTGTTTTCCAAACTCTCGAAATAAGGAGAACGTTCTGGTCTCTGCTTCCAGAGCTTTCCGTAGGGGAAATTTCCCAATAATTTCCCTTCCAAAAGCTTTTATTTGACAGCTGGTAAATCTGCTATAATCCGGCAGATGGCGCTTCCTTCGTTTGAGAGTTGCTATAATTATAGCTAATAAGGGTATGTTTGCACTGCGACCGTAAGTTTTATTGTGTCCGTTTATTTGCATTTCGGAGTCGTTATAGTTCAAATATGGAAACTTATTACACTGCCCCCCTCTTAGGATTGATCGTCCCGAGCAAATCCACCACTTCCATCACCATTATAATGATGTAAACGGTCGCTGTGAACTACTTTTAGCTTGCCTCTTAATCCTCTCTGAATGCGGTAGACGACATCGTTTATTCGTGTTACAACAGTATAAGGGCCTTCCCAATTTTGTTGAAGCTTCGGTGAGAGTCCCTTCCGACGGTGGGGATTATAAAACCATACAAGGTCTCCCACTTGGAATCCTGTCGTTGTGGCTTTTGCGTCATATCTTGTTTTCATCCGATCACTCGATAGCTTTATATTTGCCCTCGTCCTTTCGTGAATGTCAACTAGCTTTTCTTTGAGGTTGTCCACGTAGTCGTCTATTCCTTGTGGCTCACTTGTAGAACATCCAAATTTGATTTCACTTGGTAGTCGTATTGTGCTCCCGAGCAGGATTTCTGATGGTGTATGTCCTGTTGAGCTATGTACCGCACTTCGATAGGCCATCAAGAATAGCGGAATATGCCGATCCCAGTCTCGTTGGTTGTCGCTTACAACTTTGGAAAGGTGTTCTTTAAGGGTCCGGTTGAATCGTTCAACCATCCCATCAGATTGTGGGTGAAGTGGTGTTGTCCTCGTCTTTTTAATGCCAAGGAGTGTACAAACTTCCTGAAAAATTTTGGACTCGAAGTTCCTCCCTTGATCTGAATGGAGTTCCATAGGTACACCAAACCTGCTTACCCAGTTGAAAACAATCTGATCCGCGACTGTTTTGGTTTCCTGGTTTGGGATGGCAAATGCCTCAGGCCACTTGCTGAAGTAGTCCATTACTACCAGGATGTATCGGTTTCCATTTTCGGTTTCTGGAAAAGGGCCTGCAACGTCTATTGCAATCCTCTCAAAGGGCGTGCCCACATTATACTGCTGCATTCTACTCTGGACTTTTCTGCCTGGTCCCTTGCTTGCAGCACAAGTATCACATTTTCGGCACCATTTTTCGACGTCTTCTCTTGCGTGTAGCCAGTAGAATCGCTGTCTTACCTTTTCCAGTGTCTTATTGACACCCAAATGTCCGCCGGAAGCTCCATCATGCAGCTCTTGCAGAACGTCATTAACTTTGGAACGAGGTATGACTAGCTGCATCACATATGATTTGCCGTCTGTGGATTCCCATTTACGTCTTAGTACTCCTTCTTGTACATGAAGCGAGTCCCATTGTGCCCAATACGCTTTAAGAGTTGGACTTCTATCGGAGATGTCACCCCATTCTGGTTTCTCTTGGTGTTCCTTCCACGCAAGAATGGGTTCAATATCCGAGTCTTCTTGTTGGGCAGTCCTCAGTTCTTCATTACTCCAACCGTAAATGGGATCGGCTCTTAATCGCTGGATGGAAGCAACCTCCTTCTCTTCCTGACGTGTGCAGTGCTTGCAGTCCGGTTTGCATGGTCTCCGAGATAAAGCATCTGCATTTGAGTGCAACCTTCCTCTTCGATGTTGGATCTGGTAGTCGTATGTCTGCAATCTCTCAATCCATCTTGCCACTTGACCTTCTGGATTTTTGAAGTTCAACAGCCAATTAAGTGCGCCATGATCTGTTCGAAGAAGGAACTTCTGTCCATAGATGTACTTATGGAAGTGTTTTGTTGCCGATACTAAAGCTAGAAGTTCTCTTCTGGTTACACAGTAATTTCTTTCTGGCTTTGAGAGCACCTTGCTGTAATAGGCAACGACCTTCTCTTCTCCTTCGTGGACTTGTGATAGTACGGCACCAATTCCTACGTTACTTGCGTCAGCGTCGATGATGAAAGGTTTCCCTGGTGTCGGATAGGCCAAAACTGGTGTATTGCATAGGCGCTGCTTAAGTTCCTGGAAGCTTTTCTCGCACTCGCTTGGCCATTTGAACGGTTTGCTTTTCTCTGTTAGCTGGTGCAAACTTTTCGCGATCCCAGCAAAATCCTTCACAAATCGTCGATAGTACGTGGCTAGACCAAGAAAGCTCCGGAGTTGATGTTTATCCTGTGGTGTCGGCCAATTCTTTACGGTGTCAACTTTTTCAGGATCAGTCTTCACTCCTTGGGAAGAGATGATATGTCCCAAGTATTTTACCTCAGACTTGAAAAACTCGCACTTGTCTGGATTCAATTTCAAGTTTGCTTCTCGAAGCCTCTGGAACACGGCCTTAAGGTTTCCACAATGCTCATCAAATGTCTTACCATAAACAATGACATCGTCCAAATAGACTAGGCAAGATTTCCAAGTAAGTCCTTGTAAAACGCACTCCATCAAACGCTCAAATGTTGCCGGAGCGTTGCATAGTCCGAAAGGCATCACTTTAAATTGCCACAGACCATTCCCTGTGGAGAAAGCCGTCTTTTCTCGATCTTCCGGATGGATTTCTACCTGCCAGTAGCCACTCTTCAAGTCCAATGTTGAAAACCATTCAGCTCCTTCCATCGCATCCAGAGTATCGCTGATTCTTGGCAGAGGGTAGCTGTCTTTCTTTGTCACATCGTTCAGCCTCCGATAGTCCACACAAAATCGAGTACTTCCGTCCTTCTTTTTGACAAGAACAACTGGGGATGCCCATGGACTTTTAGAGTTTTCGATTAGTCCATCTTTCTTCATGGTCGATATCATCTCTTCAACTTCGGCTTGTTTGGCTAATGGGAGACGTCTTGCTGGTTGTCGAATAGGTCTTGCGTCTCCTGTGTCGATTCGATGCTGCACCAGTTGTGTTCGACCATACTGCCCATTGGGTGAAGAGAGTATATCAGCATACTCATGAAGGAGGCTTCCAGCAACACTTAGCTGATATTCACTTAATTTTGAAGACTTGAGAATGTTTGACTTCATAGTGTTCACTTTCCTGGGGTCCACATATTCTTGTGTATCAACTTCTGTAATTTTAGTTATTGCGGATACGGATTCACATTTTCCAACAACTTCTCCTTTTCTAAGCTTGACTTCGTACGGTTTGATGTTGAGTATCCGTACGGGCACCATGTTGTTCTTTGGCGCCACAAGGGTCTTCCCTAGGATGATGCTTTGAGAAGACTGTTCAGAGTCTGGTTCCACCATTAGGTATCGATGGCTACCCAAATCTCCCTTTATTTTTGTCCAAACGAACACTTCTGAAGAAGGTGGCAGGCAAATATCTTCCTTTATGACAGTCCTCAGAGTTGATGAATTTTCATTGCCATAAACCATAGGAATCTCCACATTTCGGTATTTGAGAACTTGCTTTCCGATATCGAGAATTACTCCGTGCTCTTTCATAAAGTCGATTCCAACGATGCACTCGTCACATATATCTGCTACCAGAAATAGATGTGAAAACTCCAGTTCTGCCAAACGGATTGTAAGACGAACCTCCCCGTACACTCTGGCTGCCTCTCCTGTTGCTGTTTTCAGACGGTAAGTGTTGGTGTTATGCAGCCATGTCATCTTCACCAAGTCCTTTCGAACAATGGAGGCAGTAGCACCGGTGTCGATCGTAGCCACTTGCTTCTTGCCGTTAAGTGTTGCCGCCACAGTCAGACTTTTGTTGTTTCGTTTCGTCTGTGAGACCTGGATGGTGGTTCTGGGGCCATCGATACCAGAAACCAGCTTCTGCCCCTCGAAGTTGGTTCTTACTCGTTTCCCGGTTGAGAAACGGGGTGAGTAGGAGTTTTGACATTGTTGTTGTTAAAATTTCTGCTTCCACAATGTTGACAAGCAGATCTTCTAGGTGGCAATCTGCACTGGCGTTGGAGATGTCCGGTTTTATTGCAATTCCAGCATCGAGCAGGTCCATCGCGTTGGTTCCTTTGGAATGCTGTTCTCTGGCAAGAGCACTCCTCAATTTCTATTTCTCTTACCCGATGGACTCCTTGAGAAGCCTGCTCTGCTGCTTCCATAGTGAGGGCGAATGCTAGTGCTTCAGGAAGCGTGCGTTTGCCAGCAGTTCGAATTGCTCGCTGAAGGTTGATGTCAGATACAGCACGAACAAAGGCTTCTGTTGCGAATTGGTTGATGATTTCATCTCCTGCAGCTGGATATGCCAGGTGCGCCAACCGTTCGATGTCTGCTTGGAGTTGTTGCAGAGTTTCTCCCCTTTTCTGGACTCTGGAATTGAGCTGGACGCGGAAGACTTCTTGCATATGGCCATCTCCAAAACGTTTGTCAATGGCCTGAACGAGAGCACTGAAGTTGCCATTTTTGTCTGCTGGTATGCTTTGTAACAGCTCAGCAGCTGGTCCTCTGAGGGCAAGCGTTAGAGCTATGCATTTGTCTTCCTCATCCCAGCCATTTGTTGCTGCGGCTGCCTCAAACTGCTTCTTGTAGATTGACCAAGAAGTTTGCCCATCGAAGGTTGGTGGATGCATCTCTTTTTTCTTCGGACAGTCGCCAGAACTTTCTCGAACCTTCATTTTCTTTACTTTATCTAATTCCCTTGTAATGGATTCGATTTTATCTTCGAACTTTGCTTCTACTGTCGACAATTGCTTATCGACATTAGACAATTGTTGATCGAGAGTTAACAATTGTTTATCGATAGAAGAAAATTGCTTATCGACACGCTCGTCAAGGGCAACAATTCTACTGTCAAAGGCATCTAACTTACCTTCGAGCATGTTTGTCTGTTTTTCCAGCAGACACTTTTGTTCTTGGCTTTGTTGCTCGAATCGTTCGAGAAGATTCTTTTGTTCACTCCGTTGTTCTTGGCTTTGTTGTTCTAGAAGATTCTTCTGCTCTTGACTTTGTTGTTCGAAACGTTCGAGAAGATTCTTTTGTTCACTCCGTTGTTCTTGGCTTTGTTGTTCGAAACGTTCGAGAAGATTCTTTTGTTCACTCCGTTGTTCTTGGCTTTGTTGTTCGAAACGTTCGAGAAGATTCTTTTGTTCACTCCGTTGTTCTTGGCTTTGTTGTTCGAAACGTTCGAGAAGATTCTTTTCCTGACTATCAAATTTTGCAAGCAGCTGAGACAGCATATTGGTCATGCCCGATGTACTTACTTGCTCTTGCTGTTCTTCCATTTCAATGTCGAATATAAACGTGTCCGGGTTTTTTCCACATCTTCTTAAATCTTCTTGCAGACGAATTATAAGATCATTCTTTGTTCCAGCAGTAGGAAGATCTCGTTTATTCAGTTCTGCCCTTAGTTCCACTAAATTTAAATCATTCAAAGATTTACCCATTGTCTTTTTTTTTTTTCACTTTCCACACAATAAATTTACTGAGTGCACAAATAAAATAAGTTTTATCCCACTTCTGACACCAATGTAATATTTTCTCAGGTTCGTTAATAAAACTTATTTACTTTATTCAAAACGTCCACTTATTTATTTCGCAAAATAAAACACTTTACTTTTCTTACTACAAACAAAACGATTTATTCTTCACCACTGAATTAATTCACAAACCTTACTTTTCACTTTTATTACAACCAACTTTATTCATTCACGATTAAAAACAAACTGTGTCGCTGCCGTTCAAACCTGTGCCTTTTATACTTGTTTTCCAAACTCTCGAAATAAGGAGAACGTTCTGGTCTCTGCTTCCAGAGCTTTCCGTAGGGGAAATTTCCCAATAATTTCCCTTCCAAAAGCTTTTATTTGACAGCTGGTAAATCTGCTATAATCCGGCAGATGGCGCTTCCTTCGTTTGAGAGTTGCTATAATTATAGCTAATAAGGGTATGTTTGCACTGCGACCGTAAGTTTTATTGTGTCCGTTTATTTGCATTTCGGAGTCGTTATAGTTCAAATATGGAAAGTTATTACAATATAATATAGTTTTAAAAGGCATTACTAGTGATTTTTCCCCCGCGGAAATTCAAAGAGAATTGTTGAACATTGAGCCCTCGCTGAAGGTCACTGTTAAAAACTTTCAGACCAAATGGTCAAAAGAAAACGATGTTCCTCTCGAACTGTTCTTATGTGTTTTGGAAGATAGAGATAGTCTCTTTAAGATTAAACAAATTAAATTTATTGTAAATTATAAAGTTAAATGGGATACAATTAAAAATTCAGGTTTGAAGCAATGCTTCCGCTGCCAACGCCCTGGTCCCAAGGCCGGCTATTGTACTTTTGCGCCTAGATGTGTAAAGTGCCTGGAATCCCACGAAATAGGTCAATGTAAGGTGGGTCCTAAAACCCAAACTTCCTCTGCGGCTTGCGTCAATTGCAATAAAACTGATCATCCAGCCAACTTTCGCGGTTGTGAAAAATGGGTAGAGTAATAATAATAATAATAATGAAAAAAAAGAGTCAATGTTAGCCTCGGCCAACCAAAAAAGAATTCCCTCAAGAAAACCAGTACTCAATATCGTGAATAACTCAATAAATACTAGTCGGATGGGAATTCCCAACACGAATTCCATCAGTTTTGCTGATAAAGTGAGAGGATACATCCAGCCTATAGGGCCTCTCCCTCCAAGCCCAAAAGTACAAAACAAAGCCAGTGATGAAATATCGGCTTTCATAGATGAGTCAATTAGACTCTTCGGAGTTCCAACTCACATTCTAATTGCAAAAATTCGAGCCTTTTGGCCATCATACTTAAAATTGGACGAAAGTCATGAACCAGGTGCTTACCTTTCTTTTATTGCGTCATTGACCATCTTTTCCACACCATGAATCTGAGTATTATCACAGCCAACATCAATTCCTTTTCTAAAGACAAACAAATAGAGATAGACCTTCTCCTAAAGGACACTTCCCCAACCGCAATATTATTGCAAGAAACTTGCTTGCATTCTAACAGAATGCAATATAAACATAATTTTAATAACAACTACGATATTATTACAAATAACAACGGTAGAGGGACTGGAATCCTAATGCAGAATTCCATCTGTTTTTCTCAAAAGTATTTTTCTAACAACATTATATCAGCATCAATAGCTATAATCCCAATACATAACCAGCAATGCAGCAAATCGCTTGCTCTTGCATCGATATACGTACCTTGCAACTCCGGCTTAGCACTCCCAGCCGCCATGGATGAACTTTTTTCGTTTCTCAACCAGTTTGATTACATAATCGTAGGCGGAGACTTCAACTCTCGACATCCCTTATGGGGAGACTCTTTCACTAACTTCAATGGAACCCACTTAACTCAATGGTATTTCGACAATAATTTTCTCGATTTAGATATAGTTGCTGCTCCTGGCCCTACACGCCCCAGCTCGGGATCCCATATAGACTTTTTTATTATTTCTTCCAACCTCCGGGCGCAAAATAACATACAATGCCTAACGTTAGACTTGGTTTCTGACCATTTTTCAGTCTTGCTTAATATTGCGATTGAACAATACTCCCCTTTCCCTGATTCGCCCAGGACGTTCATAAGCTACAAAAACACAAACTGGACGGACTTTAACAGTTATCTCAACACCAATCTTAATGTATTAAACATCCCAACGAGTAGGAATCTCTCAGACTCCGAAATAGACAGCTTTATTGTTGGCATGACAAACGCTATCTCCAACTGCATTGACGCTTTCTGCAAAAAAAGTTCTCTTCGTCCAAATTGGCTTAGAGTTTCTGAAGCCACGATAAAGTTGTTCAAGACTAGGAAAGTCTGGAAAACAAGACTCAAAAGAATATTTCACCACTTTGGTGACCGTAGTACCCAACCTTATAGAGATTTATCTACTCGAATAAGATGTTTAAGTAAAATAATAAAAGATAAAGTCCGCTTAGAGCTTAATGAACAGTTCAGAAACAAATTAAGCAGTCTAAAACCATCATCTAATGTATTTAAAATAATTGATCAAATCACCGGTAGGAAATCAAAAAATTCCCCAGAGCAGCAACTATTAATCCACAACAACATAAGTGTATCCTCACCGCAAGAAAAGGTTGAAGCATTCGCCGCTTATTACACTGATCTGTACGCGCTGAAAATACCAACAGCTAATGCTGTCACCTCACTCGAAGTTGCAACCTTCAACAGTTCATTCGATGTGTGGAATCAAAATCTCACATTAACTAACTTTTCACCCCACAACAGATCAGATGATATAAGCGATGAATACTTTGCATCAGTGGACCTCATTTAATCAGTGATTACATCACTCAACAATAAAAAGTCGGCAGGCCACGATAATATCCCCACCCTGGTACTCCGTAAAGCAAAACGAACGATAGCTAAATTTCTTACTCCGCTCATCAATAATTGCATTAACATTTGCTACTTTCCATCGTCTTGGAAATCAGCCAAACTAATACCGATCAAGAAGAGTAACTGTACTAACTCAACTGAGAACTACCGACCAATTTCTCTCCTATCCAACCTCGGGAAAATTTTAGAAAAAGTAATCCTATCAAAAATTGAATGCCTATTTGAGGACTCTGAAGTGTCACAAACTCAATAATTCGGCTTTAAACGTGGTCACTCCACTGAGCACGCTTTGCTCTATTTTCAGAACAATATCTTAAATAATCTCAGGTCCAAACGCTGTACAGTTGCTTGCAAGCTGGACCTTACAAAAGCCTTTGACTCAGTTTGGCACGCTGGACTGACCTACAAACTAAACCAGCTCAACTTTCATCCTTCTTTCATCAAAATCATAAAAAGCTTTCTTAGCAACCGCAGTTTGTGTGTCCAGTTCGAAAACGAAATTTCCAACCCTGTTCCGGTGCAGACAGGAGTCCCCCAAGGCTCGATTTTGGGCCCATACCTATTCAACTTGTACCTGGCCGACTTCCCAGTTCACCATCAGCATTCTTCATCCGTATTATACGCGGATGACACAATTCTTCTCAGTACACATGAAAGGCCACACGATGCCCTAAACCAGGAAAAATCGCACCTCAACGCTGCAAACCAATATTATAAAAACTGGGGAATAAGTATCAACCCCAGCAAATGCGAGTTGATCTGTTTCCGAAACGCTTTGGGCAGGGGACACCACCTAGCGGTTCGTGAGAGTCGCCAACTACGGTTGGAAATTGAAGGAAGAACAATCCCTCTGCGAAACTCAAATAAATATCTTGGCGTACACCTTCATGAAAGAATGAAAATGAACCCTCACGCAAGAAAGGCTTTAAATAACAGCAAGGCAGCGGCGGCTAAACTAAAACTCCTTCTAAACTCCAGGCTGGTCGAAAAAAGGACGAAACTCCCTATGTACAAAACTCTAATTCGGCCCCTAATGGCATATGGATACCTTATCTGGTTAACAATTACACCTAATGTAGCCCTCGAGCTACACAGATTCGAGCGAAGAATACTAAGAAAATGTCTATCAAAAATAAGAAGACCATCTGGCAAATGGCATTGCAATAAAACCTTATACAATGATTCTAAAGTTGTACCCCTTTTAGACTATTTAGCAACACTTGCCATCAAAAAAAGAATGTACTCTCTCCAGCTCCAGGACCACATTAACCCTCTAATCAGGGAATTGTTCGGGGAAAACATCGTTTGGAACATTCACAACCGATACTATATCTCTCCCATCAGTATCTTCAGCGAGGGCTCTAGTTCCTCATTTCAAGTCAAAAACAGCACTTTAACACCTACAGAGGCTGAGCAGCTCAAATCTCATTTCGCTTAAAGTAAAACAAAACAAACTTATCATTTAAATATTTAGAATCATTTTAATATCCATTGACAAAATATTCGTAATGTAAAGAATGTACACAAAATTCCAAAATGCTTAACTAAAAAGATCTCGAGTATTATCTAAGAAATCACCTATGTCCAATTGTTCTATTCGCATCAAATCAAAAAAATTTTATACTTTAATAAAATTCACAAGAACTTATCAGTAATCTATTTTTCTACTCGATTAATAACTACCTAAAAAGAGAAAAACAAAAAATACAAATACATGTAATTATAAACAAACCTATCGAAATACATATACCTACAATGTGTTCATATACTTTAGAATCTTTAAGATATTTATGTAAAATCTATGTTCATTCGAGAACCAATAATCATACCTGTAAAAAAAAGGCACAATGATTGCGTCCGTAAATGCCAAACTCACTTTACATTCAAGTATAAGATATAGCTTTAATATTCCCCCTTCGGGAGTAAAAAGGAAAACAAAAAAACATCAACTTAATGTTAAAAATAGGGTTGTATCCGTCTAATTGTACACTTTTATAGTGATTTAGATAGAGACGCAATCATTTTGCCTCTATATCATGTTATCTCTTGTTATTCGTTTTATTAGGTTAAGTCCCCATAGTAATGTTAACGTCGTGTTGAGTGGACGCTATGTCAAAATAATTTCAGAAAAAATCTTTAATTTAAAGTCTTTAGTTTGTTGAAATTAATACAAATTTAATAAATAAATATTTCATAACCGAGTAGCCAGACCACTTCTAAGTCGGCAGCATTAATTTAACTTTTAAGAACAATTATTGTACACTAGTGATAAGAAAGTGATATGTAAAAATAAAATCTCAATAAACATACATACATACATACATGGAATACTTTCAGTGTAACAGATACAAATTGGTACACAATTCAGTGAAATGATTTGTTCCTTTTTCGGTCAAAAAGCAATCAGCTGATACGAAAAATGAAATTTCATCCGAAGAACAAATAAATCCATTTACAATTTTATACAAAATTAATGTTTTCCAATTTTTTTTTCTGGAAAAAAATTCTACGCTGAATTACTCGTCGATTGGTACATCATTTGGCTATCAAATCAATTTAAAAAGTAATAAAAACTTCAATAATTTTGTTTCGGATGGTTTTTTTCTGATCGCTTTAACTGGTGCCTAAGGCAGCGGATTTATTTTGAGAAAAAATGCATTATACTACAATCTACTGCAATTTTAGTAAAGTGGCAACTCTGTAGCGAGACAATCAGCAGAGATCTTGCCGTTGACCCGTTCATGTTCTGAGAAATATGAACAGGATGCAATTTCTTAGTTTTGCAGTCTCACCAAGTAAAATCTCATTGAGCGCTAAATGACAAGTTGACGGAGGCGAAATGTTCTGGTGGAACAAGATTCTCCGTTCAATTATATTGTGCTTGCTTACACGTGAAGAACGAAAGTGTTCAGATGTGAAGAAAATTATTCTGCAGATTTTGTTCTCCTCTTTGTGTTTTTCGTATTTTCATAATGAAAGACACGATTTGATTGGTTGGATTGGATAGAAAAAGCAACACAAAAGAGAACGTCAATTTTCTACACCGAAAATTTTCAAATATTTTTAAATATTTCATCCCCCTCCCTCTTCTGCAAGTTACCCCGCTCACCATCACACATCGCAGAAAATGCTTGAATTTCTTCAGAATAGAATAGAATAGAAAATTACTTTATTGATAACCGTATGAAATATACATATATTAAATTTTACAAGTCTTTTTGACCTGGTTTTATAACCGTCGGTCAGATTGACAAATATAAATAAAATTAAAGAAAGCATGATTTTAGCAAACAAATAATTAAATGAAAATTAATTGAATTAATTTACATAGGTATGTACGAAACGAAAAGCAGTACTTTAACAATGTTTAATGCAAATAAAAAGTAATTTAAATTTCTGATGACTTTAACTTTAAAAATTCTCTGATATTATTTTGTTTCTATAATCGGCGGCTGATTTAATATAGGTGTATAGTTTATCCCAGCCATTTGACCCATTCATGATATGTAAAACTTCTTCTTTTTCCAAATAGTTTGTTCCAAAAACAAGTCGCCTATATTCTCGCAGGACCGGACAGGAACCCAAAAAATGAAAAATGTCTTCTCTTTCCCTTGTATTGCACAATTCACATAGAAGGGGAAGGTCTGGTCTGTGTGGTACAAAATTTAATTGTAATATTTCTCCTCTAGTACGGAAAATTGTCGAAATCAATTCTGTTGAGTTTTTATCGTGGAAATAGTTTGCTGCACCAAGATCAAACTGAAGCTTACTGTAGTAATCCCTGTATTGCGATGATTTAGCCTGATTTATGCAGTCCTCGTGATGTTTTATATCCAACTTTGATAAAATGATATAAAGAGTTTTCTTAAGGTCAGGTATACTTATTGTACTCAGATTGATTGTTTCTCCCACCGATGCAGACATTGTTGACCAATCTTTTAGAAAATTCAATTTATTTATGATCAGGTAGTTTGCAATTTTCTTTACTAGCCTCATCGAGTCCATTTGAAGTATTCTTAAAATAAAATCAAAGTGAATCTTTAACGAATCGATGAACATTGGTGCTATACCAGTTTCAATGTGAAGCATATAGTTTGGCGTCGTAGATGGTAGTTTAAAAACACGCTTTAAAAAAAATCTTAGCAATTTTTCCATATCATTGTACTGTTTGTAGCCCCAAACTTGTGCTGAGTAAAACATTATGGATTTGGAAACAGCTTGAAAAATTTTGTATTTATCTGAATGATGAATTGATTTGTTTTCAATGCATTTTTTCCAAGAAACACATATTGCAGATTTGGCTTCTTTAAGTTTAGCTTGGACATGGTTTTTAAAACAAAGATTGCTGGATATTGTCACTCCTAGATATTTGAATTCTTTAACGATATCAATCTCCACTGATTTGTACTTCAATTTTTCATACGACGCGTATCTTCCATGCCCTTTTCTGAATATCATTATCTTAGATTTGGCTAGATTTACTGTAAGGTTCCACCTGTCACAATACCTTTCGAGGACATTAATCATCCTTTGCAATTGGTGAGGCGATTCCGCTAAAAGAACAATATCGTCGGCGTACATTAGGGCTGGAATTTCTTCCCCTGCAATAGTAACACCTCCACCAATGCAATCCACCAAATCATTAATAAAGATTGTAAATAAAAGAGTACTTAGGGCACATCCTTGCTTTAAACCCATTGATGAACTGAATTCCTCTGAGAGACTTTCTCCATCCCAAACTGATATAGAGTCATTCGCGTAAAGTGCTCTTAGAATTTCAATTACTTTTGAGGACACACCGATTCCCGCTAGTTTGAAAAAAAGAGACTCTCTGTCAATGCTGTCAAAAGCTGCTTTGAAGTCTATGTAGAAAGCGTACAATTTTTTTCCTTGTTGCAAATATACTTCTGCTATGTTTACTAAGAGGAATACTTGATCTATTGTAGAATAACCCGATCGAAAGCCAGCTTGGAACTCACTAAGTACGGATTTCTTATTTGTCCAGGTGATAAGTCTCCGAAATATCAAACTCGCAAAAAGTTTCATGGAAGTATTCAAAAATGAAATCCCTCTGTAGTTTTCAACAACTAAAGCATCTCCTTTCTTGAATAATGGAAATATTATCGAAGACAAAAAGGTTGGAGGAATGGCACGAGAGCTAAAAATGTCATTGTAGCAGTTTTTGAGGCTAATTATAAATTCTGTTGTGGCGAATTTGAAGAACTCATAGGGAATTCTATCTAATCCTGGTGTTTTTTTAGCTTTGACACCTTCTAACACGAGAAGAAGCTCTTCAGCAGAAAAGTTGGCATCTAAAAAGCCATCCTCAGTGTATGGCATAGCATATTGGATTCTAAGAGAGGTAAACTCAGTATTTAGCAGAGATGCAAAATAATTTTTCAATTCCGCTGCTTTCAGCTGACATCCAATTGTCGGATTAGATCCGCTGACATTCTTCATTATTTTCCAAAATTCGGTAGATGAGCTCACACCCGCTAAGGAGACAATTATACTGTTGTGGTAATCCTTCTTTTTCTGCACACATAATGCCTTATAGCTTTTATTAAATTTTGCGTACCATTGTTGAAATGTTGTGTTATTGTGTGCTCGAAATAAAGCAAGATAGGCGAAAGAACGCTTTCTGGCCGCTTCACAATCCTTATCGAACCACTTTTCTTTATGAATTTGCGTTTTTCTTCTAGGGTTTGGTTTAGATGGATTTGACTTTTTCACAATATCGAGTAGTTCTTCCAAAGATGGGGTCGGCGTGACGTTGTTGAGTAAATTTAGTTCCATGTTCAGGTTTCGTTGATATTCCTGACAGAATTGGTCGTTCCATTTTAGTTTTGGTGGGAGATTAAACTCCGTACTAGTAACGGATGCGTTGCTACCAAATGACAAAATTAGTGGCATGTGCTCGGAAAATGTTTTGATACCAACATTGAAATCTAAGTTTTTGCTTAACCAGCTCCCTGTGGCGACACCATAATCAATAACAGAGCGAGCTGAAGAGCGAATAAATGTA
Source organism: Dasysyrphus tricinctus (assembly GCA_963921185.1). Lineage (NCBI taxonomy): Eukaryota > Metazoa > Arthropoda > Insecta > Diptera > Syrphidae > Dasysyrphus > Dasysyrphus tricinctus. The sequence continues at coordinate 111,403,441 of OY992531.1, read as the reverse complement.
TATTCTCCTGATTGATCACTGGGGCCTCTTCCATTTAGCACAACGAAGTTATAGGAATCACAGAGTTCTAGGAAGTGATTACCTTTGGCATCCTTTCGATTGTCTTTCGAAGAACGAGAGTAGGTGAGCTCATAAGGATATACTGCAGGAAAGAGTGGCCATCCTTGTTCGTTACCTATACGTGCGTTGAAGTCTCCCAGCAAAAGAAGATTGGGTTCGGATAGTTGAGCTAGTAAGTCTTCTAAGCAGGAAAAATCATCAGACCAGTGATTACAATTAAGATAGACAGGGACAATTAAATGTTTTACTCCTTGCTCTTGAAGTGAAATGAATGAATTTCTTCACGTGTAATCAGGGACAATCAAACTAATTAGGAAATTAATTGTTGATTGGCTATTTGTTGCTGACGACATACACCTATTTATTTTTTTGTTGATTGGGACTCCCCCAACTACTTCCTGCTGATTGTAATCGTGAATTCAATTCAAACTAATTAGGAAATTAATTGTTGACTGGCTATTTGTTGCTGACGACATACACCTATTTATTTTTTTGTTGATTGGGACTCCCCCAACTACTTCCTGCTGATTGTAATCGTGAATTCAATTGTGCTTGCTTACACATGAAGAACGAAAGTGTTCAGATGTGAAGAAAATTATTCTGTAGATTTTGTTCTCCTCTTTGTGTTTTTCGTATTTTCATAATGAAAGACACGATTTGATTGGTTGGATTGGATAGGAAAAGCAACACAAAAGAGAACGTCAATTTTCTACACCGAATATTTTCAAATATTTTTAAATATTTCATCCCCCTCCCTCTTCTGCAAGTTACCCCGCTCACCATCACAAATCGCAGAAAATGCTTCAATTTCTTCACGTGTGATCAGGGACATTTATAGTAGGTACGTTTTTATGGTAACAAAATTTCAACTTTGCTTAAAATATTTAAATGTTAAAGCACAAAAATTTATGAAAAATAGTACTTAATTTACTTTCCTTTGTATCAACTTTCAACCTTTATTTTGTATTTTTGAATCGATTGTGTATTTGCACATCACCGAGATATTGCAATTTGACTGTCAAATGAACAGCTGTTTTAACTGAGAAAGAACATTGCGAAATGAATCCAAACAATTTTCGCCTCAGTAACCTCTGAAGTGCTCAGGTGAAATTTTTTGTCCCACTTTTATGGTGAGACACGCCTAGTGAACAGTTAAGAACTTCACTATTTTTGGACGAAAGCAAATATAATAATACAAAATCTAGTCTTACGTGCCTATCTACAAAGTCGGTTTAAAGTTAAATCTCAGTAAGTCAGAAACAAAAAAAAAATTGTTCTGCAGATATGTATTGAGGCCAAGTGGCGTGCATCAATTATAGACCGAGTGCCCACAGCAGATTTTGGGTGTGAGTGAATGCAAAAATGTATAGGCGTCGAAAGGTTCATTAAAGGCTACTCAAGATCAAAGTCTTGCAGTCCACAACTGGGGCCTTTGCGAGAAACAGTGCATCGAAAAAAATATGAATGCAACTTCGAGGATAATCGTGTTAGTCGAAATTGGTTTTCACTCCACCCTAGATATGCTCCTCGGATCACATATCATGGAATCTGAGACCATTTGAGAGTATAGTTCGCTCTACCGGACCGTTTAAAAAATTCGAAATTCTAAGTAAAAAACAGTCTGGCAGGGCGAATTAAACACTCAAATGACCTCAAATTTCGTGATATGGGATCCGCGGAGCTTATCTAGGGAGGGGTGAAAACCAATTTCGGCTAACACAATTATCCTCAAAGCAGAGATGAGCTTAGTCGTGAATTCGCATTCACAGGTTGCAACCATGAAAAATATAAACCCACCATGAATTATCATCGAAATAGTGGGCTTATTTTGTTGTATCAAACAAAATAAGCCCAACATGCGATACACGCTGCACCTACCGAACAGAGATGAGTATTATCTTCATATGTAGTAGATCTGCTTCATTAATTTATTTGTACGCATCTGCTACGCAGCAACATATTTCTACTTCATTTAACTGATATAAGTCCAGTATTACCTTGTTGTTTCATAGGACTGAGACCTTGCGTCAGGTCCGGTAGTTCTGATTTTTTGCTGAGTTGTTTATGATGTTGGCCTAGTAATAAATCCGATTTTTCGACCTCGAGCGCCGAACGCAACATTGGTAAAAATCCAAAGAACCGCGAATTTTTCGCAATACAAACATTTACCCCCATATTAATAAACGGAAGATAACAACGTGCTAGCGTTTATACATCTGTTAACTTGTAATTCTTATTAACAAATGTGTAATAGTCTGTGACGTGTGTTTACGTATGGATAACTTTAACTCGCCAAATTCCGCGTATAGTGAACGGATAACTTCTTTACATATACACGCACACGTATGATAACACCGTTTACTACTACCAGTATAAACTTCGTAAGGCAGTACATGCATGTGACACATATATTAGAAAATCACCATAATTTGAAGAAATGGTGAATTTGGTGAAGTGATAAATACTGCAAAGATATCATATCTTTTTTAATAAGAAAAGTTATCAAACGGACAAGTTGTCTATCCGTATGCCAGTTAACACGTGTGTTAGGGAGCGGATAGCAGGTTTTTATTAATACTGCTGTTAAACAACAAGTAGTATATAAAACAGTATATAATTCAAAGTTAAAAGTTCAAGTGAGCCCAACTCCATGATTTGTTGAGCTCACTTGAACTTTTAACTTTGAATTATATATTCGGTCACTCCACTTAAACAGAAGAATTTCTTTTCAAATTTTCTTCATGTTCAATTAATATAAAACAGTATAATAACAAAAACATGGTCTTTGACATATGCTGCATCAAAGCATTAGAGCGTGTAGATTGGGTCAAAAGAAGAAAACAATAGTGCTGGATGGGGGGTATATATCCCCCGTTTAGGCGGGAGGGACAATTTTAAGAAAAGTTGACTTCAAATAGAAAAATAACTTTAAAAAACAATGGTAATATCTGGACGAAAATCCATTGCTCATCTTAAAGCCAGAAATCCATCCTTTAATTTTCTTTTTAAATAAAGTTTTTTTAGTTGATAGTTTTTGAAAAATTTACTTTCAAACTCAAAATTTTGAGAAAAAGACGATTTTTTTTTTTGTTAATATATTTTTTTTTTATTTTATGGTAATAAGTACTATTTTTGTTTTTGATTTTCAATGCATTTATTAATTTTTAGTTAAAAACTGAAAACCGAATGCTAAAATGACTTCTAGTTTTTGAGAAAACTGAAATTAACATGATCAACTTCACTGTTTTCAGTCTAGTATCCTTTTTCTTCGGGGTGGGAAGGCTCTGCCTCAGATCCGGTAGTTCTGATTTTTTGATGAGTTGTTTATGATGTTGGCCTCACCAATAATCCGAGTTTTCAACCTCGAGGGCCGAACGCAACTTTGTGAGATATGCATAAAACCGAGAAATTTTCGCGGTTTTTTTCAGTTATTGGCTATTTTAACCTTTAAGGCCTGGTTTGCGATTATAACTTTATTAAAATAATTAAATGGGCTTCAATTTGAGCTTAAAATCAATTCAAATTGTGAAATTTTTCATCAAATTTTGAATTTAGAATGCTGCAAATCGAATTGAAGGGGGGCTTATTCACCCCTTGTGTGAAATCGTTTGCCCCTTTTCAATGATTTTTTTTATACTGTGTAGCGTGTCATGTTGGCTTTATGTTAAGATCTTAATGATTACACGCTACACAGTATCAAAAAATCATTGAAAAGGGGCAAACGATTTCACACAAGGGGTGAATAAGCCCCCCTTCAATTCGATTTGCAACATTCTAAATTCAAAATTTGATGAAAAATTTCACAATTTGAATTGATTTTTAGCTCAAATTGAAGCCCATTAAATTATTTTTAAATGGTAGAGCAAAGTTATAATCGCAAACCAGGCCTTAAAGGTTAAAATAGCCAATAACTGAAAAAAGCCGCGAAAATTTCTCGGTTTTATGCATATCTCATAAAGTTGCGTTCGGCCCTCGAGGTCAAAAACTCGGATTATTGGTAAGGGCAACATCATAAACAACTCATCAAAAAATCAGAACTACCGGATCTGAGGCAGAGCCCTCCCACCCCGAAGAAAAAGGATACTAGACTGAAAACAGTGAAGTTGATCATGTTAATTTCAGTTTTCTCAAAAACTAGAATCATTTTAGCATTTGGTTTTCAGTTTATAAAGTAAAATGAAAATAAATTAGTTTTTATTCCAAAATATTTTTTTTTTTTTCATTATCTACTGCTACACATTTTACAAATCTACTTCGTTTTTTGAGCAAATTTGTTTCATTTTCTGGGCTCGACATTATCATCCCTGCTACCGAACGCATTTTTCTATTTTCCAAACAAACACATGTATACGTTCTTTTTGCGAGCTTACAACCCTTTTTGTACCTTACCTACTTATCGTCTCAGCAACCGAATTCCATTCCACCATTGTATATCCAATCTATAGTATTCTCATGTAACACGATTTTGTAGGTAGACATTTGGTCGATAGGTTCGCTGTGATCGCCTTACCGAGATCCCTTAACAAAAATTAGTATTACATTTGGACGCATAAATGGCCACGAGCTTTTTTTCTTCATGAGAATACTATAGAATTTATATACAATGATTCCACTTCAATTTCAAACAATTGCGTTATGCGATTATATGCCTGTATCTCCTGCTTTCACAAGCACACAAACACAAGCAATTCATTAACTCCATTTACACACAAGACCCAACTTAAATTGTAAATTAATTCTTGACCAGTGTCAACTCTTTCAACTCATCCCCCCTTGTATGACCAACGAATTGTTGGCATACGCATCGGTGCATGGGGGAAAAAGAAAGAAACCGACTGAACAATAGCAAGCTTGTGTTTGTGTGTATTAATAAAAATGCTAGTCGCTGTTGCAATTGATAAACAACGAAACCTGCATTGGGATTGAGCAGAACATGTGGCTTCAGTGGCGCGGTATGTAGTGCATCATTCTCTGAATTGCAAGGTTCGTGGTTCGCTCCCAGATGACAGCAAAGAGTTTTTCAATTAATACGAGCATAACCAGACTAATGCTATGTTTCCACCAAAGGTTTATCTCAGGTTAGATTTAATAAATCTTTTTGGTGTTTCCACCGCACAAAAAGATTTAAAAAAGATTAAATTTGACAGCACCTTCAAAAATACAAATGGCGTTCCAATTTTTCTTATGAAGTGCGAATGAGACAGAATGTTTGATTCGTGTGAAACAATGAAGAACTGAACGCGAGTCTCGAATAAATCGTTCAGCACCATGTAAAAATAGGTTAGTTCGATTTGTAAAACTATTTGTTCTAGGAAGATTTAACAATATTAATTTCTAATCTTCAAGATTTACGAAATAAATTTGTATGGTAAATCTACGAGATTTAAAGGAGATTTAAGGTTAATCTCATTAAATCTCAGATTAGCGCTAGGTGGAAATGTAGCATAAGCACCACTAAAGGAGTCTGATGATCGAGGTGGCTCTCGTGAAATAGCTATAACTCCAGCCTATATACTTGGTGGTAGTGCTATGTTTCCACCTAAGGCTTATCTCAGTTTAGATTAAATAAATCTTTTTGGTGTTTCCACCGCACAAAAAGATTTAAAAAAGATTAAATCTGAAAGCACCTTCAAAAATGGAAATGGCGTTTCAATTTTTCTTATGAGGTGCGAAAGAGACAGAATGCTTGATTCGTGTGAAACAATGAAGAACTGAATCGAGTCTCGAATGAATCGTTCAGCACCATTTAAGAAAAGGTCAGTTCGATTTGTAAAACTATTTATCCTAGGAAGATTTAACAAGATTAATTTCCAATCTTCAAGATTTACGAAATAAATTTGTATGGTAAATCTCCAAATTTGAAGGAGATTTGAGGTAAATCTTATTAAATCTCAGATTAACGTCAGGTGGAAATGTAGCATAAATAAGTTTTATTAACGAACCTGAGAAAATATTACAATATTATTCTAATAATTAATAATATCACAATTTCTTTTTTATTAAGTATGGTGCCGGGCGGCAAATATCCTAGCTACGCCCGCCACTGCCTTAGCCGTTACAACTCCGTTTTAGCATTTCTTCATACTAATAAGTAATCACTAATTACTCACCCTTTTCCAAGAAAAAAAAACGCTAGTCTCCTTTCCCTTTATATCGGTGAGTTAATTGCACAAAAAAATTCCTAGGTATATGATCAATTTACGCACTGTAAATGAAAAAATAAATTACTATGCTTTTCTACTTTAACCCACAAAACAAATTTAACCTACTTTATCTTTATACCACAAGAAAAAAATGACAACACCACTTCAGCGCCGAGGATGTATGCTTATCTCCTAAACGCACTTTTTCGTCGACATCGCTGAACCCCCATATCTCCATCTTCGAAATCATACGGTTACCTCTATTTCTAGGGGGATCTTATCTAAATGGAACCCGTTGGATTCACAACACTAGTTTTACGAAACGTCTCACCCAGGACCCATGCTCTGTAACTTTCGAATCGATAAAACTAGCCGAGAAACGTTGAGAATTGAGGCGGAATTCATTTTATCGCATCATCGGGTTTGACAATCGTTCATTTTTTCGACTGGAACAATCGGAATAGATATCCTGGAATAAATCGATAAAATGGGTTTCTATATCTCAGAAAATCGATAAGTTTTTCATTTTAAACATCAGAACTTATCACTGCTCTAAAAGCTGGCGAGTAAAGTGAAAAAAATAAAGTTACACAAAACAAAACAAAAAAAGCAGAAAATTAATAAAAAACTAAAGTGATTCCAGCCAAAAAGGTAAGTAAATAAATGTAAAAATATATACATAGTTGCTTTATTAATGGTAAAATTTTATTTCCAAAGATTTTCATTGAGTTGGAAGATCTTGCATCAGCATAAGGAGTTCCTTACCAAGTTATTGGCAGTAAACGCTGTGCTGAAGCTAATGGGCTCAAGAGAGTTATATGCCATTCAGAGTATCAAAAAGACTAGTGAGTCTCTGGAGGACTCTTTCTTGGATAAGGTGTGCATTAACCCCAAAAGGTAGAAAAATCTAAGATTATCATTGCCAACACCCAAATGAACACTGAAAAAATCTAAGTATTCAGAAGTTCAATTAAAGTCCATTCGTTGGCAAAGATCACTGACTTGGAGTTTAGCAAATCCAATAATTGATATATGGATGATAAAAATTAATGGTGTCTATTTGTTTTTACAGAACCCAAACAAGAGACTTCCGCTGTTGAACCAACACACGAGAGTTGCGATGAATTTGATGATGATTAATGGAAATACACCAAGGAGGGTCAAGGTGAAAAGCAGCTAAGATTTCAAGGAGATATGTATGTTGTTAAAGAGGAATTATCCCAAGAATTGTAAGACAGAGTGATCAAACTACTGCAACTTTTACGGAAACTGAGGTGAGAAATACAAAAAAAAAATTATATTATCTCTACTGTCATTTTAGGTAAGAGGGATTGCAGGATAATTTTAAGTGTATACCTGATGAAACTCAAGATGGCAGCTTCTATCGGGCAGTCCTGGCTGTTCCCTATGGCGACTTTGAGACTGCACAGCGTCTGATATGAAAATCGGGATTTACTTGACACTGAGTTTACTTCAATGGCTGGAGACTAGAGAGTCATACGAACGGGCCTACGGGGCAATAGTTTGTGTTCGGTGCTGGCTGAACTGGAAGAAGTTATTCAATACAAGTAAAAACGTGGCATTTTAAATTCTCGATTCAATGCTAAGGCACTCTCTAACTCTAGTCGAACAGGCGATGATGTGGAGTGAGGAACTGGTTCGCATGGCAATCCTTTGGCATGGACAATGGGCCGAAGGGTTAGAAGAAGCATCGCGTCTGTACTTTGGCGAACGAAATGTGAAAGGAATGTTAGAGATATTGGAACCGCTGCATAATATGCTCCATTGCGGACCACAAACATTGAAAGAGACTTCGTTTAGTCAGGCCTATGGACGTGATCTGACCGAAGCCTACGGATGGACCCAGAGATATAAGACTTCTTCGAATAGGATAGGTCTTGACCATGTATGGGAAAAATATTAAAGCAGTTGCCTCAGTTGACTTCATTGGAACTGCCTTACGTCAGTCCCAAGCTGTTGGCCTGTAAAGACTTGAAGCTGGCTGTGCCTGGCAGTTATAATCCAGGTATTGTAATATTGTAATGATTATCAATATCTTAAGTTAAAATTAAAATATATATTCCTTAGCTCAAAAGCTGATTCGCATTAGCCACATGAAGACGAACCTCCAAGTGATAACATCCAAACAAAGACCTCGCAAACTTTGTATTCGAGGTTCCAACGGTAAGGATTACGTGGATCTGTTAAAGGGCCACGAAGATTTGCGACAAGATGAACGTGTAATGCAGCTATTTAGTCTAGTTAAAACTTTACTATACTTGACGACCCGAATACGTTCCGACGCAATTTGACTATTCAGCGCTACGCCGTAATCCCGTTGAGAACTAATTCCGGACTAATCAGTTGGGTTCCGCATTGCGAGAAGCGAGACCCTTCACACTCTCATTCATGACTATCGGGATAAAAAGAAGGTTCCTCTTAACCAGGAGCATCGCATCGTACAATGCTCGCAATGGCACCGGATTATGATCAATTAACCCTAATGCTAAAAGTCGAGGTATTCGAGTATGCTTTGCGTCAGACTCAGGGTGATGATTTGATGAAATTTTTTGTTTGTGCTGTGAAATTGTTTTTATTGTGCAAATAGTGTATTAACTTTTATCTGTGCTTGACTTTAACTTATATTTAGTTTTCTTTGTCATTATTGAGTGCTTTTTTTGTATTTTTATTAATATTTCCCTCGCAAAGTCTGTACTCTTTTTACTCTCATTTTCGAAAATATAGATTGTTTACATTTCTTATTTAATTGAGTGAGTAAATTATATTTTTCTTATATATTGCATACTTTTTGGATCTGCATATTACGAAAAAATTGTTGCATTAATTATTTCACAAACGTTTAATTTGAATTCAAATTCATTATTCTGCCTTTGCTAAATTTTTAACTTCATACTTTTCGGCAAATTTTAAAACTTTATATTGTAGTAATAATTGTTGATGATTAAGACCAGTGTTTTTCAAACTGTGGGTCGCGACCCCCTAGGGGGTCGCCAAGAATAATCAGGGGGTCGCGGTCGCGGTCGCGGTCGCAAGCCATTAGGTACAAGGTACTAAAAAAGGTTTTCTTTTAATGTTCAAAACTTGGTATCTTTGAGGTGTTAACAGGGGCCCTACTATGTAACTTTATTCTACTTTCGAATTCATTCGAAAGTTGTTTTCAATGCTTATTATAAGTGGTAATATGTATGAAAGTGGGATAAAATTTTAGTGCTTCCAACTTTGTGCCCGGGAATCTTGAATTAGCGCTGTTCTATTTTCGTTTATAAGCGCTGGTTTAATAATTAGCGAGCTGAGATTTTGCGAATTCGAACGTTTTTATTGTAGAATCGAGTTACATAGTTGGGCCCCAGTTAAAGCATTTTCCTATTGAAGGAAAATAACGTGAGTTCACATAGGTATGAAGTGGTGAACGGCACTAACAATGTTAAAGCCTCTTTTTCCAGCTCTAGATATTTTCCTCTTCTCTTCTCTTTGTCCAGAAATTATCAATGGTTTTTACATTGAATTCAGAGCATACATCATTCCATCTGAAAAATTGGCCAGATGGAATGATATATCCAAAAAAGGATTTAGTATCTATCTCTGTCCATTTCCACTATAATAGAGTTCTGGAGAGTTACTTAATAGTTTTTTCTCCTAATTATGCAAACTCTCACGAGAGAAATGTGAGCGCTTAATTTCATGGCATGGATTCATCTGATAAAATTTCGTCCAGAATTTTCTGAACCCAGGGAAAAAAATCATACTTATTTTCGCAAATACTCTGAACACAAACGAAGTTTTGCGAGGAATCCTCTGATTTTGTCTTTTGCAGTCAAAATGTTTTCTTGTTTCTCTTGGAGTTGTATCAAGATGCTTAAATGGGCAAAAAGATCAGCGAGAAATGGTAATTTTAAAAGCTGAGTGGGGACAGAAAAATGATTTGACTATTCCGATTTTGAATCGTGTACAATCAATTGTTGAGCTTTTAATTCCAGAACTCGTGTCAACTAGACCGGGAGCCCACAGCATATTTCGGGTGTGAGTGATAGCAAAAAATGAAGTTTGAATGCAGTTTCGAGGGTAATCATGTTAGCCGAAGTTGATTTTCACCCTTCCCTAGATAAGCTCCACGGATCACATATCACGGAATCTGAGACCATTTGAGTGTTTAGTTCGCCCTTCCAAACCGTTTAAAAAATTTAAAATTCTAAGTGAAAAACGTTTTTTTTAACAGTCCGGCAAGGTGAACTATACTCAAATGATCTCAGATTCCGTCATATAGGACTCGAGGAGCTTATCTAGGGAGGGATGAAATTCAATTTCGCCTAACACGATTACCCTTGAAGTTGCATTCATATTTTTTTTTTCGATTCACTGTTTTATCACTAAGGCCCCGGTTGTAGACAAAAAGACTTCGATGTTTTGAATAGCCTTTAATGAAGCTTTCGATGCCTATACTTTTCTTTTTTTGTTATCAATCACACCCAAAATCTGCTGTGGGCTATAAATCTAAAAATACCTTACCTTTTGACAACCATCTGAGCTCTGTTTGACAAAGATTTTGATGGGCTCGATTCATGTCACTTTTCAAATAACTGACAAAGTAACGTTATGAATGTGGGGGTCGCCAGAATGTTTTAACTAACAAAGGGGTCGCGTACTCAAAAAGTTTGAAAAACACTGATTAAGACAATCCACCGAGGAGGTGCACCACTTCGGTTAGTAAGACGTCGAATATATATTTTCTTTATCGCTGTACTCACTTTTTTTCTTGTATTTTTACCTGTTAGGATAGAATTAAATTTTGGAAAGATTTAAAATCGAATTTGCTTTAACTAGTATCACTTATTGTAAGTTAAGTTCAATCATACGTTAGGAATTTATGAATTATTAATTTGTTTTCTATTTTTGATTTCATGATATGATTAGTTAGCTTTTAATATCTACTTTTAGTTTATATTTTTTTTTTCTTTCTTTTTACTTTACTTTACTAACTTTTCTGTTTTTTTTTTTATTTTTTTTTTTTTTTTTTTATGAACTTATAGTTATATCGATAAAAAAAAGAATAATAATCTAATAATATAAGATCAAATAGGTATATAACTTATGAACTATTATGATAGGTACTTAGCTTTTGTTTTTTTTTTTATTAATTATTTATCTCCCTTCGGCTTACGCTTTATGAAAAATGGTGATGTTTATGATGTTGTCTTTGCTGTTTAATGATGTAGTCCGGTCGTATAGTATTGCTGATGTCTTCAGTACGTGTCGTATGATTTTGCTGGAATACTTGTGTGATGTCAGTGTTATAAAGTACGATGGCTGATGTTGAAAGTCGTATGTTTTTACTGATATGCTTGAGATGGTTGTATGGTATGGCTGATTTGGTAAGTCGTATGTTTTTACTGGAATGCATGTGATGTAAGTGGTGTATGGTATAGCTGATTTTGGAAATCGTATGTTTTTGCTGATACGTTTGCGATGTCTGTGTTGTATGGTATGGCTGATGTTGTGTCGTATTTTTGTACTAGAATGCATGTGATGAGGTCTGTGTTGTAGATCTCAGGGTGCATATCCCCAGGTCCATAAATTAATAAGCTGCTAGTGTTTGCTTTTCGGTGTTTTACGATGTCGTTGAGGTTGGTGACATTCGACCAGAATTTAGAGTTGAGTTGAGGAGCATTAATCTTCTCGGATTTCTCGGATTTATCTGTACTGGTAGTTGATAGGTTTTTGGTCTTGTCATTGGGATCAATAAAGTCGTCGGTTTTGGAATGATGAGCATTGGCTGATGGTGCTTGCCTGCGTTTGTTCAAACGCACGTGACGTAGTGAGCAGTATTTCGTTGCTGTTTTCATGATTATTGGGATGCGATATGCAGATTTTCCCTTCTCTCGTTACTTTTTTTTTATATTGGTGTTATCGTCCGTTATTGTTCACGTGATCAGTGCTTTTTTTCACTTTTAAACTTTAGATACTGAGACTGTACTTTTTTTTAATTCATACTTATGTATATTTATAAAATCAAACACTCCTACACGACTTGCGCGCTCGCTATTCCAAAACCAACTGCCTTGTTTTCATCATCTACTTCACATTTTCGTCTTCTTCATGTATTACGTTCATTCAAAAGCTCACTATGGAAGCCCATCCGGTACAAAACTTTTCGGAATTTTTCACAGGGTTTTGATCCACAAAATCCAATTTTTATTCTAAAATTCAAACCTGAATTTTTCCTTCAAAATATTTCAAAATTGGGTTTTTTGAGTCAAAGTTCTGCCGAAATCCCGTACTCCGCACCCCGGTTAACCTCCTCTTGAAAACATTTTGTTGTGTTAGTTGACGAACCGATATTATGTCCTCTTCTTTTTTTTTACTTTTCTTTTCTTTAACATCACCTCCGTCTGCCTTAGACCAATTGAGATCTTTATGGATGCACTACGATCTATTTTATTCAAGTATATGCGTGGTCTAGTGGCTTCGACGTTCGACCTCCGCTATCCATGTCCCACCGAGACAACGCTGGTTCGAATCCTCCATACAATACTTTTGTATTTTTTTTTATTATTGATTTTATATATTAACTTTTTTTTGTTGTATTGTATTTTGTATTTTTTTTTTAATAAAATGGAATTGAAATGAAATATTCTTCCTAGACAGCCTGTAGATCAGTGACGAAGCGTTCATATATTGAGTGGAATGAGTGCTTCCGTAAGTCAGTTCACAAAACGCTCATAGCAAAGAATTATAACTATGTACATAATTCGAAAATTCAAATTGTAGATACATTATATATTATATCATTGACCTATTATATAGTTTTTTTTTTTTTACACTATCAGATCTCTGCCGAAGAGAGCTTAGTACAAGCGACATCTATCTAGTATGTTAATGATTTACATTCTTAGGGCCAGTTTCAAATGTTCCGGTTAAAGTTTCGGATAGATATCCAACACATAACCCTATCCAGCAGAGGAAGGTTGCTGTTATTTATTTTCTGTTTCATCATCAAAGTCTCGGATAAACTAACCAGTGGATAAATTTACTAGACACTTACAGTTTGAGAACAACATAAAACATCAATAACATACTGAAAATTAAATTTTTGCTGTCAAAACAAAACATTTTTGTCATTTTGATTTAAAATGTCATTGAATTTTAAAATTTAAATTCAGTACGAACCGCGAAGGATCGATTTTAAGCGAAATAAAAAAAAAATAACGATGGAAACTGATAGCCATAACAGTAAGGCATTCAACCTGTCTAATCCTAAACGTTGGAACTAGGATTTTGGCCTAGAAACAAGTAATGAAAAATAGAATGACTGTTCGGACATATAGAAGAGAAGAAGAGACCACAAGAGTTGTGCTAATACAGCATGTAATGCCGCCCCCACAGAACATTTCGAACAATCGCTCGGCGCTCTCACTATTCTCAAACGTTCAAGAATGCATTGCAGTTTATAAATTTTGAATATAATTAAGATGTATGTATGTATGTACATCATATGTAAATAGACGTATCTAATAAATAATAATATGCTTCAATGAAAACATAATGTGCATAATTCTTAACATGTCATTCGTCCGTTTATGCATTTTTATTAAAAAAAAAAAAACTACTGCATAGACGGATATAGCAGTGGCCTAATGTAGTTGAGTGGCTTCCTTTTTTTTGTAGGATATTTATACAAATTCATCTTGCAGAAATTCAAATAAATCCATAAATTTAGGACCCTACTGCATACGCTCTTCAACGAAAAATGGTCTGAAACTATTTTTTTTTCCAAACGCTTCAAATTAATATTTTTGTATCTTCTGGATAAAAACTTTAACAGTCACTTGAACCGGCGGTTAGGCTACCCGAAACTTTATCTGTTGGATATCACTATCCGAGACACTTGAAACTGAAAGTTGAAGTTTATCTTGCGGATAAGTTCCAGATAGGCTATCCGAGACTTTAACCGGAACATTTGAAACTGGCCCTTAATCTCTTATATTAATTAATTATTTTCCCATTATTATTACATATCACTTGAAATGATTATTATATTTTAATAAAATCACTCACGAAAACAACGCTTAAATCCGCACATCATCTAACCAAACCCACAAATTTCCCTTCTACGCCAAGCCAAGCCTTTGAGAATGCGTAACATCACTCCATTTTCCATTATAAAATACTATACGAGAGTTTTTGCTCTAGAATGCGCAACAGCTAGGCATTCTCTGATTTTGCCTTCTTAACTCAAATTCCGTTCCAAATTCAAGTAAAATCTGATGATTTCTTTCTGTTTGCCCAACGTGTGAAGAATGAATTGAGTGAATTCATTATGAAAATTCAATAGCAAAACTAAAGAAGTATTAAGTCGTTTCCTGCCACACATTCCTATTGAAAAAGGTGTAGTTTTATTTTTATACTTTGGATCTTCGGTGTTGTGATTGTGTGTGTGTGAATGCAAATCGAATACCTAGTGTTTCATCCATAAGAAATGCATTGATTTGTGTTTTTTTGATTCGATTAAGTTTTTTGGGCAATATTGTTTTGTATGTGATTGCATTGATGTTTTGCTAATGAGTACCTGCAAATGCATAGCAAAGAGCGTTTCAAATAAACTTATTTCGGCTAGAGGATATACATTTATACTCCTTATATAATATTATTAGGCGCAATTCAAGCGGTATGATATAAATTCTAAATTAAAGGACTTTTATTTATTGAGTTTTAAGTTGTGTGCTTCCGCTTCCCAAAAAGTCACACCTCGTGCCTGCTGTAGATTAACAACCTTCATTACCTTTTTGCTAAGATACTTCCGCATTATCCAATGTCTAATAACCACCCTAGAAGAATTATATTTCGCCCTAGTAATTTTGTTTGCGAGCTGAGATTCAAACCTTATACTCTTACTGACCATATCCATCGACTATGGGACTGTAATCTACTACCTTAATAACCTCAGCAAGAAATTTTATTACAAGTTAGCTGCTTTTCACTCTAAGCCGACGATTCACTTTATTTAAAACGTCCACCTATTTATTTCACAAAATAAAACACTTTACTTTTCTTACTGCAAACAAAACTTTTTATGAAATTAATTCACCATCTTTACTTTTCACTTTTATTACAACTTGATTACTGTATTGATTCACGATTAAAAACAAACCGTGTCGCTGCCGTTCAAACATGTGCCTTTTATACTTGTTTGATAAACTCTTGAAACTGGTAGAATGTTCTGTTAACTGCTTCTAGAGCATTCCGTAGCTTTCCCATAATTTCCCTTCCTAAAGCTATTATTTTGACATTTACAATCAAAGCTCAAGAAAGCTCTCTCTAGGTTGGTTTGTATCAGGTATAATCCGGAAGACGGCGCTTTTTCATTCGAGAATCTTTATAATTAGTTAAGGGTATATGTGCCCTGCGACCTTAAGCTCTATTGTGCCCGTTTGTTTGCTATAGTGAGTCGTTTTAGTTCAAATGTGAAAGTCATTGCAATAGAATATTACAATAATAATTGTAAATGGTGAACTATATTATTGTTTGTAAAATTATTCCGCATACAAAGCAAAACTTGAAAAAGGATTATGGTGGATTTTTTATAGATTTTTAAATCATGTCTAACGGTCTAAAAACAGGGTAAAGGAGAAGACAAAATTGCATTTTCTTATCCAAATTTCAACGACTCATAGGCAATTTTTTTTACAAGTCTGAATTTCTTTGATCCCCATACCTAAAATGGATCAAGGTAACTAAAAAAAACATATGTGTTAAATTTCATTGAAAACGGTCGACGCTTACTAGCGAGCACTTGAAGTTTTTCATATAAAATACATGGTGTTTTCACAGTCTTTTAATCAAAGTGCCGGTAAAAGTGTAAACGTTGATTGAACAACTTTGAACTTGGTACATATGCTAAGTACCATAAGGAGTTTACAAATATATTTTTTT
This sequence comes from Dasysyrphus tricinctus, assembly GCA_963921185.1. Taxonomy (NCBI): domain Eukaryota; kingdom Metazoa; phylum Arthropoda; class Insecta; order Diptera; family Syrphidae; genus Dasysyrphus; species Dasysyrphus tricinctus. The sequence goes on along the minus strand of OY992531.1, from coordinate 111,387,290 downwards.
TTTTATTTTTGTAAATAACAGTTACTCCATTTATAATAAGTAGCAACAAATGCACAAAAACAACGATATTCAATTAAATTTTGCTATGGGGTTAATATTATACAAAACTATTGAAAATATTTTTTTTTGATACTCCTTACGGTAGTTAATTTATGTACCAAGTTTAAAACTTTTACAATTTTTCTGATATTTTGAGTAAAAACTGTGAAAACCCCATGTATTTTGAATGAAAAATTTCAAGTGCTCGCTAGCACGTGTTAACGATAACCGATTTCAATGAAATTTTATACACATTTTTTCAATTGCCTGAATCACTTTTATCATCGATGAGAATAATTTAAAAATACGAATTACAATATAATTGAACAAAAAAAGAAATCTTTAATCGTACGTGTCTTCTCGGTTACCATTAGTTGTCTTCTCCGTTACCATCTTTCACATTTTTTGTCTGATAGTTAAATGAAACTTGGCATTAAACAAAGGATGGTTTTTGATAAATGTTGGTCTTATGAAAGTGTGCAAAAAAAATCGACTTCATATCTTAATGGACGGCACAGAATTTTAAACTTCAAGGCAAAGGTCGGAAATCTCTAAATCGTACGTGCCTTCTCCGTTACCATCTTTTTTTTGTATAAACTTACTAAATTTCATAATTTTTTGGTGAAATTCATGTGTCGTGTCTCGTGTACTTTGTGATGAATTCTTAAAAACCACCGAGTTTCATAAAAAAATATTAATTTCTTAACAAGAAAAACCTTACTACAAGCCGATTGTCTTCTCCCTTACTTTGGAATGGCCGATATAAATAAGATTTTTAATTCAATTTCTTTGTCAGCTGTTTTCAGGTAACCATCATAAAAACATTTTCTTTTTCTATTTTGTGAACAATATTTCGCACATTATTTGTCAGACGCTATTCGCTTTTTCTCCTATCAGTCTAAAAAAAACTGAAAATTTTTTTAAAACATAAAACAACGAAATATTGTTTTCGATCGCTAATTTATATTTATTTAAATAACAATATGTACTTCTAATTTTGACTACCAATAAATACAATTTTTCATTAATTAGAGTAATGAATATAATGTATGTTATGCATGTACTTATAATAACTTCTTGATTTAAACCCAGTGATTGAAATAAAATCAGTTAAAACATGACTCACAACCATTGAAAAGTTTAAATATTTCTTGTAAAATGAAATTACTTTCCAGCTTAAGTAGGATACATAAAAGCGGTCTAATTTTAAATTAACCTTTATTTAAATGAGTTTATAAGCTGTCAAATGAAATTTGCCTTTTTGCTTTGGCAGTGCTGGTATTAAGCTCATACAAACTACTTCGAAAAGATAATGTTTGGCTGGTCGACCGGGATGCTGAATTCGCATATGGACTTACGTTTTGTTGATCGACTCCAGTAAATTTCTTTTGATCTGACCAACGTTGCTCACAATCAACATTCTCTCTAAGCGCTATTCCATCGAGATTATTTTTAGAGGAACTCTTTTGCAAACTAGCATTTGGTTGAACAGTCAATCTAATTGCACTCTTTGATTCATTCAATACATCATCAAGATTTTTAATGTTATGGGCAGGTTGGGATAAGCACGAGCTTTGACTTAAGGCAAACGAATCCATTGAGTTCTCAAAACTGCAGAGACTGCTTTGATTTAAGACTAATTTACGGGTCTCGAACTCTTCGGGTGCAATATATCCCGATAATCTAGCAGAAGACACTTTTTTTTCTTCGTCTATTTTCGACTTTGCGAAGATATATATCTCATCGGCACTTTTTCCAGAAATTACATTACAAACATATTTCTTTGCCAATCTGAAAAAAAAAGAAAATGTATGAAGCAACATTTTTAGTTTGATAAAAATTTTGGTAGAACCTTAGCATTGTATCACTGGTGCTGGAATTGGCCTTCAGGAAATACTCTTGAAATAACCTTTTAACAACCCTAGCCAGTACCGAAGCATACTGTTTAAAACTAACATGTGTAACGTTAATTTGTTTTGACTGCAAAGCTTGTGAGACTGCCCACAGCAATTTCTGAAAAACAAAAAATTGGTCAAATCATACAAATTATAAACCTAGTTTTAACTAATTTATTACCTTTCGATGGTTTTCCGTTAGTAAGTTAGATGTATGAAATGTTGTATCAGAAAAAGCTTTTGTTATTGGTCTTCCATTACTGTTTTTATATGAGGGCGTAATCGATGTGTTACTGTTGTTGTTGCTTCGAAGCATGTTGTTACTTTTGCTTATAACGTTTGTGGAACCAGTCCCAATACAAAAACTTTGGCTTTTTATTTTAAGTGAACGTGGAGTCAAGCTTTCAGTTTCATGACGAAATACCTTTTTACTGTTATGTGTAGAGTCATCATCATCTTCTATGCGCTTTCTTTTAAGTGATAAAAAGTCTAGATTTCCACCAAAAAGGCTCGATTGTGATGCTTGGCTAAGATTACCAAATTCACTTAGATTGTTTAACAAATTTGTCGAACTTTGGGAGGATTTATCAGGGGAAAACAAAGCTCGCTTTGATTTCTCTACCCGATTCGCTATTTCTGGCTTTAGAGATAATTTTAGAACTGCAGCTTGTGTCCTTTGTTGTTTGGCCGGACTCTGGAAAAGTGCACGCTTTGAAGTTTCTCTGGAAGGACCCGGTTTTACAGCATCTAATCGAAATACAAGCCGCTTTCTTGCAGATGATGAAGGAGTTTTGCGACCTAATTAAAAAAATATAAGTTGACATTTCGATCCTTACTTATAATTACTTGAACTAGCAATTATTATTTAGTGTTACTCGAATACAGTAAGATTGTTAAAGACCGTTAATTTGTATAATAGCCGTATTTTGTTGAAAACTATATACAGCAGAGCAAAAGCTCTTCAACAATACGGTGCAACAAATAGGTTTATAAAGCTCTTTTTGCATGTCCATAGTTCCAAACTGTTCCAAAGCATTCTGAACTCGTCACATTTGACTGCAGAAAAAAGGCAAATTTACTGGCAGCTGGTGATTGTTGTTGCACTGCGTGTAAAATTTCAACTGGCTGGGTTGCAACTTGTCAACAAAACATGGCTAATTTGTTTACATTATTGCTGTAACTTGCATTCATTCTTGAAATCAAAGAACACTTTTAAAAACCATTTAGCAAATAAAAGGGAAATGTAGCGCGATATTTGCATGCACCTAATGTTTAACTAATCTATAATCATGTATTTTTGGATTTAACTTGAAATTTACCAATCTAGATTGATTTTTACTAATGCCAATTTTGAGTAATATGTACATAATATGATCAGTTTTGACTGAAACCCCAGGTCAGTATTAATTTTTTGATCAATTTTAAATGTTAATTTGATCTACGGTGTGCACAACTTTAACATAAAGAAATAATATTTATAGTCCGGGAGCCGACCGTAAAATTACATATCTCATCGCGGCCACGCAAAAATTGGCTGCCAACCGACAGCTTTACTCCAAACATTTACAAAAGTGCTTCACATACATACATTTAGCGGAAAATGCAACCTAAAAAGTGCATTTTCTAACCATTGCGACCAGATAAAGCTTTGACCGACCAGCAGTTTTGTAAATGTTTATATCAGTTGGCATCCAATTTTTGCGTGGCTGCCATGAGATAGGTAATCTCACGGTCGGCTCCCGGCCTATTAGACTCATTGACTTAAAATTCAATACTACAAGTCAAGTATTATGATGCACTCTGAGTTCAAAGGCTAAGCGATACTCGTCGGATCCCAAGGTTAAAGTAAATAAAATGCACGACTGGGTCGCACGTACTTGCTCTTATGTTCAAGACACTGTGGGCTTAAGAAAATTGTATATAGAAATATGGAAATTATGAGAGAAAAAAGTAGAGAAGCATGAAATACGACATTTAAATTGGATAAAACAACTCTTTTGATAGTTTGAATTGGAAAAAAAGAATGCCATCTTAATTCTTGATTGAATATGATTGTATGTGAAAAAAAAATTTAAATCGTTGGAGCGGTTTTTAAAAAAATTAATGTTTTATATATAAAATTCCCAAAACATTTTTAAGAATAAATTTTGGTATGCAAATCTAAAGTATATATTTATGTGTATAAAAACAAAATTTGAAAAATAATTGTCAATCCGTTTTTGAGATATCGAATATATATACGTTCTATGACAGGTACTATTAATAGTTGTTAAGTGTAAAATTTTATAATTTTTGGTAGTAGATGGTACTAAATTTAGTATATAGAAAAAGTTTAATCAAAATCGTAGCAGTCGTTTTTGAGAAAAAAAATATTTTCCTTTGCGGTTTTTTAACTTTTGTATGGAAGATACCGTTATTTTTTCATAAATGTAAAATTTTTTCTAAAAATATTTGAGAGAGTACTAAAAAAGTCTTAAATATCGAGTTTCAAACAAATCGATCATGTCGTTTTCGAAATATTTGATTTTCCAAAAAAAAATTTGAAACATTTTTTAAAAATCCAAAAAAAAATTTTCAAAAATTTTGGTACAAAAAACTGTTCATATTTTTTGGAAGCTTTTGTGTAAAAAAAATAATTGAAATCGGTCGTACCGTTTTGAAGAAAATCAAAAATCAAAAAAATGGTTCTTTGGGAGATACCATTGATAACCATTTCTGAAAAATGGTTTTCCACCCTAAGGAAGCCTTTACTAAAATAAATTTATCGATTTTTTTTTTAAGAAAAGTTGTCGAGCCGTTTTTGAGAAAAATACGATTATGTAAAATTGCTAAAAAAAATTGTATGGCAGGTACCATTATTTTTGATTCTAAAAAAAAAATGAAAAAAAACGTGTGGGCATAATCACCAAAAACCACTATGTACCAAGTTTGAAGAAAATCGATCGAGCCGTTTAGGCTGTACACGAACAGACAGACAGACAGAATTGTGCCACCCACTTTTTTGGTGTTCTCTATCATCGTAATATCATGTTTGATTGTTATCTCAAAAAAATTTTTCTGCACGAATCCAAAACTTGCCTTATAGTACCTTTAATCGCAAGTAAAAAATTTTACTTTTGAATGTTTGTTCTTTATTGAACTTTCAAAAACTTAGTTATGTGATTGATAAAATGCATAAATTATATTTTACAACGATCTGTACGTATAATGAACCTTAGTCGGGCATTTGGTTGTTTGGTGGCTAATTATTAAAACTATAAGCTTGCTCTTTACGTCTTGTATTTATTAAATAGTGGAAACTTATTAAAGCCTTTTCACTTGCTTATTATTTTTTGATATAAAAAAGCAGATTTTTTATATAAATAACAAGCGGCTATTTGTAGTTGCAAAAATGATAAAACTTGTCAATATCTTACCAGCTTTCTTTTTACTTGAGGGTGTCATTCTTTTAGGTGTTGTTCCCTTTCGGCGACTTTTCCCCTTTCTAGCACAAAAAAAAAAAACAAAAAAAGATAGTAAAGATACATTTATGTTGGTCACTATTAAGCTTTACTTTTTATCTAATAAGATTTGCATCCCACCCAAAAAACAGCTTTGTGGTTTTAACAAAGTGGTTGCCAGATTTGCTGATGAGAATGCAGCACGTCGTTTTGCCAAGTGACTAAGCCTATTGCAACCTGATGTTTGTGTCAGCATTCTAAAAACAATATTTCGAAGAAAAAATAGATACAGTATATATAAATATACACAGTTTTCATAAGGAAACCACTTACTTTTGCCTTAAGTTCCGTTTTTTAGCACTTGAAGGGGAGCTTGCGTAGTTAGCAGTATAAGAAGTTGAGGTTTCTGCTCCGATAAACCTTTCAATAACTGCCAAACTTAGTAATTCTATACTCTCTGAGGCTTTACATAAGTTATAACTGAAAGAGTCCTGTTAGTAAATTTTTGAATAGAATTCCTTAATAAGATAATTTACCTCAAACCATGCCCTCGAACACCGAGAGTATCTCTCCATGGCATTTCTAAAACTTCATCAAGAGGGTGCGTTGGTTTGAAAAGCACTTCATCTTCGCAAACAATGACTGAAGCTACTGTCTCTACTTCCGTTTTAAAGTTAAGTATCTCATCTTTATTATTTGCGATGGCAGAAAACATATCTAATTGAGGAATAGTTAAAGATGGCGGTGGTGGTATTCCCGATAAACAAGTTTTTATTCGCTTTAAAATTTCTTTCTCTTTTTTTATATTCAGCCGTAGTAAATTTGCACCATCATCAAGTATGTTTTCGATATTTTCGTCTGCAAAACTCGACTCTGTTGGACAATTTAGTGATTTATTGATGTCCTCTGTAAGTCTCTCTTCGTTTTCATAGACCAATGAATCTGTCTCTACTTTATCCGTATCATCGTCTTCAAACAAATCAGGAGATCTATCGTTAGAGTACTTCAAATATGATGTCTCAGCCATTTCTACGACAGTGTTGAGAATTTTTGGAGGCTTGAATGCTGTTTGTTTTTGGCAAATGAGTTCGGTTGGTGCTAACGTCATGTTTTTAATTTTTCCATTAAAAGACAATTCCGCCGAAAGAACTTCAGGAAGCTTTTTTTTTAATTCCGGATTTCCAAAATAATTTCTGCCCGTTAACTGCATGTCTACCGCATTACAACTATTTTGCTCAATCATTATTTCATCATAAAAGCTTGAAATTCTTCTTTGTTTTTCTGAAGCAGTAATTGACTCTTGTTTTTGTCCAGCTTCTTTACAGTATGATTTAAGTTTACGACTCGTTTTGCTTTTGGAAAAAGTTCTTTCCTTTATTTGATAATCTGTAAAACCTTTGAAATCCGATTCCTGACTAGAACCAAGTTTTGAATCATTACTGGTGTCACAGAGAGAATTATTTTTCTCAACGCTAGCATTATTTTCAATAGAATACAAATCTGGATTTAACTTTTCATATACGTTTTTAATTCTTCTCCCAACACTTTCAAACTCACTGGCTTCACTGATAGATGACTAAAATCAATTTATAGATCAAAAAATGTCATAAGCTATAAGTTTCACTCACTCACCCCGCTCCCAGATGATGGTTCTGATTCATAGCTGTTATTGATTTTAATTTTCAATTTGACTGTTGTCATATTTTCTGTAAATAAGAAAAAAGAAATTTTTAATAACATTAACAGCCATATTATTCAGTCAATTAATCCGGTTTTAAATTTACACCTTGGTTCAAAGTGAGTTAAGTCTCAAAAGTTTAACCCAAGCACATAATATTCACTATTAAAACCCGGTAATAAACTCTATTTATTAAACTTTGTCGCGTTTAACCCGAATCAATTTTAACTGCCCTCCAGGGAGCTGTTAAAGTAGTTTAACCCGGGTGTAAACTAGATTTTCAGTACAATCACTCATTTAAGCGAGGCAAAGTCATATTTGAAGTTTTTACGCACATACGTACATTATTAAAGATAAAATAAAAAAGCAACAAAATAAAATGGATTTTATAAATGAAATGGTGATGTCTTCGTCGTCAAAAAATGAATTTCTGGACTAGATGGAGAGTCAACGTCGTTCTCATCGAGTGTACCGCATGTACAAGCGGGTTTGCGTCGATGATTATGATGATGTGGATTTCAGGAAATATTTTCGATTTGGGGAAAACGTTTTCCTCTTTTTTGTGTTATTGCTTCCATAACCATCACCTTTTATTTCGCGATTCGACATTTTATTGTATCAATTTATTATACATATGTACATAAATTGAGATAAATTAATAGACAATAATTTCACTGTTTTGACTTTTTTTTCAAACGCCAACTCAATTTTTTAAATTTTGAAAGATAAAATTTGAAACACAACAACAAGAAACGAAGAAACAGGAAACATGTGCTGGCAAATATCAAATTATTGACATTCCGTATGTTTAAAATCGGTGCATAGTCAAGTTTAAACAATTTTACATCCGGTTGTAATGTATTTTAAATCCACCGAGTTTAATGCGCGTTTTGAGTGAATATTATGAACAAAAGTTTAAATTGAAAAGTTTAAAAAATGCGAGTTAATAGAACAGGTTTAAAATTCACTTAAACCTTACTTACACCTGGAGTGAATAATATAGCTGTAAATGTAAAGCATGAATTTTTTAAACAAAAATATTTTATTTAAGGATTGGGGGCTGATGGTGGCCACACCAATCAGTCAATTTCTAGAGGTTTTATACTGTTCCAAAGAGTGATATTCGAACCTGACATACAAAATTGCTACATCCACAAGATCAAGTGCATTAAATTAGGTGTAGATCTTTCAGCGGATTTAAGAAAGTCATAGCAAATCAATATACAAAAATTGTTTTTTTTTCGGATCATGAGTTATCTACGTATATGTACATTAGGGTGGTCCTTATTTTAAAAACTTTTGAGCACCCGTTTTTTTTGTTCATTGACATCTTAAAACACTACCCTATTTTTTTTTTTATTTTTTTAAATCACGTTAACACGTGCCGCATTGAGCTTAAAGTTGATACCCCTGTGAGAGTTAGGGATTATTTAAATACTATTTTAGCTCCAAAAATAACGGTACTTGCTACACAAACGTTATGAAAAACCTTATCTATCTTAAAAACAGCTCAAAAGATTTCGATAATAATTTTAAAAATGTTTGTATAGTTACTCGGATATTTTTAAAAATTCTTAATTTCCAAGCGAATTGAACTTTTTGAGCAAGAACGTGCGACACAGTCGGGCCTTTTATTTTTTTTATTTTGAAGCAAGAGTAAGTAACAGATTTGAAAGTGCACTTTATTAATTCTGCAAATCAAATTTTTAATAGCACCCGGTTTTGGTCGATTTTATGAAAATTCAAATTTTCAAACTCATTGCGGCACGTGTTAATACAATCCGATTAGCATGAAATTTTTTTGGTACACGTTTTAAATGTAGAAGAACAGAAAAAAATAGTGCTCAGTAAAAACAAACAACTTTTTTTTTCCTCCATACAAATAAGGACCACCCTAATGTACATATGTATATAAAGGATCATCTTACAAGAAATGCCTTTTTAAATCAATAGAAAAACTCAATATTTTTATTATACATATTTTTGTTTTCATCCAAGTAAAAACTCTGAGGTTAATAAGGAAATCCAGTGTGAAAATTCAGAAACGCATACTTGGAGACTTGATGCACAACTTTCGTCAAACATTCATAGATGCCAATTTGTGTGTAATGTGAGCAATATTTCAAACTTGCAACAAATGATGCGCATTGGGCTATGGCCCTATGACTCCGTCATACGTTCGACTCTTTGGCGTTGAACTGACAACTCTTCAGTTTTCGATGGCCCAATGAATACGCCGTGCGTTATGCGTTGTTGGTTGTCCACGGCAAAGTTCTTTATTTCTGTAGCTATGTACATACATACATAATATGTATGTACATAATGTTCACATAATAGACCGAGAGCTGGGGAACGTTTTGCTCAAAGTGTTTTATACCGCTCCAAATTTTGTGGGCGTACTATTTCCATCAGTGCAAACTTCATGGTAGCAACCTGGCATCGATTCCGCGGCCCTTTGAACACCAAAATGCACTTTGAAAATGCAAAAAAATGAGCGAAGTTAAAGTGTTTTATACCACTCCAAATTTTGTGAGCATACAATTAGTATATGTGCAAACTGTATGCGACCAACCTGACATCCATATCGCGGCCCCTTGACCACCAAAATGCACTTTCAAAATGCAACAAAAAAATAAAATCGTTTTATACCTCCCTAAGTTTTGTTCACTTACACATACAAACAATATGCCATCAACCTGGCAGCGCCAAAGCTGTCCTAAGACCAGAAAAATGCATTTTCAAAATGCATCAAAAAAGTAAGCATATTTTATACCACCCCAAGTTTTGTTGACTTACACTTAGCATTTACAAAAATTATGTGCCGTTAACCTGGCAGTGCTAGGACGGCCCTAACACCAGAATAATGCACTTTTAAAATGCAACAAAAAATAAAAATATTGTATACCGTCCTAAGTTTCGTTCACTTATACTTTATATACGTACAAATAGTACGCCGTCAACCTGGCAGCGCTAGGACCATAAAAATGCACTTTAGAAATGCAACAAGAAAATAAAATCGTTTTATACCACCCAAGTTTCGCTCACTTCCACTTAACATTCGTACAAATTACAATAATCAACTGTTTATTTTGTATTGCAATTCAAAAGTGCATTTTTCTGCTCTTAGGGCCATCCTAGAGCTGCTAGGTTGACGACATATTGTTTGTATGTGTAAGTGAACGAAACTTAGTGAGGTATAAAACGATTTTTTTTTTTTTTTTTTTTTGCATTTTCTGCATTTGTTTTTGTTTCAATGCGCAAAACATTGAAGTTGTTGTTGTTTCTATGTGTTTTGAGGCGCCTCAAATTTCCTAATGTAGACACGATGAAACTCACGAGTCCGGACTCAGTTTTTCCAATCTAAGGGGTCAGTTATAGCGATCAGGAAAACGAAACAGGAAAAATGTTCGAATGGATTATTTACGATGCTTTCATTCGATTTTAAACACAAATGCTACACAAATCAATGACAATGAACTCAAAGAATTTTTTTTGCTTAAAACATTTTCAATTGATTAATTATTTTCTGTTCAAAATTAATTTATCTATTTTCCTGTTGCAAATTTATTTTTCGTGCCAGCTGATTTAGGCGCCAGTTATAGCGATCAGAAAAAACCATCCGAAAAAAAAATTGTTTAAGTTTTTATTACTTTTCTATTCGATTTGATGGCCAATTGATATATCAATCGACGCGTAATTTAGCGTACAATTTTGTTCGCGAAAAAAATTGACAAAATAATATTTTTGTACGTTTTAAATGGATTTATTTGTTTTTCGGATGAAATTTCATTTTTCGTATCAGCTGATTGCTTTTTGACAGAAAAAGGAACAAATCATTCCACTGATTGTGTTCCAATTTTTTTCTGTTCCACTGAAAGAATTCCATCCGAAAAAGTTTTTCTGACATTTCAATCAGAAAAAATCTCGGCGGCTGTTTGTTTGTTTTTTTGTTTTGCGAAGAGTCTATAGCTTTTTATACAATTTTTCTGACACATTTTTCTGGTTGCTATAAACAACCATCAAAAAAAATAACCAATTTCATACTGTTTCAAGTTTTTCGGATGGGATTTTCTGATCGCTATAACTGGCGCCTTACATATCAAACAAAATGGAACAAATCGTTCCAATTATTTGAGTTCCAATTTGTTCCTGTTCAACTGACAGAATTGTGGACGAAAAAATTTTTCGTATGCTTTTCAATCAGGAAAATTGTTGTATGTGTGCATATATTCACATGTTCAGCTTGCCAACTGACATATTTGTCGTTCGCTATAAACGACCATCAGGAAGAAGTATTCAATTTTATACTGTTTCAACTTTTTCTGATGGATTTTCCTGATCGCTATAACTGGCCCTTAAACAGGCTCTAAGTGCAACGTGATACCATTTTTCAAATAATATGCCTGTTTGGTAACGTGAAATTTTCACCAAGTTTCCCGAACTTGGGTTTTTTCTCCTATGGTTTCTGACAGCAAAATGTGACAGTTTGTGAAAATTTGCAAGAAATTTCACGTTAACAAAAATATCAAATGACAATACACAATAAAGAAAGAACTTGATCATTCTTGCCAGTATAATGATAATGAAAGAGCATCAGAGCGCCATTATTTTGCCTTGTGTAATTGCATGTTATTAATGATTTTATTTGACCATTATTTTGCCACTTTAATGACATGAATTAATGGCAATTTGGCCCTAGTGTAAATGCGGCATTACAAGCAATTGCACATACACCAAAGTAAACTGAAATTTATCTGAATGTATCATTCCGCATTTATGTTTACGAGTGGCAAACTGGCCATATTACGGCAGTTACCTTTCAAAATATTGACAAAAGAATGGAAAAAAATCCACTCGTGTAAATGCGGCATTTGGTAGAGTGTTTACTGCCTATAAGAAGTTGGCGTTATTTGAATTTAAGATATAAATTTGGTTTTGATTTTTTTAACTAGCCCTGAGACCAGACGTCCAACTCGCAAGTGATTTGACAATTTCAGGAGGCCAAAGCATCTATTTAAATTTGTTTTCTTTCCCCGAGGTCTCGATTGGCCAACCCAAACCTGTTTGAATTCGATTCTGAAATCAAATCAAAGAGGATTATCCCTTCCTTTGAGATGAAACATCATTCTGAGGGCTTCTGTGCGACCAAGTGACTAATCGAAATCCCCATAAATTTCATATATTTTTAGTTAGAGCTACGTGTATGTCATTATTAACCTATTATTCCTCATAATAATAATAATATTAATATTAATATCATTAAAGAAGTTTTTTTGTCCACGAGCTTGAAGCCCCGAAGTTGAATCTATAATTTTGTTGACACAGATAATGAATCTATTTTGTGTTCCTATCTTTGTAAGAATTAGAAGATATAAAGCCCAATAAAATTGGAATGCATTAAGTTTTAAAATTAAATAAAGTTGATGCATACTCGAAAATTGGGCTAAACGAAATCATTGAATTTGCTCAACTTAAATTACACTAATTTTTTAAACAAATATTTACATTACATATTTATTTGAGAAAAAAAATATTCATAACTTTTACTTACCAATGTACAAACGCAAAACAGATCCAAGGGCGGTACAAAGGTGATTTGATTTAGGAATAATATATTAAAGAAAAATCCACCGAATATCTTTAGATTTGTGATACTATTGTTTATAATACTTTAAACTGCACTTTATTTTTAATATTTTTTATATATTTTACACTTTAATTGCAAAAAAATAAGAAATTAATTTGCCGTGCTGGCTTAAATCACAACTATTGCGCGGTTCTAAATTTGACAAGAATGACATTTGAAATGAAATCATTCAACAGCGTATAAACTTCGTCAAGGAAATGGGGACGTTCAGCTCCAATTAAGGCTGTGTCTCAATCTACACATCAGAGGCAGAGCAAGTCTCCTATTACACGATGACTCTTTTCGTCTTTTCAAAAATTTGTGTTTCCACACCACCTGCATTTCAGCACATGAACCCTATCAGAGGGATACAATTTTTCAATTTGACGTTCAATGTATTTCCTCCAAGAGAAAAGCAAAATGAGTGCCATTCATGTTATTTTTTATAATTATTTTTATATAAACAGGGGCTTAAAGGCTCTTCCAAACCAACGCGAAATCATAACGAATCATTCGCAAAAACAGTTTTTTGTTGTTGCTAAGCATTGTGTATCTCTCAGATTTTCTACTATTGTGAATGATTTCGCGTCGTCGGCGAATGTTTCGCGTTGGTTTGGGAGAGCCTTAATTCCGCAAGAGTGAAATTTTTCTGCGTATACAGAAAATCGTGAACACATCGATTTTTGAAATTTCACAAGCGTGACCCAGCGGCTCCATTGGCAATATTTGAAGCAATAAATTGCCTCACTCATTGCTTTTGCCTTTGATATTGCAAATGGAGGCACTTTGTCAATGGCAATGGCAATATTGCCTAGAAGATGAGAGGCAATTATTGATTTCCATCGTCAAGGCAATAAATTGACTAAAAATGGGGTTCCCCGTGATTGTAAATGGCTTCTTTATTGATTTGTTTCAATTAAATCGTAGAATATGAAAACGCACATGACAAAATATAGTAAATTAAAATTAAATTTAATTAAAACAGGGGATTTGAACAGCATTTGACTGCATTTGCAGTCAAATATTTCTATACACACATTTTATAATTGAAATTGCCTGGCAATAAAAATGCCCACCCAAGCAATAAATTGCCATTCCTATTCCAATTGCCATCGCCTCAAATATTGCCAATGGAGCCACAGCGTGAGCTCAAAATGTTTGATAGATCCCGTGTACACTAATGTAGCGTGAAGATCAGGGGCCAATTTCACAGATCATACATAGCATACATTTCATACATCATACACCAAACCGATTATCATGCATTACAAAAAAAATTCTGTTTCACAGATTCTATTGGAAGTAGTGTATTGCTATGTTCCCACCAAAACGAAATCCGAGATTTCAGCTAAAAAATTTCGTGATTTCAAATGGGTGGAGCAGAATTTCATGGAGATTTCGTTGAAATCCAGAGTTTTTATTGAGATTTCGTTTAAATTTCTATGAAATTTTTTCTCAACAGTTCAAAATATGAAAAGTTTTCAACCGAAATCTCGGATTTCGTGTTGGTGGGAACATAGTATGTGATTCCATTCTCTGTTCCATGCAAATGTATGATTTGACATTTCTGTCAGGCGTGTTATCCTCGACCATTCACTCTGAATGTTAGCTTTTGTGGTTTTCGTACCACTGAATTTGTCAAAAAGTACCTCTTTGGCCGCTAACATCTCCTTCAAAACAAGGAGTTGAAGCTCCTTCGTTATCTAAATGAAATTATTGTTTTATAAAATCAATTACCTATTTATCCGTAACAATACAAAATGTCTGCTCGTATACACGAACAGACATTATTTATTAAAACCAAAATTGTGTTCTACTTACTTTGCTATACTTTCGTTTATTGTTACTCATGGCGAGTTAGAAAACAAAAAAATTAAAATTTGGAACGATATAAACAACAAAAACCGATGGAAACAACCGCAAGAAATTAAAAACGCATCTCTAGAAGCATCGAACACCAAATTTTTCTGTTGTATGAAATGTATGAAAAAATTTCATACATTCAAGTCATACAATAGAAGCAAAAATTCTGTGAAACAGAAGCTCACTGGAAATATTCCAGACGATGTTATGATGTATGACAGGTTATCATACAACAATTCTATGAAACAGAAAAGATGTATCAAAGCTGTCAAAATCATACAATGTATGATGTGTATGATCTGTGAAATTGGCCCTCGCTGCGTGTGAAACAGCTGTGTGACATTTGGTCACTGATCTCTATAATACATTGTATTTATTGTATTGTATTGAGTTCATTGTGTATTATAGAGATCAGTGCATTTGGTGCACTTGCTTGTATTTCTCCGAACGCGCCCAAATCTGAATTTTTCATAGATTTTAAAATATACCTAGATAGCCAACATAGGATCTTTTGTACAGAGAAAAAGTGAAGCTTTTTGCGATCATTTTGTTGGAGGCAAAAAATGTAAACAATCGAATTAAATGCCTTAGTGGTTTCTCTAAATAAATGTTAATATCTTGGAATTTAGAAGAGGTGATAAAATGGTTTTGGTATCAAATGAAAGGTATTTTTGCCATCTCTTAAATAGGTATTAATTATATAGCTACGCTTAATATATTTTGAGATATTTACATTTAACTTCTTGCGAGAAATTTGTTCCTAGTCTTGCTTTTGTACACTGATATCTTTTAAAATTCTATGATGACGTGTATATTTTTTGGTATTAAAAGAAAGCTTAAATTGTTGGCTTTAATTGCAGATATAATTTTGTATCATTTCTCAAATAAATATGGCAAAAATACCATTTTTTCTTGTTACTGTTTTTACACGCACAGACACTACCAAATCTAGGTATTTTATTATTTTTGCAATCTTGCACACCTTAAAATCACGTTTCATAAATAAAAAAAACCAATTAAACAAATACAAATACTTTATTTTAGAAAAAATCTCCTCTGCAAAAAGTAAACAACACAAAAAACACAATAGAATTGTTGCTGTAAATGTCTCCAATAAAATGGTGGCTGAGCTTCACTTTTGAAGGCGAAGTTGGTTATCTAAGTATATATTAAAATCTATGGAATTTTTAAGTTGACTGAAGATGCACTTGCCTTGTTGACTATTCTCACCATCATCACTGATACCTCACAAGTCACAAGAAGTGGTGAAACTGATTTTGTGACTTTTTCATATTCTCCCCCTAAAGTCACAACTTGTGACAGTCATAAAAACAACCGAAACTGTGATCTCCTTCACAGCAGGTCACAGCTCACAATTTACTTGAGTTTCTACAAATCATTGAATATTTTTTCTAAGGAGGCGTTATGTTCTCTGTGCGAAAGAGAACAAAATGTTTGTAATCTTTCATTTCTTAGGCAAAAGAATAGGACAAAGGCGTGATATTCTCTTGCTTTGTATTTATGAGACAGATAAACTCACAGTACACATATTAAAGGTAATATATTGCACATGTTTTCAAAAATCGATTGTCAGATACTGAACAAAAAAAACAAATTAATTCTCAGAGACCTTGTCAAATTGACAATGGGTACATTCAATGCCTCAATTTCAGTACTGAATCTTCAGATTTCTGAATTTTGGCCAATCAGAGGCTTGGAAAATTGAGAAAACTGAAAATCTAAATGTAAAATTTGGAAAGTGTTGAACATGTCACAGTACACACACAATGAACTGACAGGGGTCTCTGAGATTTTGACATATGCGCGAACTTGAACGAATATGAAAACTCGGAATATATTACCTTTAATATGTGTACTGTGAGATACACTGAATACATATTGTGGGTGTGTTGGTTGAGTTCATTGCGATTACTTGTAGAGTTGTTTATGTGTGCGCTCATCAGTCAAGAAGCTATCAACAAAATGCTGTGGTGAATTTCATTGTGAGTTTTCTTGTGACTACTAGGGGGAGAATAACAAAATGTTATCGAGTCACAATAATCCTCACATGGAGTAGTCACAAGAGCTTGTGACTTGTGATTCCTCACAAGGGGGAGAATCGGGCTATTAAAATGTACTTGCCTCTCACAAGTCACAATCTGATTCTGTGAGGTTTTCGTATTCTGGCAGCAACCTCATAGCTTATGATCCTCACAAAAGCTATCGAAACTGATCTCCTTCGGAGGAGGTCACAAATAAAAAGTAGCACTTGTGATTTCGAATATTACGACATTTACATATTTGTTTGTGTTTTTTTTAACTGCTTCCTCCTTAAAATAAATAAATGAATGAAAAATAAACATTCTTGCATGCGTTTAGCTAATTTAATTTTAAAAAAATCAAAGAAATCATGTTTCTTTTGACGTAATAAATATGAAGGTGCGTTCAACATAAATCTAGAACATTTTGAAGGTTCACTCATCTATCTTTCTACGACAGTCGGCCAATCACAGCCCAATAAAACAAGAAACCATAAAAATCTGACATGTTTGAACGTGCACATTCACCATGGTGAGTTGCTTGTGAGGATTTTCCCAGAATACCAAAAATATTATCGAATCACAATAAACCTCACAAGGCAAACCTCAGAAGAGCTTATGACTTGTGAGTCCTCACAACGCCAGAATAGGGCTATAAATTACAAATACAACAATGTAAACAAATGGGTTTTGGAGGGCGAAACGTACGAAGGATTTGGCTTCTTTATTTGATATTCTCTGCCATGTATGCAGGCAGATTTCAGCGCACGCACACTTTGTTAAAATATAATACAGCCACGCAAACTTTTCTAAAAATATATTTCAGCTGGATTTTAACTTTGTGCCCTTTCACACGAGGAAACTGAGTTGCCACCAACTTTCAGTTCCTTGGTGAGAAGGGCAGGAGGAAAGAGGGCGAACAGAATCTCCCCAGTCGAGCATTTGAGGAGATTTTTTAACATTTCCTTTCACATCTAGGTTTAGGTGTGTTCAACCAATAGATTTTCACAGAAAATTTCAAAAATTGCCTGGAGATTTGTCCCCTTTCACACGAAGAAACAAGTTGCTGGAGATTTTTTTGACGTTTTCTTTTAATCTCCTTAAAAATCTCTTGTACCTTTCATACGAGGAAACAAATCTCCAGGCAATTTTTGAAATTTCCTTAAAAGTCTATTGGTTGAACACACCTAAACCTAGATGTGAAGGGGAATGTCAAAATAATCTCCCCAAATCCTCGAACGGGGAGATTTTGTTCGCCCCTCTTTCCTCCTGTCCTTCTCACCATGAAACTAAAAGTTGCTGGCAGCTCAGTTTCCTCGTGTGAAAGGTACAAGAGATTTTTAAGGAGATTAATACTACGTTCCCACCAGAGTGAAATCTCGGATTTCATAGATTTCAGTCCAAATCTTCACATTTCCCCATACAGTTTTGAGATTTCGAAATGCGAGATTTCGTTGAAATCTCAATGAAATCTTGTATCGATGCGAACATATCTTTATGAACAGACCCATTTTAAGCTTTCACCACACAATGGTGAAAAGCTTTTTGATACAAATTGTGATCTTTCACTCCAACGCCAAGCAGGCAAAAAGAGAGAGTATGATATTGTATTTGACATTTGGGTGGAGAGAAGTACAAACACATAGGAACACAAAGGTAGTAGTTTGTGTTTATATGAGACGAAATCTTGGTTTTGGCAGTGTGAACACTAATTTGAAATCTCGAAAGTTTTCAGCTGAAAACCCAGATTTCACTTTGGTGGGAACATAGTATAACAGCCCTATTCTGGCAAACCTCACTGATACCTCACAAGTCACAACAACCTCACAAGGTGAGGTTAATTTGATTTTGTGAGGTTTTCGTATTCTGGCAGCAACCTCACAGCTTGTGATTCTCACATAAACTATCGAAAATGTGATCTCCTTCGGATGAGGTCACAAATAAAAAGTAAGACTTGTGATTTCGAATATTACGGCATTTACATGTTTGTTTGTGTTTCTTAATTGCATCCTCCTTAAAATAAACAAATGAATTAAAAATAAACATTCTTGCATGCGCTCAGCTAAGTTATTAAAAAAAAATCAAACAAATCATGTTTCTTTTGACGTAATAGCCATTCCACACTATCCCACTGAGTATTAACACATGTCAAAAAAGTGTGAAGAAGTCATGTATAAGTGTGGAAACAAAATATGAAATTTCATCACACACAACTTGGCAGCGCATCCGACACGATTTGACATGTTGTGTTAATACATGAAAATATTTAGGATCGGTTCTAAAACCATCACACTTTCTATCCCACTTGGGAGTTTGAGGTTATGGTGCAAGTGATTTTTGATGCAAGTGTGGAAGGAAAATATGAAAGTCAGTTACATCTCACAAATTTGACAGTCGTATGAAATTTCTTCCCACTTTATTCTGACATGTGTTAATACTTTGTGGGGTAGTGTAGAGGCACTTTAATAGCCGTTCCACACTATCCCATTGAGTATTAATACATGTCAAAAAAGTGTGAAGAAAGTCATGTATAATAGTGTGGAAGCAAAATATGAAATTTCATCACACACAACTTGACATCGCATCCTACACGATTTGACATGTGTTTATACCTGAAAATATTTAAGATCGGTTCTAAAACCATCACACATTCTATCCCACTTGGGCGTTTGAGGTTATGGTGAAACTGATTTGTTTTGATGCAAGTGTGGAAGCAAAATATGAAAATCATTTTCATCACACAAATTTGGCAGTCGTATGAAATTCTTTCCCACTTTATTCTGACATGTGTTAATACTTTGTGGGATAGTGTAGAGGCACTTATGTAGGTATGTTCAACATAAATCCAGAACATTTTGAAAGTTCACTCATCTGTCTTTCTATGACAGTCGGCCAATAGGGCACTCCACGAATACGTCAGTGTCAAGCAGCTTAGTCACTTTGAGGGAAAACATTGGCGGCGGCGAATCTAATTCAATGCAAAATATTTCTTGCAAATGCTTAATAAACAATGTTCAAAGGGTAGACACGGTG
This sequence comes from Dasysyrphus tricinctus, assembly GCA_963921185.1. Lineage (NCBI taxonomy): Eukaryota > Metazoa > Arthropoda > Insecta > Diptera > Syrphidae > Dasysyrphus > Dasysyrphus tricinctus. The sequence goes on along the minus strand of OY992531.1, from coordinate 111,367,677 downwards.
CATTCAAGAGGACACAAGCGTCCACAAGCTTTTTTTCAAAGCGAACCTCTGTCTATCAACTCCTACTCTCACCTCCAAGTGGTGAACATCGGGTGCCTAGTACCTTTAACTGAAGATGGGGTTCCAATCCCTGTAGACGGTTTTAGGGGGCAGCAAACGAGAGAGGGGGGGAGGAGTGTTCCCACTAAGGCACTTCTCCTTCATCCACGCGGCAGCGGAAGAATTCTCAAGATGGAATCAACGGTGGCGTCTACAGTTCCAGTTAGGCTGAACTACTTAGTGAACACCTTATACGGGCTACTACGACATATTCGGAGCTCAGGCCTATAAGGAGCGGTTAATCCGGCTCCCCGCCCTTGGAGTTATATATATAGGGTCTGGTCCTCCAGGTTGGGGGTCGTGCCGTCGGGGTGACTTCCCGGCAACGTAAAGCTATTTTTAGTTGCGAAGCATCAACAAGCCTCGGATACGGACGGATTTACTGTTGACGAACCTAGAAAACGAAATAAGGACAACGAACTTCGGATCTGCACGTGGAATGTTCTGTCTCTCTATAGACCACGTGCAGCTGAACATTTAGCGGAGGCCCTAGACTGCTACAAAGCAGACATCACCGCCATCCAAGAAGTGCGATGGGATGGGCCGGGCAAAAGAAAACTGAAAGACTGCGATATATACTACGGTGACTGTTACCGACCACAAGGGCAGCGTCTTTTTGGATGTGGATTTGTTGTTAGAGGCAGACTGAGGCAAGAGGTCTTGAGTTTCAATTATGTGAACGAACGCCTCACGACAATTCGCATCAAGGCTAAATTCGCCAACATCAGCCTGATATGCGCGCATGCCCCCACAGAGGAGAAAGATGACGACACCAAGGACGAGTTCTACGAGCTCCTGGACAAGACATATGAGCAATGCCCTAGCTATGACATTAAAATTGTCTTGGGTGATTTTAATGCCAAACTAGGAAGAGAAGACGTCTTTGGTGGCACAATCGGAAGATACAGCCTGCACGACACCACCTCCGATAACGGACTCAGGCTAATCGACTTTGCTGCGGGGCGAAACGTTGTGGTAGCTAGTACGCAGTTCCCGCATCTCGATATTCATAAGGGGACATGGCGAATTCCTGGTCAATCAACCGCCAACCAAATTGACCACATTGCGATCGACGCAAGGCACTCCTCCAGTATCAAGGATGTCCGAACGTTCCGAGGAGCCAACGTTGACTCGGACCACTACCTCGTTGTAGCAAAGGTAATGCTACGGATATCCAGACCAAAGCCAAAACAGGGAAATACTGTCAGGAAGTTCAACGTCGGACGGCTACGGTCGCAAGAAATCGCCAGGTCCTTTTCCGATCGAGTCTCTCGCGCCCTCTTAACTAGTCCTTTGCCGCCAACTGCAAACATCGAGAACCAGTGGAAAAACTGCCAGGAAGCCATCAGAGATGCCGCCTCTGACGTGCTGGGCTTCGCACGACCACTACAGCGAAACCCCTGGTTCGACGAGGAATGCCGGCAAGTACATGCAGCCAAACAACAGGCATACAAAGCGGCGCTGCATAGAAGGACCAGAGCTGCTCGTGAGCTCTACGAGCAGAAGAGGAAAGAGGAACACAAGCTTCTTAGAAAGAAAAAGAAAGAGCATGAGAAGCGCGCGATCGAGGAATTAGAGGGATGCCACTGCAGGAATGAAGTTCGGAAGTTTTACCAAAAAGTAAAAAGAACCTCCCAAGGTTACAAACCCCGAACCGAAGCCTGCAAGGACGATCAGGGGAACATCGTGGTGGAATCGCAGTCGGTGCTGAGGATATGGAAAAATCATTTCTGCAAATTGTATAACGGCGATGACGAACCGAATTCCGCTACCATGCAAATTGCACCATTCAACCTGGACGACGTAGGCCAACAATTCCGTCCACCCGATCTTGACGAAGTGAGGATAGCCATATCTAAACTTAAGTCCAATAAAGCTGCTGGAGCTGATGGCCTTGCGGCTGAGCTATTCAAAGCGGCTGGCGATGAATTGGTTAGGAGTATGCACCAGCTCATCTGTAAAATATGGTCGGAAGAAAGCATGCCCGATGAATGGAACCTCAGTATTGTTTGCCCGATCCTCAAGAAAGGCGATCCTCTGGACTGCACCAACTACAGAGGCATCAGTCTTCTTAATATCGCCTACAAGATCTTCTCTGCCGTACTTTGTGAACGCCTGAAGCCATTCGTCAACAACCTGATAGGTCCATATCAGTGTGGCTTTAGGCCAGGGAAGTCCACCATCGACCAAATATTCGCACTACGGCAGATCTTGGAGAAAACCCAGGAGTTCCAAATCGATACCCACCACCTTTTTATCGATTTCAAGGCCGCGTATGACAGCATCTATAGAGACGAGCTATATAGAGCAATGTCTAGTTTTGGCATCCCTGCCAAACTCGTCCGTTTGTGCAGGATGACGATGGAGAATGCACGCTGCTCCATCAAGGTCGGCAAAGACCTCACCGACACCTTTGATGTCGAAAAAGGTTTTAGGCAAGGCGACGCGCTGTCATGCGACTTCTTCAACATCGTTCTTGAAAGAATAGTGCAAAACTCTCACGTCAACACCAGAGGCACAATCTTTCAAAAGTCCGTCCAATTACTCGCTTACGCTGACGACATTGACATAATCGGACGAACAAAGCGTGATGTCAGTGGTGCTTTTGTGAGCATTGAGAAGGAAGCCAAGAAGATGGGTCTAACGGTGAATGAAAGCAAAACAAAATATATGCTGTCCACAAGAAAGGACATCCAACACCGACGTCTCGGACAGAACGTCACTATAGACAGCTATAATTTTGAGGTAGTCAGAGACTTTGTCTACCTAGGATCCGCTATAAACTCAGCGAACGACACCAGCGCTGAGATCAAACGAAGAATTACTCTTGCCAATCGCTGTTTCTTTGGGCTAAGAAGGCAATTGAGAAGCAAAGCCCTCTCTCGAGCAACTAAACTGTCCCTGTATAAGATGCTTATCATCCCGGTCCTGGATGTATGGTGCAGAGGCATGGACACTGCTAACAGTGGATGAGAACGCGTTAGGCTGTTTTGAGAGGAAAATTCTCCGGGTGATTTTTGGTCCCGTCTGCATAGATGGGGAATGGAGAAGAAGATTCAACAACGAACTGTATGGGCTGTACAGTGACACCGACCTAGCCACAAAGGTGAAAAGCCAACGACTGAGATGGCTGGGTCATCTAGAGCGAATGGACACCAATGCTCCGGCCCGGAAAGTCTTTGAATCCAACCCCGTGGGACAACGCAGTAGAGGTGGACAGCGTAAAAGGTGGCGCACGCAAGTGGAAGAGGACCTCAACCAACTTGGCGTGCGAAACTGGAGACAGCTAGCTAGAAACCGAGCCGGCTGGAAGAAGCTTGTTGGTTGAGGCCCTGGTCCACCCCGGACTGTAGCGCCACCTTAAGTAAGTAAGTAAGTAAGTAAGTTAGCTTAATAAACAATTATCGATCAAATTTATAAACTATTATCCACAAAATAGTGCATAAAAGCGAAATAAAAGTGAAATAAGACACTAATGTCCAGTTGCACCAAAATTCACTAAAAGCGGTTTTTGCTAAAATGGAGTTAAAATTTATCGGACTGATAAATTTATTTGGGTTGCACCAATCTCTTTCACACATTTTTTAGCTAAAATGCAGTTCGTGAACCACCCCTGGATCTTATCATCTGTTTATTAAACTGAACGAAAAAAATTAGCAAGTGCAAGTGAGAAAGCAATAAAGAAAATATGAATACACTATAAACAGAAACAAGGTATTCTCATTAGATACAGCCAATGCGCCATCTTGGTGTTTTTTATTATTATTTATTATTTTCTTTTTTTTAGAGAAACTATGAAACTATTGCACACTAATATTTTTTCGACACACTGTTTGGAAATTATGAACCCATATTTTAGAGTGACGTCATCGAATTCATAAAATGAATTTCTCTGTGAACCTGAACAACTCTTCGACGTCTTTTTTTGTTTAGTTCGTTATCAGATGAATACATGATGACCAGTATATAATAATTCTGGAATATTTTATTTATTTAAGTAGTGATCTATAAATAGGAAACGTAATACCTTCACCTGTTGTTATCGTTATTTTAATTTGGAATGAATAATATTCCATCAAATAAAATTGAATTATTTTTGTTTGTAGGTAGTCAGATATGTTCGTTTAAACTTGCTTTTAAAATTTATCTGGAGGAAAATGGAGTTTTAGTTTATTGGTTCGTTTATTAGCCTGTTAGATTTAGAAGTGGTTGGTGCAACCGATAAATGTCATTTTAAAATTAAACGAAGCAATAAAAATTTAAAAGAGGTCGGTGCAACTGGCCATAAATATCACAAATGTTTTCCCTCAAAGTGCCATTACAAATAGAAAGAGATAGCTTGGTAGAAAGCCCTATCAGAGCCCAATAAAACTAGAAATCATGAAAATCTGACATGTTTGAACGTGCCCATTCACCGTGGTGAGTTTCTTGTGATGATTTTCTCAGAATACCAAAAATGTTATCGAATCACAACAAACCTCACAAGGAAAACCTCATAAGAGTTTGTCACCTGTGAGCCCTCACAACGCCAGAATAGGGCTATAAAAGAAAACGTCAAAAAAATCTCCAGCAACTTGTTTCTTCGTGTGAAAGGGGACTTTGGATTTTAACCAGAGAATATCAAATAAAGAAGCAAATCCTCAGCTGTCAATTTGATTTGCCTACAAGCTGAAACGAACAGCTGTGATGATTAGATTTGCAAAGTATTAAGGTAGAACTATAATAGTCGGAAGGTCACTGAAGCTAATGTCAAAAACCAACGAAAAGTAGCTTTCCGTACCGAAAAAAGGGGAACACACACATAATGTAATTATAATCTATCTCTTTTTGGCACTCCTATTTCACCAAATGTCAGTTTTACTTAAGTGAGGTGCGCTCCGGAGCGCACCTCACTTCCGTAACCAAAGTTGAACGAAACTTGACGAAACGCTCCACTCCGCAATTGTAGTCATCGTCATATGCTTTCCGTGTATTCGCTTGTTTTCTTCCGACCACTTAAGTGCCCCTCCGAGCATTATAGTTCTAGCTTTAGTGAAGAGGAGTGAAAAACGCACACAGAATCAACTAGTCATTCAGCACAGGTCCTGTTGTTAGGGGAGTTCACATTCTTGACAAGCATGGTTTGATCGACTCGAATTTGAGAATGTGAACGCTCCATCAAACGGGCTTGTCAAGCTTGTTGGGTGGATACAAAGAAGAAGAAGTAAAGGAACTGGTATATCGTGGAAACAGTGAAGCATTTTTCAAAATTGTGTGAGTTACACAAACACAATTGCATTGCCCCAGGGTCGCAGTGCAGTTACACGGCTGAAGGCTGGGGCGCTCAAAGGAAGCCAGATTTAAAATAGAAAAAAAAACAATTGAGATGCTTCCGTCATTTTGCCGAGCTGTAGAAAAGTGTACATAGATGTTATATCAAAAAAAATAGTGAAAAAGCCTATTAGAATGATTAAATAAGTGAAATGAAAGTTAATTTAGTGAATTTGAAAAACTTTACTAATAAGAAATATATAAAAAAATTATGTGGTGCTGCATTTAATCATATAAAAACGCCTATAATACGGTGCACGAATTTTTCTTTTCACAGATAAGTTTTCTATCATATTCTACTTAATAAAGTGATGTTTTTTATCGTTGCGTACTTTTAAACTGAAATAAACACTTTTTGACAAAGTTATAAAACCAACAAGATAAATAGGGGCAACAGCAGAAGGGCCTTTAAAAATATTTTATTTAAAGCGTTAAAAAATATTTCTGCACTACGGGCACTAAACGGATTTGAGCGCCTTGCCATCACCAACAAAAACTAGATCGACCCTGTGCGAGAATTTTTCATTTGACAGATGAGTCTCAACGAAATCAGTGGATTAAAGTATATTTTTGTTTTCAACAAATTTGCTATTTTTATAGTAAATTGCGATAAAATATTGATTTTAAAGTATTCTTAGATAATTTATTCACCTAAATAACATCACTTCACGTTACTTTATATGGAAATAACAAGCAAAACTAACTTGTAAAATAAAATATTTGTATATTCCTTAGTATAGGCGTTTTTAGAGGATTTAACGTAACCACCACATGCTGTTTTATATTTTTTTAAATAAATCATTGACAGTATTCACTATTCTAACCTTAATTTCACTTTTTTATTTAGATTAATAAACTTTTTCACTTGTTTAACAAATTGAAATCTCGAAACACTTCCCTTCAGTTCGGCAAAATGACAGATGAATCTCAATTTGTTTTTTTTTTTTCAATTCTTGCTGCTTCACTCACGTACACTGTATATGTGATATACACCACTTCCTTTACTTCTTCTTCAATGGGTGGATACCATAGAGAACATGCTCTCATGCGCGAGTAGATACATTTTACATGGGAAAGCAGTTTGATGAAAAAAAAATCGAAATAGATTTGGAATTAAAAATCAAGAACAAATTGTGATTCCATGAGATTTATTGAAAAGAACTTTTATTAGCGCTTTGAAAATACATATTTCTTTCAAATTAAATTTCATTTTACATCATTCAAGCACAAAATGGAATATTTTAGCAAAATATTTGCAATTATTTGCGATATTTTTTTTTCATTCACTACTAGCACAAATTTCTTTATTATAAATTGATCAAATCGCATAAAAAATGTCGCAAAAACGTAAAAAACTATTTCAAAACTCACTATCGACGATTAAATCAATTAAATTAAAAATATTTATTACAAAAATGAAATCAATTCCAAACCGAACGATCGAGAAGCAAACACAAAATAAATCAAAATGAAAACATTGTGATTTCAGCTGCTTTTGACAGATTAACCCTTTCAACTCATATCAAGGAGATGAGTTGGAAAAAGTTACTCAAAGTTACTTTTTGACACTTTAACTTTGAATTTAGGAACGACTCAATGACGTAATAGAGTTAAATAAAGTAACTTTTTTGAATTAAAGGAACGATGAAAGTTAACTATAGTTAACAACTATGGTTAGAAAAAGAACGTACCACAGCTGTTCGCTTCCAGCTTGTAGACAAATCAAATTGACAGCTGAGGATTGACTTCTTTATTTCATATTCTCTGGTTTTATGGAGTATCTTTGGTCATAGGTTTTTGATTTGATTTGATAGGAATTTTATTCTTTATTGAAGTGGTACACGGCAAATTCGCAATTCTTTGTAAAGTAAATAAATAAATCGTAGAAATTAAATAATGCCATTAACAGCAGAGAGTGCTGCTTTGCAAATACAAGTACCGAATTGATAAATTCTTACTGCATTATATTTTATAACTATTTATTTTATGTAGGAACGTCTTAAATCCCTTCAGAGGATCATACACGAAATAGAAGATGAGAGAAGACGCTGTGAAACGAATCTAAATGGAATAATAAGAGCTCAGATGTCCAATTTGCCACCACAAAAACTGAAAAGCCTTTATAAAACTGGTCTACAAGATGCTGCTCAAGAAGAGTTAGTTATAAGACAGGCTCTAGCTAAAATTCAGGAGATAAGAAATATCCGAAATGAACGTCGTATTCAGGCAAGAAATGCTGGTAACAAGGAAGCAATTCGCCGTGGAGCTCAGTTGAAAATGCTTCAAGTATCAGCTCAGACTCTTCCCCTTTTTGTGAGCAAACCTGGTGAAAAAGTTCCACCACTTTGCGGAGCTGTACCCGCAGAAAGTAATTACATTGCTAAAGCAGGAGATATAGTTGCCGCCGTGGTTAAAGGTTTGGAAGATGAAGAGTGGATCCTTGCTGAGGTTGTACAATTTCTAAGTGGGCAAAACAAGTATGAGGTGGACGACATTGATGACGAGCAAAAAGATCGCCATGTTCTTAGTAAACGGAAGATTATTCCTTTGCCCCTTATGAGAGCCAATCCGGAAACTGACGGTCATGCACTTTTCCCAAAGGATACGATGGGTATGAATGATAATATAGTCGATAAAAATAAATTATTTGCCCTTAACACTGACAGACCTTAGGCTCTCAGACAAATAATTAGATTCTGCTTACTCGGATATACATTAGTGCTTACTTTTAGGTCGTTTTGGATTCGTGCAGAAAAAAAAATCTAAATTTTAAAACGTAGGTCCCCCCGTCTTCCTTTCTGTGCATCCACCTACAGCCTAAATCACTGAAGCCAGCTCCGCGGATCCCATATCACGGAATCTGAGATCATTTGAGTGTTTAATTCACCCTGACAGACTGTTTAAAAAAAACGTTTTTCGCTTAGAATTTTTAATTTTTTAAACGGTCCGGTCGAGCGAACTATACACTCAAATGCTCTCAGATTCCGTGATATGTGATCCGAGGAGCTTCTTTAGGGAGGAGTGAAAACCAATTTCGCCTTACACGATTATCCTCGAAGTTGCATTCATATTTTTTTTCGATGCACTGTTTCTTGCAAAGGCCCCAGTTATGGACTGCAAGGCTTTGACTTTTTGAATAGCCTTTAATGAAGCTTTCGACGCCTATACTTCTTTTTTTAGCTATTACTCACACCCAAAATCTGTTGTGGGCTCTCGGTCTACTAAGGCCAAACTCTAAATAAAACCTGTCAAACATAAAAATATTAGGCGAGTTCAGGAAAATGAGATCTCAGAGCCCTCAGCAATCTCAGTCTCGTGAACAGGATTCCTCAGAAATTTTGCTGTCAAATAACTGAGGAAAGAAAATATTGGATTCCCTTGCTCAGTTTTTGACACTGAGCCGTCGGAGATCTCATTTTCCTGAACTAGCCTATTTTGAAATTTAGACATATAAAAATCAAAAATTCATAAATTCACAAATACCCAAAAAAAAGTACAAACATTCAGATTTTAACGTTACAATTAATTTGTATTTGTATCAAAATAAAATTTAGCCTATGTTACTCAGGGACATTATAACTTTCCATTTATATTCTTTAATAACTCCAGAGATTACCCCCTACATATGTAGGTATCAAACAAACAAATAAATGTTTCATCTTTATAATATAAGAAGAAGACGATATAATATACATAGATAAACGGTTTTTTTTCAAGCAAACAAAACTGCAAGACCCCTTACCAAAAATTGTTGAAGATTTTTTTTCCTCTCAAATATTTTGAGAAACAAACAACGATATTGGCTTTGGGTTAATTAAGTTCTATATACTAGTTTATAATTGACTAGCTGGCCCGCCCCGGCTTTGCTCGGTTAGGCAAAATTTTCGAATGATATCCTCTACATGTAAGAATAAGCAAGTAATATATATTTTTTTTTCTCCCTTCCTTCTTTTACATGTACTCTATCCATTAGCTATTTCTCTTCATATTTCTAGCTCCGCGATTTGCTTTCTTCAGTTGTTGTCTGTTGATTTTATTTTTGCTCAAATTATGTTTGTGTTGCTATTTACTCAATGCACTCTGGCACTACGAACGTCTACCTCCGAGTACAAGTATGTCCTTCTCTAATGGGCATGCGATTTGTCTCCCTTTCTTTATGTGACTCTGTGTTTCAGGTTATTAGAAATATAGTGATGGAAAGAGAGAAGGGTCAGACTAAGAAAAGGAAGTTTGACGGTGAGAGACAGAGAAGTGAAGCATAGAGACGAACTAAATGAGAAATAAGAAACAACGCACATTTTTATTAGTTGAGTGCCAACCGTTTTTCTGTGAAGTTCATTGAAGTGCTGAGCTATTATTAACTTTTAAATAAACCATATAAACCTGACCTTCTAAGTATCCCCGTAAGCAGAAAAGATCTTGACAATAAAGTCAATGATCTTACCTTAGCTCTCAACAAATCAATGAACATATCCTGTCCTCTTATCCAAATAAGAGGAAAGAAGAAGCCTCACTGGTAGAACCCAGTGCTGGAACGGCTCAGAAAAGAATGTAGAAAACTTTTCAACCGAGCTAAAAATTCCAAAGAAATTTCCGACTGGGACTTATATAAAGAATCCCTTAAGACATATAAAAAACAATTGTGGAAAAATAAAAGAACCTCCTGGAGAACCTTCTGTAACAAAATAGAAGATTCCTCAGAGGCTTCAAGATTTAGAAAAATCCTCTCGTCAAACCCCATAATGCCAAGTGCCCTGAAAACTATCAACGGCTCTTGGACTAACTCTTGTGAGGAATCACTCGACTTGCTATTAGATACTCACTTCCCAGGTAGCTCCCAAAATATACGCAGTTCTGACTCAATAGAGTCTAACAATATAACAATAAATAAACTTGGTCTGATTACTAGAAAGAAACTCAAATGGGCAATCGACAGCTTCGATCCATATAAATCAGCTGGACCTGACGGTATAATACCAGCTGAACTGCAAATGGCTTCAGACATCATCATCCCTATCCTTGAGATAATTCTGAAAGCATGTATAAACTTAGCATACGTACCATCTTTATGGAGAGAAGTTAAAGTTGTATTCATACCCAAAGCGGGTAAAAGCTCTCATGTAAATCCGAAGGATTTCAGACCTATCAGCCTATCATCATTCCTTCTCAAAACTTTAGAACGACTGATTGATATCCATCTGCGTAGTGCCATAGAACCTAATGTTTTTTCTCCGGCACAACACGCTTACCGCAAATGGAAATCGGTAGAAACGGCCCTGCATAATTTGGTACGTACTATTGAATATTCCCTTCATCATAGAGAATACACCCTGGTTGCTTTCTTAGACATTGAAGGTGCTTTCAACAACGTCAGCAATACTGCAATTTTAACCGCGCTTAGAACTTGAACGTTGATAGCTCACTTAGGGAGTTAATCAGCCTCATGTTGAGAAGTAGAATAATCAACTCAACATTAGGTGACTTCTCTGTTAGAAGATCTGTCAACAGAGGCACACCGCAAGGTGGAGTCCTATCCCCACTCTTATGGAACATCGTAATCAATGAACTATTGGTTAATCTAGAAGCAGATGGTTTCAAAATAATTGCATATGCTGATGACGTTGCCATTGCAATATCGGGAAAGCATCTTCAAATAATTATAGAACTAATGCAAACCGCTCTTAACAAATTACTTAAATGGACAGACAGATGTGGACTAGGTGTAAATCCCCACAAAACTGAACTTGTCCTTTTTACAAGGAAATATAAAATTCCGAATATAGACCCTCCATCAATAAATGGTATCCAACTCAACTTTTCAGATGAAGCTAAATATCTAGGTCTGATTTTAGACAAAAAGTTGAGCTGGAAACCAAATATACAAGAAAGAGTTCGAAAAGCCGCAGTGGCGCTTTTCTCCTGTAAAAAAGCTATTGGAACCAAATGGGGCTTGTCCCCACATATCACCCACTGGCTATACACAGCGGTCATCAGACCGATACTCACCTACGGGGTGGCAGTATGGTGGACTGCTTTAGATAAGGTAACTTATCGAGATAAGTTAAGCAAAGTGCAGAGATCAGCTTGCATGTGTATCAGCGGAGCTCTCCGTTCGACACCTTCCGCTGCCTTAGACATACTGCTTAACATTTCACCCCTCGATATATACACTAAACAAGTGGCAGCGAGCACAGCTATTCGTCTCAGAGCCATCTCTCAATGGTCCAATAACTCTATTGGCCATACCATTATTTTGAACAAATTCGAATCAATCCCTAAACACACCGACTACACCATCCCTCAGCCGGTTTTTGGCCAAAATTTCCAGGTCACAATTCCAACAAGATCCACTTGGGATGATGAGGAATTTTTGAGAGATGAAGCAGTTCATTTCTACATGGATGGCTCAAAAACTGTGGAGGGGGTGGGTGGTGGCGTGTACTCAGAACGACTAAACATTAGTCTCTTTCTGGGTGCCGGGACACAGAGATATTCTAGGAAACTGCAAAGCCGATGAACTCGCCAGGCTAGGAACCAATATTACCTAACAAGGTGAATATTGGAATACCAATTGCTACTTGTAAACTTATGCTTAAGCATGATTCCATGATGATAACAAACAGCAGATGGACAGGTATCACTACTTGTCTGGCGACGAAACAGATCTGGCCAACACTGGATCCGAAGCGTTCGAAATGTTTGTTATATCTAAGTAGATTGTATATTAGCTCCACAATTGGTGTCATTACTGGACACTGCCTCATAGGCAAACACGCCAATAGACTCGGCGTTTTCTCAAATGATTTCTGCAGAAGCTGCATGGACGAAGAGGAGGAAGAAACTATCCCTCACCTTCTTTGCTCATGTCCTGCTCTTTATCAAAGACGTAAAATACACTTAGGAAGTTTTTTCTTTGATGATCCAAGTGATTTAAAAGAAATTGACATTCACAGTCTCCATCGCTTCATTAAAAGCTCCAATTGGTTTAATTAGCGAGGATCACCTCGCAGTCTTTATGTGGTATCACAATGGGCCTATTCTGGCCTAAGTGTGTCAGCAGTTTTCCTGGCAGCCACCTTAACCTAACCTAACCTAACCTAACCTAACCATATAAAAGGAAACGGATAACAACTGGAAGTGAGGAAAATGTGAGTTATATTATAGTTTATAATTTAACCACTGAGCTTAGTTTTCATTTTAACTATATATTAACTATTACCTTTATATTTGTTTGTGATGTTATACGTGGGCGCTCCACCATATTTCCGATTCAACGCCGCCGCGCCGCCGTCATCGTCGGGTTGTTTGTTTAGTAGATTGGCTGTTACTGTTTTTTTTCCTCGTTATATATAGGTACTCAGTTAAAGTTCCCTGTATTCTAAGTGCTGTAACGGAGTGAGAGGAATCAACAACTGGGGGATCGGTTCGGGGTGCGTGCTTTCCCTCCCCGTACGCATGCCAGCTGGTTGATCGGTGCCCTCCGTGTACAGTTAGTTAGTTAGTTAGTTAGTTAAAATTTTATTTAGCATGAATTTGCTATTTTAAAGCTTTTTACACAGTATATACATTTATTAATAATTGTTTTTGACAACATTTATAATTGAGCGCTTAAATCTTAATAAATTTGTTTCTATTTTTACATTAATTGGGAGATTATTGTAAATTTGAACCCCTTTATAAAAAAGCATATTTTGAGTTCTACAATTTCTAAAAAATGGTAAGTGTAAATTATTATTATTTCTTAAGTTATATGGACGTATTTCACTTCTTACTGTAAGCTTTCTTTGTAAATAATTTGGCATTAAGTTATTTTTTACTTTAAATATAAATAATAAGGTATTCATAATTATTTTTTGTTTCACCGAAAGCCATTTCAATGTATTTAACATACTTCTTATTGGTGTATATCGATCACAACATAATAAAGATCTCATTCCTTTGTTTTGTAAAATTTATTTAACATTGATTCCGTCCCCAATAGTAGTATTGTTGGACAATACTCAAAATGGGGTTGTATAATGGAATTATATATTTTAATTGCCATATCAATACTAAGTTTTTTTCGAATCCTTCGAAAGAACCCGATTTTTGTGGCAATTTTTTTGTTAATCATTTCAAAATGTTTTTTAAAATCTAAATTACAGTCTAATATTATTCCGAGATATTTTGTTTCTTTAAACATTCAAATTCATTAATTTTACATATCCTTTTGTTTTCTGGTAGTAACATTATTTTCGTTTTTTCTGTATTTAGTTTAAGTTTATTCATATTCAAATAATTCTTTGTATTATTAATATCTACCATCAACTTTTTAACACAGTCAGTATAATCATTGCCTTCAATATAGAACAAACCATTATCTGCAAACAATTTTAACTTACAATATTTTAAGACTTTTTTGATATCATTTATGTAAAGTAGAAACAGCAATGTTCCTAAAATTGATCCTTGTGGTACACCGACTAGCTTTATTAATTATTTTTTTAAGAATGATAGCAATCAAGCATTGGGGTATCGGTGCGGGGTGTGTGTGCTCCTTCCCCATGCGCAGCCAGTGAATTGGTTTCTTGATTCATTCCACATGCGTGTCTTCTTTTTGTATCGCAGCGTAGGGGGCCAACCTGTGGGGAACCGGTTCAGGGTGCGTGCTTTCCCTCCCCGTTCGCATGCCAAAGAGTTGACCGTATCCTTCCGTCTGCGGTGCTATTTTCTTTTGAACTATTTTATTGCACGGAGATGTGCGTTCTCCCCCTTCGTGTAAAGTTTCTGTCGTTCGTACACACATCAGCTTATCTGTCATGAAATGCCAGATTTGTGCTTTATCCTCTCAATCTCTCTTCCTACGTAATATTGTATAACGGGTTCTGAGTGCTCATGAGTTTTTTTTATATATCTTACAGATCTATCACACGAAACTTCACGACTAGATGAACTCTCCAAATAATAGCTTTAAGTGAATTTTGATTTTATTTTGTGTTGACCTTTTAATTAAAAACATACGTATCTATATTTTGAAATAAAAAGAAGATAATCCATTGGTCGGGTTTTCTTTTAAGGGCTTGATTTTGGACAATTTTATATACATATAACCTTTCAATTACAAAAAGGACGTTTAAAATCAGATCCATATTTTACAAACCCCATTTCATACTATAAGTATTTAAATTTTGAAATGTCTTCAGTCCTTAAGCCTTTAAGAATAACCTTCCCAACTCAAAAAGTTTTAAATCATATACCCATTTTTAATTTCTACCCCATTTCACCCTATGTATGAAGACAACAGCTCCGTTTTATTATCTCTGGGTCTGGGTCGAGGTTATCTTTTAACATGCATTACAAAAACAACATGGGATCTAGGTTCCTATCGAGGTTAATTTTAATAACCCAGATAGAGGTTTCCACTCTGATCGGCAGAGGGCTATTTACCATTGTGAATGGATGTCAGCGATTTGTCAGCATTATTAGGAATAGAGAGGAAAAGAGACAAGTGCTTACATGAAAAACAAATAAACATAAGAAAAAAAGAGACTGATATACAGCACTGCTTTTTCACTAACCCACATCGTTTTATTTTCACGAAGTGAACCATGTGGGTTATGAGCGATAATAAAACGCGGCTAACATCCTCTTATTAAACTCTATCAAACAGAAAAAGAATTTTTGTTATCTCATACTATTTTTTTTACCCCTACAAATTGAATTTTTTAACCGTTAAGCCTTCCATTAGAATAACCTTTCAAATTCAAATAAAAATTTTGAAATTTCTAAATATAAAAATCAAAAACTCACAAATACCACAAAAAAAGTACAAACATTTTGATTTTATCGTTGCAATTAATTTGTAGCTAAATAAAATTTTAGCCTATGTTACTCAGCTACATTATATCTTTCCATCTATTAATCTATTAAAGAATTTTAAGGATCGGTTGAATATTCCCAGAGATTACCCCCTACATAGGTACAAACAAACAAAAAAACAAATAAATGTTTCGTCTTTATAATATAGTATAGATAACACAACTCAATAAAATACAAAATTATTTTTTTGCCTGGGTTTATTTCATGATTTTTTTATTCGTCATGTTCCAAAATGATGGAAAAATACCCACACCCCCCTAAAGTTTGCTTTTGTAGAGTTGGTAGTCAAAATACAGTTACCATAGTTTTCATAGAAATAACAAATGTTTGCTTTAATATTTTCTTTAAAAGAGAAGAGGGAAGGGAAATTGTTCCGCCCATTTGGTATCTCTAGAGTATATTTGTGTCACAAACTACACACATTTTTACTTTGAGATTTAAGGACGTTAAAATGTTATTAAGAATGTGTTAAAGTGATGCTATTGCATTTTGCTATATACATATGTGGTTATTTTGATCAAAATTCAAATTACATTTTATCATATTTGATTACTATTTTAATGTTGGAACCAAACATTAAACAACAAATTAAGAAAAAAGAGTTTTAATAATTTATCAAAAATTAAAATACATACAACCATCTGGTTTTTAAACTTTCACTTAAGATTGGTGAAATCATTCAATATTAAAATTGAATATTGAAAATTAAAAAAATATATAAAAAACAAAAAACTAGCTTTTTCACGTAAAATTAAGAAAATTCAAACTTAAAAAAAATATTAATAATGATTTTTTTTCAAAATTCTGAGCTTGGAATTAAATTAAAAAAATAAACTATTCATAGAAATTACTTAATTTAAAAACTAAATTAAAGAATGGAGTCCTAACTTCAAAAAAAATATACCATGTTCTTTTTGGTGCTGCCGTTGTTTTCTAATATATTTTTTTCTAGTTTAAGTAACTTTTAAAAGAAAATCACATCTCCTGCCTAAGCAGGGGAACATAGACACCCCTCTCATATGTTTTTTTTTTGTTTGTTTCGAAACAGCCTACACGCTCTAGCGTTTTGGTGTATCTTAGTCTTATATCTTATAATATCTATCTTAATTGATTCTGAAATAGCACATTTTCATGAATTTTCAAATAATGTGCTCCTGACTATAAAAGCAAACTTTTTCAAACAAGACTATTTTTTATCTTATAAGTAATATGTAAAGAATAAGATAATCATATGCAGAACCCAGGCACAAAATGTGTTGACCAGTGTAATTGATAGGCTTTGTAAGAAAATTCAACAAATAGTTTTATTCTAAACGAAAAAAATACAAAAGTTTTACCAAAAAATTTTGAAATTTTTTTTCGTCTCAAATCTTTTGAGAACAAACATTGATACATTATGGGCATTGCGATAATTTTGATATTTTTTTAAATAAATTTAAAAAAAAACTACAAAGAAGTTTGTCAAAAATTATTGAAAACTTTCTTTCCGCCCGAATCATCTTGAGAACAAAGAATAATATCGGGATAATTTTATTCTACAAACTAATTCATAAGTTTTAAGAAAAGGCTACAAACATTTTATTCACGATGGTTATGTCTCTTATATCTCGAAGCTTAACCAATCTTTGGTCTTCACTTGGTTGCATATTTAACACCTAAAAACGTTTTCGAAGATTTTTTATTGGCGATTTTTAAATAAAAACAATAACATTGGGCCTCTAGGTCCCGAGAGCACCAGTGAGGGTCGCACCCAGCCGTTAGCCACATTAAAGATGTTTTAATCACTTCCACAAATTGGAGCCTTCCATAAGAGCTCTAATTTTCTTTATGTAATATTTTTGTTTGCATTGACTGTTACAATAAAAGACAAATGTGTCGGTATCGCTCGCTGAATTTGTTTGGTGTTCATTTTTTGTAAATGGTAAATAGATTGGAAACACGAAACAGAAGGCTGATCTCCTCGCGAATGTTTTCAAGCCTTTCCCAGCAAACAGAGCTACAGATACCTTACAGTTTGTTGATGTGAATTTCCCTTCGTCAAGTTCAAGAAAGTAAGAAAGCCTGTGTTAACATACATAAGAACGAAGTACATACCAGTCCTTTGAATGGAATCCTCAGGGTGCACGGCGGGTTGGAAGACCAAGAACAACATGGAAATCAACTGTCTTAGCGGAAGTAGAATCCCAGAGAAAGACGTGGCCACAGCTTAAGTACCTTGCAGCAGACCGTGAAGGATGGAGACGTTTTGTTGACGCCCTATGCCCCAGCCGGGGATACAGGACACGATGATGACATACCAGTCAGGTTTTGAAATAAATGTCGTCAATAGCATTTAAGAAACTCCAATCTATAATAAACGAAGATATGTACCACATCATTCGAAAAACTGCTTCTGAAAATTTTTTGCAAAATAATAGACGAAGGAAGACTAATTATACTAATTACGAACCATCAAGTAAGTGTGCAAGGTCCTGTTTGGACCTATGGCATCTGTACAAAGAAAACAAATAATGAACCTATCCAAAAATTCCAAAACAAAGTCCTTCGTTGAAAAATGACCGCTCCTTGGCTTATAAGAAAAAGCGATCTACACCGTAACCTTCAAATTGAAATGGTTGCAAAAGTGGTAAAAAAGCACGCTGTATCAAACAACAAGCGACAGCAAAGTCATTCCAACTCCGAAATGGAGAATGGAGCTCATGGCTCATGAGCTTATGGTCTAAAAGCTATGGGAAAATATTAAAACTTTGAACTTCCTCTAATGTCATTTCAAATTAAGAAATAAAAATAACCACGATAATTTATAAATTGGTTTCGATTTACCCGTAGTTTTTGTGCGCTAAGAGTCCCACACTACTTGGAACTGATACTATTAAGTGGTTTTTGAAGAATTCTATAAACAATGAGCCAACTGAAAAACAAACAATTAAAGTTTCTTGGTTTTATGTTAGACGAACGACTTAACTTTGATAAGCATATAAATTATATTTTTATGAAAGTATCAAACAAAATTGGAATAATTAGAAAAATAAGAAAGAATATCTCTATGAATAACGCTGTAAATCTAAATGTTTTAATTAAATCTGATTTCGATTATTGTTCTATTTTATTGTATACCTGACCACAAAGTCATAAAGAAAGTCCGCAAATCTCACAAAAATATCAATAGAGTTACCGACTGTATATTAATACTAATAGTCAGTACAATAATGACCGCAATAAACTGAACCTATCTTTTTCCACACCACCAAAAGGTAGAATAACAGGCGCGTTTTGCATGCAGAAAAAGCATCCCCTGTTTTTTGATCAGATTCTGTGTTATTTTTAAAAAGGTCATAAAGTCTGCTTTTTTTTTCTTTACTTGCACCTGTGTCCTTTGAAGAACTTTATGCCATTTTTTGATGTAAATTTACACAACATAAAAATAATACCTCCTCAAATCTTAAAAGTAAAAAATGTTTATTACACTGCACATTTTTAAAGATATTATTTATTTATTTATTTCTTTATTTATCAAGCAGATTAATACAATAAATATATAATCTTACAGACTACAGAATACAAAATAATTGTTGAAAAATAAAAAAACTAAATAAAGCAGTAAAAAATATATACAGGGTGTCCCGTAATGAGTGGATAATACTGCAACTAGTGATAGCAGGCCTTATGACTGCTCAGAAAAAAAATATAAAAAAAATATTTTTCTTGTGGTCTCCATGGTATAATTTATTTTCGAAAAATGTTAAAAAATTCGGGGTCTCCTAAAATATCTAATTACAACGGCCGCCCATAAAGGATTCTTATTATTTTTGTATTTTTATAATATTCTTGAATAACCGTTCTAAATGATGGGTAGTAAATTTTAACACCAGCTGATGCATTTTTTGTGTTATAATTTTTTTAAATTATTTTTTTATTCAAAAATAATTCAATATTTTTTTTTTCACCAAAGTTTGAAAAATCATAAAGGGAAAAAAATGTATGAGAACATAGGTGGCAAATTTGATAAAAATTGGCCTGTTTAATGTACTTTCCAAAAT
Source organism: Dasysyrphus tricinctus (assembly GCA_963921185.1). Lineage (NCBI taxonomy): Eukaryota > Metazoa > Arthropoda > Insecta > Diptera > Syrphidae > Dasysyrphus > Dasysyrphus tricinctus. Next base: position 111,348,370 of record OY992531.1, on the reverse strand, counting down.
GGTATAACACATGTTTGTGTCTACAACCATAAGCAATAAAATTGGCATTTGATCTACTATAGTAGTTTTTTAACATTTTATCAGATGAAATTAAGTTACTAAATTAAGTAAACACTACGACGACGAATGAATGACTAATATTGTTTTTTTTTTTAATTTTTATTGCATTTAAAAATTCTTAAATAAAGGCAGTAATATTTAACACTAGTTGCTGGATTTTTTTTTTTAATAATTTTTTTAATTAATTTTTAATAAAAAAATGATTAAATCTTTATTTTCATCAAAGTTTGATGACTACAAAAATTGAGTTATAAGGAAAAGTCAATAGATATACCAGTGTCACTATTATGTCTGCTAAATTCAATACCTAAAATAATAGTATGCACTTTCAAAAAGGTTTTGATTTAGGTATGGGAAATGCGATAAATAAAAACAACAGTATTAAAATTATGATTTATTTGTATTTTTAAATAAATTTATATCAAGTGTTCAAACTGTCCCCCTTTCACTGTGATACAGGCTCTGCATCTTCTAATGAAGGACCTCTCAATAAAACGAGCATATTGGCGCTCATTTATTTTCATCACAGCATCTGGAACACGACGACGCAGTTCCGTAATGGATGTAATTGGTTTAGTATAAACCATTTCTTTCAGGCACCCCCAGTAGAAAAAGTCCAAAGGATTTAGGTCTGGCGAACGTGGTGGCCACAAAATTGGGCCCAGACGGCCTATCCACCTGTTGGGATGCGTTCGATTCAAGTACCTCCTTACATTTACAGCATAATGAGCAGGACATCCATCTTTTTGAAGCCACATTGAATTCCTTAGCTCCTCGGGCACTTCTTGCAATAGAGTTGGCAAATTAGTTTGCAAGAAATTAAGATAGGCTTCACCATCTAAGTTGCCTGGTAATTCAAAAGGGCCTATAATTTGTCCATTCAGGATACCTGCCCAGTAATTGATTTTGAATTGGTACTGCGATCTGTTCTCGCGCATTAAATTTAGATTTTCCAGTTGCCAGCTATGTAAATTATGGATATTGAAATATCCATCCCTTTTAAGAGACGACTCATCACTCCACAATATTTTTTGAAGAACTCTGGATCTTCGTGAATTTTTTCCAACATTTTTTGACAAAAAATAACTCTTGCGGGGAAATCTCTTGGTAGCAGAGTCTGGACACGCGTGAAATGAAAAGGATGAAATTTATATTTTTGCAATACCTTATGAACTGATGATTTTGCGATCCCTGTTCGTCTTGCAATCTCCCGTGTTGATGTAGTTGAATCTGCTTCAATTGCATTCAGCACAATACCATCAATTTCTTCTCGCGGTAATCGTCCCCCGCTAGTGCTGCCCAGTCCATTACCAGGCATTCGTCCTTCTGAAAAACATTGGTGGACTCTGATGAACACTCGATAGTCCGGATGTCGCGCATTTGGATATCGCTCTCTATAGAGTGCTGCAGCTGCGTTAGCGCTTCCTCTGCATTCCCCGTATATTAAATGCATATTTGCATACTCCAGCGGCGTATACTGTGACATTCTTAATCAGTATTAATTTAATCAAATTCAAAAATGCGTTTAATTGACGAAACCAGTATAACAACGTTATACGTTATGTAATGACAGAGAATTGACAATATTTGCAAATAATACTTTTTTATGCATTTTAATGCCTATTTTATTACAAGTCAATTTTGATTTGAGAAAGTGTTAAAAATCTTCTCTAGTAGATTAAAAGCCAATTTAATGTGTTATTGCTGTAGATAGAAGCTTGTGATTTTGCCACGAAAGTTTTCAGTCTTTTGTGTTTTTTATTAACTTACAAACTTTGATGAAAATAAATATTTAGTCATTTTTTTATTAAAAAATTAATTAAAAAAATTATTAAACAAAAAATCCAGCAACTAGTGTTAAATGTTACTGCCTTTATTTAAGAACGGTTATTTTTAAATGCAATAAAAATTTAAAAAAAAAATATTAGTCATTCATTCGTCGTCGTAGTGTTTACTTAATTTAGTAACTTAATTTCATCTGATAAAATGTTAAAAAACTAACGGGTGATTTTTTAAGAGGTTTGGAACTTTAAAAAAAAAAAAACACAAAAAATTCAAAAAAATGAATGAAATATTTATTTGAATCGATAGTTTGAACCTTGCAATTTAATGTTTAAAGATAATTTCATGCAAATGTTGACCGCGGCTGCGTCTCAGGTAGCCCATCCGCTGAGTCCAATTTTGGCATACTCTTTCACACATATCGGCCGGTATCTCACGAATGAATGCATGGATGTTGGCTTCCAGTGCGTCAATCGAAGCGGGCTTGTCCCTATAGACATTAGCCTAGACATACCCCCACAAAAAATAATCTAATGGTGTCAAATCGCACGATCTAGGCGGCCAATTGACCGGCCCGAAACGTGAAATTAACTGTTCACCAAACTCGCCTCGCAATTGCGCCATTGTTTCGCGTGCTGTGTGGCATGTGGCACCGTCTTGTTGAAACCACATATCATGCAAGTCAAGAACTTCCATTTCGGGCAAAAAAAAGTTTGTTATCATCGCTCGGTAGCGTTCACCATTGACAGTAACGCTGCGATTCGCATCATCTTTGAAGAAATATGGCCCAATAATGCCGCCGGCCCATAAACCGCACCAAACAGTGGCTTTTTCGGGATGCATTGGTAGCTGTTGCAATGCTTCTGGCTGATCTTCACTCCAAATGCGGCAATTATGCTTATTTACGTACCCATTCAACCAAAAATGAGCCTCATCGCTGAACACAATTTCACAATTTCACACATTTCGAACCGAGCACGAATTTTGATAGTAAAATTCAATAATTTGCAAGCGTTGTTCATTTGTAAGACGATCCATGGTTAAATTGTAAACCAAACTGAAGCTGTTTGACAGTGACACAAGGTACTAAACACACGTCAGCTGTCAAAACCAGTGTTGCCAAAACCAAACCAGCTAAAAAATCACCCTTTACTATAGTAGATCAAATGCCAATTTTATTGGTTATGGTTGTAGACACAAACATGTGTTATACCATTTTGGAAAGTACATTAAACAGGCCAATTTTTATCAAATTTGCCACCTATGTTCTCATACATTTTTTTCCCTTTATGATTTTTCAAACTTTGGTGAAAAAAAATATTGAATTATGTTTGAATAAAAAAATAATTTTAAAAAATTATAACACAAAAAATGCATCAGCTGGTGTTAAAATTTACTACCCATCATTTAGAACGGTTATTCAAGAATATTATAAAAATACAAAAATAATAAGAATCCCTTATGGGTGGCCGTTGTAATTAGGTATTTTAGGAGACCCCGAATTTTTTAACATTTTTCGAAAATAAATTATACCATGGAGACCACAAGAAAAATATTTTTTTTATACACTAGTCAACAATATTAAAGGAACAAATTTTTTTTCAATTTTTGTTAGCGTTTTTTGAAGAGCTGTATCTTTGTGACGAGTGGTCGTATTGAGTTGAAATAAAAAGCATTTTACAGCTTTATGTTTTTTGTTTCGAGATTTGTTTGCAAACAAATTTTTTTGAAGTATCGTTATTGCGTTATTGCAAAAAATGAGACGAGACAACAAAATTATTTTGTTTTTATTTTTTTTTGAAGGTCCTCATTTCTATGGATAAATTTTTTTGAGTCAATTAAATGTCATGATCAGAAACCTTGTTTATTCAGCTTCAATTCAGTTTTTTTGTTGTTTTCGTACGATTTTTTTTTACATGGTTTATCTGACTTTGAATGAAAAAAGATACTTTTAGCCTTGATTACCAATATCTCAGCAAATAATGACGTTATAAAAAATTCAAAGACAGTTTTGGAAATTTGAAAAAGCGTTTTACAAGATTTTTTTATGATTTTGTAGAAATTATTTTTTTTACCGTTCACCGTTAGTTTAAAAAAAGTACTAAAAACCGACGTTTTGTGGTCTTTTCGTAAATCTTTTTTTTTCGTTGCAAATATTGATTGCATAGCTTGCGTTGGTATGCAAATTTATAGACTTTTAAATCATCAATATTCTTGTAAATTTTCAAATTGATTCATCGAACCGTTTTTCCTCACCAAAACTTCGAATTCTTACAAACCAGGTAAAGGAACAAATTGTGGTGTTCCTAAACAATGCGAAGTTGTCATCAAAATGACAAGAAAACCGCAATTCCAGTGGATTTTTTTCACAGTTTTGCATTTGTTAGATACTTTTTTAAATTATTATTAATTTAAAAAAAATTTCAAACAAAAAAACTTGATTTTTTAATTTTTTTTTTTTTTGAAAAATGTAATTTTTTTTCATTTCCATTCAAAAAAGTATCTAACTAATGCAAAACTGTGAAAAAAATCCACTGGAATTGTGGTTTTCTTGTCATTTTGATGACAACTTCGTATTGTTTAGGAACACCACAATTTGTTCCTTTACCTGGTTTGTAAGACTTTGAAGTTTTGGTGAGGAAAAACGGTTTGATGAATCAATTTGAAAATTTACAAGAATATTGATGATTTAAAAGTCTATAAATTTGCATACCAACGCAAGCCATGCAATCAATATTTGCAACGAAAAAAAAAGATTTACGAAAAGACCACAAAACGTCGGTTTTTAGTACTTTTTTTTAAACTAACGGTGAACGGTAAAAAAATAATTTCTACAAAATCATAAAAAAAAATCTTGTAAAACGCTTTTTCAAATTTCCAAAACTGTCTTTGAAATTTTTATAACATCATTACTTGCTGAGATATTGGTAATCAAGGCTAAAAGTATCTTTTTTCATTCAAAGTCAGATAAACCATGTCAAAAAAAATCGTACGACAACAACAAAAAAACTGAATTGAAGCTGAATAAACAAGGTATCTGATCATGACATTTAATTGACTCAAAAAAATTTATCCATAGAAATGAGGACCTTCAAAAAAAATAAAAACAAAATAATTTTGTTGTCTCGTCTCATTTTTTGCAATAACGCAATAAGGTACTTCAAAAAAATTTGTTTGCAAACAAATCTCGAAACAAAAAACATAAAGCTGTAAAATGCTTTTTATTTCAACTCAATACGACCACTCGTCACAAAGATACAGCTCTTCAAAAAACGCTAACAAAAATTGAAAAAAATTTGTTCCTTTAATATTGTTGACTAGTGTATTTTTTTTCTGAGCAGTCATAAGGCCTGCTATCACCAGTTGCAGTATTATCCACTCATTACGGGACACCTGTATACAAATAATATAAACAAGATCTTATGTGAACAAAATTTTAATCCACCAGGTTATGAATTTAATATGCACAAGATGAGTTTCTTAAAAGATTCTCGGCTTTGTTGAGAAAAAAAATCAACATGATCACAAATAGTGTTAGCTTCTCTAATACATGGAGTCAGAGGTTCATTTAAACCATAATTTACTCGATGATGAGGTTCATTAAAAAGGAAACGGGATCGCAGATTCCTTGACGCAGCATACACATATACCAAGGATAAAAGTAAGGGGCAATTAATATGGACTGTGATAATATCGCTCAAAAAAATGATTGCAAAATATTTACGACGAACATCAAGAAATTGTATACCAAGAAGTTGACACTTAGTTTTATAAGTAGGGATATGATAGCCGGTGGACTACAATGCGAGAAATTTTTTTTTGAATGTTTTCAATCCTCTTAGAATGGACTTGATAAAATGGATCCCAAATTACACAGCAAATTATACACGTTAACCTTCTGAAACTGTTTACACTTCGAAATAAAAATTATATTTAACTATGGATTTCCATATAAAAATAAAAAGAAAACATGAAAACAGAAGAAACACCAAGTGTCAAAAGAAAATTATTGAATAGAAAAACACAAACACAAAGAGAATTATTGATTTTATTTTTGTGGACCCTCTAAAGTTGAAATATTTGCTATCATAAGCTCTAAAAAAATCTTGAATCCTGAAAGCTATATAGCAAAAACCGAAGCAAAAGTCAAAGAATTTCCATCAACTGGACAATGGGCATTCTGATTCAAAGTATTTTTGTAATAACACAATGTCAATAAGAGTTGAATGCAAGTTGGCGATCAGTCTCCTTTCAGCTGGGGAGCAGAAAGGTCATAGTGGGATGGACGTGGGTTAAATGAAGATTACACAAACAATTTCAATGTAACTCAGTAATTCTGTTTCTTATTTCAGTGGCAATTTCTTAAGTTAAGTGCCGTACAAGCAGCAACAGGCACCAGTTTTTTTGAAAAAGCTCTTCCATAAGGCCTGTACGGCAATTATAAATTGGACAGAGTATAATGTAAAGTAGTACCCCGTGCATAATGGTAGCGGTTAATAGTACTGCCTCTTGCGAGTAACTGACAAATCCTCCAAGAGTATTTGTTGTCATGAAAAGTGCTTCTCATCCGTTCGGCTAGGTCCCCTCCATTCCTGTCAACAACACGCACACAGGAATGGTTGAGAGTTGTAAGTCACTAGGCCCTGGTTCTCCTCGAGCTGTTTCGCCACCAATTTTATGTATTTATTTTTACGTACTAATGCATTGTCAGAATATAACCTACGAAGCAATGATGACCTAAGAATAGCAAGCGCGAGAACTACAGAGGTCTAAGAACAATATTTTACATGGGTTTTAATGGATTCAACAATCTTCAGAGAGAAATAAAAAACATAAATGAATTCAAAAGGAAAATTATTGAATATGAATATGAAGAAGAAAAACCCAAACACAAAGAGAATTATTGTTTTTATTTTTGTGGACTTCTTTGAATTTAATTCAGTTTTAAAGATTTTTATGACCTCTAGTCCAAATGCGTTTCGCCCAGGCAAGACAGTTGGGCTTATCAGTTAGAAGCTGTCGTTACCCTTCTAAGACGCAATATTTTGGCCGATGGTTATCAACACTAATGGAATTTGCAGCACAAAAACACTGCAAATTAAATTCTTCTAGGAGAATTTGGTTAAATTCATGTACCTAGAAATGAATAGAGAGCCCGTGGTCTGGCTAGTGTACGAATATGAAGAAGAAAAACACAAACAATAAGAGAATTATTGTTTTTGTTTTTATTATATTGAATATGTTCAATCAAATAACAATATCTAGGATCGCAAATGATTATAAAAATTAATTGTAAAAATATAAGATCATAAACTGTCATACATTCTAAATCTAATGCCCTTTTCGATTGGCAATCCGGAAGACCGATTCGATACTTGTGAACGCTTTTCATTTCGATTCTGAAATCAAACCCTGAACAATTTTCTCTTCTTTTCAAATCAAGAACTGTCATTCTGTACCCCATCGAAAAGGCCATAAGACGAAATTGTAATCTAAATGACTTTTAAAGCTCAATAAAGTACATTCAGGTGGTTGGATGTTGTAGGAACTGGGGGCCTCGAGCTGTGTCTTTTCCTACACATCAAGTGCTTACAATACCTCCAAGTTGGTAGCCGCCGGATACTGGTCTTGGCTTTATGTCAGGACTTGCTAAACTTGTAACTGCGAATGTTAATCAAGGAAAGAATTGCAACATTAAACCTATGGCGCTACAGATTGGAGGTTAGTGCGTTGGGCTAACGACCCGACCACAGTAAAAAAAACAATTGTTATGAGAGAGACGCGGGAAGCCTCGGATAACGACCCCCCTCAAATGGCAACCAGACCCGGAACGAAAATGGACTATGATCTACGAGTATGCACCTGGAATGTAAGGACACTACACACCAGGTGCTACTCAAAAACTTGAATCTGTCCTCTCGCGGTACAAGGCAGACATTACCGCGATCCAGGAGATACGATGGATAGGATCAGGTATAACGAAAAGAAAAGATTGCGACATTTATTACAGCTGTCACCAAAGACTGCACATGCTAGGATGCGGATTCGTCGTGGGAAATCGACTCAGATCGAAAGTCATCGATTTTAAGCCGATAAGCGGTCGCCTGGCTGTGATCCGCATCAAAGCTACCTTCCAAAACATCAGCCTAATATGTGCACACGCCCCTACCGATGAAGCTGAGGAGTCTAACAAGGAGGAGTTTTACGACCTCCTGGACGGAGCCTACGGAGCCTGTCCGGAGTACGATGTCAAAGTCGTGCTCGGAGACTTCAATGCTAAAGTCGGAAAGGAAACATCTTTGGCGGATTAGTTGGAAAGCACAGCCTCCACGAAACGACAACAGACAACGGCTTCCGACTAATCGACTTTGCTGCAGCTCGTAATACGGTGATAAGTAGCACTAGGTTCCCCAGGCGAAGGATACACACAGCAACCTGGCGATCTCCAGATGGTCGAACGGCCAACCAAATCGACCACGTGCTAATTGGCGCAAGGTACGCATCAAACATCTTGGACGTGCGAACTTTCCGAGGTGCAAACGTGGACTCTGACCACTTTCTTGTTGTGACAAAGTTCAGAGCCCGACTGTCCAACGAAAAGAAAACGAAGACCGCCCAAAGAATGAAGTTCAACATCGCATGCCTTAGCACATCTGAGAAAGCCAGAGACTACAGTGAGCAATTGACCGGGAAACTCTCTGCCGTACACCCAGCCACAAGCGTCAACAACCAGTGGAACCAGAATCGCGACATTATTAAGGAGACAGCCGAGACCACCATAGGCTATCAACCACCCAGAAAAAAGAACCCGTGGTATGATGATGAATGCGCGGTATTGAAGCAGGAGACGGAAAATGCACGAATGCAAATGCTGCAACGGAAAACAAGAGCAGCAAGAGAGGAGTACCGTGAAAAGAGAAGGAAAGAGAAAAAAACCCTGCGTAAAAAGAAAAGAGCATCCGCAGCCTCTCAGCTCAAGTATCTCGAAGAGTCTAGCACCGCCACCAACACCCGCCGGTTCTACAAAACAGCCAAGCAACTGGCATCTGGTTATAGGACTGGCACGCAAGCTCTTCGAAACAGCGAAGGTAACCTAGTCACCGAAGCACAGGGAATTGTAGACGTGTTTAAGCAGCATTTCCAGCAGCTGCTTAATAGGCATTATGTAGAGGAGGCAACAGAGGAACAAAGAAGCATTAGACCAGTCAATGAAGATCCAGTCCCAGCACCCAGTACCGAAGAGGTTAAGAAAGCCATCCACAAGCTTAAGAACAACAAATCCGTTGTGCGCAAGAGTGGTTTGAACATGGAAGGCACTATCTTCAACAGGTCTTCTCAACTGCTTGGCTATGCGGACGATATCGACATCATCGGCCGCTCCAAGAGAGCTGTACTTGAAGCATTCACAGCTATTGATGAACAGGCGAAACGCGTTGGTCTCGAAGTGAATGAGAACAAAACAAAGTATATGCTATCAACAAACAAAGCCTCATCTGTCCATCGCCTAGGACAAAACGTCACTGTTGGTAGCAGTAATTTCGAGGTAGTCAAGGAGTTCACCTACCTCGGAACAAACATCAATTCCACGAACGACACCTTAGTGGAAATCCGACGAAGAATTACCCTAGCGAACCGCTGCTACTTCTGTTTGGCCAAACAAATGGGTTCAAAACTCCTTTCCCGAAAGACAAAGTGCACGCTATACAAAACGCTTATTTTACCAGTTCTACTCTACGGCGCCGAGTGCTGGACGATAAGTAAAAAAGGGGAATTGATACTGGGCACTTTCGAGAGAAAAATTCTTCGGCGGATATTTGGTCCTATATGCGAAGAGGGCGATTGGAGGAGAAGATTCAATCGTGAACTGTACGAGCTGTACCAAGATGTGGATGTAGTCCAAAGAGCTAAAACACGTCGACTACACTGGCTCGGCCACATCGAGCGAATGGACAACAACGCTCCAGCCAAGAAAATCTTTGAATCCCAGCCCCCAGGTTCGAGACGACCAGGAAGACCGAACCTCCGCTATAGGATCCAGGCGGTCACAGACGCAAGAGCGCTTGATCTCGACGACTGGAGGGAGCGTGCGAGGGACCGCAACCGATGGAAGACCGCAATATCTCAGGCAGAGACCTTTCATGGATCGGGAGCCGGATAAGTAAGTAAGTAAAGTACATTCATCCATTTATCATTTCAATTGGATTTAAAAACAAAAACAATGGTATGCTAATTCCAGACCTAGTTATGAAATATCGAATATATGTATGTATACATTTAGTCCAGTAACTATATACATTAGACCTTGCGTCAGGTCCGGTAGTTCTGATTTGTTGCTGAGTTGTTTATGATGTTGGCCTAGTATTAAATCTGATTTTTCGACCTCGAGCGCCGAACGCAACATTGGTAAAAATCCAAAAAACCGCGATTTTTTCGCGGTTTTTCACTTATTGGCTATTTTAACCATTACGCCTTAACTTCCGAATAAAACATTGCTCTACGATTTCAACCTTACTAAATTTGCTTCAATTTGAGTCCAAAGCCGGTTCTGTAGACATAACGGTTTCCAAGGGACGGCATTTCAAAATATAGCAATACAAAATTTAAAACAACAAGTAGTATATAAAACAGTATAATAACAAAAACATGGTCTTTGACATATGCTGCATCAAAGCAATAGAGCGTGTAGATTGGGCCAAAAGAAGAAAACAATAGTACTGGATGGGGCGTATATATCCCCCCGTTTAGGCGGGAGGGGCAATTTTAAGAAAAGTTGACTTCAAATAGAAAAATAACCATAAAAATACAATGGTAATATCTGGACGAAAATCCATTCCTCATCTCAAAGCCAGAAATCCATTCTTTAATTTTATTTTTAAATAAAGTTGTTTTAGCTGATAGTTTTTGAAAAATTTACTCTCAAACTCAAAATTTTGAGAAAAAGATGATTTTTTTTTGTTAATCTATTTTTTTTATTTATTTTATGGTATTAAGTACTATTTTTGATTTTGATTTTCAATGCCCTTATTAATTCTTAGTTCAAAACTGAAAACCAAATGCTAAAATGACTTCTAGTTTTTGAGAAAACTGAAATTAACATGATCAACTTCACTGTTTTCAGTCTAGTATCCTTTTTCTTCGGGGTGGGAGGGCTCTGCTTCAGATCCGGTAGTTCTGATTTTTAGATGAGTTGTTTATGATGTTGGCCTTACCAATAATCCGAGTTTTCGACCTCGAGCGCCGAACGCAACTTTGTGAAATACGCAAAAAACCGAGAAATTTTCGCGGTTTTTTCAGTTATTGGGTATTTTAACCTTTAAGGCCTGGTTTTCGATTATAACTTTGCTCTACCATTTCAAAATAATTAAATGGGCTTCAATTTGAGCTAAAAATCAATTCAAATTGTGAATTTTTTCATCAAGTTTTGAATTTAGAATGCTGCAAATCGAATTGAAGGGGGCTTATTCACCCCTTGTGTGAAATCGTTTGCCCCTTTTCAATGATTTTTTTATACTGTGTAGCGTGTCATGTTGGCTTTATTTTAAGATCTTAATCATGAACATCGGATGAGTAGAAACGGAGTTATGATTTTTTAAAGTCAACCATATAAAACCATATATCAACCATATAAACCGCGGTTTTTTGGATTTTTACCAATGTTGCGTTCGGCGCTCGAGGTCGAAAAATCAGATTTTATACTAGGCCAACATCAAAAACAACTCAGCAAAAAATCAGAACTACCGGACCTGACGCAAGGTCTCAGTACTATGAAACTACAAGGTTACTGGACTAATTGGGTCACAGAGAAAATAGCCTACTTACTTACTTACTTACTTATCCGGCTCCCGATCCATGAAGGTTCTCTGCCTGAGATATTGCGGTCTTCCATCGGTTGCGGTCCCTCGCACGCTCCCTCCAGTCGTCGAGACCAAGCGCTCTTGCATCTGTGACCGCCTGGTCCCTATAGCGGAGGTTCGGTCTTCCTGGTCGTCTCGAACCTGGGGGCTGGGATTCGAAGATTTTCTTGGCTGGAGCGTTGTTGTCCATTCGCTCGATGTGGCCGAGCCAGTGTAGTCGACGTGTTTTGGCTCTTTGGACTACATCCACATCTTGGTACAGCTCGTACAGTTCACGATTGAATCTTCTCCTCCAATCGCCCTCTTCGCATATAGGACCAAATATCCGCCGTAGAATTTTTCTCTCGAAAGTGCCCAGGATCAATTCCCCTTTTTTACTTATCGTCCAGCACTCGGCGCCATAGAGTAGAACTGGTAAAATTAGAGTTTTGTATAGCGTGCACTTTGTCTTTCGAGAAAGGAGTTTTGAACCCATTTGTTTGGCCAAACCGAAGTAGCAGCGGTTCGCTAGGGTAATTCTTCGTCGGATTTCCACTAAGGTGTCATTCGTGGGATTGATGTTTGTTCCGAAGTAGGTGAACTCCTTGACTACCTCGAAATTACTGCTACCAACAGTGACGTTTTGTCCTAGGCGATGGACAGATGAGGCTTTGTTTGTTGATAGCATATACTTTGTTTTGTCCTCATTCACTTCAAGACCAACGCGTTTCGCCTGTTCATCAATAGCTGTGAATGCTTCAAGTACAGCTCTGTTGGAACGGCCGATGATGTCGATGTCGTCCGCATAACCAAGCAGTTGAGAAGACCTGTTAAAGATAGTGCCTTCCATGTTAACACCACTCTTGCGCACTATCTGCTCCAGGACTAGGTTGAAGAAATCACATGATAGTGCATCTCCTTGTCTGAACCCTGTACACGTCTGGAATAACTCGGATGAGCTGTTACCCATTTGCACGTTGCACCGCGTATTTTGTAACGTCATGCGGCATAGCTGGATCAGTTTTTCTGGGATCCCGAGTTCCGACATCGCCAATAGAAGCTCTTGGCGACTTATGCTATCATATGCGGCTTTGAAGTCGATGAATACGTGGTGGGTCTCGACTTGAAATTCGTTGGTCTTTTCCAGGATTTGCCTCAATGTGAAGATTTGGTCTATCGTTGATCTGCCTGGCCTGAAGCCACACTGGTACGTGCCGATCATAGTGTTGCAGAAAGGTTTTAGACGCTCACATAGTACGTTGGATAGGATCTTGTAGGCAACATTAAGCAGGGATATGCCTCTGTAGTTCTTGCAGGACATAGGATCGCCTTTTTTGTAGATTGGGCATATGGAGCTATTTGACCAGTCGTCGGGCATACTTTCCTCCTCCCAAACTTGGTTGATGAGCTGGTGCATGCACCCTACCAGAACATCTCCTCCATACTTGAAGAGTTCCGCTGGTAGGCCATCCGAGCCGGCGGATTTGTTGTTCTTAAGCTTGTGGATGGCTTTCTTAACCTCTTCAGTACTGGGTGCTGGGACTGGATCTTCATTGACTGGTCTTATGCTTCTTTGTTCCTCTATTGCCTCCTCTACATAATGCCCATTAAGCAGCTGCTGGAAATGCTGCTTAAACACGTCTACAATTCCCTGTGCTTCGGTGACTAGGTTCCCTTCGCTGTTTCGAAGAGCTTGCGTGCCAGTCCTATAACCAGATGCCAGTTGCTTGGCTGTTTTGTAGAACCGGCGGGTGTTGGTGGCGGTGCTGGACTCTTCGAGATACTTGAGCTGAGAGGCTGCGGATGCTCTTTTCTTTCTACGCAGGGTTTTTTTCTCTTTCCTTCTCTTTTCACGGTACTCCTCTCTTGCTGCTCTTGTTTTCCGTTGCAGCATTTGCATTCGTGCATTTTCCGTCTCCTGTTTCAATACCGCGCATTCATCATCATACCACGGGTTCTTTTTTCTGGGTGGTTGATAGCCTATGGTGGTCTCGGCTGTCTCCTTACTAATGTCGCGATACTGGTTCCACTGGTTGTTGACGCTTGTTGCTGGGTGTACGGCAGAGAGTTTCCCGGTCAATTGCTCACTGTAGTCTCTGGCTTTCTCAGATGTGCTAAGGCAGTGTTTTTCAAACTTTTTGAGTACGCGACCCCTTTGTTATTTAAAACATTCTGGCGACCCCCACATTCATAACGTTACTTTGTCAGTTATTTGAAAAGTGACATGAATCGAGCCCATCAAAATCTTTGTCAAACAGAGCTCAGATGGTTGTCAAAAGGTAAGGTATTTTTAGATTTATAGCCCACAGCAGATTTTGGGTGTGATTGATAACAAAAAAAGAAAAGTATAGGCATCGAAAGCTTCATTAAAGGCTATTCAAAACATCGAAGTCTTGTTGTCTACAACCGGGGCCTTAGTGATAAAACAGTGAATCGAAAAAAAAAATATGAATGCAACTTCAAGGGTAATCGTGTTAGGCGAAATTAAATTTCATCCCTCCCTAGATAAGCTCCTCGAGTCCTATATGACGGAATCTGAGATCATTTGAGTATAGTTCGTTCACCTTGCCAGACTGTTAAAAAAAACGTTTTTCACTTAGAATTTTAAATTTTTTAAACGGTTTGGAAGGGCGAACTAAACACTCAAATGGTCTCAGATTCCGTGATATGTGATCCGTGGAGCTTATCTAGGGAAGGGTGAAAATCAACTTCGGCTAACATGATTATTCTCGAAATTGCATTCAAACTTCATTTTTTGCTATCACTCACACCCGAAATATGCTGTGGGCTCCCGGTCTAGTTGACACGAGTTCTGGAATTAAAAGCTCAACAATTGATTGTACACGATTCAAAATCGGAATAGTCAAATCATTTTTCTGTCCCCACTCAGCTTTTAAAATTACCATTTCTCGCTGATCTTTTTGCCCATTTAAGCATCTTGATACAACTCCAAGAGAAACAAGAAAACATTTTGACTGCAAAAGACAAAATCAGAGGATTCCTCGCAAAACTTCGTTTGCGTTCAGAGTATTTGCGAAAAAAAGTATGATTTTTTTCCCATTCCATTCACATTTCTCTCGTGAGAGTTTGCATAATTAGGAGAAAAAACTATTAAGTAACTCTCCAGAACTCTATTATAGTGGAAATGGACAGAGACATTCCATCTGGCCAATTTTTCAGATGGAATGATGTATGCTCTGAATTCAATGTAAAAACCATTGATAATTTCTGGACAAAGAGAAGAGAAGAGGAAAATATCTAGAGCTGGAAAAAGAGGCTTTAACATTGTTAGTGCCGTTCACCACTTCATACCTATGTGAACTCACGTTATTTTCCTTCAATAGTAAAATGCTTTAACTGTTAACACCTCAAAGATACAACCAAGTTTTGAACATTTAATAAAAGAAAACCTTTTTTAGTACCTTGTACCCAGGGATGATAATGCTGAGCCCAGAAAGTGAAACAAATTTGCTCAAAAAACGAAGTAGATTTGTTAAATGTGTAGCAGATAATGAAAAAAATGTATTTTGGAACAAAAACTAATTTATTTTCATTTTACTTAATATTCAGAACGAAAACTTAACATTCACTTGTTATTTGTTTAAGAATTACTGCTTTTTGAAGAGTAAGTTTCACAAATTCAACTTGAATCTCGTCTTAATGAAAAAATTACACAAATTTATATAAATTTATACTCAAATAATATTAAAGTTGTGAGTTGTGGTTAATATTTTTTGAGTTAAACGATATCAGTTAAATGAAGTAGAAATAAGTTGCTACGTAGCAGATGCGTACAAATAAATTAATGAAGCAGATCTTATACATATAAAGTAAATACTCATCTCTGCTTGTACCTAATGGCTTGCGACCGCGACCCCCTGATTATTCTTGGCGACCCCCTAGGGGGTCGCGACCTACAGTTTGAAAAACACTGTGCTAAGGCATGCGATGTTGAACTTCTTTCTTTGGGCGGTTTTCGTTGGACAGTCGGGCTCTGAACTTTGTCACAACAAGAAAGTGGTCAGAGTCCACGTTTGCACCTCGGAAAGTTCGCACGTCCAAGATGTTTGATGCGTACCTTGCGCCAATTAGCACGTGGTCGATTTGGTTGGCCGTTCGACCATCTGGAGATCGCCAGGTTGCTGTGTGTATCCTTCGCCTGGGGAACCTAGTGCTACTTATCACCGTATTACGAGCTGCAGCAAAGTCGATTAGTCGGAAGCCGTTGTCTGTTGTCGTTTCGTGGAGGCTGTGCTTTCCAACTAATCCGGCAAAGATGTTTTCCTTTCCGACTTTAGCATTGAAGTCTCCGAGCACGACTTTGACATCGTACTCCGGACAGGCTCCGTAGGCTCCGTCCAGGAGGTCGTAAAACTCCTCCTTGTTAGACTCCTCAGCTTCATCGGTAGGGGCGTGTGCACATATTAGGCTGATGTTTTGGAAGGTAGCTTTGATGCGGATCACAGCCAGGCGACCGCTTATCGGCTTAAAATCGATGACTTTCGATCTGAGTCGATTTCCCACGACGAATCCGCATCCTAGCATGTGCAGTCTTTGGTGACAGCTGTAATAAATGTCGCAATCTTTTCTTTTCGTTATACCTGATCCTATCCATCGTATCTCCTGGATCGCGGTAATGTCTGCCTTGTACCGCGAGAGGACAGATTCAAGTTTTTGAGTAGCACCTGGTGTGTAGAGTGTCCTTACATTCCAGGTGCATACTCGTAGATCATAGTCCATTTTCGTTCCGGGTCTGGTTGCCATTTGAGGGGGGTCGTTATCCGAGGCTTCACGCGTCTCTCTCATAACAATTGTTTTTTTTTTACTGTGGTCGGGTCGTTAGCCCAACGCACTAACCTCCAATCTGTAGGGCCATGGGTTTGATGTTGCAATTCTTTCCTTGATCAACATTCGCACTTACAAGTTTAGCAAGTCCTGGCATAAAGCCAAGACCAGTATCCGGCGGCTACCATTTTGGAGGTATTGTAAGCACTTGTTGTGTAGGAAAAGATACAGCTCGAGGCCCCCAGTTCCTACAACATCCAACCACCGAAAATAGCCTACCCTTAACCAAATTCTTCTTCTTTGAAAATCTGTATGAAATCGAGTAAAGTAAAAAAAAGTAAAAATTGATTTTCAATTGAGTATTGTATTGTAAGGGTATTCATGCAAGAGCGTAAAATCGACGTAAATGAAGTAAAGCTTTAAACTTCTTACTTTCTGTCACAATTTATATGGAAAATTTGACAGATTTACGCAGTTTACAACTTTACTACTTTTACGACGACTTAATGATGTTGCATACAACTTTACTACTTTTACGACGACTTACCGCTTTATTATTCACTCTGGATTTAAATTGGATTTAAGGAAGTTTTTAATCCAACAACTAAATCCGGATTTATTAAATCCAAAAATTTACATCCATGTCCATATAATTCACTCTGAACATGCCTTAAATCCAATGGATTTAAAATGCCCTTAATCCAGATGTAAAATGTATTTAAATCCAGATTAAGATCGTTTAATCCAAATGTCAAATTTGCGAAGAGTCAAATTTCTCCCGTGGAACTTTTTGTTTACTTTAATTAATTTATTTCATTATGTTGGAGCCTGATTACACGATTCGTTTTTTCGTTGGTTTCGTCTTTTTGACAGGTACGTTCCTTCATCATTACACACAACGAAAAAAATCCATTCGTGATTTTGACGTTCAAAAAATTTGAGGTTCATTTATTGGAAAATAGGCAGTAATAAGATGGTCTACCGCTGTGTGAGACGTGACAAGAGGGTGAAGTTGGATGGACTCGCAGATTATGCGGAAAGCGCTGCCAGAAGAGGAGATATCCGGGAATTGTACCAAATAGCCAAAGATGTTATCGGGAAAAAAAGCAACACCAATCATCCTGTAATGGATGTGGATGGCACACTTTTGGTATCAATTGAGGATCAGCTTCGTAGATGGAAGGACCATTTTTGTGCCCTGCTAAATGAGGATTCAGTTGAGCAGAGTGCTGAAGTGCCCCAACTAAACGAGATGCGCAGGTCCTATAGGGGTATTGACATCGAACCCCCGTCAGAATCGGAAATTCGTACATCAATAAATCTCCTCAAAAACAACAAGGCAGCTGGACTGGACGGAATACCAGCTGAATTCCTGAAAGCCGATCCCGTAGCAGCGGCTAGTATTTTACATCCGCTGATACAAAACATTTGGGAAAACGAAAGCTATCCCAGGGACTGGAAGGATGGTGTGATTGTTAAGTTGCCAAAGAAAGGTGACTTAAAGAATTGCAACAATTGGCGTGGTATCACCGTTTTGTCCGTTTTCCCAAAACTAATGGCAACAATCATACTCGAGCGAATAAAGGATAGAATCGAGTCTACACTCAAGAGGCATCAAGCTGGCTTCCGCAGTGGTCGATCGTGTGTCGACCATATCAACACCCTGCGTATCGTCCTCGAGCAGTCGATGGAATATCAATCACCGCTTTACCTCATGTTCGTGGATTTTGAAAAGGCCTTTGATCGAGTTAACCGAGAATGTATATGGAGATCGTTGCTTGGTAGAGGAATTCCACCAAAAATTGTTGCCATTATTAAAGAGTCCTACAACAACGCGAGGTGTTTTGTTTTGCACAATGGGCAGCTATCCGACTCCTTCGTAGTGCAACAGGGTGTGAGACAAGGGGATGTTCTATCGCCAATTCTCTTCCTGCTGGCGATGGACGACGTATTGACGGCCAGTGTTGGTACAGCTGAGCGACAGGGCATTCAATGGAGACCGTTCGAAAGGCTCAGTCATTTAGACTATGCCGATGACATATGTCTACTGGCAAATAACATCAGTGGGCTGAACGGGATGTGCCAAGCACTGCAAGTGAAGGGAGAGTCGAGTGGTCTAAGAATTAACAGCAAAAAGACAAAAATAATGCTCACAGGCCGCTCCACACAGCAGCGTATTATTTTACGCCAGACGCCAGTTGAAGTAGTGGAACAATTTAACTACCTTGGCAGTATTGTTTCTGCAAACGGTGGTACGGATCTGGACGTTAAAAGTAGAATAAATAAAGCTCGTGCTGCCTTCGGTACTCTGTCCCCAATTTGGAAATCCAGTCAAATCTCCTTACGCACTAAGTTGAGATTCTTCGAATCCAATGTCAAATCCGTGCTGTTATATGCTTGTGAAACCTGGAAAGTCACGTCTACCATTTCGAAGAAATTGCAGGCTTTTGTGAATCGCTGTCTTCGCCACATCCTAAAGATTCGCTGGCCACAAATAATATCAAATGAGGAATTGTGGCGCAGGACAAGTCAAGAGCGGCTGGACGTCGACATAAGAAAGCGTAAATGGCGTTGGATTGGTCACACACTGAGGAAACCAAACGATGAAATTGCAAAGCAGTCCTTTGAATGGAATCCTCAGGGTGCACGGCGGGTTGGAAGACCAAGAACAACATGGAAATCAACTGTCTTAGCGGAAGCAGAATCCCAGAGAAAGACGTGGCCACAGCTTAAGTACCTTGCAGCAGACCGTGAAGGATGGAGACGTTTTGTTGACGCCCTATGCCCCAGCCGGGGATACAGGACACGATGATGATGAGGCAGTAATAATAATTACAAATATTTTTACATCACTTCTTGTTCAAATTTATACCTTTTTAATTATAAAAAACAATTTTTAATTTAACTATTTAAATTTTTTAAGAAACTCGAAATGTCAAGAAAAAGTGAATTATATAAAATTGTGTTTTAATCTGGATTTAAGTACTTAAACTGACCTCCGGAGGGCAGTTTAAATCCAACTGGATTAATCGATATTGGATTTAAAAATTGGATTTAAGTTTGGATTAAACGAGTGAATAATATGGGATTGGATTTATTGTTTGGATTTAAAATACTTTTAATCTGGATTTAAGTTTTAATCTGGATTAAATGAGTCAATAATATGGGCGTTAATGATGTTGCATGAATACCCTTACGCCCATATTATTCACTCGTTTAATCCAGATTGAAACTTAAATCTAGATTAAAAGTATTTTAAATCCAAACATTAAATCCAACCCCATATTATTCACTCGTTTAATCCAAACTTAAATCCAATTTTTTAATTCCAATATCGATTAATCCAATTGGATTTAAACTGCCCTCCGGAGGTCAGTTTAAGTACTTAAATCCAGATTAAAACACAATTTCATATAATTCACTTTTTCTTGACATTTCAAGTTTCTGATTGCTTGTGCGCTCGCAGAATCTTACCAACATAGTGAAATAAACTAATTAAAGTAAACAAAAAGTTTCACGGGAGAGATTTTACATTTCGCAAATTTGACATTTGGATTAAACGATCTTATGCTATGTTCCCACCAAAATGAAATGCGAGATTTCGGTTGAAAACTTTTGATATTTTGAGCCGCTGGAACAAGGTTTCAAAGAAATTTCAACGAAATCGCAATAAAAACTTGGGATTTCAACGAAATCTAAATGAAATTCTGCTCCACCAATTTGAAATCTCGAAATTTTTTAGCTGAAATCTCGGATTTCATTTTGATGGGAACATAGCATTAATCTGGTTTTAAATACATTTACATCTGGATTAAATTTTAAATCCATTGGATTTAAGGCATGTTCAGAGTGAATAATATGGACATGGATTTAATAAATCCGGATTTAGTTGTTGGATTAAAAACTTCCTTAAATCCAATTTAAATCCAGAGTGAATAATAGAAAAATAGAAAAAAAAACAACTGAATAACAGAAAATAACACAGTAAAATGATTATTTCATCTCACAGTGAAATTGATACAGTTACATTTTAGTTGTAAAAAGTTTAGCAAACGCGTCTTGAAATCTTGTTTAAAGCGCCTCTACACTATCCCACAAAGTATTAACACATGTCAGAATAAAGTGGGAAGAAATTTCATACGACTGCCAAATTTGTGTGATGTAACTGACTTCCACGGTTCTGATTTCAACCGCCATTAAGTGAAAACGTTTACAAGAACCAAAAAATAAAATTAAAAAAAATTAACAAAGTTTAATAAAATTCTTACAAAAGAATATTACCAAAATAAAGACAATAGTGCTACAATTGTACGAGGTAGCTTAAAACAGCGAAAAACAAAAGCCATCACAACGATCGTAGTGGATTTCTTTGCCACACGAGATCATATTGATAATTCCTAACCTCAACCCCGCATGGGGGGTTTAAAGGGAAAAAGAAAAAGTATAAAAAGCAATGCGGGACAAGCTCCCCCGACATCATTTAACGATAGAGAACTGAAAGCAGCTCGTATGCTGCTCTACCTAAAAAACAAAGTACCTTATTTAACCACACGGAAGAACCCACCGCAGTCTGACACCGTCATGGAATACACTTCCACAAATGAAGGACAATCATGCTCCCACGCCGGGCCCATCACAGAGGAGGCTCAAAGCCCTCCAAGAAGCGACCCAATTAACGACTGGATAACGATCCAAGGCTCCAGAAAACACGCACGTACTCCAAGCCCCACCATCACCACCACCAAAAACCAAAAGACTGACGACCACAATCCATTCGAGATACTGAGAGACATCAGTGTATTAAGAGGACGGTACACCAACAACAGTACCGAACAACCAACAGATGACTGGCCACCACCCAACAAAAGAAACGGAAGAAAAAAAAACAGCGAAGATGAGGAGCCCACTCCTGAAGTTGCTCTCGATGATGCCGCCACAGAAGCCACTAACACATGCGATCCAGCCACCACACCAGCAAGCCACCCAGCCTCAGAAAAAGACCAACAAAACACCTCCAGCACCCAACCACGGAAGGAAGACCCCACCATTCCTAACAATGACGGCAGCAGCTGTAAAAAAGGTAAGTTTTGCCCACCAATCATTTTACGAAATATTAACTCAAGACAGCTAGCCGCTGACCTTAAGGCCAAATCCGCCGAGGCAAAATTCAATTTTGAATTTAAGCAAGGTAAAAACAACTCGTGTAAGCTTTACGTTAGTGAGCCGGAGGCCCATCGGCAGCTGATGAATAATTTTAAAAACGATCCGAGCGTCCAGGCTCACTCTTAAAGAGGAAAAAACAGTTAATTTAATTTTGAGAGGGTTAAATTCAGGTTTCAATCCCAACGAATTACTGGAAGAAATCAACTCTTTGGTGCCAGACACCGTACAACAAGTTTCGGTGTTCAACACCATAAGAGCAGTCGCGAACAAACGGGTTCTTGACCTCTTCCTTGTTAGACTTTATCCTGGCAAGACAGCATCCGACATTCTGAAGTTGAATTACTTATTCAACTTCAAAATATCCTGGGAAAAACCCAAAGGCAACATTGGAGCCCTACAATGCAGAAGGTGCCAAAAATTCGGCCATCTGGCCAAAAACTGTGCAAATCGCTATCGCTGTGTCAAGTGCGATAAAAGTCACAATCCCGGTGAATGCCAAGTCATAGCCGCAGAAGGCGTAAAAGCCTTCTGTGTAAACTGCCACAAAGACCATCCCGCAAACTATAGAGGATGTGAGGAATACAAAAACTTTGAACTGAGAAGAAAAAAAATCTTCAAGGAGGCTAGAGAAACTAGACTTCTGAATAAAGCTCCTAACCTTCTACAAAAAGTAGAACCAAAACGTCCATCTTCTAAAGTATCTTTCGCTAGTCTTTTCAGATAGGATGAAGATTCTCCACAACAGGCCCAAATCTTACCACCATGGGCCACTAACTATCCCTCCAATCCTCTCAATACACAAGCCCCTCTGCAAGGCCTCCCACAATCTAAGAATAATTATCTTAGTCAATTCTTAAACCTCTCC
The DNA here is from genome assembly GCA_963921185.1 of Dasysyrphus tricinctus. Taxonomy (NCBI): domain Eukaryota; kingdom Metazoa; phylum Arthropoda; class Insecta; order Diptera; family Syrphidae; genus Dasysyrphus; species Dasysyrphus tricinctus. Next base: position 111,325,882 of record OY992531.1, on the reverse strand, counting down.
AAGGATCTCTTTGGAATGGAAATCTCCTCCCTATTAGGAGAAATTGAAAACTTCGTGAAAAACTTTAAAAACTCAAAAGCTAATATTCAAGAAAAAAGAATTAACTTCTTGAATATTCTTAACAAAATTTTAATAAGTCAATGATGCAGCTAAACCTACTCACACATAACATTATGTCCTTAGTCGATCACAGCAGAAGGGTCGATCTTCTTAGATCCCTTCTTGACTCAGAAACTTTAATCGCCTGTATTCAGGATACTTGGCTAAAGTCCAAACACTTTCCCACGATCGATACATTCCATCCTTTAAACTCATTACGTGACGACAAAGGACCGGGAGTAGCTCTTCTCATCAAAAACTCTATTAATTTTAACCCAGTTACTTCAACATGCTGCACCTTCCCTTCTGTTTTCGCAGAAATAAAACTTAAAATCACAGGTTCAATTAAAAGAATCCTTATAGGTTCCCTATACACACCCAGCAACTGTTCCCCTAATCTTTTCAATCACGACATGGATAAAATCAAAACACTTGCCGATACCTTTGACGGTTGCATAATTGGTGGCGACCTAAATGCAAAACACCCCACTTGGGGGGACTCTTCAATCAACCAAAATGGCAGATCTCTGTCCAGCTGGTTAACATCAGTTGCACCCTTATTCATCAACCTAAACGCAGGTACCCCCTCATACCCGAGAGGATCCTCCTTCCTCGATCACTTCATCATCTCATCAGAGTTGGTTAATCTAACCAACCCTAATTTCATAATCGAAACGCTACCTTCATTTTCAGATCACCTACCATTAGCACTGAAAATTAACTTCACTGGACTCGAAATCATCCCCCACGTAACTCACACCACAAAATGTTTCAAGAATATGCCTTGGTCTAGCTTTCAACGAAAGATTGAAGAAAACCTTACTCTTGATTTCCCACCAATAGACACCTGCCTAAATGATGATATTATTGACAAACATATAAGCAATTTTAACAGCACCATAAATGATGCTGTTAATACATATGCTACACTTCGTCCAAGGGTCATCAAAAAATATAGTTCAATACCTGAAAACATCAAAATTCTTTATATTAACAAATCCAAGTGGCAAAAAAAACTGAAATCCATTTTTCACAGTTCCTATAACCGTATATCCCCTGAGTACAAAGCCCTAGAAACTAAAATTACGCTTCTCAAAAAATTATAAAAGACAAAGTCAGAATCTGGCTCAGTAAGCAATTCGAGGACAGACTTTCCCAAATTAAACCAGGCCCTCAAGCATTTAAGGAAGCCCACAAATTTTTAGGGAAAAACCAAAAATTCTCCTGTAACAAACTAGTCATTGAAGACCGATTGATCAACGATGAACAAGAAATCGCTGACCACTTCAAAACATACTTTACTGAGGTATATAGGGAAAAGGTTCCGTTCCCCGATTCTGATTTTACAAACAACGTGGTTGCAACCACCCAAGTCGCTAAAAACGAGATCCCTCTACACATCTTTATTTTCGGCTCTGAATTCCCGTCGTATGGGAACTCAGCTCGGGAAATCTTCACATCCTTCACAGAAGTTCATAACTCCATCAAACTGATGAACGGGAAAAAATCATCAGGACCTGATGAAATCTCTAACTTCATCCTGAAAAAATTACCCCCTATAGCATTAAAATTTCTAGTCATTATCTTTAATAACTGCCTAAACAATGGGTATTTCCCTAGAGCCTGGAAACAGGCTAAAATTATACCAGTACAAAAAAAAAGTAACAATTATAACCCATACAATTATAGGCCCATATCAATGATCTCTAATGTGGGAAAGATTCTAGAGAGAATAATTCTCTATAAAATAGACCGCTTCGTCGACGAAAACATTGAATTCCTCCCGGATCTCCAATTCGGATTCCGTAAAGGACATTCTACGGTCCACGCCCTGCTAAAAGTTCACAAAGACGTTACCGATAATCTTAGGGACAAGAGATGCACCACTGCATGCTCTCTAGATATACAACAAGCATTCGATGGAGTTTGGAGAGATGGTCTAATTTATAAAATCCTCCAGCTCAATTATCCCAGACATTTAATTAATATTCTCATCAGCTTCCTTTCTGAGAGAGAATTTTTCATTCACGTACAAAACAGTAGATCCAGTATAGCAAGTTCTTACAGTGGCGTCCCTCAAGGCTCGATTTTGGGCCCCAGACTTTACAATCTTTTCATGTACGACTTCCCGCACACTCATTTTGTCTCAAATACCATCACCTCCCAAGCTATCCTATACGCCGATGATACCTTTGTGTATGCAAGCGCTGATTACCCATTAAATGCATTAAGACAATTAAACAGCCACCTACTCCATATTATTAAATTTTATGAGAAATGGGGCATACAAATTAATGAATCTAAGTCAGAATGTATATGTATTAGGAACGCTAGTGGAAAAGGACCGGAAGGAGTCGTACATGAAAGCAAAAATCTTACCTTGCAGCTGAGCAATAACCAAATCAAATTTGAGAACTCCTTGAAGTACCTGGGGGTAAACTTCAACAACCTATTTAAATTTAATAAACACGCCAGAGCCACAAAAACTAAAGCTAGAAATGTCACCTTTAAGCTGATGCCCTTACTGAAAAGTAACATGCTGAATAAGAGAGTCAAGACCCTATTCTTCAAAACTATGATCAGACCAGTACTTTGTTACGGATTTCCGGTTTGGTTTTCCATCTCTCCCACAGTTATGGGGGAGCTGGAGGCCCTAGAAAGAAGAATTTTAAGACAATGTATCAATAAAAATTTTATCACAGAAAATAAAAGATATTCGAACTCTCATATATATAACGATGCTAAAGTCATTCCGTTTTCAAAATATGCTACCTCTATTTTAATTAAATCATGTGAAAAAATGGAATTCAATGATAATGACACAATAAAGCATACGTACACCTCTCAGAGAAGTCTGAGACTGGACAACTCGCCTTACATATCACCCTTTAGTCTCCTAAATGAAGAGATAGATCTCTCTGCCGATGGGCCTCCGATAGCTTTCTATCGGAAAGCCATAATTGGACAAAATCGCGGTTAACAACACTCATCATTGAATTTCGCTTCCAAGCGCGGATAGAAATCAGAATCAAAAAAAAAAAAAAAGAAAAAAAAAAAGAAAAATATATAAATAATAATAACTATATGTATACAAATCGTAAAGTGATTGGTTGACAAAGCTTACCTTTTTTACCTAATCTTAAGTATATCAAATATATTTTATATCTTATTTAGGTATTTATAACCATTCCGTCCTATGATAGACTTTCTGTATCCAAAAAAACAAAACTTCGTAGTTTTACTAAATGTAACGTTCCATAATTGTTCCATACGACTATATATAAACAAACCGATTAAGATGTCATTTCAGTATAAGTAACTAAAGCCATAATGGCTGAGTAAGTTCTCTTACTCTTTTGATTTTATTTCCTTGATTGTATTTTTTTTTTCCTTTTCTGTTTAAATTGTATAAACTCTCGTATCTTTGTTAACGACCATGCGCGTCGAAAAGAAAATTAATACAGCTCCATGAGCAAGAGCTATCATTTCATTAGTATAACAATGGCCATGTTGGCAAATTCTTTATTAAAACTTGGAGGTGCCACACATTATAGCCTCCTATAATTATATTATTTAATTACACAACCACTGTAACTTAAAACAAAAAATACGTTCGTATTTTCAAAAGATGTCAAATGTAATTTTCTTTTATCATCATCATCGTGTCCTGTAACCCCGGCTGGGGCATAGGGCGTCAACAAAACGTCTCCATCCTTCACGGTCTGCTGCAAGTACTTTAGCTGTGGCCACGTCTTTCTCTGGGATTCTGCTTCTGCTAAGACAGTTGATTTCCATGTTGTTCTTGGTCTTCCAACCCGCCGTGCACCCTGAGGATTCCATTCAAAGGACTGCTTTGCAATTTCATCGTTTGGTTTCCTCAGTGTGTGACCAATCCAACGCCATTTACGCTTTCTTATGTCGACGTCCAGCCGCTCTTGACTTGTCCTGCGCCACAATTCCTCATTTGATATTATTTGTGGCCATCGAATCTTTAGGATGTGGCGAAGACAGCGATTCACAAAAGCCTGTAATTTCTTCGAAATGATAGACGTGACTTTCCAGGTTTCACAAGCATATAACAGCACGGATTTGACATTGGATTCGAAGAATCTCAACTTAGTGCGTAAGGAGATTTGACTTGATTTCCAGATTGGGGACAGAGTACCGAAGGCAGCACGAGCTTTATTTATTCTACTTTTAACGTCCAGATCCGTACCACCGTTTGCAGAGACAATACTGCCAAGGTAGTTGAACTGTTCGACTACTTCAACTGGCGTCTCCTGTAGAATAATACGCTGCTGTGTGGAGCGGCCTGTGAGCATTATTTTTGTCTTTTTGCTGTTTATTCTTAGACCACTCGACTCTCCCTTCACTTGCAGTGTTTGGCACATCCCGTTCAGCCCACTGATGTTATTTGCCAGTAGACATATGTCATCGGCATAGTCTAAATGACTGAGCCTTTCGAACGGTCTCCATTGAATGCCCTGTCGCTCAGCTGTACCAACACTGGCCGTCAATACGTCGTCCATCGCCAGCAGGAAGAGAATTGGCGATAGAGCATCCCCTTGTCTCACACCCTGTTGCACTACGAAGGAGTCGGATAGCTGCCCATTGTGCAAAACAAAACACCTCGCGTTGTTGTAGGACTCTTTAATAATGGCAACAATTTTTGGTGGAATTCCTCTACCAAGCAACGATCTCCATATACATTCTCGGTTAACTCGATCAAAGGCTTTCTCAAAATCCACGAACATGAGGTAAAGCGGTGATTGAAATTCCATCGACTGCTCGAGGACGATACGCAGGGTGTTGATATGGTCGACGCACGATCGACCACTGCGGAAGCCAGCTTGATGCCTCTTGAGTGTAGACTCGATTCTATCCTTTATTCGCTCGAGAATGATGGTTGCCATTAGTTTTGGGAAAACGGACAAAACGGTGATACCACGCCAATTGTTGCAATTCTTTAAGTCACCTTTCTTTGGCAACTTAACAATCACACCATCCTTCCAATCCCTGGGATAGCTTTCGTTTTCCCAAATGCTTTGTATCAACGGATGTAAAATACTAGTCGCTGTTACGGGATCGGCTTTCAGGAACTCAGCTGGTATTCCGTCCAGTCCAGCCGCCTTGTTGTTTTTGAGGAGATTTATTGATGTCTGGATTTCCGATTCTGACGGGGGTTCGATGTCAATACCCCTATAGGACCTGCGCATCTCGTTTAGTTGGGGCACTTCAGCACTCTGCTCAACTGAATCCTCATTTAGCAGGGCACAAAAATGGTCCTTCCATCTACGAAGCTGACCCTCAATTGATACCAAAAGTGTGCCATCCACATCCATTATAGGATGATTGGTGTTGTTTTTTTTCCCGATAACATCTTTGGCTATTTGGTACAATTCCCGGATATCTCCTCTTCTGGCAGCGCTTTCCGCATTATCTGCGAGTCCATCCAACTTCACCCTCTTGTCACGTCTCACACAGCGGTAGACCATCTTATGTGCAATGCGGTACTCTCTTCGCAAGTCAGCCTTTCGTTGAACATCTGCTTCGGCATTTATTTGGATTTTCAACGATTTGCGAAGTTCGATCTTATCCCAGGTGTCTTGGGATATCCAAGAGTCTCTACGTCTCGTTCGTTTGGGTACAGTTTCGGATCCAGCCTCCATAAAAACACTTTTAATTTCACCCCACATCTCATCAATTGTTGAATTCTGGATTCCGTTTAATGACGAGGCTCTGTCGTTAAGGGTGGTGACATAGTTTCGACATATGTTGGGGTCATTTAAAGCATTCGTAATGAATTTTGAGCTCCTTGCTACATCCTGCGCTGGTTTTTGTACGGCAGCGGTTCGTAGTTTGAGACTCATCAGAACCAAATGGTGGTCGCTTCCCACATCGGCATTTCTTATACTGCGGACATCACACATAGACTTCCTCCATCGCTGCTGAATCATGATATGATCAATTTGGTTTTCGGTTTGACCATCCGGATGCACCCAGGTAATTTTGTTGCACGTCTTATGCTTAAATACAGTCCCACCTATCACAAGACGATTCGCGTTACAAAAGTCGACAAGCAAGTCACCATTTTCATTCCGTGACCCCAAGCCATTTCTTCCCATCACGCGTTCCAGTCCATAATTGTCTGAACCGACTTGGGCATTGAGGTCTCCCATAACGACTATGATGTCGGCTCTCGGAACACTACTGTAAACCGAGTTAAGATGAGTGTAGAACGCGGTTTTGTCTTCCTCGGTCGCTTCATTTGTGGGGGCGTAGCACTGAATAATTGTGACGTTACGAATTTTTGAACGAAACCTTGCTGTCATTAATCTCGCAGAAATGGGCGCCCAGGAGATCAAACTACGCCTCGCTTCTTCGTTCAACATAATTCCGACACCATGCAGTCTTTGGCCACCCTCTCTTTCATCTTCCCCGGAATACAGCATTCTCGTCTGTCCAGTATCTGACCTGTATTCAGCTCTTCCTCTCCACTTAGTTTCGCTTATGCCCAGGATACTGATCTTTAGGCGAAGCATTTCACGCTCAACCTGCTCGTATCTACCATCGCTGTACAAGGATCGAACGTTCCATGCTCCGATTTTCGTCCGTATGCGGTAGCCAAAGGTAACATTTGCGCTCCTTGAAAGACTTCTTCTATTTGTCAACGATTCATTTATTATTATGGCGTCTTGATTGACGCTCGTACATGAAAGATGCCGCACCCCCAAATCCGATGTGCGGTTTACTGCAACCGAAGCTACAGAAGGATTTACTATAAAAAGATTACCTCTTGGGGACTCATTTCCATTTGTTGTCATAATTCATGTATTTGCATATATCCTTCCACCATGGTGTTTTCCGAGATATGATTAATAACATACATAAGCTCAGATTTGACAGGCACACCCGCCTTTTGTATGGTCAAACACATAACTGCTCGAGGCCGCCCACTATGGGAAAACAGACGCCTTTTGTAGCCGCCCAATATGGGTTACAGACGCTACCTGCTGCTGCCGTTGGCCTTTTACCAAAAAAAAGCTCCTCCGCCACCAGACTATCATGCCGTTGACCGCTACCTGCAGTTCATCCGTCTTAAGGGGGCTTTTAACCATCCCAAGGACAAGTTTGTGCCCTGACCAGCAACGCTGGGTTGTCTGCTTATCCCGGCATCCATTCGGTCCCCCTGCACGTTAGCGTTACCCGCCCTCTACCACGGGGAGGAGTGCATAGGGATTTTCCTATCATTGAGCCTAGGGCCATATGGCGTCCTAGCACTCTCAAGTACTTTTTCTTTTATAAGTCTCAATAAATGAATCTGAATTGACTTCCACACTTCCATAAAAAAGTCAGTTTCACATAACCTCAAACGCCCAAGTGGGATAGAAAGTGTGATGGTTTTAGAACCGATCCTAAATATTTTCATGTATTAACACATGTCAAATCGTGTCGGATGCGCTGTCAAGTTGTGTGTGATGAAATTTCATATTTTGTTTCCCCACTATTATACATGACTAGCTGACCCACCCGGCTTCGCTCGGCTAGAAATATCTTAGTTTCATACTAATTACTTAATTGTAATAATTTTTTGAAATATATCAAAGCTGAGAGAAAAAACAATGTTAACTTAAAACTCAAAAAAATGTTGTTAATAAATATTTAATTTTGAAATTAATAACATGAACAAAACAAAAGTGATACATATAGTTACATCTGAGACTCCACCTACACCCATAATCCCCTTTCCCCATATACTTCCCTTCGCCTAACGGCTTTTCTAAATAACGGGTTCCCACCATTTTTGCTTACACAGCAAAACGTGTCACCTATGGACACACCCCCCTTTTTCCCTCTCACCAACAAGCGCATAAACTAAATAGTCATATTTCAGTTATTCAAATGAAATATGACTATTTCAATAACAAGGTGCATTCTTTTCCCACGGGAGCACTTCGCGACCGTGGCTACCTGTTGAATAATTTAACTAGAACAAGTCAGTCGTTAATCCACCTTACTTTAGAGAAGTGCAGCCATGCTAAGGACAGCGGCTTCTCTCTAGTAAATAATAATAAATATACATGTATAAAAATAATAATATTAATCAAGTAAAAATAAAAGAAAAAATGAAAGAAAATAAATAAAATAAAATAAAATAAACAATAAAAAAAAAAACAAATAAATGTTTTTTTTAAATACGCTCGGTAATACACGACGTAAATGGCGCAGTCGATAAAAGTAAAAGCAAAAACAGTGCGAATAAGTACAAATTTTGTTTAAAAAACAGTGCGAATAAGTACAAATTTTGTTTAAAAACAGTGCGAATAAGTACAAATTTTGTTTAAAAAACATGGGCGAACAAGTACAAATTTTGTTTAAAACACAAGTGCAAACAAGTGCGAACAAGCACAGTGAAAAAAAAATAAATACACTTTTTACCAAAAAAAAAAGTACCAAACAGTTCAACTAATATAATAAAAACGAAAAACAAAATAGGAGATCTTTCAAAAACCGAAGAACAAACTTGTATCACACTGGAAGAAGAAGATTTAGCAGAACTATTCAAGAAACTAAAAATGTCATCACCAACAGCAGCAGCAGCAGCGGCAGCAGCGGCAACAGCAGACGCAGGCGTAAGTCGTTTAACTTTAAATCTAGATCCTATAAAATATTTAAATTCATTACCTACATATAATGGTAATTTTGAGAACTTAAATAATTTTATTGAACTTTTAGATAGAATTCAACCATCCCTTAATACATTTGAAAACTATAGTCAATTAATATTTTTAGATATAATTAAAAGTAAACTATTAGGGAGAGCTCGGGAGGCTATCGAGATAAATAATTCTGCCCACAGTTGGGAAGAAGTAAAAAAAATTCTATTTCAATACTTTGGTGACAGGAAGTCTGTTGAGGAACTCTACGATGACCTCAGAGGTCTGCAATTTTATGATAGCTGTCAAAACTTTTACGACAGAATAAAAACCGCACTTAGGAGATTAAACAATAAAACCAACCTTGATAAATCTATCATTTCATCTGTAGAGACAAAAAAGAATTGCGACATGGCACTTAGGCTCTTCATCAACAAAATACCAGAACCAATGAAGGGCATATTAATATGCAGGCAACCTAAAACTTTAGAAACCGCCATGGATATTCTTCATGAATCCGGTTACGCATACACTAAGATCAATTTAAGAAATAGCAATACCTCAAATGTTAGGCAAAACAAAAACTCCAACCACTTAGTACAGGGAAATCTATCAAGGTATAATAACCAAAACCCTTTTCGAAACAACAATAGTATTCCCTTTAACAGTAATTTGTCAGGACAGTACAGAAACTCCAATTCGGGACAGTCCCGAAACCATAACAACTCAGGTCAATGGAGAAACTTTTCGAATAACTATAATAATTCGAATAATAACAACAATTCAGGTCAATGGAGAAACTATTCGAATAACTATAATAATTCGAATACTAATAACAATTCAGGTCAATGGAGGAATTCAGCACAAACGCGAAATTATTCGAACAACTATAATAACTCTAACATTCCCGAAGCAATGGATACACTATCTGCTTCCTATCAAAGGGAAATCAACACGTTAGATACAAACCAGGATTTTCAGGAGGAAAGCCTTCAGGCCGACTTCCCTATTTAGTGATTAACACCAAAAACAATAAATTTAGACTAAGAATACTGATTGATACCGGATCAGAGACCAGTATTCTTAACCCAGGGTTGTGCCACCCAAAATGGCGTACAAAACTAACTAAACCTATCCAAATTAAAACAGCAGGAACACCTATCTTTGCACATAGCAAAGTGAAGATTCCATTGTTTGAAGAATTCGGCATGCCTAATAAAACTGCCGAGTTCCTTGAACACAAATTCCACAATACCTATGATGGTTTGATTGGGAATAATATACTATTCCCCATCAAAGCAGTCATAGACCTTGATAGAAAACAATTATTAATTCAGGATGTGAAAATACCAATTTACTATAATAGCGAAGAAGAGGAAACACCAAATGAAACTGTCAACAAACAAATTCCAATACCGGATAACATCGAAGGAGCTATGACGGAAGATGACTACGAAAAAGCCATCCCGAACATAGAGATCTACCACACGGAGGTATGCAAAAATCACATCTTTGACCAAATCAGGATCAAACACCTTAACGAGGAAGAAAGTAAAGCTGTAAGAAATCTCGTTTCCGAGTTTTCAAATATATTTTATCAGGAAGGAACTGACTTGTCCTTCACTAATGCGATTAAGCATAATATAAGGACAGTCAATGACATCCCTATATATACAAAGAACTACAGATACCCTGAAGTCCATAGATCGGAGGTATCTAAACAAATAAACGAGATGCTTGAACAAGGCATTATCCGTCCAAGCAGATCTCCATATTCTGCTCCCATTTGGGTTGTTCCGAAAAAGGAAGATGCCTCTGGGAAAAAGAATTGGAGAATAGTAATTGATTATCGAAAATTGAACGAAGTCTCAATTGACGATAAATTTCCAATTCCGAATATGGATGACATATTCGACAAATTGGGAAAATCAATGTACTTCACCACACTCGATTTGGCAAAGGGGTTCCACCAAATCGAAATCGCGGAAGAGGACATAAGAAAAACAGCATTTTCAACCGATAGTGGCCACTATGAATTTTTCGTATGCCATTCGGATTGAAGAATGCGCCCGCGACCTTCCAAAGGCTCATGAACTCAGTTCTATCAGAGTTCATTGGAAAAATTTGCTTGGTATATCTCGATGATATTATTGTTTTCTCGACATCTTTGGAGGAACACATAGTATCATTGAGGAAAATACTTAAACGTTTAAAAGAAGTAAACCTTAAAATACAATTGAATAAAACTGAATTTATGAAAAAAGAAACAGAATTTTTGGGCCATGTCGTCACGACAGAAGGCATTAAACCTAACCCTAATAAAATTTCTGCAATATTGAATTATAAATTACCCACAACAACCAAACAAATTAAATCCTTTCTGGGTATCACCGGGTATTACCGGAAATTTATAAAAGATTATGGCAAGGTTGCCAAACCTATGACAGCCTTTCTTAAAAAAGGGGCTAAAATAAATATAAATAATTCCGAATACATAGAAAGCTATGAAAATTTGAAAACCCTCCTTGTATCCGATCCAATCTTAAAATACCCCGATTTCACAAAAAAATTTATTCTCACTACGGACGCATCTAATTTTGCGATTGGCGCTGTTCTCTCACAGGATAACCACCCAGTGTGTTTCGCTAGCCGTACACTTAACGAACACGAAACCGGTTATTCGACAATTGAGAAAGAGCTTTTGGCCATAGTGTGGTCAACACAATATTTCAGGCCGTACCTATACGGACGGAAATTTACAGTTAGAACTGACCATCGACCCCTAGTTTGGCTAAGTTCACTAAAAGAACCAAATACCAAACTGCAAAGATGGAAGATCAAACTGGAAGAATATAATTTCGACATCGAGTATGTTAAAGGAAAAGATAATCAAGTCGCTGACGGATTATCAAGAATAGAGGTTTATCACAACGAAGATGTGACACACCTCGATGAAATCAATGATGAACAATTGGACAGGCAATCATTAATAGCCACTATCCACAATGCAAATGAGGATAGTAGTAGACATATTCCCATCGTGGAAACACCCATTAATATTTATAAAACTCAAATAATCCTATGCAAAACAGAAAATGCAAGTAACCACAGAATATATAAACCATTTAGAAAGAATAGAATTGTTATTAAGATAAAAAACTTTAATGAAAAACTGATTTTAGATTAAATGAAAAAATTTTTTCCTCCCAAGGGAATTGTTGGTATATTTTCAAGAGATGACCACCTATTTGCACAATTCCAGGAAGTGTACTTAAAATATTTTAGTAAAAACAAATTGTTGAAATTTATCAAATGTAGTAAATTTTTAGGTGATCTCGAAGATGAGGAAAAAGAACTTTTAGTAATTTCTCAATCACATATTTCATTAAACCATAGAGGCATTAATGAAACTTATAAGGAAAGTAAAAGAAAATTTAATGCTTAGCCAGCTAGGAGTTCTCAGTACAGATTTACTATCACCAAAGGAAATTGCAAAATTCAATATAACACTCTTGTTAAAATACCAAATATTAAAAGTTCCGTTATAATTCACGAAGATCAAATTATATTCATATTACTTATACCAAATTATTCACAGGAAAATTTTTATAAAATAATTGTTGAGCCTATTCCAAACAAAAATTATTTAGAAATTGTAACATCAAATAATAATTTCATTACAAATGGAAATTTAATGTATTATAATACAGATAATGGATCAAAAATAAAGGATCTAAAAATTGTTAACGACACATGTGTGTCAAATATTTTAAAAGAAAACGCTGAATGCGAATTTATAGAAAATAAAAAAGTAGAAATTAAACAAATAACTAATAATATTGTTATTACAAAAAATTTAAAAACTACTGAAATTTTTCATAATTGTCACAATTATAGCATAAATTTGATCGGGAACAATGTAATTAGATTTGAAAATTGTAAAATAAAAATTAATAACGTAGAATATAAAAATTTTATATATTATGATAATTTTATAATCCCGAATTTTAAAAACATAACAATAAAAAATATTGTAATGAATTATTCAACAGAAGAACTTCAAGTAAAACATTTAGAAAATCGTAAACTCATAGAAGAAATTAAAAATTCAAATATCGCGAATATTTCCATAAACATTGGGACAATGTTAATTACTTTCATTTTAATAGTACTTATTTTTAAAATTATTTTCAAAAAGAAAAATAAAATAATTCAAATTTCTATGAACAAAAATGATTCTTCGGAGCAGAATCTTAAGGGGGGAGGAGTTACATCTGAGACTCCACCTACACCCATAATCCCCTTTCCCCATATACTTCAATTCGCCTAACGGCTTTTCTAAATAACGGGTTCCCACCATTTTTGCTTACACAGCAAAACGTGTCACCTATGGACACACCCCCCTTTTTCCCTCTCACCAACAAGCGCATAAACTAAATAGTCATATTTCAGTTATTCAAATGAAATATGACTATTTCAATAACAAGGTGCATTCTTTTCCCACGGGAGCACTTCGCGACCGTGGCTACCTGTTGAATAATTTAACTAGAACAAGTCAGTCGTTAATCCACCTTACTTTAGAGAAGTGCAGCCATGCTAAGGACAGCGGCTTCTCTCTAGTAAATAATAATAAATATACATGTATAAAAATAATAATATTAATCAAGTAAAAATAAAAGAAAAAATGAAAGAAAATAAATAAAATAAAATAAACAATAAAAAAAAACAAATAAATGTTTTTTTTAAATACGCTCGGTAATACACGACGTAAATATATTTAGATATTCATCTGTATATATATATTGACCCACCCAGCTCCGCACGGTTACACAAATTTTAGTTTCATACGAATTAAATGAAATACATTTTTTAAATATACAGGGTGTCCCGGACCTGAGTGGAAGTATTTAGGGGGTGGTTCTTGGGGTTATTCTAAGAAAAAATTGTATGGGGGGAAAGTTGTATCTCCCCTCCCTGAGGCAGAGGGGCAGTTTTGTTGAAAATTGACTTCAAAAGCAAAAAAAAAACATTAAAAATCAACGAAAACACATACAATAATGTGCTATAGTTTTTTTGAAAGCTAATACTACATTGTTGCATTTGGTTTTGTAATCAAGTTGAAATTAAATTTCAAAGTCAAAATTAAAACAAAAAAAATATGAAATGAATGAATGAATGAATGAGATCATTTTCTTGAATGTCTAATGCCCCGAATTCCCTTCATTGCAACCGATTTGTCGTCAGCTATATGTGGCCTGTCCTCGAGTTGGGAAACCGTCCTCACTTTTCATTTACGCTCCGGAGCAGAAAAAAAATGTTGTGTACGATGCAGCCTTAAATTTAATACTATCATTGTTGTATTTTTTTTAATTTTATATGAACGATTTGCATTACTCAAGAGCTTTTTGATAAACGTTTTTTGTTTTCCCATTTAATGCATAAGTGAACAATAAGGACGGTTTACCCACTCGCGAACATCCAACATAAAGTTGTCCGTGAGAAAAAATTGGAAGCTCTAAATTTATACCACATACTTGCAATGACTGACCTTGTCATTTCTTGATTGTTATAGCAAACGCAAGACGAATCGATAATTTTAAACGCTTGAATTCAAATGCCAAATCAGAAGGAATCATGGGAATTCTTGGAATTAGTATATCTTTCCCCTTATACATTCCAATTAAAATAGTTGCTTCGATAACATTGTTCATTAATCGCTTTACTGCTAATCAGCATTTGGGAGGGGTGAGGGGCTAAAATATCCTAGGTCCCCTATTCTATTTTCAGGGTAATAACCATTTTAATTCATTTTTAGAAAATTAGACATGATGCTCAGTCATTTTCGCTAAGCATAAACACCACAATCTTGACGGTACGATTAATAGAACTGAAGATAATATAACCATTTTACGTGAACCTTATGCCTTTTTTGGAGATTTTCAGAAAAACAAAAAATCAGCAAATAAAGTCTCCACAAAAACGCCGAAAGGGCTTGCTTAAAAAGCTAAAACAATGGGTCCTATTTATCGGATCACCAAGATTAAAGTCTTGAGACTTAGGGAAAATTCCTATTTTTTAAAAGTGAATTGAATTGAAGGAAACCAAGCTAGTTTTAAACCCCCACCAAAGACGCCCTATGCCCCAGCCGGGGTTACAGGACACAATGATGACCAAAGGCTGAAAAAATAAAAAAAAACTGCCAGACTTTTGTATTCGATATCACGATATACATATGTATAATCCCTCATACTCCGATTTTGGTTATATATCCACTTCCAAAATTTACTGTCGGCTCTTGGTGTAAAATGAATAATCAAAAAATATATGTAGATTATGATGTTTTTATCTTACCAATATCCTGAATTCTATCTTCACATTCTTCTTTTTTTTAAATACTTGTTTGGCCATTCTGATGTAATGAATACCGAATCAAAAAAAATCGACACGAGTTAATGTCCGTAGATAACAATCTTATTTCAATTTAATTAAATCAGTTTAAATTAAATTGACAAATTGAAAATAATTTTCTATGATTACATGAAAAACACTTGTTATGTTGATAAATGACAAACCGCTTTACCGATTTTTTACCAAACTTCACAGAAACTTTCTTAGACATTCTCAGAAGATCCCCTACCAAAATAATTGTTATAGACATTCTCAGAAGACCCTATCAAAATAATTGTTAGTTATTTTAAAATAATGCACTTAAAATGTTTGTCCTTTACCGAATGTTAACTAAACTTCACAAAAAATACATCTTCAATGAATAGCTTAATTTATAAAAATAAATTGAAAACATCGACCCATCCAATCTCGAGTTATTAAATTGACAAACTGAAAATAATTTTCTATAATTACAGTAAACACATTTGTTATGTTGATAAATTGCAAACCGCTATAACGAATTGTGACCAAACTTCACAGAAACCTTCCTAGACATTATCAGAAGACCCTTTCAAAATAATTTTTATTAATTTAAAAAAAATGCACCAAAAATGCATTTCACGGTTTTCCCTTTACCTATTTTTAACCAAATTTCAAAAAAAGACCATCCTCAATATGATGCTAACTTTATAAAAAAAAATTGAAAAATTCGGCCCAGCCATTCTCGAGTTTATCTGGTCCGAACATAAGGCAACTTATTTTTATATATAAGATTTCTTCCCACTTTTTTGACATGTATTAATACTCAGTGGGATAGTGTGGAACGACCATTAGAATTTTGTAGGGAGTCCTATTTGTCTTATAACTGATCTAAAACGATTTGGGAATGATTCAAAAGTTTTTTGGTGTAATTGGGGCTTATTTTATTCCATTCCTCCTGTAAGACTCTTTTCATGTCACTTTCGTTGAAAATATATTTCTGAATTTCAATTTCCAATATTTTCCAAAAATTGGCAATTATCTTTTTTTTTATCTATCCGATGATTATGGTGGGATTCTGATCACCCTTGGATAGTTATTATCCAATTATTATGCCGTTCCCTTAATATTTCAGTCGAGGGCTTCGGATTATTGTGTTGGCATTGTATATACACTCTATAGTATTCTCATGGAACACGATTTTGTAGGTTGACATTTGGTCGTAGGTTCGCTGTGATCGCCTTACCGAGATCTCTTAACAAAAATTAGGATTACATTTGGACACTAGATGGCCACGAGCTTTTTGGCTTCATGAGAATAGTGTTGGTAGAAATAAAAAGTGTTTCAATTCCAACCATTTCAGCAATATTTTAAAAACTGATGTTTAAAATATCTTGATATCTGTTTAAAATTCCTTCAATAAAATCAAAGGTGCCACCCCACATGCTGAGCATGCGCACAAAACCATTATATGACCTTCTCAAAAATACAATACTCTATTGAAAATCAATTTTCACTGTGAGCCACTGTAAATTAAATACAATTATTTTGGCGACAAGGAAGCAAAAACTGGTTTCGACAGAAGCATTAATTAATGGACTTATCCTAACCC
Source organism: Dasysyrphus tricinctus (assembly GCA_963921185.1). Taxonomy (NCBI): domain Eukaryota; kingdom Metazoa; phylum Arthropoda; class Insecta; order Diptera; family Syrphidae; genus Dasysyrphus; species Dasysyrphus tricinctus. The sequence goes on along the minus strand of OY992531.1, from coordinate 111,309,148 downwards.
AATATATAACTAAATATATTTTTTGTGTAAACTTTGATGTTTCACTTCGCATTGATGTATAAACTAGGTTTCAGTCGAAAGAAACGTGTAAATTTTGTTTGTATGTATGTACTTTAAAAATATTGGTACATGCATTCTCTACTATCTAAGGCCATGGAAATATTGATAAATTTGCAGAACATTTACAATTTCCTGAAAAGAAGTGAATATTAAATTACCGCGCCTTCTCCAGCAGATATGAACGGCAATTTAGTACAGTTATTGAGTTGGTAGAGACTGAGACAGAGCTTTAATGGCTGTTTGATTATCTAAGAGCCATGCCCTCTACGAAAGATCTAGAAGGAATTGTGGCTTTGAAGTTTCTGCCAAACTGTAGTTTTGGGATGGTGTAATCAATGGACAATTTTATTGTTGATCCGTTGAGAAGCAGGCTTTTAGACGAACGGCTCTACTCCAGCCACCTATTTTCTGAAAATATCGAGGCGTGTCATATGGAGAAGAGTGAGAATCGCTCTAACCATCGAACTATACATATAGACAATGAGTGATACGAGGTTGTAGGCGTCATTTGTTCCCAACCGTTATTTTTTTTTTAAGAGAATGGTGTCACTGGCCTTTTTGAATTTTTTTTTGTATATTTCAGATTAACTTTTTATCTAGAATAGGATTAAAATACTTTTCTTCGTGAATGTTCAAGTACGGATAGAATAGGATAAATCAAACAAAACAAAATTCGTCCCATCAAGGAACTTGGTAAGGAAGGGTGCTTTTTTCATGGGGAGAGGGGGGAAGTTGTGGTGTATCAAACGTAGAAATTAAATACAACCAATGCATATGACATGTTTTCAAGGTCGCTTAAACGCTGAATCAAATGACACAAAAAGCACGTCAGAAGAACGCATACAAATATCTCTGGTGAAAGGGTTTTTTTTTCGCGGGGTTGGAGAAATGGTGGAATTATTACCACAAAACCTGTGACAAAAATTATACCCTTATGAAACTAGGTTAAAATGTTCTTTGAACAACCAGAATAAAAATCAAGAGCCAAACCCCAAAAAAAAATTTGATAATTTTGGAAACTCCTTTGATTCTTCGTTATCGTAGTGAAAAAATTTGTTTACCAAGTTTCTTGAAGGTCCCATACTTTTCAAAGAATTTTGAAAATTAACCCCACACTTCCCCATATCCTCAAAAAAAACACCATTTCATACAAAATAATTTCATACTCTTTTGATTCTTCATCTGGTAGGTAGCTAACATACATTTTTACCAAGTTTCATGAAGGATCATATTTGTAAAGTGCAGATTTTCTTTTCCATTCAATAGAAGTGTTTGTATCATCATATTTTCTTTTTATCCATCGATATTTGTATATAAGGAGGTTACTAATACTTTACGGTTTTTTTTTTTTTTTGTAGTAATGGCGCTGTACCCGCAAACAACTTGCTTCTACAAGGCAATAGTCAGTCGACTTCCCCAGACTTCAACAGAAGAGTATGAGCTTCTTTTTGAAGATAGCAACTACTCATCGGGATATTCGCCGCCACTTCCAGTAGCTCAACGTTATGTCATCGCGTACAAACCCACCAAAAAGAATGCTGGAGGCCTTTCTTCTGCCTGACATCAAATTGTTTCCGATAGCTCATGCGAAAACTTGTAGCCCGAAAATAAAAACCTTTTAGTCTGAATTATATATTAATCATAATATAAAAATAAATCTTATTTGTTAAATAGTAGTTTAATTCTATTCATCATCACCATCGCCGTTTGCTTCCATTTCAACATCGTCTTCTTCGCTTTCACTATTTGCTTCATCTTGATTGCTAGAATCGTGCAATTCGAATCCATCTTTCTGATTCCAGGAACATTTTATCGTCAGATGAAACTTTGCCATCGGCTTGCCTATGAGTTTAAGTATTCTTGCTTGTTCAGGTGTAAGGACCTTTGATTCTTCGCAGACGGTATAGTCACTGTAAAGTGTAATAATCCCCTTCTCTAATTTGGTTGGCATACCGAGGGAACGTAAATGTGGTTCCATGGAATGCGCAAATTCTTCCAGGGGCCCAGCAGGCAATACTACTGTTTCAGTTGCAACGAATCCACTACGAGCATACTCTTCCGCCCAATAATTTTTAGCCCATTCTAACACTTCTTCTTTAGATTTTTCGGTAAATAATAAGCCACACTGCCCCAACAGTTTTCGGGAGACCTTTCGCACAAATAGAATAAAGTAATTATTATTCCGCGCATATTAATATAAACTACCTTGTGTAATTCGGGCTGAATTTCTTCGGCTTTTGTTCGTCCTAATCCAATTTGCATAATACGGTTTTTGCCAAATATAAATCTAGAATTGTGTTTCCATTCATTACGAAGTTCCTTTAAAATGTTATTTCTCATATTTTGTACCGAAAAAAGAAAAATATTTGGATATTTTTCAACACATCTTCGTATGTCTTCTATAATTTGTTGCTTCCAAGCAAGTCCTTTCTTATCTGTTTTCGTCAAGGAAACTAAAGAAAAAATGTTGTTATATGAATGTAAATGATTAGATTTTAAAGTATGTACTCTTTTTATCTCTCTTCGATCGAGGCATTTTTAAAATTAATTAGTTTTGAGTCAAAATTTAAGGAAAATAAAAAGGAGTTGATCCAGATCTGCAAAGCACGTGTATTTCTGTTTTTCGTTTGCTTTTTATGGGGTTTTCCATTGGTAAAATAAATCAATTTATTTTTGATTTGGATCTGTCAAAATCAGCTTTTTGACAGATCCAAATCAATTTTAACCTTCCATTGGGCGGAAAAATTGATTTATTTTTTGATTTAAAATCAATTTTGCAGATCTAAATTTTTCGGCAGATTTACCCCTCCCTGCACTAATACCAAAACAATTTTGAGCTGTCACTTTCCTAATGTGGGTTTTGATGTGATTTTTTTATTTCGGTTGTAAAAATTGTGCTCAAAATACGAATAATATAATTTTTAATAGAAAAAGGAAGCTGTTTAATTAATTAATGAAGCTAATATTACTTTACCAAAAGTGGCCCTAGGGATGCAAATTGTTACGAGTAATAAGATACACGTGAAATTACACAAATACATTGGCAAATTAAAATCAATTTGAAATCGCATTCCATTGGCAACGAAAAAAATCAATTTTTAGATCGAAATCTGAATTTACCAATGGAAAACCCCATTAGAAAATAGAAGATGTCAAAATAGATTATTTTACGGGGCGTTCACATAGATCACCATGCTTGACAACATTGGAAACGAAACAAGCTGTCAAGCGGTTGTTCTGGATTCCAAAGGGAGTTACCCCGAGGCCACACGGGCAAGTTGGCCTGTCAGATTCGTAATTTGCATTCCACTTGCCAGGCAAGTTGCTTGTCTCCCAACTTGCTTACTGGCTTCAAAACTTCCATGCCAGTGTTGATAAGCAAGTTGCTTGCCAGTACTTGCTCGTTGGATATTAACGCTGAGGCTCCATTGGTAATTTTTGAGGCAATTGCAATTGGAATAGGAATGGCAATTTATTGCTTGGGTGGGCATTTTCATTGCCAGGCAATTTCAATTATAAAATGTGTGTATAGAAATATTTGACTGCAAATGCTGTTCAAATCCCCTGTTTTTAATAAAATTTAATTTTAATTCACTATATTTTGTCATGTGCGTTCTCATATTCTACTATTTAATAGAAAAATCAATAAAGAAGCCATTCACAATCACGGGGAACCCCATTTTTCCCTCAATTTATTGCCTTGACGATGGAAATTAATAATTACCTCTCATCTTCTAGACAACATTGCCATTGCCATTGACAAAGCGTCTCCATTTGCATTATTATTTGCATATTACCCTAGCCGAGTATGTCGTTTGACGTCTAGTTCGAATTAGTCCCCAAGCCATTCCACACATTTTGACAGTTTTTCTACTCTCTGAGAAAATTTCGTCCCCACTTTTCAAAATTTGACATTTAAGGTAGAACTATAATAGTCGGAAGGGCACTGAAGCTAATGTCAAAAACCAACGAAAAGTAGCTTTCCGTACCAAAAAAAGGGGAACACACCCATAATGTAACTATCATCTTTCTCTTTTTGGCACTCCTATTTCCCCAAATGTCAGTTTTACTTGCGCTCCCGAGCGCACCTCACTTCCGTATCCAAAGTTGAACGAAACTTGACGAAAAGCTCCACTTCACAATTATAGTCGCGTCAAATGCTTTCCGTGTATTCGCTTGATTTCTTCCGACCACTTAAGTGCCCCTCTGAGCATTATAGTTCTAGCTCTAGTCCGAAACGGTGCGAAGAATCCAAGGAACAAACCTATTATGTTCCCACCAGAGTGAAATCTCTGATTTCAAAGATTTCATCAGTCCAAATCTTCTCATTTTCCCATAGTGCCTGTCAACATTGTCTTCTTACTGAAAGTCGTTTTGATGAACCGCGTGTGTACATTATGCAAAAAAATCCTTTCAATTACCCTTCCTTATTTCACGCAATTAAGGTTCATAAATCTCTCACTCGCACAAAAAAATCCGTCTTCTTAAAGCAGAGAACTATTTTCAAAAGTGGGGCATCGGTGGATTTTGGGTGAAATCTTTTTCCTCTTTCTTTCAGTAAGAAGACAATGTAGACAGGCACATTCAGTTTTAAGATTTAAAAATGCGAGATTTCGTTGACGTCTCAATGAAATCTTGTATCGATGTGAACTTATCCTTATGAACAGACCGATTTTCAGTTTTCATCATAGTCCCCTTTCACACGAAGAAACAAGTTGCTGGAGATTTTTTTGACGTTTTCTTTTAATCTCCTTAAAAATCTCTTGTACCTTTCACACAAGGAAACAAATCTCCAGGCAATTTTTGAAATTTCCTTTGAAAGTCTATTGGTTGAACACACCTAAACCTAGATGTGAAAGGAAATGTCAAAAAATCTCCTCAAATCCTCGACCGGGGCACTGATCTCTATATATAACTGGATAGCGTATCCATACAAAAAAGTTGACTCCATTTGAAGAACTGTTATAAGTGACGTTGCCTATTTTTTTTTGTTATACTGTATGAAAGTTTAACATAAAAAGTGAAAACTGACATCTTCAAACGTCAAAAAGTGAAAAAACAAAAAGGTTTAACTTTTCCGAGTTTAAAATTAATATTCAAGAGAATTCTAAAACTTTATTAAAAATGCGAACTAAAACTGATCCATCTCATGTGGTAAACTTTTCCGAACAAATTTATGGCTTTTTACAAATTCATTCTTAAAGGACACACGAATTACGTCAACGATGTGGCCTGGGAGCATGACGAAGAGTTCCTTGCCTCCGTTAGTGACGATCATTCGTGTAAGATTTGGAGTTCAGCTCACAGCTTTGAAACTGTTACAACCTTCTGCCTGTCTTAGGCTGGTATGTCAGTGCGCTGGCATCCAGACATCCAGACGAACCTGGCAAGGTGTTGGTGGCCGAAAAGAAAGGAATAATACATTTGTACAACGTCCGCTCTCAACAAGACATAATGTCCTTGGAGTCACCGAATGTTCCTCTAATGGGTGCTGACTGGTCGTTACACAATCGTTTGTTTATGACGGCATTGGCTGGGGGAGATTTCATCACCTGGGACCTTCGTAGGACATGGTTAGTCTATCTTATTTTTGTTCTAGATATCGTTAGATGCTAAGCAATGTTTTATTTCATTTTAGTGGACCAGCTGATATTAAACAAATCACGAATACGGAGGACGTACTGTGAGATTTTTGCCCAACAGTGAAGTTGTCTATGCCAGTATTGGTCGACCCGACATAACTCTAAAGGTATACATTGCTAAATCAACTGTTCCACTTATTGAATCGTCCCTTAAATTATATGGTGGAATGTCGATGTCAAGAATTAAATAAGTTTTTGCTGAGAAAATGTGTTTTTATTTAAGAGAATGTGGAGACTTCTAAGATCCCAGAAATATAAAAAAATGTTTTATTGTTAAGTTTTTCATTGATCTAATAATGTATTAAAAAAATTCTATTCTGTAACATATCTAATTGTGGTTTTTTTTTAATTTTCTTGGCTTATGTTTTAGGGCTGCTGAATCCTTGATATTGATAGATAAACCAAGCTCCCATTTCCAGACTATTTGCTTTATTTGAATGATTGGAACGCATTTAAGTCTCTTTTTAAGTATTCTAACTAGAATCAAAAACCATTTTCAATTCGAAAAAGGATTTCAAAAAATTTGCATATAAAAGTAGTATCATCATTTTCCACCTTCAAAAAACTCATGAAATGTGTTTTTTGTATGCAAATTTTTCGAAATATAAGTTTGAATTGAAAATGGTTTTAAAAACCATTTAAAGGACTTAAATTCAAACTCAGAAACGTTCCAATCATCCAAAAGGACCAAATATTTTGGAAATGAGAGCTTGGTCTATCCATCAATTTCAAGAAATTTCTAAAAATTCGTAGAAATTTCTTGATATTGGTAGAAAGACCAAGCTCCCATTTCCAAACTATTTGCTTTATTTGAATGATTGGAACGCATTTAAGTCTCTTTTTTAGTATTCTAACTAGAATCGAAAACCATTTTCAATTCGAAAGAGGGTTTCAAAAAATTTGCATATAAAAGTAGTATCATCATTTTTCCACCTTCAAAAAACTCATGAAATGTGTTTTGTATGCAAATTTTTCGAAATATAAGTTTGAATTGAAAATGGTTTTGAAAACCATTTAAAGGACTTAAATTCAAACTCAGAAACGTTCCAATCATCCAAAAGGACCAAATATTTTGGAAATGAGAGCTTGGTCTATCCATCAATTTCAAGAAATTTCTAAAAATTCGTAGAAATTTCTTGATATTGGTAGAAAGACCAAGCTCCCATTTCCAAACTATTTGCTTTATTTGAATGATTGGAACGCATTTAAGTCTCTTTTTAAGTATTTTAACTAGAATCGAAAACCATTTTCAATTCGAAAAAGGATTTAAAAAAATTTGCATATAAAAGTAGTATCATCATTTTTCCACCTTCAAAAAACTCATGAAATGTGTTTTGTATGCAAATTTTTCGAAATATAAGTTTGAATTGAAAATGGTTTTAAAAACCATTTAAAGGACTTAAATTCAAACTCAGAAACGTTCCAATCATCCAAAAGGACCAAATATTTTGGAAATGAGAGCTTGGTCTATCTACCAATATCAAGAAATTTCTACGAATTTTTAGAAATTTCTTGAAATTGATGGATAGACCAAGCTCTCATTTCCAAAATATTTAGTCCTTTTGGATGATTGGAACGTTTCTGAGTTTGAATTTAAGTCCTTTAAATGGTTTTTAAAACCATTTTCAATTCAAACTTATATTTCGAAAAATTTGCATACAAAACACATTTCATGAGTTTTTTGAAGGTGGAAAAATGATGATACTACTTTTATATGCAAATTTTTTGAAATCCTTTTTTGAATTGAAAATGGTTTTCGATTCTAGTTAGAATACTTAAAAAGAGACTTAAATGCGTTCCAATCATTCAAATAAAGCAAATAGTTTGGAAATGGGAGCTTGGTCTTTCTACCAATATCAAGAAATGTCTACGAATTTTTAGAAATTTCTTGAAATTGATGGATAGACCAAGCTCTCATTTCCAAAATATTTGGTCCTTTTGGATGATTGGAACGTTTCTGAGTTTGAATTTAAGTCCTTTAAATGGTTTTTAAAACCATTTTCAATTCAAACTTATATTTCGAAAAATTTGCATACAAAACACATTTCATGAGTTTTTTGAAGGTGGAAAAATGATGATACTACTTTTATATGCAAATTTTTTGAAATCCTCTTTCGAATTGAAAATGGTTTTCGATTCTAGTTAGAATACTAAAAAAGAGACTTAAATGCGTTCCAATCATTCAAATAAAGCAAATAGTTTGGAAATGGGAGCTTGGTCTTTCTACCAATATCAAGAAATGTCTACGAATTTTTAGAAATTTCTTGAAATTGATGGATAGACCAAGCTCTCATTTCCAAAATATTTGGTCCTTTTGGATGATTGGAACGTTTCTGAGTTTGAATTTAAGTCCTTTAAATGGTTTTTAAAACCATTTTCAATTCAAACTTATATTTCGAAAAATTTGCATACAAAAAACACATTTCATGAGTTTTTTGAAGGTGGAAAAATGATGATACTACTTTTATATGCAAATTTTTTGAAATCCTTTTTCGAATTGAAAATGGTTTTTGATTCTAGTTAGAATACTTAAAAAGAGACTTAAATGCGTTCCAATCATTCAAATAAAGCAAATAGTTTGGAAATGGGAGCTTGGTTTATCTATCAATATCAAGGATTCAGCAGCCCTAAAACATAAGCCAAGAAAATTAAAAAAAACCACAATTAGATATGTTACAGAATAGAATTTTATTAATACATTATTAGATCAATGAAAAACTTAACAATAAAACATTTTTTTATATTTCTGGGATCTTAGAAGTCTCCACATTCTCTTAAATAAAAACACATTTTCTCAGCAAAAACTTATTTAATTCTTGACATCGACATTCCACCATATAATTTAAGGGACGATTCAATAAGTGGAACAGTTGATTTAGCTATGTATACCTTTAGAGTTATGTCGGGTCGACCAATACTGGCATAGACAACTTCACTGTTGGGCAAAAATCTCACAGTACGTCCTCCGTATTCGTAGATTTGTTTAATATCAGCTGGTCCACTAAAATGAAATAAAACATTGCTTAGCATCTAACGATATCTAGAACAAAAATAAGATAGACTAACCATGTCCTACGAAGGTCCCAGGTGATGACATCTCCCCCAGCCAAACGACAGTCTGAGCTCCTTGGCGAATGTTCTCTCGCAAACACCCTACATACGACTCAATGCGGCCATTTTGCAGGGCAAACTGGACGTTGATACCCATGGTGTTAGCATTCATCTCCATAAGATCCAATAAGCTCTTAGCAACGCAGTTGTCGCTTGGGCAGTAAATCACCAGCCAGTTCCGTAGATTGTTGGTGGCATTTGTCGGCCTGTACCCCGGTCGAAATTTTTTTCCTGGCGAAGAAATGTATGTTCCTCCTCAAACTGACCACTGCACAGGAGTTTCGTTCACATTCCGACAGAACTTAAAAAAAAAATAAACAAAATATTCTGTTTTTGTACAAATAAAAATCTCACTTCAAATTACTTTTTTTTTGTGCTCAGCAGACGTCAAAAAGTGAGAATGCCTAACACCCCGACTCCACAGGACATACAGATGCCCAACATCACAACCACAATCCAATCAACAATCAGCAGATTTTTTCTCGCTGGGCAGTTCATGTCATGTCGTTTCATTTCCCTCTCACCACTACTTCTATCTTTTGCAATAATACACGCCCTTTAGACTCCAGATAACAGGAGAAAGACCTTTTTAAATATCAAGCTACCTCTAGATACAAGGAAAACCTGAAAAAAAACTCACACGCACGTGAAACGTCAAATCTCATGGCAAGCTTTGAACAGCGTTCATGTCTTGTTCAAAAGTTGGTTTTCTTCGACATGTCGTCGACAAGACATGGATTTTTCAGGCTCCATTGGATTTTTATTAGACATGTTCATAGTCTTGGCATCGTTCATGGCAGGTGGAGCCAGCATGTAACAAATGTCATCTTCAATTGGAGTCAAAAAAACTGTTATACTTTCTATGGAATACACTATCCAGTTATATATAGAGATCAGTGGACCGGGGAGATTCTGTTCGCCCCTCTTTCCTCCTGCCCTTCTCACCCAGGAACTAAAAGTTGCTGGCAACTCAGTTTCCTCGTGTGAAAGGGCACATACAAAGGTGAAAAGCTGTTTGATCTTTTACTCCAACGCCAAGCAGGCAAAAAGAGAGAGTATGATATTGTATTTGACATTTGGGTAGAGAGAAATACAAACACATAAGAACACAAATGGTAGTTGTTTGTGTTGATATGAGGTGAATGGTCGCGTTCGGCTGGTAAAGCGATAGGGTATCTGAGATACTTTAGAGCCTGTTTAGATTGGTAAAATTGAGTCCGGACTCGTGAGTCTCATAGTGTCTACATTAGAAAATTTGCGGCGCCTCAAAACACATAGAAACAACAACAACTTCAATGTTTTGCGCATTGAAACAACAACAAAATGAGACTCATGAGTCGGATGTTTATGTTTTCTTCATGCCTCACGACATCCCTGACCCCCCACTTCTCTTATCCAGAAACTGCCGTGAGACCGGTCTCAGCCTTCCCGATCTAAACAGCGTCTAAGACGAAGTTGTTGTTGTTTCTATGTGTTTTGAGGCGCGTCAAATTTTCTAATGTAGACACGATGAGACTCACGAGTCCGGCCTCAATTTTCCCAATCTAAACAGGCTCTTACGCTGTGGCTCCATTGGCAATTTTTGAGGAAATTGCAATTGGAATAGGAATGGCAATTTATTGCTTGGGTGGGCATTTTCATTGCCAGGCAATTTCAATTATAAAATGTGTGTATAGAAATATTTGACTGCAAATGCTGTTCAAATCCCCTGTTTTTAATAAAATTTAATTTTAATTCACTATATTTTTTCATGTGCGTTCTTATATTCTACGATTTAATTGAAAAACTCAATAAAGAAGCCATTCACAACTACGGGGAATCCCATTTTTCCTCAATTTATTGCCTTGAAGATGGAAATCAATAATTGCCACTCATCTTCTAGGCAATATTGCCATTGCCATTGAAAAAGCGTCTCCATTTGCATTTTTAAAGGCAATGGGGGTATTCAAAGTCTCAAATATCTGGCTTCTGATTGGTCAACTGTCAAAAAAATATCTGAAAATTCAGATGACTTTTGGTTACGTTTGATTACGTTTTATTCTGAATTTTCAGATGAGAATTCTCATCTGAAAATTCAGATGAAAGAGATGGAAGATGCGTTATGCCAAAAAAAGCGCAAACATATTCAAATGAGAATTGAACTTTACTGTTTGATGAGTAAGTGCCCTATTACACGACGACTTTAGAGTCATGACTTTTTCGAAATTAAATGAGTGCGAAGGTGAGATCAGATATTTTTTCTCGTTCGCACTCATTGAATTTCGAAAAAAGTCATGACTCTAAAGTCGTCGTGTAATAGGGCACTAATGGAAGTGGGCACTCACTGCGAAAAGTGAAATTTATTAACTGAAAAGCTATTCTAATTTAAATAGCAAGTGTTGTATATGTTTTGCCGGAAGATTCGAACTACCCAACAATTTGTTTTATGTGAAGAGAGCTACTTTGGACTGTTATGGGAAAAATATTACTCAAAATTTACTGGTGAAGTTACGTTTTACTTGTTTAAGTTGTTACTGATAACTTCACTCATCCTGAATTTTTAATTTTCGAATAAAATAAAAGTTCTAATTTAGCACTCTCCAATGTTAAAATCAAAAGTAAATGTAATATTTTGACAAAACTAAAACAGCTGACTTTCGACTGAAAATTCAGATTTCTTTGCATTCAACGTAATAAAATTTCGCCGCTGGGTTAGAATCCAATACGTTTGCCGGACGACCAAAACCAGAAACGTAACAAAAAAAATTTCGGGATACTCAACTATCCGATGGGAAATTTGAAAAACAGCTGACTTTGCTTAACAGCTGACCATTTATTTGGATTTGCGATTCCACATCGGATTTTTTTTTGTTCGAGCAAAAACATTTCCAAATTATATTTAAATGCATATTAAAATCATTTGCAATGCAAATTAATAATAAATTTTTGATACAGAGGAGATTTGGTATAAAATAATTTATGTAAGGACACAAAATCGTTGCTGAAAATTTAAATTTATTTTTACTTTTGTTAGCAGCTCTCACTCTTTTGACAGCAAATGTTACCTATCCGGTTTAGGTCGTTCGCCAACGTATTGGATACTAAAGTATCTTGGATACCCTATCGGACTACCGGCCGAACGCGCCCATTGAAATTTTCAGCAACGATTATGTGTCCTTACATAAATAATTTTGCAACAAATCTCATCTGTATCAAAAATTTATTATTAAGTTGCATTGTTGCATTGCAAATGATTTTAATATGCATTTAAATATAATTTGGAAATGTTTTTGCTCAAACAAAAAGAAATCCGATCGCAAATACAAATAAATAGTCAGCTGTTAAGCAGTCAGCTGTTCTTCAAATTTCCCATCGGATAGTTGAGTATACCGAAATTTTTTGGATAGCTTGAGATTTCTTTCTCACATCAGCTGCTTCACTGGGCACGTTCCGCTGGCTATTCTCAGCTATCCGGATAGCTTTGTGTTGTTGTAATCCCTTGTTAAAAAACAGCTGATAACAGCCGACGCAACAACAACTCAAGTTTTCACAAAATTTTTGGGATAGCTAGATAGCATAGCGAATATAAACATTGGAACGCGAGGACTCATCAGCTGTTTTTTCCTATGGGATTACAACAACACAAACAAATCCGGATCGCTTAAGATACTCCGTCGAATGCGCCCAATCTTGGTTTTGGCCAGAGAATATCAATTATCAAGAAGCAAGTCCTTCGGACGTTTCACCTTCAGTAACCCATTTGCTTGCATTATTGTATTTGTAATTTCATTTCGTGTCAAAAGAATAGATGTGAATTGCAACAACAACAAGAACTGTGCTGAATGATGTGCTGGATAGGGGGGTCTACATGGACCAACATGCTGGACAGCATGGGAGTTGTCGAGCCATGCTTGATCATTTAAACGCGAAACCAACTGCTGGACCAACATGCTCGACGGATTTCAAAATTTTTTGAAAACTTGTCGGCTCGTCCAACCAGCCAACTTGTGTAAACAGATGCTCGACAACATCGGTATTTGTTTTTGCATTACCCTGAGGCCACACGAGCTAGTAATCGCTAGCGAGTTACTAATACATCGAAACTTTTCCTACTCGCCAGTCAACTGGCTTGCCTTTTTCGAAGCCAGTTGAGAAGCGAGTAGAGCGGCGAGTGATTTGACAATTAATGTATGTACCCAACTCGCTCGTGTGGCCTCCGGGTTATTTAGCCACGGTAAAAAAATGGCAACAGTAACAAATAACGAGTTGTGGAGACAGTTTTTCGGATTTTAAGAGACTTTAGAGAGGTTTGGTAAAAAAAAAGCGAAGATTATAAAAAAAAATTTTGAAGCCATACTGCGTGCGTTTGTTCCGAAAAATGAAAAATAATGATGCTCGACAGCATCAGTTTCCATGTAAACGCAAATTTGGGTGTACAGTTATTTTTTCCATCGAGCCATATTGTCGAGCATGTTGGTCAATGTAAGCCCCCCTGATGACTCGTTGAATCTGTGATTTCTTCACTGTTTTTCACTAATACTTTGTAAATCTAATACATCAGCTGTTCGCTTCAGCTTGTAGGGGCAAATCAAATTGACAGCCAAGGATTGGCTTCTTTATTTGATATTCTCTGGTTTTGGCACTTTGGCAGTGTGAAATTTTATTTTCTTGAGTTGTTTTATGTTCCCACCAAAGCGAAACCCATGATTTCAGCAGAAAACTTTTAAGATTTCAAATTGGTGTTCACACTGCCAAAACCAAGATTTCGCCTCATATCAAAACAAACTACTGTGTGTTCTTATGTGTTTCTATTTCTCTCCACCCCAATGCCAAATACAGTATCATACTCTCTCATTTTGCCCGCTTGGCATTGGAGTGAAAGATCGTAATAGCTGAGCGCCGCCAGCTTCACTCTTTTTTCACTCATTTCAAGTGGATGTGTTCGACACATCAATTTCAGTTCACATTTTTGAGTTTCTCGAGTTTTTGATTGGCCTGCTGTCTGATGAAAATTAAGCCATTACTTAATTTTGGTGAACTAAACGCATCGCAATCGTATGACAGTTCAGAGCTCAGATATGCTTCAAAATTATATCCGAGAGCTCTGACCATACTCTGCTCAGAGCTAACTCCGATAGCTCGAGCTCTACTCCATGCTCTGCTCAGAGCTAAAAAAGAAAAACTCCTACAGCAGATTAATACAAAACTGGTATCTGCTCCCTAACACACGTGTTGACTGGCACACGAATAGCCAACTTGTCCGCTGGATAACTTTTCTTATTAAAAAAGATATGATATCTTTCCAGTATTTATCACTTCACCAAATTCACCACTTCATCAAATTATGGTGATTTTCTAATACATGTGCCACATGCATGCACTGCCTTACGAAGTGTATACTGGTAGTAGTAAACGGTGGTATCATACGCGTGCTTGCATGTGATAAGAAGTTATCCTTTCATTATACGTGGAATCTGGCTAGTTAAAGTTATCACTGATCTCTATAAAACACTGGATAGTATATCGATACAAAAATATTGCTTCCATTTAAAGAATTGTTATATTATGAAGCTGACCACTTTTTTGTATACCAGTATAACTGTATAACATGTAATATAAAGATAATCCATTAAACAGACATCAATTCTCCGTTCGTTTCACCCCCGGGATCTGTTTGCTAACATTTGTTGTGTTCGTAATTAAAATTCATTCACTAATTAGTAAATGAAACGGAATAACAAACGTAAATAGTGTGACAAGGAGGTAAAATCATTTTAAAAAAAGCAGAATATGCAATCGCATCCTCCTCATCATAATTATTCATTAGCTGTTTTGCTCTACTTGTTCCCAAACTGCAATGATTTATCTCATTCCACTATGTAACTATACTAAAAAAAAATATACCAAATGCACACAGTGAATAACTTAAAGATAATAAATAATAAAACAAACTTCCACAAAAGTTTATATTTTCATATTATGGTCTGTTTCCCTGTCTTCAGATAGACATCTGTAAATAGGGATGAGCGATTTTAATCGACATTTGCAAAATATCGATAATAAAGATTTCGATGTCTTGCAACATCAACTTAAGAAAAAATAGCGGGCACCAGAAATTTTGAAAGCTAAAATACATTTGAGCATAGCATGACACATTTTTTGCTTTGGTCAAACAAAAAACTTAAACAAAAACACCTGAAAATACATCGATGTTAAGTAGCATCGATGTTTTCGGTTCGATATTTATTGACATCGATGTTTGGTCTTCGATGTTGAAATCGATGTTGTTTCAATACCGCACATCCCTATCTGGAAAATACTTTTTTTTTTGTATAATTCAAACGTCAAATTATGAAGCCGACCACCTAATTGTCATCTTCAAATGGAAGCAAAAAAACTGTTATACATTATAAGGAATACACTATCCAGTGTATTATAGAGATCAGTGAAAGTTATCCGTACGTTAACACCATTGATCTCTATATATAACTGGATAGTGTATTCCATAGAAAGTATAACAGTTTTTTTGACTCCAATTGAAGATGACATTTGTTAGGCAAGACCACTTTTGACGTCTGCACAAAAAAAAAGTAATTTGAAGAAAGATTTTTATTTGTAAAAAGAATAAAATCAAATAAAATATTTTGTTTATTTTTTAAGTTCTGTCGGAATCTGAACAAAACTCCAATGCAGCTCTTCAAATTCTCGAGAACTGGGGTTTGCCGAAATATCTAACGTGCCCCAGGAGGTGGTCGATCGTCAGTTCGAGGAGCAACTTACATTCCTTCGCCAGGAAAAAGTTTTCCACCTCATAGACGTTGTTAATCTATACGGAACTGGCTGGTGATTTACTGCCAAAGCGACAACCACGTTGCTAAGAACCTTATATCAATCTTGTGGAGAGGAATGCTCGCGCCGTGAGTATCAATGTCCCCTAAACACCCTGTATAGTGTCAATATTCCCCCAAAGAACTTAATGATTTACGGCATCAATTATTTAGCGGCATTTGTGGCCTCCATAAACCCCAAGTTCACTTGCTAGTACAGTAAATCCGTGGTATACAAAGCGGTAGGATGTAGTGAATGGGCTGTGTGTGTCGCTGATATCTAAAGACAAATGGGAAGAAATCAACAAGCTCTCAGAAAAAATCATAGTCTACCAAGACGGTGTTGGCTATGGACTTTTGTACTTGGTAAACAACTTCGAGATGCCCCAGTTCGAGGCGGCCTGTATCAAGGGATTCCAGAACTATTGTGTTGCAAAAGCGGACCAACACCTGAATGTTTGATGCAAATCGAAGGGAGCTCTCGAGTCCTATGTGTGGAATAATTTTGGATCACACTGTCACACAACGAACGGTTCATGTGCCTGCCTGCTGTCAATACTCCTACGAAATAGCTTATCTGATTGGACAGAGTGTGAAACGTTCGGGCATTGAGAAGAGCTACTATAAATTCTTCTACCTTTAAGAAGACACATTGGGCCTTACTAATAATCAAACACTAATGTCGACTATTAGCTAACTGAGAGGTTAAAATAAAATGTGGAGCTTAAACGGAATGCTACCAATAAAGAATTTTACCCTTTTGCTAACAAAATCCTCAGACTTCCCTTGAATCTACTACAATTTGCATCAAACTCCATCAAACAAAACCACACACAACAATAACACAAGTGAAAACATAGAAGAAGAAATACACAAACACAAATGCATTGACACAGGGTCGGCGTGCAGTTACACGGCTAAATTCTAGGGCGCCCAAGGAAAGCAAGATTTAAAAAAAAAATCATTGAGGTGCTTCTGTCTATTTTCCCGAGCTGTAGGAAAGTTTATAAAAATTTTAAAACGTTAAGAAAGTAAAAAAAAAAGCTATACAAACTATATAAAAGAGTGAAACAAAAGTAAATACTTGCAATACTTATATTTAAAAAATAAATATGTATAAGACAACATGCGGCATTAAATAATGTAAGAACATCTATAATACGGAGTGACCAAATTTTTCTTTTCACAGTAAGTTTTGTCTCATATTCTACATAAAGTTATGTGAAGTGGAGTTCTTTAGGTAAATATATTATCTAAGAATACTTTTAAAATGACATAAGACTTCTTGCCGAAAATACAAAACTGAGATGATAGTTAGGGCCAATAGCAAAAAGACCTTTATGAATATATCATTCAAAACGTTGAAAATAACTCTGCACTTCAGACACTAAATGGATTTGCCATCACCAACAAAAATGAGGCCGATAGATTTGACATCACCAACAAAAATGAGGCCGTCCCGGCTGGACGAGAATTTCTCATTTGACAGATGAATCTCTACTAAACCACTTGATTGGAGTATATTTTTATTTACAACAAATTAGATTTATTATAGCAAAATATCACGAAATATCAATTGAAAAGTTTTCTACGATAGTTTATTAACCTAAAAAACATCACTTCACATTACTTTATGTGGAAATATCAGACAAAACTCACTTTTGAAATGAAATATTTGTACACTCTTTACTATAGGCGATTTTTTTAGGATTTGACGTAGCACCGCGTGTTTTTTTATATTTTATTTAAAAAAGTATTGCCAGTGTTCATTACACTAATTATATTACACTTTTTTATGTCTGTTCGTGTACTTCCCAAAACAACGAATTTCTACGAATTTTATTTTTTTTATATGAGCTTTGACAGAACTTTGGGCTAAATTCGTAGAAATTCGTAGTTTTGGGAAGTACGCGAACAGACATTTTATTTAGTTTAATTAGGTTTTAATCACTTGTTCAAAACACTTTCCTTAGCTCGGCAAAATGACAGATGAATTTCAATATTTTTTCTATTGTTCAAGGAGTGAAGATAAGTATTGCCGTATTCTTTTTTAACAGCAACTTTTTCAGTACTATAGTATGTAATTCGTTCAAAGGGTTTGGACGATTTTAATTTTATTTTATGTACACTGCAAGAACATGCATATTTTGAGTAAACTTCATAGAAGCATGAGTACTGTTGTTTCCATTGTTTTTTTTTTCAGAAAATGTATCCTTTTTAATCCCAATAAAATATGAAACGAGCGACTTTCTAAATTCATACTAACTTTACCAAATGACGCTATTTTATGCGAAATGATTTTTCATACATTAATTTATCTGACAAGTAATCCTAAGAATGACTACGCATACGTATGTTTACGTGTATAGGTGTGCTCTCTGACAAAAACACTCCCAAAACATAACTGTAATGAACGAAGCCTCTGGAAGACTTTTGGAATACAGGAGTTAAAAAGGATTACAAGGAGTGACCAAAGAAAAACGACATGACTGACAATCATTTTGAAGTTTGTCACGTTATGTTTTTGACAAGACGTTTGTGAAAATACTTAAAAAATATATAAATGGATTTAATTAACTTATATAATGTTAAATAAATAAAAAACTATGAAACAAATTCTGAAAACCCAAAACAAATCCTTCCCGTTCAACACAAAAAATTACTTTTTAGATATATGTACGTAATTTGGTATGCAAATATATACAACGGAACCAAAAAATTATGCACGCATTCAACGTAAATGCTGGTGTACTAAATATTTATGAAAAAAAATAAATAATCTGTTCCTGTTGCAATACATAAATATATAAACAATAAATAAAGTACTTCTAAATAAAGTTCTTCTTTTTCACTGTAAAACAATGATATGAAGATTGAAACCAACTCACGAAAATACCTATTGAAATCTACCTGATAACTTGGGAATAGATTTAAGAGTGTTCCGAACTGAACAAAACCAGTCATTTGCTAACTTTTGTTTTTGCATATATAAGACGGTTTTTTTTCACTTTCATCAGATACTTTGTTTTATAAAACTTTGTATTTTTAATAAATGGTCACTAGTAGGCGAATTATTGTACTAAAAAAAATTTTTTCTAAAAGTAACTGATTTTAACTTCTAAATTTACATAAATTTTCTGTGAAAAAGTGCATTTTAAGAATTAAAAATTTCAATATCAAATGATACAATTATGATTACATAATTAATGAAAATCGTGAAAAATATATTGAATTTATATCCACTGCAAAAAAAAATGTCAAAAAATACCGTTAGGTATAAAGAATTGACTGTCAAAAATGCGTCTTTTCAAAATTCACAAGCATTTTATTTTGCATTATTAAAATTTTTATTAGGTACAAAATTAAAAATTTTCTCCAATAGTGGCATAATAAAAATATGGAATTTTATGTTATTAACCATTTTTTTCTTTCAAAAAATGCTATAGTGTAGGCTACATTTGCTTTGAAAACAGCCATTTTAGCCATTTTCTCGATTTCTTAGAGGCTTTTACCAAAAACTAGATCGCAAAATTAAAATTTTGTTCCAATGATGGCATAGAGAATAAGTTTATCTGTCCATAGACACCTTAATCGCTTTGATCGGACAAGTACACGCTTCGCAATCTTTTTCATGAAATCACCATTTCAGTCCGGAACACTCTTAAGTATTAAATACAAATTAAAATCCCATAAAATAGCACTAGGGCAACACTTTTTATTTAGTGTTCGATTTTAAACATGGATTTCCATGTATTAAATTTTGACATATTGCTAACGACTAAACTGGAGATTAAATTCGTCATTGGTATGCGGATTTTCTAAAATCGGGAGATTTTCTTTTAAGCTTAACACTAAATTTGATTATTAGTAAGGCCCATTGATATGCTAAGATAACCTTTTAAAATTAGTATGACTTGGTGTGTCCCAAATGCAAAACTTTTAATTAACTACTTGAGATGATTTTTTAGTTTTATTTGTTCTTCACTTGAGTTTGAATGATTTGGTCGGTACTTTTCTGAATACTCGCAAATTTCCTTCGTCAAGAATTAAACAAGTTTTTGCTGAGAAAATGTGTTTTTATTAACGAGAATGTGGAGACTTCTAAGATCTCAGAAATATTAAAAAAAAATGTTTTATTGTTAAGTTTTTCATTGATCTAATAATGTATTAATAAAATTCTATTCTGTAACATATCTAATTGTTGTTTTTTTTTTTAATTTCTTGGCTTATGTTTTAGGGCTGCTGAATCCGAATCTTGTATGCAAATTTTTCGAAATATAAGTTTGAATTGAAAATGGTTTTAGGAACCATTTAAAGGACTTAAATTCAAACTCAGAAACGTTCCAATCATCCAAAAGGACCAAATATTTTGGAAATGAGAGCTTGGTCTATCCATCAATTTCAAGAAATTTCTAAAAATTCGTAGAAATTTCTTGATATTGATAGAAAGACCAAGCTCCCTGTTGTGTGGTCTTTCACAATGAAATAATAATAAGTCTATTATTTAAGTAAATCTTTATTGTATGATAGCTAACACAAGACTGAATAATAGCTTAATAGCTAATAGTTTACATTATCTTTATGGAGTGATTAAAGTGGGTGTTAAATAGTTACTTGAAAGCTCTACTTTATACAACATCTTCCCTTTTGGAATGTAAAAATACTAATAATATTAACATAGCAAAAAATCTACTATTTGAATACAAAGCTTCAGTTAATTTTAAACAAATTTAATTACAAGGTTTTTTCATAAAATAATTAAATAATTCAAAACTTCAAAATATTACTAACTCATGTACATATGTATATAAAGTCTGGAATAGTTATTTATTTTATTAATTATGTACATATATACAATATAATATAAGAAAGGGGTATAAATTCAGTTCATTCAATTAATTTATATTATTTTTATTTAATTTTTTTTTTTATAATATTTTTCATTTTATTTAGTTTATAAGAAAGATCTATTATGTGTTTTAAATGTAATCAGCCCCATGAGTAAAACGGTCTGGAGGAATAATTTGTCTACCGCAACGCGTTGTATAATTTTGTTCCGCAACAGGGTTTTGAGGTTCGCTGTTATTTATAACTTCATTTTCCGAGTCCAATGAATTGGAATGTTGTTTATCTTGCTGAGTATTTGGTGACTTCTCTGAATAAGGTTTCTGTAATATATGCTGCCTGTTTCTACGATATTTATTTCCATCCTCACTTGCGACAGTATATGAACGGGGCTCTTTGCATTTTGTAACTATAGTACCTGGCTGCCATTTAGAACAAGGAGTTTTTTTTATAAAAAACTTGTTGGTCTTTTGATAATGGTGGGAGAGCAACACTACCTCTGTTATAATTGTTTTTCGTTTTTTCTTGTTGATCCTCTAGCTTTTTAAAATGGTCCTTATAATCAACTTGCATCGGTTTGAAATTGTCTGTCAATGTCGGTAATTTTTTCTAAGTTGACGACCCATAAGTAATTCAGATGGTGAATTAAAGTTTCCCTTTCGTGTAGTCCTGTAATGTAAAAGAGCAACATAAGTATCTGAGTTTGATTCATGACATTTGTAGAGCATTTTTTTTACAGTCTGAATTGTTCGCTCTGCTAAACCGTTGGATCTTGGGAAATACGGACTGGAAGTAATGTGATCTATCGACCAAGTTGTAGCAAATTTTTTGAGTTCAGCTGAATTAAAAGGCGGACCGTTGCACAGTGCGTCGATTGTATGGAGATGGTGGACAAAAATCAAATTTCCAAAACTGAGTTGACTTTGCAAAAAAAAATTATTGGTAATGTAATAAAAAAGATATTTTATAAAATCTAACGAAATTTGCACGCCCCCTGCCACGCCCACTTTTGAATATGGTTTATATCTTAAGAATTGTTTGCACGATTTCAATAAAATTTAGAGAATTTGACTTTCTAGGTGAGTTCAAAAACAAAAAATGGTGTGGACCATATCCGCCCACTGCCACGCCCACTTTTTATATTGTTTATTTCAAATAAACCGCTTGTAAGATTTGAATAATATTTTGGAAATTTGAATTAGTTAGTGAGTTGAAAAACACAAAATATTGTTAACGTTATTCGCCCCCTGCCACGCCTTTTTTAAATCGTGAACAATACTTCACAAACACATGACTTTAAAATAATATTTTTTAGATAAACTCTGACAACACAAATAAACAAGACCAAAAAATATAAATTTGTGCATAAAAATTAACAATTCTTCTTTAAAAAATTAAAAATCAGAGTTCTATTTTCAAAATCTTTAATGATAAAAAAAAGTAAGCGCAGCCAAAGATTAGTCAACCCATTCAGTATTTTGGATATGTATACTGTGCAATTTCTTCTTGATCTTCCTTCGATAATTTTAGATCTTTTTTTGTCTTAAATTTGAAATCAAAGGATCAGATCTGAGAAGCAGGACTGTCAAAATATCTTCGTTGCGTTCGTTGGTTGCGAACCTCAGCTCTTCAGTTGTCCAATTTAACTGAAGAGCTAAAAGTTTCACAATTTTTGGTTCTTTCGTGTTTTTTGACGCTTCTGAAAATGGTGTTTGGGGTCTTCCCTAACTAGTTCCTGGTTCATCAAAAGGCGATACATTTTGCAGATAGGTTGAAATGCTATCAGGAAGTGTAAATCTCTTTTTAAGCCAAGCCTCATGACGCTTCTTGAAAAGAGCATGATTCCTTGAACTTTGTTTCCATCGTCGTTCAAGGATTGAGTCAACAAACTTAATTTTGGACTTTAAATCATTTTTGATTTTAAAAGGACATTTATTTTTCTTCAATTCATTCAAAATAAATGTTAAAATATCTTCAATTCATGATTTTTTATCAAAAGAAATTCATTTTTCTCCAACTTGTTGATTTTTAAAGGTTTGACCTTGTTCTACAAAAAGTTGAATATTTTGAAGGTTAGCAAAAAGTAGCATGAAACCTTTGCATTTTCGCAAAGTAAAATTATAAGACAATGTAATGACATTAAAAATTCTGCTACACTTTGCTAAACTTTTTTTAAAAGCTTAACCAAATAGAAAAAAATGCCTTAAAAATATGATTTTTTTCAATAATTCACTTAAGTTACAAATTATTTCAAAAACCAAATAAAATTAGTCATAGCAGCTCTAAATGAATCCATTATTAATAATCACTGCCAAAAAAATTTTTTCTTCAATTACTTTTCTTTCACCAGCTAAATCACTTCACACAAAATCGCGTTTCACAACAAGACTCTGCCTATTATTACCTTATATGGTTTAAACAATTCCGCTTATCTATGTTCTAAAAAAAGCAAACAACAAAAAAACATTAAATGACAGTTATTCAACATGTGCTTGACCCGAATCAAAGCATAATAGAACAAATTGCATTTTTTGATTTTTTGATTTTTGTCCACTGGTCGACGCACTGTGCGTTGTCAGAAATCATGATTTGTGGAATGCCATGACGAGAAAAAATTGATTTTAGTTGCGTTATGACAATGTCACTCGAATACGTTCTATTTAAACACGCTAGTTCAACGCATTTTGAAAAATAATCAACAACAAGAAGGTATATTTTCTTATCAAACTCAAACAAATCCATCCCGACCTTAAACCAAGAATGGCGACTATGCTATGCATTTGTAATGGTTCCTTATGATTTTGTGACCGATGTCGTAAGCGTATATCACAATTACTGACTATATTTTCAATATCATGACTTATGTTAGGCCAATAAATAGAACTTTTTGCTAGGTTGCGGCATCTTTCTATCCCCATATGCGACCTTCGTGAAGAAGCAAAAGAATATCATGTCTCATCTTGGAAGGTATTACCAAACGATTGGATTTAAAAAGAAGATTGTCGACCATGCCAAGCTCGTCGCGTATTTTGGAGTAAGGTATCACATAACTCTCAAGACTTTTCTTATTTTCGGGCCAACCATTAATATGGTAATGAATAACTTTAGACAAAACTTTATCATTTTTTGTTTCTAGACAAATTTGTTCTTTTTTTGACTCACTCATTGAAACAGACAAAGAGGACATTAACAAATTGCAATGCAGGCTGATATCTTTGTCAAAATCGGTTAATGTTTCATTAGGTAAGGCTGCACGAGACAGTGCATCGGCAACGAACATATACTTTCCCGGCTTGTACGTGACTCTCAGATTGTAGGTAAGAAGTCTTAACATAAAGCGTTGTAGCCTGGCAGGGATTTTATATAACGATTTGTCAAAAAGGGGGACCAATGGCTAATGATCTGTCTCTACAATAGTACTTTTGCCATAGATAAAGGAATGAAATTTAGTGCAACCAAAAAGAATAGCAAAAAGCTCCTTTTCTATTTGAGCATAGTTTTGCTGGGCTGACGTAAGAGTGGCAGATGCATAAGCTATTGGTTGGGACCCGTGGGAAATAACAGCACCGACAGCACCTTTAGACGCATCGACCGACAGTGTTAAAGGTTTATTTGTATCATAATACGTAAGCACGGGTGTACTTGAAATTAAATGTTTTAACCGAATAAATTCCTTCTCGTGCTCATCTGACCAATGCCATTGTACGTCTTTTTTCAAAAGCACTCTTAAATTTGCATTTTCAACAGACAAATCTTTAATGGGTAATATTAATAAACCCGAGCAATTGCTTTTGCTAGCTAGAATTGTCAAATCTGAAGCAATTGCTTAGTTTCATAATTATAAAAAAATGTATAGCAATTGTTTTTGCTTTCTCTATCTTCGAAAAGTAATGCCACCGCTCATTTGCTTCAATCGGTAATTATAAAACACAAAAAATATAGCAATTACTAGAAAATTTGAAGTCTGCTATTTAGGTGACTTAGAACATTTCCTACGGATATTAACGTGAAATATTTTTTTTCAGACTTATAAAATCATTCAATTTAATTAATTTAAAAGAAAATACATTCAATGTTTGGTATTCTTGATCTTTTGCGTCAAGATGAATGAAATAGGTTTTGTACATCATTCCACTCTTACCGGCAGTAGTTACAACAAATGTTCGTGAACAAAAATTATAGACCAAGAACTTTTGGTGACGATAAAAATGCTTAATAAACAATTATTGATCAATTTTATAACTATCATCCACAAAATAATGCATAAAAGTGAAATAAACGTGAAATAAAACAATAAATATAGCTTGGTAGAATGTTTTTGACAAGAGTATCTCTTGTATTCTATTAAAAAATAATCTATGAAATTGCCGATCTCCTTATGATTTTCGTTACATTATCTACATGAAGTGTTGAGAACCACAAACACCATGGCAAATGTAAAGCAATTGCTAAGTTCGAATTTTCGAACTAACTTAAGCAAGGTAGATTTTTATTAATACTAATATAAATCAATTGCTAAATGCTTTTACTTTGCTATGGAGTTTACTTCAAGCAATTGCTCTGTTTTATTAATACGACCCAATGAACCTAGATAGTTAACCATACCTAAAAAGCGTTGTAAATCTGAAACTGATTTTGGTCTGGGCATTGCGCATATGGCATTAATTTTAGATTTATCAACCCGAACACCATCCTTACTTAACAAGTGACCTATGAATGTGATTTCTTTTTGACAAAAGTTTTTTGATTTATTGAATTTTAGGCCAATGTCTTTTGCTCTTTGTAGAACTTGTTTAAGAACTTGATTATGCTTATCAATTGAATCAGCAAATATTAAAAAATCGTCAATATAAATTTCTATATCAGGAATACCTGCGAATTGTTTTTTCATCTCACTGTGAAAAATCTCAGGGGCGGCGGCGTTTATACCAAACGGCAATCTTAGAAATCTTCTCCTTCCAAAAGGCGTATTGAAGGTACATAATTTTGATGATTCTTCATCTAATTGAATTACCCAAAACCCGGAATTAGCGTCGAGAACCGTAAAAAATTTGTCGCCACTCAACCTTGATTTAATATCATCTAGACTTGGGAATGTGTGATGCGGTCGCAGGATCGCTTTATTGAGATTTCGCGGATCGAGACATAACCTAAGTTGACCACTTGATTTTTTTACTAGAACAATCGAACTTACCCACTCCGTAGGCTCAGATACTTTAGTAATAACTTTTAATTCCTCAAGACGTTTTAATTTAATTATAAGCTATTTTTCGGGGACTATCTACGACCGGAGGGACATCACATTTTAATTTTAAATGACACTTATCTTTAAGACAACCTAAACCACTGAAAACGTCTTTATAATTTGATAAAAAATCAGGAATAATATTAGGTCTGTTCCTTTACTTTGAATTTCTGTGATTTTCTGTGCATTTCTGCGCATTTTAGTCCAAACTTGTGTCAAAGTTCATATAAAAAAAAATGTTTGACACAAGTTTGGACTAAAAATCACAGAAACCCAAAGTAAAGGATCAGACCTATTATTTAATAATTTATGGTTTTGAACTGAATTTACACTTACATGATTATCAACAATATTTTTAATTAACTCCATTTCTATACAGGTTCGAAGGCCTAAAATTGTTCTGCAATTAAAATCAACTACAATAAATTTTACAGAATGAGCATTATTTTTGTAAAGACAATTCAACCAACAATGACCAATAGATTTGATTTTTTCACCAGTAAATGTAATTAAATAATCTGAATTAATTTTTATAAAACTGTCCGTTATTTCAAGTGAATTTAACTTTTCTTTTGACATAACGTTTCCTTCAGCACCGGTGTCAAGCTGGCATAGAAGATTACAGTTGTTGACTTGAAGTGTGACGTTCCATTGTGTGTCTAATCCGTTAAGCTTAACTGTTCCGATGAAAAACGATGACGCAACTGATTCACTATCACTGTCAAGGGTATCAGGAGGTATTTGTAGATTACGTACATTAACATTTTGTCTACACATTTTGGCAAAATGACCCGTACGATTGCATTGAAAACAAGTTACACCTATCGCAAGGCATTTGTACATGTGACGTTGGCCGCAATTTTTGCAAAAACTGTTGTTGTTGACGTATGATGTTGATGAAGCTGGCATCTGATTTTTTGATAGCGAAGACTGATGAGAACGACGATTATATTGGCTAGATGTGCCCTGATGTGCACTTGGCTGCTGATTTGACAAGCTTTGACGATGACTTTGAATAGAGTTGGATTTTTGAAGTGCACCAATGAAATTGCTGCTGGACGGCTGTTGTAACTGTTGAATATGTTCTTTGTTTAATTCGACGTTTCTTGATATTTCGATAGTTCGTTGAAGTGTAATTTTTTCTTCGTTTAATAATTTTTCTTTGAGGTGGCCCAAATTATTGCTTAGACCACAAATAAAAATATCACGTAGATCTTCACGAAGAACCCCAAATTCGCAAGACATGCTTAGATTTTTAAGAATAGTTACATATTCATCAATCGATTCTTCCGGACCTTGTCTTCTGGTGAAAAACATGTATCTTTCCATGACAATATTAACCTTAGGCAAAAAATAAGCCTCAAACAGGTCAATGATTTCTTTGTAAGAAATAGCATCCAGATCCTTGGTAAAGGAATACAAAATTTCCAAGCATTCTGGCCCCAAGTAATGAAGAAGTAAGGCCACCTTCTTCTTATCATCTTCGTTCTCCAGATTTTAGTCTCGTATGTAAATTTTAAAAAGATTAATCCATTTTTTCCACGTGACTGGCAAATTTGTATTTTTCAGATTAAGAGGCAAAAGCGATGGTAAGGGGGGTGAATTCGCTTGCACAGACTGTATTTTCCGTCAGTTTTCTTTGTGCATGGCATTTTTACTTTTAATTAAATTAATGATTGACTTATTAAATTACTACTAAAAACCACGTGTATACTTTCGACTAGACACACACCTGACACCATGTTGTGTGGTCTTTCACAATGAAATAATAATAAGTCTATTTTTTAAGTAAATCTTTATTGTATGATAGCTAACACAAGACTGAATAATAGCTTAAGATCTAAGTGCGCTTAGGCCTGTTTACATTATCTTTATGGAGTGATTAAAGTGGGTGTTTGTAAATAGTTACTTGAAAGCTCTACTTTATACAACACTCCCATTTCCAAAATACTTGCTATATTTGAATAATCGGAACGTTTTTAAGTCTCTATTTAAGTACTCTTACTAGTATCGAAAACCATTTTCAATCCGAAAAAGGATTTCAAAAAATTTGCATATAAAAGTAGTATCATCATTTTTCCACTTTCAAGAAACTCATGAAATGTGTTTTGTAGGCAAATTTTTCGAAATATGAGTTTGAATTGAAAATGGTTCTAAGAACCATTTAAAGGACTTAAATTCAAACTCAGAAACGATCCAATTATCCAAAAGGACCAAGTATTTTGGAAATGAGAGCTTGCTAAAAATTCGTAGAAATTTCTTGATATTGATAGATAGACCAAGCTCTCATTTCCAAAATGTTCTTAGAACCATTTTCAATTCAAACTCATATTTCGAAAAATTTGCATACAAAACACATTTCATGAGTTTCTTGAAGGTGGAAAAATGATGATACTACTTTTATATGCAAATTTTTGAAATCCTTTTTCGAATTTAAAATGGTTTTTGATACTAGTTAGAGTACTTAAATAGAGACTTAAAAGCAATCCAATCATTCAAATATAGCAAATAGTTTCGAAATGGGAGCTTGGTCTATCTATCAATATCAAGAAATTTCTACGAATTTTTAGAAATTTCTTGAAATTGATGGATAGACCAAGCTTTCATTTCCAAAATATGTGGTCCTTTTGGATGATTGGAACGTTTCTGAGTTTGAATTTAAGTCCTATAAATGGTTCCTAAAACCATTTTCATTTCAAACTTATATTTCGAAAAATTTGCATACAAGATTGGGATTCAGCAGCCCTAAAACATAAGCCAAGAAATTTAAAAAAAAAGCCACAATTAGATTTGTTACAGAATAGAATTTTATTAATACATTATTAGATCAATGAAAAACTTAACAATACAGTTTTTTTTTTTGTATTTCTGAGATCTTAGAAGTCTTTACATTCTCGTAAATAAAAACACATTTTCTCAGCAAAAACTTATTTAATTCTTGACATTCCACCATATAGTTTAAGGGACGATTCAATAAGTGGAACAGTTGATATAGCTATGTATACCTTTAGAGTTATGTCGGGTCGACCAATACTGGCATAGAAAACTTCACTGTTGGGCAAAAATCTCACAGTACGTCCTCCGTATTCGTGGATTTGTTTAATATCAGCTGGTCCACTAAAATGAAATAAAACATTGTTTAGTATCTAACGATATCTAGAACAAAAACAAGACAGACTAACCATGTCCTACGAAGGTCCTAGGTGATAACATCTCCCCCAGCCAATGCCGTCATAAGCAAACGATTGTGTAACGACCAGTCAGCACTCATTAGAGGAACTTTCGGTGACTCCAAGGACATTATGGCTTGTTGAGAGCGGACGTTGTACAAATGTATTATTCCCTTCTTTTCGGCCACCAGCACCTTGCCAGTTTCGTCTGGATGTCTGGATACCAGCCTAAGACAGGCAGAAGGTTTTATCAGTTTCAAAGCTGTGAGCTGAACTCCAAATCTTACACGAATGATCGTCACTAACGGAGGCAAGGAACTCTTCGTCATGCTCCCAGGCCACATCGTTGACGTAATTCGTGTGTCCTTTAAGAATGAATTTGTAAAAAGCCATACATTTGTTCGGAAAAGTTTACCACATGAGATGGATCAGTTTTAGTTCGCATTTTTAATAAAGTTTTAGAATTCTCTTGAATACTAATTTTAAGCTCGGAAAAGTTAAACCTTTTTTTTCACTTATTTGACGTTTGAAGATGTCAGTTTTCACTTTTTATGTTATGCTGTCATACAGCATAACAAAAAAAAAAAGGCAGCGCCACTTAAACAATTCTTCAAATGGAGTCAACTTTTTTGTATGGATACGCTATCCAGTTATATATATACCCCCATATTAATAAACGGTGGATAACAACGTGATAGCGTTTATACATCTGTTAACTAGTAATTCTTATTAACAAATGCGTAATAGTCTGTGACGTGTGTTAACGTACGGATAACTTTAACTAGCCAGATTCCACGTATAATGAACGGATAACTTCTTAACACATACACGCACGCGTATGATAGCACCGTTTACTACTACCAGTATACACTTCGTAAGGCAGTGCATGCATGTGACACATGTATTAGAAAATCACTATAATTTCATGAAGTGGTGAATTTGGTGAAGTGATAAATACTGGAAAGATATCATATCTTTTTTAATAAAAAAGTTATCAAGCGGACAAGTTGTCTATCCGTGTGCCAGTTAACACGTGTGTTAGGGAGGGGATACCAGTTTTGTATTAATACTGCTGATAGAGATCAGTATTTAACACACGTCACAGGCTATTACGCATTTGTTAATAAGAATGGCTAGTTAACAGATGTATAAACGCTAGCACGTTGTTATCCGCCGTTTATTAATATAGGGGCTATAGTATTACATATACATTTTTAGATTTCCGAATTTTCTTATCGTCTTATTGGCCAGCTAGAATACATACAGCCACATTGCCAAAATCAAACTTAAATCTTCTAAACTGTATTAATAACTAAATTTTTGTTTTATTTACATTTTATTCACGAGTCATTCATATTCACAATCATACTCGAATTAAGATAAAATGAAGAGAAATGTCAACACAAAAAACATCAACGTCAAAATCCAAAAAGTTGCTTGGAAGTTGCTTAACTGTCTGAACAGAAAGGATATGGAGCTGCAACTGGAATAGCTGTAAAAATGTTGAATACACACAAATTCAATTATATGAACATAACACGACGCATCTTGAAAATTTGGCCAGTTGAGATGTGCATATGTCCTTAACGCTCACACATATCGAAAACATTTCGGCAGCACCGCACAAGAAGTGCAATGTTCTTTTTGTGCATCAAAATGCTTTACTTCCTCATTGTGTGTCTCTCCATCCCGAAGCTTCTAAATTTTATCCACCATATTAATAAACGGCGGATAACAACGTGCTAGCGTTTATACATCTGTTAACTAGTAATTCTTATTCACAAATGCGTAATAGTCTGTGACGTGTGTTAACGTACGGATAACTTTTACTAGCCAGATTCCACGTATAATGAACGGATAACTTCTTAACACATACACGCACGCGTATGATAGCACCGTTTACTACTACTAGTATACACTTCGTAAGGCAGTGCATGTATGTGACACATGTATTAGAAAATCACCATAATTTGATGAAGTGGTGAATTTGGTGAAGTGATAAATACTGGAAAGATATCATATCTTTTTTAATAAGAAAAGTTATCAAGCGGACAAGTTGTCTATCCGTGTGCCAGTTAACACGTGTGTTAGGGAGCGGATACCAGTTTTTTATTAGTACTGCTGTATATCTTTTTAATTTTTAGCAATCAATGCTTTGAGGTGAATATATTTATTTTTTTTGGAAGTTTAAGCCAACCATAAAAAAAAAATATTTTATTCACCACACTTTTTTCGGATGCAAAACAATTGCCGCTCATTTGCTTTGCATGACATTCCATGACAGCAATGATTTTTCTACATCAAACTGTAGACCTTTGACGGTGTTCATACGAGCTTCACGTGAGGCGACTCATTTTGACGTCTCTCTTTTTTATCTCATTCCTATTTATTGGAAAGAAAGAGATGACGAGGTGAGGCAGAAATGTTCAAAAAATTTAAAAACTTCAGCCTCACATGGCCATCTCTTTCTTTCTAAGAGATGAGAGTGAGATACAAATTAGAGACGTCAAAATGAGTCGCCTCATGTGAAACTCGTATTAAAACCGTCAA
This sequence comes from Dasysyrphus tricinctus, assembly GCA_963921185.1. Classification (NCBI taxonomy): domain Eukaryota; kingdom Metazoa; phylum Arthropoda; class Insecta; order Diptera; family Syrphidae; genus Dasysyrphus; species Dasysyrphus tricinctus. Next base: position 111,277,719 of record OY992531.1, on the reverse strand, counting down.
TCGTGCAAGCACTTGATTTTGCATTTCACCATGGTATAAGAATAACAAGGTATGCTTGACAGTTCAGGCAACTGATTCGTGACGTAATTGCGAGTGAAAGATCTTAAATGTTTGTCATTCATGGCAAAGAAATTGAACAATAAATAGTTTATATCTTGAAGCAATACTTGCTATTAAAACTCAAAGTAAAACAATAGATTATTTATGTTTTGTTAAATTTCAAGTAATGCTATGCTTCCACCAAAGGTTTAACTCAGTTTAGATTAAAAAAATTTGTTTGGTGTTTCCACCGCACAAAAAGATTTAAGAAAGATTAAATCTGACAGCACCTTCAAAAATGGAAATGGTGTTTGAATTTTTCTAATGAAGTGTGAAAGAGACAGAATGTTTGATACGCGTCTAACAATGAAGATCTGAATCGAGTCTCGAATGAATCGTTCACCACCATGTAAAAATAGGTTAGTTTGATTTGTAAAACTATTTGTCCTAGGAAGATTTATCAAGATTAATTTCTAATCTCCAAGATTTACGAAATATATTTGTATGGTAAATCTTCAAGATTTAAAGAAGATTTGAGGTAAATCTTATTAAATCTCAGATTAGCGTTAGGTGGAAATGTAGCATAACACAATAAATAATCTATTTTTTAAAGCTATTGTGTTGGTGAGCACTCGCTATGACGTCACACAAAACAAAATATGGCGACACTTCACCTCATATACAACATACCTTGTATTTTTATTCCATGGCATTTCACCTCAATTATTTTTGACATGCGAGAGTATTTGCATAGTTTTTTTTGTGCATTTGAACTGTAAATTAGGCGTTAAGCATGGTACACATTACCAAACCTGAAAGTCACCCGCGTTGGATATCAAACCTGCGTGAAAAGTTTCGCGTACACACTTACCAGTTCTGTTGAAACTACCCTACCCTCAGAAAATTGTTTCTTTTTATTTCGGGGCTACCTCCACCACGCATCCAGTTTATTCTTTTTTTTCACATCACGGAACAAAACACGAATTTTTAAAGCGAAAATACACAAAATAAAACAAGCTAGTGTGTCTGATGTAAAAAAAAGAATAAACACGATTCTAGGTGGAGGTGTAGCCTCGAAATAAAAAGAAACAATTTTTCTGAGAGTAGGCAAATTTATTTATGCCTAACAGCCAACAACATGGGTAGCACCATTGTATATAAATCTAATAGCAGAGAATATCAAATAAAGAAGCCAATCCTCAGCTGTCAATTTGATTTGCCGGTGACGTGAAATAACGCCAAACGAAATAAAGCCGAAATTCAAAAATTTGGTCTTATTACGTTTTCAAAAACGAAATAAGACCAAATTTTAAATTTGGTTTTATTTCATTTATGAAACCGAAATAAGACCAATTTGGCTTTATTTCGTTTTAAACTTATTTCATATTTTCAAATATCTAATTCTGCCCAAACTGAAATTTTTTTCCTGACATGAGGAGGCTAATGAAAAGAAGATTTTTGTAGGATAAATTCAAAGTTTCCAGATAATTTAAATGCAAAAGAAACTTTGCATGCAACCAACCTCGCACCCACCCCAAATCCTATGTTGAGCCCAAGCAGGGGGGTTGCAGGGGGGCAGCATGCCCCCCCAAACATACCTCACTGTTTATTCGCGAACTTTTTGATTTCACAAACCTAATAAACCTCCTCCTTTATTTTGTTTTTGAAATCTTAAAATTCACGAATTAACAGTGAGGTACGTATGGGGGGGCATGCTGCCCCCCTGCAACCCCCCTGCTTGGGCTCGCTATAGGATTTGGAGTGGGTGCGAGGTTGGGTGACTGAAAAGTTTCTTTTGCATTTAAAAAACCTGTATTTAATGAAATAACGATTCTCAAGAAATATTTGGCCTTAATTCTATTTTCGCATTGCAATAAGGCCGAAAAACTGGTTGAGATAGATTTGGTTTTATTTCAATTATTTTTTTGGTGTTATTTCCATCGGGCATAAGAAATAAAACCAAATTGGCGTTATTTCGTTTTTGAGATGGAAATAAGGCCAAATTCAAAATTTGGCTATATTTCGTTTGGCGTTATTTCACGTCACCTGATTTGCCTACAAGCTTTAACGAACATTTGTGATTTGTCTCAAGTGTTACAGAACGTGGGCACTGTTGTCTTTTATATTCGGCCCAGTTACAGAATCCGACGAATGAGCTGCGGAGGGAGTCAGACTAAATTTTGACATTTGGCTCATAGTAAAAACGTCAAAATAGAGTCTGATTCTCTCAAAAGCATTCGTGGGATTCTGTAATCGGGGTGATTATGTTGATTAATATGTATTATTTTTTTAACAGAAAATAGTTCTCGTTGTTAATCACAGTACGCAGTTGAAGTGAAACGAAAATACTCATACAGAACATTATTTACTGACGAAAATTTGACTGTTTGTTTTATTTTGCGGTTGATTATTTTTTGAAAATATTAATTTAAGAAAATACCTTCGAATACGATAAGATTCAGTTTAAGCAAGCCAAGAACTCAGACCGCACTATTTTTTGGAACATTTAACGCCACAAAGGACAGCATGAAAACAAAAAAAAACAAACAAATTATTCACATCACACGAGAAAAAAATTGACATTAGATTTTGTACCTACTTTTTATTTTTTAATTTAAATTTTTACATAACTCTCAATATTTTCTTTCCGCAATCTTTTCTTTTATGATTATAATTAACAAATTATAGGCCTAAAAATGGAAAATAATTCTTTTTGGATGCGAAAAATATTTGCACGCAAATAGTACCTTGAAGTAATATATTTTTTTTTTCAGGTGTAATCCGACCATCAAAAATTTTAATTTTATTTTTATTCAACATACTTTTTTTCGTATGCAAATCAATTGCCAGTCCATTGTTTTGCATGACATTCCATGACAGCATTGTTTGTTTTTGGCATGAAAATGTAAACCAATCATGAAAAACAATTAATTTTACATTTCACCTCAAGTATTTTTGACATGCGAGAATATTTGCATCGATTTTTTTTCGCAAGGGAACTGTAAACTAGGCTTTAAATACATTGGATAAAAATAGCCACCGCTGTTACTGGTGCTGATTCAATCTGTTTCACGCTTTAAAATTTGTGAAAATTTGCAAGAATTTCACGTTAATAAACACACCTAATGTAACCCTATTCTTTTTTCACGCACACTTTTCTAATGTCGAATTCCTTTCAACAATTGGAGATCGATTTCTTTTTTGTGTTGAAAAGAATTTGTAAAAAAAATCAATTTTTTTATGTGATTGTGTGTGTTGGCCATTGACATACATTTTGAGGCAAAAAGTAAACAAATTAATGGGCATACAAATACTCAAAAGTGCATTCCGACTTACGCGTCATTTAATACGATTAAAAACAAATATATTTCCGGGAATAGTAGCAGAAATAGACAAAAATTATTGTGCGTCCGTTTAAGTTAAAAAAAAAAATCCAAAATCCATCAAAAAACACATCAAATGAGGAACACGTCGGCGAGCGCGCGCTTCATAACATCAATCGACTTTGGACACTTGAAATCGAAGTTCATTGATATTTTTATCACTTCTTATTAATTATGCACTGCCATTTGATGAATTAAAAACTTTTAAGAGATATATTTGTTTTTAATTTATTTAAACGAACGAGAAACACTTTTGAGTATTTGTAAAACACCGCAGAACAAAACTTTCAACTCCAGAGAAATGTCAAATCTTACTAGTGTGTGTGAAAGTCTGTGTAAATCTTGCTAAAAACGAAAGATTTGATTTGTTTAGAAAAATTGATCTTTTCTTCTAAACAAATCGATTTTTTTCTAAACAGATTCGATTTTTTTGTTGTAAGGAATTTAACATAAAAATATGATTCAGCCACGCACACTTTGATAAAATTTTGTGATTCAGCTGATTCTCAAGTTACTCTACAAACCAAAATGACAGCCGAGAACTCCCATCTTTATAATCTTCGATTTTTTTTTTAAGTAAAATTAACCTTACTTATCTCAAAAGAAAGCAGAAGTTGTAGCAATAAGCAAATTGTTTCTTTCGTTTCCGAACCTGTGTAAAGAACTAAAATAAAGTTACTAAATCTTTGTTGAGTGTATTTTTCCGGAACTATTTTGTGGTGAGTTTAAAGGATTTTAAAAGTTAAAATTTTTCCGATAAATATTTACTTGGTTTCAATCGTGAAAATCTCAAAACCATGTTTTTCTTCTGCTTATCAAGTCAGATTAAAATATATTATTATAAGGTTAAGTCAATTTTCACCAATGAAAATGATATGAACGTTATTTGTATTCAAATTCGTTTATAAAAATTAAATAATTACATATGTAGTTTAGGATTCCGTAAGCGCTCTTCTAAATCCTTTTGGTCTTTTTTCTTCAGTGCTTACTGGCAATACGCAGTGCACAGAAATTCGACGTTCGTACTTGCTTAAAATTTTAACAGTAGTAACTAGAGAATCCAGTGACGTAATTTGGTTGGATATTGTTAATAGGGGTATATGCATGCAACGATGGAAAACCGCTAAACTACCTTTAGGTAGGATGTAATAAACGTACGAAGTTGACAGGAATGTTGCACCATTGCATGAACAAAAAAAAAGAGAATCTGCGCTAAAATTTGTTTTTTGAAGATTACTTCAACAAATTTTTGGATCAATTTATCAATGTACTTCCTCAGCCAAAACACCTGTTCCTTTGATAACCAAATTGTTATTTGAGAACCAAATTGTTATTTGACGGTGACGCGCAAACAGTTCAAGTGAAATTGAAATTTTCTTACATACAAATCGACACCGTGATTTTTTTTAAAGATTTCATTTCATAGCTCAATTTGAAACCAAATACCAAATTTAAAACTTTCCCAAACTGCTTCAACGTTTTTGATGTTATTCCATTATAGACTGAGAAAAGTAGCACAAATCGTATGGGTAATCTTGAAAAAATGGAATTCATGTAATATTAAAATTGGTATCTAAGTAGAATGGCACCCTCTATATCTTTAGTATATTCAAAGCCTCGAGATCGCCGCATGGGCTTTTAATTTCGATGCATTTCAAGTATGTACCTTTTAGCGCTGAATATAATGAGACCAAAAACAAAAGTTGTAGGTAGTCCTTTTTATGTAATGATGACTTTTTTTTAAAGTAAAACGGGTAAAATATAACCGAAAACTCCTTGCAAAGAAAAGTATGTCAATGAAACTTGGAAGAAATGTTTCAATTCCTTAATATCTTTGATGGTGGAAAGATACTTACCGGATATCAAAATTACTATGTCGTCTGCATAGGCCACAATTTTAATGGCGTGATTCCTAAACCTTGTAAGAATTTTATTAACAACGAGGACCCAAGGGAGATGTGAAATTACCTCTCCTTGTGGTGTGCCTCTTGTTACTGTTTTCTCAACAATAGTATCTCGAAGTTACGAGTTTATGATTCTACCATTGAGCGTGGTACAAATGCAGATTCAACTCCAACCTCATCCAGGGCAGATTTAACGGCCTCCATTTGTACGTTGTTAAATGCTTTCTCGATGTCCAAAGATGCTGCCAGGGTGTGTTCTTTGTGCTCGAGACAATTTGTGAAACGACTTCATGCAACGCAGTCTCCACTGACTTACCCTTAAGGTAAGCGTGTTTATAGTTGCACAAATCGTTAGGATTAAGAAGGTCCCTTACATGCGGATCAATGATTCTCTCCAGTATCTTGAGGAGGAACGAAGAAACACTTTTCGGTTCCCACGTGCTTGCTGCCGGACGCACCCCCTCCACGCACCATTCAGCGCAGCGGGGTGCACAGTGGTTTGGTTTGTATGGCTTATACATATTTGCTGAAAATTTGTTTAAGAAAAAATAGTTAGAAAAAAAGTTATTGGAATTTTTCTAAAAGTTGAGAGTTTGGTTTATAATAAATAGGTAGTATAACAATACAATAATTTCAACTATTTGAATGGGATAGCCACAAAAATCTGAACTATTTTACGGATTTTGATGAAATTCGGCACACATGTTTGAATTAGTCTTTTATATGTACATATTTTATCAAATTTTGGTTTAATAAAACTGATAAGAAAAATGTTATTGTCATTTTTATAAAATTTGAGGGCTTTGATGTTGTTTTTTCTTTTGGAAAATCTGAACTTTTTATTTTGAATGAAATATTATTAACTATGTATGTATGTTATAAATATAAAAAACAAATACTTCAAAAATGCACAACGCCATCATCACTCAATACTGACTTATTTTGTTAAATCCTTTTATATTGTAGGTATGTATATAGTTTTAAGTAAGAGCTTAAGAGTGTTCCGAACTAAACAAAACCAGTCATTTGCTAACTTTTTTTTTTTGCATATATAAGACCGTTTTTTTCACTTTCATCAGTTACTTTGTTTTATAAAACTTTGCATTTTTACTAATTGGTCACTAGTAGGCGTATTATTTTATTAAAACAAAATTTTTCTAAAAGTAACTGATTTTAACTTCTAAATTTTCATAAATTTTCTATCAAAAAGTGCATTTTAAGAATTAAAAATTTAAATATCAAATGATACAAATATGATTACATAATTAATGAAAATCATGAAAAATATATTGAATTTATATCCACTGCAAAAAAAATTTTCAAAAAAGTACCGTTAGGTATGAAAAATTGACTGTCAAAAATGTTTTTTTTCAAAATTCACAAGCATTTTATTTTGCATTATTAAAATTTTTATTAGGACAAAATTAAAAATTTTCTCCAATAGTGGCATAATAAAAATATGGAATTTTATGTTATAAACCATTTTTTTGCAAAAAATGCTATAGTGTAGGCTACATTTGCTTTGAAAAATTTTTAGCCATTTTCCCGATTTCTTAGAGGCTTTTACCAAAATCAAGAGCACAAAATTAAATTTTTTTTCCAATGATGGCATAGAGAATAAGTTTATCTGTCCATAGACACCTTAGTCGTTTTGATCGGACAAGTACACGCTTCGCAATCTTATTCATGAAATCACCATTTCAGTCCGGAACACTCTTAAACATTCAAATAGGCATTGCTAATCCTTAAAATGCATACAAAATTAAGTAATACACAAAAACAACAAAACAGTAACTTGAAACAACTTAATTTTTCCCTCCCCTACTTTTCGCGTGAAATCAATAAAGCTGTAAGATTATCCCTAATCCTTTTGTTTATTTTTTATTAAGCTATATCATTTAATTTAAATTATCATAAAATAATAACATTTTGTCATATATTTTTTCCAAGAAAACCCGATTCAGTGAGACAAATATGAACAAAACTCCGAAGGTTGCAGGTTGATGCACTTGATTTTTTCTGTGCTCTGTAACTTGAAAGCAGAGCTGTAAAATCTCAATTTCAACAGTACCAGTACCAGTACTTGTACTTTTATTTCAGTATTCGGGTACCGGTACTTGAAAAAGGACAAGTACCAGTATTTTTCAAGTATTTGGGTGCAAGTACCAAGTATCGGGTACTTAAGTACCAAAGTACTTGAGAAATACTTTCAAGTACTCTCAAGTACTTTCAAGTACTTTCAAGTACTTTGGGTTACTGATCAGTTTTTTGATTGAAACTACTTAATTTAAGTCTTTTTTATAATTTTAAAGAAAGGAATGTTATTATTATCTGACGAATTCGGGAAAAGAAGAAATATTAGTCATATTGTCTCATTAGTCTTTATTAATCATTTTTGATTAATTTTTTTAGAGAAGATGAGCTAGCTTTTAACAAAATTAATTTTTGAAAATGTTGGTAGGTGAGTGCATGACGTCTCGGAGAATCGACCAAACCAGCGAAAGAGAACAGCCTTTCCACAGGCGCTGAAGAAGTCAGTGGCGTATTCAAATTAAGTGATAGTTATTTAAAGATGGAATATTTGTTATCATTCCATTAATACTTTGATCTTTGATGTGGGTGGAATATTCATATTCAATTTTCCTCGACAATGTCAAATTACTATTTGATGTGACATTTGAAAATGAAGTAGAATCTGAACAAAATTATATACATATATTTCAAGCATATGTTCATATATGAGCCAGTGAGATCCAACGTGGCCTAACCGCATTTTTCATTATTTTCAGTAGAGCAAAAATGAGGATTAGATTATTTTTTAACACTTGTTGTTTTAAAAGAATTATAAAATTTGTAGTTTTTAAATAAATTAACATAGTATTGATTTTGTTTTGCAATATGATAAAAAAATAAAAGGTTTTTGATTTTGTATTAATAATTCTTCATAATACCGTTATAACTGATCAGATAGGCCACTCTAGCACTCAAGCTTTGAATTTTCCTTTGTGGGTGGCCTCTAAATGCAAAAGTCCTATAAGTATGGCATGAAGCTATCAATTCAAAAAATTTAAATGCAGAAATATTTGTTTAAAACATACAGATTCAATTTTTGTAATAAACACAATTTCGATAAATTTGCAGTTAGGCCACTATGGCTCTCACTGCCTCATGTAAATGCAGGGTGAATGCATATCGGATAACCAAATTTGGAAATTTGTTTTTTAATTTTTGTTTTCGTGTGTTCATAAAGTGAAGGATAGGTTAGGTTAGGTTAGGTAGAAGGGCTGACAGTTGATCTCGTTACCGTCACACTTAGATCTATGTAGATCCGTTGTGATACCCTAGGAAATTGTTTTCCACTTTATGTAAAAACCTATGTGTTCTGTTAGCAGTCAAGCCATTTAGAGGCGTTGATGAAATTCAGAAGGCTAATAGCCGAAGTTCCAGAAAGTTCCTCTAGGTCGTCATAGAAATGATTTCCTAGGTGTTTCTTTCTTAAATGACAGAGTGCTGGGCAGTGGCAAAGGAAGTGTAAGGTATCCTCATGTGCTTCTTCGTCACTGCATCCTCTGCAAAGGTCATCAGTACTGAGCCTCATTTTCTTTTTATGGTATCTCAGTAGGTTGTGTCCGGTGATTATGCTGACAAGGGAACGGAGATGTTTCTTGTCCATTTGCATAATTTTGTCTGTTCTCTGCTTATTGAAATTTGGCCATAACTTTCTAGTTGTGGCGCATGTTTCAAGCAAATTCCATCTTTCATTGGTTTTTTCTAATATTTTGTTACCAATTTCCTGTTTGATGCTACAGGTTGGTACTTTAATATTTTGTTCGGCTTGACTTGAATCAAGCGACGAACCCGTTCTCGCCAGCTCATCAGCTCTCTCGTTTCCCTGTACATCACTGTGACCTGGAACCCAGCAGAGTCTAATGTTATGCTGCATGCCAAGAACCCTAAGCTCTTCGCGACAGCAAGTCACAAGCTTCGAATGTATCTCGGTGGCAGAAATTGCTTTTACTGCTGCTTGGCTATCAATAAAGAGGGTAATATCAGCTCGTGGTATCGACATCATTGATATTTGCGTAGCTGCTTTTGTCACTGCCAAGACCTCGGCTTGGAAGACACTGCAAAAGTCCGGAAGTCTGAAGGAGCTAGCTAGACCCAGAGTTTCCGAGAAAATTCCTGCACCAACTCCAGTGTCCATCTTCGAACCATCAGTGAAGACAGTTATCGTAGATGCATTACTGAAAGGTTGGTTGTTTTCCCACTCCTCTCTATTAGGAAAAGAGGTAGTGAAGGGTCTGTTGAAGTTTAAATGGGGTGTTGTGTAGTCTGTGCAAACATTATTTCCCACATATCTCTGCAGAATCTGAGTATGGCCTGATGTGCTTTGCTTCCAGCATTTAGTCTGGCTTAGGCGCAGGGCACTGTATGCTGCAGATTCTTGCACGAATAGATCTAGGGGTCTCAAGTTGAGTATAGCTTCCAGTCCCGCTGTGGGAGTGGTTTTCAACGCCCCCGTAATACCTACGCATGCTAATCTTTGAACTTTTGTCAAGGTTTTCAGGTTTGTTGCTTTCTCAGTCGCGTTCCACCAAACTAAATTACCGTAGGTAAGTATCGGTCTAACTATTGCCGTGTACATCCACCTGATAATTTTTGGATTGGGTCCCCAGGATTTACCAAAGATCCTGTTGCAGGAATAGAACGCAACCATAGCTTTCTTTGCTCTCTCTTTAGTGTTGAGACTCCAGTTCAGTTTCTTATCAAGGATCACACCCAAGTATTTGGCCTGATCCGAGATTTTGAGTGGAGTCCCTGCAATTGATGGTAATCTAAACATTGGTATTTTTCTTCTGTTAGTGAAGAGAACCAATTCATTTTTCAACGGATTGACCATTAGACCACAATTCTTTGCCCATGTGTTGACCTTTGACAGGGCATATTCTATTTGTTCACTAATAGTGGATGGGAATTTACCTGTTGCAAGTAGTACTAGGTCATCTGCATAAGCTACTACTTTGACTCCACTATATTTTATTTTTACAAGAATTTCGTTCATGACTAGTATCCAAAGAAGCGGAGAAAGCACCCCTCCCTGGGGTGTTCCTCTGGATGTGGATACTATTAAACGTGATTCTCCAAGTTCTGTATTAATATGCCTGTTTTTTAACATGCACATAGTCCAATTTATAATTGACTTTTCTATATTCAGCTCTACAAGGGCTCTCTTAACTGCATCATTTTCCACATTATTGAATGCTCCTTCAATATCTAGGAAGGCAGCAAGAGTGTATTCCTTGTCTTTGAGAGTTTTTTCAATTGTATTAACAACAGTGAAGTGCAGTTTCTACGCTTTTGCCTTTCGTATAGGCATGCTGCATTGGAGAAATCACCTCCGGGTTCAGTGAGCTGCGAATATAGATGTCCAACAGTCTCGAAAGTTTTAAGAGTAAACGACGTGAGACTGATTGGTCTATAGTCTTTAGCTTCCGTATGGCTGGGTTTACCAGCCTTCGGGATAAATACAACCTTGACTTCACGCCATGCTTGAGGTATATATCCCCATCTGAGGCTACTTGAGAATATGTTTTTCAGGTGTGAAGTAATCAGGTTTTCACTTTTTTGTAACATCATTGGAAAGATGCCATCTAGTCCCGGGGATTTGTAAGGGGAGAAAGAGTTTATTGCCCATTTAATCTTGTCTTCCGTTACAATGTCCGGCGGTGTTCTGTGCTCTGTATATATCTCAGTTCCCTGGTTATAGCTTGGGTTAGAGCTACACCCGGGAAAGTGAGCATTAACTAAGAGTTTTAGAGTTTCACTGCATGATTCAGTCCAGCGTCCACTTGGTTCTTTTAAGGAACCTAAGGTAGATGGCTCTTTGGAGAGAATTTTCCTTAGTCTAGCTGATTCATTGGTGCCTTCTATTTCATCGCAGAAGGTTCTCCACGAGCTGCGTTTCGCTCGCTGTGTTTCAGCTTTGAATTTTCTTTGACTGGATTTGTATATCTCCCAGTCGGTGTCTGATCTGGTGCGCTTGGCGACATTGAAAAGTCGCCTCGTTTCTTTCCTAATGTCGCCCAGTTCTATTGTCCACCAAGGTGGTTTTTTGTTGCCTTTTTTACCTGGTTTTAATGGACATCCTTTGACAAAAGCATTGCTGAGTATTTCTGTGAATTTCTCGGCAGCTTTGTCTAAGTTCTCAGGATTATCAATTGCATTGGTATTAAGCAATTTGATTTCATTCTGTACTTCCTCATTAAAAATATTTTATTTTTTTTTAAAGTGAAGGATACCAAGTAATAATTCAAATTTGAGGCATCTTCTAAATTTGGAACCATTTGCTAGATTACTTCGGTGTATACGTTTGTGTTGCCAGATATGAAGTAAACATTCCGGTATTTAACTTCCCATTGGAAGTTATTGCAATTGAGCTCCTTAGAATTGGAATCCATCATTTTTAGAGATATACATATGTATCTGCTTTTGTACGTGCGTTCGTACGTTCCTTCACTTTTTTTGTTCACCATAGCTCAATAACGAATAAAGATATCGACTTCGGATGAATTTAATTTTGTAGATTCTAGTGTTGGCACATGCAGAAAGGACTTCCAAACAAATTCAATAAGCAGTTTTTGACCATAGCAATTTAAAAAAAACGTCGTTAAATTTCATTAGTCTTGATTATCGGCTATCGACTTCGGGTTAATTTTATTCTACGCATTTTTAAGTGTTGAGGAATTGGTAAAAATATAAAAACAGATCAATTTAAAGTTTTTATTAATAAATTGTTTGATAAAAGTTTTTCGGCCCGAATATCTTGAGAACAAGCAATGATAATGGCTTCCGGGTAATTTTATTCCATAAACTAGTTTATAGTTAAGAAAAATTAAAATTTGTAAAAATATTCAATAAACAATTTTTTTTAAAGCGCAAACATTGTTGAATCGTTCTTCGTCTCAAATATTTTGAGACTAAAAAATAATATAGGCATTGGTATGATTTTATTCTACACACTTGTTCAAAATTGATAGTTTTTTTTCACGCTCATCAGATACTTTGGTTTAAAACTTTGTATTTTAACTAATGGGTTGCTTGTTGGCATATTATGGTACTAAAAAAACCATTTTGTAACAGTAACTGATTTTAGTTTCCAAATTTACATGAGTTTTCTGTCTTTTAAGAATTTAAAATTTCAATATCAAATTATTTAATTATGATTAGATTACATTATATAATTAATGAAAATCGTGAAAAATAAATTGAATTTATATCCACTAAAAAAATCTCAAAAAAATACCGTTAAGTTAAGATAAACTGTCAAAGATGCATTTTTTTTTTCAAAATTTACAACTATTTTTATTTTTTATTATTAAAATTTTTATTAGGTACAAAATTAAAAACTTTCTTCAATTGTGTCCTAATAAAAATATGGAATTTTATGTTATTTAACATTTTTTTGCAAAAAAATTACTATAGTGTAAGCTACATTTGCTTTGATAAACAGCCATTTTAGCCATTTTCTCGTTTTCTTAGAGGCTTTTTCCAAAAACTAAAGCACAAACTTAAATTTTTTTCAAATGATGTTCTAGAGAACAAGTTTCATCCATACACACCTAAATCGTTTTGATCAAGTACATGCTTCACATTCTTTTCATGAAATCATTATTTCAGTCCCAAACACTCTTAAACACCTGAAAGCGTTTTCGAAGATCGAGAATTGGTAATTATTTACATAAAAACAACATTGGACCCTAGCTTCCGGGGGCACCAATGGGAAGTAACCAGTGTGGGTCGCACCCACCCCCTTTTTTTAAATGAATAAATAGCACCGAACGCACTATATTCCTTTTGTAAGGTAGGTTTATGTGGAACAACATTGTCAGCACAGTCATGCTTGGTGGAAACAGAACAAGTTTTTAAAATCGATTGAAAACAATAGAATTAACAACATACATAGGTTGTTTACAGTTTAAATGATCAAATATCGATGGCTATCAACCTGTTTTGACAACATGCCCCATATTAATCTCCTTTTTCCACCTTGCATACATGGAATAAAAATTTGCAGTTAGGCCACTGCTATCAGCCTAGGAGAGTGTAAGAAACTTTCTTCTTCCAGCTTTAAGATCTTGGTTCCCTCCGAATACGAATGGCTGTTTTCTTCGTCCCGCAACGCCTCTATAGGTAAAGCCAAAATCTACAAATGGATTAATCATTCTAACAATAAGAGTCATGAACAACCTAACACTGTAAATAACCCATCCACCAGACACACTGGTCCAAATTGGAGTTTCAAAACTAACAAATTGGAGTTTCAAAACTAACATTTTCCCTAATTTTTCTCCTCTTATTCGTCCCAAAACATCAGTTAATCCTGTGTTTATAAGACAAAAATGCGTGTCTTTTAACCTTGAACCATCTTCTAATACTCCTGCTTCCTCTTACGCCTCCTCTAACCAACCATTACAAAAACGCGTGTCATTTAACCTTGAACCTTCTTCTAATACTTCTAATACTCCTGTTTCCTCTTACTCCTCCTCAAACAACCATTACCCAAACTTCATACACTCTCATACCTTATACCCTCTTGCTAGCACTACGGATCATCACGAACCTAATATCACTCCAAGGAAAACTCCTGATCCCCCTTCTCCAACTGATCCAATGCTTCCTCCTTCTGTGAAACTTACTTCAAAATTTCTGTACAATCTCCTGTGTCAAATGACCTAGATGGCCGTTATATGATGGCTCGTTTACGAGACAGTAAACTTTTTGACAACGTTCGGCTATATCTAGCGTATTTATTTGACAAACCAGACTCAGTTTGTATTGAAGGTAAAACTAAAACAAATCTAATAGTATCTATTCAAAAAGAAGGCTTTCCAACAGACCCTGCCTGCCTTCGTAAGATCTATATCCGTTACCATGAAGGCTTCAACATTTCTCCCGCTACAGTCACAAGAGACCTTGCAACGTATGCCTCTCACATTGGTTCTAAGCGCACTTCGTATCTTCAAAATACACGCAACACTTTTAAAAATTATTATAGACCCTAACTAGTCCCCTGTATTTTGTCTCTTTACTACCAGAACGTAAGGGGCCTTCCTACCAAAACGACGTCTGTTTATATTAAGTTTATATTAATTCTCAAAAACTTCCATATGATGTTTTTGGTTTAACCGAAACTAACCTTTGCCCCTCTATCCTCAACGAAGAACTATTTTCTTCCGAATTTGTCGTCTTTCGTGCTGATGGTCAAGGTAACCAAAATAATATCTCTGGCCGCGGTGTTCTTTTAGCAGTACACAATCGTTTTGACGCTTGCCTAATCAAAAAGTCTTGCGCATCTTCGTTTGAATTTATGTACGTGAAAACATCCCTGAAAAATTGGAATTTATACTTTGTTTGCCGCTATATTCGCCCTTCGCAGCCCACCCAAGCCTACCAACTTGCTGTTGATGAAATTGATTTCCTTGAAGTCGCAGATCCCTTAGATGATTTTATTATTGTTGGTGACTTCAACCTCCCACAACTGCGTTGGGCTCCGTCAGTTGATGAAGCCTCTTTTATACCTGTTAATGCCTCCTCTGAAAAGGAGCTCCTGCTTACCGATCGGGTTTTCGACTTAAGTCTTTTCCAGGTTAGTGGCATTACTAATAACTTAGGGAGGCAGCTTGACTTAATTTTTTCATCTGATGCCGATAATTTCCTTGTTTCCCTAAGCTGTCATTTACTCTCTACCCTCGACAGCTTCCATCCTCCGCTTTCCTTCACATTTTCCTTTGAATCTGATAAAGACTTAATATTGTTTGAAAATGCTTTCTTTTTCAATTTCCGCAACGCTGACTTCGTTTATCTTAATAATCTAATCAAAAATTATGATTTCTGTTCCTTCCTGAATAATAATAATTCAATCGATATCGCCTTGGAATTTTTCTACAAGTCTATCTTTAACTGTCTAGTACAGTCTGTCCCCTACGTACCCCGTAAAAATGTCTCCTCTTCCCCTCCTTGGTATAATAAAGAACTGCGTACCCTTCGTAATGTCAGAAACAAACTATGGAAAACTTTCCTGCAATCCAGGTCTGCTTTCGACTTCTCGAACTATCAGCAAGCTCAATGCCGCTTCTCCACTCTCTGCGAATTTCTCTACCTTGAATACGTTGACAGCATGCAAGACTGCCTGATCTCTGACCCTAGACGCTTCTATCAATTCATTAACGTCAAACGTAAGTCCGATGGCTTTCCCTCAGCTCTTAAATTCCTGGACACGACATCTGCCGACCCTAAAATTATCACAAACCTTTTTGCCTCCTTTTTCAGGCAGTCGTACAGTGATCACCCACAAGAACCTGACCACTTTTTAGCTACTTTAAAAGTACCTCATAGACCTCCTTTGCCACAGTTGAAATTACTGTTGATATCATCATCAAAAAGATAAGTTTGCTTAAGGATGACTTCTCTCCTGGTCCAAATGGTCTACCTGCCATATTCTTAAAAATATGTGCTAACTCCCTTTGTCAGCCACTTGCAGCATTATTCCGCCTTTCACTTTCTCAAGCCATATTCCCAAAGTTATGGAAGGATTCTTTTATTTTTCCCGTTCATAAATATTGCTAATTACCGTCCCATTGCCAAACTTTCTTCTATCCCTAAGCTTTTCGAAAGCATTGTGTACGACCCTCCACAACAGCATGGCTTTTTAAAAGGCCGATCTAAAACAACAAACCTTACGGAATTCGTTTCTAAGACTCTAAATGCATTAGAGAGAGGAAATGAAGTGGACGTTATCACCACAGATTTTAGTAAAGCTTTTGACAAAATATGTCATCAAATTATTTACCTTAAGCTTAGAGCCCTCGGTTTTCCACCCTTTTTCATCTCATGGCTCAGTTCATACCTAGTGAACCGCCAATATAGAGTTATATTTAGGTTTTCAATTTCCGATCCCATTTATGTTACTTCGGGTGTTCCTCAAGTGTTAACAATAAACGATGTCATCAATGTAATTAATGATTCAAATCTCTTCATATACGCTGATGATATGAAAATAATTAAGGTCATTTCTACTCCCACTGACTCTCTTTCACTTCAAAACGATCTTATTTCATTCCAAACCTGGTGCGACAAAAATTTTTTAGAACTTAATGTTGCTAAATGCCAGTTCATTACTTTCTCCCGAAAGCGATTATCCCTACCTTCCCGAACCTATTACTTTCATGATGTAGCTATTCCATCTGTTTGTTCTATATGAGACTTGGGAGTAATTTGCGACAGTCAGCTAAACTTTCGTGTCCATTTTGACCATATAATTAACAAGGCCAATTCTTCACTCGGCTTCATAAAACGTTGGTCTTAAGGAATTCTCGAACTATGTCACTAAGTCCCTCTACATAACTTTTTTTTAGACCCCTCCTTGAATACGCTAGTCAAGTTTGGTCGCCAAATCAGAACTCTCATTCCCAACGAACTGAAGCTGTGCAACGTAGGTTTCTTCGATTTGCCCTCCGTGGTCTTCCTTGGTCTGATAATCTCATCTTACCCCCTTATGAAGATCGATTAAAATTGATCAATTTGCCAACCTTAAAAAAACGTCGAGAATATGCTGACATACTTTTTCTGCACCAGCTCCTCGCTGGGACTATTGATTCTTCCTATCTTTTGGAAATGATTCTTGTTAATACTAACCACGTTCCACTTCTCTCTTCCGCCTTTCTCATCACCGCACAAGCTATGGTCGGTTTGAACCAATCTCAAGAATGTTGCGTCTAGCCAATAACTCACAGGACATCTTTGACTTCCATATCAGTTTTTCCTCACTCCGAACCTCTATTTATAACTCGCCCTAATTCAAAGCCCCTGTTGTCTTTCATTTATTTTTAGGGCCTACGGGCCCAGATCAATAATAAAAGAAATAAAAATAAAAAAAAAAACAAGCAAGAAAAAAAAAAAAAAAAAACGAAAAACCCACCATAGAATTAAGTTTAGATTTAAGTTTAGAATTAAGTAGACACTTAAGTGCACGCTTGTATTAAGCTAAATAAATATAGAAAAGAAAAAGAAACACTCAATAAATAAAGTGGAGGTTTGCACTTTATGTTAAATTTTTATGGATTACATAGTAACTTTGGAGGGGTAAACATTTTAATTTTTTGAAAGTTGCTTTTTTTCAAAATATTGCGTAACCAAGTGTTTTTTTTTGTAGTTTATATTCAATGTCTTCATATATCCCTAATCAAATACTGAAAACCATTAAAAAACTTTCTTAGTATTTGCGAAATTAACAAAAAAGAAATTAAAAAAAAACGCACGGTATGTTTTCTCATTACTTTTTTCAGATTTTTTTTATTTTTAAAATCTAAAAAAGATTTTTAAATTTGCTTGCGATATTTAACTAAAAATTGAAAATGAAATAATTGTATATACAAAAATAGCACTTAGTAGCGCAAAATTTTGAAAAAAATCAACTTAAAAAAAAAATTTATTTAATTCAAAAATGTATTTGATTTAAAAAACAAACAAAGGAATGGAATACTATAATCTATCAAAAAAGCTAAAGCAAATTATTGTATGTGCTTTTGTTGATTTTTAATAATTTTTGTTTCATTTAAAGTCAATTTTTCAGAAATTGCCCTCCTCTGCATTAGGGGGAGAAAATATAATCTTCCCGCTATACAATTTTATTCTTCTTCTATTGCCAAATTAGGAGACACAATATTTGTACATTGTAAATATGTATGTATGTACATGAGGGTGGTCCTTATATTGGGTTTTTTGAAATTCCAACTTGGATAGGCATCAAATGACTCTAAATGGAGAAAAAGAATTTTCTTAATTTTTTCAGATTTTTATTTCACCCGCCTGGTCTCCCTTTTTTCACTTCAAGGTACAAATAATGGAGTTAGGGTGATTCCTATAAATCGCGAAAAAAAATCAGAACTTATAAAAATCGTACCGGAGGGTGGGTTTATTTCCCCCCCGTTCAGGCGGGAGGGGTAATTTTCTAAAAATTTGACCCACAATAGAAAAAAAAAAATTATTAAAAAACAAGGGGACCACTTACAATGGCATGCTATAGCTTTTTTTAAAGCCATAAATCCGGTCTCTAATATGTTTCTTAATTCAAGTTTTAATTGAAAATAGATTCTGAAAAAAATAATTTTCAAACGTAAAAAACTATTATTTTTGTTTTTATTTTTATGTTTTGAAAATTATATTAGAGACTGGATTCATGGCTTTACAAAAATTATTTTTGACATCACAATTTGATTAAGCAATAGTTGAAGCAATAGAATCAGGATTTTTTTCATGAAATCAGTTTCTAAATATAAAATATTGAGCTCCAAAATTGATAAACGAAACTTCAGTGATTTTGAAGCAAAAAACGTTAATTCTCCAAAGACGATTATTTTTAGTTATGATTCTTTTGACTTTTTTTTTGTTATTTTTCCACACATAGTACATACTATGCATGGAACCGTTATGTATAGAATACAAACAATTTTAGTTGCTAATACCTATGAACCTTCCAATGCACCCAGTTGTCTCAAGACCCCCGAAAACTAAAAAAAATCCTTGAATTACGTTTTTTTTTATCGTACAGTATGAAAGGAATGTAAGGAAGTCCGACTTTGTGTTTTATAAATAATTTAAGTACAAACAACTTCGCGATCTTTTACTGATATTTTTTTTTTCGTAAGTTAAATTTTACAAAATGGTATTTAAATAAAAGCGTTGGTAGGTGTTTAGACAGTGAAGAATTAAAATCTGACAGAAGAAAAACAAATAATCAAGGAGATGGAAAATGTAACCATATCAAACACCGAATTATCAAACATTGCGTTGTCCTGCAATCGCAAGGAGGATTTTTGCATACAAATTTAAATTTTTGCATTTAAATTTAAACTATCCAAAAATAAATGAATCAATAGTTGCAAGCATATCAGAACATTAAAAGAAATATTTCTTATCAAGTTTAAATCAGAGGTGGACCAAAGCCAACCGAAACAAACATATGTTTTTCCAATAGAGGGCAAAGGAGATATTTTATTTAATTTTATTTTATTTAAATTAAATTAGTATTTATTTATATAATTTATTTATTATTTTTTTTATATTTTATTCAATTAAGCAAACAAATAAAATAAAGCTATAAATTTAATGTATTTTTTGACTATACCATAAGAACCCTTCAAGGATATATTTCAACGATTATATATTTCAACGATTTTTCCCGATACACCATCAAAAAAACTTGTTAAAAATATACATTTTCAACACCTTCTGTTGTTTATTTTTTCATATTTTAAGAAAAAGATTTAATAAATAAAATTTTTGTCAAAAACGTTTTCATTTAATTGGGCATGTCAGTGGGCGGAAATTTACCCTCATGATACCTTATGCTATCCTTGACCATGTCTGAAAATGTCTTCAAATCGATTGACTGATTCATATTTCATAGATCTAAAACCGCCCTTACATACAACCTGAACCTTTTTCCGCGGCCGTCGCACAGTGCGTCGATTGTATGGAGATAGTGGACAAAAATCAATTTTCCAAAACTAAGTTGACTTTGCAAACAAAATTTGTTGTGAATGTAATAAAAAGAATTTTTCTAAAATGTAACGAAATTTTCACGCCCCCTGCCACGCCCACTTTTGAATATGGTTTATATCTTAAGAATGGTTAGCACGATTCGAATAAAATTTAGAGAATTTGACTTTCTAGGTGGGTTCAAAAACAAAAAATAGTGTGGACCCTATCCGCCCACTGCCACGCCCACTTTTTTATATTGTTTACTTCTAATAAACCGCTTGTAAGATTTGAATAATATTTTGGAAATTTGAATTAGTTAGTGAGTTGAAAAAGACAAAATATTGTTAACACTATTCGCCCTCTGCCACGCCTCCTTTAAATGGTGAAAAAAACTTCACAAATACATGATTTTAAAATAATATTTTTTAATAATTTAAATTCTGACAACACAAATAAACAAGACCAAAAAATACACAAAATGAACAATTCTTTCTTAAAAATCAAAACTCGGAGTTCTATTTTCAAAATCTTCAATGGTAGAAATTAGCAGCTCTTCAGTATAGAGTTAGATTCTAAAAGCTCACAATTTCTACGTTTTTTGGTTTTCTGAGATAAATCAGAAAATGCTTTTAGCGGTCTTCCACGGCTAGTTCTTAGTTTTTCACAAGATATTGCATTTTCTAGAAAATTGAGAATGCTTTTTGGAAGAATAAAAGGAGTTTTTAACCAGACTCCGTGGCGTCTCGCAAAAAGTGCGCGGTTTCGTGTACACGCTTTCCACCTACGTTCCAATTTTTTGTCAAAAAGTCTCACTTTTTCCGCCAAATCACTCTTAGTTGTACTAGAACAATTTTTTATTTTCAATTCATTTAATACAAATTGAATAACATCTTCAATTTTAGAGTTTTTATCGAAAGAAATCCATTTTTCGAAAATTTTTTCATTTTTAATGGTTTGACCTTGTCCTACAAAAAGTCAAATATTTTGAAGGTTAGCAAGAAGTAAGTTAACATTTTCTTAGAGCACAATAACAACAGAACATAATGGCATAAAAGATTTTGCTGCCATTTGCTAACATTTTTTAAAAAGCTTAAGTTTATACAATTTATAAGCCTTAAAAAAGAGCATTTTTTGAAAAAATCACCAAAATTCACATAAACAAGAAAAAAATAAAACAAGAACTCATACCAGTACTCAATGTATCCATTTTCAATATTTAAATAAGAAAAATTATAAAAGCAAAATATTTTTCTCACACGAGCTAAACTTGTTCGCACAAAATTTCAACCTTTAATTATACTGCAGCTTAAATTACCTCAATTGCTTACGAAAGTCCCGCTAATCCACGAAGAAGAGAAAAACAAAAAACAAAACAAAAACAAATTTAAGTACTCCAAGATGTTCCAGAACAGGTTTAGAGCTTAAAACAAAGAAATTTCATTTTTATTTTTTTTTTATTTTTGTCCACTAGTCGACGCACTGTGCGTCGCACAGTGAGGCAAAAGGGGAAAATATACCAAAAATGTAATTTGTATTATGGAGTTGTTTCATTTATTTTTGTATAGATATATAATAGACCGAGAGCCCACAGCAGATTTTGGGTGTGAACGATAGCAAAAAAAGAAGTATAGGCGTCGAAAGCTCCATTAAAGACTATTAAAAAAATCAAAGTCTTGCAGTCCACAACTGGGGCCTTTGCGAGAAACAGTGCATCGAAAAAATAATATGAATGCAACTTCGAGGAAAATCGTGTTAGCCGAAATTGGTTTTCACCCCTCCCTAGATAAGCTCCGTGGATCCCATATCACGGAATTTTAGATCATTTGAGTGTTTAGTTCGACCTGCCAGACTGTTTAAAAAAACCGTTTTTCACTTAGAATTTTGAATTTTTTAAACGGTCCGGTAGAGAGAACTATACACTCAAATGGTCTCAGATTCCATGATATGTGATCCGAGGAGCTTCTCAAGGGATAAGTGAAAACCAATTTTGGCTAACACGATTATCCTCGAAGTTGCATTCATATTTTTTTTTCGATGCACTGTTACTCGGAAAGGCCCCAGTTGTGGACTGCAAGACTTTGATTTTTTTAATAGTCTTTAATGGAGCTTTCGACGCCTATACTTCTTTTTTTGCTATCGTTCACACCCAAAATCTGCTGTGGGCTCTTAGTCTATAACTGTTCTATATTTGCCTAAAATTTGGGAAATTTTTGTCAAGGAATATGCGAGATACAGTGCTCTAAATTTAAGGTTTCCTTAAGTTTTGAAATGCATGAAATGCCTTTTCTTGCAATTACTTTTTTGGCATGAAAAGTAGCACTTTTATAACTGCTTGTTAAACCTTAATTTCTTTAGTAACATTTTAACTAAGCTTCAAAAAAAAACAACAAAAAAACGTCTTTTAGCTGGGTTAGGACTCAGTGCATTAGAACTAATATTTCAATCTTCTTTCCCCTGAGCTACAGTTTAAGCTCCATTAAGCTCCATCTTGTGGTTACACTTTTTAAAAAGTACAGTAGTCAGCTAAATATTTTTGAAAGAATTGTATCCGCCTGGATACAACCTTGAACGCAGTGTACAAATATGTTTCGTTGAATCAGATTTTGAAAAACAAGGTTTTGACTTTGGTTATGGTACCAAATGCAACCAGGGCCTTATATTTGGAAGAAATATAAGTCTTCCTTTTTCTTCTCTTTCTTTCAACCGCCTATTTGCAATATTTTGAATGCGAAGATCTAAAAACTCTTAACCTACAACTTTTTAAGCCGCTTGAATTTTGAAAACAAGCATAATTTATGGCCTGTTTCTAATAATGTGCACGATCGACTTTTGTGCATTTGGACAATTTATGGGTTTAGTGAAAAATAGTTTTATCGTTTAGTTGGTACACCACTTAGTCAGTACAACAAAAAAAATGGTGAGGTTTACTCTGCAGAAACACAGGAGATACTGAAGGAAGAAAAGTGGCTTTGGAATCGTTTCTAATTACGTGCACCCCACTTTGGGATATTAGTAAAAAAAGATTTAACGTCAAAAGAAACTAAAACATTCTCTCGTAATAAAAGAAATTCGACAGAATTTTTAACAGTGTAGTTTGAGATCTAAAATAAAATAGTTCCTGAAGTTTAATATCAAATATCTTAAGTAGAGTAATATCGAAACAACTCCAAAATATGACAGAACTTTGGTATTTAATGATAACTAACTAAAATTTGGTAAGTTGACTGGTCAAGTTTCCATACATTTTTAATGTATCGAGAACGAAAAGATCGATTTTTGTTGAAACTCGACACCTAAGAGTATCTTAGTACTCTCTAATATATTTTTGGAAAAAAATTTACATTTATTAAAAAAATAACGGTACCTTCCAAACAAAAGTTAAAAAACCGCAAAGGAAAATATTTTTCTCTCAGAAACTACTCCTACTATTTTGATTTAACTTTTTCCATATACTAAAATTAGTACGATCTACACAGTGAAACCTCCCTTAGGCGGACAGCGACGGTCGCTACAATTTTGTCCGTCTAAGGGAGTTGTCCGTCCAAGAGAAGAGTCAAAAAATATTTTTTTTTATTAAGAAAATATTTGTAGCTCCAAAAACTAGCAAAAATTAAATCGTATTAACTGTCCCTAAAATATTCAACAGAATAAACAATGATAGATAAAAAAGTACAGAAAACCACTTTATTTAAAAAAAAAAATGTTAATTTGGATAAAGAATTTAAAAAATGGTGCCATACAATTCATCAACAAACGAGAAATAAATGAACAAGAAGATACAATAGACCACAGCTGCAGAAAAAAATGCCATTGTTTGTTAGAAATTTCATATTTTAAAAAAAATTGTCCGCCTAAGAGAGTTAAATTTAACAAATTATGGTTAATATTCTTGTCCGCGTCCGATCAAGGGAGTGTCCGCTTAAAGGAACATCAAATGTATGGAATTTAAATCCAAGATCCACGGTCGCGAGAATTTAAACGAGTGAACCGATTTTTTTCTCAAATTTGAAATATTATTAAACAATCTTTTAAAGAAATTGTGTTCCAAATTTGAAGAAACTCGGTTTCCCCCTTTTGGCTCTAGCTCGAAGTAAAGTGCAAAATATAAAATCGAGTAATCGTGTATGTACATTAGGGTGTCCTTTGTTTCCCAAAATCGTTTTTAAATAGCCGACACCCTATAAATAAAAAGTTTATGCCCTAAAAAAAAAATTGTCCAAAAAAAATTTTGTCCGAGGTCATTTACACGTGGCTTTAAACCCATCTTTTCCCATACAAATTTGTATCGGATTTTCGCTCTTTTCACGTTTTATTTTTTTTTTCTCTCGAATTACTGCAGCTATTCTAAATTTTTGTGTTGATTTTTATTCTTTAATCATCCCTTTAAATGATCTCACCCAACATTTTTTTTTCTTCCGCCGATTTGGGCCCATCCGGGATGACCTCGTTTTTAACACAGGCACAACATGCATACATACATACATATACATATGGCAAGTAATGCATTCGTAAAAAAATCTTTAAACTTGGTACATAGTGGTTTTTGGTAAAAAAAACGGTATTTTTCAGCAATTTTACTTCGTTATTAATGTCCAAAACGTCTCCATTACTTTTTTATGAAAAAATCAAGAACTAATTTTTAGTAAAGGCTTTCTTTAAGTGAAAAAACCATTTTTCAAAAAATGGTTTAATAATGGTATTTCCCAAAGAACCGTTTTTTTATTTTCGATTTTCTTGAAAACGCAATGACTTTTTTAATATTTTTTTATACACAAGCTTCTAAAAAATTCAAATTGTTTTGTTTACCTAAATTTACAAAAAAAAATATTTTTATATTAAAAAAAAAATCCAAATTTTGAAAACTTAAAATTTCGAAAACGAAGTGTTTGATTTTTTCTAACTTCGATACCAAAGGGTTCTTTGTAATCCTCTTTAGAATAATTCAGAAAAATATTTTACTTTTATGAAAAATAACTGTACATTCCATACAAATGTTAGAAAACCTTTGAGGAAAATCTTATTTTTCTCAAAAACGGCTTCTACTTTAAATATTTACACTTAGCAACTATTAATACATAGTACCTCCCATAGAACGATTTTTTATTTTGAATTTTCTAAATAAGTTGAAGTAATGATACGCAGCAATTTTTTTGTTTTTGAAAATTTGATATTTCAAAAACGGATTTACAATTCTATTTGAAATTTTATTTTTTACTAATAAGTGCTTTAGATTTGCTTACAAAAATTTTTCATTAAAAATGTTTTTAGATAGATTAATAGATGGATTGATTTGTATTTCCTCCCCTAAGGGCTAAGGGTTACAAAGCCCGCATCCTTAGTCTGCTTTCTCTCCTCCCATCTCTCTGGCCATATCTATTCTCACCTCCTCTAGCTTTCATCTACATCTTTCTATTACATGTAACCACGTCTCTTGTTGACCCTCACATATTCTCTCTTATCGTTTCCAGTACCATCTTTCTCTAAATATTTTAAGAATTTTTTTAATTTTTAAGAAACCGCTCCAACATGTGTATTTAAATTTGTTTCCATACATTCATATTTGATCAAAAATTCAGATGAAATAGTTGTTTTCCACCTTGTTTTTAAAACCCTAAGCCTGTTCACCATAAGATTAAATACGTGCGACCCAGTCGTGCCTCTATTTTTTCTTTCGTTAATATTGTAACGTAGTGTATTTTACATACAAAAATTTAATGGAGTTCAAAAAAATGTTGGTATATACATACTTATAATATATATATATATAATATATAACTTCAATGGAATTTGAATTTTTACTATTAAATAAAATATTTTTAAATATCCAAACTCTTTAAGTTCCAAATATTTAACTAGTGTCTTTTGTTTTCTCAGTGAAAATTGCTAAGTTAACTGACACTTATTGCGTTGTGACGGTTTTCTTACCTACGATATACCTACTGTCATTCCCAAAAGTATAATCTATATAATGACTGCTTTTGCTCTGTTGAGATTATAAAAAAAGTTGCGGTAGGTAGAATATCACGATCTAAATTTCTTTTGTTTCCCATGTTGAAATATGCATAATAAGACAAAACTAAGAGAAATTTAGATAACAGAAAAACAACAACAACAGAAAAAAAAACTCATGCTTAAAAAAAAAAAAATTATTCCGAATAATTTTGTGAGTGACTATAGGTTTTTTGTTCAAGTGGCAATCATAGCTTATGGTAATGAAGGACCAATCAACCAATGAATGTCAAATTTGAATCACTTAAGAAAATGGAAAAAATTCCTTGCGATTTGTTTCTTCTTGTAAAAGGTATCAGAGTACAATTCAAATTAAAAGTTTTGCGACCTTTAGTCCAAATGCGTTTCGCCCAGGTATCAGAGTACCTAAGTATAAATAAATCCGGTTTTACAAAAACCAAACTAGAATAAAATTATGCTCACTGTTTGTACAACATACATAATCGTTCTATTCCCAAAATAAAAGCATAACATATCACCTTATGACCATATTGTTATTTCTAAGGTACCGACATAACACATTTTCTCTACGAATATCGTCATCGTTTGAAATTCATTTTAATTAAAATAAAAAAATAGTATAAAGTAAATTCTACTCCATTTCTTAAAACTAAAAATAAAAATTCTGCTACAATTATCCATGAATTTGAAAAATACTTCCAGCTCACTTACACATTTCTTACCGAACGAGTAAAAGCAGCACCAATCTATTATCTTTCGAGTCTACAGTTCTACAGTGCAGAGAGATTTTATTTCTCGCTGTCGTCGTTGAGGTTGAACTTAACGAACCATCATCGTAGTCTGATGAGTGTGTATTTAATATAGTGTATAGACTTGTGCCATTAGATTATCTGTGCTAAATTCTTTTCGTCCCTTTCGTCACTTAAAAGTAAGTAAATTACAAGAAAAAAATTAATTTGGTATGCATTTGATTTTCAAAATTGAATTATTTTGTGCCAAGAATCGCGAACTTCTTTACTTTGCCTACCTACGTAAAACGAAAACGTCAAAAATTCTTTCGGAGAAAAATCGATTAGAAAATACAACGCAAATTCTTCCACTGCCGTTGACTACCATCTATGGATTGAAAAATACATTCATCGACCTCAGATGAGCAAAAACTCAAGTTAAACGTGCAATAATTTTTGAAAAATAAAAGTATTGATAAGAATTGCACTCAAATTCAGTCTTGGAATAATAATAAATTCTTCAGGAAGTCTAGAGTTTAAAACAAAATGTTGCGGTATCTCATCAGCTTCGTATTAAATATCTACATATATGGTTAAACTCGTGTACTATATATCTTGACAAAGATATTTTTCTGAGTCGCGATAGTACTGCGCAAGTTCATATGCTTGGGTGTAGACAGACTATCGTTTGTGGTTCGTAGAAAATATTGCTCATTAAATATTAGCGAGGTAGTGTGACGCATTGAGGAGTGTTCATCTAAGTCGGCGACGAGCGACGACTCCGTCCGCCATTTTACACATTCATGCAGTGAAAAACTAAAAATAAATTATGAAAACCAAAGGCAATGTCAAAATCAGAAGAAAAAAAATACCATCTGTCAAAAAGGCATAGAGAGCTATATGTCCCTGCGTTTTGTTGTTTTCTTTTAATTTGAGTTGTTCTTTACCTTGTAGCACAAGTACGTAATCAAGCCTAACTTTTATTGTAATTAATAAAAGTTGACATCATTTCCGCCTATCGAAGCGTTGATATCCAGTACCCACTCGGTGAATGAAACTGCTTTCCGTATTTTCACACTTTATTTCTTCCCGCATTCTTTATTTAATTTATTCCTCTCTTTCGTGTTGAAAATGTTTGCATTCAATAGGTAAGAGGAACAAATCAGGAAAATACGAATTATGCCAAACAATGGAAATTAAAATGTATTAATAATTTTATTTGTCATGTATCAATGGTCATATCTTGCCGCGTTTTTCTTCATTCCTTAGGGGATCTTACTTAGTCGTTTCAACTGTCTTCTTTTTTTATTGTGCCTACTTTTCTAATGAATCGGTAAAATAACATTCCTTTGGTTATGGGTTCCTTATACCTGTGCTCTATTGTGTCACCGCTCATTTTTGGTGCACAAAACAGTTACAAATATTATTTGTATGTATAAATGTTTGTACCTATATTCGTCTTTTTGTATGGATATTTGACTTTGCACTATACGAGTACCACGCTCCCTCTAAAATTTGTATCTTTGAAAACTCAGCAATGGTGAGGAAGCCACGCATACACTTCCACTTGGATGATATTTTATTAGTAGGAAAACAGAAACCATCGAGTCCGTATGGTCGGGAGACTAAAATACGAACATACAGATTTTATTTTTAACTTCAGCTTCATAAAAGTGTGAAAAGCACAAGAACAGAAGTAAGCGCAAAGATTGTTGTCTTTTAATTGCGATTTCTGTATTAGCGTAGGCTAAAAATACTAAATAAATGCTTGGGCATTCTTCTATAAAAAAAAATTGAAAATGTTTTATTTTATACGAATGCATTCCGGCTCTATTTAAGCATAATTGAAAATCTATCATTGATGTACTTTTACTACAGTATTAATTGTTGTTAAAATCGGAAATAATGACGTCGAACTTGAAATTTTGATCAAACACATGACATTACTAGGATGATGGAGATGAAAAAAGTGGATCCGGCAATCCTATCTGTTCGCATGTTATAGACCACTGAGTCGATTCTTTAAACCTGGCACATTCTGAAGATGGGTTTTTAATTATTTTATTGGGAACAAACTATAGTAGCTGGTATACAAACTTTGAAAACTGTTACGAAAATCTTTTTATTTGTATTGAATGATAACTTGAGTTTTTGTTGTGTCGGCGCGGCGGTCATCAGCTGTTTTTTAACAAGGGATTAAAACAACACAAAGCTA
Organism: Dasysyrphus tricinctus; assembly: GCA_963921185.1. Classification (NCBI taxonomy): domain Eukaryota; kingdom Metazoa; phylum Arthropoda; class Insecta; order Diptera; family Syrphidae; genus Dasysyrphus; species Dasysyrphus tricinctus. The sequence continues at coordinate 111,248,939 of OY992531.1, read as the reverse complement.
TCCGGATTACTGAGAAAAAACATCGGAACGCGGCCATCATTGAACGCAAATTCGATATTGCATGCTTATACAAACCTGATGTTTAAAGTCATAATAAAAGGAAGTTTAATCTTTTAATTTTATTGACCTCAAACTACAATCACAATAAGAAACTAAAAAGGATTTTCTTAGAAAAAATTAGTTTCTTGTTACTTTTGATTTTGTAGACTAGAAGATATCTAAGCATCTCGTTTTAAACTAAAAATTACACTTTTTTCTTCGCCCGATAGGTATTGAATTGAATCGATAAAAAAAGATGTGGCAGAATAGAGGGGTGGTCGCTATGATGATGAACTTAGACATTGAGGAACAATAATATGCAAAGAGTAAACTGTTACGAATGATTGCAATGTCAAAACTTAGTTTGCTTCTCATAGAAATTGAATTACATTTTTGATTATCATTATTCTATCTAATCAACCGATTTGGATCGAATTGTTAATAGACAAACTTTTAGAAAGTTTTAACAGTGTTTGGAACTAGTTTTGAAAAAAATGAAAACAATTGGAAATTAAGTATATAAATAGCCGTATTTTCAATTATGCAGAACTAAATAATTTAGACACTGTTTAGGGTGTATAAAGATTTTTAATTTTTTTTTTGGAATGAAATAGCAACGAATATGTGTAGAAAAAACTTGCAAAATATTTTGTATTTATGACAACGTTTCGAGGTGCCCCCACGCATTTCAATCTATGTACATATGTACATATATATAAAAACTAAAGTGTGTATGTTTATGTGTCTATCTTTCGCTATGATATGAATATTTTTGCAAATCTGACATAGTCTTAAAGATAAAGGCCAAATCTTGTGCATACGCGAGTTAAAAGTAGTTGGCGATTTACAACTAGTGTTGAAACTGATGATGATTGAAACTACTTATAAGTAAATACATAGTGCTGTGCAAAACATTTGCAACTTAAACTAGCAGATCTTTCTGTATGGAATACAATATTATTGACTTAAGCAGACATAAATTGAGAAAGACTTTAAAATAAGGGATATTTTATGTGCATATCCCAATTGAATTCGTGCGAAATCCAAACGAGCTTTTAATTTTTGTTTGGAAATAAATGGCTTTTCCATTATTTGGAAAAACGTAATCCGGGTAACTGTAGTTCAATTTTGGCTTCTTTAGAAGTTGCTGTTGGTTTTTTTTTCGGAAAAAATAAATAATTTTCCTGTCTTCTTTAGCTGTGGTTCTAGTGTGTATTCCTCCTCTATGATGAGACACCAACTTTCCACTCTTGATTATCCGGCAAATGGTCGATTGATGTATTGAATACTTTACTGAAATTTCTTTTTGGGATATTCCTTTTATGAAATCACTAAAAAACTCCTGATGTTATATCGGAAGACTACTTGTTTCCGGCCATTTCAATTAAAATTTGTTTTTTTAGGCTTTCAATCTATAAAAAGGTATTGTCTCGATCAAACACACGGCTAGTACTTATTCAACGGACCTCTACAGAAACAAATTAACCAATTTCAAAATGGATCAGATTAAAAGTTATCAAAATGAATCATGGCTGTCAGTTGCAAGTGTTTGCATTTCTTTTTTTTTTTGTTATGCAGTTGCATTTGTTGTAACTATCTGTAGATTTGTGTTTTGGGATTTTTTACAGTAAGGATGACACATATGTATAAAATGTAGACCAATGAAAATAATTTGGTTTTAACAACTTATATATGACGAATATGTGGTCTTTTTGCTAGGTGATAATAGTTGCAAGTTTTTTGCACAGCACAGTATGTACAAAATAAAATGTATGCTTAAAATAAAACTTTTCACTACTATTTTTGGTTTCATTCAAATCAATCGTTTGAACGCTCCAGTCACAAGATTGATGGATTCTTGGATTCTTGCTCCAGTCACAAGCTTAATGGATTCTCGGATTCTTGCGAGAAAAAAGACTGAAGATTTTGATCAAACTTGACATTAAGATGATAAGGAACATGAAATAAAATGCACGACTAGATCGCACGTACTTGCTCTTATGTTCAATTTGCTTGGAACCTAAGAACTTTTGAAATATAAAAGAAACTATCACCCCTGTTCTGATTTCCGCTAGGAATCAAATCCGTTTACGAAATTGATTTCCGTAAGGATTCAAAAATAATGTTCTGAATTTAGTACAAATTCACTTCCGCAATAGTCGATATTTAAACCAAATTTTTTTTTTCGAAATCCGTAAAAACAAAATTCGAAACGTGAAATATATTAAAAAAATCTGTATAAATAAATTTAATTTAAAAACAACATCCAAAATGTAAGTGGTATCGTGGTCCGTGGCTTTTTAGTTAAAATCTAGTAAGTGGTGTGTCTGCCCGTATTTGCAACAAAAAATAAGTTTTTTTTAAATTATTTAAATTCAAGAAAAGATAAAACTTCAAATCAATTCAAAATTTCAATCTATTTTTCAATCCACCCGAAACTCAAAACACACTCATTCCGCAAGTATTGAAAACGAAAGAATTTCATAACACCGAGAGTTTGAAAACAAAAAGATTTTTCAAATAATCGGTATTCAGAACAGGGGTGTATGTATATAAAATTAAGAAAAGCATTTAAGAGCTCAAAACCTGGTATGCCATTTGATTACTTAAAACAAAAAACGAATAAATGCACAAACAAAATTAAAATCGTTGGATATAAAATTTTGCTAACAAAAAAAAATCTGTTTGCCAATTTTGAGTATGTATTTATCAATATATATCATTAACCTATTTTCGAAATATTGAATTTAAAAAAAAAAAAATTAAAATATCCAAAATGTACTTTTTTTTTTAAATTTTGATATGCAATATTATTGTCATTTTTAAAGAGCTTTTTCATAAAAAATTTGATTGAAATCGGTTAAGCCGTTCATGAGAAACTAAAAAAAACATTATACGCCAGGTACCGTTCATAACAGTTTTTGTTAAACTTTTTTTGCCAACATGTTCATCATAGCTACGATAATACACTCATTTTTTTATCAAAGTCGTTGGAGCCGTTTTTGAGATAAATAAGCTTTTTCTTAACGGTTGTATTGGAAGTACTGTTATTTTTTGAGCTAAAAAAATTTCAATTTTCCCTCTGTTACAAAAAAACCTTACGGACCAATACAATATTTTTGATATTTAAATCGTTTGAGCCCTTAATGAGAAAGCCGAAAGTAAAATAAACCGTCATAACGCAGGTACCGTTAATAACGGATGTTCTTGTAATTTTGTTGACACAAAAGTTCATGTCTGCAGTATTTCAGATTTTTTTTATTAAAACCGTAAGAGCCGATTTTGAAATAAATAAGCTTTTCCATGAAGGTTTTATGGCAACTACCGTCATTTTAAGAGTTAAAAAAAAAAATCAATTTCCCCATTATGAAATTACCACAAAACTTTAAATTCAAAATTTGAAACCTGTACATTGCTTTGCAGTTTCTAAAAATGTCTTGTTATGTTTAAGACTACAACTATACTCTGTCCTGCAAAAATTGTCAGTACAGAACTTATGGATAAGCTTTTTTCAAAACAGTGGTGCCTGTATATATTATCACAACAAAATAAGAATTCTGCCACTGAGAAAGATACAGACCCACTGATTTACATAAAGGAATTGCTGTTGTAATTTTCTGAAAAATTTCATACGCTCCTACAAATCCTTCGTCTTTCAATGCCAAAGACATTCAGATCAAGATCGTATATTCGCTTTCGCTCCTACCTTGGTTGTGTGAAATGAAACAACAAAAATCACATTCCAACAGAGAACAGAATTGCCTTTGCCAATTGGAAACAATGCAATACAGCTTTTTCAATAGTTTCTTTTATCAAAGAACCTTCGACTTTAAAGCTTTTGAGAACAAAATTTACAAAGGTGAGAGCCAAAAGTGTTGTAGTTTTGATTGTACATTGGTAAAGGGTACACCCTTTTTATTTGTTCGTATTTCTGAATGAGTCATCAATGTTGGTATTTTAGAAGAAAAACGTTATTTGCACGAAGTTTTGAAATATTCAAAGAGCATTACGTGGTCATTATATTTATTAGAAAAGGTGTGGTGTGGTGAAAAAAGATAAATAGATTTTTCTTTAATATGTTTTAAAGCAGACGATTGCTACAATATGCACATTGTTCTTCGATTTGCGGCATTTTATAATTCAAAGTATGGAGACCCTATGTCGTTCTGTACTGACAATTTTTGTTGGACAGAGTATAGTTTTACAAAAGGTCTTTCAATAGTGACGCTTGAAATTTGTTAGGTTATAGCGCACATGCTGTTAAAGCAACATCTGTCTAATTTGTTGTAAATTGTTAATGGTGTATGGCGAATTACTATGGAAGGTTATAATTATTTTTATTGTAATCCTTTTAATTTATTTTTATAATTATTAACTTTTAGATATTCTTAATCTGTTGAATCTTTCTTAATGTTAAAATCCAAACAAAAACCGGGAGACGGCACTCATGCAATGCTTGTAATTCTTTATCTGAATGTATTAGCTATGTATGTAACTTTTTGTGTTCTTAAAAAATAAAGATTTATCTATCTATCTACTCGTATGTATCTATCTAGAAATATATGTAGTGTTGAACAACCGCATCATCATTTTAATTTTCAAAATTATGTATTTCTACGTTCGATAGACGTTCTTCGCGTTACGTGGTTTTCGCCATACAATTTATTGAACGATCCTTTATTTATATATGGGAATAAATGTGGTGCTTAGTACGAACATGATAGCTCCAAAAACCATTTTTCTTCTTCACGTCCTTAAGTTGAGGAGCCTAACCAGGTATACCGATTTTCTTCAAATTTGGAATATAACTTCTTTAAAAACTTTTTTTTTTAATATTCTAAATTTAAACACAATGGGGCAAATTTATAGATGTTGTTTAAGCTGTTGCTAGACAAAACTAGAGTTTACGTGACGAAGTTTCCATATGATACAGATTTCCTTAGCAAGACCTTAAAAAACATATATGAATATGCCCCAATCAGTCTACCCGTTTATACACACTTTGTAATGCTCAAAAATACTACATAAAAGATTTTGTCTTATTGTATAAAATGTTATGATTTCTTGTTTTAAATAAATAAATAAAATAAATAAATAAATACAAAATATCGATTTGTGATTGACCAAATTTGATAAATATCAATGTTTTTACAGCCTACCAATTTTTGCGTTTCAGAAGAGATGTCAAATTTTTTTAGGATGGTATGACAAAAGTTACTATTTTTTTTAAACTCCCAATCATCTGATTATTATTTTTTTTTTGCTACACGAAACCAATACGTGCCCTATATAAAGAAAGTAAACAAAAAACTTCCAATAAAAACGACAAAACTGACCATATACATATTTTGACCTCCAGCACTAGATCTTTATCAATTTTTTGTCATGATGAAAAAGCATGTTCATCTTGCTGATGTACCTGTCTGGATAGATTTTCTAATTCTGCTTTGGTGACGCAATAATGAGAGATTTTTGTTCTTAGATTGACGCAGAATCAATAAATGATAGGGGTAGACATTTTTGTTTGATAAGTTAGAAAGGCTAGAAATATCCTTTCCAAGTTTCTAGTTTTTACAGTGCTGATAACTTTGTTCTACCAGCAACTTAAACAAATATGTATACTGTTCCATGCCTAAAGACGGTTATTTGTCGATTTGGTTCGTTTCTGAATCAAGTAAGTGGGTGCTTGGCTACATAATTGATTTTCGTCTCCTCGACGTTAGAAAAGAATAAATGTCACCAAAAATTCGCCATTTCCAAAAATAATATTCCCGGTGTATAAAGTATACATGAATGTTGTGTATGTGAGTTAAAGAGGAAAGATTAAAAATGGATTGCACTGGCATGTACAGCGGCGGCGTTCTTTTTAATGAAAGAGGAAAGCGTTAAGTTAAACGACCATGTAGCCAGGCACTTATAATTAAACAAGGATATAAATGGTACATTCGAATAAAAGGATTTTACTCCTTTAGTCTTAAGTGAGAAAAAATAACAAAGAGCTCTAAAAATATGTATGACAAGTTCATGGTTTTAATTTTCCTTGAGAGATAGGTATAACATATCAGTTTTGTTTAATGTCCCAATTTTTGTTAAACTACAATAAGGCTTTTTGTATACACAGACCCTTTTATCGTTTATGTGTACATATTTATTGAATATTTAGTAAAAATAAATATTTCGCTCAACATGTGAATCGGTTCTTGCTCTCTAAATGTTGTAAAGGGCTTTGTCTAGACAATAACATTTTTTTTGATCTGCATTGTGAAGTCTTTGTGTAGAATAAATGTTACAGATTTTTTTTAAAATGGGCTTTTACTGTAGTCATCTCTACAAAGGACACTCCTTATGCGCCAAAATAGCCTTCGTTCAACGACGGGTACAGCGCATGGCTGCGCAAAATATTGCGTCAGTTTATGATCACAGACAAGAGCGATTGAAATTTTACTTGAAAAAATTATTCAATGAGTGTGAAAGTATGGTTTTTAGAAAAAAAGAAGCATTAAAATCAGTTTCTACAGGCAGTCTTCCTCTTCAGTATGCTCTTCGCTTTGTCTCTTTTCTCTCTTATGTCATTACACATTGGCAGTCGTCATTACGTCGAATCATAGAAATCCCAGCAATACAACAACATTGTTGATGATGAATCCAACAACTACAATAATGTCATTAACAACGCATTCCGTTTTTGCCCTTGTTGCGATGTGCACAACTACCTCGGTTCTCAAATGATTTTCGAGTGTTCTTAGTCAAGCACTTACGAAATCGAAAGCAGAAGATGATTAAATTAAATTAAAAAAAAAGATAATTAAAATAGCTATACAAAACCAAATATTTTTTTTACGGAAACTAGACCTAGGATAAGTGGGAATTTTGTATGTGTGTTTAATACTGTATCAAAAGCTTGTAGTCTTTTGCTTTTTTTTAAGTGATCAAAACTTCTTTTAATGCATAATATAGCGTGCAAATAAAGTAATACAAGTGTTTTTAAAAGAAAACTTAGCAAAAATATTTTTTGCGGTATTGTTGGTGCATGCCAGTGAACATTTGTGTGCTCCTCTGTAAATCTTTTTATTATAAAAGGTAATTACAAATTTTATTGATTTCTGTATAAAATGGAGGAAAATATTGGTTTCATATGTTTGTTAGGTGTGTGAATAGTTTAGGAAGACAATTATTGTGTATAGTATTGCACATTGTCTCATCATATATTGATTTTTCAATTCAATCTTACTGTCGAAGAATTTTTCTTCAATAAATACCGAACTATAAAGTGCACTGGCTCACAATATTATATTAATTTTTCTTAGCATAAGGATAGTTACAAATAACTTATAATTTTAATAATTTTAAATTGAATCAGCTGTGATACCTTCTAATGTATAACTATACTGAATTATATTACAAACTCGGTTTAAGAAATTTTATAATTCTTTTATATCATCAGGTCTGTTGCTAAGGATTTTTTGTTCAATATACTACATACAGTCAATCAAGCTCATATTCGTACAGTAGGTCTGAAATTATCTTAACACTCTATTTAACCAAAACAGTGGTATTTTCCAATTTAATTTGAATCACATATTATTCTTTTACATTTCCTAGATATAATCATTTTATTTAAAATCAGATATTGAATGTCTTACCAACAAAATGGGTTATTTGAAAATAGTGTTATCGAAAATCATATCAAATTCATATTCGTACATTGTTTTTTATACGCGAAATCAAGGTCAAGGAACCGTTAATCGAAATGTCAAATGCATATTTGTGGTTTAAGCAATTTCTTTTTTCTGTAGTGCATTAAGGATTATGAAAATAGAACTAAAAGATAACAAAATGGGAAGAAATCTGTGCGATACATCGTTCAGCCGCGAAAAATGGTTATCAAGTACCATAACGATGGTAAATGCCTAATACAAGGTTCAGACCTAGTTGGCAAACCATGATCTACTATCCAATCAGTTGTTAAAAGGCTTAAAATGGAAAATTAAATTGAAAATAAGTGGAGAAACACCACCCGCGAAATGTTCAACACTCTTGATAAACATGTCATCATGCGTAAAACAAAGAAAATCCCCGAACTAATGAACCAAAACTTACAGAAAAATTGTGTCAAGAACTTAACAAGCCGTTTCGCATCGAAACTCTGAGAAACTGCCTTCGAGAGCATATGGTTTTAATAGTGGAGTTGCCCGGAAAAAATCGTTCATAAGTGCTGTTAACAGAGTTAAACGCCTTAACTTTCCAAAAGAGCATCAGTCCACGGATTTTGACTTTTGGAAAAAAGAGAAAAAAGAAATCTATACAGGTGAATCAAAATTACTTTTTCCAAAAGTCAAAATCATTGGAATGATGCTCTTTTAAAGAGTTAAGGTGTTTAACTCTGTTAACAGCACTTAAGAACGATTTTCTCCCGGCAACTCCACTGTTAAAACCATATGCTCTCGTATGCAGTTTCTCAGCGTTTCTATGCGAAACGGCCTGTTAAGTTCATGACACAACTTTTCGACAAGTCTCGGCTCATTAGTTCGGGGAGTTTCTTTGTTTTACGCATGATAACATGTTTATCAAGAGTGTTGAATACTTCGCGGGTGGTGTTTCTCCACTTATTTCAAATTCGATTTTCAATTTTAAGCCTTTTAACAACTGATTGGATAGTAGATCATGGTTCGCCAACTAGGTCTGAACCTTGTCTTAGGCATTTACCATCGTTATGGTACTTGATAACCATTTTTCGCGGCTGAACGATGTATCGCACAGATTTCTTCCCATTTTGTTATCTTTTAGCTCTTTTTTTATAATCCTTAATGCACTACAGAAAAAAGAAATTGCTTAAACCACAAATATGCATTTGACATTTCGATTAACGGTTCCTTGACCTTGATTTCGCGTATAAAAAACAATGTACGAATATGAATTTGATATGATTTTCGATAACACTATTTTCAAATGACCCATTTTGTTGGTAAGACATTCAATATCTGATTTTAAATAAAATGATTATATCTAGGAAATGTAAAAGAATAATATGTGATTCAAATTTAATTGGAAAATACCAATGTTTTGGTTAAAAAAGAGTGTTAAGATAATTTCAGACCTACTGTACGAATATGAGCTTGATTGACTGTATATACTAAAATTTTTAACTACTGAAGTCCAGATGAAAAGTCATTAGTCTTGCGCACGACATAAAAGTTCTGTTCTTGTATGATTTATTGAGTGATTTTTTTTTTTATTTTACAACTAATAATTATTTATACTTAAGAATTTACACTTGATACTTAAAATCATTTACGGCAGTGTGGTTTGGGTTATTAATAAATAAACTGCCTTAGTTGTTGCTTGAGATTAAAGAATATTAGTATAAAATAATAATTTAAGTTCTTAAAATTAAATCGATAGTCAAATATAGTATAACGGTGATAAGGGAGGAGAAAATAAGTTGATCCATAAGCAAGTCTGTTTATACGTACTTATAGACTGAACGGCTTGGCTGGTTTTCTTTAAACATAGTCCATATTGTTTTCATTAAATATTTAACTTTACTCAAGCCTACGTGCCGCATAAATAAATAGAACCAACCCAATACAATTTCTTATTCATAATGCGCCATGATTCAAGTTCCTAAAATATCTATCATTTAATGTGAAATGATTAACAGGCATTTTTTCAATATGGTTAAAGGAAGGTTGGAATTATTTTTCATTCTCATTTGATAAATTTTGACAATTGATTTGAGCTGAAGTTATCGAAGACATATTGGGTATTGTAATATTGGATTTTGAAGCTTAAAGATTTGATGAGTTTATTTGTTGTTTTTTTCGAAACATTTTAATGACTAATCATATATGTATGTATGTATTTAATGGTACCATTTACAATATGTATTTATGAGCATTCCAACAGTACTAAAAAAAAGTACAAGCCGAAAATATGAGTACCTACATAGTGGAATCAAATCTTACGTTAGACACATACAAAACATGAGTAGGATAAAGAAAAACACAAAGTACCGTTGGTTTACTTATTTCTTTTGGTATAAATATTGGTTAAGTTGTTTGATATGATTTCCTTGTTGTCATATTGTTGTCCGAAATCCATACGTTTTCCATAATATTCGGGTGCGATAAGTAGGTACAGTTATAGACAATTATAAAAAAAACTTACATTTTCTTGGGATATTCAAATATGTATTTTAAAATCCTTTGTGCTGCGGTGTTCATGAACTTGCTTCAGCTAATTCCACCAACTGTTTGTAGGAGTTTGCGGTAATTTTGAATGTAGGAAACTTCAGTTCAACAGCACAACTCAGCTTTTGGAAAAGTAAAGTGTATTTAAACGGACATAGGTACCAACGTTCTAAAAAATATGTACGTATCAAATATGTAGTTAAAAGATGACAAAATTGTGCAGGGAAAAAAGTATCTTTCGAGGTAAATGCGACTAAAAGTTTTGTTTTTGTGAAAATATATGAAAAAACGACTACAGTGCAACAAATAATGGAATTGGGAAGAGAAATCTATGTAAAATAATATACTACAGAAAGAAAAAAAAACATCATAAGCAAAATGGTATGGGTATCGTCAAATTTTGACTTATGCCGGTCTTGTAGCAAGTGGGCGATATGTATGTATATTAGGGTGGTCCTTATATTGGGTTTTTTTGAAATTCCAACTTGGATAGGCATCAAATTACTCTAAATAGAGAAAACAAATTTTCCTAATTTTTTCAGATTTTTATTTCACCCCCCTGGTCTCCCTTTTTTCAATTCAAGGTGCAAACAATGGAGTTAGGGTTATTCTTATATCACGCGAACTGGATGGGGGAGCTATTTCCCCCTGTTCAGGCGGGAGGGGAAATTTTCTAAAAATTTGACCCAAAATAGAAAAAAAATTATTAAAAAACAACGGGACCACTTACAATGGCATGCTATAGCTTTTTTTAAAGCCATGAATCCAGTCTCTAATATGTTTTTAAAATCAAGTTTTTATTGTTAATAGTTTCTGAACAAAATAATTTTCAAACTCAAAAGTAAAAATAAAAATAATAATTTTTTTCGTTTGAAAATTATTTTTTTCAGAAACTATTAACAATAAAAACTTGATTTTAAAAACATATTAAAGACTGGATTCATGGCTTTAAAAAAAGCTATAGCATGCCATTGTAAGTGGTCCCGTTGTTTTTTAATAATTTTTTTTCTATTTTGGGTCAAATTTTTAGAAAATTTCCCCTCCCGCCTGAACAGGGGGAAATAGGCCCCCCATCCAGTACGATTTTTTTTTTCGTCTGAATCTAATCTATAAGTTCTGATTTTTTTTCGCGTAATATAAGAATAACCCTAACTCCATTGTTTGCACCTTGAAGTGAAAAAAGGGAGACCAGGGGGGTGAAATAAAAATTTGAAAAAATTAGGGAAATTGTTTTTCAATGTTTTGAATCGAATGAGGGCTATCCAAGACAATGTCCAATTTAAGGACCACCCTAATGTATATAGCTTACAATTGACTAAGGTTGAAAGATCGGACAAATTTTTATAAACAATAGTTTTGCTTGTTAAGTTTATTTGTTTACTAACCAGTTCAAAGAAAACTAAAAACATGTTTTTATTAAGAATCAATAAATAAAGTTTTGAATGAGTCCATTCATTTAACTTTTCCTCAATCATTTTTCGTCAAAGTAACCGTTATTGTGTTATCACATATAAACCAATTTTGAAGACTTTGACCCACTATGAAATGTGAAATAATGCCCACCTAAACTACCGTTATTAGAGTACAATCAACTCCTGGCTAGACTATGCTGGTGTATACATTTTTTGTAATTCGTTTGCTTTCTCATAAAATTTGTATTAATGAGAATATTTATTTTGAATAACTAAACCTACATACATATGTGTACATTAGGGTGCCCGTTATTTCCCAAAATCGTTTTTAAACAGCAGACACCCCATAACTCAAAAGTTGATGCCTTAAAAAAAAATTGGCCAACAAAAAAATTTTCGGAGGCCATTTACACGTGGCTCTAACCCAATACTTTTTCCATACAAATTTGTAGGGGATTTTCGTTCTTTTCTTGTTTTACTTTTTTTTTCTCTCGAATTACTGAAGCTATTCTTAATTTTGTTGTTGATTTTTGTTCTTTAATCATCCCTTTAAAAGATCTCATTCAAAAAATTTAATAACAAAAATTTTAAATTAAATATTAAGACAAATTAGATTGTTTTCTTGAGCGACGTGAAATCTAATGTTATAAAATGATTGAATCGAACACCTTAAATGATTTCACAAATTTTCTACTTTTAACACTATTCACAAATTGTACAACACAAAATATATAAAAAACGAGTTAAAAGGAGTACCTTGAATGCATTTCGGAATTTTGTCATTTCATCTTCAACATCACGACTAAGTTGAAAAGGGCAAAGTGTGTGCTCTGTTGTGATTTGTTGTAGGTGGTTTTAAACAAAACAAGAGAACAAGACCGATTCGATATTGCCGTTATCTAGGTTCATAGAGTTTCGGTCTTTTTGTATATAAAACTCGTATGCATCGAGCTTTCGGTTGTCAATCACTTCTTTCACAAGTTGCACATTATTTACATCGAGATCTAAATGATTATTGTTAAGTGCATGTGCAGCTAATGCCGATCTATAAGGTTGGTTGTTGCTAATGTAGGTTCTATGTTCTTTAAAGCACGATAAGACATTTCTTTTTGTTTAGCCGTAATAAACACTTTCACATTCACTACATTTTATTGCATAAATCCCGGATTTATTTAAATTGTCAGTTTAGCCGTAATAAACGCTTTCACATTCACTACATTTTACTGCATAAATCCCGGATTTATTTAAATTGTCAGTTTTTTCTTTTGTTGATCCCAATAAATTTGAAAGATTGTTTTGGCTTGTGTACACAATATCCATATCGTATTCCCGAAACTTTGAACTTCAAAAAAGCAAAACAAAAGGTAACATTAAATAAATAAATAAATTCAACATAAAAAGAATTAAATAAAAATAAAAATTTGATTTGGGGGGTGTCTGCTATTTAAAAACGATTTTGGGAAATACTGGACACCCTAATGTACATACATATAAAATCGTTGATCTTGTGAATCACATGGTTAGCAAACAGTTATAATCTCATATCTTATCGAAAATGAAAAATTATAAGGTATCGCCATGGCGACGATTAATATTATGTTCCCAAAAAAAATACACTAACAAAAATGTTCGAATATAAAGTTGCTCATATTTGAGCTGAAAATCGTTCTAACAAAAAAAAAAACATAGTTTTGTGTGATTGTGTGTAAAAAAATTTTGTTATTGCATTTTACTCTTATCTTTTAATTTGAAAGTATCCTATATTTTAAATCTAGTAATAAGTTACGCAACAAAATTGATACTGCACTATTAAGCTACCTGTTCATATCTGTTCTGTTAGTTCTATTGAACTCAGTAAATTATTTTCAATCAACTGCAAATTAAGTGTTTGTGATAGTGTAAGCTTAAACAGTAAACACATTTTGTTTGGAAATAATATTTGGAAATTAAGATTGACTAAAATCAATGTTCGTAAACATATAATCAATGATCTTGGATTAAATTTAATTAGATCTGTGTATAATTGTATTTTTATATTCATTCAAACAACTAACACATTAACATTTTATCTTTAGAACACATAATCAGCCCTTCCATAGAGTCTCTCGTATATAAGAATGAATTGTTACCATAAGCTCCGCACAGAGTAAGAAAATGGATCTGTTTTTATTCGGGAATCATCTGACTGACGTCAAAGTGTGAAAAACGAAGAAAAAATCATTTCTGTCAGTAAATTGTTGAGTCTATTTTCACTTCAGGCATCGAATTTCGTGGCGACACCCCGATTTACTTTTGTCATGTTCGCAACGATTTAGGATTAAAGAATCTGTGAATCCGACGAACATCAGTACCAAAAGTCCTGTAAACAAGAAGCTATTTTGGAACACGTCTTTAAACAAATGTGTAAAATCCTCCACTTTCTGGAGTGAAATATTGCAGATTTCAAAAATATTGCATTTTTATTATCCACAGATCTGATCCGATCCGAATCCGATCATGATAAATAAAACAAACTGGATCTAAGTGACAGGAGTGTTATGTACACGTCTATTTTTGCCTTATGCTTATTTTGCATGTGTATGTTGCCTATTTGCATGTGTATGCTGTCCATTTTTCTTTGCCAGAGTAAAAACTAATTTTTGAAATAGGTCCAGATAAACAGCAGGACCCCATACTGTTTTTGCAATTACTTGTTGAAAACTGATCCGGATTAGATCATGGGCATAATAAAACTACACTATTATCCTTGCCGTTTTTGCAACCCAAAAGGCGTTGAATTCCTTTGATAAGTTGTTTCATTCATTTATTGCTTACATTTTTATATTTTATATATTATTTTGAAAAACAAATTTTGTTATGTTTTTCAATTTCATTCCGATATATGTATGTACTAAGCTATTCGTATTAATTAGGGGCTAGTTACACTTTGCAAGACCTTCAGATTTCGTAGAAATATTTTTGCTACTACATAACGCAAGCTACGAAATCTTTCTTTCATTGATTGGCAATACGAATATTTGCAATGGAGACTGTTTGTTATAAGACTGTATTTACTTTAAAGTAGGCACTTATGTTTTACACTATTTTTTTGGCTAAATTTTGTTATAATATCGTCCCCTGATTGCAAGAACTGGGTAACTGCATTTTCTCATCTTAAAATACATCTGCAAAAATGGTTATATTATGTTTAGTTTATTAAAATTTGTATACAATTTAATTCCGGCATAGTGTGAATATTTTTGATACAGTAGGAAAGAAAAATGAAACATTTTCATCGTACAAAAGAAAGTTTCTACCTCACAGTTAAAAAAAAGCAAATTACCTACTTCTTGTAATCAGGTGACGATTTGCTGTAGAAGATTTCGTTACAATTCGTCATTTTGGGTAAAGTATTTTTTTTTTAATCGAAGGGAAAAAATTCCGAGAATGTCTTAGGAAACAGAAAGACCACATTTCAAGAGAAAACTAAAAAGGAACAAAAAAGGAATTACTGAAATATGTACCTTAATCCACATACCTGCCTACATTATGTACGATTTGAAATTATACTTAACTTGGAATGCTTTGTATTTATTTTGAATTTTGTTAAAATCCAAACTAGAGAATAATAAATATATGTGTATGCATGTATTTGTTTCTGAATTTGCAATGCACAGATATAAATTGTTGAAGAGTTAATGTTTGCCATTATGCTTGATTAAGTGCCCTTTCATAATATACATACATATGTACATATATAAATGGGAATGATCTTAAAAAAAAATTGTTGTTTCCCATAGGTACAAATTTACATATAAACATATAAACTAGTAGTTCGGACGAATGAGAATAATCGATAATGATAGTCTAGGAAAGGGGTCCTAGGTTTTATGTCGAACACCTTATTTGTGTTTTGTTTGTATTATATTATACATATTTTATTTATATTTGTATATTATATTTTTACTATGCCCTTGAGTTAATTTTCTGTTTCTTTTTTTTTTTTTCTTGCAGGGGTTATTACGAGCGGCGCACTTATCTCTGTACAGATAAATATATCTTTTGTTAAAATCTCGGAACTTCCCTTACTTTACATTTATATAGATAAATTTCCCAGTTTAAACAACAAAAAAAAAACACATCAAAATGTCAACAGTCGACAAAGAGGAATTGGTCCAAAAGGCTAAACTTGCTGAACAATCCGAAAGGTAAAAATTTGGTTCATATTCTCATATATGAATTATTTTAATATACAACTATTTTTCGTTTAAACAAAGGTATGATGACATGGCACAAGCTATGAAATCGGTCACAGAAACAGGTGTCGAACTTTCTAATGAAGAGCGAAACCTTCTTTCAGTTGCATACAAAAATGTTGTTGGTGCCCGCAGGTATAGTCTTATAAATTTACTTAATTCATTTGTTTGTTTACCAAACTAAACCTTTAGATCATCTTGGAGAGTAATTTCTTCAATTGAACAAAAAACGGAAGCATCTGCCAGAAAACAACAGCTCGCCCGAGAGTACAGAGAGCGTGTGGAAAAGGAACTTAGGGAAATTTGTTACGAAGTTTTGGTAAGTCAAAACTTAATAGAAATCCTTATATGTATACTAAAATAAATAAGCTAACAAAATAGAATATCCTTCATTGCTAGAGTTCTGATAATACCTTATTTAAGTTTAGGTTTTTGTTAAATTGAAAAAAACTGCATCTTTTATCGGTCTTACTCTTCAAATAAAAGAAATAACTATTCATAATTTTTGTCAAAAGTTGCCTTTGACGACTGGGGTCTATAATACATAATCACAGCTTTTGTTAGAAAACAGCGTTTCGGATATTTGGCTAAAAACTCAAACGCCTAAAATACGGCTTTCCTTTATTTCCCTTTAGTGATTGGGCGGATTTTGCTATATTTTTCGGATCAGTTTTGGGAAAATAAGTAAATAGATTTAGAACAAAAAGTAATGGTTCAATTAAAATATAAACCAAGAAAAGTATCATTTCCTCTAAAAATATTCAGTTTTGTGCATGGCGGTTCTTGGATGTTTTGTACAAAAATAATTTAATTTTACTTGCTTCTGGTTTATATTTCTGTGTCCAAAAGTTAAATTCATTACATTTTTTTAGAGTTTCTCAGAAAATAGATTCAAATCTTGGAATCTCATATCTCTATTTCTATTGTTTACAGTAAGAGTAACATATGTACATATTAGACTGATCCAAAAAAATGAAAATATCTTCGATTTTCAATGCCACTAGCTATTTAGTTAGAGTTTATTGAAATAATAATCCTGGCAAAATTTCAGCCGTTTAGGTCAATATTTAGAGGTCGCTCATCTCTACTTTGTGTTTTCCATACAAATCGTATGGGAACTTTTTTTTTGATTCCTTCTTTATTTTATAACTTTAGAAACGGTTATCATACAGAAATGATTAAGGTAGAATCTGAAAGAAAATTTCATGTTCTTTATAAAGGTCCCCACTTCTTATCTAATTAATGTACTCCTTCCAAAGTGATGAAAAAATCAGCTATAGTACAAGGTGTTTTGCAAAAGTAGCAACAAAAGGCAAGTGCGTGTAAGTTGAACTCAGACAAGAAAAAAATCATTTTAGAGTGGGGGTCTATTTCCCCCATTCTACCTTGGTCATTTCTGTATGATAACCGTTTCTAAAGTTATAAAATAAAGAAGGAATCAAAAAAAAGTTCCCATACAATTTGTACGGAAAACAGAAAGAAGCGATGAGCGACCTCTAAATATTGACCGAAAGGGCTTAAATTTTGCCAGGATTATTATTTCATTAAACTCTTACTAAAAAGCTAGTGGCATTGAAAATCGAAGACATTTTCATTTTTTTGAATCAGTCTAATACATATGTATATCTCTATCGATTAAACAAAGCGAAATGATAGCTTAGTGGTCTATGTATGAAATTCGAAGCACTTAAAAATCGAAAAAACGATGCTTGGGATCAATTGCAAAACGTTTACTTTTAAGAAAAAACGGGAATATGAAATTGTGAAAATATGATTAAATTTTCTGAGATTTTTCAGTGTTGGAATTAAGTATTGTGTAAAAAAAAAAACGAAAAACTGGTTTACAATTTTCCTTCAATTGCTCTACCCTATTAATAATAGTTGCATAGCAGCGAGTAAGCCCTAACATATCTGAATATTTGACCACGTATTCTTTAGCTCCAATCTCATTTCAAATGAAAACAAAATTATGGTTTAACTCTTGTTTTTATTTTGAACTACCACGTTAACTCTTTATATTTTTATTTTTGATTACAGGGTCTTTTAGATAAATATCTCATCCCCAAAGCAAGTAATCCAGAAAGTAAGGTATTTTACCTAAAAATGAAGGGAGATTATTACAGGTATTTAGCTGAAGTGGCTACAGGAGACGCGCGCAACAGTAAGTACATTTTATATAAATATTTTTAATTGTATGTATGTATACATTTACCTATACACATTTAAAAATATGTTTGAAAAGAGAATCTCTGAAGCATTAACAAATTTCCCAAAATATTAAAACAGCCGTGGTAGATGACTCCCAAACTGCTTACCAGGATGCATTTGAAATAAGCAAGGGTAAAATGCAACCAACACATCCAATCAGATTGGGTCTTGCACTCAATTTCTCAGTCTTCTATTATGAGATTCTAAATTCTCCAGACAAAGCTTGCCAATTGGCCAAACAGGTTATTATCCACCATGAATGAATACAAAAAAAAACACGATATAGGAGTAAGCTTAAAAATTTAGATTGATTGGAAAATTCGCTTTGCAAAGAAATTTTGTCGAAAATAGATCAAAATAAATACTGGAAATATTTGCTATATATAATTAAGTTAAAACTAACATATTTTTAAACACTATAAACTATTTATATTTATTTATTGTTTCTTTAATTTATTCTAATTTTTTGTTTTCACTTTTTAAACATATAACTGAAATCGTATAAAAACTTAAACATAATGGCACCATTACTCAAATAAACAATAACCAGCCGTGGTCGAAGATTCGCAAAAGGCATATCAGGAGGCGTTCGATATTGCTAAATCAAAAATGCAACCTACGCATCCAATCAGATTAGGTCTCGCACTCAACTTCTCGGTCTTCTATTATGAAATTATAAATTCACCAGCGAGGGCTTGTCACTTAGCTAAACAGGTTTATATATTCAAAACATCAATTTTCTCTTTCATATTAATTAAATTGCATTTTAAATAGTTTATATGTTCTGTGGCTCTTTTTTGCTTATTAATATATTACACGTTTTTTTTTTATTTTTATTATTATTTTTGTTTAATTAACAAACGTTTAGTAATGCGTTTTTTCCTTTTAACCTAATTGAACCTGCCAAATCATTATATTTTAACCAATTTCATTGCGAAATATTTTTGTTTAACACTTGGCATACAAATAAGTTTATTGAATTGTCGTAACCCGTTTAAGCTTGCAAGGCGCGATAAAAACCTAGTATTAACTTGTGAGTTGCTTTTTCCACAAATTCAGATGCTTGTTACGAGAACATATTCACAATAAAATAAGAGTCGACTATCGGTATAGTGGGTATAGATATTTTTCGACTTGATAGAATTTTATATACATCCTATCAAGAATATCTTATCGGGTTTTGTCTGACAAAAGAATAAATATATTTTCTAAGGAAAAAATTCTGATAGTAGTCAAGGTTCACTCCAACGGGTAGTGTTTTCCCAACCTTTAAGGACTCCGTGGAACCTTCTCATTAAATCGTTTGTTTGTTTGTATGAGCTAATATTGCAAAACTGCACAAAGGGCTTGGTCTCCGCCAAAATTATCTTATCAGTGAGCTATTTCCTTGTGAAGACACTGCACACTGGAGAATACTCCATGCATTTAAATATTTCGGTTTATAAGTTTTTTTTTCTTTGGTGTATATTTAAAACCAAGCTTAAATGAAGGTTAGTTTTTAAGATCAAAAAGGATGTTTCTGCTTTTTTTTTACCCTAGAATCTAAACATTGCTTACCCACGCACGTCGAAAAAGATTCTTAAATTTTTTGAATGCTCACCTTTTTTGGACTCGATATATCTGCATCTTAAAAAGATCCGTTGACTTCAGCCATTCATTGAAAAGAAATTTTTGCTTAACCAACAGAAAAGAAAACTTTTGTATAGACAATCTTAGCCCACTTTTTTCTTCTATTAACTTTTCGTTACACGAAGGTTGTTAAATAGAACTTACACCAACCGTTTGCGTTGTTACCATCAAAACCTACATATATTTTTTAAAAGCTGTTCTAACCTTACAAAGTAATACTTATTTCAATGTGAACTTTTCTTTTTCGGGGAGACTTTTTTAAATCCCCACACAAGGATAAAATCGGCCATGCCGTGGATGTCATATGAAGGTGCAGACTGGTTTCGTAAAACCAGATTTTCCACAAATTAAAGTTGTTCGGCTAGATTATATCGTTTAACTGAAATATCTTTTATTTATTTATTTCAAGGGACTCATTCAACACTTCCTAATTTTCTCGTTGCGAATTGTGCTTCAACAGCAATGACCGGTTTGAGTTTAATGTGCTTATAATTAATTAATTTTGTTGTGTGACTGTGTTGAAGTCTGAGTATAATCACTTTTCGTTTTGGCATATTCGAAAAAATTCGAGGAAAACAGCAACGCAATTAAGCACTTATTTTATTCTTTTAATAACATTTTCATCCAAGAAATTTTTGAATACTAAAATTTTAAAAAAATCTCCATGTATGTATCTATATTCGAGGAAACAACAGAAAGTGAAAAGCGAAAAAAAGTTAAATGTGGTCACTGTTTATTTCAATTCGATACCGCTATAGTCTTAAGCTAACAAACTGATAAAAAATATCATAGGGGAGTTTATCATCCGGTAAACTCCAGATCTGTCTAACAACAGCTTAAACGACAACATCTATGAATATACCCCATATTTTTAAAATCAAGAACTGTACATACAGTGGTGGCCATGGAATTAGAAACAAGAATTTTGTAACAATCTTAAATGGCATAACTTGTTGAGGTTGGTTAGTGGTTATTTTAATAGACCATGACATATAGTACACTTTTGAATATTTTATAAAAAATAAAAGCGTGACACTAACAGTAAAAAATTAATATTATTTATTTAACCCAAATCGCACCTGGCCATACAATACTAAACATAACTAATGGACATGTGTGCAAATGAATAAGGCTCCATGACATTTTCCAAGATGCCTTTATAAATATGTTGGTCCATTCGACCATTTATTCTTACTATTGGGCCAACTCCATGCCACGAGAACGCACCCCAAACCATTATGTTTCCTCCTCCATGCTTAACGGTCTTTAAAGTATATTTAGGATCCAATTCCTTCTTCTGAAGGCGTCTAACATACACTTTACCATCTGACCCGAACAAATTAAATTTGGATTCATCACTCCAAAGTATGTTTTTTTCCAGAATCCCATGGCTTTATTTGCGTGAAACTTAGCAAACATCAAACGCCTCTTCAAATTCTTTTTGGAAACATGTGGTTTTTTCCTGGCAATGCATCCACGTAGCCCATGTTCTAGAAGTCGACGCCTTGTGGCTCTTGACCCAATTGGGGCGAAACAACCTCTTTTATTTTTGCGGAAGTCAAAAAAGGATCGGCTTTGCTAATTCGGCCTGTCTTCTTTTGGCGTGGATTTTCGATCTTTTGGTTTTCTTTTTGGGTTTTCAAAGCTGCTAGTCCTTTTATAGACTTGAATTGCACCAAATACCATCTTTTTCGGCCAACTTAATCTTTTTGCTATTGAATCCATTGACTCGTTTTCGTTTTGATAGAACTGCACTATGAGCTTCCGGAGTTCTGGACTACAAGACTTATTTTTGTCCATTTTCGTCGCTGTATTTTTAATTAATTAATAAATATTAATATTATAAAAATAATAAAAAAAAAAACTGAAAACAATCAACTGACATTGATTTTTTGTCCAGCAAAAATGTCGACTATAAATGAATTTTCTAAAATAACGGTGTTTTATAAACTGTTCGCGTTCAGGGAAACTCATATTCAGAACAAACATGTCACCTGTCAAATACCAACGATCGATACAAGCCACGCACGCTGGTGCTTACAAAAAATAGTATGGTTGATAAAGTGCGTTTGGAATTGTTGTTTCTAATTATATGACCACCACTGAAGGTATATACATATAAGCGAATAATAATGCAATTAACTTTAAAAAGTAGTACAAATATACATGCAGTTTTATTAAACTATTATATTTTACTTTCAATGTTGAAAATGTGGTGCGTGATTCAAACCCAAAAACCTGTGCTTTAGTAAATGTTTGTGGTATTGCTTACAGAACAATGTGATGCGATAATGATAAACGGGTTAAACGGTACTTCAATAAATATTTGCAGTATTATTATTAGAAACAGTTTATGAAATGTTTTGTATGTATACTGCGTACATGCTGTTGTGCTAATGTGAAGAACAGACATTGATGATAAATAAATTATAGTTTAAAAAACTAAAAACACGCTTTTAGAGATAATCAAACTAAAAAGTAAAAAATAATTCTTAGCATGAGAATAAAATCACCGACGAGAAAATTAATGTCACTGTTCTAAAAGCGTGGAGTGCCTTGTATGACATTTTTAAACTAACTGTGCATTTCGGAATGAAACAATGAAAATTATGATGATTGATACCAAGCTCTAAATTTCGATATCGCCATTTTGAGCTTATTAGGAAAATGGGGAAAGAAAGGATAAAGGGAGGGCCTACTCAGTGCGAAATTTTCGCTTACCGAAAAAACAATTCGGAAAGCCCGGACTTGGAATTGAACCCAGATCTATTTGTTACGCGCCAAGAGCTCTACCAGTTAAGCTATTCGAGACACGTACCGGAATTATATTTCAGTCACCTATATAATTACCTGCTCGATATGCAGTTAGTTTAAATATGTCATACTAGGCACTCCACGCTTTTAGAACAGTGACATTAATTTTCTCGTCGGTGATTTTATTCTCATGCTAAGAATTATTTTTTACTTTTTAGTTTGATTATCTCTAAAAGCGTGTTTTTAGTTTTTAAAACTATAATTTATTTTTCATTTTTTAGTTCGATTTGTTATAAGGCAACAAAGGATCCGTTTGAAGCAGGTCAAAATCACGCCCAAAGATTCCGTTACATACATACATGTACATACAGCCGAAACTAATAAAAGCGTGTTAAAAACGTTTTATTTACCAATATACCATCGGTAATATGCTTGGTATTACCCTATACAAAATATTGTTAATAATGTGTTGTTTTTATAATCTTGGATGTAAATTATGGAGAAAGGTATGGGTAAGACACATTTTAGCCCAGAGAAATTTCTTTTTAAGATTTTAGAATTCATTCACCAATTTTTAAATACGAGTGTTTGTAATTAAAAAAAACTATTAAAATATATTAAGATTCTTAATCTTACTATTATAAATTATAAAGTTCAGCGAAGCTATTCTGAAAAGAAAGTTCAACTTTCTGCTTTTCAATGAGAAAAATTATATTTCAAACTATTCTAATTGATGTTCAATGCGCCTGTCTGGAACAGTTTTGCTTTTCACTCAAACCGTTAAAAAACATTCGCAAAAACTGTCAATTGTTGATCACTTTTAACTAATTATAACTGCTATTTTTGATGAATTGAAACCCCTCAAAATGATAATTCTTCTCCTGAATAGACAAAAAAATTCATCTGCACTTGAATTCACAATTGAATCCAAAAGTACTTACACACATTAGCTGCGTTTTATTATCTCTGGGTCTGGGTCGAGGTTATCTTTTAACATGTATTACAAAAACAACATGGGATCCAGGTTTCTATCGAGGTTAATTTCAATAACCCAGATAGAGGTTTTCACTCTGGCCGGCAGAGGGCTATTTACCATTGTGAATGGATGTCAGCGATTTGTCAGCAGAATAAGGAATAGAGAGGAAAAGAGACAAGTGCTTACATGAAAAACAAATAAACATAAGAAAAAAAGAGACTGATATACACCACTGCTTTTGCACTAACCCACATCGTTTTATTTTCACGAGGTGAACCATATGGGTTATGAGCGATAGTAAAACGCGGCTATTGTCACATCACGTAGTCATAACTCATAAGTGTGACTTGTTTTAGTTTTATTTTTGTAATTTAGTGTGATTCAGTGACCTAACAACAATCTTTCTAATAAAAATAAATTGAAATTAAAAAATAATAACTTAAGCGTTCAACTGAAAAACGGGGTAAGTGACATTTTTTAAATTTGTCATCAATGAGAAGGGTATATGAAAATTTCCTAGAGTCCCAATTCCTATTTTTTAAGAGAGATGCTTGTATGTGTGTTCGCACGTTCGTCCGTTTATATGTAAACACCACAAAGTGCAGAAGTTTTTCGAAAGAGTTTACTAAAGTACTAAAAATGTCACTTAACCCCTACAAAATGTTTGGAGCAAAACAAAAAAATATTTTTCTGGAAGGAGTTAAGTGCCCCTGTTTTGGTAAATTATTTAAAAAAAATAAGGCTTGAAGCTATTTTTTTTTAAATAAAGTTTTTAAATTTAAAAACACTGTTATGTATTTTATTTTTCGTCCTCATCAGAAAGTTTCAGTTACTAACGCAAACAAAGTTCTAATCAAAAAACCTTGAGCTCTTATAACTCAAAACTATACAAATTTCACTTACCCCCTTCTACATTTGAACGCTTCAACTGTAAATTGATGCAAAATAATATGTGTATATCCAAAGTAAAATCAAATTTTTGTAAATACTTCCCATCCGCTGTGATAAACTTTGAGTTCATCTATCACAAATACAGAAACTTTAGAATCAATGAAGTTGTACTTGACTGCTCTATTGGAAAATTATTTGTTTGATGTCTTTTATGTCCAACAGCTTAAATTTACTTTTGGCCTAAGCATTTGCTTTGGTTACTTTAATGTGTTCAAGGCAAATTGACTAGAAGGACATAAGGACATAATGTCTATTGAATTAATTTCACCTAAATTTGCGAACATAATATATGATATGTGATTTCCTTAACTTTATTTTTTTTAAATTTCTGGTTGCGGAATAAAAAAAGCTTCATTCATAAAAGTTAACAGTTTACGCAAATTCTTCCATGTTTCATACACATTTTTCAAGGCCAGTCAATTTTTGAATTAACAACCTAATTTAACTTATCCAATCTTCCTATTTCTTTATATAAAATTTTTGTTCAATGTTATTTACTAATAAAACACTTTTTAACTCCTTTTACATTCAACAACAAAAACTTCAAAACTAATATCAAGAAAAACAAAGGAAGCAAACAACAATAAAGTTAACCTTGCTGTGTAGTGATAAAGCACGATCAGCTGATATTTTGACAAAATGCAATTGACTTGATTTTATTGAATGTTTTTCTTGCCTTCAATTGCAGAAATTTTTACGACAATTTGGGCTTTCAAGTCTCTAGTGTTCAATTAACGTACCCAAAATGTTACCAGTATTGTCATACGTCAAACGAAACAGGTTGAAAAAAGTTAAAATATATTTTGAGAATGAATAATCAAATACAAATTTGATTGGAATTATTTTATTGTAAAAATATTCATACAATTTCAAAGTGTCCTTTGACTTTCGCTGAGCCTCCTTAACTTTCAGATTTATTTATTTTTTTCTTTTTTTTTTCAAGTTTGTGAGAATATTAAGGTCATATTCACATTATAGTACCGATATCGATAAAGTATCGATACAATAAAATATTTGTACACTATTGGCTTATTTTTTTAGGTTAATATGTTTCCTCAACTCGACTTCTAGAGGCAAGTTTTTGTCCATTTTAACTTAAACTTAAAAGAGTGAACTGATTTTCTTCAAAGGACCCCGCACATTTTTGATGAAAAAGTGAGTCCGGTTAAACTATCAGAAATAGTATGTGGTTGGTTATGTGTTAGTGACTAAAAGTGCCCATAGAACACAAATAAACACATAATTCCAGTGTTGCAGTCCCAAGCCCATAGATTTCCCCGTAAATATGGGGACGGGGAAGGAAGGAGGGGGAGTATTGAACTTCTTGAAGTCATGATTAATTTTTCCTATGATTTGTTCACAAAAGTAGATGTTTTTAGTGCATATGAGTATGGGGTATTGCTTTCCAGCCATCATCATGGGCCCTAATTATAACTAGCAAAGGACTCTGATTTTTTGAGCTTTTCTGCGATCATTTATTAAAATACGTATGTATGTAGATAAAGTAGTTGATATGTAGGCATGTTTATATTTTGGCGTCAAAATAGTAACTATTTCTTACATAATATTATATATTTTTGCATATAAGACAGCCCCAGGTCCGCATCCCAGAAGAGAAATCTGCCTTTTTAGTTTTACGTAAAAAAAGGAAAAGCTAGACACATAGGTAGTCAAATATAAGTTTGGCCAATCCAGAAAAATCACTATTTTTCAAAAAATTATCCGTTCTGCTCTAATGTCTATTAGCTGAATATTTCTGATATGAAAGTTCGCAGAAGACTTGTTGAAGATAACACAGGTTTACAAATATCAATTAACTTTTTGTCACGAAAAGAGTGAAGAATGTTTCCAGACATACTTTTGGGCGCTGAGCTCAAATACGCAATCCATTTTCTCTATCAGCTCGGATTTTTAAACTAGTTTTTTAATTTAATTTCTATTTACAATAAAAAAATAATTTATAACTATAAGATACATTAATAAATAATAAGATTTTGTTGGAACATAATGGGCTTAACGGTACACATTGCTTTAATTTAAAATACAAATAAGATTTATAATACATATACATACATATGTAAAAACTTAATATAAAAGTCGACTTGATTTTGTCGTCCTTGGGTTGTTCAGTAGCACAATGTTTATTTAGGGGGGTTTTTGAAGTACTTCTATTAAAATGTAAAAAAAATAATCGTTTTTTGCCATTTTTGAGCTTATATAAAAGTGAGAGCTAGTTTTGTTTTTTTTAATAAAGTTTTTAATGATTTTTCAAAGCACTAATCTATTTTTTTTTTTTTTTCAAAATTTGGTTAAAATCTTTTCAATATCCTTTTTACTCACAGAGATATCCTTAGTTAGATGTTAGCATTCACCGTTTTTTCACAATCTTTGAGGTTATGTAACCACCTTATAAAATTTTTTATCAACAAGATTTGTAACGATTTCTGAAAATACTAGTTCTGCTGTTCCAAAGTCAGCTTAAACTTTTCCAATATATTTTGTATTCTCTGAGAAATCCCTTTTTGCAATGTATGTGTTTAGCATATAAAACCTCATTTTAGCCTTGTTATTAAATTATGTAGGGGCATGTGAAGACTAACAACTAACTAAAGATTTCTCGAAGAACAGTATTGGAAAGATTAAACTAAATTTTGGAAGAAGATTAGTACTTTCACGAGCCGTTGTAATTTATTTTGAAAAAATATGCAGCTGCTTGGATATGTAGCCTCACAATTACGAAAAACGGCCTTTTTTAATTTTTTATTAACGAAAATATCTCAAAACTTAGAGCTGATAGCGGCAAACGGATGACGGATATTATTTTTAGAACGAGTCTTACCTGCCCGTGTAAACCTTTATAATCTGATTGGAAGGATAGCCAGAAGATTGTATTTTTTTATAAGGAACACACACTTTACATTTCGTTTAAAATTCGCTTACGTAATTGGACTGGGGTCGAAGGAGTTAAAAAAGTGAGAACGTTTCTCCACTTTTTGAATCCTTCACTCCAGTCCATGTTTCACATAAATTTCTTTCAAGGAATAGTTTCAACCAAAAATTGTTTTCAAACACAAAATTTTGAAATAATGAAAATAATTTAGTATTTTTTTTTTATTTTCTCACAAAATAGTAGAAGACAAAGCCATATAGTTTTCGGCATTCGATAAAAATTGGTAAGATCATACTAAAAAAGCAAAATCAGTATTTAATTACATACATACATCAAAATTTGAATTTTATTTTGAGTCTACAAAATTTGCCGAGACTATTAATTTGAAAAACTTTATTTAAAAATAAAATATTAAAATGGACTTTTGGCTTGAAAAAAAGCACAGAATAATATTGTAAATGTTTTCGTTGTTTTTTAATAACATTTTTTTTTTTCATTTCAAGTACTTTTTCGAAAATTGCCACTCCTGTCTAAGCGAGGAAAATATTTTCCCCTCCCTGGTTCTAGCTTTTTTGTTACAGTTTATGCGAACACCAATATTTGCTTATGAAATACCGCTACATCCAACTACAGGGGATGAAAATTTAAATCTGAAAAAAAAAAATAGGAAATTATTTGTTTTTATTCTTTATTTAGAGCCGATTAATGGCCAGCTTTTTTAACCACCACCCTAATATATTTTTGTACATAATACTTATTGGAATCGCGTTGCAGAACAACAAAACATCAGAGATTAAAAAATTGAAATTTATTATTAACTAGCAGTTACCCGCCCACTTCGCCGGGCCACCGCCACCGGTTAAATTAAGGATATTCGAGAATCGACTGTAATTAATTTTTTTTTTAATTAAATTTTTGAAATAAAATCTCAAACTTGACTGATTTGTTTTAAAAATTATTTTATTTTTTTTTTTTGTGTAAAATGAAGTTTTTTTTTACTAAATATTGGTTTCTTTTTTTTGTTGCATATCATTAAGAAAATTATCCTATAGTTTATTCCAATATATAATAGCCATCCCCTCAAAATTTCAATCAAATCTGTTCACCCATTTGAGCGTGATTGACGAACAAACAAACAAACTTTCACATTTATAATATTAGTAAGATTAATGAAATTGTAAATGAGATTAATTTTATCAATAGTGTCGTATGTAGTACAAACACAACTCCTTTTATGTTGCTTACCCACTTTTGTTGTAAGGTTATAAGTACAGCTCATGTGTCTTACAATAATTATTTTATTGAAAAAATACCTTCAAAACAAAATGCTAATTGTAAGACTACAACTAATAGTGTTTTTTCCAGCAAGGGATTGTATTAAAAAGCCGAATTTTATTTCAAAATAAGTATCTTGCCAAGTTGGTAAATATAATTACTTTTAAGAGATTATGCTTTGCAGCAAAGATTTTACTCCTTGTATCGTGTTTTTTTTTTTTTTTCTTACTAATTTTAAATTTCTACTGTTAAGTTTGTTATTCATTGTGTTATAACATGTTTTATTTTCAAAATCTACACAGGCGTTCGATGACGCGATAGCTGAGCTAGACACTCTTAATGAAGATTCATACAAAGACTCAACACTTATCATGCAACTGTTGAGAGACAACCTCACTTTATGGACATCGGATACGCAAGGGGATGCTGATGAACCACAGGAAGGTGGTGACAACTAACCAAACTAAATGTTCCCTTTTGACTATGCAAATATAATAATAAAACAAACAATTAAAATACAAAATAAAAACAAACAAAATCATAAAAAAATATAAGAAGGAAACAAAAAAAAAAACCAAAATTCAGAAAAGATAAAATCTTTGAAGGAAATATAGCAAAAATGGCACTAGCAGCAAAACAAAAACTAACAGAGAATAGACAGAAAGAACGGTTTCTTTCTCTTTTCTGTTACGTTTTATTTGCAAATATAAAATGCCAGTGAAACAAATAAAAGCTACCTTTTATTGTCAACAAAAAACTTTTATTTGTTGAAATAGCGCTTTATTTATTATTTTTTTAATAAATATTTTGTTTGTTTTTTAAATATAAATTTTGTTTTTCTTTTTTATTTTGAATAATTTTGTACGAAAATTTGACTCATCTAGATGTGGATGTTCAAAAAAAATAGTTTTATATAATTTGTTTACCTACTTGTCAAAAATATAAACAAAATTGTCTGTTATTTCTTTTGTAAAGAATTTGAAAAAAAGTTTGTGATGGTGAATTTACAATATGAGGATGCACATTAAATACGATAATAATGATTTTTTTATTATTTGTTTTTTGTTCTTGTCCATGATTAGCAATATACCGTTAAAGAAAAATTTTCTCCTCAAGCAAAACAAAGCATAGAAGAAAAAGGACATTTTGTCAAAACAGATAAGAACTATTAATTAATGTAATTGAACATTGAAATCATTTTATATTTCTTCTCCATTGGTTTCAAAAAGTTTCTTTCTGCTTCAAGTTTTTGTACAATCGTATTACACATTAAATTCTTTAGATACAACAAAATAAATCATTCAATTGGGCAAATTGTAAAATAATTATTCAACTATTGATGGTGCACTCAATTAATATTAGACAGTTTTCGAACTTTTATATACAATGAAAAACAAAAAGTCAGTGCATACTCGTATAAGTCCAAACAATTAATAAAAGCTATAGAGAACAGAAACAAAACATTCCACTGATTATTTATAACATAATTTTTTTCTGATTTTAATAACTTTTCCAGTAAATTCTTATTGCCAGATGGAAAGTCTGGTTTACATGCTGGCTCCACTAGACGTGAGCGATGCCCAACATCCAAACCACAATCCAATCAGCAGTCTGATTTCTATGGATAGACCCTGCTCAGACATGGATTTTTGAGGCTCCATTGTTTTTTTTTTTCAAGACATGTTCATAGTCTAAGCATGGCTCATGCCCAGTGGAGCCGGCATGTTAAAATTATAATTAAAATAGACTGGATCATTGCGACTGTTGACCAACGATCGTATACCTTAGCATATCGGTGATAAAAAGAAATGGTCATTTTATTTTAGAACCATTAAGCCCATCTGGACCTTATTAAATAAAACGAAAACGCCTGAAATATATCCTTTTGAAATTGGCTGTCTCCATCACATCTGTGGAGAAAAGCTGTCGTTAAAACGGTATATATGTATGTAGTTCAATCGATTTACATGATAAGTCAATTCCTAATATGTAATCTTCCTGCTTACACAAATGCCTTTTTTCCCAACGTGAAATGGTTTTTTTGCAAGGGTGATTGATGTTTTCAAACTAAAGCGTAGTTTCGATTTTTACTGGTGATCTGCACCGCAGATATTTTATAATAATTATGATATGCGCAAATGCATTATATCAAACGAAATGCTAATAGAACGTCGGTTCAAAGGTAAAACTCACTAGCTAACATATTACACTTTTTAAGGAAATTTAATTGAAACATACTTATAAAAGCTGAAAAGTCACGTTCCGAAAATTTTTAAATAATAAAGTTCCCGGGCATACCTTTCAATATCCTTATAATAACCGTGCAAAATGGGATTTTTTGGATAGAAAAAATGCATTTTCTTCTCATTTTTTGAAAATTTTTCTGCGCTTAGTGAGTTTTACCTTTGAACGGACGAGAATTAAACTTCGTATTTGGTATTTTGCGCAGGCTACATTAAAAAAACGACAGCTTATCACCCTTAACTCAAACATGATTTAGCTTTTATCAAAGCCAGGAAAGGAAAAATACTTTGTCAGTTTTATCGACATGCCTTGACCGGTCATGCAAACAAAATTTATTTTCATTAAAAAATTTTGCATGCAAGACTAAGGTTTAAACTGACTTATATACGTAACGCACGTGAACTTTAATTTTGTTTCTTCTTCTTCTGAAAAGGGGAGCATAGAATGTTCTGGATCGGATCAAAGAGTTTTTTTCCGGATAAAAGATGGAGCAATGGAAAACGAGTTGACGTTTCTGAGATATCTCAAAAGTGAGTAATTTTGCTGAGTGAATTCTGAGATTGTTGATTCCTCTCAGAAACCTGGATAGGATAACTTTTTCTAAAAATGATTACCTCCATCAAGAATAATCAAATAGATCTAAAAATATTTGTGTCAGTTTATAGGAAGCAACAGAGCAAAAGTCGTATGTATTTTATGTCCATAACAATACGTCTTAACATTTGAAAAGCTATTAAAAGACAATTCTTTAGTTATGATAGCTTGAAAATTGACTTGGCTTCCAATGATTTATCTAAAGTTTGCGGACCTTGAATTATTTTTTATAAATTAATGTCTTTAAATGTTAATAAACTTTGATGTTAAAAAAATATATTAGTTGGTATCCATTATCAAATTTTCAAATATTTTATAAATCGTGCTTGCGTATAATTAGCATGAATAACTTGCTAGAGTCCAATTGAAGAACAGGAAAATATTTTACCCATAGACTTTTTGAGGAATACAAACCTGGTTTAAAAAAGCATGAAAGCTTTTGGTAAAGAAAGAATGAATGAATACGTTTGAAATGCGATTTGAAACAAAATATGAGATTTTTACTAAGACTAATATACTTTATACAAAATTAAATAAAGTGTATATAGAAGTCTGGTAAGTAAATTTTTCATTATGGATATTGCATAAAATGTGCATCTGAGTCTTGTTATTCAAATATTGCTTGGACATCCACGAATGATTTTTTTTTTAAATTATGTTGAAATTTTATTGGATTTTATGTCAAACCATCTTTTAAAGATAAAAGAGCTAAATTGAAAGGATACACAAAATCGGACTGTTAACAACCTGTATCAGGTGAAAAGGATTTTCGAAAGACCTAATAAATTGATTAGCACAATTCTTTAAAAGTGGGGTTTGAAATTATACTTATTTGATTATATTTGGTATATGATAAGGTTTGAAATGTTTAATAGAGAAACAGTTTAAAAATTAAAAAAAAATGCTTTCACAATTTTATCTTTAAAAATCCATTCATCTCATTTTAAAAAGGCATGATTGCTATGTTAAGCAGAACACAATTTCCTTTCTAAATTTTAACTTCTTGCGCAAAAAATATGAATATAAAATATACCAAACTTTTTTATGTATTGCATGCAAATATACGTGTATTTTCGTAAGGACAGACAAAAATGTATTGCAAATATTTGAGACTAGGTACATTATTTATTTATAATTACGAAAAGAAAATCACTTCAAAAGGGACTGAAACTATTTTATTTTATTTTAAATAATGGAATTCGTTTGAGCTAAAAACTATAAAGTATAACGACAACCTTAAAAAAAGCTTAAGAAATAATAAAAACAATAAGTAAAGCGGATTTAATTTTAAAATAAAAACTAAACAATTGTTGTCCAGCTAAATGATTGTACATGAAAAAAACAAAACGTTATGTTTAATTAAGAGGGGAAAAGATTATTTATGTTTATTGAAATTACAGTTTCTTAATTAAAAAAAAATTGTTTTATTTTTCTGGCCTTTGACATGAACATTTATTTCTAGGGAGTTATGTAGGTCGAAAGAAGTAGTTCATCTAATTGGTCAAAAAAGGTCAACTAGAATTAGAAATTAGTCAGCTCCAGAATAATAAAGACTAGACTAGAGATCTGCAGATAGAATCGAGTCTACACTCAACAGGCCTCAAGCTGGCTTCCGGATCGATCGTGTGACCATCAACACCCTGCGCATCGTCCTTGAACGATGGAATTTCAATCACCACTTTACCTCATGTTCGTTGATTTTGAGAAGGTATTCGATCGAGCTTACCGAGGTTTACGGAGATCGTTCCTTAGTAGAGGAATTCCCCCAAAAATTGTTGCCATTATTAGGGAGTCGTACCACAACGCAAGGCGTTTTGGTTTTAGACAAGGGGATGTTCTATCGCCAATTTGAGACTTGCTGTACTCAACTCATTCTACTCGCTTCGCTTCCTGAAATCTCGATTCCTCAATCCGTCGATCTAGGTATATATAAGGTTTGTTCTTTGCCGATTTTCAACCAGTTTGAATCCGCCAGATTTAGTGCGAAGTCGTTCCACACTTGAAAAATTGTACTGGTCCGCACCAAATCTGGCGGTCTGAAACTGTTTGGGACTACCAAGAAACAAGAAAATCCTCGCATATCGCAATATTTTCTCAGGTTCGTTAATAAAAGTAATTTACTTTATTTAAAACGTATACTTATTTATTTTACAAAATAAAACACTTTACTTTTATGACTACAAACAAAACGATTTATTATTCACCACTGAAATTAATTCACCAACTTTACTTTTCACTTTTATTATAACCAACTTTATTCATTCACGATTAAAAACAAACTGTGTCGCTGCCGTTTAAACATGTGCCTTTTATACTTGTTTGACAAACTCTTGAAAGTAGTGGAAGGTTCTGGTCCCTGCTTCCAGAGCTTTCCGTAGGTGAAATTTCCCTTCCAAAAGCTTTTATTTGACAGCTGGTATATCTGCTATCATGGACGTATATATATGGACTGCTAGTCTAATGTCAGCTTCATACAATAACTGTCAAAAAAATGTCGCCAAAATAAGAGCCGCGATGGTAGCTCCCCACACGCCACTGCAGGAAAAAAATTAAACTACTACAATTTTTTACATAGAAGCTCGTGACATCTGTTTTAAAAAATTCAAAAAGTAGCTTTTTTTTTAAATTTCATGCATAGAAATGTGCGACATCTATGGTATTTTCCCAATTATTTTTTTTTGTATTGCCTTTTGTTTTGACGTTTATGGCGTTTACAAATTTAATTTACAAAACAAAATGCTGTCGCGCAGAAAAAAGTGTCTATTGTGTAATTTAAAAAATAAAAATCTTGCAATTCGACTTAAAAATTTTGAACTACCTACTAAAATGTACAAATAAGAACAATACACTTCAGTGCTCAAGAAATCCTAGCCCTAAAAAAGGAATGTTTGGCTTTATTAAATACCTACATTTTCGTTTGGTCGTGTGCTTTAGTAAAAAAAAAAAACAAAAATGCCAGTTTATTGTGTCGGATTGTGTAAAAACTATTAATTAACCACCTAGCTACTCGGATCTAAAATCTTAAAAGTTTCCGAAGAATTTGTATGTCCAAACTACGGATGGGTCCCAGCCATAAATAGGAAGGATTTACATTATTCATCGGGTATGTAATTTCAACAATAATTCCATAACAAATAGGTACAAAGCTATTATTGATGCTTCCTTTTTAATAAACAAATATGTTTACTAAATAAATGGACTGTTTTAGTCCAGATTGGGTCCCTTTAATGCACTCAGGCCAATCTAAAATAGGTATAAAATACATGGCTTCAGCAAATTGCGCGTATACGTACTCAGTGGTTAGTTAGCAAAAATAAAAGGAATTCCATTGAATGCTATACGCTTACGCCTGCTTGCGCATAATTGCTCTTGAAAGATGAAGACAACATGGAAATAGATGAATGGGAATAGATGTATGCTTTCCCATTCCTCCTGATTATTTAAAAAAAAAAGGCTGGGTGGGACCCACACTGGTAGCTTCCCATTGGTGCCCTCGGAACCTAGAAGCCCAATAATATTTTCTTTATTAAAAAATCGGCGATTCTCAATCTTCGAAAACTTTTTCAATATGCAATCAAGTGCAAATATTGTTGAATAATGTTTGTAGCCTTTTACTATAAAAAACTGTTTATTACTTTTTTACAAATTTAAACTAGTATGTGGATTAAAATTATCCCAATGCCCATATCATATATCTGTTCTTAAGATATTTGAGACTAAAAAAGTTTTCAACAATTTTTGGTAGGTAAAGTTTCTTGTATTTTGTTCGCTTTAACAAAAACTTTTGTTGAATTTGTTTTACAAAACCTATCTATTATCAATTATAATCTAGTATATATAGAATTTAATTAACCCGAAGTCAATATCATTTGTCTTTTCTCAAGATATTTGAGACAAAAAACAAATTTTCAACAATTATTGTTAAAGTTGCTTGCAGTTTTTTTCGCTTAAAAAAACTGTTAATTCAATATTTTTAAAAATTTTATCAATTTTTATATATAAATTAGTGTATAAACTAAAATTCCCTTGTTTGTTCTCAAGATATTCGAGCCAAACAACTTTTTTCAACAATTTGTAGCAACTTTTTTTTTTATTAAAAACACTATAGGTTGATATGTTTCTATATTTTTATCAATATTTTATTACGTCAATATGCATAGAATAAAATTAATTCGAAGTCGATTGCATGATTTGTTATCTAGATATTCAGGCCTAATGAAACTCAACAACTATTTTTTAAAATTGCTATAGTAAAAAAAAAACACTCATTGAATTTTTTGAAAATCCTTTCTGCACGTACTAAAACTACTAGGTATCTATAAAATAAAATTCATCCGAAGTCGATATCTTTATTCGTTCTTGAGATATGGTGAACAAAAAAAAACGAATGAACGTACGAACATACGAACGTACGTACAAACACAAACATCTCTCTAAAAATGATGGACTCCGATTCTAAGGAGCAACTGCTGTTTATGTGATTAAGAATGGTCATGAGTTTGTTCCCGGACAAAGAGAGGCCAAATGATATATATCCGATGAAGAAGAAGTCGACGAAAATCAAACAGTTGCGAGTAAGTTAACAAAAATTTCGTGAACTTGGGTATTTAATTGAGCTTGTTGTTGTTTTAGGGCCAGTTTTATTCTCAACAAAATCAAAGAGGAACATATCCGCTATTCGCCCAGCGTCCACAAGAAAAAAAGTGATGATGAATCGGAAATAAATTAAAATAAACGGCAGGGCGCAGTGTATATTGATATTGATTAGAGCGGAACATAGACACCAAAGATGCAAGCCACTTGCTAAAATAAGGTACATGTGCTTTAGTTTTGTATACCTAGTTTTTAATAAGTTCTGAGCTATTTGGTTGATTATTAAATATGGTTTGAGTTATGATAAAATTAATATTCTTTAATATGTAAAACAAAGTCGGGTTAGTTAAACCATTAATAACTCAAGAATGATCTTTGATTTGTTGGATTCGTCTCCGCCCCGAATAGTATTAGAATAACAATTAAAATATATGACAAATTCACGGAAAAAAATTATATACACTTTGGGTACCTGTTTTATATAAGGGTCAATATTTCAAAACATTAATATTTTTCACTCTAAATTGGACCTTCGCTCAAAACAACTTATTTTGCTAGAATAACAATAATACTTCAAAAGAAGGGGTCTAGGTTTGTTCGTTGAGGTTTACCCAGGCTTGACCCAGGTTTCCTTGACAACCCCAAGAATTGTCAAAAAAAACTGGGTTTTTCGGTTCTCAAAAAACACCAAAGGGTCTTCTTTTGTGTTGTTGAGATAAGAAAGAGATAAAATTTCTTTTAAAAATGGATAGAAACAAACCACAGTTTTCATTTTCTATTTCTTTTTGTTATTTTTAAAGTAAAATTGTGTATTCCGTGAATTTATATTTCAAAAACAATAGAATTATCTGCAGCATGTGAATCGACAACAAAAAAATGCTTCAGAGCTCATGTCACTTTGGCAGTTCATTCTTTACCTCAACTCGCCCCAGCGAAAAACCTAGTTCTTCAGGGCGAGTTCAGGGCGACCCTAGGTCTCAAAAAACACAGAATTTGCTGGCCAGGGCGACTTCAGGGTTTCCAAAAAACACTTTAAGGCGACCCCATGGTGACTTCAGGGCTCAACGAACAAACCTAGTATTTGATTAAATCTAACGGTTTTTAAGTCAGGTAAATGACACTTCTTTCAGTGGAATGACAAAAACTTATATTAGATGGATATTTAATTTTGCTGATTGTTTCAAAAATGCAAAGAAAAAATAGAACAAATACTAACATGAAAAAAAGCATGTACGACTATTTTTCACGAATTTGCACTTATATTTTAAAGGTACTGCCAAAACTGCTGTTTATGCCATTAAGAATGGTCGCCAGTTTCTTCCCGGACAAAAAGTTCTATTCTTATTATATATCCATGGCGGTCGTGAAGAACCAGGTAACTCGAGATACCTGAAGTGAATTTCTATTTATTTAAAAATTCTTTAATAAATAGTTAACATAATTTAAGAAAATTTTACAGACATCTAATACTTTCCTAATATATTTGAAAATACATGCTAAACTCCAATTTTGGCATTAGTTACATTATGTGAATAATATTAAACATTGATCCCGACCTTCTAAATTTTTTTAGTGTTTGAGCTACCTGGTTCTTCATGACTGCCATGGATATATGTATATATACAAATTGACTGGAGAGGTCAAATGAGACATATCCGATGAAGAAGATGTCGGCGAAAAGTAAACAAAAAATTTGTGAACTTGGTTATTTAATTGATATTCTTGTTACTTTAGGTTTCATTCTCAATCAAAATCAAAGACGAACAGCCCAGTGTCACCTCTTCGCCCAGGTTCCACAAGAAAAAATGAGATGATCAATCAGCAAATAAATTAAAATTAAATGACGGCGCGATTCATGTCGGTGATCAAGTGCAACTGCAACAACAGCAAACGCCAGGGTGCATTATGCCTGAGCATGCTCAAAAAGTGATACAGCTGGGAAGTGGAAAGCAGCGTTGCCATAACGGCATTATAAATGCTAAATCTAGCATAATACAGGAGCGAAAAGCATTTTGAAATTTTAAAATTATGCCAAATGCTTTTTTGGCATTATCTGTCCTTGGTTGGCATTCTTGAATGCTAGATTTTATTTAAAAAAATTATTATTTTATATGTATAATCTAGCGACAAATTGTTAGCTTTTTTAAAATGTTGGTCTTATGATCTTAAAATGTGAGCATAAATGACGGCTGACTGAATTACTTGTCAGCCGATGATGGACTTCCTTGGGCCCCTGAAGAGTCGTTGGTGTCGGGATCTGGATTAACTTTTAACACGTGTTTAACCAACAGTTTATTTGCGTTTATTTTTCACTGGCCCTACGAAGTCCAGCAGTGGCTGAACTCAAATATACGGAGGGATTCGGTTCAGTGTAAAAAAAGATGTTTCAAATATCAAGCAGTAAAATACCTAGCCAAAGCTACTAATATTGAATCAATTATATTTTTTGTATGTAAAAAGTATTTCTGAAAAAATAAACATTGATATTTTGTGCACTATGTATTTTTAAATGGATTTTGAAATCTAGCATTCTGTTTTTTGGGCTTCCATACGATTTAGCATTATAAAATTTGAAATCTAGCATAATGAAATTTGAGATTATGGCAACACTGGTGGAAAGTCAATTCGTGGCCAGAATTGCACAGCTTCAAATACCCACAATGCCATCAGAGCGGAACAGTGGCAGTGGCACCAAAAATGCATACACCCCTTCGTCACTTCTTGTTGAAGTCGCTGAACAATCAGCTAATCTAGTTAAATCTCACAAACAGAGTTTAAAAGACGCATTACAGTTTCATTTTGTCTCATAAAAAATCTATTTTCAACTAAATTTGGTTTAATTTGTTGTTATGCATTAGAATGTAATATTGCCCCTTTTAGAATCGAATTACCCATCTGTGGGGCGTGGGTCCACGTTGGGAAACTCTGATCTAGATGATGTACAATTAATTACAAAAACTTGATTAAATATAGCCAACAATAATTAGCGTTCTGCAAAATAAGAAATTTATTTCTAGTGTCTAAATTTTATAAAGGAAAATAAATTATACATAGTTCTTATATATGTAGTTCCTCGAATGAAAATAAAATTAAAAATTTTCTTTATAATGGAATTTATTGTTGTCTTCAGAAAACAATAATTTATATCCAAACATAGGCACACATCACAGTGCTAATAGAATACTTCACTTCATAGAAATCAAAAGCACGTTTGTTTTTGTCATAGAAACCATAAACCTCAACAATAAACCTGCACTTAAGATTTTCAACGGCATGCGATTTCACAGCAGAAATTGGTAAGCAGTGTTGTTTGGTACTAGAATTGTAAAAGTATAAAATTACAACACTTTCGGATCCCATATCACGGAATCTGAGATCATTTGAGCGTTAATAGTCTAATAGTAAAAATACAAAATTGAAACTTAAAAAAAAAAAGTCTATATGCGTACGCCATGTATCCTTAATAGGATCAACACCATCATCATCACCAATAAATATCCTCATGGCAATGACACTTCCATTATAGCCATATTACATTCCCTCAAACCGTCTTTGAATACAATTTAAACAGGCATCCGATTATACCTAGTTGGTCTCTGAGCAAATCTTTTAGTTATGTTGAACCAAGAGTTACCACTAGGCTTAGCTTGATTATAATGGTATGATAGTTGAGCCAATGACAAACTGTTACCAATTATTGCTGTAAGATGCAGTTGTTTTATGGTCGTGATGAGCTAGAAATATAAACAGTTCCATTACATATACATACATATTTGTAAAAAGTTGGCATAACATACCATGTGTGTTTCATAACTTCATAACGTGTTGATCATAACTTCGAATAGAATGATTTTCAAAATAATCTGTGATAAAACTACAGCTGTAACGAAATAAGGTTGAGCCTAAAAAATTATTTTGAAAAAAAAAAAACGGAATATAATTCTTTAACCAAACTTGCTTCAAATAGTTGATAATTAAGACGTTCGTAAGAAAGTATACCATGTTCTCTTCGGCACATCCATCGGTCTTCTTGTTGATTGAATTTCGTGACCCCATCATGTCTCCAACGACTGATAGTTCGATAGATTTAGAATCAGGAGCATCATAGCTTGGCAAATCAATACCGAAAGTATTTCATCAGGTCCTTAAAAATGGCCGTATTCACATTAATAATGGAACTTATCGCTGACCAGAGGGCTATTAATTTGCTCTGATCTTCAATGCGATATGTATGTATACATATATGTACATCCTATTTTATAAGGTCGAATCCAACACGAAATGGGCAGCAGCTGTTCATTGAAATCAAGATATATTATGTAGGTACATTGGAAATTTTTATACTGAAAGAATTCAAAGATATAAAATTGCCATTCTCAAATTTCAAAACAAGAGAATAGGAATATTTTCTACTTACCTTTTTAAAAGTCACCAGGTTGGAAGGCTGGCATTCCTAAACAAAAACAAGTGGAACAACAACAAGCGTCTCCTAACAACTATAGCAGCTGGACTTGGCATTTTGTGTTTGTATAGACTTTTGAGTTTTCTGCCTCCAGTTCTTCGGCGAGCCCATAGGAACGGTTTTTACAAGCATCCTTTTTCCTAATTTACCACGAACTCTCAACGATTTTGGATTTGATTTGGCTTTGTCTTCCTCATCCTGAAAATCATCTTCATTAATAGTTTCATCCTTATCGCGATCGTCATTCTTGGGAAAAGATTATTTTAATGGCAGGTTTTCGGCATGTTATAGAATCACAAGCTTTCTTAAGAATCTAATGGAACAAGCCAGGAAGAAGTTAGGAACCCGAAAGAGTTAAATCAATAACGCAAAACAACACCTAGAATAGTGATGGACAATACGACGACGGCACAATATACGTGTTCCGATAGCTCTAGCTTTTGAAACCGAATAACAGATTTATTGTAGATGATTTGCTTTGTTAATTTTCACTAAACTTGAATTACAAAATATAAGTTTTTTGTGATAATTTGCACAATTTTCGCGGACAAGTTGAAAAAATTCACTTTGTTTGACACAATTATATTTTTTTTGATACATACTAAAAAAATTAAATGTCAAAATTGATGCTTCATTTTTTGTCCGCTAGTTGCAGTGTAGAGGGCTAGTGTCGCCAAAAATGACTGGAATGAAATGGAGCCAACTAGAGGTGGGCAACTAGCAGTCCATATATAATACGTCCATGTCTGCTATAATCCGGCAGATAGCACTTCTTTCGTTTGAGAGTCGCTATAATTAAAGCTAATAAGGGTATGTTTGCACTGCGACCGAAAGCTTTAATGTGTCCGTTTGTTTGCTTTTCGGAGTCGTTATAGTTCAAACATTGACATATTATATATGGACTGCTAGTTGTATGTCATTTCCATACAAAACGTGCTAAGAAAATGACACCACTTATTACAGTCGAGACTAGCGGCAAACTCAGGCCTAGCCGTGAAAATATAAAACATATTAACACAGTGCTAGGGGATCAGGGAAAAAAATGCCTTATTTTGTTTTATACGAAATTAATTTGCTTTTAGGTTAAAGGCTCCCCCAAACCAACGCGAAACATTCGCCGACGACGCGAAATCATTCACAATAATACAAAATATGAAAGATACACAATGCTAAACAACAAAAAAAAATTGTCTGCGAATGATTCGCTACGAATTCGCGTTGGTTTGGGAGAGCCTTAGTATTTAATTAAAGTGAATGTTCTATTAGCCGCGTTTTATTATCCTCATGATCTGATCCGGATCAGATCATGTTAAATAAAACAGACAGGATCTTAGTTATATATACGCGTCTCTTTTCACCATATGTTTATTTTTCACGTGTCTGTTGCCTCTTTTCTTGGCACTATTGAAACACATTCACAATAGTAATTTTTGGATCATTGAAATAGATCCAGATAAAAAGCAGGATCCCATTTGTTTTTGTAATCACGTGTTAGAAATTGATCCGGATCAGATCATGTGGATAATAAAATGCGGCTATAAGAACCAATTTTTCAATCAAGCAGTTCGAGTAGTAATGACGTACATTATACACACAATAGCCACGTTTTTTTATCACATAACCCATATGGTTCACCTCATGAAAATAAAACGATGCGGATAAGTGCAAAAATTGACCTATATACCCATCTCTTTTTTTCCTTATGTTCCCTTATTTTCATGTGAGGTCTGTCTCTTTTCCAAATACTGCTGACAAATCGCTTACATGA
Organism: Dasysyrphus tricinctus; assembly: GCA_963921185.1. Taxonomy (NCBI): domain Eukaryota; kingdom Metazoa; phylum Arthropoda; class Insecta; order Diptera; family Syrphidae; genus Dasysyrphus; species Dasysyrphus tricinctus. Next base: position 111,206,719 of record OY992531.1, on the reverse strand, counting down.
TTAACAATGGTAATCAGCTAATCTTAGCTAATGCCGGATTTACACGGTTGGAAAACTGCCAGTATAATGACAAAAGCAACAACAAAAGAATGGACAAATTAATTCTTTTTGTCATTATACTGGCAGCTTTCCATTTGTGTAAATCCGGCATAACAATAAAGAACTGTCATTACTGTACACGTGAAATCTTAGCGAAACATTCCCTACGATAAAAAATGACAACACAATGATAAATAACAATAAAAATTCTCGTCAGCGAATATTTTTCGTCGGTTTGGGAGAGCCTTTAAAGTTTTAATACCTTCCGCTACTTTTTGCAAAAGTGAGAAATAAACATTTATTATAAAAGCTTGCAAAAAAACAAAGGATCATTGTACTGATAGACAATTTTCAATGAGAGCGCGTCTTTTGTATTGATATTTACATCTCACTCTCGTATTTTTTATTCTGTGCAAAAAGTAAAAAGGGTTTATTTAAAAAAAGGAAATTTTCAGATACTTTTATGGGTTTTCCTTAAAAAAAATACCCTTCCAGCACTGGTTTGACGTTTGTGTGTTTTTTTCTGCTTTTCTCATTTAAAAATAACTAATTCGGAATTTGAAAACTTTTCATATGTTTCTTCTCTAAAACAACTTTATAAAAAAGATAATAAAAGAAGTTATTTTCAAAAAGCATGATATGCGTCCTTGTTTTTTTGCTTCATAAAAACAAACAAGATAGGCCACAGAAGTCAGCGGGAAAAAATCCCTCAAAAAATACCCAGTTCCAATGTCAAACGTTATTTCCGTATTTCACCTATAGGACGGAGATTGGCGCTTGTTCCACTGTTACAAGTGGAATCATCGTAAATTTGTTGCTAGCAGTCCATATATAATATGTCAATGAGTTCAAATGTGGAAAGTCATTACACTGCCCCCCTCTTAGGATTGATAGTCCCGAGCAAATCCATCGCTTCCTTCACCATTATTGACACCTGGTAAGTTGCTTTCCACACCACCTGCATTTCAGCACATGAACCCTATCTGGGGGATAAAATTTTTCCCAATTTGACGTTCAATGTATTTCCATAAGAGAAAAGCAAAAGAGAGTCATATTCATGTTACTTTTTCTAATAACTTTTATATGAACGGATACAACTTTTATGATTGCAACAGAATAAAAAAACATGTAAGTTTACAAATCTAGCAAAAAATAAATCAAAACCGACGCCTCAAATGCTTTAAATTTAAGATGAAAAATGTAAACAAAATGTCTACAACGAGAAACAACAACACCAATACTCGTTTGAGAAAAAAGCAACACAGGGACGTAGCCAAGTTTTAGTTTTGTTTTCTTTAATAATGTTTGTATTGAAAATGAAGATTTTCAAATACATTTCAACATTTTTGTTCGGAATGAAAATTTCTTGCATATATATTTACCAATTTAATTACAAAAAAAAACTTTTGCAAGTATTTTTACCTACGTACAGAATTTTTTTGTTTGGAAGTAAATGTAAATATTTTAAATGCTTCTTCCTTATACCGAATTTACACGACTGGTGAAAAGCTGCCAGTATAATGGCAAAAATAATGAATTTGTCCATTCTTCTGTTATTGTTTTGGTCATTATATTGCCAATCCTCCAATCGTATAAATGCGGCATTAACAAAAGACGCAGGCACGATTGAAGTGTTATTATTTCCTCATATTTTTGGAGGGTACATATTTTGAAAATAAGAATTGTAAAAAATTAAACGCAAAATTTTATTAATTTAATTAAGGGTGTTATTGACCCCATGAGCTTCGCTAGTTTCTAAACACAAATTATATTTTATTGATAGTCACAAATAATATACAAATATTTGTACTCCTTTTTTCTCAAGAATACAAATACACAAACCCAATACATATGTAAATAGATAGAAATACTTTATACCTACATCTTCATAAAAACATTACTGCAAAGTTTCGATGACGTAAGCTTTTACTTATTAGAAAACAGTAGTAAAATATATAATATAAAAATCTTCATAATTGACTCTTGTCTATCAAACCCCTTCCACTGACTACGCACATGACACCAATTTTGCTTACGACATGAATCCATTTTGGAAAGCAACAACAACAATACAGGTTTGTTTACATTTTTCATCTGCAAAATATAGGAAGTTACACATAAGTTTTGATACATATTCTACTTGATTAACTAACTCACATAAATTCTTTTTCTATTGCAACTATAAAATAAATACGTGTTCATAGAAAATTAATTAGCAAAAGCAATGTTTTTCAGACCTTTTTTTGGTTTTCTCTTATGGGAAATACATTGAATGTCAAAATGAAAAAAAATGTATCCCCCACATAGGGTTCACGCAGTGACTGCTAGGTGCCGTGACTCCATTCGCCAATAACGATGTAAACGGTCACTGTCAGAGAATATTAAATAAAGAAGCCAATCCTTCGTACGTTTCACCCCCCCAAAACCCATTTGTTTACATTGTTGTATTTATAATTTCATTTCGTGTCGAAGAAATAGATGTGAATTGCAACAACAACAAGACCCGTGCTGAATGATGTGCTGAATGACTAGTTGATTCTATGTGTGCGTTTTGCACTGCTTTTCACTAATACTTTGCAAATCTAATACATCAGCTGTTCGCTTCCAGCTTGTAGGCAAATCAAATTGACAGCTGAGGATTGACTTCTTTATTTCATATTAGGTCTGTTTGGTTACTGAAATCTCGTACGAATTCGTACGACGTCGCACTACATTTCACAAATTCCTGTCTGTTAACTCCAAAGTGTAGCAACGAGAGAGCAAAATGAGAGAGCAAGAAATTTCCCCTCCATGAAAAATCTTGCAAATTTCTGCTACACAAATTTCTGTGTGCAGGAAGTAAAAAACTGTCAAATCCACGTCTGTGTGTATTTTTGTTTGTGTGTGTCTTAAGATTTGCCTGTAGTGTTTGATGGTGTGTGTCACGTTTGAAATTTCGTACACAAAAGTGATACAAAATTGGTTTTTCGCGTTTGTTAACTTTGTAGCAAGTTTTCCCCTCTATGAATGAATTTTCCCCTTCTTTCAATAATTTGACAGTTTTTGAACATCGTGCTACAAAAGTAACCAAACAAACCTATTCTCTGGTCACTGTGAACTACTTTTAGTTTGCGTCTTAAGTGCCTTTCACATGAGCCGCGAACTGCGAATGCGAATAAATTTCTTTAGGCAGTTCCAAGCGCAAATATCAAGAAATAAGTGTTTTAACTTATCAAAAATGTGAATAAACGACCCAATCTACAATTTTAAAAAGAAAACACGAACAAAATTTAGTTTTAATTGTTAAATTTAGCATTTTTATATATTCTACGCGACCACCGAGATATTTTCTGCAAACTGCCAAACACTTATTCGCAATCCACAACATTAGGACGCATTCCACAAATCTGCGAATGAAAAATTCGCTTGAATTTAACCTCAAATTTTTTAGCACCCATTTTACTGATTTATTTTGTATGACTATTCGCGTCTGTCGGCGACCACTCATGTGAAAGAAATGTCAAAACTCACGACCATTCGCAATTCGCAGTTCGCTATTCGCAGCTCATATGAAGGGCACTTTAATCCTCTCTGAATGCGGTAGACGACATCGTTCCACACAAGGTCTCCCGCTTGGAACCCTGTAGTTGTTGCTTTTGTGTCGTAACGTGTTTTCATCCGATCACTTGATATAGCTTTATATTTGCCCTTGTCCTTTCGTGAATGTCGATTAGCCTTTCTTTGAGGTTGTCCACGTAGTCATCTATTTCTTGTGGCTCATTTGCATAACATCCAAATTTGATTTCACTTGGTAGTCGTATTGTGCTCCCGAGCAGGATTTCTGATGGTGTATGTCCTGTTGAGCTATGTACCGCACTTCGATAGGTCAGCAAGAATAATGGAATATGCCGATTCCAGTCTCGTTGGTTGTCGCTTACGACTTTAGAAAGGTCCCAACCAACAATTTTCCCTCCGTAAGGTCCAATTTTTGAATTTCATGAAGTTACTACCTCTACAAGTCTTGTATTGAGGTTGTACATGGAAGTTTTGAATCTTCGAGGGTGTATTTTTGTCAACAGCTTCATTGAAACCTATTAAAGCTTTACTTCCAAATTATTTCCAAGCTTATATGTGTGCAGCTTCCTAAATATTTAAATAAGGCTTCTTTAAACTCATTTGTAGAAGCACGGGAAATAAAAGCAAAGAAAAAGCTTTTTTTAAGAAGCTCCATCAAAAAGTTTGTTGATGCCTGTCCGCAAAAGTCTGAAACAAGCTGTTATTTTGTTTTGGGAAGCATTTATTTCGAAGTGATGTCAACTAATTTTGATTGTATAAGTCCTCTGAATACAAACTCGATACAACCATGTTTTGATTATTTATCAGATGCATATGCAGGAAGCATTCTTTTCGACCAGTAGGTTTGAGACATGGTATAAAAATACAAGGTATGTTGTATATGAGATGAAGGGTCGCCATATTTTGTTTTGTGTGACGTCATAGCGAGTGTTCACCAACACATAGCTTTAAAAAATAAATTATTTATTGTTTTACTTGAAATTTAACAAAACATAACTTCAAAACATAAATAATCTATTGTTTTACTTTGAGTTTAAATAGCAAATTGCTTCAAAATATAAACAATTTCTGTTTACTTTCTTTGCCATAAGTGACAAACAATTGAGATCATTCACTCGCAATGACGTCACGAGTCAACTGCCTGAGCTGTCAAGCATACCTTGTTATTCTTATACCATGGGTTTGAGAGAAGTGATGTTACTAAAATTTGTTTGTTTAGGTCCTGTGAACACAAGCTCGATACAAAAATAATTTTGTGTACTGTCAGGTACATTCAGAACGAAGCATAATTTTCAATTTGGTGGTCTCAGCGAAGTGCACAATCGTTGTGTGTCAAAACAAGTTAAAATAGCATCAAAAAAATGCACTTTATGCTATATTTCCACTTAAGATGAGTCAATGATTAAAATATTGTTCATCTGTAATTGTATTAAATTTTTTGAAATTATTACCCCTACAGGGTCTGTATTGAGGTTGTACATCGAAGTTTCGAATCTTTGAGGCTGTATTTTTGTCAACAGCTTCATGGAAACCTTCTAGAGGTGTACTTCGAAATTATTACCAAGCTTATAGGTGTGCAGCTTCATTAATATTTCGCCTAAGGCTTCCACAAACTCCGTTGTAGAATTACGCGAAATAAAAGCAAGAAAAAGCTTTCTTTAAGAAGCTCCATCAAAGAGTCTGTTGAAGCCTGCTCACAAAAGCCTGAAACAAGCTGTTATTTTAGTTTGAGAAGCATTTATTTCGATGAGATGGTTTCAGCGAAATGATGTCGACTTATTTTGTCTGTCCTGTGAACAAAAAAAAGTCCGACACAAGCATAATTGGTTTGTTCTGAGAGACGCATGCGCAGGAGGCAATGATTTCGATTAGTTTGTCTTAAGTGGAGTTATTTCAAAGTGAATCATGAAAGCTGAGATACATCTGAGGTTACCATCAGAGAATATCAAATAAAGAAGCCAATCCTTCGTACGTTTCACCCCCCAAAACCCATTTGTTTACATTGTTGTATTTATAATTTCATTTCGTGTCGAAGAAATAGATGTGAATTGCAACAACAACAAGACCCGTGCTGAATGATGTGCTGAATGACTAGTTGATTCTATGTGTGCGTTTTGCACTGCTTTTCACTAATACTTTGCAAATCTAAAACATCAGCTGTTCGCTTCCAGCTTGTAGGCAAATCAAATTGACAGCTGAGGATTGACTTCTTTATTTCATATTCTCTGGTTACCATTATCACAACAAAAACATAAATGTTAAAAAAGGAGCCAAGTTCTTATTTGCACAAGAAACCTGTGCGTAAAAAGTCAGCCGAAAAAAGTAATGAGATCTAAAATATATGCCAAGTTTTAAGTTCATGAAGTTTAATATCAAATATCTTAAGAAGAGTATTATCGAAACAATTCCAAATCATGACAGAAATTTGGTAATTAATGATTACTGATTAAAATTTGGTGGGTTCACTGGATAAGTTTTCATACATTTTAAATTTGTGATTAAGTAAGTATTTAAGAGAAAACTTGCCAAGTAAATCCACCAAATTTTAATCAGTAATCATTAATTACCAAATTTCTGTCATGATTTGGAATTGTTTCGATAATACTCTTCTTAAGATATTTGATATTAAACTTCATGAACTTAAAACTTGGCATATATTTTAGATCTCATTACTTTTTTCGGCTGACTTTTTACGCACAGGTTTCTTGTGCAAATAAGAACTTGGCTCCTTTTTTAACATTTATGTTTTTGTTGTGATTTCACTCCTTTTTGCAAAGACTAATTTTGCCAGGTGAAAGTCAAGCCCTACCGGTCTACAAAGTTTCATAACCGAACCGAAAATGCTCCATACAAATAATAGCAATTCTGATAAAGTTGGTGGATGGCACCCCCCCCCCCCCTGAATGGACAATTCCAAATTTTCGATTTTTTTTCCTTTCTAAGTACTTCAAGTCCTACCGACCTACCAATTTTCATCGTTCTACAACAATCGGAAGTGCTCCATATAATGTATAAGAATTTTTAAGAATGTGGGTCGATGCCACGCCCCCTGAACTGAAACTTCCAATTTTTTGATTTTTTTCTTCTAAGTACTTCAAGGCATACCAACCTACCAATTTTCATCGTTCTACAACAATCGGAAATGCTTCATATAATTCAAAAGAATTTTTGAGAATGTGGGTGGATGCCACGCCCCCTGGACTGAAACTTCCAATTTTCGATTTTATTTCTTCTAAGTACTTCAAGGCCTACCGACCTACCAATTTTCATCGTTCTACAGCAATCGGAAGTGCTCCATATAATTTATAAGAATTTTTAAGAATGTGGGTGGATACCACGCCCCCTGAATGCAAAATTCCAATTTTTCAATTTTTTTCTTTCTAAGTACCTTAAGCCATACAGACCTACCAATTTTCATAGTTCTACAACAATCGGAAGTGCTCCATATAATTTAAAAGAACTTTTAAGAATGTGGGTGGATGCCACGCCCCCTGTATGGAAAATTCCAATTATTCAATTCTTTTCTTTCTAAGTACCTCAAACCATACTAACTTACCAATTTTCATTGTTCTACAACAATCGGAAAAGCTATATATAATTTATAGAATATTTAAGAAAGTGGGTGGATGCCACGCCCCCTGAATATAAAATTGCAGATTTTCGATTATTTCGTTTGTATGTACCACAAGGCCTACCGTTGTGCGAAATTTCAAGTTTCTACGATGTCGAGAAGTGCTCCATAATTTTGATGATCTGTCAGTGAGTCAGTGAGTCAGTGAATCAGTGAGTCAGTGAGTCAGTGAGTCAGTGAGTCAGTGAGTCAGTGAGTCAGTGAATCAGTCAGTCAGTTACGGCTTTTGCGATTTTTGAAGTCCTATATCTTGGGAACTACTAATGCTAAAGAGTTGAAATTTGGTGAGCCACCTGTGTTTGATGAGTTCAGCAAATACTCCGAATTTGAAGTTTCTGACTTTATTGGTACGGAAGTTAGAGGGGGGTTGAAAATCACCTGAGTTTGTTCCTGTAAAAAGGGTGTAGTGCCGCCAACTTGGCTGGGCAGTACCGTGCCCTTTGATATCTTTTCTATAGTTCATCTGTTAAGAATTTCCACATTATTAATTACGAATATTATGGTAATTTATCCTGAATATTATTTAAAAAAAGAAAGATTTGTAGCTTTGTCCAATGGAAGAAAATATTTTCAATATTCTACGATCATTGAGAAAGTAAAAAAGCTCAGATTATAAATTATAGCTTATATATGTATATATGTAGTTGTAATTTTGACCAAACCAAACACTCAATGATATCTTTTTAAAAAATATTATGGGTATTCATGCAACAGCGTAAAGTCGTCGTGAACGTTGTAAAGTTTAAAACTTTAAGCTATCAAAGCACAATACGAAATAGTCGAACAATTATTGTCAAAATTATATTATGTTGTGAATGTCAACAGTTGAAAAAATGACTATGGCCATTTTAATGGCACTTAAAGATGCAAAATAACAATTACATTATGTTCTTGAAGGTTATAATGGATAGGACTCATTGTATGGAGAGTTAAATTTTGTTAACAGATACGAGTATTTCGATTCGTTGTTTCTCAAATCTAACACTGTGGCTCCATTGGCAATCTTTGAGGCAATTGCAATTGGAATAGGAATGGCAATTTATTGCTTGGGTGCGCATTTTCATTGCCATGCAATTTCAATTATAAAATGTGTGTATACAAATATTTGACTGCAAATGCTGTTCAAATCCCCTGTTTTTAATAAAATTTAATTTTAATTCACTATATTTTGTCATGTGCGTTCTCATATTCTACGATTTAATTGAAAAAATCAATAAAGAAGCCATTCACAATTACGGGGAATCCCATTTTTCCTCAATGTATTGCCTTGAAGATGGAAATCAATAACTGCCTCTCATCTTCTAGGTAATATTGCCATTGCCATTGACAAAGCAGGTCTGTTCGCGTACTTCCCAAAACTGCCAATTTCTACCCATTTTAGTCCAAAGTTCTGTCATAGTTCATATAAAAAAAATGATATTGACAGAACTTTGGACTACAATGGCCTGTTTTGGGTAGTACACGAACAGAGGTAGCGTCTCCATTTGCATTATTTAAGGCAATAGCAATGAGTGAGGCAATTTATTGCCTCAAATATTGCTAATGGAGCCGCTGGGTAAACATTTGTTATGAATGTTATTTGATAAGGCAAAAATTATACTTTCACTTTCATGTCTAGGAAATTAAATTTTCTTTGACTTCTCTCATGTTCTCATTAATGAGAAATTAGGGAAAAGAGTTTATATAATTATTTTAAGACAATTTCAAAACATAAACAAAAGTAACAACTCACTTCAAAAAAATGAGAATGGTCACCTTATGTTAAATCTTGTTCATTAATCATGAGGAAGTCACAACGAAGTTCTTGGGAAGCTAATTTCGATTTCAACTGGTTCCGATTGGATGCCCTCTTAATACATACATAACACTAGGCGTTTTCCTTTGGAGGTGGCGAAGTACTTGCAAGTACTTTGCCAGCTTTTTTCAATGGAACACATCAAACTGCTTTCCCATGTAAAATGTATCTACTCGCGCATGAGAGCATGTGCAGTTGGTAGTACTAGATTAGGGTTTTCATCTACTCGCAAGTACTTCGCCACCTCCAAAGGAAAACGGCTACTATAGCACGATGCGTAAGGTACATGACTCCCAATCAGCATATCCATGGTTCAAATCCCAGAAAATCCATCAAGTAAGTAAAATGTTTTTTCATCACATAAATATAATTGTAAAATAAGTTTCAGATAAAACGCTAGCTTTGGACAAAAAATAAGAGAAAAACAGATAGCTAAATAAAAAATAAAAATTAATTTTTGATTTTATTTGCATAAGGCTTTCCCAAAGCTTTTAGACTAAGAGCCCACAGCAGATTTTGGGTGTGAACGATAGCAAAAAAAGAAGTATAGGCGTCGAAAGCTTCATTAAAGACTATTAAAAAAATCAAAGTCTTGCAGTCCACAACTGGGGCCTTTGCGAGTAACAGTGCATCAAAAAAAAATATGAATGCAACTTCGAGGATAATCATTTTAGCCGAAATTGGTTTTGACCCCTCCCTAGATAAGCTCCGCGGATCCCATATCACGGAATCTGAGATCATTTGAGTGTTAAATTCGCCCTGCCAGACTGTTTTAAAAAAACGTTTTTCACTTTGAATTTTGAATTTTTTAAACGGTCTGGTAGGCCCAACTATACACTCAAATGGTCTCAGATTCCGTGATATGTGATCCGAGGAGCTTATCTAGGGAGGAGTGAAAACCAATTTCGGCTAACACGATTATCCTCGAAGTTGCATTCATATTTTTTTTTCGATGCACTGTTACTTGCAAATGCCCCAGTTGTGGACTGCAAGACTTTGATTTTTTTAATAGCCTTTAATGAAGCTTTCGACGCCTATACTTCATTTTTTGCTATCGTTCACACCCAAAATCTGCTGTGGGCTCTCGGTCTATTTTATAAAGTTCCATGAGTGTTTAAAGATGTGTCAATTGCGGGCTGCATCTGCTTTCACAAAACTTCTTGATGCAAATAATAGCCTGTACTAAAAACTTGTAAGTTACTTTTCTGGGAAAGTAAAAGCCTGCCGCATTTGTAATGTTTGAATATTTTTGTTTGTATAAGGCTTTCTAGAAATATATTTGTTATCTCCAACCGCAACCTGTATGTGACTGTTTGAAAGCCTTTTAAGCTTCTCAAGTGGGCCAAATCCACTTTTCTAAGGACTTATAGAAGTAAATTTGCTGCATAGGAAAAAGCTTCGATAGACCCTAACAGAAGTTAAATTGTTAGTTGGGGTGTTCTTTAAGGGTCCTGTTGAATCACTCAACCAACCCATCAGATTGCGGATGAAGCGGTGCCGTCCTTGTCTTTTTAATGCCAAGGAGCATACAAACTTCCTGAAAGATCTTGGACTCGAAGTTCCTTCCTTGATCTGAAGGGAGTTCCATAGGTACACCAAACCTGCTCACCCAATTGAAGACAATCTGATCCGCGACTGTTTTGGTTTCCTGATTTGGGATGGCAAATGCCTCAGGCCACTTGCTGAAGTAGTCCATTACTACCAGGATGTATCGGTTTCCGCTTCTGGTTTCTGGAAAAGGGCCTGCAACGTCTATTGCAATTCTTTCAAAAGGTGCACCCACATTATACTGCTTGCAGCACAAGTATCACATTTTCGGCACCATTTTTCAACGTCTTCTCTTGCGTGTAGCCAGTAGAATCGCTGCCTCACCTTTTCCAGTGTCTTATTGACACCCAAATGTCTTCCGGAAGCTCCATAATGCATCTCTTGAAGAACGTCATTAACTTTGGAACGAGGTACGACTAGCTGCATCACATATGATTTGCCATCTGTGGACTCCCATTTATGTCTTATGTCTTATGTACTACTTCTTGTACATGTAGCGAGTCCCATTGTGTCCACTATGCTTTAAGAGTTGGACTTCTATCGGAGATGTCACCTCATTCTCGTTTCTCTTGGTGTTCCTTCCATGCAAGAATGGGTTCAATATCCGAGTCTCCTTGTTGGGCAGCTCTTATTTCTTCATTACTCCAACCGTAAATGGGATCGGCTCTTAATCGCTGGATGGAAGCAACCTCCTTCTCTTCTTGACGTGTGCAGTGCTTGCAGTCCGGTTTGCATGGTCTCCAAGATAAGGCATCTGCGTTTGAGTGCAACCTTCCTCTTCGATGTTGGATCTTTTAGTCGTATAGCGTGGTACACATTATCAAACCTGAATGTCAGCCATGTTGGATATCAAACCGAACTGACAATGTGTACACGCTGAATGATGGTTTGACACTCAGAACTGCCTGCTCACAAAATTTGTTGATACTGCGTGACAACCCTCGGTTTGTTGGGTGGTTGCTCGATGATGTGCACACAATTTCATTCATGAGCCGTCATTCACGGAACAAAACAAGAATTTTTATAGCGAATCAGTGGAAAAAGTGCAAACAAAATAAGAAAAAGCTCGTGTGTGTCATGTTAAAAAGGAATCAACACGATTCGTGGCGGAAATAGCCTCAAAATAAAAAGAAACAATTTTCTGAGAGTAGTGGAATTTCTTTGCATGACGCCCAACATAATACTCCTGTCTCTGTAGTGAAGTCCCGTAAAAATTTCCGTACTGATTTATCTAACCGCCAGAATCGATTAAAGTACATATAGGAGAGTCAGAAAAACTTGGGTAGACATCACCGTTTTCTGGAGGGGGTTTTTTAGACGCCATTTTCCAAAATGGCCGACAAATAGTAGTTTAATTTGTATGGGAGAACGGAAAAATCTCCATAAAAATTAAACCACTAAACCGATTTTGATGAAATGATCAGACATGATAAAAAACAAGATGAGAAGCCAACATAATTAATATCCGCCCACTGCCACGCCCTGTTTTTTGAAAAAGTAATATTATTCGTTAAAATTAATACAAATTCGGATTTTGCTTTAGTTAAACTTATAAGAATATTTTTTTATGGAAAATAAGCTGTAAAAAGTTCCTAACACGCCTATTTTGTGGGCGTTTATTAATTTGTGACTTGTATGGAGTTAGTTTTAGTAAGATAAAAGCTGAACCACTTCACCCAATGTAATGAAATTTTCACACATGATAGCGAACAGTATAGGATTGTATACAGTTTTCGCACATTGACACGCCAACATAAGCCCATCTTATCACTCTTCCTCATTAGCTGCTAAAAGCCGAAAGAAATGATATCAATTAAGATGCTTTTTGAAGTTTCCTGATTGATATTGACTAAAGAAAATCTATTATTTTTGATTTTTAGTAAAAAAATTAAAAAATTATAAAAAATACAATAATTACATATATTTGCACATAATTTGTATACACATTCATCTCGTACATTGCTCACCACATTTGCAATACCCTGTGCATGTCAAATACTTAAAATTACATTTACACCTTTATTTAATTTACACTTTTAATTATAAGCTGCGTTTTTTTGTATGTCCATATGGAGTTTGGCGAAAAAAACGACATCGGGACATTTCAACATTTGCCTTGGTCTGCCATTTTGTTCTGAGCTATCTTACCAACAAACATTTGACATTTCTATACAAATTATCGATAACACAACGACAATGGTAGTCTGGCAATACCGTTTTAACGGGACAAAAGTTAACTCCAGTTAATTATCTGGACTTAGCTAACTCTATATGGACATAGTTGTTGTTGTATTTAAAATGTATATTGTTTTGCTTTGTTGTCGTTTTTTTTCACACAATTTTATCTGGACATGCAAAAAAACACAGCTATAGTTTAGGGGGTCAATGACCTGTGAAACTGTGAAATGAAAACAAAGTTATCATTTCATTTTCACAGAGTTTTATCATTTTATCACTTCACAAACACGCGCAAGGCGATTCCCGAACTCGTTATGAAAAACAGCTGTCAAAGTGAGTACTAAAAAGTACTAACATGAAAAATGCTACCACTTGCTCATAGAAAAAGATAATTGTGACGTCATAGAAATACCACGATGGCGAGTTGGGTGTATCAAATGAGCACAATTTGTCTTTGTTTATAATTTTTCTTTTCACAGGTTTTCACAGAATGTAATGATTGTGATAAACGAATCATCATATAAAAACATTTTGGCATTTGCTTTCATTTTTTCACTTCGAAAATCGCATTTGGCGTGAAGGCGTTATGATATTTATCACTTCACAGTTTCACAGATCAAGAATTAACCCCCAGAAGGCATTATGTTAAGGCACAATCTGTCAGCTGCAGGCTTGAGTCTGGAAAATAGCTCTATGATAGGCTTAAGTATTACCTTAAAAAACAAAACAGCATCTTCGGATATGTCCATTTCTAATTGTAAAAGATAAGGGTGGTAACTCTGATATATGTTTCTGTTTATGTAAGGAATAACGAAGCTCATCGAATGTCTTACACTTTGCTGATGAATGTAAAACTTGAACAGGGTATTCCTCTACTTTGTCAAGTATTTCATCAGATAAAATATTATCTTCTGCAAATCGAAATAGTATCTAACGGTTCTGGCGATGCTTTAATTGCAGGTGATTTTGTTCCCATCTTCCTTGTGGTATCACAAACTGGGGGTCAATTCTCGATCTGTGAAACTGTGAAATAAAAACAAAGTTATCATTTTAGTTTTCACAGACTTTTATCATTTTATCACTTCACAAACACGCGGCAGGCGATTCCTGAACTCATTATGAGAAACAGCTGTCAAAGTGAGTTCTAAAAAGTACTAAAATTAAAAAAATCTACCACTTGCTCATAGAAAAAGATGATTGTGACGTCAGAGAAAGACCAAGATGGCGACTTGGGTGTATCAAATGAGCACAATTTGTTTCTGTTTATCATTTTTCTTTTCATAGGTTTTCGCAGAATGAATTGATTGTGATAAAAGAATCATCATATGAAAACATTTGTTTTCATTTTTTCACACTTCGCGAATCGCATTTGGCGTGAAGGGGTTATCATATCTATCACTTCACAGTTTCACGGATCGAGAATTGACCCACTGTAAGTATGTGGGCCTTAATTGAATTGTTGTAAAGTGCAGCTCCCAGTTGTTCCCCAAGAGTGTGTAGAGGCATATAGCGCATTTTATCACCCACTTCCACTTTGATCCACAATTCTTGCAATAACTCACTGAATAGTTCAAATGTATATCGAAGGATGAGAACAACGACATCAGTGTCATTTGATAAAACTATAAGGCATTTTATGCATGACTGGGCGGCATTGAACAGTTGGATTATAATTCTGCTATCTGCTTCCTCAACAAAGATTTGAAGGTCCGAGCACGTTTGAAGTTCTTTGTTATTGTTATTTATTATTAATGCATCCCTGCTATCATTTTCACCTGTGAGGGTTCCACTTAGAGCTGTAGTGAAGTCAGTCACTTTTGCCTTCTCAATGAAGCTAGAAGCAGCAGCTAGTTGGAGCATCTCTTTGTTTTTACCTGAAGACCTGAATCTATCCATCTGTCTAGGAATACGCGTCTCCTGTTTGATATTTATCAGTTCGATTGGATCTAGAATTTTTTGTCTTTCTCTTTCATATTCGTTAAGTGACTGGTCAATGTCAAAGTCAACTCGCTTAATTTTCTTGTTTTAATGCTTTTTTTGTTTTAAGGGAATGCTTAAGCCTATCACAGAGCTATTTTCCATATTCAAGCCTGCAGTTGACAGATTATGGATTCGCCAAAGATGCAAATGGTGTGCTTAGGCCCGATCAGTGCCTTAACATAATGCCTTCTGAACTATTAATTCCATGCAATTTTACAACATGTTCTACTTAAAGGTGTAAATGTAAATTTAAGTATTTGACATGCACAGAGTACTGCAAATGTGGTGAGCAATGTACGAGATAAATGTGTATACAAATGATGTGTAAATATGTAATTGCATTTTTTATAATTTTAAAATTTTTTTTTACTAAAAATCAAAAAGAACAGATTTTCTTTAATCAATATCAATCAGGAAACTTCAAAAAGCATCTTAATTGATATATCGTATTCTTCGGCTTTTAGCAGCTAATGAGGAAGAGTGATAAGATGGGCTTTTGTAGGCGTGTCAATGGGCGAAAATTGTATAAAATCCTATACTGTTCGCTATCATGTGTGAAAATTTAATTACATTGGGTGAAGTGGTTCGATTTCATCTTACTACAACGAACTCCATACAAGGCACAAATTAATAAACGCCCACAAAATAGGCGTGGTAGGAACTTTTTACAGCTTATATTCCATACAAAAATATTTGTATAAATTTAACTAAAGCAACATCCGAATTTGTATTAATTTTGACGAATAATACTACTTTTTCAAAAAAGGGGGCGTGGCAGTGGGCGGAAATTAATTATGTTGGCTTCTCATCTCGTTTTTTATCATGTCTGATTATTTCATCAAAATGGGTTTAGTGGTTTAGTTTTTATGGAGATTTTTCGGTTCTCCCATACAAATTATACTACTATCTGTCGGCCATTTTGGAAAATGGCGTCTAAAAAACCCCCTCCAGAAAACGGTGATGTCTACCCAAGTTTTTCTGACTCTCCTATATGTACTTAAATCGATTCTGGTGGTTAGATAAATCAGTACGGAAATTTCTACGGGACTTCACTACAGGGACTGTATTATAACTGATAAGTGTGTACGCGAAACTTTTCACGCAGGTTTGATATCCAACACGCGTGACACTCAGGTTTGATAATGTCTGCAATCTCTCAATCCATCTTGCCACTTGACCTTCTGGATTTTTGAAGTTCAACAGCCAATTAAGTGCGCCATAATCTGTTCGAAGAAGGAACTTCTGCCCATAGATGTTACTTATGGAAGTGTTTTGTTGCCGATACTAGAGCTAGAAGTTCTCTTCTGGTTACACAGTGATTTCTTTCTGGCTTTGAGAGCACCTTGCTGTAATAGGCAACAACCTTCTCTTCTCCTTCGTGGACTTGTGATAGTACGGCACCAATTTCCACGTTACATGCGTCAGCGTCGATGATGAAAGGTTTCACTGGTGTCGGATAGGCTAAAACTGGTGTATTGCATAGGCGCTGCTTAAATTCCTGGAAGCTTTTCTCGCACTCGCTTGACCATTTGAACGGTTTGCCTTTCTTTGTTAGCTGGTGCAAACTTTTCGCGATCCCAGCAAAATCCTTCACAAATCGACGATAGTACGTGGCTAGACCAAGAAAAGCTCCGGAGTTGATGTTTATCCTGTGGAGTTGGCCAATTCCTCACGGTGTCTACTTTCTCAGGATCAGTCTTCACTCCTTGGGAAGAGATGATATGTCCCAAGTATTTTACTTCAGACTAGAAAAATGCACACTTGTCTGGAATTAATTTCATGTTTGCTTCTCAAAGTCTCTGGAGCACGGCCTCAAGTTTTCCACAGTGTACATCACATGTTTTACCATAAACGATGACATCGTTCAAATAGACCAGGCAAGATTTCCAAGTAAGTCCTTGTAATACGTGTACTCCATCAAACGCTCAAATGTGACCGGAGCGTTACATAGTCCGAAAGGCATCACTTTAAATTGCCACAGACCATTTCCTATGGAGAAAGCAGTCTTTTTTCGATCTTCTGGATGGATTTCTACCAGCCAGTTGCCACTCTCTTCAAGTCCAATGTTGAGAACCATTCAGCTCCTTTCATCGCATCCAGAGTATCGCTGATTCTTGGCAGAGGGTAGCTGTCCTTCTTTGTCACATCGTTCAGCCTCCGATAGTCCACATTAAATCAAGTACTTCCGTCCTTCTTTTTGACAAGAACAACTGGGGATGCCCAAGGGCATAGACATACTTGCAAAGGCCAAGTGCCAAGAGATGTCATTAATAATATTTATTTTTTTTCCGTTTTGCACCAACAGCGCTTTGGGCACTAGTTAAATTTGGGGCTGCTTTCATTGAAGCTTTTGTATGAAAATGAGTATCGACTAGCATTCCATATCTAGTATGTCTATGCCCAATGGCTTTTAGAATTTTCGATTAGCCCATCTTTCTTCATGGTCGATATCATCTCTTCAACTTCAGCTTGTTTGGCTAATGGGAGACGTCTTGCTGGTTGTCGAATAGGTCTTGCGTCTCCTGTGTCGATTCGATGCTGCACCAGTTGCGTTCGACCGTACTGCCCATGGGTGAAGAGAGTATATCAGCGAACTCTCGAAGGAGGCTTCCAGCTACACTAAGCTGATGTTAACTTAATTTCGACGACTTGAGAATGTTTGACTTCACAGAGTTCACTTTCCTTGGGTCCACATATTCTTGTGTATCAACTTCTGTGATTTTAGTTAGTGCAGATACGGATTCACATTTTCCAACAACTTCTCCTTTTTTAAGCTTGACTTCGTACGGTTTGATGTTGAGTATCCGTACGGGCACCATGTTGTTCTTTGGCGCCACAAGGGTCTTCCCTAGGATGATGTTTTGGGAAGACTGCTCAGAGTATGGCTCCACCATAAGGTATCGATGGCTACCCAAACCCTTTATTTTCGTCCAAACGAACACTTCTGAAGAAGGTGGCAGGCAAATATCTTCCTTAATGACGGTCCTTAGTGTTGATGAGTTTTCGTTGTCATAGACCATAGGAATTTCCACATTTCGGTACTTGAGAACTTGCTTTCCGATATCGAGGATTACTCCATGGTCTTTCATAAAGTCGATTCCAACGATGCATTCGTCACATATATCTGCTACCAGAAACAGATGTGAGAGCTCCAGTTCTGCCAAACGGATTGTAAGACGAACCTCCCCGTACACTCTGGCTGTCTCTCCTGTTGCGGTTTTCAGACGGTAGGTGTTGTTGTTATGCAGCCATGTCATCTTCACCAAGTCCTTTCGAACAATGGAGGCAGGGCACTGGTGTCGATAGTAGCCACTTGTTTCTTGCCGTTTAATGTTGCCTCCACAGTCAGACTTTTGTTGTTTCTTTTCGTCTGTGAGACCTGGATGGTGGTTCTGGGGCCATCGATACCAGGAACCAGCTTCTGCCCCTCGAAGTTGGTTCTTACTCGTTTCCCGGTTGAGAACCGGGGTGAGTAGGAGCATTGTTGACATGTAGGTCTTCTAGGTGGTAATCTGCACTGGCGTTGGAAATGTCCGGTCTTGTTACAGTTTCAGCATCGAGCAGGTCCATTTCGCTGGTTCCTTTGGAACGCAGCTCTCTGCCAAGAACACTCCCCAACTTCTAGTTCTCTTACGCGATGAACTCTTTGAGAAGCCTGTTCAGCTGCTTCCATAGTCAGGGCAAACGCTAATGCTTCAGGTAGCGTTCGTTTTCCAGCAGCTCGAATTGCTCACTGAAGGTTGGTATCAGATACACAACGAACAAAGGCTTCTGTTGCAAATTGGTTACTGATTTCATCTGGCATATCCAGCTGCACCAATCGTTCGATGTCTGCTTGAAGCTGTTGCAGACTTTCTCCCCTTTTCTGGACTCAGGTATTGAGTTGGTCGCGGAAGACTTCCTGCATATGGCCATCTCCGAAGCGTTTGTCAGTGTCCTGAACAAGAGCACTGAAGTTGCCGTTCTTATCTGCAGGTATGGTTTGCAGCAGTTCAGCAGCAGTTCCTCTGAGGGCAATAAGCGTCAGAGCTATATATTTGTCTTCCTCGTCCCAGCCATTCGTTACCTCGCAGTGCTGCCACTCAGAAATTAAAAAAAAACAAAGTTTAAAATCATGATTTCAGTTAAAAAATCATCATTTACAAGTCTGAGTAAGAAAACGGTAAAGGAGATATTAAAAGTTTTAAACTACATCGCAACAAGTAAAACAAATATTTTCAAATATTTATTGAGAGGATTTATTAAAAAAATACAAAAATGGAAGGAATACGAGCATTAAAATAAATTTATAATTTATAATATTTATGAGTGCTATATTATTTTTTTCACAGTTTCAGGTACATAGGTATTATATAGCACATTAAAAATCAAAAATGTAGATAGTATAAAATATTTTTTTTTTAATTTTAAGTTAGCAAACACTAATTTTTATATGAGAATTCTTTGGAGTATATATTCGTGTAATATCTGTTGAGAAGTTCTGTTTTTAACCAAATGTTTAGCATGCAACAACTCATTTGGTGAATCAATTTCAAGGTTGTTTCATAATTTTGTTTTATAATATTAAAATTAAAATTAATATTAACTAAAAAAAAAAAGCGCTCCGTATTGGCTGAAGAATGTGGCAGTGAAAGTATTTCATAAACGAATTGCGACAATTGTGGAAAAGCTGGAGTGTCATCTGCTTGCATTAACTTGCTTACGCCTTTCCAAAATTCTTCAGCATCTGGACTAAAATTTAAATCTATGTTTTTCAGTGCTCTCCACTCATTGTCAATTTCCTGAAGTTGATCTTCTTTCACTAAATTTGGAAAATGTTTAACAAGTGCTATTTTGTGGAGCCAGAATCTCCACGTCCTTAAGCATATTTTCTTTAAAATTAAATCTGAAAAAAATTAAAAAAAACTCAAGCAATCACAATGAAAGCTATGTAAAACGCTTTTTTCCACTGCCACATTTTCCAAAAAGAGACCACTTAATACCATACAAGAAATTAAATCACAGAAACAAAAATGTAGTTATGCATTTGAGTCAAAGTGTCATTTTAACTATGTTTGTGTTTGTAATTGGCCAGTTTATACTTCTGAGATTTCAGAGGGCTCAGAGGACTCTGAAATATAAACACGATTCCTCACAAAAATTCCTCACATTTCCCCTTAAAAACTGAGACTGAAATTTTTTGGATTCGCTTGCTCAATTATATTTTGTCGCAGTTAATTACACAAGAAGAAAAGAAAAAGAGAGATGTTTTGACTTCTATTTGAGGAATCCTGTTTATATTTTATCCTCCGGCTCTGTCAAAGAAAGGAGAAAAATTACTGAGCGCTCAAGAAATATAAACTGGCTAAATGTGTTCGTCGTTTGAGGTTGTAGTGTAGCTTAGACATTTTTTTTCAAAGCGAATATAGAAAAAATATTTTTTTTTTTGAAATTAGAAAATCATGATTTTGGACTCCAAATCATTAAAACATTATTTGGGTCCAAAAAAAACATGAAAATAATGATAAATCATGATTTCTAGCACCCTTGACTGCGGCTGCTTCAAACTGCTTCTTGTAGATTGACCAAGAAGTTTGTCCGTCGAAGGTCGGTGGATCTTCTACCTAAGCGTCGAACTTGTCGAGTTGTAGAAGCTAAGTAAGGTCAATGATTCTCGAGATAACCTCTCCAGATGAGTCCTGAAACCAAAGGGCGCTCCCCAAAACTCCTTCCTCCCTCCCTCCGTCACCCCTCCCCCTCGGCGGTACGGCGAGATGCTGTCCAACGTGTTTCCCCCCCCCCCACCTGAGGTACGGCGGTGATGCTGTACGACACTCCCTTCTCGGCGGTACGGCGATGATGCTGTCCAATGAGTTACCTCCCTCGTAGGTACGGCGATGAAGCTGTCCGACGATTCCTATCATATAATTCCTTTCTAGGCGGTACAGCGATGATGCTGTCTGTCGTCTCCTTTTTCCTCACCGGTACGGCGAAAAAGCTGTTCGGTGTTCCTTCTCTCATTCCTTCTCGGCAGAACGGCGATGAGGCTGTCTGTTGCTCCCCACATCATCATATCCTTCCTCTCCCCAAATCTCCTATATTGGGCTGGATCAAGGTGTTATACGACCCGTGCCGATGATCAGCCTGGCTGAGGGCCCAATTCAAATACTAGCTCAGTCGCTAACGGAGTATTCGGACAGATGGCAATCTTCGAATTAACTAGCCTTCTCTGTATATACGGATCTCTGTGCAGAGTGACCACCCCTTCTCCGATACTCGTGGGAATCAAATGAATTTTTCAAATGATGTTAGTGGTAAGTCCGGTTCTTCTTCAAGTTCGGCCGGCAGTGCGACTGTAAAGTCGTCTGCTGTACCTCCTGTCTTGCCTGTTGGTGGCGAAACCGTGAGAAATCATGGTCTAGTTGCTGGCAGCAAGAACAGTGAGAGTAAGGTAGAAATACCCAATTTCAGTGGTGGAGGGATCGTGAAGCATGGCCCTTCCACCACTACGGAGAGTAAACCTCCCCAAACTTCGCACCCTCACTTTAGTGGTGGAAGGATCGTGAAGCATGGCCCTTCCACCTCTAACGTGAGTGTAGCTCACACGGGTCCCAGTGGGGGTAGGCGTAAGCTTACACCTGGTGGGTCCTTTTACAAGGATAAGTGGAATGCTGAGAGGATCCTGAAGATCTTTGGTGCGAGACCGAAGGTTGGAGGTGACTCAAAGCATGAAGCGAAAGTAAGGTGGGCTAAGAGCTTCTTAGCTAAACACCAGACCAGCGGCGACTCCACGTCAAAGCGACAACGGTCTATTGAAGGTACCATGCCTTACGCTAAACGAACAAAAGTGCAAAACACCAGCACTCCCCTCAAACCCCCGATCAAATCTTTTAGAGATATTCTAAAAGATAAAATCGTAGTTGCGGTTATTGATAGAAGTGATATAGATGGTACGATATCCTCTGATCATTGGCAGATGGTGAAATTGAAGCTCTCGGCTGGCTTCTTAAGTCTTATGAGGGACAACCCGGGACCACCTCCAATCACTAGTGATGGCGGTTGGCACCAGGGCCATGTCAAGCTCATCGCCTGCGATGATCAGAGATCGTGCGATCTCTATAAGCTGGCTATCAGCAGGATAGGAGAAGTCTGGCCAGGTGCGAAGCTTGAGGTAATTGCTAAGGAGGACATCCCTTGCAGGCCAAGAGCACGTACCTGGATCCCGGTGAACCCTCCTGTATGGATGAAATACTCCAGATAATCCAGCTTTCGAATCCATCCCTTCCTACTCACAACTGGAAAGTCGCGAAACTGGAGGAACAAAAAGGCCTTTACAGAGGCGCAATTATTGTGATTAATAAAGAATCCCTTGTTCCTCTGGCGCAGACTAAAGGTGTGATTAGGTTCGGGTTTGAGACAATGAACCTTAGGGTCTATAAAAAAGATGAGGTAGATGCAGCTTGCGCTCCTCCACACCCCCAAGAAGACGAAGCTGTGGTCGGGGACCCTGGTGTGTCCATCACCTTCCCGTGTTTGGAAGATGATGCATCCAGGGCATCTTCGGCTCCAGTGGAGTCCTCTCCTAACGTCGACAGCCTTTCCGACATGGAAACTGAAGACTATTTAAACAGTGTTCTTTTAAGTGAGGACGAGCTTTTAAGTTCGTCCTCTGACTTGGAAGAACCTGATAATACCGTGGTGGAGGCTGATCTGCCTAATTGTAGCCAAAATGCTGCAGTTAGTTCAGATTAACCTCCAACACTCCATCAAGGCGTCAGCCTCACTTCTTCTCCGAATATCCAGCAACGGAGAGGATATCGTCCTGATCCAAGAACCTTGGATTGTGAAATCCATCGTAAAGGGACTCAGGACTCCTGGATACTACCTACTGTATGCGTCCGGTAAAGGTGAACCTAGATCCTGCATACTAGTAAAAAGTAGCATTAATGTATATTTACTACCTAATTTCAGCGATCGAGATATTACGGCTGCAAGACTGGAGAAGACCAAAGGCACACTTTGGATAGCATCGGCATATCTCGGCCACGACCACCTTGGCCCTCTCCCAGGTAAAACCCTGGAGAATTTTATCGCTGAAGCAGAAAGGCGAAATATCAGCCTCATTATTGGGAGTGATGTCAATGCCCATCACACAGTATGGGGTAACTGATATTAACGATAGAGGTGAGTCTCTTTTCGATTTTATCCTAAATACTAACCTTATAGTAAGTAACGTAGGCAATGAACCAACTTTCGTTACCAGAAACAGACAAGAAGTTTTAGACTTAACTCTTGTCTCCGACAACATCTATCAGATGATTTTAAACTGGAAAGTTTCTAGTGATCACTCGTTCTCTGATCATAGATACATTCAATTCAGCTTGAACGATGAACCTCCTGGCCAGTTAACTTTTCGTAATCATAGGAAAACAGACTGGCCTAAGTACAGAGAAACACTTAAGAGACTTATTAAACCTGACATTTTAAGTGTTCCATCCAACAAAAACGATCTTGACAGCAAAGTCAATGATCTTACTTTAGCCCTAAACAAATCATTAGAAACCTCCTGTCCTCTTATTCTAATAAGGGGTAAAAGGAAGCCACATTGGTGGACTTCAGGGCTCGAACCGCTCAGAAAAAACTGTAGGAAACTTTTCAATCGAGCTAAAAGTACTAGAGTAATGTCCGATTGGGATTCCTATAAAGAATCACTAAAATTATATAAAAAAGAATTGAGGAAAACCAAACGATCTTCTTGGAGGACATTCTGTGGCAATATAGAAGAAGCCTCAGAAGCATCAAGATTAAGAAAAATCCTCTCCACAAATCCAGTTATGCCTAGCTGCCTTCAAAATGCTGATGGTTCCTGGACCAACTCTTGCGAAGAATCGCTCAATTTGCTACTGGATACTCATTTTCCAGGCAGCTCACAGACTGTTAATAGCACTGCCCTTTACAGGACAAGCGAAAAACTAACATTTCCACAAGGTCTAATTACAAGGGAAAAATTACAATGGGCACTCAATAGCTTCAAACCATACAAGTCGGCGGGGCCAGATGGCATCATTCCGGCTGAACTACAGATGAATTCAGAAGTAATTCTGCCGATTCTGGAAGTCATCTTCAATGGTTGCTTAAATCTGGTCCATATTCCGCTTCTATGGAGAGAAGTCAAAGTTGTGTTTATACCCAAAGCCGGTAAATGTTCCCACGTAAACCCTAAAGATTTACGACCTATTAGCCTATCATATTTCCTTCTAAAAACTTTTGAACGACTGATTGATATCGAACTAAGGTCAAGCATTGATACGAGACTACTGTCTACAGCTCAACATGCCTATTGCAAAGGGAAGTCAGTGGAGACAGCTCTCCACACACTAGTTCGTACCATCGAATATTCCCTCCATTATAAAGAATATACAATGGTTGCCTTCCTAGATATAGAAGGTGCTTTTAATAACGTTGATACATCTGCAATCACATCTGCACTGGCTTCTCTGAATGTGGATGGGTCGCTTGGTGAACTGATTAATCAGATGCTTACAAGCAGGGTTATCAATTCAAAACTGGGCGGCTTTTCGGCAAGAAGATCTGTCAGTAGAGGTACACCGCAAGGCGGGGTGCTTTCTCCCCTTCTTTGGAATTTGGTAGTTAATGAACTGCTGAATACCTTAGAGGCAGAGAGCTACAGAGTGATTGCCTATGCGGATGACGTTGCTATAGCAGTATCAGGAAAACATCCTAACATTTTAAGAGATCTTTTACAAAACGCTCTAAACAAGCTAACACGATGGGCAGATCGATGCGGACTTGGAGTTAACCCCCATAAAACAGATCTTGTCCTCTTCTCCAGGAAATACAAAATTCCGCAAACAGACCCCCCTATTATTAATGGTGTTCCACTAAAATTCTCAGACGAAGCTAAATACTTGGGTCTCATCTTAGATAAGAAGTTAATTTGGAAACCTAACATACAAGAAAGAGTGAAAAAAGCCACAGTGGCACTTTTCTCCTGCAAAAAAGCTGTAGGTAGTAAATGGGGCCTCCAACCTCGAATCACAGTATGGTGGACTGCCTTGGATAAAGCGACACATCGCGACAAACTAAGCAAAGTCTAAAGAACAGCATGTCTATGTACTACTGGAGCACTTCGGTCGACTCCTTCCGCTGCATTAGACACTCTTCTCCATCTGACACCTCTCGATATTTTCAGCAAACAAACGGCTGCGAGCACAGCCATTCGCCTCAAAGCCTCTTCACAGTGGATCAATAATGAGATTGGTCACTCCGCTATTCTGAATTCATTCGGAACACTTCCTAGTAACACTGACTACACAATCCCACTATTGAATTTCGATAAAAATTATGAAGTGACCATACCTTCCAGATCCACCTGGGAGGATGTGGAATTCTTAGAAGATCAATCAATTCACTTCTACACTGACGGATCGAAGACCAAAGATGGGGTTGGTGGGGGAGTGTACTCTGAAAGACTAAATTTAAGTCTCTCATTCCGTCTTCCTAATCACTGTAGCGTATTCCAGGCGGAACTTCTAGCGATAAAAGAAGTACTGTCTTGGCTCAAAGAAAACGTGATATCATGCTCGGATATCCGCATCTTCTCTGATAGTCAAGCCGCCATTAAATCCCTGGACTCTGTCCGTACAAACTCTATAACAGCCCTCAACTGTCGATCATCTCTGTTGGAGATGGCGCAACAGTTTAATATTCACCTTTGTTGGGTGCCGGGTCATAGTGACATTCCAGGTAATTGTAAAGCGGATGAACTCGCTAGAAGTGGAACATTACTACCCATTTTACCTGAAAAGGTAAACATTGGTATACCCATCGCTACGTGTAAATTTTTACTGAAGCAAGATGCGTTGAAGAGAACAAACACAAGGTGGGAAAACATCACTACTTGTTTGGCGACAAAACAAGTATGGCCAAACCTTGACCTGAAACGCTCCAAGTGTTTAATATCTCTAAATAGAATGCATATTAGCTCTATTGTAGGTGTCATAACAGGACACTGTTTAATAGGCAGGCACGCAGCGCGGCTTGGCATACCTTCAAACGATTTCTGCAGAAGCTGCATGGACGAGGAGGAAGAGGAAACGATTTCTCACCTTCTCTGCACATGCCCTTCTCTTTCCCTCAGACGTAGGCTCCATTTAGGAGTTTACTTCTTTAACGATCCTAGTGATCTGGCAAACACAGACATTTATAGTCTCACACGCTTCGTCAGGAGCTCAAAGTGGTTTTAGCGAGTAAGGAAAGAGTTTTTAAGATTCATGTGGTATCACAACGGACCAATTTTGGTCTAAGTGTGTCAGTACTTAGTATTGACAGCCACTTCTACCTAACCTAACCTAAGGTCAGTGGATGCATCACCTTTCTCTTAGGATATTCACCACAACTTTCTCGAGCCCTCATTTTCCTAACCTTTTATCCAATTCCTCTGTAAAACATTCGATTTTATCTTCGAACTTTGCTTCTACTGTCGATAATTGTTTGTCGACAGTTGACAATTTTTTATCGATAGTCGAAGATTGTTTATCGACACACTCGTCAAGGGCAATAATTCTGTTGTCAAAGGCCTCTAACTTACCTTCGAGAAGATTTCGAAGATTTTTTTGTTCTTCACTTTGTTGTTCTAGAAGATTCTTTTGTTGCGTGATTCCAAAGAAACGGACGGATTTCAAGTGTGCATGGATGTCAGCCATTTCAAGATAAATGAGTTAATGGTCAAAACTTTTGGCAACAACGTGGTAGTAATTGAGGCGAGCTTAAGGTGGACACCTGCCAATTAAGGCCTAATTCCACCCCGGGCTACCCCGGATAGTGTGGAAGGATGTCCAACAAGCATCGCCAACTACAGTCTCTTCTTTTTGAGAAAGTGTTATTTATTTATGTGTTCATCAGCCTGACTAGACTGTGAACCCATAAAATTTCGTCACTACCAAATTGGAGAGACTTTCGTCAGCTTCCAATCGAGCTTGCTTTGCAGTACAAACTCACTTTGGTAAAGATTTTTTCTATCTAATCAAAGCAATGTCATATACCTTAACTGATCGCGAATTTGATCACAACCACGGCCACCACGACGCACCCCGAAGGTGCCAACCCATTCTCACAAGTGTCGAGCTAATTAGCGGGAAACTTGCGAGCCCGTGGTACCTTTCTTATTTGCTACTATTATTTGCTACTGTGTAAAGGTCGACCTTAACTAAAATTATGGATATTTTCATAACCAATAATTTGACATGCGCGTTCATTACTCATGACAAGTAAATTCCGCAGTTTGTTAAATGTCTTCGCTTCGCACTTTCTTGCCTGCAAAAAAAGCAGGGACGACAACCCTCGGTTTGGCGCAAAAACGCAACCAAGGGCTGATTAGTTACAGTTCTGCTTACCAAACCCATAACCTGCTGCATTTCGCCGCATGTACGTTGTAGGGGAGAACCAAGTAAGCCATGTCTCAGGTGGATAGTATTCTCAGTCTTCCGAAAAATTCGTAATGTTCTGGGTAATCACCTCATTGACATAAGCAAACCTAGTAGTCCCTACAAGCACCTACGTTGCCCACGTGCCACCACACGGAGGTTCACAGCTCGGCAATATGGATTCCCTGTGATAATCAGATGCGATTGGTCTTTCCGAAGAAAGTCCAGACATCACGAATATCACATCTGGGAGTCCCAATTCGACGCGTACAACGTGGTAGTGGAAGGTAATCATGAACATGGCTACATAAGTCGTCAGCTTGTACGGAAGTACCAGCTACCAAAGGGATATGATGCCAAAGACGTCATCTCAACGGTTTCAACAGAAGGCATTGAAGAAAAACGAAAGGATAGTGCAAATTCAACAGACTGGCCCCATGAACCGGAGTAATAAGGGAAAGGAAGAAGAAAGGCTGAGTAACGTTCATGAAAGAACAAGGGCAAATATGAAGCCTTCAAGTGGTCGGATGAAAACGCGATATGACACAAAAGCAACAACGACAGGATTCCAAGCGGGAGACCTTGTTTGGTGTTATAATTCCCACCGTCGAAGGGGACTGTCGCTGAAACGTCAACAAAATTCGGAAGGCCCCTATACTGTTTGTAACACGAATAAACGTAGGCACCTACCGCATTCAGAGAGGATTAAGAGGCAATCTAAAAGTAGTTCACAGCGACCATTTACATCGTTATAATGGTGATGGGAGTGATGGATTTGCTCGGGACGATCAATCCTAAGAGGAAGGTAATGATGGTAAGGTGTAATGACTTTCACATTTGAGCTATAACGTCTCACAATAGCCTTCAAACGGACACAATAGCTTACGGTCACATTGCAAACACCATTGACCTATTAAAAGAAGCTCATATCTTCTTTGCTTCATAACTGCTTATTGGAGCAAAGTGGCAAAAATTGTTATTATTCTCAATGCCATCTCTTGTCACTTGCTCTCAACAAGCTTATTTTGCCATAGAAACTAAGGCCATATATTAATATTATTTATAAGAAAACAGAGCCACCTCTTTTAATCTTACTTTATTCTTTGACG
The DNA here is from genome assembly GCA_963921185.1 of Dasysyrphus tricinctus. NCBI lineage: Eukaryota > Metazoa > Arthropoda > Insecta > Diptera > Syrphidae > Dasysyrphus > Dasysyrphus tricinctus. The sequence continues at coordinate 111,178,459 of OY992531.1, read as the reverse complement.
TCTGACGTTTATGTGAAATTTTTTTCTATTAGGCTAGTTCAGGAAAATGAGATCTCAGAGGGCTCAGTGTCAAATACTGAGCAAGCTAATCCAATATTTTCTTTCCTCAGTGATTTGACAGCAAAATTTCTGAGGAATCCTGTTCAAGAGACTGAGATTGCTGAGGGCTCTGAGATTTCATTTGTAAGAACACGCCTATTTAGTTACAAAATTGCGTCGGTTTGTTTATTTTTTTTTATTTCTTTAGATTTGTTAAATTTATTTAAATGTTCATTAATTTATCCTTTGAGTTTTGATCTTGTTGTTGATGTGCGTGAGCGTGGGTGTGTGCCAAATTATTTATTGTATTGCTATTGATGTGCAATATGGAAGTTAGTTTTCCCCTGAAGAAATATTTTCAAAAACTATTTTGACCATATTTCATTTTAAGGCCACCTCCAAGAATCCAATAAGTTGCGCTTTAATTGCAATCTGGACAAGGAAATCACAGAATAAAGTGTTTCCATGGAGTCCCACAGTGTGTGATCAGAATCGTGCAAATAACTCATACGCTCAAGTTGAAGAAGTAAGGATATCTACAATATTTGATCTGCTACTAAAAAATTGTCTTATTTTGGTTTTCAGTACCTAATGGGAATCGATTTCCTACTGCTGGAAAGAGAATGAGACTACATCACTGCGATAGTGGAATTCTTGCGCTCAATTGTTAGGTAATCAATTCATAATTGAAGGAGAAAGAGGAAAGGAAAAAGTTTGCTCAGAAGTTTTAGGATGCTTACAGTAAAAAGCCGGCCTTTATCTAACTAGAAAAGGGCGAACCTTAGCCATCAAACCAATGTGCTAAAATGGCTGTTTTGTATTTTATGCCTATGAATCTTACTGTGACCAAGGTTCAATCCTTGACGAGGCCAAGAAATCAATTTCAAGCTCTTCTTGGTCTTTATCGAAGCTGCATATCGCCATATCAATGCATCGTTAGTCCTTAAATGACAATTTCATGTTTTCAGATTTAAAAAAAATCACTGAATTCAAATATATTTGTCTCGTAACTGAATCCTGGTTCCTTTTGGCTCCATCAACCAGGTATGGAATCGGCTAAGGTGATTTGTGATAGTTGACAGTCACAACACAATAGACGTTTGCAAATGGTTCCATTCCCAGTTTAAAAACCTTCTACGATCATAAAATTCCATTTTATTACCTTTTAAATCGGTTTTTTGTATCTTCTAAAATATTTTTAAAATTGGACTTTCGAGATTTTGACAGAAAACCAACGATATGCATATCATAGAAGATTTATCTAAGTATATTACAAATAAAATTAATATACACACAGGATGTACTAAGCATTCCTTCTTCGTCTGACAACCTGTTTTGTGCGTCACACAGGCTTGAAGTTAAATATGTATTTGCCCCCAGAATTTCATTTTAGACAATAAAAATCACCCCGCAATTTCTAACCAATATCTAAATACATTTTTAATTTCAGCAAATAAAAGAAAAAGAGTGTGCGTACTTATGTACACACGCTAGAAGTAATACTTCTTTCACGACAACAGGGCAAGTATTTTACAATTCCTACTACTTACAGCACTTAATTTGAAAAACAGAACCGTTTTAATAATCCAAATCACTCAAGTTGTTTTCAAATGACAGCGTTTTGTATATAACACTACAAGAAATCGTAAGATTTTTAGGAAATTTTTGTAACTTTTATGTACAAAACATTTTACTTAATTTTATTGATTGAAGCATTCGTCAATAATAAACTTTTAAAAACCATTTCTAGTTGTAACAAAATTTTCTATAAATTTAATATTACAAAATTCATTAGTTTCTTGAAAAATTACAAAATAAGTTTTAAAGGAATTGAAAATTTTTTCAGAAGCACTTAGAGGACTTATTTGGAAACTCAGAACCGTTTAAATAATCCTAATGAAGTATGTTATTTGAAATGACAGCGCTTTGTACATAGAACTTGCAATAATCCTGCAACGAGACATGGATTCAAGTTTCTGATAGTTTTGTGTATAATAAGTCTCATCATTACTTCTGTATGCCAAAAATGCTCGGATTTTGGCAGTTTCCAATGCGATCATTTTTTTCTTTTCTGAACCTTCGCCCTGTAGCTTTTTTAACAACCTATCTATGACCTTTCCAGAAAAAAATATTTTCCCAGTGGTTACTTTGTTATGATGTTTTTTCCAAAAGTTGTTAACAAGTACTACTCCCCTCAAATACGTGAATGCTACGACCATGGATGAACAATTTTTAATACTTTTTTATTTTTGTAATTTTTTAGAATAACTGTTGTAATAGAAAGGTGGTAAAATTTAGTAGTAGTTATGCTTTTTTTTGTTATAATTTTTTCAAATATTCTTTTCAGTACAAAAATTAATTTTCAAAAAAGTTTGACCACCTCTAATATATTAAAATTGTATGAGAACATGAATGGCCAGTTACTTAAAAAAGTTGTCTATTCAAGGCACTTTCCAAAATGGTATAACACATGCTTGTGTATTAACAAAATAACCAAGAACATTTTTCAATCATCTAATAAAGCAGCTTTTAACATTTTCGCAAAATGTACATTAAAATGTTACAATAACCTCCAAATTTGGGTTGGGCAAAGATTTTCTCTTTTGATGTGTAATGGGGTTCAGTGCAAGTAATAAACTCGATTTTAGGTGTTGAAAGCCCCACCATTTGGCCACCATATTGAAAAACGAGTTCAAAAAAGTTTTTGGTGGCAACTTAAATTTTATTGGTCTTAGAAAAAAAAACTTTGGTACAAATTTGTAGCAGATTCAATTCACTTCAATTTATGTTAACACACTTTTTACCCAGCATTTTTATTTAGCACTGTGCATCTTTAACAACAAAAAAACTGTATGCGAATGATTCACTATGACTTCGCGTTGGTTTGGGAGAGCCTTTAAAGATAAAAATATTTACATTTAGTTAAAATCTTAAAAACATTTAATAATAGTTAAATTTTCGACATAATTTTGAATGGCCAAAAAAGTTACACTTAGTTATTAATATTTGAATGATATCACAGCAGTCGTTCGCCTCGAAATAATCTGGACGGCATGGGGTGTTAGCTATGCTATAGCTGAGGTATGGTATGCGTTATGGTTCTAGACAAGCTATCGGATCGGTAGGATAAATGTATGTAGGATGGACATGTAGGCAGTTCGGTCTCACTAAATCGGAAATGAAAAAAAAAGCTCCTAATGTGTGTCTCAAAATGAAAAAGTTACTGAACTTACGTTATCTAGAGTCATGGAGCTTGCGTGTTGCCAACACAATCGATATAGGTATACCAAACACAAAAAAGTCACTCACTTAAAAGTCAAATTAATTTCTTGAGATTGATGGATAGACCAAGCTCTCATTTCCAAAATATTTGGTCCTTTTGGATAATTGGAACGTTTCTGACTTTGAATTTAAGTCCTTTAAATGGTTCTTAAAACCATTTTCAACTCAAACTCATATTTCGAAAAATTTGCATACAAAACACATTTCATGAGTTTCTTGAACGTGGAAAAATTATGATACTACTTTTATATGCAAATTTTTTGAAATCCTTTTTCGAATTGAAAATGGTTATTGATTCCAGTTAGAATACTTAAATAGAGACTTAAATGCGTTCCAGTCATTCAAATAACCCTGAGGCCACACGAGCCAGTACTGGCTAGCCAGTCGCAATACACTCACACTTTTTTACTAACACAAACAAACCTGAGCAACTGGCTCGTCAACTGGCTTGCCTTTTTCGTAGCCAGTTGGGAAGCCAGTAGAGCAGCCAGTAACAGGGTTCGGCAGTACTATTTCGTAGCATTTTTGGAAAAATAGGACTAAAACTTAAGTTTACTCACATTTTCTTTCACAAAATATTAATAAAATAAAAATCGGGAGTCCATGTCCATTCCCTAAGAACTCAAAGTTTTATAAATTTGATAAGCGATCTAAAAATGTTTGAAGATGAATAAAGCCGGAACCACACTTGTCTCGTCTGTTGTGTTTTGGATTTCCGTTCGACAAAAAGCCAAAAAAATAGCGAATGAATTGATAGAAAATTTTACGAATCTGTCAATTTCAAGAGTGACAGCTTCCATTGAGACGGAAGTGTCAAATTCCAAAGTGATATATTGCTATTTGTTAAAAAGCTCTATTAAATGCTTTCCCAAACCGACGCGAAACGTTCGCCGACGACAGTTATTTTGTGATAAAAATAAGTTAAGGCTCTCCAAAATCAAGGCGAAACATTAGTAATGCCAACGAAACTTTGGCTTTTGTTGTTTTATGCTAGTGACATTGCATGGCGTCAGTGCGTGTATTTTTAGTGCATTTCTATCTCCACATAAAAAGAAGTAGCATATGTTAAATACAACAACAATCCGGTATAGTTCCGTATTGCGCTTGCTTTAAATATGCTACTTTTTTAAGCGAAGATAAAAATGCACTAAGTACTGCATCTAATGACAGTTTGCAACATGTCAGGCTTGTTAAGTTAGCACAGAGTATTTAAAATGTCACTTCACATTACACAGAAGATAGAATGAAGTGGTAACATCTTCATTCTTGAAAAAGGTGGTAAATCATAGTAGTTAAATTTCTTTCCTTAAAATTGGAGTAGATTTACTCCATTTGGAGTAAAATCCGAACGCTGGCCAGTAGAGAAGCCAGTTTGATATGCCACCTACGTCACAGCATATACACACGAATAGGAATTTGACAGGTAGTCTGTGTAGCCAACTGGCTAGCCAGTACTGGCTCGTGTGGCCTCGGGGTAAAGCAAATAGTTTGGAAATGGGAGCTTGGTCTATCTATCAATATCAAGAAATTTCTACGAATTTTTAGAACTTAACAATAAAACATTTTTTTTTATATTTCTGAGATCTTAGAAGTCTCCACATTCTCGTAAATAAAAACACATTTTCTCAGCAAAAACTTGTTTAATTCTTGACGAAGGAAATTTGCGAGTATTCAGAAAAGTACCAACCAAAACTCAAGTGAAGAACAAATAAAACTAAAAAATCATCTCAAGTAGTTAATTAAAAGTTTTGCATTTGGGACACACCATGTCATACTAATTTTAGAAGGTAATCTTAGCATATCAATGTGTCTTCTTAAAGATAGAAGAATTTAAAGTAGCTCTTCTCAATGCCCGAACGTTTCACACTCTGTCCAATCAGGCAGGCACACGAACCGTTCGTTTTGTGAAAGTGTGATCCAAAATTATTCCAGACATAGGACTCGAGAGCTCCCTACGATTTGCACTAAACATTCAGGTGTTGGTCCGCTTTTGCAACACAATGTTCTGGAATCCTTTGGAACAGGCCGCCTCGAACTGGGGCATCTCGAATTTGCTAACCAAGTACAAAAGTCCATAGCCAACACCGTCTCGGTAGATTATGATTTTTTTTTGGAAGCTTGTTGTTTTCTTCCCATTTGTCTTTAGATATCAGCGACACACACAGCCCATTCACTTCATCCTACCGCTTTGTATGGACCACAGATTTACTGTACCAGCGAGTGAACTTGGTGTTTATGGAGGCCACAATGCCGCTACATAATTGCCGTTTTTGGCTGGCATCGTGGTACGAATTGATGCCGTAAATCATTAAGTTCTTTAGGGGAATATTGACACTCCACAGGGTGTTTACTGGACATTGATACCCATGGCGCGAGCATTCCTCCATAAGATTGATATAAGGTTCTTAGGAACCAGCCACCGCCAGCCAGTTCCGTAGATTAACAACGTCTATGAGGTGGAAAACTTTTTTCTGGCGAAGGAATGTAAGTTGGTCCTCGAACTGACGATCGACCACCTCCTGGGGCACGACAGATATTTCGGCAAACCCAAGTTCTCGAGAATTTGAAGAGCTGCATTGGAATTTCGTTCAGATTCCCACAGAACTTAAAAAAAAACACAAATTAATTTTATTATTTTTACTAATTATCTTTTTTCAAATGACTTTTTTTGTGCTCAGCAGACATCTTCAATTGGAGTCAAAAAAACTGTTATGGCCTTTTCGATTGGCAATTTGGAAGAACTCTCCGATCCGGAACGCCAATAAAACAAACAGGCACATGCAGTTTGATTCTGAAGTTTTCGTATCCCTGTATTTGTGCAACTTAGCATGCGGATGCCGAAATAGTTCTTCATATTTGGAAATTTGGCGGACAAAAATATGAACGAGTATGATAATTTTCAATAAAGAAAATGGGAAAATAATATTCTGAACGGAAAATAATAGTTCTAAGAAACAGTTTAATGTGTGAAATTTACTTATTTTTAGTTAAAATTTACTCTTTGCAATATTTGATAACACTTTGACAACTATGTGTTTGAATGTGTGAGTAGTTCTGGTTTCGATTCTGAAATGAAATTAAGAATCGTTTTCTGTTCTTTTCAGGAGAAGAACTGTCATTCTGAATGCCAATAGAATACTTTCAGAAGGGTTTACACGCATTCCGAACGCTTCTGGATTGCCAATCGAAAAGGCCATTATACTTTCTATGGAATACACTATTCTGGTTCTACTTACCTACAACAAACAAAATGGTTCCAAACGGAACCGTGAGCCCATATCCGTTACAGCCGATTTTCAATTTTATAAAATTGAAAATCGGCTGTAACGGATATGGGTATACCCATACCGAGCGCTAAGATGTTTACACATCAAAAAACTAAAAAGAATCTAACCGGAATGGAGCTGGCAGCTGCCGACGACGGCTACGGGGTTGATTTGTTTTTCCTTTTAATAAAACTTCACTGAGTAAACGGAACATTAAATAGCTTAGTTTTATTGAAATATTAATTAATTATTACTAAAAGGGACACAAGAAAACTTCAAAATTATAATTATTAACACTGAAATTGAAAAGACCCGAACTGGCAGTATTATATTCTTTTATTGATTTTTCAGAAACAGCTGATATTTTCTTACAGATGTGCAAGTAAAATGTAACAGATTTTCCCTTTTTGGTCCTTTATTTGACACAAGCGTTGTATAACTATAGCCGTTTTCCTTTGGAGGTGGCGAAGTACTTACGAGTAGATGGAAACCCTAATCTAGTACTACCAACTGCACATGCTCTCATGCGCGAGTAGATACATTTTACATGGGAAAGCAGTTTTATGTGTTCCATTCAAAAAAGCTGGCAAAGTACTTGCAAGTACTTCGCCACCTCCAAAGGAAAACGCCTTATAATGGGTAGGAAAATGTTTTATGAATAAGAATTGGTGTAACACTGAATAGTGGCTATATACAGTAGGGAGCAAAAATGAGTACATGTTTGTAACTCGCGCACTTATTGATGCATAAGAACAGAAATAATGAAGCAAATCGAAAAAATTTTGTTGCCCTGTATTTTATGTTCAATTCTGAACAAAATGGTATATAATACATAACGGAAAGGAACAAGTAGTAAGAAAAAAACAAATAAAACAAAAATAAGTCGCATGTACTCAATTTTGCACCAAGCGTTAATCAGCAAAAATATCGAAGTTTGCTGTTAGATTTGCAAGTTTTTGGTTTGCTTATGACTTTCTTTATCTTTTGTAGTTTGAGATATGTTAAATTGCGTATGGTTAGAACTTTCACCAACATATTTTAATAAATGAAATAAATAATTATAAAAATTTCATTGCTCTTTAAAATTATGAGGAAACTATCACGACAGATTGAGAACAGTATTGTAGTCATGACAAAGAATGGCTTCTCGACGCAAATGATAGCTTGGAAGCCTAAAATAAGCCAATCGGTGGTCATAAAAGTCCAGAAAAGGCAAGTTATTATTCCTAAAGCACAAGTCAAATGCCGCAAACAATTTTTGACGGATGCGGATGGCCCTCGCAGGATATTAGAAATGAAAAGGAACAAGTGTTTAACACCAAATCATGCTTCTTTGGCAATAAATAAGCCCGTTAGCCGATGAACTGCAAGAAGAACCCTCAACGACATTGGTTACATCTCAGCGGTTAAAAAACAAAAGCCTGCATTTTCTGTAAAAATGGTAAGGTGCGGTTAAAGTTCGTCAGAAAATACAGAAATTGGACAGTAGGTAATTGGAAACGTGTAGTGTGGTCAGATGTCCAATTTCTGTGTTCTCTGTCGAACTTTAACCACACCTTAGCATTTTTTCCGACAATGCAGACTTTTTGTTTTTTAACCGCTGAGATATAACCAATGTCGTTGAGGGTTCTTCTTGCAGTTCATCGGCTAACGGGCTTATTTATTGCCAAAGAAGCATGATTTGGTGTTAAACACTTGTTCCTTTTCATTTCTAATATCCTGCGAGGGCCATCCGCATCCGTCAAAAATTGTTTGCGGCATTTGACTTGTGCTTTAGGAATAATAACTTGCCTTTTCTGGACTTTTATGACCACCGATTGGCTTATTTTAGGCTTCCAAGCTATCATTTGCGTCGAGAAGCCATTCTTTGTCATGACTACAATACTGTTCTCAATCTGTCGTGATAGTTTCCTCATAATTTTAAAGAGCAATGAAATTTTTATAATTATTTATTTCATTTATTAAAATATGGTGGTGAAAGTTCTAACCATACGCAATTTAACATATCTCAAACTACAAAAGATAAAAAAAGTCATAAGCAAACCAAAAAATTGCAAATCTAACAGCAAACTTCGATATTTTTGCTGATTAACGCTTGGTGCAAAATTGAGTACATGCGACTTATTTTTGTTTTATTTGTTTTTTTCTTACTACTTGTTCCTTTCCGTTATGTATTATATACCATTTTGTTCAGAACTGAACATAAAATACAGGGCAAAAAAAATTTTTCGATTTGCTTTATTATTTCTGTTCTTATGCATCAATAAGTGCGCGAGTTACAAACATGTACTCATTTTTGCTCCCTACTGTAAGTCCTTATTAAGTGTATAACTATTCATTTGTTTAGTGGAATCTAATGAATAAGGCTGTTATTGTTTTGCCATAGAAATAAGTTAAGGCTCTAGAAAACCAACGCGAAACATTCTTAATGACAACGAAACTTCGGCTTAAGCTGTTTTTTGCTAGTGATGTTGCATGGCGTTAGTGCCTGTGTTTTTAATGCATTTTTATCTCCACATGAAAAGAAGAAGCATATTAAATACAACAACAATCCGGTATAATTCCGTTTTGTTGTTGTATTTTACATGTTTCTTTTTTTGTAAGCGAAGATAAAAATGTACTACTGACAAGGCTAACAACAATACTGAATTAAGGATCCCCCAAACCAACGCGAAACATTCGCCCTCAACGCGAAATCATTCACAATAACACAAAATATGAAAGATACATAATGCTAAACAACAACAAAAAAATGTCTTTGCGAATGATTCGCTACGGATTCGCGCTGGTTTGGGAGAGCCTTTATACCAAATTATTGTTGCATTTAACATGCTACCTTCTTAAGCGAAGATAAAAATGCACAAAATACAATGGCTAATGACTGTTTGCAGCTTGGCAGGCTTGATAAGTGAGCACAAGTGAGTATTTAAAATACCACACCACACAGAAAATGGATTGAAGTGGTTCCATCTTCTGAAAAAGTGGAAAATCGTAGTAGTTAAATTTATTTCCTTAAAATCGGAGTAGATTTACTCCATTTGGAGTGAGATCCAAACGCTAGCCAGGAGAGAAGGCAGTTTGGCATGCCACCTACGTCACAGCGTATACACGAATAGGAATTTGACAGTTAGTGTGTGTAGCCAACTGGCTAGCCATCAGTACTGGCTCGTGTGGCCTCAGGGTTAACTATTTAGATTTATAAGTCTAAATTTACATATCTGTGCTATTCATTATGATTTTCTGGCAAATAAGGAAAATCAACAGCAGATTCGCGACAAAATTGGTGCGGATGTAAAATGGGAAAGTTTCTATGGAGAGCGAATGGTTTGCGGTTTCACTAATATCAAATTTATTGAACAAAATGTCGCTGGTGCAGGTAATATGTCTGTTCGCGTACCTCCCAAAACTACGAATTTAGCCCAAAGTTCTGTTAAAACTCATACAGAAAAAATAAAATTCGTAGGAATTCGTAGTTTTGGAAGGTACGCGAACAGACGTTCAATTTTCTATCTCGAATTAACTGAAAACTAAAATCTCGAAAATGAGTTGAATCTTGGCAAAAGCTCATTTGCCGAATTCACTAATAGAGGTGTATGTTTCCTCGTGTGAAAGGTATAAGAGATTTTTAAGGAATTAAAATTAAAAGAAAACGTCAAAATCAGACTATGGAATCAGAATATAAAAACATCCTTTTTTTAAGTGTGCTGGGACAAATTTAGCAGTCGTATGAAATTTATTCCCTATTTATTCGAATATGATGTGTGTTTAAACTTTATGTGCCCTTTCACACGAGGAAACTGAGTTGCCAGCAACTTTTAGTTCATGGGTGAGAAGGGCAGGAGGAAAGAGGCGCGAACAGAATCTCCCCGGTCGAGGATTTGAGGAGATTTTTTGACATTTCCTTTCACATCTAGGTTTAGGTGTGTTCAACCAATAGACTTTCAAAGGAAATTTCAAAAATTGCCTGGAGATTTGTTTCCTTGTGTGAAAGGTACAAGAGATTTTCAAGGAGATTAAAAGAAAACGTCAAAAAAATCTCCAGCAACTTGTTTCTTCGTCCCCTTTCACACGAAGAAACAAGTTGCTGGAGATTTTTTTGACGTTTTCTTTTAATCTCCTTAAAATCTCTTGTACCTTTCATACGAGGAAACAAATCTCCAGGCAATTTTTGAAATTTCCTTTTAAAGTCTATTGGTTGAACACACCTAAACCTAGATGTGAAAGCAAATGTCAAAAAATCTCCTCAAGTCCTCGACCGGGGAGATTCTGTTCGCCCCTCTTTCCTCCTGCCCTTCTCACCCAGGAACTAAAAGTTGCTGGCAACTCAGTTTCCTCGTGTGAAAGGGCACTTCGTGTGAAAGGGGACTATGAGATAGTAGGTCTGTTTGTTATCGTGAAATTTCTTGCATATTTTCACAAATTGCCACAAATTCCAGTTTGTTAACTCAAAAAAGTTGCATCGAGAGAGCGCAATGAGAGAGCAAATAATTTCTTCTCCGTTGGAAAACTTGGGAATTTTCGCTACACAAATTTCTGTGAACATGAAGTTTTACAACGACTGTTAAATAACGTGGTGGTCACAGCGTCGCCACTAATCTGAAAATTCTCCGAAGTATGTAGGTTTAAAAAAAATTGTATATTCAGTTTTCTTACAGAAGATCTGCATATTCCAATTTTTACTTTTATTTTCAAAATAGAAGAATAAAGAAACTAAAAATAGCATAACATAATTAGTTATGCTGTCACGATTTTTATCAAGTAAGCAAATAGCCGGAAGCCGTAAGAATAGAATTGAAAAATCAGGGGATTGGATTTAGATGAATGATAATTTACTTTTTTAAAGTGCAGTAGGCAGTGTTGTGGTAGAGTTGTGGACCATCCAATTTGATCATTCTCCGACAATTGGGTGCTTGATATAAAACCTAATGATTTTATACTTGTTATTTGATCATATTTCCGCGGTTTTTTCTACCACCGGAATGGCAAATTTCCAGTGGCTACATGGTAGAACGTAACTCCAATCGACCAAAGATCTACATTAGCTGTAAACAATCGATATTGGAGAAACTCTTGAAGCACACCGTTGATTGAAGTTGGTAAAAAACAAATGTGGCACAGAGGCAAAGTGCGGCAAATCAACAGCGTCTGTTTGATGTTTTGGAAACACAGATATTCATTCCGTCGTCGTTTTCTTTATTTAATTTTTTCAGTGGACAGGAGATTGGGAACTATTACTACTAAAAGTAAAAGAAGGTAGGTACGTATTATGTACATTGCCCGATTTTAACAAAGCAAATTTTCGTTTTGTGAGGGTCGAAGGTATAGGAGAACATTGAAAGTAAGCAAGGTCTTAAAACTAGGAAACGTGGCATTGTGCTTATAATTAGCCTCAACTTAAATTTAGTTATTTCAATATTTAATACTTTTTAATTACCTTGAAAAGAAATCCTCTTGCCTTCATTTTCATTTTCACAAACATTTGATTTACAGTTAACAAATTTTTTGACAGCTTGTGTGAATACCAACTTGAAAACTCTAATTTCATACGCTTTTTCACAAGAAGGTGTCACTAGCTATGTGTGTGTTTGCACTTTTTGCAAAAAGTAAGTTGAATGTAGTTAGGCCTTAACGATACCAAACAAACTTAGTGTAGAGGCACCTTAAACGTAGTAATAAACGGGGTATGTTGGGTCCCTTAAGTCGGCATTTACACCACCCGATTTTTCCTCAGACGATCTTTTGTTCATAGATGAAGGGAGTAGAAAGTGAGGGGTAAGGACCAAATCGTCCGTTCCTGGCAAACTCACACGATTTTTCCAGTATGTTTGCGTTCTCTTTTATACTTTTAGACGGTGTCCACATTGGGTATGAAAAAGTGGATTTTTAATGACATTTCAGTATTCCCATCTCACTTCAATGAAGGAGTGAGAGCGAGATATGAATACTGAAAAGTCATTAAAAATCCACTTTTTCATACCCAATGTGGACACCGTCTTACCAGAGTCTTATGTGTTCAGCGTTGCCACTACTCGGAGAATTTTCCGAAGCTGATCCAAAAAGAAAATGCAGTAGCTAGATTTATTTTTTTTTTCGCAGTAGATATGCATTTCCAAATTTATATTTGTATTTTCGAAGAAGAAATTAATAACACATATAAGTGATTGAAAATACATACATAGTTTGCTACACAGCTCATATGCAAGGCACTTAAAGGTTGGGTTTCAGGAGAAAAAACAACAACAATGATGATGAAATTATTTGTGGGTTTAATTTTGTTGAATTAAATTTTTTTTCGTAAAACCAAAAAGTATTTGATTGCCAGTAGATGTGTTTTACGAAAAAAAAAATGCAATAGGCAACGCTGGTCCTAATATGCCATCTACCCACTGATCTCTATATATAACTGGATAGCGTATCCATACAAAAAAGTTGACTCCATTTGAAGAACTGTTATAAGTGACGTTGCCTATTTTTTTTTTGTTATACTGTATGAAAGTATAACATAAAAAGTGAAAACTGACATCTTCAAACGTCAAAAAGTGAAAAAACAAAAAGGTTTAACTTTTCTGAGTTTAAAATTAATATTCAAGAGAATTCTAAAACTTTATTAAAAATGCGAACTAAAACTGATCCATCTCATGTGGTAAACTTTTCCGAACAAATGTATGGCTTTTTACAAATTCATTCTTAAAGGACACACGAATTACGTCAACGATGTGGCCTGGGAGCATGACGAAGAGTTCCTTGCCTCCGTTATTGACGATCATTCGTGTAAGATTTGGAGTTCAGCTCACAGCTTTGAAACTGTTACAACCTTCTGCCTGTCTTAGGCTGGTTTGTCAGTGCACTGGCATCCAGACACCCAGACGAACCTGGCAAGGTGCTGGTGGCCGAAAAGAAAGGAATAATACATTTGTACAACGTCCGCTCTCAACAAGACATAATGTCCTTGGAGTCACCAAATGTTCCTCTAATGGGTGCTGACTGGTCGTTACACAATCGTTTGTTTATGACGGCATTGGCTGGGGGAGATTTCATCACCTGGGACCTTCGTAGGACATGGTTAGTCTATCTTATTTTTGTTCTAGATATCGTTAGATGCTAAGCAATGTTTTATTTCATTTTAGTGGACCAGCTGATATTAAACAAATCACGAATACGGAGGACGTACTGTGAGATTTTTTCCCAACAGTGAAGTTGTCTATGCCAGTATTGGTCGACCCGACATAACTCTAAAGGTATACATAGCTAAATCAACTGTTCCACTTATTGAATCGTCCCTTAAATTATATGGTGGAATGTCGATGTCAAGAATTAAATAAGTTTTTGCTGAGAAAATGTGTTTTTATTTACGAGAATGTGGAGACTTCTAAGATCCCAGAAATATAAAAAAAATGTTTTATTGTTAAGTTTTTCATTGATCTAATAATGTATTAATAAAATTCTATTCTGTAACATATCTAATTGTGGTTTTTTTTTAATTTTCTTGGCTTATGTTTTAGGGCTGCTGAATCCTTGATATTGATAGATAAACCAAGCTCCCATTTCCAAACTATTTGCTTTATTTGAATGATTGGAACGCATTTAAGTCTCTTTTTAAGTATTCTAACTAGAATCGAAAACCATTTTCAATTCGAAAAAGGATTTCAAAAAATTTGCATATAAAAGTAGTATCATCATTTTTCCACCTTCAAAAAACTCATGAAATGTGTTTTGTATGCAAATTTTTCGAAATATAAGTTTGAATTGAAAATGGTTTTGAGAACCATTTAAAGGACTTAAATTCAAACTCAGACACGTTCCAATCATCCAAAAGGACCAAATATTTTGAAAATGAGAGCTTGGTCTATCCATCAATTTCAAGAAATTTCTAAAAATTCGTAGAAATTTCTTGATATTGATAGATAGACCAAGCTCCTATTTCCAAACTATTAGCTATACTTGAATGATTGGAACGCTTTTAAGTCTCTTTTTAAGTACTCTCACTAGTATCTAAAACCATTTTCAATTCGAAAAAGGATTTCAAAAAATTTGCATATAAAAGTAGTATCATCATTTTTCCACCTTCAAAAAACTCATGAAATGTGTTTTGTATGCAAATTTTTCGAAATATAAGTTTGAATTGAAAATGGTTTTAAAAACCATTTAAAGGACTTAAATTCAAACTCAGAAACATTCCAATCATCCAAAGGGACCAAATATTTTGGAAATGAGAGCTTGGTCTATCCATCAATTTCAAGAAATTTCTAAAAATTCGTAGAAATTTCTTGATATTGGTAGAAAGACCAAGCTCCCATTTCCAAACTATTTGCTTTATTTGAATGATTGGAACGCATTTAAGTCTCTTTTTAAGTATTCTAACTAGAATCGAAAACCATTTTCAATTCGAAAAAGGATTTCAAAAAATTTGCATATAAAAGTAGTATCATCATTTTTCCACCTTCAAAAAACTCATGAAATGTGTTTTGTATGCAAATTTTTCGAAATATAAGTTTGAATTGAAAATGGTTTTAAAAACCATTTAAAGGACTTAAATTCAAACTCAGAAACATTCCAATCATCCAAAGGGACCAAATATTTTGGAAATGAGAGCTTGGTCTATCCATCAATTTCAAGAAATTTCTAAAAATTCGTAGAAATTTCTTGATACTGGTAGAAAGACCAAGCTCCCATTTCCAAACTATTTGCTTTATTTGAATGATTGGAACGCATTTAAGTCTGTTTTTAAGTATTCTAACTAGAATCGAAAACCATTTTCAATTCGAAAAAGGATTTCAAAAAATTAGCATATAAAAGTAGTATCATCATTTTTCCACCTTCAAAAAACTCATGAAATGTGTTTTGTATGCAAATTTTTCGAAATATAAGTTTGAATTGAAAATGGTTTTAAAAACCATTTAAAGGACTTAAATTCAAACTCAGAAGCGTTCCAATCATCCAAAAGGACCAAATATTTTGGAAATGAGAGCTTGGTCTATCCATCAATTTCAAGAAATTTCTAAAAATTCGTAGAAATTTCTTGATATTGGTAGATAGACCAAGCTCTCATTTCCAAAATATTTGGTCCCTTTGGATGATTGGAATGTTTCTGAGTTTGAATTTAAGTCCTTTAAATGGTTTTTAAAACCATTTTCAATTCAAACTTATATTTCGAAAAATTTGCATACAAAACACATTTCATGAGTTTTTTGAAGGTGGAAAAATGATGATACTACTTTTATATGCAAATTTTTTGAAATCCTTTTTCGAATTGAAAATGGTTTTCGATTCTAGTTAGAATACTTAAAAAGAGACTTAAATGCGTTCCAATCATTCAAATAAAGCAAATAGTTTGGAAATGGGAGCTTGGTCTTTCTACCAATATCAAGAAATTTCTACGAATTTTTAGAAATTTCTTGAAATTGATGGATAGACCAAGCTCTCATTTCCAAAATATTTGGTCCCTTTGGATGATTGGAATGTTTCTGAGTTTGAATTTAAGTCCTTTAAATGGTTTTTAAAACCATTTTCAATTCAAACTTATATTTCGAAAAATTTGCATACAAAACACATTTCATGAGTTTTTTGAAGGTGGAAAAATGATGATACTACTTTTATATGCAAATTTTTTGAAATCCTTTTTCGAATTGAAAATGGTTTTAGATACTAGTGAGAGTACTTAAAAAGAGACTTAAAAGCGTTCCAATCATTCAAGTATAGCTAATAGTTTGGAAATAGGAGCTTGGTCTATCTATCAATATCAAGAAATTTCTACGAATTTTTAGAAATTTCTTGAAATTGATGGATAGACCAAGCTCTCATTTTCAAAATATTTGGTCCTTTTGGATGATTGGAACGTGTCTGAGTTTGAATTTAAGTCCTTTAAATGGTTCTCAAAACCATTTTCAATTCAAACTTATATTTCGAAAAATTTGCATACAAAACACATTTCATGAGTTTTTTGAAGGTGGAAAAATGATGATACTACTTTTATATGCAAATTTTTTGAAATCCTTTTTCGAATTGAAAATGGTTTTCGATTCTAGTTAGAATACTTAAAAAGAGACTTAAATGCGTTCCAATCATTCAAATAAAGCAAATAGTTTGGAAATGGGAGCTTGGTCTTTCTACCAATATCAAGAAATTTCTACGAATTTTTAGAAATTTCTTGAAATTGATGGATAGACCAAGCTCTCATTTCCAAAATATTTGGTCCCTTTGGATGATTGGAATGTTTCTGAGTTTGAATTTAAGTCCTTTAAATGGTTTTTAAAACCATTTTCAATTCAAACTTATATTTCGAAAAATTTGCATACAAAACACATTTCATGAGTTTTTTGAAGGTGGAAAAATGATGATACTACTTTTATATGCAAATTTTTTGAAATCCTTTTTCGAATTGAAAATGGTTTTAGATACTAGTGAGAGTACTTAAAAAGAGACTTAAAAGCGTTCCAATCATTCAAGTATAGCTAATAGTTTGGAAATAGGAGCTTGGTCTATCTATCAATATCAAGAAATTTCTACGAATTTTTAGAAATTTCTTGAAATTGATGGATAGACCAAGCTCTCATTTTCAAAATATTTGGTCCTTTTGGATGATTGGAACGTGTCTGAGTTTGAATTTAAGTCCTTTAAATGGTTCTCAAAACCATTTTCAATTCAAACTTATATTTCGAAAAATTTGCATACAAAACACATTTCATGAGTTTTTTGAAGGTGGAAAAATGATGATACTACTTTTATATGCAAATTTTTTGAAATCCTTTTTCGAATTGAAAATGGTTTTCGATTCTAGTTAGAATACTTAAAAAGAGACTTAAATGCGTTCCAATCATTCAAATAAAGCAAATAGTTTGGAAATGGGAGCTTGGTTTATCATCAATATCAAGGATTCAGCAGCCCTAAAACATAAGCCAAGAAAATTAAAAAAAAACCACAATTAGATATGTTACAGAATAGAATTTTATTAATACATTATTAGATCAATGAAAAACTTAACAATAAAACATTTTTTTATATTTCTGGGATCTTAGAAGTCTCCACATTCTCGTAAATAAAAACACATTTTCTCAGCAAAAACTTATTTAATTCTTGACATCGACATTCCACCATATAATTTAAGGGACGATTCAATAAGCGGAACAGTTGATTTAGCTATGTATACCTTTAGAGTTAT
This sequence comes from Dasysyrphus tricinctus, assembly GCA_963921185.1. Lineage (NCBI taxonomy): Eukaryota > Metazoa > Arthropoda > Insecta > Diptera > Syrphidae > Dasysyrphus > Dasysyrphus tricinctus. The sequence continues at coordinate 111,160,714 of OY992531.1, read as the reverse complement.
GTCGGGTCGACCAATACTGGCATAGACAACTTCACTGTTGGGCAAAAATCTCACAGTACGTCCTCCGTATTCGTAGATTTGTTTAATATCAGCTGGTCCACTAAAATGAAATAAAACATTGCTTAGCATCTAACGATATCTAGAACAAAAATAAGATAGACTAACCATGTCCTACGAAGGTCCCAGGTGATGACATCTCCCCCAGCCAAACGACAGTCTGAGCTCCTTGGCGAATGTTCTCTCGCAAACACCCTACATACGACTCAATGCGGCGATTTTGCAGGGCAAACTGGACGTTGATACCCATGGTGTTAGCATTCATCTCCATAAGATCCAATAAGCTCTTAGCAACGCAGTTGTCGCTTGGGCAGTAAATCACCAGCCAGTTCCGTAGATTGTTGGTGGCATTTGCCAAAGTCGGCCTGTACCCCGGTCGAAATTTTTTTCCTGTCGAAGAAATGTATGTTCCTCCTCAAACTGACCACTACTTCCCGGTGCGCGTTAGACATCTGCAAACCACACTTCTCGAGAATTTGATGAGCTGCACAGGAGTTTCGTTCACGTTTCGACAGAACTTAAAAAAAATAAATAAAATATTCTGTTTTTGTACAAATAAAAATCTCACTTCAAATTACTTTTTTTTTGTGCTCAGCAGACGTCAAAAAGTGAGAATGCCTAGCAAATGTCATCTTCAATTGGAGTCAAAAAAACTGTTATACTTTCTATGGAATACACTATCCAGTTATATATAGAGATCAGTGCATCTACCTCTGAATGCAAAATGAAAGAGACAGCAATATGGTATGAAGAGGACAGGAATAGAAATCCGACTGGAAAAATCGTTTCATATCGTTTCATGTAAACATTTCAGACGATTTTGGGAAAAATCGTACTGGAAATATCGGGTAATGTAAATGCCAACTAACAAATTTTCCTGTTTCCCTGAACGATGTGTTGGGTGTTGCGTCGCCTACATATGAGACTTTCTATATGTCAGTGTCAAAAAAATAATTTCAAATTTAAAAATCGAAATATCAATTAAAAGAGAAAAAGATACCATTATTAACTATTTCTTAAATATTTTGCAGTATTTTTTTCTTGAAACCGAAGGCCGTTTAACTCAAAATATATGCTATAATATATATATTGCATATATAACTAACGCCTTAAAATTGTTAAAATACTGTCATAACAAGAATATCGATTAGTCAAAAGGTCACCTTGAAATGTCATCTTGTGTCACCTTGGTAAAGTCTTCTCAAACCAATTAGGCTTTTCGTAAAATTACCGAAATTCAAAGATCAGTTTGGATTATATCCAGTGATTGAAATAATACAAAATAAAATATCCAGCCAAACTTGGATTACAGGTATTCTGATTGAATTAATATCATTGCTATTAAATGATCTTTTCTTGTTAAAACTCACAAGTACTATTTATTAAACGTAATCAACTATAGAAGACGAAAAGGAAAGTGGTTTGTGCAAGGAATTAGATAGTGATAAAATAAAAAGGCAAATATCAGGATGCCCGGTGACGACTCTACTCAACGTTTCATCGAGCGTGGCTCCCACAAAGGTAAAGGCATCGCTGTCTTTACAAGTGGTGGTGATTCTCAAGGAATGAATGCTGCCGTACGCGCAGTGGTACGCATGGGAATTTATCTTGGTTGTAAGGTAAATTACATTGTTAATCTTCAATTAGATTTGATTTTTTGTTTGCCAATGTAGTATAACAAGATTAGTATTTGTACTACATACTTAAAAAAAAACTAATATCCCTTCATAAGGTACTTCAAATAGTTTTAAAATAATTTTTGGTGGTTCTTTCAATGAATTATCTTGCTATGTAACATAGCTAGTAGTCCCATCCAACTATCTTAATTGAAAGCTGAGTTCGGTGAAACATTCCTACGCCCTTTCATCAGTAAATAAAGACGTAATGAAGAGCATCGAAGTGTCTAGAATATTCAGACTAACAAAATTCTGGCCATTAAGGAAATTTGTATGGACGCAATATGTTCGTTCCTGTCTCATGTAACAATCACCTTATTTATGAAATTTATTCTTATTTTGTCAACCTTTTATCACAATAAATCACAGACGATTCTAACCCATCATTTAATATTTTCAAACCTATTTTAATAGGCTTTAGATTGAATATCTTTTCCGGTACATTGGTGTCGGTATTTCTAAACACACATTTTTAGGAATTAAGCAGTTTTCTTGAAGTAAGATTTTTTTCTTCTTAAGATCCAAATAAAATAAAATTGGTGTCATCGCCGCAGTTCCCAGTACAACGGACTTTTATCGACGTATTCACATAAGCCAGAACTTTGATTCCACGATTCAAATCATGATGGTATTTACTGTTTAATAATTAAAATACCTCTCATTTTGAAATACTGCCTCCAATGGAGTAGAGTAAGAAGTCAATGGTGTTATATTTTTTCCAAATCTACTTGATTGTATTCGATCTTAAAGCATTCAAAAATACCTCGTTGGTAACGATATTTGCAAATAGCAACATCTGCAGTAAAATGACATCACGGGGTACATTCACACATACATTAAAAAATGTCTTATGTTTTTGTAGTAATTTTCATCGAGATAATGTAACTAGCCTTCCCTTTTAGTTCATAATCAGCTCCCTAGAATATTATAATATGCACCTCGAATGTCGCTAGTATCCACACCCTTTTAAAAGGAACCTTATCATTCTACCTTCTATGTTTCACGTGATCCAATTTCTAGTTGTAGTAAAATATTTAACTTTATAATGATGAAAATCATTTTGATTTAACTATGTACATATAAAAATCTTTTTAAATCGGTAATAATTCTTTTATGTACTTATTTATAAAATAAATTGAATCGAACACCTTAAATGATTTCACAAATTTTTTACTTTTAACACTATACACAAATTGTATAACACAAAATATATAAAAAACGAGTTAAAAGGAGTACCTTGAATGCATTTCGGAATGTTGTCATTCCATCTTCAGCATCACGACTAAGTTGAAAAGGGCAAAGTGTGTGCTCTGTTGTAACTTGTTGTAGGTTTTAAACAAAACGAGAGAACAAGACCGATTCGATATTGCCGTTATCTAGGTTCATACAGTTTCGGCCTTTTTATATAAAAGAACTCTCGTATGCATTGAGCTTTCGGTCGTCAATAACTTCTTTCCCAAGTTGCACATTATTTACATCGAGATCTAAATGATTATTGTTAAGTGCATGTGCAGCTAATGCCGATCTGTAAGGTTGGTTGTTGCAAATGTAGGTTCTATGTTCTTTTTATATTTTGTGTTGTACAATTTGTGAATAGTGTTAAAAGTAAAAAAATTGTGAAATCATTAAAGTGTTCGTTTCAATTATTTTATAACATTAGATTTCACGTCGCTCAAGAAAAAAAAAACTTATTTGTAATTATTTGTCAACAGTATCTGTGGATGTACAATCGTAGGTGAATCTATATATCGTCCCCTGATTGCAAGAACTAGGTAGCTCAATTTTATATTTTAATAATATATCGGCAAAAACGGTATTATTTTGTACAGTTTTAAAGAATTTTTGTCTTATCTTTTTCTATAACAGACAAATAAAGGATATTTGTGAAGTTTCAGATACAAATTTAACTTTCCACCTTTCTCCAGTAGCTTTGTTCGTATAAAGGCTGCTATCTCCAAAAGTTATGAAATTGAGTTACCTAGTTCTTGCAATCAGGTGACGATATATAAAAATGAGTTTAACTTTTGTGTGTGACCTTATATCTGGACTTTTATAATTTTTATTTTAAATGAAAGGGAACCATTTTTAAATGGTTTAGAGATAACAAATTTTAAATCCGTAAAGCCGAAGATTTGTGCCAAATTGGACGCATTTGTGCTGTCAAATATTCAAAAATTAAATATTGAACAGAAAAGAACATATATGATACAATCATGAATGCTGTTCGTAATGAAAGGGGTGGACTATTTTTTTTTAGACGCACTGATGGAACTGGAAAAATCTTTTTGATTTCATTACTTCTAGCGACCATGTGTAAATTCACAAACGCATCGTTGCAGCAATGATGCACAATCATTTCCGCCAAACATTCATAAATGCATCAAACTCGCATCACGTTTGCGTAACATGTTCATTATTGCAAACTTGCATCAAGTGAAGCGCAAACTTCAAACAAATTAGAATCAAGAAAATTCTTGATGCGTTGTTGCTGATGCATTTGTATCAGCATCAGCTGCGTTGCGCATCAGGATCGCAAAAAAGCAGTGATGCGGAAATATTTGACGTTTATGAATTTAATCAGTAACCCAAATTTCATTGGTACTTGCTTCTTCTGGAATTGCAACGACTTTATTCTGCAATTAAACTGCCATTGAGTGTGCATGCTACTGAAACACCTTCATGTGAAATTTCTAAGAATTCATGCATGGCTATAGTCTTGCAAAAATGTAGTTTAATCGTTTGGGATGAATGTACGATGACTCACAAAAAATCTTTGGAAGTGTTAAATAGAACGTAGCAAGATTTGCGTGGAAATCAACGGATTTCCGGTGGTGCCTTGATATTGTTAGCAGGGTATTTTTGCCAAAAATTGCCGTGACTCCTCGATCTACAGCCGCTGATGAAATTAGTGCATGTTCGAAATCATCCTTTTTGTGGCAGCACGTAAAAAACTCACCATAACCACATATGTACGCGTTCAGTTACAAAATGATCTAACAGCAGCTGAATTTTCCAAACAGTTATTGGATATTGGAAATGGCAAATTACAAGTTGATAATTCAACTGGCTTAATAACACTACCAACCAATTTTTGTCGAATGACTCAATCAAAACAAGAATTTATTGACAGTGTATTTCCAAATATAGCACAACAATTCAATAATCATGATTGGTTGAGTGAACGAGCAATTATGGCTGACAAAAATAAAGATGTAAATGATATCAATGCAAAAGTTTAAAATAAAATACCAACTCAATTTTTTGCATTTTTTGAATCAAGATGATGCCGTGAATTTTGAATTTTTGAATGCTCTTAATTTGTCTGGTTTGCCACCACATTATATTCCATTGAAAATTGGCTCACCGATAATAATGCTCCGCAATATTAACCAACCTCGGCTTTGTAATGGTAACAGACTTGCAGTAAAAAGATTGTTGAACAATGTGATCGAAACAACAATTCTCAAAGGGAAATACAAAGTTGTTTGATTCCCAGAATTCAAATGGTTCCATCAGATTTATCCTTCAATTTCAAATGTCTTCAGTTTCTGGTACGACTTGCCTTTGCCATCGCAATTAATAAGGCAAAAGGCCAATCTTTAGGAATATGCGGTATAAATTTAGAGGTTCCAGTATTTGGCCATGGGCAACTGTATGTTGCATGTTCACGTGCAGGCAAACCATCTGCCTTAATAATTCTGACCGATGAAAAAACCAAAAATATTGTATATTAAAAAGCACTCGAATAAAATTTAAACACAATATAGATTCAATATTTTTTAGCGTACAAAGAAGTACTCATATCATTTATTTATAATTTGTTGTCGAAGCTTTTGTCCACCCGAGCGAAGACGGGCGGGTCAGCTAGTCTATATAATAAAAGTAATAAGCAACAGTCAGTTTGTTATGCTATTCTCAACTTGAGACTTGATAGAAAATAATAAATTGGATGGCGCAACAGCTCGTGGAGAACCAGGGCCTAGTGACTTACAACTCTTAACCATTCCTGTGTGCGTGTTGTTGGCAGGAATGGAGGGGACCTACAGTTTTTTGCCGAGTCCGAACGGTTAAATGAGAAGCACTTTTTCATGATAAGTATACTCTTAGAGGATTTGTCAGTTCCCCGCAAGAGGCAGTAGGATAAAACATTTGTTTTTAGGTGGCACGGCCGGGAATCGAACCCACACCTACGGCATGACAGTCCTACGCACTAACCATCATGCCACGAGGTACTACCTTAATAGAAAAATACATAATATGTAACAACAAAGAGTGGCACAGTACACATAGATATGTGTACTCTGAAAGAGTGATACATTAACCATAGAAGACTAATCATATTTTTTAGTACATAAAGACTAATCATTCGTCGAATCGACGACGCAATGTTTAAACCCAATTTGTTGCAAAAGTAATTCACAAATTCCAGTTATTATCAATAACTTATTCTCTTTGACCCTTTTGTGCAATAAAACACGATTTTTTACTTTTATGTTTCACATACATAAGTCTTTTTTTTCTTATTTTAGATAGGAACACAGGCTTTATGAGATCTTTTTTTCTTATTTTTTTTTATAAAAATATTAATTCAAAATAACAAAAACATAGACATTAATTCTTAAAAAGACGAGTAAAAATAATAATAGTGAAAAAATGCATTTGTACATTTGGTGCTTGTACTTCAATTTTGTGCTGTCCGCATGTTTATATTGCACTTTGCACATTTGGATTTCGTCATACACCGTTTTTTTGAAGGACACCTTTAGCAAATCTTTCTTTTTTGGGCTAATTTCAATTATGCTGTGCTCTGTTGAAGATTGATCATTGTTGGTAGTAGTAAGTTGAATTTTAGTCCTGAGAGTTTTCAACACTAAAAGTTACATTAAGCTAATGTTCGTCGTTTCGACGAACGATCGTCCTATTTTTCCTTAAAAACCAGCCTTACCTAAACACACAAGTCGCCGAGCTTCCGCACACAACAAGAACTCATGGATGATTTAGAGCTACACGAAAAACGAAAGCGATTGCGAAAAAGGGTAAAGAGAAATTCAAGAAAAAAAAAATGCGTTCGTCGAATCGACGAACATTAGTCTTCTAGTTTTAAGATTAAAATCTTTTATATTACATACATACTTCCATAAATTAGCAAATAAAATAATGAAGGAAAATCCGAAGTACCCTGCCTGTGCTTGCTCTTCATTCATACTTCGTGTTACGAGATGTACTCAAAATTCGATTAGTGGTAACATATCGCTCGTGTGCAAGGAGATGAGATTTACTCTGCTATTGAAAATCCTGGTTTAATATTCTTAAATGCTTTGCCAGCTACGAAAAAACATTGCTAGTATTTCATCTTTGATTAATTAAATATATTTTTATCACTTCGTTTTTAAATATCAAACTATCTCTTTCTTTAGCCGTCCTAATTTATTCTTGTCGCTATTATATTTGTCGACGGGAACAATACTCGACCTTGAAAGATCATAGCAGCAGAAAATATTTCATATGAATGAGATTTTTCCAGGGAAATAAAATTGTTTTCTGCCCTGCGAAGTTTTATTACCAGTCAAAACAATTTTTGAGATAACGACTTCTAATTATTAAAAAGTAGATACTGGATATCAAATCAAATTCAAATTATTTATTTAAGCTGAGTGACTAATATAGTCCTGTTAATCTTTTATTCATTTTGTCATAATTAAAAGAACTTTAAATATAAAATATATAAAAAAATGTATCAAGTTTATAAAATATCAAAAAAAAATTTTTATTTAAAGGTATATTTTATTCGTGAAGGCTATCAAGGCATGGTAGATGGAGGTGACAACATCACTGAAGCTAACTGGTCTTCGGTTTCAAGTATCATTCATCGTGGAGGAACAGTTATTGGCTCTGCACGTTGCTCTGACTTCCGTGAAAAGGCGGGTCGTTTAAAAGCTGCGCAGAATCTTATTCAAAAAGGAATCACGAATTTGGTTGTAATTGGTGGTGATGGTTCTTTAACTGGTGCTAACCTGTTCCGTAGCGAATGGTCGGACTTACTCGATGAGCTTCTTAAAACTCAAAGAATTACTCCCGAGCAAAGGAAGAAATATGCATATTTGCATATCGTCGGCATGGTAAATTATTTTAAATATCGAAGGTTCATCTGTGCTTATTTGTTATCAAATACCATTTAAGGTCGGATCCATTGACAATGATTTTTGCGGTACCGACATGACAATTGGTACTGATTCGGCTCTGCATCGGATAATTGAGGCCATTGATGCCATTGTAAGTACAGCATATTCACATCAGAGAACTTTCATCATGGAGGTAATGGGACGTCACTGTGGGTGAGTTAATACTATTAATATATTATCCTTTTAAGAATAAAATAAAACTAAGTATAGAGTCAGTAATATTGTACTGTAGATTGTTAATGATTTTAAAGATGGTTTTTATTTAAATGTAAATTTATGAAACTACTATCGCAGTTACTTACCAGTAGTAACAGGCGTCATCTCAGAAGCTGACTATGTATTTTGCCCAGAATCACCGCCTCCGAACGATTGGCCTACGAAGCTTTGCGATAAATTGATACAGGCAAGCGTTTTATTTTTGCAGAGAATATTATAAGAATCGTTTTCTATCACATTTACTTACAACCCGCTCGTTTATTTTTCATCAAAAGCAAAAAAGTATAGAACCGAAACTTTTTTTTTCTATCAATTTGGTCGAGAGATTTGAGTGTTGATTGAAGTGCTTAGTCGAAATAATATATGTGTTGTCTAAATATGTAGTTATGAAATCTGATTTCCCTATGTTTATCAAACAAAAAAGAAAACAAACATAGCATACAAAGATACACAACCAATTCTGATACACCATCAAATTCTTTAAAGCATTTTGAATTTATGTAATATTTTGCAGCTATTTGGCCCTTGTAGCTGGACTTTCCTCTGAGGCTGATTACATTTTTATTCCCGAAGCTCCACCTAAGGCCGACTGGCCGATAAGGCTGTGTCAGCAATTGAGTCAGGCAAGAAGAAATAAATGTGAAAACTTTTGTATATTTTTATTTTTAAAATTGCACCATTTGGCTATTCGATATTTTAAATAATTCAAAATTAATCAAATTGGAATGTTATAATTTTCTTTAAAGCAGTCTGTGCATTTGCTCAAGTATTATTGTGTTTGTAACTAAATTTTACTTGACAAATAGCAAGTCGAGCAAATTGATTAACAATTTTCCATATTTATTTCTTTTTTGATTAATTGTAACAATATGCTTCAAAAATTCATACAACAATCTTAACTATTTTTTGTTTAAGTGTCTACAGTAGTTGTAATATAATTTTTCTTATATTCACTCCATGATTATGCTTTTTTCCGTTTCCTTTATTTAAATCATTTTCTTTATTATTTCGCTATTCATCATAAATCATATTTTCAACCATTAAGTCAACACGATATTAGATATTTTGAAAATAAAATTATATTTGTGCTGCTGGTTATTACAAAAATTGGATAAATTGTGAAAATTTAACCGTTTGAAAGAAAAGTGGCATGTACATGCTCTTGTAGCTAACTCGCAAAAACAGCTATACGAATTTTGAAAAATGCTATGTTTCTCGATTTTGACAGGACATCTTCCAAAAATCGAAAAATGTTTTTTTAATAAACAAAAATCAACCAATAATAAAATAAGATTTTATCTTGTCCACCTATTCTTTCAGTAAAAATAAAACAATTAAATGTGTCACTATATTAATAAATCAGCACCTTACATCTTCGATACTTATTCTTAGGCCAAAAACCAAATTCGTTTGATGCAGTAGTGCACATTTTTTTTACTTACAATTTTGATTTTTTTTTTTTTTTTTTTAAATAATTCCACAATTATTTCTTGTTGGAATACTCCACTAGAACACTAAAAATTAAATGCGTGGTTGTCAAAAACTTAATTTACTTAATCGAACATTTTTCAATATATGTATTTACAAATTATGTCTGTTCGCTTACCTCCCAAAACTACGAATTCCTACGAATTTTATTTCTTCTGTATGAGTTTTGACAGAACTTTAGGCTAAATTCGTAGTTTTGGGAGGTACGCGGACAGACATATTATGTAGCTCAGTGTTGTTTATTTTATATAAAAGTAGGTTAACCTTACAAAGCGAAATAAATATTATAGTTGTCTACTACTACAATGGAGTTACTAAAACGTGATCTAGTTTATGTCATGAATTTATAGTTGGTTTAGATTTAGTCATTCCACAAGAGGTTTCATTTAAATTAATAGAAAACTGAAGTTTTTATTAAATGGGTGATACTTGCATTTAAATATAAAGTACAAACCTGAGGTTAGTAATGAAATACGGGGCTAACCCCGGACAAATTGTAACAAAAGAAATTCATTTGCAGTTAGGTTCAATGACACAATTAGCCACAGTCCACCACCGGGAAATGGCTTAAATTTAAATGCATTCATGTATTTGCAGGGCGTTTTTCAAACAATACAATTAATGATGAGAGAGTGAAGGCTGTACCAACAAAAGAGAAAAGTCATTTTAAAGGGGGGTCTTACTGCCCCCCATTTGAGCAGAAGCGGTAATTTACAAAAAAAACACTTAATTTAGAAAAAAACGTATTTAAAATCAATGGCAACACTTGTTATATCATGCTATAAGTTTTTGTAGTGCCAGAAAAACATTCCTTAATTTTATTTTTAAATTAAGTTGCTTAAGAGAATAGTTTTTGAAAAATTAACCTTCAAACTCAAAATTTTGAAAACATAATTAAAAACAAATTGTTCAAACTGATTTTTTTTCAAAGTTTTATGTTATTAAGTACTATTTTTGTCTTTAATATTCAATGCTTTAGTCAGTTTTTAGTCAAACGCATCAGACCAAATGGTTCTGGGACTTTTATTTTTCAAGATATGAACAAAGACCTAAGCCAACTTAGTGATACAAAATTTTACCTAAATCTTAAAAAAACATATAAGAACCCAATGGCATTACGTACAATATTATGTTATAATTTTTTGTTAAACCAGAAATCCATTCTTTAATGTTTTTTAAATAAATTTTTTTACGTGAATAGTTTTTGAAAAATTAAATTTCGAAAACATAATAAAAAATAAATCGTTCAAACTGATTTTTCTTCCAATTTCATGTTATTAAGTACTATTTTTGACTTAAATTTTCAATGCTTTTGTCAATTTTTAGTCAAACACAAAAAACCAAATGGTCCTAGGACTTTTATTTCTCAAGATATAAACAAATAACTTAACCAACCTAGTACCTACTCATAAAATCAAGGAAAAGCTAAAATGATGAAATGACCAAAAAAAAAACTCTATTTAGAGATCCTACGCATAAGTAAGGATCTGAGATATAATTACAGATTCTTTTCCTTATTTATTTGAAGATTCATTTTGGTAAAAACTGATACAAGTTCGAATCAGCGTAAAAAATCATTATATATAGATGTATCACAAGTCTGCTTTATAACTGAATACATTTTTTCATATGCGATATTGGAAACGGCTAAATACCAATGTTCCCATGGGCTAATTTTAGCTAAATGTAATGTAATGACAGTTCAATTTTGATGAATAAACAATTTCGGTAAATTTAAAATGACACCCCTTGTTCCATGACCCAATACCAGGAACTTTTACATACCTTCGATATTTGATGAAATCGACGTGTTATCAAGAATTTCTACATTATGTAAAATGTCGTATTTACTAGAAATAAATAAGTTTGGAGAAAAATGGACTTATGGAGTTTTAAATAAACGAAAACAACACATAAATTGTAAGCGAAAATGTTAAATATAAGTGTAAAGTCGATTTAGAAATTAAATTAAAATATTGAAAAAAACACAATGAAGTAGATATATGTAATTCAATAGGAGAAAGGTGCGAACCTTGAAGGGTAGTATCATAGGAATTCATTTTAATTATCCTTGATTTCATTTCCTCCATTTTATTTTTTGTTTTCTTCTTGCGGCTGTAGTTATTTAGCTATTGTATCTTCGCTAGCAAGCGAAGCTGATTTCATTTTTATCCCAGAAGATCCAGCAGTTACTAATTGGCCGGAAAAATTATGCTCAAAACTGTATCAGGTCAGAATTCTTCGCAGTCGGAGTTTTTATTTAAATTTGTACTTACCACTTAATACTAAAATTAAATAAATGCTTAAATTGAAAAAATATATATATATATTTTATCTTTACCTTACACTCATTCAACTAACACTATCTCAACATTTAAGTATTCATCTAAAATATCAATGTCTCAAATACTACCAAAGGGTAGTCGGCAGTTTGAACGGAAATGATTGGAATTGGGAGGAGTTAGATAGTGTAATTTCTTATAGAAAAGATACTTATAATTATTTTTAGCAAAAGGCGTTCTCGAAATATTAGCTGAATCCTTCCAATTCCTATCATAAAATTATATCCCTATATTACTAAAAACAAATTTTATCTCTGCCGACTGGCAAAAAATATAAAGTTACCAAGAAGACGCATCTCATACAAATTTTTGCTTTACCAAATTTTATATGACGGGTTCCAACATTGGAACCCGCTCTCAGAGCTTTTCTTCTTTTTACTATCCTTATAATACGAGTAGTGAATATTATGGTATGCGTGGTGTTTGCCAAGATTGTATGAGAAAGACCTTGAAGAAATATAAACAGCTCCACTAAACGTTATAAGAATAATAAGTTTATTTCTCTATAAAAGCTAAATGATGAATGAAAAATTATTTAAATACAAAATTCAGAATGAGTATACATTGTATAATTTTAGAAGTTATAGTTCTACAGTGTTATAAAAACACAGTGAACTCCAAGTGTATGGCTTAGTGTAAATGTATCTCCAACAGAGCTTTTCTCTCAATTATTTTTTGTTTCGCTTCAATTTTATTTTAAGATCCAGATAATACTTCTTGGTAACTTTATATTCTTTGCTAATAGGCTTGTAATACAAAAGATTTAGCGGATACTTTTGGTAAAAATCCGAAATAAAATGAAATCATAGTTTTTTCGCACTGCTATTAAAATATGTATGTACATCTTGACGTGAACAGGACCACGGTCTAGTTCATAAATGTAAAGGCTCGGTAACACTGTGTAGTTCACATTCCATTTCTGCAGGAAAATTATTTCTTTTAAAAAGTGTTCTACTCTTTAGAAAGCATTTTTTTATAATTGTCTTTTACAGATATATTGCACTTTTACATTTAGGCACGCAGAAGAAAAAAGCTAAAGTTTGAGTCAACGAGATTTGACCATTTCTCAATGAATAGAGAGTAAATGCGACGAGAATAATATAACAATTTATTATTATTATTATTATGTAAATAATAAAACAAAAATTAGCTTATCTTATTAGTGCAGTGAAACTATTTTTAGATATGAATATCATCAAAGGCTGATTTGTTTTTCATTTTCCTCAAAAGTCTACACAAGAACTTAGTGTATTCACCCTCCCAGCGCTTCTCCCATTACCCCCGTCCCCTTATTTTTTAGATTTAATTTATTTCAACTCCTGTTTATTGGAGAGAAAGAGTATGTGGGCAAAAACTATTAAGCTTGTAATAATGAACCTTTTATTTAATTTAAAATAATATCTGGTTATTAATCGAAATTAAGACTGCAGGCCGTGGAAGCAAGTCAATTTTCGACAAAATATTCGCTTAATAGGCCGGACTTATGGGAGGGTGCATACTGCATAATATTGATGAAATGTTTCCAAACGATGCAAGCAGCCTGTCAATGTCCTTTTACCATTAGAAACAAATGTTTGACCAACTTATCTTGATGCTAACCCCAACCAGTTTGACAATAAGCTCAACGCATTCCGTACGGTACAAAGGTGGTTAAAAGCTTTGATTAAGGTTGTATGTATGTATACGATTATTCTTTCCCACCGAAGCCAACAAAGAAGAAGAGAAAAGTTTTTATTCAAAAGCGGTCGACTCGCAAAATAAAATAAGATTATAAATTCAGTAAATTTACGATTTCAAAAAATGATTATTTACTATAATGTATTTTTAACTTTCTTGGATTAATCAATAACTTTCGATAAAGTAGATACGATAAGTGATTTCATAATGTTTCGGACATTTACCTGTGAAGTTAAAACTTAAGACTTATTGGCACTTGACTTGTTACAGTAACAAATGTACATATTATAGTTGTTTGTGTTCGTATGTTTGTCAGTAAAAATAGTTGATGTAAATTGAAACTGAAATTCGTATAATTTTGTTTTTCTTTAATATTAAGTTTATTTCTTCATTTCATCGGTGATGGCTTAAGTATACTTTTTTCTTTTATATGTTTACCGTCATATTTTTCATACTTAGTTATTCTCACATAATTTGCTATTTTTAATAATATGACAGCTTTATTTAAAAATTAAATAAAAATATAGTAAAGAGTTCGATTTTTAAAATGGTTTCATACATTTAAATAATTAAAAAGAATCATTTGCATTAAAAATTATTTTTGTCCAAAAATATTTATTTCTTTAGGACTAAATAATACAAAAACTATCTTGCCTTTTTTACATCGGTAATTCAAGTCGTTTTGATTTAGTAAATTATGTTTTTTTATACATAGATAGAAGACTGTTGATAATATAACCATATAACATACAATTATGTACAAATTCGACTATTCAGAAATGTGAACCACCAATTAGATTAACTTAACGTTCATAGTAGTCAAATTTATATTAGCATTCAGATCTTAAAGAGATTACTTTTAAGAAATAAATAAAAATATGTCATTCCATAACCTAATATTCTACTAACTAAAATAATAAAGCTTTTGTAAGAAGTCGGTGCAAAAACATTTTCTAAAAAAATTTCGATGAAAAAGACCTATCTGACGAACCGAAGAAACACGTTATTAATTGTTACCTAATACGTCTTTGCAAGCGAAAGATAATCATACTTTTAAACATTTATGTGTGGTATATGAAGGTACTTTCAAAATTAACATGACTTTCGTTTCCTTAGGTTTATTATTTCACAAAAAGTAAAAAATAAAATATAATTTGATCAAAACGATCCTTCTTTTTGTACTCGTTACACCCGAAGCAAAATGTCGATTAAAAATAACAGTAAATCGCACGTTTAGAATAATACCTCATAAAGCGTCAGTTTTTAATTGAAAAAAGTTTTGAGTTCGCAAAGGTCTTTATCTTTTCCTGCAAAGAGATATTGGGCTAACTGAAAAATTTGCACTAGAGAGCCGCAGTTATCATTATCCCATGTCATAATCGGATAGGCAAGCACGCAACGGTTTGAAGAGTAGAAAGGAAGATTCAAGTGGTATAACCATGGAAGAATTTATGGTGTAAGTATGTCAGTTCTCCCGCTGGCAGCCACTTTAACAAAACCCAATGCTTTGGCTTCCTGTAATCAAAATTATAATATTATCAAAGAAAATACAAAGTAAGGAAAAAAGTTGGATGGGGTCGACAAATTTGTGTAGCACCCAAAACGAATTATTTTCTATCAATATCTTTTTCTTGCTCTTTTAATTAAAATCTTTTACTTTGTTAAAAGAAAATAGAAAGTAAAAAGTGCTGTAGTACCATTATTATAGTCTTAGTTTTTGTGTTATATATTACCAACAATATATAGGTTTATTTATTTATACCCAAGATAATTACCAAAAACTGCACATTTATTGTTTGACTGGCTTAAACAAAAAAATAACCTAGATTCAAGATACCGTTTACGAAATTAAAACTGCTTAATTGTTTGCCAACCAAACAAACAAAAAATGGCGTATAAGCCCCCAAATTTTCTTGCATTTTGTCCACCGTTATAATTGTTATCTATTGGTCCAAAAGTAAAAAAATGTAGTTTCCAACAAATTGCAGCTTGCAATTCTAAACTTTTCTTGTCCCAAATCAAAATCTCAATCTTTCTTCAATGAAAATCTTTTTTACCAGTTAACTGATTATTCCAAGTGAGAGACCACCAGAGTTTCTTAGAGGCTGCAAATGTCAGATGGTCATCCATCGACACTTGTCGGGTTTCTAGGAATCTATGGCCAAATATTTCAAAGAAAAAAACTGATTACTTACTCAAGCTAAGCAGGCCTCAATTATCTCTCATGGTTGGTGTCCTTACGGGCCACAACTCAATGGGAACCCACTTGAACAGAATGGGCATCAGCTCATCGGACTTATGTAGAGGGTGTCATGATGAAGAGGCAGAGGAGGGCTCCCCTCACTTCCTTTGCGAATGCCCCAGCCTAGCTAGAACCAGAAAAGAGGCCCTTGGAGAATATTTCTTCGACGAACTGGGCGACATCTCTGTCTTGCCACTAAAGAACATTCTGAAATTCATTCAGAACTCAGGATGGTTCAAGGAGGCTCCTAACTCCTAAAACTTCCTATTAACTCCCTCCCTATCCCTCCTCACTAACCACTTATACCCCGGGGAGCGCAATGGATCCTACGAGATCCGAGTGAGATGGTGCGGCTTGCCGTATTATCACCCCTTCCAACCTAACCTAACCTAAGTGAGAGACGCCGTGATATGATGATTTCAAATTTTGTCTGAATGCAAAGCCATTTATTTGTACTTTCTTTTAATATTGACCTTTTATATAACTTCACATTATTTATCGAATTTGAAACAAAAATTAAAATAAAAGTATTTAAGATAACAATCGAACTCTTTACCAACAAAATTTTTGAGGATCTCTAGCATTTAAGCTATAAAACATTTATGAAAATAATTGAATAATAGGAACGAAATGCAGGACAACGATTAAACATTATTATCGTTGCCGAAGGTGCAATTGACCGAGAAGGCAAGCCCATTACTGCTGAAGATGTTAAGAAAGTTGTTGTTGATAAACTACAACAGGACACACGTATAACTGTACTTGGACACGTACAGCGTGGAGGAAATCCAAGTGCTTTCGATCGTGTCTTAGTAAGTGTGCATACTTTAGTTTTATATCTGGATTTGTATACAATTATATACATAGGGCTGCCGTATGGGTGCTGAGGCTGTTATGGCTCTGATGGAAGCAACTGATACTAGTGTATCGTGTGTTGTTTCTTTGGACGGAAATCAGGCAGTTCGTGTTCCATTGATGGAGTGCGTTGAACGCACAAAGGCTGTAGCAAAAGCAATGGAAGACAAGAACTGGGAATTAGCTGTTAAACTCCGAGGACGTTCATTTGAAAGAAACTTGGAAACATACAAGATGTTGACCCGTTTGAAGCCACCAAAAGAATCCTTCGACGCATCCGGCAAAGGCATTGTGTGTTTCAAATCTCTTAAGTTTATTTATATATTTTATTCAATTAAAAAAATACATATTATTCAGGAAGGGTACACACTAGCGGTAATGCATATTGGTGCGCCTGCGTGTGGAATGAACGCTGCCGTTCGTTCATTTGTACGCAATTGCATTTATCGAGGAGATACGGTTCTTGGTATTCATGATGGAATTGAAGGTCTTATTGCAGGAAATATAAAAGAAATGGGATGGTCAGTTAATAATTATAAAAAAAAGAAAAATGCTAAAACACAATTATTATTTCTTATTATAGGTCTTCTGTGACTGGTTGGGTTGGTCAGGGTGGTGCATTCTTGGGAACAAAACGCACTTTGCCAGAAGGAAAGTTTAAGGAGATTGCAGCTCGCCTTAAGGAATTCAAAATCCAAGCCCTTCTCATTATTGGGGGATTTGAAGCCTATCATGCCTGCGGCCAAATTTCTGACCAACGTCCAAATTTCCCGGAATTCTGTATTCCTTTGGTTGTGATCCCTTCCACTATCTCGAATAATGTCCCCGGTACAGAATTTTCTTTAGGCTGTGATACTGGTCTCAATGAAATAACTGAAATTTGTGATCGGATACGTCAGTCCGCTCAGGGTACAAAACGCCGTGTATTTGTCATTGAGACAATGGGAGGCTACTGTGGCTATTTAGCCACCCTCGCTGGATTAGCTGGTGGTGCCGATGCTGCCTATATTTTTGAAGAAAAGTTTTCTATTAAAGACCTGCAGCAAGATGTTTATCACATGGCATCAAAAATGGCTGAAGGTGTACAAAGGGGTCTCATTTTGAGAAACGAAAAAGCTTCGGACAATTATAATACTGACTTCATCCACCGGTTGTATACTGAAGAAGGCAAAGGCCTTTTTTCTTGTCGGATGAATATTTTGGGTAAGTGTTAACATTTTTGTGAATGGAATAAACATTTAGAGCTAATGTTAAACTAAATATTAATATTAAATATCGTTATTTCGTAGGTCACATGCAACAGGGTGGCTCGCCTACACCATTCGATCGAAATATGGGAACAAAAATGGCTGCCAAATGTGTTGACTGGTTTATAGATCAATTTAAAAAAAATACCCAACCTGATGGCACTATCAAATGTGAGGGAAACGACTCAGCATGTTTATTAGGAATCGTCAGACGTCAATACAAATTCACTCCATTAGCGGATTTAATCACCGAAACAAATTTCGAGTAAACAAATCGTTTAATTTCTCTCTTAAATTCTAAATCCGATTTTTCAGGCAACGTATTCCTAAAAAACAATGGTGGCTGAAACTGCGTCCACTTTTGAGAATCCTTGCCAAGCATGATTCTGCCTATGAAGAAGAGGGTATGTATATCACAGTTGAGGAAGAACTGGCTAGTGATGCTGCTGTAGTTTAATGAGTCCAGACTGGGCCTCTATATAATTTATTTTATTTTAATTAAGTATTTTGTGCAAGACCTCAAAAGTCTCACTCACCAAAATTCAAAAAACTTTCATTACATAAGTAAAATGTGGATATAAAATAAATTATTATGAATTAAAAAAAGAGACATTCAATTTTTAGCGCACATAACTGTATTATGAGCTGAAACTAGTTGCTGTTCATTATATACAAATAAATTTGAAACTAGCTAAAAGTTATGTAGTTCTAAGTTAACATTAAAACAAATTCATAACTGATATCTCAGGTTTAGAAATATTATCACCAGAGTATACACTACACATCCATCTTGTGTCGAAAAAATGCATTGCTTTATTGATCAACAATGTTGACCTTAATATTCGTTCGTTGTTAATTTGTAATTCATTAAGCTAGGATTTTTCTGATGAACACTTCGCCATTAATGCAAAATATATTATTAGAAAAGATTAATTTAATTTTTTTTTATTATTTCTATTTCTATCCTTTTTTCTTAAAAACAAGGATAAATAAGGATATTATGTCTCAAAGTTTTCTAATTTTTAATGCGCAGACGTTACTAATAAATTTTAACATTTTGAATTTTTGTTTTAAAAGAAAGTAAATACATTAATTCTTATGATGTTGAATATTTACACTCATAACTAAACAATAAATTATACTATCAAAAAATCAAATGAAGCTGTTTTCTTTCTCTAAATGAAATGACTTTCTGCGTAGCACTTATAATAAATAAAATACAATACTGGGTCCCATGTACTTGGTCCCATAGTTCAAGTTGCTTTGAACTTGAAAATATGCAAGTAATTATATAAGATGCTCCTTGTTTCAAATGTAAAAACATTCTAAATAGCACCGTGCAATTGCGGAAAATTGAATCAACAATCAGCAAAAAACTAACTTTGTATTTCACAAGAAGATGTTTAGTTTGGACTGACTCAACCGACTTATGTACATATTTTAACGTGAGTTCCAAAATCCTAATGCAATGTGAACACTGCCGACCCATTTTGGCGTTCAACAGTCACTAAAAGCAAACAGAAATCTGTGCTCGTTTAAGAATTTATTAGATTTTTTTTAAATTGAAAAAACAAGTTTCCGATTCCAAAAAAATTGTATTCCTCACCATTTGGTTGATAAGAAAAACTCAGGCGTTGTTCGATTCAATTACTCACTATTACCGAACCTATTTAGTACCTCGTGGCATGACGGTTAGTGCGTAGGACTGTCATGACATTTCATGCCGAAGGTGTGGGTTCGATTCCCAGCCGTGCCACCTAAAAACAGAAATGTTTTATCCTAGGTACTGCCTCTTGCGAGGAACTGGCAAATCCTCCAAGAGTATACTTGTCATGAAAAAGTGCTACTTATTTAGCCGTTCGGACTCGGCAAAAAACTGTAGGTCCCCTCCATTCCTGCCAACAACACGCACCTAGGAATGGTTGAGAGTTGTAAGTCACTAGGCCCTGGTTCTCCATGAGCTGTTGCGCCACCCAATTTATTTATTTTATTTTTTACTACCGAACCTATGAATTCGCAGACCATCCGCACTGCTTACAAATATTTTCCTTCTATATTCATTTAAAGTGATTTAAATTGAAAACAATCCACCGATTTCTAATTCGTTGGTGAACGTTAGTATCACTTTTCAATTTAAACTTGGTTATGATATAAATGTATACACTATACAAATATTTTGCTTTAACTAACTCCCCAAGTCCCTGGCGCACAGTGCGATTCTGGCAGTGGGGATTGAAGTAAGAAGTTTAACTGATTTTTGTATAAATATAAAAAATAAAATAAATGAAACTTGGAATAAATGTTTTATTTGTCAATAGAACGAAGAATCAAAAGAGTCCCCAAAAATATCTGTGGTAAATAGGTGTTTTTTTAAAGGAATTATTATCATAACACCAACGAAAAACCTCTTAAAGCCTTGAAACTCGCCAAAAATATTCAATTTGTTATGGCAATCAAGAATCAGAAAAGTCCACATAAATATCTTCGATCCAAGGAATTTTACTAAGGAGAAAGAAAATCTGTGAAGAAGTTGGAAAATTTTCCCGAAATTCCGATTTGGTGTAGTTGAGGAATATACACAAAGTATGGTACATAATATAAGGGTAATTTTTAACGCTGAATCTCATAAAAGCAAAAATAAGCATATCATAACACAGTTATGGTCTTTTTCAAGCGAAAACTAATTTTTTTAAATTGTATTTTCCGTAGAACAGGTCAACATTTCATCATCAAAAAAACACTATTAGAACAAAAGGTATGTATGGACTATTATAATTAATGGTTGCCATGACAAATTAAATATTTTTGGTGAATTTCATGAGTGTAAAAGTTTTTCCGTGGCTGTTATGGTAATAACTCTACACTTGCCTCCCCCCTCAAAAAACACCCTTTGACCATGGATATTTGTAGGGACTTTTTGGATTCTTGGTTCTTATGATAAATGAAACATTTATTCCAAGTTTCAATAACATACCTTTATTTTTAAAGGCTTTTCGGTAATATTTTACATGTTGTTTTTGAAAAAAGGCGCCTCCAACGGCAAGTTGAAGGAAAGTCAAATCTGCTCCCGGCTCACAGATAGCGTCTACTATACACTCGAAAGGAGTGCAGAGCAGAAAAGTCGGTTAGGATTAGATCCCTGCTTTCAGCTGCAGGCTGAAAGAAAGTCAAGTCTGGTCCCGGCTGGCAGACAGCGTCTACTATCCACCTTGAAGGAGTACAGAGCAGAAGAGGCGGTTGGGATTCGGTTCCCGCTTCCAGCGGCAAGCTGAAAGAGAGTCAAGTCTGGTCCCAGCTGGCAGACAGCGTCTACTATGCACTCAGACGGAGTACAGAGCAGAAAAGGCGGTTGGGATTCGATCCCAGTCTGAAAGAAAGTCAAGTCTGGTCCCGGCTGGCAGACAACGTCTACTATGCACTCAGAAAGAGTACAGAGCAGAAGAGGCGGTTGGGATTCGGTCCCCGCTTCCAGCGGCAAACTGAAAGAAAGTCAAGTCTGGTCCCGGCTGGCAGACAGCGTCTACAATGACACAGAGGGAGTGCAGACAGAAAAGTCGTTTAGGATTCGATCCCCGAAAGTGTTCGAACCTTACTCCAATCGGAGCAAAAAAGAAAACAAATCTACTCCACCACTCCGCTTTTTTGGGATCTACTCCTTTTTTTCTAACCTGAAAATTCTTCGGCCAAACCATATGAAATTAAAGGACTGTTATTCAATTTTACAACCAACTCTAGACTCTGAATGTTTGCATCTCAAAGTCTATGCTAAACGGAATCATTTCTTTTTCTTACTTTGTTCGTCGTTTCTCGTTCATAATGGGAGCGATTTGAGCAAAACAAATTACCGTTCTTCGACCTACAAGGCAATCGCAAAAATAGCTACTTAACTATAGGCATCCGTAGGTGGGTAGGGAGGGCCAAGAAGGGACATCCTGCTGGAAAATACACGCTACAAAGTAATTAAAAAAAAGTTTTATAAGAAATAAATAAGTTTTATATAACACTGAAAGAAAAAGAAGAGATGCCAATACATAATATAAAAACCAAAGAAAAATAATATTTATCAGAAGCGTCGCTTATCATGCCTGATTAAAAAAAAATGTTCCTCCAACTCTGTTTATTTTCACACATTTTAAGAACTTTGCTTTGTTAAATTAATTTTTGTTTATATGTAAGTATTTATTTGAGCAAGGCCACTAAATTATATATTAATTTAAAGGTTTAAAATTTAGCCATTCAATGGTGCCAAAAAAGTGTATGTCATCACTGAATTTTTAGAGATATCGCGGTGCAAAAATTGTAGTTTTTTTAAAAATATCTGAAAATGTGTTTAAAGTAGCAAAATTATTTTAGGTATATTGAAAAGCCTAAAAACGTAGCTTTCATTTGACACTAATATCATTTTCTTAGATATCCTAGATCGGAAGATATCGGCAAAAAGCTGAAAAAGCTCTATTTGCAGTTGCCAACTTCAAGCTCAAATATCTCAGATCTCCCATCATAGATTTTGAAAATATTTCACTCATATAGCAAGCTCAACATAAGCTTCCATTTGATACCAAATTCATAAGTGTTCACTCTGGGCCGAAAATGAGCAACACCCTTTATTACGGTCATCATTGTTTTTGACTATTATTAATAAATAGTTGGTAGCCGCTTGCATGTAGTTGGCCCACCAACTATGGAGTTGAGCAAAACTGAAAATGGCAATCGTTTGTGCATCGTTTGTACACGTTTGTACAACTTTTAGAATAATTTGTACACTCACCGTTTTTTTATAGAGACAATTCAAAAAATAAAACGGAAGTTGGCCCACCAACTATAACGCTCGAAAAATCTGGAAATGCAGTTCGATTGATAATCGTTTGTACACGTTTGTGTTTTTTTTTGTTTAGTTTTTACACTTCGCAAAAATTTTTTACCAAAATTTTTTTTTGAAAAAAATTTTATAAAATTTTTGAAAAGTATGCAATCGTTTGTACATTTTTTATAAAAATTTTCCATCGTGTTAATTTTTTTAATTTTGCTTTATTTCTATTTTTAATTAATTATTCAATATTTTGCGGCGAAAAAAACATTTAGTTGGCCCACTATAACGCTCCAGGAAACCTGGGGCCTGTACCACAAAACAACAATCTAACTTTCTAACAAGTAAATTCTTAACATACAAATTTAACAAGAAAATAAATTTCTGTACCACAAAGATTTATGCGTTAACATTAAACAAGTTAAATTTCCTTTAAAGATTGTTAAATTACTTAAAGAAAATACACGAGAATTCTGTACCACAAAGCAACAAGTATAATTAAAGAAGCAAATTTTAACAATTCACAATGTTTTCTGTACCACCAAATAAAAGTTATCAATCTTCTTAACAATAATTAACACAGTCGAGAGCAAGTGGGAAATTTTGGAATTCTCAGGTTCTGTACCACAAAACGACAATTATTGTTAAAAATGATTGTTAGATTGTTAAACAAAATTAACTGATGAATTCAAAATTGTTAGCTCATAACAAATGCTTTTTTAACTTTATATGAAGCATAAATATACAGTTTTATGTTTTCTAAATTATTTTTTAGAGTTTTATATGAACAATTAAGTGAATCTAAGCTTTCACGTGTAACTGTGTATACAACTTTGGCCTGAAAAGTGTAGGGGAAGTACGTCCAAAATGACTATAAAGTTTTTGAATCAAAAGAATTGTTAAGACAATATATCGTCCCCTGATTGCTAGAACTAGGTAACTCAATTTTCAATTTATAAAATATCTCGACAAAAAAGGTATTATATAGTACAGTTTTCAAGATTTTGCGTCCAATTTTTTTCTATTCTAGACAAATATAGAATATTTCTGAAGTGTAAGAAACATACAAAATTAACTTTCCCTCGTTCTCTTGAAGTTGGGCATCTATGAACGTTGCTACCTCCAAAATTTATAAAATTGAGTTACCTAGTTCTTGCAATCAGTGGACGATATCGTATTGAAAAATATATTTATTCTTTTTTGATTCTTGGCAAACATTTAACAATAATTTTAAAGTTTTAAAAACAAACAAATAAAATTTAAAAAAAATACATTTTCAGTACTACACAAAAATTCTTTTTGTTCATATAGTATGGACAAAATGACACACTTCATATGGACAAAATGACATAGGATATAAATATTTTGTTCCATAGTTTTAGAAAGATTCAATTTGGCTAAAATTTATAAATTTATTAGTTATAATTTGGCACTTTTGTCCCCAAATTTTGCCATTGGGTTCATATAAGATACATAGTTCGCAAATGAATTGCTTTGTGTTTTTTGACACGTAAGCACAAGACTCACGAGCCCAATGGTTGCACATTATGCAGTGTATCCTATTTAATTGCTTTTTTATCGATTCAATGCTCCAAGATTGACGATATGTTGACCTTTTGCAACTCCGAGACATTTTTACTACTAAAATTTAAATATTGTTCTCAATAAAGGTATGTCGTTTTGTCCATAGTTAGGGTATGTCATTTTGCCCCTATAATATGACAAAATTTTATCAATAAATTGCACATAACTCGAATGATATGGTGATAAGACTTTTTTACGAATTTTGTATTTTACTATTATTAATAATAGTAAAATAAAAAGGTATAAAACTACCAAAATACGAAAAATAGTCAAGTCCAAAAAAAATATTATTTTATTTGTAAATAGTTTTTTATTTTTTGTGACGAGACACGGCCGACAAATAAATCATTATTTTTATAGGATTTCAAAAATCATCCAAATCAACTAATAAAATTGAATTGGGTGCTTTTAGTGGAGCTGATTTTATGAAATGGCTGGTATGTCATTTTGTCCGTATATGTCATTTTGTAGGTAGGTACTTCCCCTACTTCCTGCAATTTTGCCAAAAAAATATCTCGTATTATGTCCAATCTTTTTTCTTTGGGACAACATTCAAACTTTGCGCCAATTCAAAAATACCTCTCCACTTTTCAATTTTGTAACATTTTGTTAATTTATCAGAAAAAGCACCAAAATCCTATTTCATTGTATACAGGACTCACATTACTTGCTTACTTTGCTATGAGAATATTTGTTAGTGAGTAAATTATTATTTGTGCATGCTCAGCTTATTTAAGCATTGCTTTTGAAAAAAAAAAGGATTTTTTTTAATCTTTTAATGCAGAATGTAAATATAGTCTGACTGGGAAAATAAGATTAAAACAGACGTTTTTAAACTGTAATTTAATCTAACGTTAATTTAAAAATACATATCACCTTTTTAATTTCAAATTTGTTAAATATCGTTACTTTGCGCAAAAAAGCAACTAGAATATAATACTTCAACCCTTTTTTTTCCTTAATAACGCAGTTAACAAGTTTTAAGGGAAATTTTACTTGTTAACTATTAAAGCGAAAAGTTTTGTGGTACAGAAATTAACTATCTTGTTAACTCTGCATATTTAGAAACTACTTGTTAGATAGAAAGTTAGTTCGGTTGCTTAGAGGTAAACGCATCTGATTCATTCTTAACAATTGTCGTTTTGTGGTACAGAACACAAGAATTCATCAAATTTTTCACTTATTATATATTGTTAAGATGATTGTTAACTTATGATTTTGTGGTACAGAAAATATTGTTAATTGTTAAAATTTGCTTGTTAAAGCACACTTGTTGTTTTGTGGTACAGGCCCCTGGAAATGCAGTTTCGATATATAATCGTTTGTGCTGTTTGTTGTTTTTTTAGTTTGCCATCGTTTGTATACCTATTGTTTGTATTAATTATCCACCGTTCATATCAAGTCAAGTCAAAAATAATCATACTATGTAGATGGTCACTTCTCCCTATATATTTATAGGTACCTACATACTATAGTTATATGTATAGTTAAAATAAAACAATTCGATTTCTTTTGGACAAAAGACTCATCCAGCAAACTATTCAGTAACTATTAAAGTCGGTTAAGTAATAAAATGTGTCTTATCCAAAAAATAGTAAGTACATAAGTATTTATTTATTCTTCTAGTTTTGTTTTGCATTCGGCAAAACGCTTTTCATTATTGAACTACCTACCTACCTACAATAAATCAATTTTATTAGTTTCCAATCTATTTATGCAGAAAAAACATTGAAGTGTCGGTGTGATCTGAGATCAAATGGTTCTTTATTGAACTTTATGAGGTTAGAGATCAAAGGACAAGGACTTTTTAAACAAAGAAAAAATGAATTAGTCCTACCTATGTATGTAAGTATTGTACAATGTAGGTACATACGAGTTTATTATTTATTAATAAATTTAGATTTTTTAACCTAGATAGGTTCTTGTTTTGTGATCATTTGGGCAAAATAATCAATATAATTATAATTATACTCATTTATGCAACCAGTTCTTTCAAAAATTCTTATAAATAAAGTTTACGGTGACGTGAAATAACGCCAAACGAAATAAGGCCGAAATTCAAAAATTTGGTCTTATTACGTTTTCAAAAACGAAATAAGACCAAATTGTAAATTTGGTTTTATTTCATTTATGAAATCGAAATAAGACCAATTTGGCTTTTTCAACTCATTTCATATTTTCAAATAATTCTGCCGAAACTGAAATTTTTTTCCTGACATAAGGAGGGTAATGAAAAGAAGTTTAATGGTAGGATAAATTCAAAATTTCCAGATTATTTAAATGCGAAAAAAACTTTGCATATACCCAACCTCGCACTCACCCCAAATCCTATAGTGAGTCCAAGCAGGGGGGTTGCAGGGGGGCAGCATGCCCCCTCATGCATATCTTACTGTTTATTCGCGAATTTTTAACTTTCAAAAACCTAATATATCCTCTCCTTTATTTGGTTTGTGAAATTTTAAAATTCACGAATAAACAGTGAGGTATGTATGGGGGGGCATGCTGCCCCCCTGCAACCCCCCTGCTTGGGCTGTCTATAGGATTTGGAGTGGGTGCGAGGTTGGGTGAATGCAAAGTTTCTTTTGCATTTAAAGAACCTGTATTTAATGAAACTTCGAATAATATAGCCGAAATAACGATTCTCAAGAAATATTTGGCCTTAATTCTATTTTCGCATTGCAATAAAGGCGAAAAACTGGTTGAGATAGATTTGGTTTATTTCGATTATTTTTTTGGTGTTATTTCTATTGGGCATAAGAAATAACACCAAATTGGCTTAATTTCGTTTTTGAAATGGAAATAAACCCAAATTCAAAATTTGGCTTTATTTCGTTTGGCGTTATTTCACGTCACCAAATTTT
The DNA here is from genome assembly GCA_963921185.1 of Dasysyrphus tricinctus. Lineage (NCBI taxonomy): Eukaryota > Metazoa > Arthropoda > Insecta > Diptera > Syrphidae > Dasysyrphus > Dasysyrphus tricinctus. The sequence goes on along the minus strand of OY992531.1, from coordinate 111,133,480 downwards.
ACTAATCTTAAGTAGGTACCAGAGCCCAACTCTTAAAACGTCATTACTATAAGAAGTCTATTTAGCATCAAACTATTCATATAGGTATGTGGTAGTATATAGTATTAAATTAAATTAAATTAGAATTTCTTATACCTATATGCATATGTATGTGAATGGGGACTCATCCCCTTATACAAAATTAAAAGCTACAAACTTCAATTAACGTTGTTAATAGGTACATCCCTCCTGTTTGAAGAACTAGAACTATGATCTAGTAAAAAAATGTTTTAATTTCTAATATTTCATTTGGGTGGTAGTCCAGTCATATTGTATTTTTACCATGCAAATTGTGGGGTAGTTTTGATTTGGTGACGTTATTTCACGTCACCAAATTTTACTAATCTTAAGTACTTCATTCATTTATTCACAAACTTTGACAGTTCAATAATTTAAATTAAATAATTCTCTCAAAATATTTCGAAACTCATTTCATTCATTTCATTCATTTCATTTATTTGACAAAATGGTATGTACAATAAGATAAAATCTTTTATAGTACTTAGGTGGTATGTTTAGAAATATACATTAAATAAAAATTAATATTATATAGAATATGTACATGAAAATAATTTAAATTAATACTTAATAATACAATTCTTTGCGATAGGAGTGGAAAGGAGGAGGGGAAAAAAAGAAGAGGGAAAAGAAGGGAGCTAAGGTTGAGTTGATAGAGAAGAGAAGTAAAGGAAGATTGCAGTTTTAAATCTTGTGTGGTTGATTATTAATTTAATTTGAGTCGGGAGCGAGTTCCATAGAGAAACAGCACGTATGAAAAACAAACGGGAGGAGTTCAAGTAATTGCTAAGTTTAGGGATAATGTTGATACTTCTTGCAGATCGGTTGAAAGATAGTTTGTTAAAAAGATATGGCGGAGCATTAATATGAATTAATGTATGTAAGAATAAACAGTTTCTTGCGTTTATGTATTGCTGCAAAGTGCAACCAAGCAATTCTTTTGTGAATTCCGAAACATGGTCATGTCTCCGTAACCCGTAGACATAACGGACGGTGTCATTGAAAGCAACTAGTAATTTATGTTTAGATAATGAATCGAGATCACTGTATACTACCTCAGCGTAGGATATAAGGGGAACAATTAGAGAAATGATTAATCTACGTCGAGTTTCAAGTGGAGTAAAATGAGCTGAAGGCCATAATTTTCGTAAGCAACCGTATATGCGACCTATAACAATATTTGTGTGTCTATAGCCTGAGAGGTGGCGGTCGATAACAAAACCAAGGCTAGTACAGTGGTCAACTGCTTTAATTATACGATCACTTAGCCAAATGTCGGGTAGAGTAGAGATATCAAACTTTTTCTTGGAAATTGGAATAACTTGAGATTTCGAGGGATTCAAGAGCAGGCCGTTGGCAATGGACCAAGTATATATTTTACTGAGATCGTCGTTTATAGAAAGCAAAAGTTCATCAAGCTGATGAAAAGGTCTGCCAAGATGAAGTTGAACATCATCAGCATATAAGTGGACCGAAGCATGCGAACAACACGAAGGTAGATCGTTAATGAACATGCAAAAAAGGATTGGACCCAGGATCGATCCCTGTGGGACTCCTTGTTCGACAGGTCGAAGAGCAGAGCATTTTCCACCAGAAGAGACTCTTTGAAATCTGTCAGACAGATAGTTTGTTATCAGCAAACATGCTCTGTCACTGAATCCGAAGAAGTTTAGCAGTTTCCACTTAAGAATGCTGTGATTCACCTTATCAGAGGCTTTAGAAAAATCAAGTAAGCAGAGGAGATTAATGTGACCTTTATCATAGCCAACTCTAATGTCTTCAAGAAGATTGACCATAGCCGTGGAGCAGCTGTGATTTACTCTGAAACCCGATTGTTTTTCATAAAGCAAATTGTTATTAGAGAGGTGATTCAGAATTTGCTTCTCAATTATTTTCTCAAAGACTTTGGAGAGACAAGGTAGAATGCTGATCGGCCTAAAATCGGACGGAGAAGTGCAGTCCCGTTTTTTGACGATGGGAAGAACTCTGGCAATTTTCCAAGAAAGAGGAAAAGTGGAAGTGACGATGCACCAATTGAGAATGTGAGTGAGATGAGTTATTATAAGGGGCAATATCAGTTTAACGAAACGGATGGGCACCCCATCCTCACCAATCGAGTCAGACTTTACAGCCATCACACATTTCATAACTTCAAATTCACTGACAATCTCGAAATCCTCAAACCTAGGCACAGAAACCGACAAGTTAAGTGGAGTGTTTACCTCAAAATTATCAACAGGGATGGAATTACTAAGGAAAAATTCATTGAGCTCATCAGGGTCAAGAGTGCATTGAGAACCTTTCTCTTTGCCAACACCAATTTTACGGAGATTTCCCCAAAGCTTTTTGGGAGGTAAAGAGGTATTTAGCTTGGACGAATAATAGTTTATTTTGGATGATCGAATTATGGTTGTTGCTTGATTACGAGCTACTGAAAAAGCTCTCCAGTTATTGAGACTTGGTCTACGCTTCCATTTACTATGTAGTTTGTTTCTATTTTTAATGGCACTTATTACGACCGAGGTGAACCAAGGGCTACGGCTATTTTGAATTCTTACCGTTTTAGTAGGGACATATTCATTAAAGAGTTGGAGCAGCAGATGTTGAAAAGAGTTAACTTTATCATTAGCATTCGGATATTGGCGACAACTTAGCCATGGAGCCGAGGCAGCAGCCATATGAAGATTGTGAAAGTCAATTGAGTTGAAGTCTTTGTATGTAAACGTTTCATTTTCAGGAGATTTGGTTAATTGAATATTGTATGTGCAAAGAAGAAGATCATGATCGGAAATATCGAAAGACAATTGATCGTACAAAAGAACAGACGATGAATCAGAAACAATGATAAGATCCAAAAGACTTGCAGTGCAATTAGGAGCAAAGCGTGTAGGATAAGTGGTGTTCACTATATTCATTCCAACTGCAGATACAAAATCTTTCATTTGGAAGGCGCATGTATCTTGTTTAAGCAGGTCAGCATTAAAATCGCCACAAACTATCATATGCTCGTGAGAAAAGCAGAATTCATTTAGAGCGGTAAAGAGTGGGGCAGAAGAACAGCTTCGCTTGTTGTTGTATACACAAGAGATCAAGCATTTAGTAGAACAATCACTGACTTCAATTATAATGAATTCAATGCCAGTACCGCACGATTTGGTCATTATGTTAGCTTGGATAGACGACCTACAATAAATTGCTACACCACCTCCAACCGTTTCAGTGATTCTGTCATTTCTAAATAATTTGAAATTAGGAATGTCATAAACTTGGTCACATATATCTGGCTTGAGCCAGGTTTCACTTACACAAATCACATCAACACAAGAACTAGGAAACAAATACTTGAGATAATCCAGTTTGGAAGAATTAAGGCTCCGTGCATTTAAATAGCAAACCCTTAAACCATCGCAACGTTTAGAAATAATATTTATCAAAGTGGACGTTGATTTTTCATATACACTGTTTCGCTCATTTGCAAAAGAATTAAGAGTATCCATATCGAAAATATAAAAATTAAAAATGCTATAGAAACGAAAGAAAAAAGAAATAAGGAAAGTAAGTGAATAGGAAATAAAGAAAGGAGCAAAGAATTTAAAGAGATATTATAATAAATAATCAACAATTAAACAAAGAAAGAGAAAAAAAAATAAATAAACAATGATAAAAAAGAGAATTTATAGTAGAGTAAAATGTATAGGTACAATTATTAAAGTAAAGAAAAAAGAGAAAATAAAAAATAATCAATAATCAATTATGGACAGAGAAAAAATAATTAAATAAAGAATTACCTTTTATAAAATTACTATTGTTTTTATTTTTGTTTTTTTTTTCCATTAAGTGGTCGCAGTAGCAGTCGCAGCAGCAGCAGCAGCAGCAAGCAGGTCTTCTGAGCTTTCGATGAGTATGCTTTTACCATTTAATGTCTTCTTCACATACACATTTCCATGCTTAGTGTGGACAGCAAAGAGTTGCTTTTTTCGTCTGATACTCAATGCGCTATTCAGGAGAAAGCGAGTTTGTCTCGTCAAGCTCTCATTTAAGTAACAGCTGTTGTTGTTGTTAGGAAAAGAGTCAATACCAAGATCGAGTAAACGAAGTTCAGTCGAGTGCTGTTTACGATAGTTGGCGGCTGACATTAGAACGGTGTTTCTTTCAAATGAGTTGTGAAATTTGATGATAATGGGCGATGAAGATGGTAACGATGACGATGACGACGGGGTATCATTATTTGTTTTTGGTTTAGTTCGGAAAATGTGTGCAAGAAGAGGCGGTTGGCAATCGATTGTGTGGCAGAGTCCATTGAATAAGTTGGTTAGGTTCTCATCGGGAAGAGCAGGTACACCAAAGAGTACGGCATCACAAGAGATTTCTTTTTTTTGCAAGGCAATGCATTGTTTTTGAAGGGTATTTATTTCGGCACGTTGAAGTGAAGTACTTTTTTCGAAGGTTTCTTCAAGTTTGTTGACTCGATCGATGATGTTTGTGATGTTTTTGTTTAAATCATCATATCTTTGACTCCAGCTTGTAGAAACTTCCTCAATCTTAAGAAGAAAATCATTTCGAAGGGCGGAAATCTCACTAGCGAAGCCGAGTTTTATTGATTCAGCATGTTTGGATAGGTGTTCAGCCAGAACATCAGAAGTGAGGGGAAGGTCAGTTTTGATCGGAGACGGAGAAGCCATTCTTTTTCTCTTACTTATTTGAGATCTTGTTCCTTTTTTGACGTTTGTGGACATGTAGATAAGAGAGAAAAATTTATTGGTCTATTGTCTTTGGTTTCGGATATGGACAGTGAATTAATTAAAATGAAATTAAGTGATTAATTGATATTTTTCACATTAATAATTAAAGGAAAAGCACTGATATTTAAAAGTTCTTGCACTCTGCACTGTTTATTGAGATATTAAGACTTTAACACACAAATTAGCTAGCTTAAGCTGGGACTGATATCGAGAACACGTCTTACTCTTGCGACATCACAAATCTAGTTCCAAAAGTAGGTACCAAAGCTCAACTTTTAAAACGTCATTATTATGAGAAGTCTATTGAGCATCAAACTATTCATAATAGGTATGTGGTAGTATATAGTATTAAATTAAATTAAATTAGAATTTCTTATACCTATATGCATATGTATGTGAATGGGGACTCATCCCCTTATACTAAATTAAAAGCTACAAACTTCAATTAACGTTGTTAATAGGCACATCCCTCCTGTTTGAAGAACTAGAACTATGATCTAGTAAAAAAATGTTTTAATTTCTAATATTTCATTTGGGCGGTAGTCCAGTCATATTGTATTTTTACCATGCAAATTGTGGGGTAGTTTTGATTTGTTCGCTCCTTTATGTTTTCGGGGATGCTGAATCCGAATTTTGTGACGCGACATGCGAAAAAATGCAAAAAATTATGCAAAAATGCATTTTTTTTGGAGTTTTTCACTAATTGCTCGAAATCTTCCAATTATTCGAAAATTACATCAAAGTACCCTTGAAAGTATACACAATTCCCAATAAATCTCTATTTAAGACTTCTTATAATAATGAAGTTTTAAGAGTTGGGCTTTGGTACCTATTTAAGATTAGTTAAACTTTATTTATAAGAATTTCTGCAAGAACTGGTTGCATAAATGAGTATAATTATAATTATATTGATTATTTTGTCCAAATGATCACAAAACATGTACCTATCTAGGTTAAAAAATCTAAATTTATTAATAAATAATAAACTCGTATTGTACATTGTACAATACTTACATACATAGGTAGAATTAATTCATTTTTTTCTTTGTTTAAAAAGTCCTTGTCCTTTGATCTCTAACCTCATAAAGGTAAATAAAGAACCATTTGATTTGATCAGATCACACCGACACTTCAATGTTTTTTCTGCATAAATAGATTGGAAACTAATAAAATTGATTTATTGTAGGTAGGTAGGTAGTTCAATAATGAAAAGCGTTTTGCCGAATGCAAAACAAAACTAGAAGAATAAATAAATACTTATGTATTTACTATTTTTTGGATAAGACACATTTTATTACTTAACCGACTTTAATAGTTACTGAATAGTTTGCTGGATGAGTCTTTTGTCCAAAAGAAATCGAATTGTTCTATTTTAACTATACATATACCTATAGTATGTAGGTACCTATAAATATATAGGGAGAAGTGACCATCTACATAGTATGATTATTTTTGACTTGACTTGATATGAACGGTGGATAACTAATACAAACAATAGGTAAAAAAACAAACAAACGTGCACAAACGATTATATATCGAACTGCATTTCCAGGTTTCCTCGAGCGTTATAGTGGGACAACTAGATGTTTTTTTCGCTGCAAAATATTGAATAATTAATTAAAAATAGAAATAAAGCAAAATTAAAAAAATTAACACGGTGGAAAATTATTATAAAAATTTACAAACGATTGCATACTTTTTGAAAATTTAATAAAAATTAAACAAAAAAAAAAATTTTGGTAAAAAATTTTTGCGAAGTGTAAAAACTAAACAAAAAAAAGACAAACGTGTACAAACGATTATCTATCGAACTGCATTTCCAGATTTTTCGAGCGTTATAGTTGGTGGGGCAACTACATGTTTTTTTCGCCGCAAAATTTTGAATAATTATTTAAAAATAGAAATAAAGCAAAATTAAAAAAATTGACACGGTGGAAAATTTTTATAAAAAATGTACAAGCGATTGCATACTTTTGAAAAATTTTATAAAATTGTTTTCAAAAAAAAATGTTGGTAAAAAATTTTTGCGAAGTGTAAAAACTAAAAAAAAAAAAGACAAACGGTACAAACGATTATCAATCGAACTGCATTTCCAGATTTTTCGAGCGTTATAGTTGGTGGGCCAACTACATGTTTTTTCGCCGCAAAATTTTGAATAATTATTTAAAAATAGAAATAAAGCTAAATTTAAAAAATTAACACGGTGTAAAATTTTTATAAAAAATGTACAAACGATTGCATACTTTTCAAAAATTTTATAAAATTTTTTTCAAAAAAAAATGTTGGTAAAAAATTTTTTCGAAGTGTAAAAACTAAACAAAAAAAGACAAACGTGTACAAACGATTATCAATCGAACTGCATTTCCAGATTTTTCGAGCGTAATAGTTGGTTGGCCAACTACATGTTTTTTTTCGCCGCAAAATTTTGAATAATTATTTAAAAATAGAAATAAAGCAAAATTTAAAAAATTAACACGGTGGAAAATTTTTATAAGAAATGTACAAACGATTGCATACTTTTCAAAAATTTTATAAAATTTTTTTCAAAAAAAAAAATTTGGTAAAAAATTTTTGCGAAGTGTAAAAATTAAACAAAAAAAAGACAAACGTGTACAAACGATTATCAAACGAACTGCATTTCCAGATTTTTCGAGCGTTATAGTTGGTGGGCCAACTTCCGTTTTATTTTTTGAAGTGTCTGTATAAAAAAAACGGTGAGTGAACAAATTATTCTAAAAGTTGTACAAACGTGTACAAACGATTGCCATTTTCAGTTTTGCTCAACTCCATAGTTGGTGGGCCAACTACATGCAAGCTTGGTTGCCCTATCGATATTTTTGTGAGATTTGTGGCAATTTAAAATGCTCACTACGTCAACCCTGTAAGAGCTTTAAAATAAAGATAGGTCTGTTTCTTTACTTTTGGGACAAAATTTGGGAAACATTTTGGACTTAAGATTTTTAGGTCCCTATTATGACTTGCAATTCGCTGAGTCGAACGTTCGACTCAACTCGAACATTCGACTTTTCAAAAATAAAAACTACGATTTTGTTCAAAGTCACCAAGAATTACAGTTCGACATCAACGATAGAGGCGAACGTTAGCTAAAGGCATTGAGTGGCATTCAAATTTTCCAAATTTTAGCCATTTAAGGCGAATTTAGTACAGGCGATTCGCAGCCGGTTATTCGACATAGTCACATTTCAACGTTCGACTCGGCGAATCGCAAGTCATAATAGGTGCCTAAATGTTGTTGTTGCAATGCTAAACCAAAAATGAAAAGTAAAGAAACGCATTTGGGATCTTTCGGGGTAAATTATCCATTTGACTTCATTGCTTATAGGCTCAACGCATACAAAATTTTGCAATTTCATTAACATGCATTTATCATTTATGGCTCTATTAAAATAACCCAGGAAAAACATTTATTATTATATTTGTCTCTATTGTCATTTTCTCTTAATAAATAATAATAGAGTATAGAGACCGGGATTGTTGATTAAGGTCGTGATTCACCACCATAATAAGGAAATAAGTTTGTATATAAACTTCAATCCTCGAGTCTGCTATATGGTAGCTTACTTGAAACCAATACCGAACAAACAAAAATAAAAGAATTTCTTTGAGAAATCGTATTAGAATTTTTTCGCGGAAATCATGTTTATATTTATAAAACAAATAGCTTATTCAAACCTAGGATCTCCTCATACTCAGCATTGTATTGATCTCCCATATGATGATCCGAGTTCGGTCTATGATTTCACGGAGTTGTTTATTTTTAAGCATAACAGTCTCGATAAGCTCGCGATTTTCTTGCATCGCCTTTCGGTACTCTTCACAGTGAGTGGGTTCAGATCGATGATCCGGTTCGTCTTTGTACGGAATCAAACTTTCAATATGAGTGTACTCCATTCCTAAGATGTGTTATTTAAATTATTTTATTTTATCTTTTTCATTTCAAAGCTTACCCTGGGGGTATCCATCGTTACACTTTTCATAAATGATTCGAACGCGTTTAAATAACAATCGGATAGTCCTAAAGTATTCTTGGACTTTTTTTTCTGTGTTGTTTTCTCGGTTGCATGTAGGTTGTATGATTTTGAGAGCTGCAAATATTTCTTGGAAACGTGATGTTATGTCCTGAACTGTTTCTTGTCCTAAACGTGAAAGCCCAACGATGTTAATTTCTTTTGGTGGCTGCATATTACTGATTTGGGGTTGGGTTTGTGCAGATGGCTGAGTCATCATTACTGAGCCAGTTGTTGGTGTGGATGGAGTTTGCAATGTTAGTTGCGGAGCTTGTTGTGGATTTGGTGGTTGGGGCTGCGATTGCTGTTGCGTTTGCGGCAGTTGTTGCTGTTGCATTTGTTGTTGTTGTATTTGTTGTTGATGAATCTGTTGCTGTACCAACGAATTTCCAGATTGCTGTGCATGGGAGGGGCTTGAAATCCCTGCAGTGTTCATAACTGGAGGAATTATACCACCTATACCAGGATTTTGCATTGAATTGGGTTGTTGCTGCGAAGGCTGCATCATTCCAGCTTGATTATAGCCACCCATCATGGCCATTTGGTTGGGAACCATTTGGTTCATATTGACCATTGGGCTACCGAAGTTACTTCGGTGACCACCTACTGGGTTATTATAGCCTCCAGGATATTGACCAGACATTGGGTGAATGAAAAAGTAATACCTTCACCTAACAATGAAATAAATATGAATATGTTTTGATTTTCGACTCCGAAAATTTCTGCCGATAATCAAATCAAGTAGAATCCATCTATAAACTAGAATGTCAGATGAAAACAAAACAAAAATCATAAAAGCCGTGTTCAGGAAAATGAGATCTCAGCACTGATCTCTATAAAACACTGGATAGTAGCTGTGTTTTTTTCCTTGCGCGAATGGGCTTGGATGAAAAGAACGACGTCGGGGCTAACCAATAGGGCTTTCTACCAAGCTATCTCTTTCTATTTGTAATGGCACTTTGAGGGAAAACATTTGTGATATTTATTGTCTTATTTCACTTTTATTTCGCTTTTATGCACTATTTTGTGGATAATAGTTTATAAATTTGATCGATAATTGTTTATTAAGTATTTGCAAGAAATATTTTGCATTCAATTAGATTCGCTGCCGCCAATGTTTTCCCTCAAAGTGACTAAGCTGCTTGACACTGACGTATTCGTGGAGTGCCCTATTTACTTGTTAAAAGCAACAACAACTAATCCCCTTCGGGCTTAGCTAAGCCCAGAGAATTTTCGGGGCTTAACTTAAGCCCAGATAAAGCTGTGTTACCGGCGATGAATTTCATACATATTAGCTGCGTTTTATTATCTCTGGGTCTGGGTCGAGGTTATCTTTTAACATGTATTACAAAAACAACATGGGATCTAGGTTTCTATCGAGGTTAATTTCAATAACCCAGATAGAGGTTTTCACTCTGGCCGGCAGAGGGCTATTTACCATTGTGAATGGATGTCAGCGATTTGTCAGCAGTATAAGGAATAGAGAGGAAAAGAGACAAGTGCTTACATGAAAAACAAATAAACATAAGAAAAAAAGAGACTGATATACAGCACTGCTTTTGCACTAACCCACATCGTTTTATTTTCACGAGGTGAACCATATGGGTTATGAGCGATAATAAAACGCGGCTATTATCATTGAGTTTATATACATAGAGGAACCACTTCGATAAAATGAAAATACTACGTTAAAGCGACTTCAGATGTCGCCTTGTGCATCCAAGGACTACAACCATTTTACTCATAAAAGAAAACTAATCTGTGGATCATGTTGCTAGATGTCACCTTATTTGTCCTTATACTTGAACCCTTTCATCATAAAAACAAAAACAAAAAATTGTGGATCCCATGAAATGTGGGAAGCAAACACCTACCTATACCAACACAACATGAACAATGAATAGAGCAATGAGCATGAGCAGGTTGCAGGTAGAAATTCAATTTTCTTTCTTTTGTGGAATGGAAATGTGTACTTTTTGTTGTTTTTCTTTGTTGTAACCATCAATGTATCTACCTATGTATACGCATAAAGGGCTAGCTTTGGTATTTGGTAGACATGGCAAGGTTCAAATCTCAGCAGCAAAATTTCGGAGCAGATTTGTTGAAAATGCGGAGTAGGTTGCTAGGTTTATAGAAAATTTTGAAAACGAAGGAGAAACTCAAGTTGTCAAAACTATATTTTCAAACAAAAATAAAAAGGTATTTTTAACAACAAAAAATATCATAAATCACGATATGATCGAGATCGAGAAACGACGAACAAGATAAGAAACACAAATGATTCCGTTTAAAATTATACTTTCAGATGTAAACATTCAGATTTCAGAGTCGGAGATGGTTGAAAAATTGAATAAAACGGTGTTGTGATTTAATTTCATGTTGTTTGACAAAAGAATTTTTTAGTGTGGAAAAAAGAGGTAGATTTCAAATTAGTGGAGTTATGCTACATTTCCACCTAGCGCTAATCTGAGATTTAATGAGATTAACCTTAAATCTCCTTTAAATCTCGTAGATTTACCATACAAATTTATTTCGTAAATCTTGAAGATTAGAAATTAATCTTGTTAAATCTTCCTAGGACAAATAGTTTTACAAATCGAACTTTCGAGACTCGCATTCAGCTCTTTATTGTTTCACACGAATCAAACATTCTGTCTCATTCGCACTTCATAAGAAAAATTGGAACGCCATTTGCATTCTTAAAGGTGCTGTCAAATTTAATCTTTTTTAAATCTTTTTGTGCGGTAGAAACACCAAAAAGATTTATTAAATCTAATCTGAGATAAACCTTTGGTGGAAACATAGCATTAGTTAGATTTTGTTAATCCTCAAAATTGGAGTAAATTTGCTCCGATTGGAGTAAGGTCCGAACGCTGGATACGAGCCATGCATGAGCACTTAGCAGGCAGACAATAATTTTTTTGTTTTTGGATAAGAGAAAATAAAATGTACCTTTTTTTTATTGTTTTTTTTTCTTTTCGGAAAATGAAATATAAAGGCGTTTGATTGGGTTTTGTTTTTTATTTTTCATTTTTCCAAAAATAATTTAATTTAAATGAAACTTTGTGAAAATATATATTAATGGGTCCTCAATTAGTACCTACAATTTTTTTCAAGCATAACCATTGATCAGTTTTTGAGAAAGTCAATTTTGTTGGCAATAAAATACTTTTTTTTAAATGAAAAATGTACTTCAGAAAATCATCATTTAAGGATCATTAGTTTTGTTTTTAGATTACCTTTTATATAAAATAATCAATTATGACAGTCTGATATATGAAACTCAAGATATAATCATTTTTTGCGGACCTTATCACCCCTTTTTTCAAATATTTCAAACAAAACAAAAATCAACAAAATAAAGTCTCCAAAACAAACCGATAAGGTTTTTTTGAAAAATCTAATATCATTGATTGAATCATCCAAATAAAAGTCTACAGGCTAAGGGAAAATGACAGAGCATCATTTCCTATTTTTTTAAAAGTGCATTGAATAGTTATTGACCATTAAATTTAAATAGGAAACCAAGCTGGTTTTGAACCTCTATCCCCACCAAAGGCTGAGAAAAAAACCTGCCAAACTTTGGTATCAAATATCAGAATACATGTACCTTTAAAATTTCATACTCAGATACTGGTTATATATACATCTGCTCCCAAAATTTGGTATCGGCTCCTGTACTATTATTTTTGTTTTTCATTTAAAGCTGTATGTATTGAAATGAATATTTCTAGCAATATCGTTGCGGCATCGGCATAAACTTTTGTCTGGGGTCAAATAATAAAACACTGCTTTATGTATTTTTTTTTCTGTAGAAAATTCAATGGTGTGATTAGTTACTGCATTTTCCAAAAATTTTTAACAATTTATCAACCATTATTAAAAAATACTTGATGCAAAATGATTTTTATGCTTTTTTCGCATTTTTGTACGTGGTTACTATATGTTTTCATTATTTCATATAAAAGTGAATTTAAAAACAAAACTAATGATCCTTAAATGAACTCGGTACGAAGTACATTTTTCATTTGAAAAAAAGTATTTTTTTCCAAACAAAATTGAATATCTCAAAAACTGATCAATAGTTATGCTTGAAAAAAATTTTCTTAATTAAGGACACAGCAAGATATATTTTCACAAAGTTTCATTTAAGTTCAACAATTTTTCGAAAAATGAAAAATAAAAACAAAAACCAGAAAAAAATACGGCCTTTCGCCAATATCTCGGAAATTTTGGGGTTACTTTAAAAAGATCTACAACATTTCTATCGAATACTCTTCATATTGGGGTCAACTTTAGTCGGAAAATGCAATAATACTATTCCCCCCCTCTTTTTTACCCCTCAAATCCCCCCTCCAACTCCGCCTCTAGGAAATAGTTTTTTTGTACATACCTTATAGGCCCCTTCACCATATTCAATCGTTAAACTGCTGTTAACAATTTTTCTTTTTTTCGATTAAAAATATGTTAATAAGCCTGCACTATAGGGCCCTAAGGGGCCAGTTATTGCGATCAGGAAAACGAAACAGGAACAATTTTCGAATGGCTTATTTACTATGAAGAATTTTGTTGGCTAATAAAGCTTTCGCCAAGTGTACGATAATTCAGGCGACAAGAAAAAATAACGGCTTTTTGTCGAACAATTAGATACGAGCAATTTTTACTTTAGGAAGGGGTCTATCTCACCCTATTTTTAAAATGAAAAGAAAAATATTTAAAAATAACGGTGATACCTAAAATTAAGCATTGCACATTTTTTTAAAGCCTATAGTCTATAATACTGTCATCTAGTTTTTAAATCAAGTGAAAACCAGATGGTTTTAAGTCTACTAGTTTTCGAGAAAATTGAAAAGTATCAAACCTATTTTTTATTAAATTTTTATTTATGGACATTTTCACTATCGACTGTGTCAATTTCATTGAAATCGCCCAAGGAACAACGAAGTTGCAAAATGTTGTAATTTTTTTGAAATACCCTGTTTTAAAAATATTTGTTTCTATTGAAATTCTATCTCAGCTATCCCTGTGTCAATTTTATTGAAATCACTCAAGGAACAACGAAACGAAGTTGCAAATTGTTGATATATTTCTGTTAGTTTTCGAGAAGAAAAAACTGAAATGTATGCCCTTTTACCCTCTAAAAAATGTTCACCCTGTCTAAATTTAAGCGGCTTTAAATTTTTAAGACGTCAAAACAAAGCTCATGATTTTTTCGTAGTTTTGCCATTTTTGTTTGATTTTCCTGGGCCAGGCTAATCAAATTGCACACAAAAAAAGACTTTCTATCCAGGTGGGTATGTACCTATGTACCTAGATAGACACAGTACAAATTTATAATTTTCGTTTAGAAAACCTCTGTGTACAGTAAATATTTATTTACACCATAGGAACACAGTCTTGTAACTACCTACCAAAAAGTTTCTGATTCCAAAGAAATAGAAACAAAATAAAGAATATCTTTAAAGTATAAAATCAGGACCTAAACTATTAAAGTATGAATGCACATATGTATGTACATTTCCCAGCCTTTTATTTTTAAATTGACGCGACCATCACCGATCGACATACAAACGCACAAATTACATACATAACTGATAACTCGTCCCTATACGCTTTGAAACAGATATATAATATATGTACCTACCTATAGATGTCCCAATCTCCCAATATGCACAAGCGCCTGTGCCTGCACACAAAAAAGCTGAAAAGGGATATTGCATAAGTCTGCATACATAAGCCACTAAATAACAAAAACAGACCCCCCTCGTACACCTTCTCTCTTTGTCATGGCACTCCTTGGTGAGCTGCCATTTGCTTCCCTTGATTTTTTTTACAGTCAATGCGTTCCACAAAATTTAAAATTCTCAATTTAGGTATGTGGCGACACCTTCGGGGGCTTTAACGCAAGATTTCGTGATTCCTCTATGTATATAAACTCAATGATATTATCGAAGGTTTGTATGGAAACTTCAATTTTTTTCTGTAATGGCGTCGCTTAGCCCCGATGTCGTTTTTTTCATCCGATTCCCCCGGGCTTGCAAAAAAAACACACCTAGTGTATCGATACAAAAATATTGCTTCCATTTGAAGAATTGTTATATTATGAAGCTGACCACTTTTTTGTATACCAGTATAACTGTATAACATGTAATACCAAGGAAATCCATTAAACAGACATCAATTCTCTGTTCGTTTCACCCCCCGAGATCTGTACCTACGTTCTGTAACTCTCACATCGATAAAATCAGTCGAGAAACGTTGAAAAATGGAACAAAACTCATGCATTTTGTTTCAGTTTTCATCGTTTCTCGACCAGTTTTTTCGATGCGAGAGTTACAGAACGTAGGCACTGTTTGCTAACATTTGTTGTGTTCGTAATTTAAATACATTCACTAATTAGTAAATGAAACGGAATAACAAACGTAAAGAGTGTGACAAGGAAGTAAAATCATTAAAAAAAACGCAGAATATGCAATCGCATCGTCCTCATCATAATTATTCATTAGCTGTTTTGCTCAACTTGTTCGTAAACTGCAATGATTTATCTCATTCCACTATGTAATTATACTAACAAAAATATACCAAATGCACACAGTGAATAACTTAAAGATAATAAACAATAAAACAAACTTCCACAAAAGTTTATATTTTCATATCATGGTCTGTTCCCTTTCTTCAGATACATCTGGAAATAGGGATGAGCGATTTTAATCGATATTTGCAAAATATCGATCATAAAGATTTCGATATTTTGCAACATCGATGTTAACATCCAAAACATCGGACTAAAAAACAAACTAAAAGTTAGTACGAAAATGATTGATTCTGCTAGTAAAATCTAGATGGAGTGACTTTCATAGTTTTTAAGTCATCTGTAACATTTGGAATTTTTTGAAAGAGGAAATCATCAAAGGATCTCACAAACCAAACTTAAAAGTTCAGAACCACAACGAAACTTTCGATGTGCAAAAAGGCACAGATATAAGTTTACACATGAAGTGCCTATAAATTTTGCTTCCATCAAATTTTTTCAAAAGAAATATTTTTACATCGATATTCATGCATTAATATCATCGATGCTCAGCAAGACGCATTTTAAACCACACAAGTTTTTGTACACACTTTTGTAAGCAAAAATATCTTGCAATATCGTTAGATAACAGTGTACACATGAAATACTTGCAATATTGCTTATATAAAATCTGTGGACGATATATTTTGCAAAATTCAAATTTTAGCATCGATTTCCACGCATTGAAATAATAGATGCTCAGAAAGACCCAATTTACACCAATACAAGTTTTTGCACACAACTTCGTGTTTTGCAATATCGATATATTCCAAAAAGCCACAGAAAACAGTTTACACAAAATTCCTTGAAATATGACTGCAAAATACATATTTAATATCGATTTTCACGAATTTAAATTATCGATGGTCAGAAACACGCAGTTAACACCATGCAAGTACTTGCGCACACCTTCGTGTGAAACAAGATTTTGAAATATCGGATTTCAAAAAGGGCACACATAACAGCTTATAGCCGTTCCACACTATCCCATTGAGTATTAATACATGTCAAAAAAGTGTGAAGAAAGTCATGTATAATAGTGTGGAAGCAAAATATGAAATTTCATCACACACAACTTGACATCGCATCCTACACGATTTGACATGTGTTTATACCTGAAAATATTTAACCCGGAGGCCACACGAGCGAGTACTCGCTAGCGAGTTGGGTACATACATTAATTGTCAAATCACTCGCTGCTCTACTCGCTTCCCAACTGGCTTCAAAAAAGGCAAGCCAGTTGGCTAGCGAGTAGGAAAAGTTTCGATGTATTAGTAACTAGCTAGCGATTACTCGCTCGTGTGGCCTCAGGGTAAGATCGGTTCTAAAACCATCACACATTCTATCCCACTTGGGCGTTTGAGGTTATGGTGAAACTGATTTGTTTTGATGCAAGTGTGGAAGCAAAATATGAAAACATTTTCATCACACAAATTTGGCAGTCGTATGAAATTCTTTCCCACTTTATTCTGACATGTGTTAATACTTTGTGGGATAGTGTAGAGGCACTTTTAACACCATGAATTGCATTGCAATATTTGTTGATATTCATTGTGCAAAATACATATTTAAACATCGATTTTCACCCATTAAAATCATTGATGCCTAGAAAGATACCACTTACACGCGGTTTTAGCATACAAGCTTCTGTGCATCATTATTTTGCAATATCGATGTTTAAAGTTGAAATACCTTGCTTATGACTTCATATTTGTATGAAAACTTAAATCGATTTTAAAAAAATTAAGAAAAAATTGCCGGTACCAGAAATTTTTAAAGCAAAAATACATTAGAGCATAGCATGATGCATTTTTTGCTTTGGTCAAACAAAAAACTTAAACAAAAACACCTGAAAAAACATCGATGTTAAGTAGCATCGATGTTTTCGGTTCGATATTTATTGACATCGATGTTTGGTCTACGATGTTGAAATCGATGTTGTTTCAATACCGCACATCCCTATCTGGAAAATACTTTTTTTTTGTATAATTCAGACGTCAAATTATGAAGCCGACCACCTAATTGTCATCTTCAAATGGAAGCAAAGAAACTGTTATACATTATAAGGAATACACTATCCAGTGTATTATAGAGATCAGTGGATCTCAGAGGGCTCAGTGTCAAAAGCAACTTTTAGACGGTGTCCACATTGTCTTCTTACTGAAAGGCATATTTACGATTTTAAATGCGTTTAAAAGAGATGGGTAGACTCCCTATCTCTTTTTTATGCATGTAATATCGTAAATATGCCTTTCAGTAAAAAGACAATGTAGACACCGTCTTAGGGCCAGTTGTACAAATAATTATTGCCTTTTCGATTGGGGACAAAATGACAGTTCTTGTTCTGAAAAGAACAGAAAATTGTTCTGAATTTGATTCCAGAATCGAAATGAGAAGCGTTCACACGTATCGAATCGCTGTTCCGGATTGCCAATCGAAAAGGCCATTCGTGGTTCAGCACTCACTGACTTTGGGGAATTAGGTCTGTTTGGTTACTGAAATTTCGTACCACGTCGCACTACATTTCACAAATTCCTGTTTCTTAACTCCAAAGTGTAGCAACGAGAGAGCAAGAAATTTTCCCTCCATGAAAAATCGTGCAAATTTCTGCTACACAAATTTCTGTGTGCAGGAAGTTAAAAACTGTCAAATCCACATCTGTGTGTATTTTTGTTTGTGTGAGTCTTAAGATTTGCCTGTAGTGTTTGATAGTGTGTGTCACGTTTGAAGTTTCGTACACAAAAAAGTGATACAAAATTGATTTTTCGCGTTTGTTAACTTTGTAGCAAGTCTTCCCCTCTATGAAATAATTTTCCCCTTCCTTCAATAATCTGACAGTTTTTGAACATCGTGCTGCAAAAGTAACCAAACAAACCTATTAACTGTTCAACGATGATTCAGAAATTAAATTGACTACTATAACATAGGGGGCATTCAAAGTCTCAGATATCTGGCTTCTGATTGGTCAACTGTCAAAAAATATCTGAAAACTCAGATGACTTTTGGTTACGTTTGATTACGTTTTATTCTGAATTTTCAGATGAGAATTCTCATCTGAAAATTCAGATGAAAGAGATGGAAGATGCGTTATGCCAAAAAAGCGCAAACATATTCAAATGAGAATTGAACTTTACTGTTTGATGAGTAATGGAAGTGGGCACTCACTGCGAAAAGGAAAATTTATTAACTGAAAAGCTATTCATATTTAAATTGCAAGTGTTGTATATGTTTTGCGGGAAGATTCGAACTACCCAACAAATTGTTTTATGTGAAGAGAGCTACTTTGGACTGTTATAGGAAAAATATTACTCAAAATTTACTGGTGAAGTTACGTTTTACTTGTTTAAGTTACTGATAACTTCACTCATCCTGAATTTTTAATTTTCGAATAAAATAAAAGTTCTAATTTAGCACTCTCCAATGTAAAAATCAAAAGTAAAGGTAATATTTTGACAAAACTAAAACAGCTGACTTTCGACTGAAAATTCAGATTTTTTTGCATTCAACGTAATAAAATTTATGAATTTTCATATCTGAATTTTCAGATCTTGCGGTGAATGCGCCCTGAACCTTGAACCATCGTTGAACCTCAGTAATTCCACCGAAATCAAACAGTACAAATATTTGAAACACGGATCAAAATTTGAACCAAGTTTGTACAGCAGGTCCTTAGTGCCCTTTCACACGAGGAAACTGAGTTGCAGGAGGAAAGAGGGGCGAACAGAATCTCCCCGGTCGAGGATTTGAGGAGATTTTTTGACATTTCCTTTCACATCTAGGTTTAGGTGTGTTCAACCAATATACTTTCAAAGGAAATTTCAAAAGTTGCCTGGAGATTTGTTTCCTTGTGTGAAAGGTACAAGAGATTTTTAAGGAGATTAAAAGAAAACGTCAAAAAAATCTCCAGCAACTTGTTTCTTCGTGTGAAAGGGGACTCAGGAGATTTTTTGACATTTCCTTTCACATCTACGTTTAGGTGTGTTCAACCAATAGACTTTCAAAGGAAATTTCAAAAATTGCCTGGAGATTTGTTTCCTCGTGTGAAAGGTACAAGAGATTTTTAAGGTGTTAACAAAATATCAAACAAAAAAATCTCCAGCAACTTGTTTCTTCGTGTGAAAGGGGACTTTGTTTACTCAGTACGGTGTTCATACGAGCTTCACGTGAGGTGACTCATTTTGAAGTCTCTAATTTGTATCTCACTCTCATCTCTTAGAAAGAAAGAGATGGCCAAGTGAGGCTGGTTTTTAATTTTTTGAAAATTTCTGCCTCACCTGACCATCTCTTTCCTTCCAACAAATAGGAATGAGATACAAAAGAGAAACGTCAAAATGAGTCGCCTCACGTGAAGCTCGAATGAACACCGTCCAGTAATTTTACAACAACATTTCGAACACCGTCCAGTAATTTTACAGCAACATTTCTGAGGAATCCTGTTCACGAGACTGAGATTCGTGAGGGCTCTGAGACCTCATGTCCCTTAGCACGCCTATGAGCCTGTTTAGATTGGGAAAATTGAGTCCGGACTCAAGAGCCTCATCGTGTCTACATTAGAAAATTTGAGGCGCCTCAAATCACATAGAAACAACAACAACTTCAATGTTTTGCGCATTGAAACAACAACAAATGAGACTCATGAGTCGGATGTTTATGTTATCTTCATGCCTCACGACATCCCTGACCCCCCACTTCTCTTGTCCAGAAACCGCCGTGAGACCAGTCTCAGCCTTCCCAATCTAAACAGCGTCTATTGCAACCAAAGTCCCCTTTCACACGAAGAAACAAGTTGCTGGAGATTTTTTTTTTTTTTTTTTTTTTTTTTTTTTTTACACTTCAGATTCTTAGTTGTAGTGAGCTTAGAGCAAGCTGCAACCTACAATCAGAGGCTCATCATAAGTGCATGTGTTAGTGGTTAGTAAAAAAGGCAATCTAACACATGCATAATAATATACTAATAAATAAACAAAATTAAACAAAAAATCTATATACATACATAATTAAACAATATACAAAATATTTAAGTCATAGCTTCAAGAAGTAAAAACAATCACGACCGTGGAGCACTGGTTCGAAATACTTTCTTTAATGCCATCTTACTTATGTTAAAATCAACAGAGGAGCCGTTTAAATTAAAAATCATGCACATACGGTTAAGAGGCTCATGTATACCGTAGTAAGTTCTATGGAAATTAATGTGTAAAAGTTCAAATCTTCGCAGGTGGTGAGATCCTCCTCGGTAATTTATGCCAATACAGGCTAACAATTCAGGAGCATCAATTTGGCCATTTATAAGTTGGTGAAGAAATAGTAAATCATTATTAACACGTCTTTGATATAAGGTTTGGACCTGCAGTAGCTGGATCCGATGTTCATATGGTGGAAGGTTGTACGGATCATCCCAAGGAAGACCCTTTAGAGCAAAGCGAATGAATTTATGCTGTATTGATTCAATACGATTTTTATGAATTTCATTAAAGGGAGACCATATTTGCGAGGCATACTCTAGATGAGGTCGTACATAACAATTGTATAAAGAAAGGGTAACATAAGGATCACTAAATTCCTTAGCCCAACGTTTTATAAATCCAAGCATAGAGCTTGCTTTATTAACAATGGAATTAATGTGTTCAGTGAATTCTAAATTTGAGCTAAAGTTAACACCCAAGTCCTTGAAACTAAAGACTCGACAGAGTTTTTGCTGCGAAATGGAATAATCAAAAGCACTTGCAAGTCGCTTCCTGGAAAAAGTAATTGTTTTGCATTTAACAGGGTTAAGAGAAAGACCATTCTTACCACACCAAATATTGAAACTGTCAATATCGGCTTGCAGGAGAACGTGGTCAGTGTCAGCTTTTATTGACTTAAATATCTTCATATCATCGGCAAATATAAGAATGTCACTAGAGCGTATACATGAAACAACATCATTTATAGCCAGGATAAATAGAAATGGACCAAGATGACTTCCCTGGGGCACACCGGAGTGAGCAATGAATGAATTTGAAAGGCAGTTTCTAAATTTTACTAGATACGATCTATTTTCAAGATATGATTTTATCCATGTGATAAAAAAAGTTGGAAAACCAAAAGCTTTTAGTTTGAAGATAATAATGTTGTGGCTTAGTTGGTCGAACGCTTTAGAGAAATCAGTGTATATGCAATCCACTTCACTGCCATATTCCAACGCATTAGAACATTTATGCAAGAATGTAAGTAGGTTTGTTACTGTTGATTTTCTTCTCACAAACCCATGCTGTTGATTGCATATTAAATTCTTGGTATGGAATGCTAAAGTCTCACATATAACTTGTTCAAAGAGCTTTGGTATACATGACAGTTTGGATATAGGCCTATAATTCGAAATATCAGTCTTATCACCCTTTTTAAAAATTGGAGTTAGGAATGAGGTTTTCCATAAACAAGGAAATTTCCCTGATTTAATAGAAAATTCAAACAAGAATTGTAGAGGCTCAACCAGAATATGTCTACACTTTTTCAATAATATTGGAGGAATTCCATCTGGTCCAGATGAGTAATCATTTAACGATGACAGAAGTTCTAAAACAGTACTCTGTTGCACAGCGAAATTGGTGCAATTCGTTTGTGCATAGGAATGTAAATTTCGGAAATAATCTTCATCAATATCGAGAGGCGTGTTTACAAAAGAGTTACGAAAATTTTTCGCAAAGGCGTTGCAAATATCAATAGTTTCTTTTAACACACAATTTTCATAAACGAAATTTGCGGGGTAACCATCTGAGTTTTTCTTCGAATTTACAAACTTCCAAAATGCCTTTGGGTCTTCTTTAAGAGATCTTCCCATTTCGTATACATGATTGGTGTATAGAGACTTTGAAAGAGATTTGAATTCTTCGAAAAGGCAATGTAAAAGTTGTGGTCAACGGAAGAAAGAGTTTTTAAATATATTTTCCATGCTCTATTTCTTCTATTCCGGAGTGACCTTAACTCCCTCGTATACCATGAGGGGCAAGAGCTCGCATTTTTTAATATTTTTAAAGGGATAGTTTTATTTATGCAATTATTAAGTATGGTGTTAAAACTAGTAACTGCTTCGTCAATATTACTAGATACTGATATACTATCAATACCAGATCTAGCCAACTCTTCTGAGAGCAACTGAAAGTTTGCCTTTTTGAAGTCAAAAGTATAAGAGCGGTCATAAGCATTGCTATTTTCCATAATATGACTGCTCAAGTCAAGAATTATATCCAAAGGAGGATGATAACTATCTATATTAGTGATTCCAGAACTAGATTCTAGAACAAGAGTACTAATAGCGTCGGATGAAAAAACTAAATCGAGAATTCGATTTTTTGAATTTTTAATACAGCTTACTTGCTGTAAGTCAGTTGCAATAATTCTATCCAAAAGCTGAAGCTCAGCCTGTGAAGAAGTTAAAGATGCTTCCTGAAAACATTCATCTTCAGAAAGCACCCACTCTATAGATGGTAGATTAAAATCTCCAAGAAGTAAAATGTTGCTGTTGGAGCAAGACAAGTCAATAATAAAATCTAGAGCTTTAGACAGTTCGACATAAACTGAGTTCGAGCTTTTTGGAGGAATGTATGCATTTAATATATAAATAAATTTCGACTGTACAGTTAACTTTATACAGATTAATTCGATTGATAAGTTGAAAGGAAACAAAATAGGTGAAGATATAAATTTATTTCGAACTGCGATCAAAACACCACCTCCCAATTCTTTTGGTTTGTCAACATGACGATCTTTTCTATAAACTAAGAACTCTTGATGAAAAAGTTCAGTGTCCAAAAAACTTGAATTGAGCCAGGTTTCTGTCAAAACAAAGATGTCATGCGAAAAAGCTTGGGAGTTCATAAATATGTCAGCAGTTTTAGTGCGAAGCCCTCTTACATTTTGGTAGAAGAGGGTAATCCTATTGAGTTTTTTGGAGATGCTTTTTTGGGTGGGTTTCTTGAATACCTGTTCTTCCTAACTGAAAATTCCTTTACAAGAGCTTCAGGAGGCCAATTACCAATATCGCAAATTGAATCAAAGAAAGAAGAATGTGTAACTATTTTAAATGACGACACAAAACTATTAACTCTACTAATTTTTGTACACTTAATAGAAGTATCTGTAGGGATACAGTTTCTAGCTATTAAGTGGGTTACAATTTCTTCTTTTAATCTCCTTGTACCTTTCATACGAAGAAATAAATCTCGCAATTTTTGAAATTTTCTTTGAAAGTCTATTGGTTGAACACTAGATGTGAAAGGAAATGTCAAAAAAATCTCTTCAAATCCTCGACCGGGGAGATTTTGTTCACCCCTCTTTCCTCCTGCCCTTCTCACCATGGAACTAAAAGTAGCTGGCAACCCAGTTTCCTCTTGTGAAAGGGCACAAATTCAAATTTCAAGAAATTTCTACAAATTTTTAGAAATTTCTTGAAATTGATGGATAGCCCAAGCTCTCATTTCCAAAATATTTGGTCCTTTTGGATGATTGGAACGTTTCTGAGTTTGAATTTAAGTCCTTTAAATGGTTCTTAGAACCATTTTGAACTCAAACTCATATTTCGAAAAATTTGTATACAAAACACATTTCATGGGTTTCTTGAAGGTGCAAAAATGATTTTATATGCAAATTTTTTGAAATCCTTTTTCGAATTGAAAATGGTTTTTGATACTAGTGAGAGTACTTAAAAAGAGACTTAAAAGCGTTCCAGTCATTCAAATAAAGCAAATAGTTTGGAAATGGGAGCTTGGTCTATCTACCAATATCAAGAAATTTCTACGAATTTTTAGAAATTTCTTGAAATTGATGGATAGACCAAGCTCTCATTTCCAAAATATTTGGTCCTTTTGGATGATTGGAACGTTTCTGAGTTTGAATTTAAGTGCTTTAAATGGTTTTTAAAACCATTTTCAATTCAAACTTATACTTCGAAAAATTTGCATACAAATTACATTTCATGAGTTTTTTGAAGGTGGAAAAATGATGATACTACTTTTATATGCAAATTTTTTAAAATCCTTTTTCGAATTAAAAATTGTTTTTGATTCTAGTTAGAATACTTAAAAAGAGACTTAAATGCGTTCCAATCATTCAAATAAAGCAAATAGTTTGGAAATGGGAGCTTGGTCTATCTACCAATATCAAAAAATTTCTACGAATTTTTAGAAATTTCTTGAAATTGATGGATAGACCAAGCTCTCATTTCCAAAATATTTGGTCCTTTTGGATGATTGGAACGTTTCTGAGTTTGAATTTAAGTGCTTTAAATGGTTTTTAAAAACATTTTCAATTCAAACTTATATTTCGAAAAATTAGCATACAAAACACATTTCATGAGTTTTTTGAAGGTGGAAAAATTATGATACTACTTTTATATGCAAATTTTTTGAAATCCTTTTTTGAATTGAAAATGGTTTTTGATTCTAGTTATAATACTTAAAAAGAGACTTAAATGCGTTCCAATCATTAAAATAAAACAAATAGTTTGGAAATGGGAGCTTGGTCTATCTATCAATATCAAGGATTCAGCAGCCCTAAAACATAAGCCAAGAAAATTAAAAAAAAACCCACAATTAGATATGTTACAGAATAGAATTATTAATACATTATTAGATCAATGAAAAACTTAACAATAAAACATTTTTTATATTTCTGGGATCTTAGAAGTCTCCACATTCTCGTAAATAAAAACACATTTTCTCAGCAAAAACTTATTTAATTCTTGACATCGACATTCCACCATATAATTTAAGGGACGATTCAATAAGTGGAACAGTTGATTTAGCTATGTATACCTTTAGAGTTATGTCGGGTCGACCAATACTGGCATAGACAACTTCACTGTTGGGCAAAAATCTCACAGTACGTCCTCCGTATTCGTAGATTTGTTTAATATCAGCTGGTCCACTAAAATGAAATAAAACATTGCTTAGCATCTAACGATATCTAGAACAAAAATAAGATAGACTAACCATGTCCTACGAAGGTCCCAGGTTATGACATCTCCCCCAGCCAAACGACAGTCTGAGCTCCTTGGCGAATGTTCTCTCGCAAACACCCTACATACGACTCAATGCTGCCATTTTGCAGGGCAAACTGCATGTTGATACCCATGGTGTTAGGCGCGATTCACACAGAAGTGGCTTATGGTGCCGGTGTGGTTCTGGCCTGCTACGGGCGTGGTATCTTTGTGGTGAGCTTTGTTCACACAGAAGTGACAAGGAATGATTTTTTGACAGACACATACACACAAACACAGAGGAAAACTTCACAAAAAATGGCGCTTCTACACAGAAAATTAATGAAATATAAAAAAAACAATTGCCTTGAATTGTTGGGCTATTTTTTTTTTCCATGTTTGGTGTTGCCCGCTCCTGTTGCAGTAATTTTGTCCTCCCGTAATTACATAAATCTTCATTTCATTGCTGAATTCAATTTTTATAAATTTTATTGAACTCATAATCACATTTAATTTTTTTAATGCCTTACAATTTTATATTTGAGTGTGAGATTTCATTGTGGCGTGACGTTTACGTAGGCCACTGGAGTTTTCAATATGGTGTGGCGATGGCATATGACACCATACCCTCGCCTCGTCATCTGTGTGTGTATTATCTCATAAGAGAACATGTGAATTCCTCAACGTGGAATATGTATGCAGCACGCCAGAACCACACCAAAACCTCAAGCCAGTTCTATGTGAATTGGGCCTTAGGGTTAGCATTCATCTCCATAAGATCCAATGAGCTCATAGCAACGCAGTTGTCGCTTGGGCAGTAAATCACCAGCCAGCTCCGTAGATTGTTGGTGGCATTTGCGAAAGTCGGCCTGTACCCCGGTCGAAATTTTTTTCCTGGCGAAGAAATGTATGTTCCTCCTCAAACTGGCCACTACTTCCCGGGGCGCGTTAGGCCCAATTCACATAGAACTGGCTTGAGGTTTTGGTGTGGTTCTGGCGTGCTGCATGCATATTCCACGTTGTGGAATTCACATGTTCTCTTATGAGATAATACACACACAGATGACGAGGCGAGGGTATGGTGTCACATGCCATCGCCACACCATATTGAAAACTCCAGTGGCCTACATAAACGTCACGCCACAATGAAATCTCTCAGTCAAATGTCAAATTGTCAGGCATTAAAAAAATTAAATGTGATTATGAGTTCAATAAAATTTATAAAAACTGAATTTTGCAATGAAATGCAAATACTTGAAGATTTATGTAATTACGGGAGGATAAAATTACTGCAACAGGAACCAAACATTGCAAAAAATAGCCCAACAATTCAAGGCAATTGTTTTTTTTTATATTTCATTTATTTTCTGTGTAGAAGCCATTTTCTTGTGAAGTGTTCCTCTGTGTTTGTGTGTTTATATATTGCTTTTCTGTGAAATAACCATTCCCTGTCACTTCTGTGCGAACAAAGCTCACCACAACCACACCACGCCCGTAGCAGGCCAGAACCACACCAGCACCATAAGCCACTTCTGTGTGAATCGTGCCTTAGACATCTGCAAACCACACTTCTCGAGAATTTGAAGAGCTGCACAGGAGTTTCGTTCACATTTCGACAGAACTTAAAAAAAATAAACAAAATATTCTATGTTTTTGTACAAATAAAAATCTCACTTCAAATTACTTTTTTTTTGTGCTCAGCAGACGTCAAAAAGTGAGAATGCCTAACAAATGTCATCTTCAATTGGAGTCAAAAAAACTGTTATACTTTCTATGGAATACACTATCCAGTTATATATAGAGATCAGTGATAGAGATCAGTGGTGACTATCCAGTGTATGGGCGCGTTCAATGTTTGAATAGATAGCCTATCTAGGATAGCTTTGTATCCATGTATGTGTTTGAACGCAAGTCAGCTGTTGTTGACATTTCTCATAGGATAGCTTTGTATCCTAAAATTTTTAGGATAGCGGGATCTCTTTTCTGCCAACAGCTGTTTCGTCATCAGCTGTGTTTTAACAAGGGATTACAACAACACAAACCTATCCAGATCACTTTAATTCGGTGTTTGAACGTGGCCTATTAGGCTTCCCAAACTTGTTTTTTTTCTCCTACGGTTTTTGACAGAAATTTGTGAAAATTTGCAAGAGATTTCACCTTGCCAAACAGGCCAATTCAATTAATAGGCGTGTTCAGGAAAATGACATATCAGAGTCCTCAGCAATTTCATGTCGTTTATCATTGTTGAAAAGATTTGATCTTTTTGCAAAAAGATTTGCATTTATTCTACTTTTTCATGTTAATTCAAAAAAAGATGAGATCTAAAGAAGAAAGATGTGATCTTTCTAGTTTGGGAGATTTGATCTGCATCCACTAATACATGCAAACACTTTTCTGTCAAACAGCAAATCGCAGTTGGGCAGTTTTTTGTTTTGCATTATTTTTGTACTACATCGTGCGTGATGTTTATTTGTATGCGGGTATGTGTGCTATGTCTGTAATTGAATCTACTCAAAAGTACGCTCAGATGTTTCATTCAAGACAGCAATTCTTGATTTTAAAATCAGATCTTTCAGATTTCCATGAAAAACGACATCAGTCTCGTGATAAGGATTCCTCAGAAATTTGTCTGTCAAATTACTGAGGAAACAAAATATTTAGCCAGTTTATATTTATGAGATCTCAGAGGGCTCAGAAATATAAGCTGGGTTTTTTTGTATGTCCATATTGAGTTTGGCGAAAAAAACGACATCGGGACATTTCAACATCTGCCTTGGTCTGCCATTTTGTTCTGAACTATCTTACCAAAAAACACTTGACATTTCTATACAAATTATCGAAAACGCAACGACAATGGTAGTCTGGAAATACCGTATTTATCGGGACAAGAGTTAACTCCAGTAAATTATCTGGACTTAGCTATAAACTCTATATGGACATAGTTGTTGTTGTATTTAACATGTAAATTGTTTTGCTTTGCTGTCATTTTTTTCACACAATTTTATTTAGACATGCAAAAAAACACAGCTATAAACAGGATTCCTCTCAAAAATTCCACACTTTTCCCCTTAAAAACTGAGACTTAAATGTTTTGGATTCGCTTGCTCATTTATTTTTTGACGCAGTAAACTACATAATACTTTGTTCCCACCAAAACGAAATCCGAGATTTCGGTTGAAAACTTTTCACATTTTGAACTGCTGGGAAAAAATTTCATAGAAATTTAAACGAAATCTCAATAAAAACTCTGGATTTTAACGATATCTCCATGAAATTCTGCTCCACCCATTTGAAATCTCGAAATTTCTTAGCTGAAATCTCGGATTTCCTTTTGGTGGGAACATAGCATAAGAAAAAAAAGATAGTTGTTTTGACTTGTATGTGAAGAATTCTGTTTATATTTTGTCCTTCTCCTCTGTCAAAAAACGGAGAAAAATTACTGAGCGCTCAAGAAATATATATAAATAGAGGCCTTACTACATTTAATTCACTTTTGTACAAAAGTAAAAAAATAAAT
Source organism: Dasysyrphus tricinctus (assembly GCA_963921185.1). Lineage (NCBI taxonomy): Eukaryota > Metazoa > Arthropoda > Insecta > Diptera > Syrphidae > Dasysyrphus > Dasysyrphus tricinctus. The sequence continues at coordinate 111,104,607 of OY992531.1, read as the reverse complement.
GTCTCTTTTCAATAACCTACTCAATCCTATCTTTTATCTCAAGTTTTGTTAAAGTAAAAGTCAGAGTTTTCCTAACTTTTACTTTTGTAGAAACGTGAAACACTGGGTCGTATTAATAAAACAGAGCAATTGCTTGAAATAAACTCCGTAGCAAAGTAAAAGCATTTAGGAATTGCTTTATATTAGTATTAATACAAATTTACCTTGCTTAAGTTAGTTCGAAAATTCAAACTTGGCAATTGCTTTACATTTTATATGCCATGGTGTTTGTGGCTCTTGGCACTGCATGTAGATAAATATTAAACGCAAATCAATAAAGAGATCGGCAATTTCATAGATTATTTTTTAATAGAATACAAGAGTTACTCTTGTCAAAAACATCGCAGCAGTATTAATAAAAAACTGGTATCCGCTCCCTAACACACGTGTTAACTGGCACACGGATAGACAACTTGTCCGCTTGATAACTTTTCTTATTAAAAAAGATATGATATCTTTCCAGTATTTATCACTTCACCAAATTCACCACTTCATCAAATTATGGTGATTTTCTAATACATGTGTCACATGCATGCACTGCCTTACGAAGTGTATACTGGTAGTAGTAAACGGTGCTATCATACGCGTGCGTGTATGTGTTAAGAAGTTATCCGTTCATTATACGTGGAATCTGGCTATTTAAAGTTATCCGTACGTTAACACACGTCACAGACTATTACGCATTTCTTAATAAGAATTACTAGTTAACAGATGTATAAACGCTAGCACTTTGTTATCCGCCGTTTATTAATATGGGGGCAAATATATAATTTTATAATGATTCAAAATATGAATGTCAATCAACTTACAGAATAATGAAAGGATTGTATTTTTCGCTATTTATTATTTATGTTGTCTACGTTGTAGGTAGTTGGCAATCGTATTTCTTCTTGCTTTTCCTCTTCTTAGCATAGAACTGGTTTCATGTGCTTCAGAAGCGGAACCTTCTATTTCTTCATCATTTTCAATTTGCAAAAAAATCCGGATCATTTAAATGCTTGGCCACGTTGTGTAGCACAAAGCATGCTACAATCATGGAAGGTATCGCCATTCCGTCGCAATTCGCAATTTTGATTGCATTATTGGGAATCTTTGCTTCAGTTGACCAAACATCCGTTCAATTACGCATCGTTCTCTTTTGTGGACTTTGTTGTTGTTTTTTTCTACAGGGGTTTGAGAATGTTGGTATGTGATCATTAGCCACGGGGTTAAAGGATAGCATTCATCAGCCAAAAGAATTGCACCAGCACAATTGTTGTTTAATACGCTTTGAATATTGGAATTTCTCCATATTCTTGCGTCATGTACAGAGCCACTCCATTTACAGTTTACACTGGTAAACACTTCTTTTTTATCGCATGTTGCTTGCACATTAAATGATGCCACATTCATCCCGTTAATGGACTCATCTCCATGCACGGATGGTTTTTTTATTTGGATGTGAGTACAGTCAATGGCACCTATTGCACATAGAAATTGGAATTTTCTTTGCCACATTGGTGGTGTCGAAATTCCGATTCATTTGATGGAAATTTTATCCAACAATCTGCTTTCTCAACTATTTTTTGACAAACAAACCAAATTGCAAAAGAAGCGCTGGATTGATGAATGCCAAGGTCTTCTCCGGCACCAACCTAATTAGTAGTTGACTTGAAACTTAGCTTCTAAACAAAAGGGTTAAAATATTAAAATATACCTGAAAACCTGGATCTCCCACGTAGCGTAAAAAGGAAAGCCTTAACGCGACATTTACTTACTAACTTACTTACTTAAGGTGGCGCTACAGTCCGGGGTGGACCAGGGCCTCAACCAACAAGCTTCCTCCAGCTGGCTCGGTTTCTAGCTAGCTGTCTCCAGTTCCGCACGCCAAGTTGGTTGAGGTCCTCTTCCACTTGCGTGCGCCACCTTTTACGCTGTCCACCTCTACTGCGTTGTCCCACGGGGTTGGATTCAAAGACTTTCCGGGCAGGAGCCGTGGTGTCCATTCGCTCTAGATGACCCAGCCATCTCAGTCGTTGGCTTTTCACTTTTGTGGCTAGGTCGGTGTCGCTGTACAGCCCATCAGTGACGGTGCGTCAATAAGACGTTTTAGACAGTGTCTACCCTACCGTAAGGAGAGAAAAAAAAGAAACCTACTTGTTACATTCAAGAAAACTGTGTTTACATTCAATGCATTAAGTCCCTAACATCCATAACTTATCTCAAATTGTCAACACCTATAATTTAACAAACATAAATCATACATTCATCCCTTACTATTCACACACTCACATTTTCCACACCTACTTTTATTTCTTTAGATAATTTGACCTCTACCAACAACCACAAAGCACAAAATCTCAATGCTCACACCATACAAACACTATAGCTTCGCTATGGCTCTGCCTTCTGCATCTGCTACGTGCTTCGGGAAAACCCGACTGAAAACGAAGACAGAGTCTTTCGTTCTACCTAAATTATATGAAAATAAAATCAGCGGATTATGTTGCACAGGTAGAATTTCTATGTGGATCAAGTAGACAGATTCGAATCTGTCTTATTGCTTGTTTTGCTTTGAACTTTGAAGTAAATTCGAAACTTTTACGTTGATTGTTAAGCGAAGAGAACAACTTCTTAATTTTTTTATTTTTGGAGTTGATTAAAGAGAAGTGGGCAGTTGTAGGTCAACCCTAAAAAATGCAATAGGTAGGAAGGCTGGACTCTTTCGCAGAAGTACACTGACACTGACGTTTTGAAGAGCTGTATCTTTGGGATTAGGTGCCGTATTGAGTCGACACAAAAAGCATTTTGAAGCTGTGTGCTTCTTCTTGTTTTGAAACTGTTTTACAAATACTTATTTATTTTAAGGTACCATTATTGCCTTATTGCGACTGAGAGAAATGGTACGAGAATCAAATGTTCTATTATTTTCTTCGTTTAATGAGTTTCTTGAATTTTTTTTATAAATCAATACATTTTTTATTCAGCTTTAATTTAGGTCTGCCAGTTTTGTTTGTTTGAGATTGATGTACCTATATAACTTTTAGTCAAACAAATGCATACTTTTGTCTTTGATCACCATTATCTCAACAAAAAATAGTAAGGATGAGGATGACATATTCAAGGACAGTTTTTATGACTTGAATAGGCTTTCAAAATAATATTTTTAAAACTTTGTGTGGACTATGTACATACATATCTTGGCCCTTCAACGTTTGTTTCAAAAAAATACAAGCATTTGATAAATATACTTACTGTGTACAAATTTTTGTAATTTGTATTCTTGTATTAAAAAGGTATTTTTTTTGCTTAGTAAAGTTCCTTTTTGGTAGCCATGTTTTTTAGACACGTTTGTGAAGTCTTGTGTGAAGTTTAACGTTTGATTTCAAAGAGACATACCTACGCTTTGTTAACAGTTTTTATTTTTGGCTGGATAAGATGGAAAATAATGAATTAAATTTATATCTGTCTACCCAGTTCGTTCGAGTGCCACACGTCACTGCAGCCCATACAATTCGTGGTTGTATCTTCTTCTCCATTCCCTATCTATGCAGACGGGACCAAAAATCACCCGAAAAATCACACTAACTAGCATGTGTCTATAATTCTGGAAAAGTTAGAGAATGAATTTAATAGTTTATAAGAAATTTTTCACGTTAATATCTGTAGCAAATGTTCTAAGCACCTGTTGTACAAACGTGGTTCAAATTTTGATCCGTGGTTCATATATTTTTACTGGCTGATTTCGGCAAAATTACTGCGGTTCAGCGATGGTTAAGGGTTCAAGTATGTTAAAGAAGCCAATTTAATGCCTGAACCATCGTTGAACCCACTACTTCATCTAAATAAACAGATAAAAAGCAAAATCATAATGTCGCTTGCATCGATAATTGTTGCTGAACAATTTTTTTCGTGTTTGAAAGCATTCATCTCAACACGAATTTCATACCATTCTTCGCAGAAAGGTGTCTCTAGCATAATGTTTATATTAATTATAGCTGTTTTGTTTGTAGTGGTATGGAGAGAAATAATCGAATGAGATTTTAGTTGAGTGCGAATGACTGGCATGCTGGCATCGCTCGGCTTGAACTCGCCGGAGGTGTGTGGGAACTTGTCCTCGCTACTCAACTCCACTACCACAAAACACATATCATGCCAAAAAAAAAACTATTTAATTCAAATGAAGATTGATTCAAATGTCAAAAACGGACGGACTTCACCACTAGAGGGCGCTGCGTTGTTATCAGCCTATACCCACCCTGCCTTGGAAATCAGTGGCTACCTTTTTTAATTTCCCCATAACTTTAACTCACCTTTTTTCATAGCTCAGTTCTTCATCACGTCAGTCATCACCGTCCGCATCCCCTGAAAAATTAAGATCCTAGAAAGCCATCAAGCCATTAGCTTGAAGAAAAAACGTATTTTCATCCATAATGGTGTGATTTACAATTGAATCTTTTTATTAATTATCATTTGAAATAAGTTTATAAACTAGATTGTGGAAAGTAAACAAAAAAAAAACATTAACCATTTCCAATAAAAGTAACAATGAAATAAAAAAAAATTATAAGTAGGTATATAGGAATCGTTATTAAAATCTCTGAAATCGGAGGAGATATTAACTTAGCTTCCCACCTATTTATGTAATCGTATATATGTCATACGAACCTCCCAAAAACTTGAGGCTTGCTACAAAGCACTAAAAATTTGAATCCCTACTGAGCTTAATGGGGTACATAAAAATTCCTAGGCGTAGAACCGGTTCACCCTATGTTTTGTGAACATAACCTTAGAAAATTTAACGAAGCGGGAAACTAATTTATATCGCCGTGTATATAAATTTTTTGTTTTTTTTATTATTTTTTTTTGAAAACCAACGTTCAAATTCCTCAACACTTTTACAATAAAGAAAATTAAAGCAAAAAGTAATTTTAATTTTAAATTTACTCGAGCAATTTAATTTATCACACCAAAGCAAAAAAAAGATTAAAGATCTGAATAAGATTTGATCTTGGAAATGTACTTGTCGTTGGATAATCCCGAAGTTGATTGATGTCAAATTCGTTTCATTGATTGAAGACTCTTACTTAAATATTTGATTGATGACTCTGATTTGATTGAAGATTCTTGTTTAAACATTTGATTGATGACTCTGATTTGATTGAAGATTCTTGTTCGATCTCTGACTGAAGACTCGGACTTGATTGGAGACTCGAGTTTGATTTCTGATTGAAGACTCGGATTTACTTTTATACATAAAAAGGAGGGGGGCGATCACGACCTTTTTTTAGCTTGCTGTCGATGATCGCCTGTCTTTATTATTTATTAAGGTATACTAATCCAATTAAAGAATTTACTCAAAAGGAATAGGTAGGTATATAGATATATGTTACTAGCCGTACCCATAAGATCAGTCCAATCTAGACAACTACTATCCAACATAGCAAAATGAAGATCTTCTTTCTTTACTGTATAATTCATATTCTCACAATTTGAGGTAGTTGGACAGTATCTAAACAGGCAGATGTCTAATAAATACGACTTACAACACATTAATGCTTAATACAAATTTATAATAAAAAAAAAACAAACTGCATAAGGGATTTTAGTCAATGCCCTTTTGTAAAAAAAAAATATGTGACTCACCCTCTAGCAAGCAAAGTTTTTTTTATTTTGTATTGAAAATCCAGCAAACGGTATCGGACTATTGAAGATCCAGCAAACGGTATCGGACTATTGAAAATCCAGCAAACGGTATCGGACTATTGAAAATCCAGCAAACGGTATCGGACTTAGAAGTATGTTTTCGGCCTTTTATGACTTCTCGGCCGTAAAGCCCCCAGTCCCAATTGGAATTGTCCTAATAGATGGAAATAGATGGAAAAAAATTGGATTTCCTTTAACTCGGTAAGCGCAAAACGGTAACGGTAAATAAGCATGGACACAATGTATTGGCTTACATACATGCCGGTATATATATATATGTCCTGATACACATTTATATAGACATACATATATATTTTAACACGTGATCATGCCCATTTTACCTTCTAACAAAACTTTTATGTAGTTTAATAGGAGTGCGTACTCACCCTCAAATAAGTTAATGGGAAAATATTTCGTCTAATAAATCGTATTTCGGATCATGTAAAAAAAAAGCAATATCGTACTCTACCACACTTTCCGTATATAATGGCGTTTTACTTGTAACTCGCACTTTTTTTATAGCGATTCAGCTACCGCACATTTACAGCAGTATTAATAAAAAACTGGTATCCGCTCCCTAACACACGTGTTAACTGGCACACGGATAAGCAACTTGTCCGCTTGATAACTTTTCTTATCAAAAAAGATATCATATCTTTCCAGTATTTATCACTTCACCAAATTCACCACTTCATGAAATTATGGTGATTTTCTAATACATGTGTCACATGCATGCACTGCCTTACGAAGTGTATACTGGTAGTAATAAACGGTGCTATCATACGCGTGCGTGTTTGTGTTAAGAAGTTATCCGTTCATTATACGTGGAATCTGGCTAGTTAAAGTTATCCGTACGTTAACACACGTCACAGACTATTACGCATTTGTTGATAAGAATTACTAGTTAACAGATGTATAAACGCTAGCACGTTGTTATCCGCCGTTTATTAATATGGGGGTTACTGTGTAGTTTAATAAGACGGAGCTTAGTTGTTTAATGGAGTTGTATGTAGTACATATATGTGTTCTTACATACATATAGTTTAAAGATGGCTATAATAATTTCTTTTTTGTTGGAGCTTAGCACACGATCTGGCTAGTCTGGCGGTCCGAAATACTTTGATCCCCTTTTTTTCTAATGCAGTATTTCGATCCCACCCGGCTCAAAATATTATAGGGTGGGATGAAACGAATAATATATTTCAACCAATACACCACATTGTTCCCATCCCCACTACCATTCAAATCTGTAGAGATTTGTTTCAAGCAAGATGTTTACACTCTCGAGCTAACTACCTAATATGGTTGAAGGACATGTCGGATTATTTTCCCCTATTTTTTCTAATTCTTTCACATGATATCGTAGCTTAATTGTTAAAAACGGTAAAAGTGTTATAAGCTAGATATTTGACATGCCCGTGCATGTCAAGAATAGTAATTGGTATCAATTATTTAGTTAATACTGTCACGGTAAAATTTGCCGTGACAAAAATCGTTCTTTTGTTGTCCAAATCCACGTTCCTACCTTTCCAATCGTTTCTTTCCTAACAGGTGTTCCTTTCAATATACTGAGAGAGAGAAGGGCAGCCATGGTCCATCAGCCATTGGTTCACTCTCTCATTATCTTGAAGGAACAAAAATTGTTACTATCATTCCTGGCACTAAAGTGGATGAGTGATCGACTCCATAATAAATAACAGACGGGCGGTCTGATTGTATCCAAAAGCGTGGGTGACAGATGGTCCCCAAATATAGACAAATAACTGACAGACGGGCGGTCTGTTCTGAACCATAATCCAAAAGAAGCATGGGTGACAGTTGGTCCCCAAAACCATGATGTAACTTCTAAGAGAATGGCCGAGTGCCCAACATAACTTCGTACTATTGAAACATGAAATTTCGGTGAACATTTGGTTCCCGAAACGATGTGACCTAAGGGAATGGCCGAGTACCCAACATAACTTACATACTGTAAGAGATGGAACGTTATCGTCTTATTCCCCAAGCCCCTCAAATCTAACAAAAATCCACCGAAGTAGTTTGTTTAGAAACGCGAGTAGGGAAAAATTGCCAACTTACCTCTCCGAATTTAAAAATACTGGTTAGGGTTACTTATTGTTTATTTTCGCTGCCGAAGTTCTCTTTTAATTTTTTGCGGTTTACTTGAGAAGCTTGGAGGGAAAAAATGTATTTGTTGGTCGAAATTGAATTTTTTGAGCTTTTGCACTTTCTTTTCTTCTTTTGATTTTCTCAAAAACAGTGGGAAAATGGTTGAATGCGTTCATCGTATTCGCCACTCCTGGAAGTGAAACCAGCGATCGGCGAATTATAGGATGACGTGGCATTAACAACATGTATGTGCGAGTAAGTAGGACCGCTGGATTTCCTAAACGGTAGCGCTCTTCAGCAACTAAGCTGAGAATATAGCTTACAAATCCGCTTCGAAATCCGCGGCTTCCGATTGGCTGAAAGCACGGGGGATGAGTACAAGAAGTGGTTCGAATAGACATCGAAAAATCTAGACGGTCACTTCTTGTCAGAAGAGCACAAAAGCGAGTTGAAAAAAATTGGAGAAATTTGGAAGAAGAAGTAAAAGTGGGAAAGTTTAAGAAATTTAATTTTGATTTAAGTAAAGTAGAAAAAGTAAAGTAAAGTATATGAAAAATTGAATTAAAAAAAGGTGAAACTATTGATTGGAGTTGAAAGAGAATTTAGAGGCAGGAAAAGTTGGTGAAGCAGGAAAATTTTGGTTACAGGAGAGGAGAGTTGGCAGTATTTTTCTTTATCCAACAAAGAAAAAAAAAGATAAGTAAATTACATTTTTTAGTAGGTAGATTTTCAAATCGTTTAATTCGCTATTTGGTGGCAAAATTGTGCTAGTTTTTGTAAAGTTCGGTTGGTTTTTGTTTCCGCTACTTTATCCTGAAATTGCAGGACTCGTGACCCTGCTAGAATCTTCTTTGTTCATTCGGGACAAAGAGATAACGTTCCATTTTAATAACTGCTATTTTTGTTATAGTTGATTGAAAAGATTTTGAGTTTTAGCCCTACTCTAAGCAAGGTTTCCCAAACGAATAAATAATTTCACTTCCCAATTCGGGAATATAAACTTGTTCTTTTTATTTAAAATTCTTTCACCGTTGGTTTCGCTTCAGAAGGTTTGTAATTTCCTTCAAAAACAAAAAAAATTGCTAGCGCCCTTTTATTTTTTTTCAGATACTACGGCCCTGTGGCAATCAAAATCATCAATTTCCTATCCAAATTAATTGTAAAATAATTAATCGCGTTTATCAAATTAATTGGTGAACCCACCCCTTAATTTGATCTAGCCGTGGTGGTAGCATCCAAGTGCTATCCTGGGTTACAATTCCGAATTCGAAAATCGAATATCGCTTTTTCTCTTTTGTGTTGACATTCGTGTTGCAACCAAAAGACATAAGTCATTTTAACTTCGCTCGTGCCGGTCGGGTTTTCTTTTGTCGTCGTTTGTTTTTTTGTTTGCAATAAAAAGTAATTACTAATAAATTATTCGGTTCTCGGGCTCGGAAAAAGTGTAACAAATTGGCGCCCAACGTGGGGCCTCGCTTGACAAAATGTGCAAGAACGACCAACCAAATTCTAATCGTGTAAACTACTATTCATACTTCATACTATTATAACATCCCTGAGTTCCAAATTGGAGATTATTCGCAGCATTCCATAGGATGGTCAGGAATTTAAACTGAATGGAATCGAACTGCCCTTTCGCAGAGATGTCAAAACGCAGAACGAACACTCATAACAAAAAAAAAACATGTCAGGAACAATCAACACCGCCACACGAAAAGATGAATAAATTTGTAAGTAGATATATTATTACGAGTACAATAACCATATTAATTATAACATTAACTTTTCAGGTGGCTGCTATCATAACATGTTTGGCCTCCAATTGATTCCGAAAGTAAAAGACATACGTTTTTTTGCTAAGATCTATATATTTCGGCACTATGTGCCATCATCAGGATCTACAATTTTTAAGCAGAAAACATAATAAGTCATATAAAGTTATACAATAAATAAAAAACAAATAAATTATAGTAAAAATTGTACCTAATTTGTAATTATCAAAGTTATTTGACAAACACTTTTCACAACAATGATTTGGCACTTTGGTAGCCGTCAAAGTAACAGCCAGTGAATGCTTGAGAATATAAAAACAAGATAAAAGTGGCATCAGCACTGATTACACTGTGCAGTGTTTACACGAAATGTGTATTGTTGTAATTGAATTCATTGCGTTCAAATTTTAGTACCTTGGTGTTGTCAAAGTTGAAAGAGTGGCCTGTATAATGCTTATGGTTAGCCAAGGCTGCAATACTTTTCAAATTAGCGGTGCCGGAGTCAACCAACCGGAGCTAACCATAAGCATTATACAGGCCACTCTTTCGACTTTGACAACACCAAGGTACTAAAATTTGAACGCAATGAATTCAAATTACAGGTTCACGAGGTAAACCAAATAGTTAAATTTGGAGAAAATGTATGTAATTTCAAAACAGACAAAAAAGATTACACAAATACATACTTCAATCTCATCTCATATGCAAATGGTAATCAATGAAAAATCTACAACAATACACATTTCGTGTAAACACTGCACAGTGTAATCAGTGCTGATGCCACTTTAATCTTGTTTTTATATTCTCAAGCATTCACTGGCTGTTATTTTGACGGCTACCAAAGTGCCAAATCATTGTTGTGAAAAGTGTTTGTCAAATAACTTTGATAATTACAAATTAGGTACAATTTTTATTATAATTTATTTGTTTTTTATTTATTGTATAACTTTATATGACTTATTATGTTTTCTGCTTAAAAATTGTAGATCCTGATGATGGCACATAGTGCCGAAATATATAGATCTTAGCAAAAAAACGTATAAGTCTTTTGCTTTCGGAATCAATTGGAGGCCAAACAAAACAGCTATAATTAACGCTAAACCATATTCCGGCAATACAAAATCCTAAAATAATAAAGGGTATTCATGAAACAGCGTAAAGTCGTCGTAAACGTGGTAAAGTTTTAAACTTCGTAAATCTGTCAAATTTTCCATACAAATTGTGACAGAATTACGAAGTTTTAATCTTTACAACGTTTACGATGAGTTTACGCTGTTGTATGAAGACCCATATAATATGGGTATTCATACAACAGGTGGCTGGATGTTGTAGGAACTGGGGGCCTCGAGCTGTATCTTTTCCTACACATCAAGTGCTTACAATACCTCCAAGTTGGTAGCCGCCGGATACTGGTCTTGGCTTTATGCCAGGACTTGCTAAACTTGTAAGTGCGAATGTTGATCAAGGAAAGAATTGCAACATTAAACCCATGGCCCTACAGATTGGAGGTTAGTGCGTTGGGCTAACGACCCGACCACAGTAAAAAAGCCAATTGTTATGAGAGAGACGCAAGAAGCCTCGGATAACGACCCCCCTCAAATGGCAACCAGACCCGGAACGAAAATGGACTATGATCTACGAGTATGCACCTGGAATGTAAGGACACTCTACACACCAGGTGCTACTCAAAAACTTGAATCTGTCCTCTCGCGGTACAAGGCAGACATTACCGCGATCCAGGAGATACGATGGATAGGATCAGGTATAACGAGAAGAAAAGATTGCGACATTTATTACAGCTGTCACCAAAGACTGCACATGCTAGGATGCGGATTCGTCGTGGGAAATCGACTCAGATCGAAAGTCATCGATTTTAAGCCGATAAGCGATCGCCTGGCTGTGATCCGCATCAAAGCTACCTTCCAAAACATCAGCCTTATATGTGCACACGCCCCTACCGATGAAGCTGAGGAGTCTAACAAGGAGGACTTTTACGACCTCCTGGACGGAGCCTACGGAGCCTGTCCGGAGTACGATGTCAAAGTCGTGCTCGGAGACTTCAATGCTATAGTCGGAAAGGAAAATATCTTTGGCGGATTAGTTGGAAAGCACAGCCTCCACGAAACGACAACAGACAACGGCTTCCGACTAATCGACTTTGCTGCAGCTCGTAATACGGTGATAAGTAGCACTAGGTTCCCCAGGCGAAGGATACACACAGCAACCTGGCGATCTCCAGATGGTCGAACCGCCAACCAAATCGACCACGTGCTAATTGGGGCAAGGTACGCATCGAACATCTTGGACGTGCGAACTTTCCGAGGTGCAAACGTGGACTCTGACCACTTTCTTGTTGTGACTAAGTTCAGAGCCCGACTGTCCAACGAAAAGAAAACGAAGACCGCCCAAAGAAAGAAGTTCAACATCGCATGCCTTAGCACATCTGAGAAAGCCAGAGACTACAGTGAGCAATTGACCGGGAAACTCTCTGCCGTACACCCAGCCACAAGCGTCAACAACCAGTGGAACCAGTATCGCGACATTATTAAAGAGACAGCCGAGACCACCATAGGCTATCAACCACTCAGAAAAAAGAACCGGTGGTATGATGATGAATGCGCGGTATTGAAGCAGGAGACGGAAAATGCACGAATGCAAATGCTGCAACGGAAAACAAGAGCAGCAAGAGAGGAGTACCGTGAAAAGAGAAGGAAAGAGAAAAAAACCCTGCGTAGAATGAAAAGAGCATCCGCAGCCTCTCAGCTCAAGTATCTCGAAGAGTCCAGCACCGCCACCAACACCCGCTGGTTCTACAAAACAGCCAAGCAACTGGCATCTGGTTATAGGACTGGCACGCAAGCTCTTCGAAACAGCGAAGGGAACCTAGTCACCGAAGCACAGGGAATTGTAGACGTGTTTAAGCAGCATTTCCAGCAGCTGCTTAATGGGCATTATGTAGAGGAGGCGACAGGGGAACAAAGAAGCATTAGACCAGTCAATGAAGATCCATCAGTCCCAGCACCCAGTACTGAAGAGGTTAAGAAAGCCATCCACAAGCTTAAGAACAACAAATCCGCCGGCTCGGATGGCCTACCAGCGGAACTCTTCAAGTATGGAGGAGATGTTCTGGTAGGGTGCATGCACCAGCTCATCAACCAAATTTGGGAGGAGGAAAGTATGCCCAACGACTGGTCAAATAGCTCCATATGCCCAATCTACAAAAAAGGCGATCCTATGTCCTGCAAGAACTACAGAGGCATATCCCTGCTTAATGTTGCCTACAAGATCCTATCCAACGTACTATGGAGCGTCTAAAACCTTTCTGCAACACTATGATCGGCACGTACCAGTGTGGCTTCAGGCCAGGCAGATCAACGATAGACCAAATCTTCACATTGAGGCAAATCCTGGAAAAGACCAACGAATTTCAAGTCGAGACCCACCACCTATTCATCGACTTCAAAGCCGCATATGATAGCATAAGTCGCCAAGAGCTTCTATTGGCGATGTCGGAACTCGGGATCCCGAAAAAACTGATCCAGCTATGCCGCATGACGTTACAAAATACGCGGTGCAACGTGCAAATGGGTAACAGCTCATCCGAGTTATTCCAGACGTGTACAGGGTTCAGACAAGGAGATGCGCTATCATGTGATTTCTTCAACCTAGTCCTGGAGCAGATAGTGCGCAAGAGTGGTGTTAACATGGAAGGCACTATCTTTAACAGGTCTTCTCAACTGCTTGGTTATGCGGACGACATCGACATCATCGGCCGTTCCAAGAGAGCTGTACTTGAAGCATTCACAGCTATTGATGAACAGGCGAAACGCGTTGGTCTTGAAGTGAATGAGGACAAAACAAAGTACATGCTATCAACAAACAAAGCCTCATCTGTCCATCGCCTAGGACAAAACGTCACTGTTGGTAGCAGTAATTTCGAGGTAGTCAAGGAGTTCACCTACCTCGGAACAAACATCAATCCCACGAACGACACCTTAGTGGAAATCCGACGAAGAATTACCTTATGTTAAATTCCTTACAACAAAAAAATCGAATCTGTTTAGAAAAAAATCGATTTGTTTAGAAGAAAAGATCAATTTTTCTAAACAGATCAAATCTTTCGTTTTTAGCAAGATTTACACAGACTTTCACACACACTAGTAAGATTTGACATTTCTCTGGAGTTGAAAGTTTTGTTCTGCGGTGTTTTACAAATACTCAAAAGTGTTTCTCGTTTGTTTAATTAAATTAAAAACAAATATATCTCTTAAAAGTTTTTAATTCATCAAATGGCAGTGCATAATTAATAAGAAGTGATAAAAATATCAATGAACTTCGATTTCAAGTGTCCAAAGTCGATTGATGTTATGAAGCGTGCGCTCGCCGACGTGTTCCTCATTTGATGTGTTTTTTGATGGATTTTGGAATTTTTTTTTAAATTTAATGGACGCACAACAATTTTTGTCTATTTCTGCTACTATTCCCGAAAATATATTTGTTTTTAATCGTATTAAATGACGCGTAAGTCGGAATGCACTTTTGAGTATTTGTATGCAGATTAATTTGTTTACTTTTTGCCTCAAAATTTATGTCAATGGCCAACACACACAATCACATAAAAAAATTGATTTTTTTTACAAATTCTTTTCAACACAAAAAAGAAATCGATCTCCAACTACTGTTGAAAGGAATTCGACATTAGCAAACCGCTGCTACTTCGGTTTGGCCAAACAAATGGGTTCAAAACTCCTTTCTCGAAAGACAAAGTGCACGCTATACAAAACTCTAATTTTACCAGTTCTACTCTACGGCGCCGAGTGCTGGACGATAAGTAAAAAAGAGGAATTGATCCTGGGCACTTTCGAGAGAAGAATTCTACGACGGATATTTGGTCCTATATGCGAAGAGGGCGATTGGAGGAGAAGATTCAATCGTGAACTGTACGAGCTGTACCAAGATGTGGATGTAGTCCAAAGAGCCAAAACACGTCGACTACACTGGCTCGGCCACATCGAGCGAATGGACAACAACGCTCCAGCCAAGAAAATCTTCGAATCCCAGCCCCCAGGTTCGAGACGACCAGGAAGACCGAACCTCCGCTATAGGGACCAGGCGGTCACAGACGCAAGAGCGCTTGGTCTCGACGACTGGAGGGAGCGTGCGAGGGACCGCAGCCGATGGAAGACCGCAATATCTCAGGCAGAGACCCTTCATGGATCGGGAGCCGGATAAGTAAGTACGTAGTAATTCTGTCACAGTTTGTATGGAAAATTTGACAGATTTACGAAGTTTAAAACTTTACAACGATTACGACGAGTTTACGCATTTGCATGAATACCCTTACAGCCTTATTCATAAACGCATCATAGCTTGTGCATAGTGCTATGTACTCGTTATAATGCATCTGAACGCAAAAACCTTATTCATAAAACTTATGCAACGTTACATAGACTCATTATAAGCTAAACGAGTTTGGAGGTTGAATAGTGGCAACATAAGGATATTTTAATATCAAAATGTCACTAACACACACAAAAGTGAAATATTTTGATATGCGCACATATACATATCTATACCTATTCTTCCCAATAAAAAATGTGAGCAAAGAAATAATGAAATAAAACAACAAAACAGATTATTTTCTCAAACAAACTAATTTTCTTTTATTTATGCACATATGTAAATGCGTATCTACTATAAACAATAGATTACACAATGAAAATAGCATAGAAAAACAAAAATAGAGAAACTAAAAACAATCCAACCGGTGGCGGCAGCGCAGCAGGAAAACTGGGGGTTGTTTTGTTTTTTTTTTTATAAAAATTCACTGAGAGTAAATGGAATGGAATTGCTATGAGTTTTTTCGAAACTTTTATTTATTTTTGCTAAAAATGAGTAATGACACAAGAAAACTACAAAATTATAATATTATAGACACAGAAATTGAAAAGACCGAACTGGAAGCATTTTTCTTTTATTGATTTTTCACAAACAGCTGATGTTTGTTTATGTGAAGTTGAAGTAAAACGTAATAGATTTCCTCTTTGTGGTACTTTATTTGACACAAGCGTTGCATAACCCAGCGGCTCCATTAGCAATATTTGAGGCAATAAATTGCCTCACTTATTGCTATTGCCTTTAATAATGCAAATGGAGACGCTTTGTCAATGGCAATGGAAATATTGCCTAGAAGATGAGAGGCAATTATTGATTTCCATCTTCAAGGCAATAAATTGAGGAAAAATGGGATTCCCCGTAATTGTGAATGGCTTCTTTATTGATTTTTTCAATTAAATCGTAGAATATGAGAACGCACATGACAAAATATTGTGAATTAAAATTAAATTTTATTAAAAACAGGGGATTTGAACAGCATTTGCAGTCAAATATTTCTATACACACATTTTGTAATTGAAATTGCCTGGCAATGAAAATGCCCACCCAAGCAATAAATTGCCATTCCTATTCCAATTGCTATTGCCTCAAAAATTGCCAATGGAGCCACAGCGTAACTAAAATGGATGGGGAAATTTTTTATGAATAAGGATTTATGTAACGTTACATAGTGGCTACATAAATCCTTATGCAGTGCATAACTATTCATCTGTTTAGCGCATTCTAATGAATAAGGCTGTTAATGTTTATAATTGTTCACTTTTGCACTTTTTGCAAAAAGTAGTTGATTGTAGTTAATAGTCGTTCTACACTATCCCACTGAGTATTAATACATGTCAAAAAAGTGGAAAGAAATCATGTATAATAGTGTGAAAACAAAATATGAAATTTCATCACACACAACTTGACAGCGCATCCGACACAATTTGACAGGTGTTAATACATGAAAATATTTAGAATCGGTTCTTAAACCATCACATTCTATCCCACTTGGGTGTTTGAGGTTATATTGAAACTGATTTTTTGATGCAAGTGTGGAAGCAAAATATGAATGTCAGTTACATCACACAAATTTGGCAGTCGTATGAAATTTCTTCCCACTTTATTCTGACATGTGTGTTAATACTTTGTGGGATTGTGTAGAGGCACTTTAATGCTATGTTTCCACCAAAGGTTTATCTCAGATTAGATGTAATAAATCTTTTTGGTGTTTCCACCGCACAAAAAGATTTAAAAAATATTAAATTTGACAGCATCTTCAAAAATGCAAATGGCGTTCCAATTTTTCTTATGAAGTGCGAATGAGACAGAATTTTTGATTCGTGTGAAACAATGAAGAACTGAATACGAGTCTCGAATTAATCGTTCAGCACCATGTAAAAATAGGTTAGTTCGATTTGTAAAACTATTTGTCCTAGGAAGATTTAACAAGATTAATTTCTAATCTTCAAGATTTACGAAATAAATTTGTATGGTAAATCTACGAGATTTAAAGGAGATTTAGGGCCAGTTTGTTCACACCTTGTCAACTTAAATCAATGATTATTCCAGTTGGTTATCATTGAATGCGTTTGTTCAGCAAAATTTTAAACAGAGAATCCATGATTTGAGCACTTAATTGGAGAAATCACTAATTCGCCGATTCTGTCTGATTAGCATGATTTAATCAAAGATTTTCTGGAATTTCGTTTGTTCATCATTGGTTATTTCCTGAGCGTAGGTATAAAAAAGAGAAACAAAATCTATTAAATTCCTTCGAACAAAGAACATGAATGAAGAGAAACCAAGCATCGTCCATCTTGCAAGAAAAAAATAAACAATTTGTACAGATTTTACTACAAATTGTAGTTATTTTATTTACTATCGAAAAATAAAGTGCTTTTTTGCAAGGCCTAATATAAAATATGCATAGAAAAACTACAACTGGGAAAAAATCCCATCACTAGGTTTCACAAAATGCCAGCACTACCTACACACTTCAACTATATATTTGGAAAAAAAATCAATTAGCCGCATTAAAATAAATACAAATTTCACGTGTGTAGCTATTCTGTATAGTAATTTAACAGGAAATAATCTTAAATTGAACACAACATTATATTTCAAGCACTGATTTTCCGTGTTTTTTTTGCACAAAAAATGTTTTTTTCGAAAGCTCACTCACACTGAAATAAGTTAATGACGGAATATGTCTGACAATTGATTGACAGATAGACTGGAAAATGGAAAGATTATTGGAAAAACTATGATTTATTAATCAAACTGAAAATTGAGTGAACAAACACTCTCTGATTATCACTGATTCATAACTATGGGTTTAACAGAATCAGTGATAATCTAATTGCTGATTTAACCCACTGTGAACAAACTGGCCCTTAAGGGTAATCTCATTAAATCTTAGATTAGCGCTAGGTGGAAAGGTAGCATAATACTACGTTCCCACCAGAGTGAAATCTCGGATTTCAGAGATTTCAGTCCAAATCTTCACATTTCCCCATACAGTTTTGAGATTTCGAAATGCGAGATTTCCTTGAAATCTCAATGAAATCTTGTATCGATGCGAACATATCTTTATGAACAGACCCATTTTCAGCTTTCACCACACAATGGTGAAAAGCTTTTTGATACAAATTGTGATCTTTCACTCCAATGCCAAGCAGGCAAAAAGAGAGAGTATGATATTGTATTTGACATTTGGGTGGAGATAAATACAAACACATAGGAACACAAAGGTAGTAGTTTGTGTTTATATGAGACGAAATCCTGGTTTTGGCAGTGTGAACACTAATTTGAAATCTCGAAAGTTTTCAGCTGAAAACCCTGATTTCGCTTTGGTGGGAACATAGTATTAGCCTTATGCTGCATTTCCACCTAGCGCTAATCTGAGATTTAATGAGATTAACCTTAAATCTCCTTTAAATCTCGTAGATTTACCATACAAATTTATTTCGTAAATCTTGAAGATTAGAAATTAATCTTGTTAAATCTTCCTAGGACAAATAGTTTTACAAAGCGAACTAACCTATTTTTACATGGTGCTGAACCATTCATTCGAGACTCGCGTTCAGTTCTTCATTGTTTCACACGAATCAAACATTCTGTCTCATTCCCACTTCATAAGAAAAATTGGAACGCCATTTGTATTTTTGAAGGTGCTGTCAAATTTAATCTTTTTTAAATCTTTTTGTGCGGTGGAAACACCAAAAAGATTTATTAAATCTAAACTGAGATAAACCTTTGGTGGAAACATAGCATTAATTGGATTCGCTTGCTCAATTTTTGACACTGAGCCCTCTGAGATCTAATTTTCCTGAACACACCTAATAGGCCTGTTTGGTAAACGTGAAATTTTCACCAAGTTTCCCAAACTTGGGTTTTTTTCATATGGTTTCTGACATTAAATTTGCAAGATATTTCATGTTAGCAAACACACCAATGGTTTATTTTTGTCTGTATGCCAAAAAATTGACATCTTTAATTTTGTTTTAACTTTTTAAATTTTTTGGTTACAATATAGTTTAAAAATATTTCAATCGATGGAGAAGAGAGAAAATGTTCTTCGTGAGGTAAAATAAATTGACTATTTTTGATTTAAAAATACAATAAGGCGATTTTTGCAGGCTCTGGAACAAAATGAGAAAGAAGCTAAGCAATGGCAAACGTTTATTGAAGAAAATGAGACTGCTATTAACAATATGAATATGTTCAGTAAGAAGTTAACTGTGGATGTAATGGTCCCATTCGGAAAAAAAGCTTTTTTTCCTGGAAGAATTATACATACCAATGAAGTTTTAGTTGCTCATTACCAAGATTATTTCTCGGAGTGTTCTACATATGTTGCGACAGAAATTTGTAAACAGCGGATTGAAAATGGGAAAAGACGTTTAAAAGAAATTGAAGCAGAAAGAGATCTATTTCAGTGAGTATCAGTAGCCTTACATTACCCTGTGACCTATAACCTCACCGAAGCGTAGTAAAGTTATTTTGTGTGAAACTCAACCATTCATGTCCAGCTAGTCTTAACCCCTATCGAGAATGCAAGCACATTTCAGTTGTTGACTATTTTCATTTGAAAATGGAAACTATGATTTTGAATTGCATTTTCTATTTCTTTGAATATGAAACTTTGTGGGCTCAGCATTCGAGCTTGTTGAAACTATTTTTAAAACTACGACGGACTACTGCATTTTTTAGAGCGGCCCATTATTTCTTCAATTTTAGAGCAAGAACCCAGGCCATATGCAGAGAAAAAAGTCCAAATCATCATGCTGCAACCTCCGTTCTTCGTTGTGGCATAAAGGGATTAAGTTATGGGCCCCTTACCAAGTCGCACAGCTCATATTCCATCCTAGTTAATAAGATTGAATTTTCACTAATCTTAGCAGAGTGCCGTTTTCCAATTTTAGACGGAGCTTTAATTGTCCGTATTTTTTCGAAAAATATTAACTGTTAATTTTTAATTGAAACAAAAAAAAAAATAAAAAATATTAGTAATGTAACAAAAAAAATAGAAAACGGCACTTTTCTAAAATTGTGAAAATTCAATCTTATTAACTCGGATGGAATATGAACTGTGCGACTTGGTAAGGGGTCCATAACTCCTTTATGCCACAGCAAAGAACGGGGGTTGCAGTATGATGATTTGGACGTTCTTCTCTGCATATGGCCTGGGTTCTTCCAATAAAATTGAAGAAAAATTGGAACGCTTCAGATATGAAGATATCCAGCAAAGCTGAAAATAAATTCGATTATGTTAAAATTTGGCATAGGCGTACGCAAATTGGGGGTGATAGGGGTACTTTCCACCATTTGGCTGGCTCTGGGCTGCTTTTGCAGTACTTTTTAATCATTTTACTTGGGGTACTTTGAAAAATATAACAATATTCATGTGCCTTTCTATCAGAGCCAGTTATTTGCCTTCGTATCTGTCCTTGGTATTAACTCTTAATGTAATAAACCTTGCATATTCCAAATTCGAAGATTTTAAGAGGTTTAATAAATAAACTGCCATTAAAGTATAAAATTTTATTCTCTAAATTAATGCTAAGTCTTCTACTTGGCTGATTTATTTCAATATTATATAGAGTTTGTATTATAAACCTTCTTATACTAAATTATATTATAAAAAAAATATTTGACTTTGTTCGGTAGAGCTGTGAGCCTTCCATATAAAAAAAAAATTGGTGGCATAACAGCTCGTGAAAAACCAGGGGCTAGTGACTTACAACTCTCAACCATTCCTGTGTGCGTGTTGTTCGTAGGAATGGAGGGGACCTGGAATTTTTTGCCGAGTCCGAACGGCTAGATGAGAAGCACTTATTCATGACGAGTATACTCTTGGAGGATTTGTCAGTTCCTCGCAAGAGGCAGTACCTCGGAAAAAATATTTTTTTTTTTTTTTAGGTGGCAGGGGCTGGGAATCAAACCCTGACCTTCGGCATGACTGCCCAAGCACTAACCATTATGCTAGGAGGTACTACATTCTATATAATGTACTACCCTGAATTGTTTAATAATTTATACAAGCAGTCATGTTGTAATCGCGCTTCTAACAATCCTGAAATAAAAAACATTTTCTGTGCACATCATCTTAATTTCGCAAAAAATTGTAACGTTGATTTGATTGAATTAAATTTTATTTCCTAAAATTATTTCTTTTGATCACCTAAACATGTCATTATCTATTAACACATAGTAGGCGTGTTTTGTTGATTTCCTTAATGTGAACATTAAGAAATACTTCACATTAAGGCAAATTTTCCAATGTAAATTCCAACAACAACAAGTTAACTTCATATTTGAACTCTAGTAACTCTATGGCTGAATGTGGAACGTATCTTAATGTTCACATTAAGGAGGTCAACAAAACACGCCTAGTAAAAACATTTTTTGTATTAAATGATGTATGAGCATTCCCTCGTTTTCTTCATCGCTGACAAAAGAGTCTGAACACTATTTTTTTCAAAAGCTGGCAAATTTTCCTTATCAATTTATCCACACCTGAAACCTGTTCAGTTTTGGTATAATTTACTTTTTAGTATTTTTTGAAAAAATGTAGAAGTTATTCAATTAAACGTTATTTTTTACTATCCAATATGGTGGCCTAAGCTCAGGCACAATTTTCTCGAAAAACTTCACATACAACTGCGGTCAAAATAAAAGTAGTACTCCTTATCAAAAAATCAAAATTGAGAAAAAGTAAATACCTTACAAAAATTAATACCCATGAGATTTTCAAGTGTTTTTAAGGTTTTATTCAAAAAAAAATCAAAAGTTTTTTTTGTGAATAGAAATATGACTATTTATCCTTAAACAATTTTAAATACTAATGTTCACACAAGTGAAGATTTTAACTTTTGTGAAAAAATTAGAGAATAATTGAAATTTGGTGAAAAGCCTTAAAAGGGATTTATTGATGGGATTTTTTCTATAAATACGCAACAAGCACTTCCGTGTAGTTAGATGTTGTTGAAACAAAAATGTTTTGTTTCGTTTTAGCTGGCAACATTTTCATGGGTCCATTATCGTTTTACATAATCGGGGTATGTCGTGATTTTCGTATCCGTGACTATCGTTTTTTTTTGCCGTTCGTTTCGTTTTACATAATAGGAGCCCAGTTTCAAGTAAGGTTTCTCCAAAAGTTCTTTTATTTCTTAATCAAAAACCATGGACAAGATTTTTTTTGAGCACATGACGCGGCTATAATAGCGCATTGGAAAGTTTCGTTCAACTTTGCTCTCGGAAGTAAAACTGACATTTGGTGTTATGAATACCCTTAAAATGTTTTCACACAGTGCGAGCGTTTAGGAAATAGGGAAATAGGGGGAGAACAGCAAAGGAGATAACGATGTACATTTGATGTAAATGTCTGGTTAATGAAATGGGAAGGAAAAACAGAATTGCGCAAGGACTTCCACATCGCGTGGTACGGCTAAAGAAAGAGTCTCTATATTTGACGGTACGTCCAAAGTTAGGCTCACACCCTTGAGCCTAACTGACGATATGGAAAGCTACTTTTCGTTGGTTTTTAATATTAGCTTCAGTGCCCTTACGTCTATTATAGTTCTACTTTAAGCATTGGGGCATATCCATAGATGCTAGATAAAGGGTATTTGTCCCCTGAAAAAATAGTTTGGGGTTTTGCGCTTAATAATGAAGCGTTCACACTTTTCCAAATATTTTAAAGAAACAAGCGGCTATCGATTGGAAAAAGGCAGAGGAAAATATTTTTTTAGTTAAAAAAAAAAAAAAATTGCCTAAAAACTAAAATTTTGTATAGCACTTTCACATATGATAGGGAAATTGATTAAATATGTTTTTATTTTTTTTATATTTTTCTTCTAAAGACAATATATCTCCAAAAAAGTATCGTTATTCTTTTTTTTTTATTTATTCCCAAAAAAAATTACATAGTGGTATGATTATTCTACTGAATAATATAAAATAAAATAAAGATAACGAATCAAAGCCAATAGATATGTGCAATAGCTCTAATTTAATTATTTTTTTATTATTTCAAAGTATTTTTTTACTTACCAAAGTTAAAAAAATAAATTTTTTAAATTTTTTGTACGTTGCCCTGGGAAATTCAGTTATATTTTTTTATTTTTTAAAATATTTTTTTTATCAAAAAGTTATATGTCCTGAATGAAGTATCGACTTTAAAAAAAAAGCCCAGAACATATTTTAAAATGCAATTCAATATGACAGTATTGTAATGCCATTCTAAGAGGAGGGCAGGCAAAGCAATTCTCAAATATTTTTTTTTATTTTTTTTTGGTATTTTCTTTATTAATTAAAAAAAAAATACAAAATAGCTTTTTATGACTTTTAGTCCTACAAATTGGCGTTTCGTTCGGCTTACTCACTTGAATTCATCAAGAATTACAAGGTCGTATGTGATAAACAAATACATTTGAGATACAGCGAAAACAAAAAAATTGAGACTTTTTTAGTGTATCTAGAGTTAGTTTTGTTTTGGTTTTTTTAGCTAAATATGCTTGAACCCATAAGCATAAGTGAAATTACACAAACAAAAATTAAAATTTTATCCACAAATTAAATAATGAGCATTTTTGAAATCCACATACGACTTTGTAACAAAATTTTTTTTAGTTCAAAGACGTATGTTAGACATACGTCTTGAACTAAAATTTATCTAAGGAAAAAGAAAAATTAAAAGGTAGTTACAACTGCAATTTCTGAAATATTAATTAAAAATCAAATGGTAAAAGAAAATGTTTGAAAAGTCACATTTTGAGTTCATTTAGCATTTTTTTATTTGATTTATTGATTTTTTTTTAACATAGCAACAATGTCGACTTTTTTTTGTTGATCAACTTGCGCTGGACGGTCAAATTCAATCTCGTTTTCCATTATTGTTTGCTACATTGTTATTAAATTGAGTCCTTAGTTAATAATTTACTGGACTTAAGACTAACCTTCTTGCTTTTTAATTTAATTTGATTTTTATATGTTTCTTAAAGCAAAATTTACTTGATTTTTGGGCAGCAAAAAACAAACTTTTAGCACCAAAACGTGCTTCAAATGAGATAGCACAAAGGTTGAAATGCTTTCGCTAGCCTCTAACAGTTTGGCTTGCTAAAAATGAGATAGAAATATTCTTCTTATTTTGATTTCTTTTGCAGAGTTACCTACAACTTTGTTTCAATTTTCGAGTAGGTATTGCGATTACAAAGTTGTATGTACAACATACGACCTTGAACTAAAAAGTGAGTGAAATTTTCACATACGACCTTGATTTTATGGCTTTTTCTGCCTCAATTTAAATGTTGGCATATTTTAAGTGATACAAAACGTTTCTTACTTGATATCTGAACAGTTTTGCATCAAAACCTCGATTTTGATTTTTTTTTCGAGATACGACCTTGTAATTCTCGGCTGACGATATGTATTTGTTTTTTTGTTTTTTGTTTGTGTTCATTTAGTTTTTTATTTCTCGCTTCTGACCTACCATCTTGAATCTCATAGGTATAGAAGATTAGAAAATATAAAAAAAACTATTGTTAGATTTTTTTAAGGTAGGATATATGTATAATGCAAGGCCATGAATCATAATTTGGATTGAATATGAATCTCATGAAGTGACGTAACTCGCAAATTGTCGTTTTTGAGATTTGGGCATATATGTGCTAGGTAAACTTGATTGCATATTTCTACATCATTAGATTCCCTGAAAAATGTCTGGAAGATGGTTCAATGCGTTATGACATAGTTGGCATAACTGCAATATTAGGTAAAAAGTTTCTCACGAACAGACGTAACTGCAATTAAATGGGTAGCAGTTTTCCGTTATATAGCAAATTACTGTGTAAATTCAGTGGTTTGAAGTACTAGGTGCATTTATCGGTGAGTAAAAATAAAAATACCTTAAGCTTATGTGTTTATATGATTTTAAACCATTTTTGCTATTCACCCATCACTAAATTTAATTTAAATGGCATTCGGTTCTTCCTGTTTACTATACTCTGTCAAACAAAAATTTACAGTAAACGGCTTATGGGTTTTTAAAAACAGTGATACCTGTGCATACTACCACGACACTTAAATGTCTCACTAATAAGCTTTTTTCGAAACAGTGGTGCCTGTGTATATTGTCACGACACTTAAACTTCTCACTAAAATTTCTCACGAACTGACGTATCTGGTTTACGGATTATTTTTAACTGTTCTTAGTAAGGTATGTACATTGAATCTCATATCATTTGAAACTTTAGCAAATTCTTGTAATTTTACAAAAAAAAAAAAACAAAACCTTTGTAAAACACAAAAGTAACACCTATAGAAGGAATACACAAAACTTAAAACTGCTCTCCTGTAAAACATTGAAAAAGCAGATACGTCAGTTCGTGAGAAGAGGGACGATATGTATCTAGTATAAATTAAATAGTTACATATGTATGTATATCAGTAAGGAGGAGAAAATCGATTACTTTGTTTTCGGTGGTGGCACATGTCTTTGATAGAAGAATTGTGGGAGTGGGATGTAAGGCAAAAGGTGTATTTAGTATCTAATTCTTTACTAGTCAAAAAAAAACTCTTTTGAACAATTAATTGCTTAAATATATACATCAAAGCAGTTCGCTACGCAATTTGTTTTTAAATTTATAAGTATTTGTTCCAATTTTAGTATTTACATCTAAATTATTAAACATTTGTGCGAATTTGTACAAAATATTATTTTGAGAACTAGTTCTCCTATATAACGGTAATCTGAAATCACTTACATTTCTTAAGTTATAATAGCTACCAACATATTGCAAATTATTTGGAGATGTTTAGGATATAATCCATTTTTAAATATAAAAATTAGTAAATTAAATTTCAGTCTCTGTTTGATATTCATTAATTTTAATTCATTTAACATGGCAATTATATAGGTTCTCCTACCACGTTCCAAAACACATCTCATAGCTCTGCTTTGCATAATTTGAAGTTTATCAATTTTTCCATCATTACACAAACTCAAGATTGATGAACAATAATCTATGTGTGGAAATATAATAGACTTACATATATATACTAATTGCACATCTTTTTGATATTCCTTTTATTATTCTATTTTAATTTTGCTAAGAGATCTTCCACTTATATTATCTGCGTGAACATTAAAGCTTAGTTTACTATCAATTTGTCCACCTAGATATTTTATTTTCTTAACACATTCAATATCACAATTGTCTATTTTTATATTAATATCGTAATTTCTATTTCCGATGTTCATACTTTAAGCTTTTAACACATTCAATTTCAATGTATATTTACATTCAAATAAAGAATAAGTATCAGCATTCAGATTATCTTCACTTTCTTTTAAGTCTTTCCCAATAATGTAGATAATAGTCCAGTCAATTTGTGCTCAAAAAGGCTCTTTGCGAGCAAATTGTGGGGTAGTTTTGATTTGTTCGCTCCTTTATGTTTTCGGGGGTGCTGAATCCGAATCTGAGGTTTGCCAACAAACTTTCGTGACGCAACATGGAAAAAAACGCAAAAAATGATGCAAAAATGCATTTCTTGGGAGTTTTTCACTAATGGCTCGAAAACTACCAACTATTCGAAAATTATATCAAAGTACCATTGAAAGTATTCACAATTTCCAGTAAATCTCTATTCAAGGTTTTTTTCTGCGACAACCCATTTGGACTCAAGCGCTAGTTGAAAATTGACGTGTTTTTACTGTTATCGAAAATCCACTCAAAAGCGCTAAGAAATTACTTTGTGTGACAAAATTTGAACTTTTGTCTGTAACATGAACCGAGATATACTTTTTTAATAGTCTTTGATGCGCTGAGTTTGAATCTGGTCCTGAAATTGCTCTATCACGTCACGTTTTTGAGATATTCGAATCTAAATATTTTAAAAAAATGCATTTTTTATGCTAATTTGAAGGTATATTTTTTTCTCGAGGTAATTTTTTTCGAAAAAGTTTGTGGTCATTCTGAAGTATGAACATTTTACTTCAAAATTCTTTTTGAATCTTTCAAATAAATCCATTCGTCTTCGAAAAATCGTTGGTTTTCATCTTACTACCTAATTCGAAAAATTCAATCAATTTGTGCTCAAAAGGGCAAATTGTGGGATTTTTTGAATTAGATATTAAGGCGAAAACCAACAATTTCTCGTAGACGAATGGGGGTATTTGTAAGATTCAAAAAGAATTTTAAAGTAAAATGTTCATTCTTCCGAACGATTATAAACATTTTTTCGAAAAAAATGACCTCGAGAAAAAAATATAACCGCAAATTTGTATAAAAATGCATTTTTTTTTTAATCTTTAGATTCAAATATCTCAAAAACGTGACGTGATAGAGCAATTTCAAGGCCAGATTCGAACTCAGCGCATCAAAGACCATCAGAAAAGTATATGTATTGGTTCATGTTACAGACAAAAGTTCAAATTTTGTTACACAAAGTAATTTCTTAGAGCTTTCGAGTGGATTTTCGAAAACAGTAAAAACACGTCCAAAGGGTTATCGCAGAAAAAAACCTAAAATAGGGATTTATTGGAAATTGTGTATACTTTCAATGGTACTTTGATGTAATCTTCGAATAGTTTGTAGTTTTCGAGTCATTAGTGAAAAACTCCCAAGAAATGCATTTTTGCATCATTTTTTGCATTTTTTTCCATGTTGCGTCACGAAATTTTGTTGGCAAACCTCAGATTCGGATTCAGCACCCCGTGACCCTTCCGAAACCCAGATTGCTCCTCGCATAGAATACCATTTTCATTCAGGTAACTTTCCAACTGAATGCAAACTACTTTCTCCAAAAGTTTTTCATAAATGGGCATCATATTTACTGGTCGAAACTGTTCCAACTTTTTGGCATTTTTCTCCTTCTCTACAGGTACTATATTGCTTTTGATTTAATAGTCAATATTTCAAAATATTAATATTTCAGTCTCCTTCATATTTGAACCGAAGTAAAAAATTTTATTATAAGTTTGTTAATTGGATGGCTTGAAACAAACGGGTTTTAATATTCGCTCCAGAAAAAGTAAAAAAAAAATATTATACCCGCTATCTCCATTTAAACACCCAAAATGTCATTCCCTTGACGTGTCCCCAGACTTACTTACCACAATGCCTGAATTTTAGCAACGATACAAAAAATCTAATGATGCAGTTTATTTTAATAATATATGCATCCTAACTAAAAAAATAGTTAAATGATTTTTAGTTGCTTTATTTTTTTAAATAGGAGCTATTAAGTAAGTGTCCCCCATAAATAGATCATTTCTATCCCACCAATGGAAATTAAAAAAAAAATATATATAGGCTCAAAATAGAAAACTGATTTTTTTTTGTTGTTTAACAGTACAGAATTGCTCTTTATGAAAATTGAAGCAAGAGTTTCAAAAAAACTTATTTGTCTTTTTTATTTCAAGTTAAGGCAACGATTTTGTTTTCCATCAAGCGAAAATGTCGTTCCTTTAACGCGTGTTTTTTTACTAAACCGTGTGGTATAAAAAGTAAGAAATTTTATTCTCTGTGTCTGTTACAAAGGCTTACGTAAAAAATAATATAAAACATCAAATTTTCTAATAACCTCCATTTAATTCTCATAAAACACCCTTCGGAGCCATTATCATTTTTTTGTGTCATTCCCCTGACTTTCAAGTTTTCATTATAATTATTGATTGCGTTTTGGTAACTCTAGAAGAATCAATAATATTACATTTAAACATATTTACAGTATTTTTAGTAGTTTTGAATTTTTTCACATTTTCTCGGTCAAAATATCATAAAAAAATACTATTATTATTACTATAAAATGTTTAGTCACGCAAAATCCTTGAATCACGAGAGCAAGTTCGTGCAACATAGTCGTGGATGCTATTTTTCATGTAAGTATTTGTTCTCTTTTTTCTTTACACTCCTGAAGCCATTCGCAAAATTAAATATCCATCCAATCAACGGAGTAAATATAGATTTTTGTCATTCCCCTGATACAAGTATCATTTCCAGGACTTAAAAGACCGTTAGATTTGATCAAATGTTATGACTCCTTGCTTAAAAGTGTTTATTATAGAGTTATTAAGAGATATAATTGTTCGTCTACCAAAATAGGTTCTTTTGAGCGAAGGTCCACTTTGGAGTGAAAAATATTAATGTTTTGAAATATTGACCCATATACTGATTTGAATTTATTGTTAACAAATATAGTTACTCCTCCGGTATGCCTCGAGTTCGATAAACAACTAAAGGTTTTGTAATTACTATGCTTGTATTAATTTTCATAAATATCTTCCGTTTTATGTGTTTCACTCAATATAACAAAATCAAAAATATTCTTTTGTACAAATTCTTCTAGGACATCAAAATTAGTGGTTAGGCCTTGTATATTTAAATAAACTCCATTTATTATGCTAGTATCCAATTTTTTTCTTTTTCACTTCAAGTTTATTCAAGTACACTGGGAAAATTCTTCTTAGTGACGGGTGGTTTTCATCGAGGCCTATATGGAAGCTATTGTTCGCACGCCTACAATTTATGCAGTTAACTATTCTTTCATTTTTGCATTCACATGTCGCACCTCCGGTGGAATAACGACGTAAGTGCAAATTTTCCAAATTTTGAGAAATTGCGTTTAAAGTTTTAATCCCCATACAAAACAAAATACAATAAATAGGTAAATAGCTATGACTTCGATGGTTGTAATTATGGATACATATTGTATGAGCAAGATTTAATCTTAGTTTTATGTCTGCCCGTCTTAGGCTTTTTGAGCGTTTGAAGACCTTCAATTAAGTCATTAAAAAACTATCCGTTAAACTTTTGCAGCTACAAAAATTAGCTATATTTTAGAAACTAGAAAAGATACAATAATGTCGTTTTGAAAGCTGATAGAGCTGAAAGTTTGTAAAATTTTGGCGTCCTTAACTCAGTTTTGGAAAAAATTGGACTTACGTCTATATTGCACCGGAGGTGCGATGTGTTATGATTTTCTAGACATTTTAAGCACGTCTCTTACTCCCTTTTACACTCCGATGATATATGATTGAAACACTTACACTTGTAACATCTTAAAATATCAACACCATCAAATATTTTGCAACGTTCCCATCCAATGTTTAGTTTTCCAGCTTCAATGACTAGGAAATGATTAAGTATCGATTTCAATAACCGCACTGCACTATATCTAGCAACATTGTTTATTTTCCTTTCGAAATATGTGATTAACTTTAACTCACTACTTCCAATTAAACTATTTTACTTCTTTAATTTTTCATTAATATCTTCCTTTGAAACTTTTAACTTCATATTAGATATACAAATTCGAGGTTTTAATTTGGTTGGTATTTTTATTTCATTCGCATCTCCCATGTTTACTTCAATAGCACTTTTTATTTTATTACGTTCATCCACATCTTCACTTTCTATAACAATTATTCCACTGTGATAGTTTTCGATGTTAGAAATTTCAAAATCTTGTGGATCCACAGTACACATACAGCCTTATTCATAAACGCATCATAGCAAGTGTATAGCGCTATCCACTCGTTATAATGCCTCTAAACGCGAAAACCTTATTCATAAAACTTATACAACGTAACATAGGCTCATAATAAGCTTAACGCGTTTGGAGGTTGAATAGTGGCAACATAAGGATATATATGTAAGTATCGAAATGTCACTAATATACTCTCA
Source organism: Dasysyrphus tricinctus (assembly GCA_963921185.1). NCBI lineage: Eukaryota > Metazoa > Arthropoda > Insecta > Diptera > Syrphidae > Dasysyrphus > Dasysyrphus tricinctus. The sequence continues at coordinate 111,073,937 of OY992531.1, read as the reverse complement.
ATAGTGAAATATTAAGATATGTATATCTATACACACATGCATAACCTTTTCTTCCCAATAAAAACTGCGAGCGAAAAGAATAATGAAATAAAACAACAAAACAGTTTTCTATCTCAAACATTTTTATTTAATTTATGCACATACGCATACCTACTATAGACAATATCAACGAAAACTGTATTATATAAAAAAAACTAAAAAGAATCTAACCGGAATGGAGCTGTGGCAGCCGCCGACGTCGCAGCAAGAAAAATGGGGATTGATTTGTTTTTCCTTTTAATAAAAATTCACTGAGTAAACGGAATATCAAATAGCTTAGTTTTATTGAAATATTAATTAATTATTACTAAAAAGGACACAAGAAAACTTCAAAATTATAATTATTAACACTGAAATTGAAAAGACCCGAACTGGCAGTATTATTCTTTTATTGATTTTTCACAAACAGCTGATATTTGCTTAGAGATGTGCCAGTAAAATGTTTTTTTTTTTTTTTTTTTTTTTTTTTTTAATTTTTTACCGTGGGTAGGTGCAAAACCTGCATCAGGCTCTATGAGGACCGGAAAACGCGTGCTCATAGAAGTGTGAGATTCATACTACACTAAAACCACCTCCACTTCCCGATTGCAACTAAGTTGAAACTTATCTAGCAATTTATTTTTAACGAAGTTAAGTAACGTGTTGCAGGTAACTTTCCGGTGAAAGTTTCTGCTTATTCCGCGATTTTAAAGCGGTTTTGTGTTCACCGCACCAAGTCGGAAGGTTTTGTTCTTTGCAGACGGCGTACTAAATTCGACTCGTCAAGAATGTCAATAATCGTTGGATTAGCGTGATCTAATAGCCGATTTCTATGTTTTCGCGCGAAACTCTTAATTTCGTCTCGAACCGTAGGAATCCCGAGATCCCTGTGAAGATCTTCGTTTCTTATATACCATGGTGCATTTACAAATGACCTAAGCAATTTATTTTCAAACGTTTGTAATTTATTTAAATTTGTATCGCAGGTACAACCCCAGAGTTGTATACCGTAAGTCCAGACAGGTTTAAGTACCTGCCTGTATAAAATCAACTTATTATCAATACTAAGCTTGGAATATTTACCGAGTAGCCAGTTCATATCTCTTAATTTACTTTTTAATTCTTCGCATTTCTTTTTTACGTGCGGCTTCCATTTTAATTTCGCCTCTAGAGTCATTCCCAGATATTTTGCTTCATTCGCAAATGGTACAAGACCGGTATTAAGAAAGACGGGCAATCTATTTATTTTTTTATACGTAAAGTCCACGTGGACTGACTTTTGTTCATTGAGCGCTATTCGCCATGTTTTTGTCCACTCATTAACATTATTAAGAGCATTTTGTAATTTAATTGTAGCTTCGTTAATCGTTTTGCCTACTGCTAGTATTGCAGTATCATCAGCAAACGTTGCTACGATAGTGTCTTCTGTTTGAGGTATATCACGTGTAAATAGAAGGTACAGAACTGGACCTAAAACACTACCTTGTGGTACCCCAGCCACTATTTCTTTGAAATTAGAATATTCATTTCCGTGTCTTACACGAAAAAGTCTGTTTTCTAGATATTCGTTAAGAATTTTATAAAGTCCTACAGGCAGAACTTGTCGTAATTTGAATTTGAGGCCTTCGTGCCACACCTTGTCAAACGCTTGCGACACATCCAAAAAGACCGTCGAACAAATTTTCTTTTCTTCAAGAGCTCTCTCAATTACGTCAGTTATTATATGCACTTGATCAATTGTTGAATGCTTGGTTCTAAATCTGAACTGATGTTCAGGTATTAATCGTTTCTCTTCTATTATAGGCTGCAGGCGCAGGAGTAGTATTCTTTCAAAAACTTTCGATATTATTAGAAGAAGCGAAATCGGTCTGTAAGAATTCTTTTCGTGAGATGGTTTGCCAGGTTTCAAAACCATTATGACTTCCGCAACTTTCCATTGGCTTGGAACATATTCTAGCCTTAGAGCGGCATTTATTATATAAAGGAGGTTAATTAATCCTTTATTAGGAAGCATTTTTAATATTTCCGCTGTTATTAAGTCATACCCCGAGCTTTATTAGACTTTAGCTTCTTTATTTCTCTGTTCAATTCAGCAAGCGTAGCATTTCTGGTTCTGTAATTTTCACTTGAGCTAAAACTCATATTAATATTTTCATTGAGTGCTTGCCCATCGGAAGGTTTAAATGTTTCTTCCAGGTAATCGGCGAATACCGCCGCTTTCTCTTTGTCACTTTTAGCCCATTCATTTTGGTTTTTCTTGATCGGGGGTACTGGAAGCTTTGGTTTTTTCGTTGTTTTTATAGCTTTCCAAAGTGAGAAGTTGGATTCTTTCGCAGCTGACAAGCTTTCAAGGTAATTTTCAACTTCACGGTTTTTGAAATCTGATATCGCTGTTTTTAGCATATTACACAAGGGATTTAAATGAGCTTTGTGTTGAGGAGCACGGGTTCGCTGCCATTTCTTACGTGCTTTTCGTTTATCTTTTATTAAGTCTTTTATTTCCTGCGGATATCTTATATCTTTATAGCGCGGCGTAACCCTTTGATAAGGTGTGTTATTCCACGCTGCCTTTTGTATTATATCAACAAAGGTATCTATTGCGTCTTCAAGCTCAAGAGGCGTTTGTAATGATACCATTGTATATCCAATCTATAGTATTCTCATGAAACACGATTTTGTAGGTAGACATTTGGTCGATAGGTTCGCTGTGATCGCTTTACCGAGATCCCTTAACAAAAATTAGTATTACATTTGGACGCATAGATGGCCACGAGCTTTTTTTCTTCATGAGAATACTATAGAATTTATATACAATGATGATACCCTCAATTCAACGTTGTCCTCGATATCTTTCTTAAATCCTTCCCAGTTGGTTTTACCGTTTGTTAACCTGGGTGGTTTTTCAATTTTGACAAGGCTTTCGCTCATAGTGAGTATGACTGCAGAATGATCAGAGAACAGATCATGGCCTTCTGAAATTTCAATACGGTTAGAGGGTATTCCTTTTGCCATAAACAAATCGATTAAGTCAGGTATTTTTGACGGATCAGTTGGCCAGTAAGTTGGCTTTCCAGTGGAATGAAAATCGCAATTATTTTCCATTCCTGCCTCATAGAGCATTCGACCCTTTTGAGATATGCATCTTGAAGCCCAAAAGATGTGCTTCGCATTAAAGTCGCCACCAACAATTAAGTTTGGGCTTAGCGACTTTATCAATGTCGTAAATTCACTCTTATCGATTTTGCAACGCGGAGGGCAATATATCGAAGAGACATTGAGAAGAATGTTTTTAGTTCTAACTTGAACACTACTCAATTGCATCGATTCTACCTCTATTTTCAGGCCTATTGAGTGTTCAATGCACTCTTATATATAACGATGATCCACCTCTTGCTTTATTTGAAGGATGAACAGCGTGGTAGTCAAGAAACCCGTGGATTTTAAGATTTGATTCATTTTTGGCATGCGTTTCTGATATCAAGCATATGTCGATATCATTTTCCTGCATATACATCTCTAATTCTCCAAGTTTTTGCCATAATCCGTTGGCATTCCACGTAAGAATTTTAAACTTTTCCATCATAATTTTTTTGAGAGAGATTTGGGTCGAAAACGATTTTCGAGCTTACTTAACCTATCAAAGATAAGTTTATTTGTGTCACATTGTTCCTCAAGTTTCGACAGAATTATTGAAAAGACTTTTGAAACCGGGTCTGTTTCAGTGTCGTTGTTTGCGGGTATATTTTTGGCCGCTATTTGGGCATATGTTTCTGCATTTCCTTGCTTTGATATATTCTCCGAAGGTATTGACACTGTTTTCTTTTCCTTACGGATACTAGGTTTTGGAGCTTTACTAGATTTGGAAGTCTTGGGAATTACGGTTTCTATTTGCCTTTGTGGGTTTCTTTATGTTTTGGCAGATTTTGATCGCCGCTTTTGTAATTCTTTAGCTACTTCGCAGCCTCTATAGTTTGCCGGGTGATTTCCATTACAATTAATGCACGTCGGTGGACTTTCACTTTTTCCGATGCAGTCAACGGTTAAATGCTTTCCGGCGCATTTTACACACCTTGGCTCTTTTTTGCAATAAGTTTGGGTGTGATTGAATTCTTGACAGCGTTTACACTGAGGGACTAACCTTGTGCTCTTTCTTAGAGGTTCGATCTTAACTACGATGTTTAGAATTGTTTTGATTTTATAAATTTCATCTAGTTTTTCAGTCTTATCGAACGAAAGTATAAATAGTGGAAGACCACGTTGTACCACTTTTGTTTCACCCTCTTTCGTCTGTTTCTCTCTTTTGACGATGTTCATTGCATCTAACATTTTGAAGTTGCGCTCTTTTAGATCACTAATGATATCGTCTTTTGAACATGATGCGTGTAAGCCTCTTGCCACAACACGTAAGGGTCTTTCCGACTTATTTTCATAGGTATACCACTCTACTTTTTCTTCGTTTAGTTTTCGCGACAGAAGACGATAACTTTCGGGGTCTTTCACACATACTTTCCATTTGTTGTTATTGAGCGAAATAACTTTAACAGCCGATGATATTTGTATTTGTATTTATTTATTTCAAAAACGCTTACAAGGTAGGACATGAGTCTTATAAAGTGTTGCAAGCCTTTACATTAATTTCAGAATTCGAATAAAAATTATATACCTAAAACTTCTATTTACATATTTATATAAAGAAAAAGGAAATTTAACATCAATTATTTGCCAAATAGTTGAAAAGTAAAAATTTAAATCTACTTATGCTTCTTATTCTTCTCATAGCGATGGGCAGAGAGTTCCAAAGGCGTACAATATGAATAAAAAATTGACGCTCAGTATTTAGAAAATTGTATCGGGGTAATATTAAAGCAAACGACCTTGTTGAATGAGGGAAATTCAGCTTACCGTATAGATAATCAGGTTGTTGTGTTTGGATGATTTCATGCAGGTAACTCAGAGAGCGAAAGTTTATCAAGCTGTCTAGGCTACAACCAGAAATCCGTACCGCAAAAGAGGATATGTGATCATAACGACGTAGATTATAAATATAGCGGGCAATATTGTTATAAGCAACATTCAATTTGCGGCTAGTCACATAGTCTAGTTTACAAAAGATTTCACACCCATACAGCACAATTGGTAGTATAAGAGCTTTAGCAAGTAGCAGTTTAGTTTTGATCGGGATGAAATTTCGAGTGACTTGAAGAAGGCGGAGACTTCCATAGACTTTACCAATGGCACTATTGAGGTGGTCATCCCAAGTGAGAGTGCGATTGAATACTACTCCTAGGTTTCTAGCAGTGCTTACATATTCAATGATTTCGTCGTCAAGTTTCAACGGGTTTAAACCCGATAGATCAAAGTTTTTGCGATAGATGGGGAGGGATGTTGATTTGACAGGGTTAAGGCGGAGATCGTTCTTTTTTGACCACTGTGAAATGCGGAGCAGATCCTCGTTCATTAAAGCTACGGCATCATTTTTAGCCCCAAAAGGTCGACTTATCAAGAGGTGCACATCATCAGCATAAAGATGAATTAAACAATGTTTAGCAACTTGTGGTAACTCATTTATGTAAAGTGAGAAGAGGATTGGTCCAAGGATAGATCCCTGTGGCACTCCACTCAAAACATTGAGAAAGGTGGACGAGTATCCATTGGCCACCACGCATTGTTGCCTTCCGCTGAGATACGAAAGAACAAGCTTACAGGACTCTAAAGAAAACCCAAAGTTAATTCGCAGCTTTCTGCAAAGAATTGAGTGGTTAACAGTATCAAAAGCCTTTGAATAATCTAACAGTGTTAGCAATGTAACATGATCACTCTCCATTGCCATTCTTATTTCATCAGTGACAAAAAGTAAGGCGGATTTGCAGCTGCGCTTTGGTCGAAAACCAGACTGACAGGTACTTAACAGATTATTGATTGTAAGATATTTTTGGACCTGCCCCAGAATAGTTTTTTCAAACACCTTCGAAAGAAACGGAAGAATGGCAATTGGCCGAAATTCTGTAGCAGTACCTGTTTGCTTTTTTGGTATGGGAATGATCTTAGCCTTCTTCCATTCTAAAGGAAACTCGGAAGTAGTCAATATGCTGTTAAATATGTAGGTTATATAACGCAGTATATATGGAAGCAATAGTCTCAGGAACTTAGGGTCCATTTGATCCAGGCCAGTAGCATTCGATTTAATCGATATTATTGCCTCTACAATGTCTTCCTCTTGTATTCTTATAAAACTCAAAGAGCTGTTGATAGAAGTTGGTTCCTCTTCAGTAAGGGAATGAACGGGTAGAGCAACGTTTAAGGGCATGGACGTAAACTTTTTGTTGAGAGCATCACAATCGACGTCACCAACAGGCTTTTTAGATTGTTTGCCAATACCGATTTCACGCAGGTTTTTCCAAAATTTCTTGCCAGAGGTAAGAGAACCAAGTTTATTTTCATAATAAAGTCTTTTTGCCGTTCTGACCATTACGACAACTTGATTACGCAGTCTGCAATACAATTTGTGGAAGTGCTCCAGTTTGTAACGCCTCCATTGACTGTAGGCGGCATCTCGTCGTGACATCAGAGCAGAGATGTCGCCATTCAGCCAAGGTGGAGCCGTATGCCTAACGAGAAGGGTTTTAATAGGAACATGCCTCTCAAAAAGTTGATTGACGTTATGCCGTAAAAACCTGACTTGATCATTTACATTTTGCATATGGTACAGTGAGTTCCATTCTACGCAGTCAAAATCACGCACTAAGTCAGATGTGTTTAAGTTTTTGAAGTCTCGGTATTGAAAAAATTGTTGATCAACCTGAAAAACTAAATCCAAACATACAAAAAGCAAATCGTGCTTGGAAAAACCAGGTGCTAAAAGCTGGCTGTAAAGCATAACCTTACCAACATCGCTGGCAAGATACAGATCTAGCAGCGAACTAGACTCTTTGGTGAAGTGGGTAGCAGTGGAGCAGTTAATGGGACTCAGATTCAGCGCCTTAAATACATTAAGGAAATTTTCAGCTAAACGCTTATCCAACAGATTACAGTTGAAATCGCCACACAGTATATTATAAGAATAGCAAGAAGAAATTGTCTCTAACGTCGTAACCAATGGTATTACGCTAATATGGTTGTATGGTCTGTAAACTGATCCAACTAAAACATTTTCAGTGTTACAAACGATACTGATAAAGACATATTCAAAAGGACAGTCGTCATCAGATTTGCATATTAATTTACAACTTATCCCGTCACGCACAAACAGAGCGGCACCTCCCCCACAACTGAACTTTCTATCGGCTCGGAAAATTTTGAAACCCTTCAAACTATAAAAATCATCACATATGCCTGGTTGAAACCAGGTTTCAGACACTGATACGATATCTATTTTAGATTCCACAAACAGGTACCTAAATTCCCCTAATTTATTGGTCAAACTCTGCGCGTTTAAATGACATATCTTTAATCCGTTATTTTGTGCTCTTAAAATTCGAATCATATCGTACAAATTCGTATTCATACCATTGCCAGTGAACCCTCTGGTAGCGTTAGCTGCACTCGCGAATATTTAAGCTTTGAACATGGTAGAAGCTTGAGAAGGAATATGAAGCAAAAGGAATAATAAAAATAATAATAACTAGCAATAAACACAATATTTGGCAAAAAATTGTTACAATAGATAATAGAAAAAGTGAAAGAAAAAAGAAATTAAGTAATAAAAATATCATATGGAAAAATATTGTTATAATTAATAGAAAAAATAAAGAGAATATGTAGTGTATAGTTACCATTAAAAGAATAAATAAAAAGAGAATATTAAGTATGAGTATTAAAAAGAAAAAAGGCATTTGCATTACAATAATTTTAAAATTATATTTGGTGCGGATCATTGCTTACGGCAAAATTAGTTCGTCGTCGTTGCGGCAGCTTCTAAACAGCCAACGTTGTAAACAGCAAAGCTTTCCCCATCAGCTGTTAGTTTGATGAAAACAGAGCCATGTTTTGTGTACGCACTAAACAGTTGGTGATTATTCCTCATTCGAATAGCATGGTGAAGAAGAGTGCGAGTATTTTTGGTAAGACTTTCATTCAAGAAACAGGCGTTGTCGGATTCTATGCCCAAGTCACGCAATGAGAGTTGATGATTCTGTTGCTGTTTTCTGTAGACAGTAATGCACTTCAGTAAAGAATTCCTCTCTTGCATACTGGAAAACTTAAGAATGACAGGTGGTGAAGCTGGGCTATTAGGATTTCGTGAGCGAGAGCGAAAGATGTTCTTCAGTGTGGGTGGTTTGCATTTAGCGGTTAAGCATAGACGGTTAAAGAGCAAAGTGAGGTTTTCGTCTGGTAGACAAGGAACTCCAAACATGACGGCATCTGCCGCGATCTCTTTTTTTTCAGTTGCATCGATTTGTTTTTCCAATGACAAAAGTTTAGAGTTGAGTTCACGCATGTCACTTGAATACCCCTCGATGAGATCGACTCTCCGCACAACATCTGCAATAGTGGTGTTTGTAGTGTCCAACTTGCTGTCGAGGGTGATTGTATTAGCAGAGTTGGCTTCAATGCACTCAACCCGATTTACAATTTCAGCTATTGTTGTATTTACTTGGTTTAGCTTCTCAAACCAATTATTTTCAGCTTGTTCCAGTTTAGCGAAGAGTTCACAGCGAGTCTTGGAGAGCTCATCCGTTATGCGATTAATTATCATATCGGTGTGTTTGCTTAAGCGCTCTTCAAATGCAGCGAGTGTGAGATAAGATTCACCATCTCCGCTGAATTTATTTTTGTTTTGGGCCGTTACTCCTGGAGATTTGGTCTTCGGTGTTGTTGGTGCTGACAGTGGTGTTTGTTGTGTTGTTTTTAATTGTTTGCGCTTTGGAGCTGTTGATGCTGGAGAATCGATGCTTGATGGTGGTGGTGCAGATAGAGGTGTTTGTTGCTGTGTTGTTTTAGAACGTGTGGACATTGTATTTGTATTTGTGTGGAGAGATATGAAATTTATTCCACTGTATTTTATTTAGAAAATTTTTAATCACTTAATTCTTTATTATTAACTGGTTAAAGTGGCGATATTCTTATGTTTTTTGGTAGATTTTTAGTTAAGTAATTTTAATTCGCGCACTTAAGCAATAAATGTTAGATAAATACAGAATAAAAGAATGCTGACTATGGACGGTTCAAACTTGCGTCTATTCTTTGCTATTCATACCTTTAATGTAATGCCTTTAATATGGTTTGCAACTTGTTATACTCCTCAATACCGATAACATTTATCGGTGGCGGGGGCCGTTCCTTAACAGGTTTTTCTTTTACTGTCGCATGTTTTGGTGAAACTATTATTTCAAAAGACGAGGCTGCCTCAGGTGAAGAGCCAGCTTTACGCTTTTTACTTAATCTTTTCTTTGAGGACTTTTCACGTGCTAGCTCTTCTTCGTCTGTTTCATATCTAGAATTATTGACTGCTGGCAAGCTAGCTTTGGAGTTTATTTGAGAATTTTTGCCTTGCAACATCTCATTTTCTTTTCGAAGAAGATCGACTTCTTTCTTTAGCTCTTGATAAAGTTCCATTACTTCATCAAGTCTTCGTCGAAGTTCGTTATTATCTTTTTCAAGATTTTCTGTTTTATCTGAGTCTTTTTTGGCGCGCGCTGGCGTGACGGGTGGACTCTTTTGCCCGAATTTGGAGGGTTTTATACTCGATTTAGATGGTGGTGATCGAGATACCCTTGCACTTTTTAGGAAGGGATTTATTAAATGCAATAATTGGCTCTCCCCAGAATCCATAGAGCCGACCTCCGAAGAGGGTGGATTTTCCAGTGAACCTGGACTGCCACCTGGGGTACTATATCTTATTGTTTTGCTCATTGCATAGTTATGTATACATCAATCTCAGTATACGGAGTTTGGATTTTAGTCGCCTCTTACGACAGGCATGCCTACCTCGGGAATATTCTTGCCCCTTACCCGCAGGGGTAAGTAAAATTTAAAGATTTTCCCTTTTTGGTACTTTGTTTGACACAAGTGTTGTATAACTATAATGGGTAGGAAAATGTTTTATGAATAAGAATTGGTGTAACACTGAATAGTGGCTATATAAGTCTTTATTCAGTGCATAACTGTTTAGTGGAATCTAATGAATAAGGCTGATATTATATACTTACAGCCTTATTCATAAACGCATCATGGCAAGTGCATAGTGCTATGCACTCGTTATAATGCCTCTGAACGCGAAAACCTTATTCATAAAACTTATGCAACGCAACATAGGCTCATTATAAGCTTAACGCGTTTGGAGGTTGAATAGTGGCAACATAAGGATATATTAGTATCGAAATGTCACTAATATACTCACAAAAGTGAAATATTCAGATATGTATACCTATACACACATACATAACCTATTCTTCCCAATAAAAACTGTGAGCGAAAGGAATAATGAAATAATGCAACAAAAGTTTTTATCTGGAAACATTTTTATTTTGTATGCAGATACATATGCGTACCTATTTTAAACAATAACAACGTAAACTTATTATAAACACTAAAGAGAATCCAACCGGAACGAAGCTGTGGCGGCCGCCGACGTCGCAGAAGGAAAAATGAGGGTTGATTTGTTTTTTTTTTTTTTCTTTTAATAAAAATTCACTAAGTACATGGAATACTAAAAAGCTTAGTTTTATTGAAATATTTATTAATTATTACTAAAAACGACACAAAGAAAATTAAAAATTATAATTGTTCACACTGAAATTGAAAAGTCCCGAACTGGCAGCATAATTCTTTTATTGATTTTTCACAAACAGCTGATGTTTGCTTAGAGATGTGCAAGTAAAATGTAATAGATTTTCCCTTTTTGGTACTTTATTTGACACAAGCGTTGCATAACTAACGGGTGATTTTTTAAGAGGTTTAGAACTTTTAAAAAAAAAAGCACAAAAAATTCGAAAAAATGAATGAAATATTTATTTGAATCGATAGTTTGAACCTTGCAATTTAATGTTTAAAGATAATTTCATGCAAATGTCGACCGCGGCTGCGTCTCAGGTAGCCCATCCGCTGAGTCCAATTTTGGCATACTCTTTCACACATATCGGCCGGTATCTCACGAATGAATGCATGGATGTTGGCTTCCAGTGCGTCAATCGAAGCGGGCTTGTCCCTATAGACATTAGCCTTGACATACCCCCACAAAAAATAATCTAATGGTGTCAAATCGCACGATCTAGGCGGCCAATTGACCGGCCCGAAACGTGAAATTAACTGTTCACCAAACTCGCCTCGCAATTGCGCCATTGTTTCGCGTGCTGTGTGGCATGTGGCACCGTCTTGTTGAAACCACATATCATGCAAGTCAAGAACTTCCATTTCGGGCAAAAAAAAGTTTGTTATCATCGCTCGGTAGCGTTCACCATTGACAGTAACGCTGCGATTCGCATCATCTTTGAAGAAATATGGCCCAATAATGCCGCCGGCCCATAAACCGCACCAAACAGTGGCTTTTTCGGGATGCATTGGTAGCTGTTGCAATGCTTCTGGCTGATCTTCACTCCAAATGCGGCAATTATGCTTATTTACGTACCCATTCAACCAAAAATGAACTGAAATTCAACCAGAAATGAACATTTCGAACCGAGCACGAATTTTGATAGTAAAATTCAATAATTTGCAAGCGTTGTTCATTTGTAAGACGATCCATGGTTAAATTGCAAACCAAACTGAAGCTGTTTGACAGTGACACAAGGTACTAAACACACGTCAGCTGTCAAAACCAGTGTTGCCAAAACCAAACCAGCTAAAAAATCACCCTTTATAATGGGTAGGAAAATGTTTTATGAATAAGAATTTGTGTAACATTGAATAGTGGCTACATAATGAATGAATAAGGCTGTTAGTATATACTTTAGTATTTAAATCTTCTCTTGTTTTACTACTATTTTGTTTCTCTTTAGGCTTAACAACAAGTGGCAGCTCTTTACGCATTGTTGGCATCACTTTTTCAGTGTTCCTGTCCTTCGACCATTTGACACTCCTCGCGTTCCGATATTTATTCGCTATGTTATCTAGTTATCCCAAAAATTTTGAGATAACTTAATGCTATGTTTCCACCAAAGGTTTATCTCAGATTAGATTAAATAAATCTTTTTAGTGTTTCCACCGCACAAAAAGATTTAAAAAAGATTAAATTTGACAGCACCTTCGAAAATGCAAATGGCGTTTCAATTTTTCTTATGAAGTGTGAATGAGACAGAATGTTTGAATCGTGTGAAACAATGAAGAACTGAATGCGAGTCTCGAATGAATCGTTCAGCACCATTTAAGAAAAGGTCAGTTCGATTTGTAAAACTATTTACCCTAGGAAGATTTAACAAGATTAATTTCTAATCTTCAAAATTTACGAAATAAATTTGTATGGTAAATCTCCGAGATTTGAAAGAGATTTGAGGTAGGTTAGGTTAGGTAGAAGTGGCTGTCAATACTAAGTACTGACACACTTAGACCAAAATTGGTCCGTTGTGATACCACATGAATCTTAAAAACTCTTTCCTTACTCGCTAAAACCACTTTGAGCTCCTGACGAAGCGTGTGAGACTATAAATGTCTGTGTTTGCCAGATCACTAGGATCGTTAAAGAAGTAAACTCCTAAATGGAGCCTACGTCTGAGGGAAAGAGCAGGGCATGTGCAGAGAAGGTGAGGAATCGTTTCCTCTTCCTCCTCGTCCATGCAGCTTCTGCAGAAATCGTTTGAAGGTACGCCAAGCCGCGCTGCGTGCCTGCCTATTAAACAGTGTCCTGTTATGACACCTACAATAGAGCTAATATGCATTCTATTTAGAGATATTAAACACTTGGAGCGTTTCAGGTCAAGGTTTGGCCATACTTGTTTTGTCGCCAAACAAGTAGTGATGTTTTCCCTCCTTGTGTTTGTTCTCTTCAACGCATCTTGCTTCAGTAAAAGTTTACACGTAGCGATGGGTATACCAATGTTTACCTTTTCAGGTAAAATGGGTAGTAATGTTCCACTTCTAGCGAGTTCATCAGATTTACAATTACCTGGAATGTCACTATGACCCGGCACCCAACAAAGGTGAATATTAAACTGTTGCGCCATCTCCAACAGAGATGATCGACAGTTGAGGGCTGTTATAGAGTTTGTACGGACAGAGTCCAGGGATTTAATGGCGGCTTGACTATCAGAGAAGATGCGGATATCCGAGCATGATATCACGTTTTCTTTGAGCCAAGACAGTACTTCTTTTATCGCTAGAAGTTCCGCCTGGAATACGCTACAGTGATTAGGAAGACGGAATGAGAGACTTAAATTTAGTCTTTCAGAGTACACTCCCCCACCAACCCCATCTTTGGTCTTCGATCCGTCAGTGTAGAAGTGAATTGATTGATCTTCTAAGAATTCCACATCCTCCCAGGTGGATCTGGAAGGTATGGTCACTTCAAAATTTTTATCGAAATTCAATAGTGGGATTGTGTAGTCAGTGTTACTAGGAAGTGTTCCGAATTAATTCAGAATAGCGGAGTGACCAATCTCATTATTGATCCACTGTGAAGAGGCTTTGAGGCGAATGGCTGTGCTCACGGCCGTTTGTTTGCTGAAAATATCGAGAGGTGTCAGATGGAGAAGAGTGTCTAATGCAGCGGAAGGAGTCGACCGAAGTGCTCCAGTAGTACATAGACATGCTGTTCTTTGGACTTTGCTTAGTTTGTCGCGATGTGTCGCTTTATCCAAGGCAGTCCACCATACTGCCACGCCGTAAGTTAGAATCGGTCTAATTACCGAAATGTATAGCCAGTGAGTGATTCGAGGTTGGAGGCCCCATTTACTACCTACGGCTTTTTTGCAGGAGAAAAGTGCCACTGTGGCTTTTTTCACTCTTTCTTGTATGTTAGGTTTCCAACTTAACTTCTTATCTATCAAGATTTGAGGTAAATCTTATTAAATCTCAGATTAGCGTCAGGTGGAAATGTAGCATTAGTTGTTGTTGCGTCAGCGGTCATCAGCTGTTTTTTTTAACATGGGATTACAACAACACAAAGCTATCCGGATAACTGAGAATTAACATCGGAACGTGCCCACTTTCTGCATATGACATTTGTTTTCCCGTTGTTATGTTTACCATCATTCATTTTCTGAATATTATTATATACATTACTTTTCTTAATTCCAACACATAAGCGTTCACTTTCCTGTTTGAAATTCTCAGCAACTGCACCAATCATTGTTAAATCCATTATCCCCTTTTTTTTAGATTCCTGTCCATCCAACATTTCTCCAACTCTTTTCATGTACCTACTTTCGATTGCCACCAACAAAGATTTTATTTCATCTTCATTTTGTCTCAGCGACCTTTCAAATTCTTCCTTATACTCCTTTAGGCACTGTGAATTTTTTTCCACCTGTATTTGCTTCTCCTTGACCACCAAATCAACATTTTGAATATATAGCATGCAATCCTTACATACGAATTTAATCATATTATTTGCAGCTAAGATACCACTAGAATAATCATCCAATCCCGGACATTTTAAATTGCAATGAAAAACTTTATTGCAAACACCATCACATCGAACACCAGTCTCTCCGCGTATAGCCACCTTGCATTTTTCGCACTTTAACATTATCATATTCTATTATTTTTGGTATCGGCAAACACTATTTATATTAAAAGAAGTAATTAAATCAATTTACTCAAACGAAATAGATCTTATTCCAAAATTAAAATCTAATTCGTGCTGCGTTTACTTTTTATAACCTTTCTACTCAACTGTCAAACTTCCAGTTTATTTATGTATGTAGAAATAATATGGCAAATACGCTTCATTTATTTCTGTTTCTTTTTGTTTTACATAGAAGAGTTTTTTCTTCTCCCTTGTTTCTGTGTGGTATGGTTAATGAAAATGACCGTTAAATTCCAGTTCGAAAAGAGGAGAACATTTAGGTCTAACTTTTTATTTTCGTTGCAATTTGAGATTCTGTACCCTAATTTGAATTCGTAGTTCTATCAATGAGGTTCAATTTTTAGTAATTGGAAAATAAATTTTTTATTTTTTAATTTTTCCTTGGGTCAGTCCTACAGCAATAGGTGTGCCTTGGCTATTGCTCAGTTCAATTCAAAAAGATATTTACGGAATTTGGTAAAACCAGTAACCACAATGCTAACACTCCAAGACAAAAACTCCTTGTAAAAACAGAAACGAAAAATCGAAATGCCCTGAGGAAAAAAATTGTTTCGCATGCTCAATAAAGCGGCTCCAAGAAAACGAAAACTAAATGCTCCTATCAACAAAAATTATGGCGATGTTGAAGACTATACAGAAATGACCGACTTATCACCCGACGCCATTGAAATACAAAAAGAAAAGAAATAGAAGAGCGGATAGAAAAAAGCATTACATTAAGACTCGAATTGAAAAACAAACAAAAGACAATGGCATAACATAAGGAAGGGAATGGTCACTGCTTCAAATTTCGGGAGAATCTGCAAAGTTAGAAACGTTTCCAGCTACCACAATATTATAAAATCTTCTCTCTATGGAACATTTTCCTCTTCAAGCGTGTAATGGGCAAACAAAATGAAAAAAACGCAAAAGAAAAACTCCAAGAACAAGCAAAAAATGAAGTGCAAAAATGTGGCTTAATAATTGAGAGTGAATACATTTTCTTGCGGCAACACCAGATGGTTTGGTTGGAGAAGCCGCAATATGCGAGGTAAAGTGTCCCTCTTCTATAAAAGACATGAATATAGAAGAAGCTGTAAATTAACATACCTAAGAAAACAAGGAGATAGTTGGGAGCTTAAGAAAATCCACAGTTATTACTATCAAGTTCAAGGACAGCTTCACATAACTGGTAGACAAACTTGTTATTTTGGTGTGTGGACTTCCTGCGACTTTGTGTGGCTCAAAATGGAAAGAGATGAAGAGTTTTGGAATTTGAAAATGGAGGAAAAATTGATCATATTTTATCAAAAACCATCTACTTTTGGAGCTATGTGACCCCCGAATTCCAAGAAAAATGCGTGTATGGAACACGTACGATCATCTTAATGCTTGGTGTGATGAACGACAATTCGCAGACGTTTTTATGGATTAATTACTTAGAAGATCAAATGGTGAGAACATTTCAGTATAAAGGTAAACATTTACGTTTTAAATTTTTTTATAAAGGGTGTTTTTTTTAGACGTGTGGTTTTCAAGAAGAAATAAAACGCATACAGTTTAATGCTATGGCCAAGAGTTGAGCTTTATTATAAAGAATAAGGGTTTGTTATTATGTTTTAAAAATTATTTCGGGCAAGTGGACGCCGTGGCTTGCTCGAATAAATTCCAGCCGAGAGGCCCAATTTTCGACCACTTTGTGCAGCAATTGGGACCATATGTCAGTAATAACGTGTTTTTGATTGTTTCGTTGCCGTATGGCATGTAGCGCTGCACCGTCTTGTTGGAACCAAAGGTCGTCAAAATCAACATTCTCCAATTCAGGCACGAAAAAGTCATTGATCATGGCTCTATATCGTTCCCCATTGACTGTCACATTATGGCCGGCTTAATTTTTCATCGCAGCGCGTGAACCGAACCATTTTTTTGGTGATAAATTTGCACGATTTGCAAACGTTGTTTAGGAGTAATCTTACATTTCCACCTAACACTAATCTGAGATTTAATAAGATTTACCTCAAATCTATTTCGTTAATCTTGGAGACTAGAAATTAATCTTATTAAATCTTCCTAGGACAAATAGTTTTACAGATCGAACTAACCTATTTTAACATGGTGCTGAACGATTCATTCGAGACTCGATTCAGTTCTTCATTGTTTGACTCGAATAAAACATTCTGTCTCTTTCGCACTTCATAAGAAAAATTGAAACGCCATTTGCATTAGTGTTGTCGGATTTAATCTTTTTTAAATCTTTTTGTGCGGTGGAAACACCAAAAAGATTTATTTAATCTAAACTGAGATAAACCTTAGGTGGAAACATAGCATTATGTTCTAAGCATAGTACACATGTTTGTGTACTGTGTGTTCTATCTACTTCCAGCCTTATTCATAAACGCATCATAGCTTGTGCATAGTGCTATGTACTCGTTATAATGCATCTGAACGCAAAAACCTTATTCATAAAACTTATGCAACGTTACATAGACTCATTATAAGCTAAACGAGTTTGGAGGTTGAATAGTGGCAACATAAGGATATTTTAGTATCAAAATGTCACTAACACACACAAAAGTGAAATATTTTGATATGCGCACATATACATATCTATACCTATTCTTCCCAATAAAAAATGTGAGCAAAGAAATAATGAAATAAAACAACAAAACAGATTATTTTCTCAAAAAAACTAATTTTCTTTTATTTATGCACATATGTAAATGCGTATCTACTGTAAACAATAGATAACACAAATGGGCCTTACTAATAATCAAATTTAGTGTTAAGCTTAAAAGAAAATCTCCAGATTTAAGACAATCCACATACCAATAACGAATTTAAACTCCAGTTTAGTCGTTAGCAATATGTCAAAATTTAATACATAGAAATCCATGATTAAAGTCGAACACTAAATAAAAAGTGTTGCCTTAGTACTGTTTTATGGTATTTAAATTTGTATTAATTCTTAAATCTGTTCCCAAGTTATCAGGTTGATTTCAATAGGTATAGGTATTGATAAATAATAAATAAATAAATTGGGTGGCACAACAGCTCGTGGAGAACCAGGGCCTAGTGACTTACAACTCTCAACCATTCCTGTGTGCGTGTTTTTGGCAGGAATGGAGGGGACCTACAGTTTTATGCCGATTCCGAACGGCTACATGAGAAGCACTTTTGAATGACAAACATACTCTTGGAGGATTTGTCAGTTCTTCGCAACAGGCAGTACCTCGGATAAAACATTTCTGTGCTTAGGTGAAATGGCTGGGAATCGAACCTACACTTTCGGCATGACAGTCCTACGCACCAACCATCATGTCACGAGGCATTGAATTGATGGGTTGGTTTATATCTTCAGATTTTAGTTTTACAGTGAAAAAGAAGAACTTGAGTTAGACGTATATACTTTATTTATTGTTTGTATGTTTATGTATTGCAACAGGAATAGATTATTTAATTTTTTCGAAAGTATTTGGTACGTCTGGATCTTACGTTAAATACGCGGTTGATTTGTTTATTCCGTTTTATTTATTTACATACCCAATTACGTATATCTAAAAAGTAATTTTTTGTGTTGAACGGCAGTCGATTTAAGATTTTTTCAGGTGTATAGAGCACACCTTTACACGTAAACATACCTAAAGTCATTCTTCGAATTACTTGTCAGAGAAATAAATGTTTGAAAAGCGTTTCTCATAAAATGGCGTGGTTTGGTAAAATATTTATGAATTCAGAAAGGCGTTCGTTTCATATTTTACTATAATTGAAATGAATAAAACGCGAGAAAAAAACAGTGGAAACAACAGAACTCTGACCCCTAAAAAAATATTAAACAGATTGGCAGGAAGAGAAATATCACTTAAAATCCCGAAAGAAAATAATTTGTTGCAATTTCGTAGGTACTGATATGCGCATATGTCAAAAACCATTAAGTTAACTCAAAATATGCATGTTCTTGTATAATGTTAATCAACTATGTTCATAAAATAAAATTAAAACCGTCCAAACCCTTTGAACTTATTGAATACTTTAGTACTGAAAAAGGTGCTGTTAAAAAACAATACGGCAATACTTATCTTCACTCTTTGAACAAAAAAAAAACAAATCGAAATTCATCTGTCATTTTGCCCAGCAAGAGGAAATTGTATTAAGATTTCAAATCGTTAAACTAGTGAAAAACCTTATTAAACTAAATAAAAAGTGTTATATAATTAGTGTAATAAACACTAGAAATACTTTATTAAACAAAATATAAAAGAAAACACGTGGTGCTACGAAAAATCCTGTAAAAATGCCTATATTAAAGAGTGTACAAATATTTCATTTCACAAGCTAGTTTTTTCTGATATTTCTACATAAAGTAATGTGAAGTGATGTTTTTAAAGTTATTATATGATCGTAGAATACTTTTAAATTGAGATATTTCATGAAATTTTGTTTAAAAGAATCTAATTTGTTGCAAATTAAAATATACTTCATTCGAGTGATTTAGTTGAGATTCATCTGTCAAATGAGAAATTCTCGTCCAGCAGGGACGGATTAAATTTTGTTGGTGGTGGCAAGGCACTCAAATCCTATTAGCGCTTCATGTGCAGAGTTATTTTTAACGTTTTGAATGAAATATTCTCAAAGGGATTTCTACTGTTGGCCTGGCCTTATCTATCATACCAGTTTTGTATTTTAATCAAGAAGTCAGTTTGAAAGTATTCTATGATAGTGTATTAACCTAAAAACACCACTTCACATAATTTGAATTGATATCAAAAATTTGTTCACTTCGCGTTATAGGTGTTTTTACATTGTTTAATGCCGCATGTTGTCTTTTATATTTTTTAAAAATAAGAATGGCAAATATTCATTGTATTTTTGTTTTACTTTTTATTTAGTTTAAAAAGCTTTTTTTTTACTATTTTTACTATATAAAATGTCTGAACACTTTTTATAGCTCGGCAAAATGATAGAAGCACCTCAATGATTTTTTTCTTTTTTTTGAAATGTTGCTTTCCTTGAGCGCCCCATAATTTAGCCATGTAACTGCACGCCGACCCTGTGTCATTGCATTTGTGTTTGTTTATTTCTTCTTCTTTGTTTTTACTTGAGTTATTGTAGTGTATGTTTTTTTTAGAGCATGTTTGATGGAGTTTGATGGAAATTGTAGTAGATTAAAGGAAAGTCGGAGGATTTTGTTAGCAAAAGGGTAAAATTGATTATTGGTAGCATTTTGTTAAAGCTCCACACTTAACTTTGATCTTAAAGTTAACTAATAGTCGACATTAGTGTTTGATTATTAGTAAGGCCCAATGAAAATAGAATAGAAAAACAAAAATAGAGAAACTAAAAACAATCAAACCGGTGGCGGCAGCGCAGCAGGAAAACTGGGGGTTGTTTTGTTTTTTTTTTTAATAAAAATAAAATTTTTTATCAAAACTTTTATTTATTTTTGCTAAAAATGAGTAATGACACAAGAAAACTACAAAATTATAATATTATAGACACAGAAATTGAAAAGACCGAACTGGAAGCATTTTTCTTTTATTGATTTTTCACAAACAGCTGATGTTTGTTTATGTGAAGTTGAAGTAAAACGTAATAGATTTCCTCTTTGTGGTACTTTATTTGACACAAGCGTTGCATAACTAAAATGGATGGGGAAATTTTTTATGAATAAGGATTTATGTAACGTTACATAGTGGCTACATAAATCCTTATGCAGTGCATAACTATTCATCTGTTTAGCGCATTCTAATGAATAAGGCTGTTCATCTATAAATATGATTATGTGCGCATATCTGACCTACTTGTGCTGTGGCTGTCATTGTGCTGCTGTGCGTTGCGTAACTTTTTCATGTCTCTACCTCTGCCGCTCTGAGAGAAAAACAAAGTGCGAGAAAAAAGTCACAAAGTATTTTGCTATTTTAATTTCTTAATGCTGAAAGAGAAAATTTTTCTTTCACAAATACACTAAAACGCATTTACATGACTTCTGAGTTTGCTTCTGCGATAGACCTACTCTTAAACTGGATGAAAGTGTATTTGAAAAATAAAATAAAAAAATTAAAAATTTAAATAATTATTTTAAGTTTTAAAATTTTATTTGATATTTATTGAAAATATTTCACAACATTTGAATAGATAATTTACTAAGCGACGCGTTTCGGTTTTAAATAACCATCTTCGGGCGTACTGTGTTCTTAAAAAAAAAAACGAGCTTGGAGTAACTACAACTCGAACCAACACCGCAAGTCAACACAGTACGCCCGAAGATGGTTATTTAAAACCGAAACGCGTCGCTTAGTAAATTATCTATTCAAATGTTGTGTAATATTTTCAGTAATAATTATCAAATAAAATTTTAAAGCTTAAAATAATTATTTAATTTTTTAATTTTATCTTTCAAATACACTTTCATACAAAACACAACATAGAGGCTAAACACCAAATTAAAACTTAAACTGGAGTTTACCAGATGAAGTTTCAATATGATAAACTCCTGATTTGCCTAGCACCAGCTTATAAAACATCTATGAATAGGTCCCATTATGATTTGTGTTCGTATATAAGTAACAGGAGCTAAGAAACTTTTCTTATTGATAAGCTACATTCTATCTCAATCGTTATTAGCTGTGAATAGTAAACACATGTGAAAAGTGGTTTTTTGCTGCTGGTTGGCTGTGTCTCTGACTTGTGGGCTTGATTATTCGGTTTTGTTTTGTATAATCTGGTTTTGAGGTTAACTTGTGGTGACTGCTGTAAGGGATAGTGAATGTCTGTCCAAATCCATCGAAAGGTACATCACATAGGTTAATTTTGGCCAAGTTTTTGAGAAGAAAATGAAATGTTTTTTGATTATAATAAATAATTTTTGAAGCCAGAACCGGTATGCCAATTTATTATTAGCTCCTCATAGAGAATAAATTAATACACTAAGGGCCAGTTTCAAATGTTCCGGTTAAAGTCTCGGATAGCCTATCCGGAACTTATCCGCAAGATAAACTTCAACTTTTGGTTTCAAATGTCTCGGATAGTGATATCCGACAGATAAAGTTCCGGGTATCCTAACCGCCGGTTCGAGTGACTGTTAAAGTTTTTATCCAGAAGATAAAAAAAATATTAATTTGAAGCGTTTGTTAAAAAAAATTGTTTCAGACCATTTTTACGTTGAAGAGCGTATGCAGTAGGGTCCTAAATGTATGGATTTATTTGAATTTCTGCAAGACGAGTTCGTATAAACATCCTACAAAAAAAAGAAGCAACTCAACCAAATTAGGCCACTGCTAGATCCGTCTATCCCGTAGTTGTTTTTGAAAACAATGCATAAACGGACGAATGACATTTTTAGAATAATGCACATTATATTTTCATTGAAGCATATTATAATTTATTACATCTATTTACACACATACATATGTACATTTTTACATTGTTCATACATCTTTATTATATTCAAAATTAATAAACCGCAATGCATTTTTGAACGTTTGAGAAAAGTGGAAGCGCCGAGCGGTTGTCCGAAATGTACTATGGGGGGCGGCATCACCTGCTTGTGGTCTCTTCTTCTCTTCTATATGTCCGATATGTCTATTTTTCATTTCTTGTTTCTAGGCCAAAATTCTTTCCAACGTTGAGGATTATACAGTTTGAACGCCTAACTGTTATGGCTATCAGTCTCCATCATTATTTTTTTTTTAATTCACTTTAAATCGATCCGTCGCGGTTCGTACTGAATTTAAATTTTAAAATTCAATGACATTTTAAATCGAAATGACAAAAATGTTTTGTTTTGACAGCAAAAATTTAATTTTCAGTATGTTTTTGATGTTTTATGTTGTTCTCAAACTGTAAGTGTCGAGTAAATTTATCCACCGGTTAGTTTATCCGAAACTTTGATGATGAAACAGAAAATAAATAACAGCAACTTTTATCTGCTGGATAGGGTTATGTGTCGGATATCTATCCGAAACTTTAACCGGAACATTTGAAACTGGCCCTAATACTTATATTTCAATAAAAGAAACATCACTCAAAAAAACGAGAACACGAATTAAAAATTTATAAACAACACAAATTCGATACATCAAATAGACAGCAAACGTCAAGGGAAATTTTACTGTGCTTGCTATTAGACTAAGAGCCCACAGCAGATTTTGGGTGTGAACGATAACAAAAAAAGAAGTATAGGCGTCGAAAGCTTCATTAAAGGCAATTAAAAAAATCGAAGTCTTGCAGTCCACAACTGGGGCCTTTGCGAGTAACAGTGCATCGAACAAAAAATATGAATGCAACTTCGAGGATAATCGTGTTAGCCGAAATTGGTTTTCACCCCGCCCTAGATAAGCTCCGCGGATCCCATATCGCGGAATCTGAGATCATTTGAGTGTTAAATTCGCCCTGCCAGACTGTTTTAAAAAACCGTTTTTCACTTTGAATTTTGAATTTTTTAAACGGTCTGGTAGAGCCAACTATACACTCAAATGGTCTCAGATTCCGTGATATGTGATCCGAGGAGCTTATCTAGGGAGGAGTGAAAACCAATTTCGGCTAACACGATTATCCTCGAAGTTGCATTCATATTTTTTTTTCGATGCACTGTTACTCGCAAAGGCTCCAGTTGTGGACTGCAAGACTTTGATTTTTTTAGTAGCTTTTAATGAAGCTTTCGACGCCTATACTTCTTTTTTTGCTATCGTTCACACCCAAAATCTGCTGTGGGCTCTCGGTCTATATGCATTTCCCAATAAAACACGACTATTGAAATTTCTAAAAAATGTATGGAAACAAAAATTGATCAAATATCTAAAGGAATTATAGCAATCAATCGAAAGCAAGGAGAACAAGACAAAAAAAATCACAAGACTAGATAGAATGTTACGTCGGAAAAATATAATTTTCTCAAATATAGAAGAAGTAGAAGAAAATATGGATCAGCTCGAGAAGTTTGTAATTGAACTAGTGACGAATGACTTGGGAGTAGAGTTGGGTACACGTGACATTGATTTCATCAACAGTCTTGGACAGAAAGATAACCCATTGTGGTAGGGTTATTAACTTTAAAGAAAAAAGATGAAATCATGAAAAATAAAGTGAAACTACGGCACAAAAGTGGAAACCCAATTTATCTCAGAGATGATATGCCCAAAGAAGATGCAGCGATGAAAAAAGAAGAACGCGTTTCAAAAGGAAAAAATTCAAAGGCAAAAAATCATACCTCTGAAAAACTAAAAAGAAACAAACCTCATGAAGAAGTCGAGACAAGTCAAAATAGTTTGAATAGACACAAGAACTCACCTAGTATGTCAACAACAGCAAAAAGACCGAACTCCTCACAAGAAAAGAAAAGCAAAACAAAAAACAACGCTACACTTGGAAAACCCAGTAATTTGGATAAGTTTCTTAGAGCTAGAAGCTTAGCATCAGAATCATCTTTAAATGAAACTGATCGTGAAAATCAAACCGTTTGATGTAAAAAGCACGGGCAAACGAATTTGAAAATGAAATCGAATATAAAACAACAATTGAATACGAATACAGAAATAAATCTATCTAGACAAAACAAAGAAAGAAATCATCCAATCCGGTTGGCCGCCGTGGATGATTATGGCCAAAACCCCCTATTAACTGAAATACTAAGATATACAAAAATCCAACCACCACCATCACCACAACCACCAACGCCACATACACCATCTCCAAACCAGAAACCCCAAAAGAGAGCACTTAAAATTGAATTATCATTATGTACCTACAGAGCCCAATCGCTTCTATCAGAAGAGAGAATGCACGAATTTAAAAATGCAAGAAAGAAGATAAACTGGGATATTATTGGACTATCTGAAGTTCGAAGATTGGGAGAAGAATTTATAGAAACACAGGAAGGACACATATTCTCATATATTGGAGAGACTAAAGGGCAATATGGAGTAGGGTTTTTAGTTCACAAGCGCTGGAAAAAATCTATTTTACAAATAAAAGGATACTTAGAGAAAAATAGGATTAAAGATCCAAATGGGAAAGGTCAAAGCTACCTTCATGCAAGTATATGCGCAAACTAGAATAGCTTCGATTGAAAAACTAGAGAAATTTTACAAAACATTACATTTAGCTGTTGACCAACTCAAGTCAGAACTATTTTGGATTTAAGAAACCAGGAGAAGACCCAATAATGGGACCATATGTATATGGAACTAGAAATGATCAAACAAACAAACTTCCTCTTCAAGAAAAAAGAGAACAGGATGTGGACTTGGATCACACCAACAGCATACAAACCAAATTGATTTCATTCATACCAATAATAGATCAGTGTTTAGAGATGTCCGTGTGCTGAACCAATTTGACCACGACTCAGACCACAGAATGGTAAGAGCCAAGTTCATGATCGGTCAAAAAACAAGAAATTTTAAACAAAAAATCCACAATGTACTGAAAAAAGAGCCCAGCCAAATTCAAATTGTTGACTACAACAAAGAATTAAAACTTCGCCATGGCATTTTGAAGGAAACGAGTGAAAATAGAACATTGCAAGAAAAATACCACCAATTCGAAAAAACTTTCAAAATAATACATATCTTCTAAACATATATTTGAAAGTAAAGAGAGTAAAAACGAAAATAAGATATCAGTTGTTACCCAAAAAATGATAAAAAGAAGGGAATATTTAAGAAAAATTGGAAATATGTCGCAAAATGAAAAAAACTGAACTTCGAATCTAAGAAAAGAACTAAAAAAGAGAAGCAGACAAGATAAGAGAATTTAATGAGAGAAATATTAAAAATATCCTAGAAAGCACAAAATCAATACAAAAAGTGAAACAAAGCATGAAATTGGATAAAGAGTGGGTTTTAGGTGTTTCAAAAAACAACGAGCAAATTCGAAACAGAAAACAAATAAACGAAGTTGCAACCAAATTCTACAAGTTCCTCTACTCAAACGATAGTCAATATGATAACAGTAATCTAGATCGGAGGTTAAACGAAGAATACATAGAAATACCGTTTCTAAAAGACTAAATACTAAAGGTTATAATCGAGCTTGGAAACGAAAAAAGCAAAGGTAGTGATGGGATCGAAGCAGAAATCCTTAAGTTTGGAATCGAAACATCTTCAGCCTGGTTAAAAGAATTTTCAACGAAATAATAACCGAAGAAATTCCAAGCCAATGGACAAAGACATATACAACTCTGTTGCATTAAAAGGGGAAAAAAGATGATATCAACAACTATCGACCAATAAGTCTCATTTCAAACATCTGCAAAGTTTTTGAAAAAGGCATCTACAAAAGGCTTGAAATGGAGCTTGGTAATCATCAGCCAGTAGAGCAAGCAGGATTCCGATGAGGTTTCTCAACTATAGATAACCTCCATACAGTTAATCAGATTACCAATGTACCAGAGTACCAATGTCCAATGTATTTCATTTTCATTGATTTTAAAAAGGCATTTGTAATTGTGAACCAAAACTTCATGTGGAATGCACTTTTTAACCAAGGCGTGAATTTGGGTAAGAATTTTTAAGAGTATTTACGATTCCTCTTCTACTCAAATAAAAACTGAAATCTTCGGAGAAGCATTTAAACTGCAAAGCGGAACGAAACAAGGGGACCCAATTTCACCACCTTTCTTCGCAGCCATCCTAAAAGAATGTTTTAAATTATTAGATTGGGAAAACATGGGCATGAAAGTCAAAGGAAAAAATCTCTCAAACTTGAGGTTTGCTGATGATATTATTTTGATGAGTAATAATCCTGAAGATCTTCAGAAGATGATCAACGAACTTATTGTTGAATTTTCCAAAGCAAGTCTACAGTCTAATGAAAACAAAACGAAAGTTATGACAAATGCGAAAAGAATACTTATGTATCTAAATGAAGAGAAGTTGGAATATGTCGAGGACTTCATATACCTACGACAGCTAGTTTCTTTTGATGGAAGAGACAATAAGTAGATCACAAACGGTTGGATGCAATTTTGGGACGTAGAACCTATGCTGGACTTCAATATTTCAAACGCAACTAAGAAATATATCTTCGATTAAACGGTCTTACCAGTGTTAACATATGGGTCCCAAACATGGAGTAACAACGTGTCGTTGAAAAGGCGGCTTGAAACAACTCAAAGGTCCATGGAAAAAGCAATACTAAGAATAAGAAGGTCGCAACGAACAAGAAACGTCGACATACGCAGATGGACAGGTTTTAAAGACAAAAAAGCTGAAATGGGACTGGGCAGGACATTTCATGCAAAATAAATTTGGGAGGTGGACAGAAGAATACACAAAGGCGTACACTCCTTTTAATAGTACGAGACTAGTCGGGCGTCAACCTAAAAGATGAAGTGATGAGCTTCATGCCTTGGAAAGACTATAGTTCCAGAAAACGTAAAATAGAACTGAGTGGAGAATAATGGGAGAGGCTTTTGTCCGTCCATAAATATATTGTATTTATTTTTAAAACTATTTTTATCAAAATTCAACGTTTACAAATATGTACTAATTAAATGAAAAAGGAAAAGAAAATGTTAATTAGTTCTAAGGCATTATAGCTAAATAATAATAAAATAGTAAACACATGCAAAACGTCGAGTCAACATTTGCATCTTCAGAGTAAATGTTTGCGTCCTTGGAAGCTTCAACTTGTGAATCAATGAGAGATACCGATTTGCCTACTAACTTTTAGGTTCTAAAAGGGTCAATGTTCTTTTTTTACAATATTGACTTAAGTACACTATTTAACTCTGCGGAAGATGTTCTACAACTGTAATATAGGCCACTGTGCTTGAAGTTTTTTTTGAACAAGATACCGATATTATAAAAAGCTGAATTTTCAAAAGTAATTTGGCCCTTTTCGAACCAAGGTACACATTTCTTAAGTTCATAAAGTTTAAAGAAAAATGAGTTTTCAATGTATGTGTTGCTTGATAAGTAAATAAATAAAATTTAGCAACAAATTTTTTGAATTTTTGTAACCACCAAAATTCTAAAGTCCCTATCAAATCCAAATCCTCCAATGTTACCAAATTTACCATTTTCTTTCTATTTTTCCTTGCTTTTATATAGAAACAAACTTGAAAAACCACACCTGGATGGTGTCCTGCCAAATACAGAAGAACGTGAGATCATAGAAGAATACGATGAGGAAAATGAAAGAGTTTGGAGAGCACAACATCGCCAGCGTGTAAAAGAAGCAAAACTAAAAGAAAAACAAGAACGAGAAAAAGTTATGAGCAAATCTGTTGAGTATGATATCTTTCAATCGCTCCTTGAAGAAGATGAAAGATCAATAAGTGAACTTAATGATGAACTTACTGAACTTGAAAGCGAATATGCGAACGAAACGAATGATCTTTTGAATAAGCTGATTTCTGGTGAAATGAAATTACCTCCACCTAAGAAAAGGATTGCTCATGCCAGTACAGTGAAGCACGATGAAGCAGTAAAATTAGATACAATAAAGTTTGAAAAGGATCAGTCGGAGCTAACGTTAAAAAATCCGTCTGAAATTTG
The DNA here is from genome assembly GCA_963921185.1 of Dasysyrphus tricinctus. Lineage (NCBI taxonomy): Eukaryota > Metazoa > Arthropoda > Insecta > Diptera > Syrphidae > Dasysyrphus > Dasysyrphus tricinctus. The sequence goes on along the minus strand of OY992531.1, from coordinate 111,045,764 downwards.
TGAAAACAAAACTGAGTTAGAAGATGATGAAAATGGATCGGACACTTCCACTTCCGAAGTTCCAGAAGAAATACGTTTGATTGAAGAGCAAGCTGGCTTTCTGCCCGAAAACGACAGAAGTGGATTCTATCAATACCAGCTTCAAATTATTGATCAAAAACTAGCCAAACGCACATTCAGCAACAATAAAGAGCTAGAAGAAAAATTGCACTTGTTTAAAGTAAGAGATTATTTGGAAGAACTTCTTGAAGAAGCTTTACCTCTGGAGCCTGATTTTGAATCCACCGTTTTTGATAAAGAAGGGGATGTTGAAAACGAGCTAAAAAACGTTCCCAAAAGGCGAATATCGTTTGCAATGGAAGACCAAATGCTTGAGTTTCGAAAAAATGAGACCGTCGCTCAAATGCTACCAAATATACCAACAAAAGAGAATACTCCGAACCGCGATATAATTCGATTAGATGAACCTATACTTAACGAAGAGCCAATCATAGAAACTTCCGGAAATAAATTAACGGATCCTGTAGATAATAGGAAAACAATTCTTGAAAAGGTTGAGGAAAACTTAAAAAACAATAACCTTGAAGATGCGGATTTAGTGAATAAAATTATTAATTCAAGTGCGAATCATATCCAAACACTCCACATACATTTCAAACACTCGCCAGGTTTTGGTTCCAGCTTAGAAAGTATAAACACAGAAATTCCAAACACCCCAGCGGACTTTTATAGTTTATTTAGCAAAAATGAAAACGACGATCTATTAACAAACGCAGATAATAATTTCTATTTAAAAGAAAGTGATCGTGAGAGAGCCTACATTGATGTTAGATCAGAGGTATTGGTGTTACTTACATGATAAGAAGAATCGTAACTTTTTTTTGGTTTATTTTTAGTTTTTAACACCAAATAACAAGATATGTGAAGATAATTTATCAAAATCGATTCTCAAAAACAAAAGCGCTGTCGAGCGTGAAAAGCATGTCTTAAAAAAAGAAGAGAAACCAAAAATTATACAGAAAAAACAGAAGAAGCCTGCAAACGAAGAAGAGTACTTAAGTGCTTATAACAAAGTATTTTTTTATTATATATTCAATTTCAATATGATCTTTACTAAAATTATGCCGCTTTTAGGTAATGGGAGATGTCATTGAAAACAAAACTGAACCAGATCCTTTGCCAGAGGTTAAATTTGTTAACATGCATGCTCCAAAGAAAAGAATAAGTAGATTCAAACAAATGCGAAAGGAAAATAAATAACTCGAATTGTTAATGTTTTAATAATTTTGTAATATCCGAAGATTTAAAATCATATCTATAAAATCTAATAGAACTAAGTGTATAAACAAAAAAAAAAATAAAGTGAGATAATTTTTTTAATTTTGAAAAGAAAAGTTAGTGCTGAGGGAAACTTGAAAGAAAATTCTTTCCAAACCAGTTCCGAAAATCCCTTCTTCTACATTAAACCATTTCTATATCCCACAATACAAAAATAAAAAGCAAAGATTCAAAATAGCTTTTTATGGCCTTTAGTCCTACAAATTGGAGTTTCGTCCGGCAATTCCACTTGGACTCATCAGTTACGTAGTGAGGATCTTTGTCATACCCAATTTGTATTTAGTTCAGTTTAACTTAATGGATTTTTTGACAGAAAACCACAGGGCCCCTATTATGTAAAACGAAACAGACGGCAAAAAAACGATAGTCACGAAGACGAAAGTCACCACATCTAACTTCACGCAAGAACTTGGTCGTATTTATAAAAAAAATCCTTTTCACCAAATTTCAATCCTTCTCTAATTTTTTGACAAAAGTTAAAATCTTCACTTGTGTAAGCATTAGTATTTCAAATTGTTTAAGGATAAATAGTCATATTTTTATTCACAGAAAAAAAAACTTCAAAGATTAATTGAGAATAAATCTCTATTAAGGTAAAAAACGACTTTTATTTTTACTTTGCCATTTTGCATTATTTGTTAAAACAGGAAATAGACTAAAAGCCCACAGCAGATATTGGGTGTGATTGATAGCAAAGAAGAAGTATAGGCGTCGAAAGCTTCATTAAAGGCTATTCAAAAAATCAAAGTCTTGCAGTCCACAACTGGGGCCTTTGGGAGAAATAGTGCATCGAAAAAAAAATATGAATGCAACTTCGATGAAAATCGTTTTAGCCGAAATTGGTTTTCACCCCTCCCTAGATAAGATCCGCGGATCCCTTATCACGGAATCTGAGATCATTTGAGTGTTTAATTCGCCCTGCCAGACTGTTTAAAAAAACGGTTTTTCACTTAGAATTTTGATTTTTTTTTAACGGTCTGGTACAGCGAACTATACACAAATGGTTTCAGATTCCGTGATATGTGATCCGAGGAGCTTATCTAGGGAAGGGTGAAAACCAATTTCGGCTAAAACGATTATTTTCGAAGTTGCATTCCTTGATTTTTTGAATAGCCTTTAATGAAGCTTTCGACACCTATACTTGTTTTTTTTTAGCTCTCGGTCTAAAACGAAGTCTCCCTATTACATTTTTTTAAAATTTGTTTGCTAAATGTCACTGGCCGCGTTCAAACACGTAACTAAAGCGATCTGGATAGGTTTGTGTTGTTGCAATCCCTTGTTAAAAGACAGCTGATGACGAAACAGCTATTGACAGAAAAGAGATCCCAAGCTATCCTACAAATTTTAGAAGCTATCTTATGAGAATTGTCAACAACAGCTGACTGGCGTTCAGATACATAAATGGATACAAAGCTATCCTAGATAGGCTATCCATTGAAACTTGAACGCGGCCATTAATATTGGACTTTCAGTTATAATTTGGAGCCTTAGCTTGTGGTACCAAATAAAAAAGGATGTGAAAGTGATCAGCATTCAGCTTTTAGCAATTTGTTTGTTATTTGAGTGGAGTTTTTATTATTATTTCCTAGTTCGATTAGACAGAGTGAAACATTGTAACATTTAAAATTTCGTCGGTAATATTATCGTATTGAAGCTTAAATATAAAATATTTTTAAAGAAAAAATTCCCACATAAAGGGATTTTTCTCTTTCATGCACCATCAAATACAAACTGTCGCTGCCGGTCAAACATATGCCTTTTATACTTGTTTGACGAACTCTGGAAATTAGTAGAAGGTTCTGATATCTGCTTCTAGAGCTTTCCTTAATGGAAATTTACCATAATTCGCTTTTCTTAAGCTTTTATTTGACAGTTGGTTTTCTGCTATAATCCGGAAGATGGCGCTTCTTCGTTTGTGAGTCGTTATAATTAGTTAAGGGTATGTGTGCACTGTGTCTTTATTGCGCCCGTTTGTTTGCTATTCGGAGTCGTTATAGTTCAAATATGAAAGTCATTACAGTATTAATAAAATTTTATTTTTGTTTATTGTTTTACTATACATACGTATAATTGTTTTATTTTGATAAAAAATACAATGGAAGTCACAGAAAGACACAAATATTAATAGCATTGAAATCAAAACGAAAGCTATACGAGAGCCAATGGCCAGTCGTAGAAGAATACGAGTATCGTTTTTACATTAACGATTATTGTTTAACGTAATCGCAATTGAACGATAACGTGGTATTTTGAACGATAATCGTATTAAGAAATAAGGACCCTGTAAACTATATCCAACATAAAAAGCTATTTTGAACCAATAATTCAACAAGTCCAATCCTTAATGGCTACTCTTCTACTTGGCTGATTTATTTCATAAGTATATAGAATTTTTATTTAAAAAACCTTCTTATAGAAACTTATTCTTATTGATTAGGAATTCTAATCTTGTTGGATAGCTTATAGGGTCCTTATTACGTAATGCGATTATCGTTCAAAATACCGCGTTATCGTTAAAATGCGATTACGTTAAACGATAATCGTTAGTGCAAAAACGATACTCGTATTCTTCTACGACTGGGCATTGGCTCTCGTATTGGCGAATGGAGTCCCTGCACCTAGCAGTCAGCGCGTGAACCTTATGAGGGGGATACATTTATTTTCATTTTGACATTCAATGTATTTCCCATAAGAGAACACCAAAAAAAAGGTCTGAAAAACATTGCTTTTGCTAATTAATTTTCTATGAACACGTATATTTATTTTATAATAAATAAATAAATTGGGTTGCGCAACAGCTCATGGAGAACCAGGGCCTAGTGACTTACAACTCACAACCATTCCTGTGTGCGTGTTTGTAGGCAGGAATGGAGGGGACCTACAGTTTTTTGCCGAGTCCGAACGGCTAAATGAGAAGCACTTTTTCATGACAAGTATACTCTTGGAGGATTTGTCAGTTCCTCGCAAGAGGCAGTACCTCGAATGAAACATTTCTGTTTTTAGGTGGCACGGCTGGGAATCGAACTTTTTTATTTTATAGTTGCAATAGAAAAAGAATTTATGTGAGTTACTTAATCAAGAAGAATATGTATCAAAACTTATGTATAACTTCCTATACTTTGCAGATGAAAAATGTAAACAAACTTGTATTGTTGTTGTTACTTTCCAAAATGGATTCATGTCGTAACCAAAATTGGTGTCATGTGCGTAGTCAGGGAAGGGGTTTGATAGACAAGAGTCAATTATGAAGATTTTTATATTAGATATTTTACTACTGTTTTCTAATAAGTAAAAGCTTACGTCACCAAAACTTTGCAGTAATGTTTTTATGAAGATGTAGGCATAAAGTATTTCTATCTTTTCAAGTATTGCGTTTATGTTTGAATTCTTGAGAAAAAAGGAGTACAAATATTTGTCTACTGTTTGTGAAACAGATCAGATATATTTTGTGTTTAGAAACTAGTGAAGCTCATAGGGTCAAGAAATGAATGTTTGCGTTTGATTTTTAACAAATCTTATTTTCAAAATATGTACCCTCCAAAAATAGCAGGAAATAATAACACTTCAATCGTGCCTGCGTCTTTTTTTAATGCCGCATTTACACAATTGGAGAACTGGCAATATAATGACCAAATCAATAACAGAAGAATGGACAAATTCATTATTTTTGTCATTATACTGGCAGCTTTTCAACAGTCATGTAAATTCGGTATAACGCAGAAGCACTTAAAATATTTACATACTTCCAAACCAAAAAATTCTGTACGTAGGTAAAAATACTTGAAAAAGTTTTTTTATAATTAAATTGGTAAATAACGGGTGATTTTTTAAGAGGTTTAGAACTTTAAAAAAAAAAAAACACAAAAAATTCGAAAAAATGAATGAAATATTTATTTGAATCGATAGTTTGAACCTTGCAATTTAATGTTTAAAGATAATTTCATGCAAATGTTGACCGCGGCTGCGTCTCAGGTAGCCCATCCGCTGAGTCCAATTTTGGCATACTCTTTCACACATATCGGCCGGTATCTCACGAATGAATGCATGGATGTTGGCTTCCAGTGCGTCAATCGAAGCGGGCTTGTCCCTATAGACATTAGCCTTGACATACCCCCACAAAAAATAATCTAATGGTGTCAAATCGCACGATCTAGGCGGCCAATTGACCGGCCCGAAACGTGAAATTAACTGTTCACCAAACTCGCCTCGCAATTGCACCATTGTTTCGCGTGCTGTGTGGCATGTGGCACCGTCTTGTTGAAACCACATATCATGCAAGTCAAGAACTTCCATTTCGGGCAAAAAAAAGTTTGTTATCATCGCTCGGTAGCGTTCACCATTGACAGTAACGCTGCGATTCGCATCATCTTTGAAGAAATATGGCTCAATAATGCCGCCGGCCCATAAACCGCACCAAACAGTGGCTTTTTCGGGATGCATTGGTAGCTGTTGCAATGCTTCTGGCTGATCTTCACTCCAAATGCGGCAATTATGCTTATTTACGTACCCATTCAACCAAAAATGAGCCTCATCGCTGAACACAATTTTTCGATAAAAAAGCGGATCCTCGGCCAGCCATTTTGATAGTAAAATTCAATAATTTGCAAGCGTTGTTCATTTGTAAGACGATCCATGGTTAAATTGCAAACCAAACTGAAGCTGTTTGACAGTGACACAAGGTACTAAACACACGTCAGCTGTCAAAACCAGTGTTGCCAAAACCAAACCAGCTAAAAAATCACCCGTTATCTATGCAAGAAATTTTCATTCCAAACAAAAATTTTGACATGTACATATTTTAAAAACTTCATTTTCAATACAAACATACACTCCTCGTCAACTGAATACGCACAAACATTTTTTAATATACTTTATCCATTTTTTCCAACCAGTGATGGTTATTATGCCATCTGTTGATGCTAACTATTCCCTTAAGATGTTAAGCAGATAATTCCGAAAGAATTATCCAAAAACAACCGTGAGTTTTTCTTCAACCACTTGCAAAGTGTTTTATATGCAAAGTAGGAGCTTTTTTTTTTAGTCAACTGAATAGGTACAACGCCATTTTCTTCGTTGTTTATAAGTTTTTTGGAGTGCTTGACAGTTTAAATTAACGATTTTAGTGTTTTCAGTAAAATTTAATTCTTGATTTCAAATTTTAAGAAAAATGGGTAGATCTACGTGTCTTAACAGTGTTGAAAAAGCTAAAATCGATTTACTTAGAGACCAAGGCCTAACTGGATGTGCAATAGCTGATAAAGTTGGCCGAAGTTTTAATGTAGTTTATTCTTACTTGAAAAATAAAGATGCATACGGCAAAAACATGAAGGGAGGTAAGAAAACAGCAACAACAGCAGCTGAGAGACGAAGAATTTTAAGATATGCATCAAATTCTTCTGATTCTGTGGCAAAAATAAAACAAAAAGTCGGCGTAAACGCAAGATGCTCAACAGTATTAAGAGTAATCAACAACTCAAGCCATCTTAAACGAATGAAACTTAAGAAAAAAACACCACTTGACGAGAGACGGAAAATGTTGCGATTAGATTTTTCAAGACTTCACATGAGTTGGAAAAAAGAATGGTATCACGTGGTTTTTTCAGATGAAAAAAAGTTTAATTTCGATGGCCCTGATGGGTTCAACTTCTATTTTCACGACTTAAGAAAAGAAAAAAGATTTTTAAAGCGCCATCATAGTCGTGAAGGAGGTGTCATGATATGGGGAGCAGTCAGTTATTATGGAACAGTTGAGCTCGAGGTTGTAACATCAAGAATGACAGCAGCTGGGTATAAAGTAATTTTGGAAAGAAATTTTCCTAAATTTTCTAACATCTTTGGACCCATAAACTGGACCTACCAACATGATAATGCGCCTATTCACTCAGCGCGCATAATAAAAACATGGATAGAGGAGCAACAAGTGCAGTTGCTTCAATGGCTGCCGTACTCACCTGATCTAAACATCATAGAAAATGTCTGGGGATGGTTAGTACGCAAAGTTTATGAGGGTGGTCGTCAGTTCGAAGACAAAGAAACCTTAATTTCTGCAATCAAATTAGCGTGGAGCGAAATTTCGTTAAATTACATTAAAAAGCTATACGATTCCATGCCGGATCGAATTTACGAAGTAATTAAAAATAAAGGTGGAAGTACCCACTACTAAACTTAAACAAAAACTTGTTTCATTCCATTCCAATACCAATTTTAATTTTTGTACCTATTCAGTTGACTCAAAAAAAAACTTCTACTTTGCATAAGTTACACTTTGGAAGTGGTTGAAGGAAAAACTCACGGTTGTTTTTGGATAAAACTTTGAAATTCAGTTATTTATATGTTACGAAAATTTTTACCATCAACAGATGGCATAATAGCTATCACTGTTTGGAAAAAATGGATAAAATATATTCAAAAATGTTTGTGCGTATTCAGTTGACGAGGAGTGTATGTAACAAAGAAAAAAAAAACTGTTCATGTTTGAAATAATCTCGGCTACGTCCCTGTGTTGCTTTTTTTTCAGACGAGTATTGGTGTTGTTGTTTCTCGTTGTAGAGGTAGTTTGTTTACATTTTTCATCTTAAATTTAAATCATTTGAGGCGTTAGTTTTGATTAATTTTTTGTTAGATTTGTAAACTCACATGTTTTGTCATTCTATTGCAATCATAAAAGTTGTATCCGTTTATATAAAAGTAATTAGAAAAACTAACATGAATATGACTCTCTTTTCCTTTTCTCTTATGGGAAATACATTGAACGTCAAATTGGAATACAAATTCTATCCCCCTGATAGGGTTCATGTGCTGAAATGCAGGTGGTGTGGAAAGCAACTTACCAGGTGTCAATAGCTTTCGTTTTGATTTCAATGCTATTAGTATTTGTCTTTCTGTGACTTCCACTGTATTTTTTTTATCAAAATAACACTACATTTTCATTAGACCAAATGAGGTAATTTCGTTGAAAATTTCCAAATTTGATACGAAATCATCTCATTTCCTATACAAATTCATATTTCGAAATGAGATAATTTCAACCAAATTTGCACAAAATTAGGTTGAAAATTAAGTCAAAACCTTACGAACACACCCAATTAGTCACAGTTTGAAAAGCTCGAAAAAGCTTTTGTGTGAAAATGTCAAAGCTCAATGGAAGGAGACAGAAAAAACAACAACAAAAAGTGAATAACAGCCAGTTGAAATTTAAAAATGAAATGAGCTGTCAAACGAAATTACCAAATTACAAATGAAAACACTTTTTCTGTGATTTGCGAAAGTACCTCATTTCGGCTCTAATAAAAACGTAGTATAAGGCTTGATTCACACTATTGTTCCAATATCGATAAAGTCTTAAAATGCTCTTGCTTCGATACAAAACCCTAATTTTCACATTGTCGTTACAATACCGAGACAGCCCAAATATTTTTGTTTGTATTTGTATCATTTTTTATAACAAATTTTCAGATACTGATATATGTATTTTTGTCATCGATTTGTGGCATTTGACTTTCGGGAATTTCTAGCAATTATTGCTTATCTCTTAGATGAAGTTGGCAACAAAATATAATAACAAGAATGAGGGTTCATCCAGGCTGCCATAAAGTGAAGGCAAATGTTATAAGCTGCATTGCAGGAACACACTCAAATCACGAATTAACAAATTGACGCACTAACAACCGACCGTTCGACGACACCGAAGCAGATGCTGATGCGAAGCAGACAAACGCGAAAGTTAAAAAATATTAGTAAAAAGACATGAAACTAACACAGAAAGTTAGATAAAATTATGACAAAACTTTTCACTACATAATATGGGTATTCATGCAACAGCGTAAAGTCGTCGTAAACGTTGTAAAGTTTAAAACTTCGTAATTCTGTCACAATTTGTATGGAAAATTTGACAGATTTACGAAGTTTAAAACTTTACCACGTTTACGACGACTTTACGCTGTTGCATGAATACCCTTGTTATATATATGTACAAGCAGACCCGGCCGCGCTTTGCTGCGGCTTTGTTGTATTGCTTTCAATTTACTAGATATTAAAATTGGTATGGTTAAGAAAGTGATAGGTAAGGATTGATACAAATTTCAAAATAACTTTTAATAAATAGAAAACGTTGAATTCATTATTAATTTTATTATAATTTAAATAAAGTAGATTAAATCTAATTTGAAGCAATCAGGGTTTAAATTAATTAAGAACTAAATGATGAACAATATTTCTCGTTAATCTATCCTTCGCTAAAACAAATAAATTTGAGGGTTTTCTTTTCCAACACGTGAGCATGCAACATACAGCTGCCCGTGGGACAAACACGGATTCTCCAAGTCCAAGCCACAAATTGTCATTGTCTGCCCTCGCGATTTATTTATCGTCATCGCGAAAGCCAAACGTATCGGCAATTGTAGCCTTTTGAAAGGTATTGTAGATTCGGATGGTATCATAGGTATTCGAGGTAACAGGACAACTTCTCCTTTAAACTTTCCAGTCAATATCTTTGCTTCAAGTAGGTACGTTTCCGGTAATTCTTCTGATGACTAATCGTTTACCGTTGCATAATTTTGGTGGACTTAAGTTGCGCAGAAGAATGACTGGTGAACCAATTTTCAGACAGAGCTTGTGTGGCGGCATTCCTGGCATATCCAGAGAATTTAAAAATTCAATTGGAAAATTGACGATCTCATTTTTGTCAATAATAGTGTCAATTGACTTAAAAGTCATCAAATTACCCGGCAATAAATTTTGTATTTGACAGTTAATAACGTCAACATCGACATTTCTCGCTGCTAAAATCGCACGATTACTAAGCCAATTATGATCTAAGTAATTATTAAAAATATCCGGGAATACACTGTCAATAAGTTCGTTTTTTGAATTAACAACAGAGCAGAAACTATCTGGTAATTTGATAAATTGCGTATTTTGATGCAATTCAATTTTACCGTTTCCAATATCAAGTAGTTGATTTGAAAATACTTGCGCCAATGGATGGATCATTATGCAATTGTACTCGCATGTTCATGGTCAATCGAAGTGTTTTAACGTTTTTCCATAAAAATGATTGTTTCAAACACGCGTTGATCTCATCAGCACACGTAGAGCGAGGAATGACAGGTAATATCTGCCGAAAATCACCAGATAATAATAAAACAATACCACCGAAAAGTCGGTTAATGCCGTTTAAATCTTGCATTGTTCTGTGAAATGCCTCGAGAGAATGTTTGTGACTCATAGCTCATCCCAGACAACAATTGAACATTTTCGCAATACTGCAACCATTGTGTTCCTTTTTTCAATATTACACATAGCGTTTGGATTGTTGTGAATATCTAATGGCGCAGCTTTAGTGCAGAATGCGTCGTTCGTCCACCATCTAACAAAGTGGCAGCAATGCCAGAGGATGCAATTGCTGATGCAATTTTTTTCTGACCGTATATCTTTGCAAGTATTAATGACAGTAAAAATGTCTTACCGGTCCCACCAGGTGCGTCTAAGAAAAGAAAACCACCTTGTTTTGCATCTACAGCCAACATAATTCCATCGTAAATAATTCTTTGTTCAGCTGTCAATAATGGCTCATTATATGCAATAATCGAAGCTAAGTCAACCTCGTCATATTGCATATTGTTGTTCTCGTTGCATATCAGTGTTCACTAATGTCGTTTTTCATTGAAATCTGAAAGATTTGATTTTTAAATAAGAATTGCTGTCTTGAATGAAACATCTGGGCGTACTTTTGAGTAGATTCAATTACACACATAGCACACATACACGGATACAAATAAACATCACGTACCATGTCGTACAAAAATAATGCAAAACAAACAAAATGCCCAACTGCGATTTGCTGTTTGACAGGAAAGTGTTTGCATGTATTAGTGAATGCAGATCAATTCTCCCAAACTAGAAAGATCGCATCTATCTTCTTTAGATCTCATCTTGTTTTGAATAAAACATGAAAAATCTTTTCGCAAAAAAATCAAATCTTTTCAACAATGAAAAACGACATAAGTCATTGGGTGGGCGATCAGGCGATGGTAGACCGTAGTGATTGAGTGAAAAGTTTGAAATCAAAATACACAAATCTTCGAGTAGTACCAATACTTCATTGTACATCTCCGGTGTGAAATATTTGTTCGGACATGCTTCCGCTAGTTTTACACGGTGTAAAATATCTTCTGTCATATAGTTCTTATATTTCTCCCACAAATGATTGCGAATAGTTGACGAATATTATTTGGCGTAGATGCCAAAGCTGCATCAGCAAGTGCCAAATCCCAATGATTATCATCTTCCATTAATTCAAGCTCACGACATGCATGTTGATAGGTATTAAATATTTGACCATTAACCGTTCGCAAAAATTCAAAAGATGTTGGTCCAGGAACATCCACCAACAACAAACGCAAGAAGAAGCATTCACGTTGTTTTGGATGCACTGTGTAGAGTCGTCCCAATGTTTTAGATTTGAATATGCCTGTGATGGACGGATGTGGTACTCCTTGTTCACGTTGGTCCCATCTTTTACTTGATATGTTCCAAACGAAATAGCATGGAACATCGGTATATATCAATGTTTTGGCAAATTGGCCGAAAACGTCGAGCTTTTGGCATAATGTAAACAATTCAGTGAGTGTAGTTTTTGGTGGTTGTCATGCTCTTTGAATAACATTCTGTTTAGTGAAATATACTCGCTGACCGTATTCAAGATGCACTGCAAGATGCTGTACAGATGGATCTCTTTCATGGATGGGAAAACTTAAAATACGCCAGATAGCTTCGTTGCTGCTGATGTATCTGCACATTTGATATAGTGTTATTTCATCATTTTTATTTACATATCGCACTTCAAACACAGCCAAATCACTGCCTTTCTGTACATATTTACATATGTATTTAATGGATTTCACGGAAATACAAAACTCGACATTAATATGTGCATTATAAGTTTTCAAAAGCAATGGCGAATATGGAACCACCCACTGATTATCAATTTCAAGTTGATTGAAATTCGGAACTCGCATTGTGAATACATTGCCACCATTCTCAGCGTTCCTACGGCGATACAATAGATAACCATCAATATCCGTAATTGTGTAATTTACACACTCTTTGGGAAATTTATTTTTACATTTCCCATTTTGCAGCATGGTGATGTTATGTTTAAACTTTAAACTTTAAAGAACCGCATGGCCCATGGATCATGTGCCTGGTAACAATTTCAAATAATTCTTGGTCGATTGATGGATCCGGAATTTCGGCGGAAATAATTTGATCAATTTCTTCCGGGCGAATTTTAGTTTCGAGCCAAATTAAAATATGCGCATGCGGCAAATCTCGCTTTTGCCACTCGATCGTATACAGCCAACAAATTGCCGTACCAAAAATTGAAAATTTTACGATGAAATCAATCAAAGATTTTAATTTTTGTTTCAACACACGTGCAACGATATCATGACGATGTATTGATTGTTGGCCTGGTAACAGCAAATCTTGTATTTTCTTCCATTTTGGATTACATGTAAATGTGATGAAATCTGGACGGCCATAATGACGTACTTAAGTCATCGCATCTTGAACATATTCCTGCATGTTCCGTGGGCTACCAATGTAGCTTGAAGGCAAAATGAATGCAATGCCAATGTCGTTGATGTTTAAATGTTCGTAGTTTCTTCCGATAATAGCATCTCGTAAGTGAATGTAATCCTCTGATCGTAATTTAGCTTGGTTGAACCGAAGATATTGCAAACGTTCTCTATCTTAGCAAAGATGTCTACAACATATTGATGGTAGCTGACGATATCGAAGAATATGATTGTCCAGATTATTCCTTATCATCAACCTGTATGCGTAGAAACACATTAAGCTGACATTTTTGTTTGTTTCATAACCTAAAACATTTTTGATATATTAAAAGAGTAACACTAATAAATGAAGAAATTTTAAAGAAACTTTGAATTTACCAGTAACCGGATCAGGCTGTTTAATGTTGATGTGATATCCATCTTGACCTTGCCAGAACATGAGTGGATATTGCAGTGCATCATACGAACGATGTAAGTCTGATATCACATGAACAGTGCTGTCACGACGTGTAATTTTAATGGCTCTGTTATCAACTGGATCACCGACCATGAGAACAGCAACTGCTTCTACAGTTGGCGCGTTAAACCTGCCAGCGTGTTCTCCTGATGGTGTTTTATCGGCTCTAATTACAATTTGTAAGTTGTCATTTCTTAATTGTGGTGACACCCTTTTGAATTATTGAATCAGTTGGTTATGATTTTCTAAAAAATCTTCCAACGATTGTACAGTGGCTCTTTGTACTGCTTCTTCGATAAAATTATACTGACATCGAATTATCACACGCTCTTCAGAACTGCCCATAAAATAAATTTGAAGAAATTTTGGCTCTTCGGTAGGTACTGGCATCAACGACCCGATCTTATGGTACACCTGACCTTGTATTTTAAACGTAGTTTCAATATTACGTCCATCGGGTAAATGATTGCAAATTTTAGTTGCGCCAAATGACGTCATCTGGAAGCAGGAATTAAATTTGCGGGTCATGCGTAAAAATAATTTTGAATCAGCTGATTCACAAGCCAGAAGTGACTGTAAAGACTCCGGTGGAGTGAGAAGAGGTGACAAAACCACTTTTCCTGATGAACAACACATGCCTGGTGGTTCATTGCGGAATTTCAAGGCCTGACAATGTACACATATTTGGTCCATTAAACCGATGGCAATTTTCGCATGCGCAGAGTAATTGATGTCTGGAGAGTACTCGAATGCAAGACGAAAAAATGACGCGCGTGTTAATGTGCGACTGGTTTGTTGTCTCCGCTGATCATGTTGACGAATTCCGGCTACATTGAGTTCACGCGCCGTTCTTGAACTTTCTCTTTGTAGCCGCAGACGTTCATCACGATGTTCATTCGATTCCTGCGTACGTCTTTATGTAGCGTTTGCTTCCAAGGAATGATTTGTTGACGTAGAGTGCCTCGCACGGTCACGTCGTGCACGACGGCTACTTTGATTGTTGAGGTTAGATTTTTTTGGTGGCATTTTCCTGAAAATGATGCTGTTGCGCACGATGAATTGAGTTTTTGAGTTTTTGCTGGAGTGCCTAAGTATATATTTTTTACTTTTTTTTTATTGAATGAAAAACAAAACCACCTTTTAATTTGTATATTCCGCGATGCTTTAAACAACAAAATAAAAAAGAAAAACGTTTCCTGGAAATGATGCTGTTGCTCACGATGAGTTTTATGCTGGCGTGCAAAGAAGTATATTTTATTTTACTTATTTTTATTTATTAATTGCAAAACAAAATCACCTTTTAAATTGTATATTCCCTGATGCTTTACAAATGAAAATAAAAAAAGAAAAACGTTAAAGCGATTCTTTGCGTTACTTCCAAGCAATTTCATGATACACAGAAACATTAGAAACACAGAAATTCTGTTCATCTAATTATCAAACCTGAGTATCACGCGTGTTGGATATCAAACCTGCGTGAAAAGTTTCGCGTACACACTTATCATTTATGTTGGACGTCAGGCAAAGAAATTCCACTACTCTCAGAAAATTGTTTCTTTTGATTTTGAGGCTATTTCCGCCACGAATCGTGTTGATTCCTTTTTTACATGACACACACGAGCTTTTTCTTATTTTGTTTGCACTTTTTCCACTGATTCGCTATAAAAATTCTTGTTTTGTTCCGTGATTGACGGCTCATGAATGAAATTGTGTACACATCATCGAGCAACCACCCAACAAACCGAGGGTTGTCACGCAGTATCAAAAAATTTTGTGAGCAGGCAGTTCTGAGTGTCAAACCATCATTCAGCGTGTACACATTGTCAGTTCGGTTTGATATCCAACATGGCTGACACTCAGGTTTGATAATGTGCACCACGCTTTAACGCATTGGCTGATGCGTCGTTGTTGTGAGCCACTCAGGGTTCACACTTTATTAACTTTATTTAGTACTAAGTTTAAAAAAAAAAATGAAACCATCTTTTTTAGTATTGGCTTTTGACTAAGTGCGCAGTTGGATTATGCAACTGATACAACGATATTGGGTGTTTGTTTCACAACTTTACTGCTCTAAAAAATTACACACTTTTTGGGGGCTTTAACTAAAATATTTTTGGTGATTTGGGACCGATTAGTAAGTGCCCTATTATACGACGACTTTAGAGTCATGACTTTTTTCGAAAATCAATGAGTGCGAACGAGAAAAAACATCTGATCTCACCTTCGCACTCATTTAATTTCGAAAAAAGTCATGACTCTAAAGTCGTCGTGTAATAGGGCACTAAGTGCGCAGTTGGATTATGCTACTGATACAACGATATGAAGTAGTAAATTCTCGATGGAGTGAATTTGATAATATTGGAAAACAATAAATGTATGCGACGGTTGAGTTGGAAAGTAGTGAAAGCAACGTCTGAGCGTTGCACGACTTCAAGGAGCCAGACAACAAAGCATACATTCTTTGCAGGAAAAAAACGTTATCCAAGCATTATAAAAATGAATGCAAGCGAGCTACAGGCAAAAGTTGCGGAGCTGTTAAATAGCTTCGAAAAGAAAATTTCTCATCATAGTGAGAATGTAAAAAATTTGAAAAGAATTAATTTGATGTCAGAAATTTACATTTTGACGCTTGATGAGGACGATGCTGATAAGAACACGCAACCAATATAAGGTATATTAATTTGCTAATATTTTTCTTTGATTTCAGGGTGTCCTAAAAGAAAGAAGGGTCTAAGTATTGAGGACAAAGCGAGGGGGTTAACAACCGCGGACGATGCTGGTAAGAACACCCAACCAATATCATGCATATCAATTTGCTAATATTTTTCTTTGACTACAGGGTGTTCTTAAAGAACAAAAAGTATTAGTGCTGAGGATGAAGCGAGGGAAGCTTCTTTAATCTTCAGTGAAGAAATGGATGATTTTGAAGATACTACATCCGCGGAGTATATCCGAAGGATAATAGAATAAAATGAGAAAAATAAAATAAAAAAAATTTTCAATTTTTTCATACACCCTTTAATAATAATATTTTTTATGTGTAGTAAGTTGTCTAAAATCGCAATTTTCAAAGTTTCATGAAATTCGGTCTACAATCATCAAAAATATGACTTTTTTAGTTAAAGCAACCAAAAAGTGTGTAATTTTTTGAAAAACCCTGTAGAGAAACAAATAACAGTAGCTACTCAAACATCTTGGATTTACTGGAAATAACATAATCAACCTCGTTGGTGATCAGTGTTGCCAATCATTTTTCTTCTGTGAAGTATGCATGTAATACGAAATCCGTACATGTAAGAGCTTTTTTTTAAGGTAAAACCGCATATAGCGGCACTGCGCTTCCGCGAACTGCACTTCAGCGGATCTTCATATATTTGTTGTATGGAATTGTATGAGATAACACGCAGCTAGCGTTCGCGGAACTGCGATGCTGCGACACTAAAACAGCAAAGTTGGTAATCTACCCAACTTTGAAGCGTCGCTCCGCTGCATCGCATTATTAATAATAACTAATAACACTATCGATTGTTCATCGATTGTTAAAAAAAAACAATCGATACTATCGAAAACTCAAATAATCGATGTTTTATTAACACTACTATGCAATACGAAATCCCTACTGAAGAATTCAACGAACGCTAGGCCCAACTTTTTGATACACGTACAGGATTTTCCCAAAAATTTACCAATAACACTAGTTTACAAAATTTTGGGTCATGGTGGGGTCCTTAGAAAAAATATATTTTCTAGACTAATTTTGGGTCACTGAACACGAAAATCAAAATTATTTTTTTCCAAAGAAGCGTTTTCGAGATATGCGCAAAAATCATTTTCTCAGATATTTTTTCAGATATTCCCATAAATCTCGCTAAGGGCATAGCTAATTTACATAAATTGTGTATTTTCTGAATGATGTGATCTGTCTCCTTCCGACGATGTACTGCTTGTATAAGTCGTACTGAAATTTTATAAGTTACAGGCATTCAAAGTTTCAAAAACGAGTATTTTTGAAAAATTTCAGGTTTTTGGTTACTCCATATGGATAGAAAAAAAAAATATTTAAAATAATTTTAAGAATTTAAGTGAAAAACAATCTTTTTAACAAAGATTTGAGCCAAAGTTTTTTAAAATCGGATGATAAATGGTAGAAGTTATTAAATACTTAGTGAAAAAGGCAGTTTAATTTTTGTCAATAAAAGTCATATAAATGTATATTAGGGTGTCTGTTATTTCCCAAAATCATTTTTTTAAATCAGAAACCCCTAAAATCAAAATTCTATATCCTTAAATAAAGTTTTTGACAAAAAAAAGAGTTCATTTCAAATCTCTATGTGAAAAAAGTTATTAGCTGGCCAAAATTGCGTTTCAGCGCATTTTGATGTGAAAAAAACTATCCTTAACTAGCGAATAACTTCTTTCATGTAGAGATTTGAAATGAACTCTTTTAGTAACTATTGTAGTTCATAAAAATACCTTTCCAACGATATATATCACGTCATTATTGGTCTTGGAGTTTGGTGTGTTCAATTCTCCTTTGTTTGGAAAATAAAATGGCCTAAGAGGCAACGATTTATCACCTAAGACAAACATTTTTTGGTCAAAAACTTTATTTAAGGTTATAGAATTTTGATTTTAAGGGTTTCTGATTTAAAAAAATGATTTTGGGAAATAACAGACACCCTAATATACATTTATGTGACTTTTATTGACAAAAATTAAATTGCTTGTTTTCACTAATTATTTAATAGCTTCTACATTTATCATCCGATTTTAAAAAACTTTGGCTCAAATCTTTGTTAAAAATATTGTTTTTCACTTGAGTCCTTAAAATTATTTTAAATATTTTTTTTCTATCCATATGGAGTAACCAAAAACCAGAAATTTTTCAAAAATACTCGTTTTTGAAACTTTGAATGCCTGTAACTTATAAAATTTCAGTACGACTTATACAAGCAGTACATCGTCGGAGGGAGACAGATCACATCATTCAGATAATACACATTTTATGTAAATTAGCTATGCCCTTAGCGAGATTTATGGGAATATCTGAAAAAATATCTGAGAAAATGATTTTTGCGCATATCTCGAAAACGCTTTTTTGGAAAAAAAAATAATTTTGATTTTCGTGTTCAGTGACCCAAAATTAGTCTAGAAAATATATTTTTTCTAAGGACCCTACCATGACCCAATATTTTGTAAACTAGTGTAATTGTTTAAAAACTGAATTTCCCTTCCAAAATACATTTCTGGTTATTCTCATTATGAAGCCCAAAGCCAATACTCAAAAAGGTGGTTTCAATAATATTTTTGTTTTTAATTACATATGTAGTACAAAAATTTTTAATTACATACCTATGCTGTAAAATATAATAATAAAGTGGTAACCCTGACGAACGCAGAGAATCGTACATACCTTTTGCTTTCCGTTTCCCTTTTTTTTTTGGTGTAATTGAAATCAAATAAAAGTTGAATTTTGAATTAAATAATTAACAAAAAAAGGAATAAAAATCGGTTAGATAGTTTCAGCTGATTTATATATATAAGTATAACTGACAGATATGACATCGATAATGTGAAATATGGAATTTTAAACTATTCTTTTCGCGGACATTTTTAATTATTTTCGGAACTTACCCTGAGGCCACACGAGCAAGTACTTACTTGCAAGCAAGTTGGCTACATAGACTGCCTGTCAAATTCGTTTTTTGCATTCCACTTGCCTCCCACTTGCATTCCACCGCCTTGTCTCCCAAGTCCCAACTTGGTTCTCTACTGGCTTCAAATCTTGCATGCCTGTTGATAAGCAAGTTGCTTGGGTTTGTTTGTGCTAGTAAGCAAATGCGTATGTATTGCAACTTGCTTGCCAGCATAGAAGAAGAAGTAAAGGAAGTGGTGTATATCACATATACAGTGTACGTGAGTGAAGCAGCAAGAATTGAAAAAAAAAACAAATTGAGATTCATCTGTCATTTTGCTGAGCTGAAAGGAAGTGTTTTGAAATTTCAATTTGTTAAACAAGTGAAAAAGTTTATTTTAACTAAATAAAAAAGTGAAATAAAAAATAGAATAGTGAATACTATCAATAATTTATTAAAAAAACTATAAAACAGCATGTGGTGGCTACGTTAAATCCTCTAAAAACGCCTATACGAAGGAGTACCTATACAAACATTTTTTTTTACAAGTTAATTTTTCTGATATTTTCATATAAAGTAACGTGAAGTGATGTTATTTAGGTAAATAAATTATCTTAGAATACTTTAAAATTAAGATTTTATCGCAATTTGCTATAAAAATAACCAATTTGTTGAAAACAAAAATATACTTTAATCCAGTGATTTCGTTGAGACTCATCTGTCAAATGAGAAACTCTCGCACAGGGTCGATCTAATTTTTGTTGGTGGTGGCAAGGCGCTCAAATCCGTTTAGCGCCCGTAGTGCAGAGTTATTTTTTAACGCTTCAAATAAAATATTTTAAAAGGGGTAACAGCAGAATCCTATTTATCTTGTTGGATTTGTATCCTCGTCACGAAGTGTTTATTTAGGTTTAAAAGTACACTACTATAAAAAAAGAAGAATATGAGAGGAACTGGCATATCGTGGAAACAGTGAAGCATTTTTCAAAATAGTGTGAGTTACACAAACACAAATGCATTGCCCCAGGGTCGCAGTGCAGTTACACGGCTGAAGGCTGGGGCGCCCAAAGGAAGCCAGATTTAAAAAAAAGAAAAAAAAAACAATTGAGATGCTTCCGTCATTTTGCCGAGCTGTAGAAAAGTGTACAGAGATTTTAAATCATAAAAATAGTGAAAAAGCCTATTGAACTGCATACAAAAGTGAAATGAAAGTTAATATAGTGATTACTTTGAAAAACTTTATTGATAATAAATATATAAAAAAAACATGTGGTGATGCAATAAATCATATAAAAACACCTATAATACGGTGCACAAATTTTTCTTTTCACAGGTAAGTTTTCTCTCATATTCTTCTTTTTTTATAGTAGTGTACTTTTAAACCGAAATAAACACTTCGTGACGAGGATACAAATCCAACAAGATAAATAGGATTCTGCTGTTACCCCTTTTAAAATATTTTATTTGAAGCGTTAAAAAATAACTCTGCACTACGGGCGCTAAACGGATTTGAGCGCCTTGCCACCACCAACAAAAATTAGATCGACCCTGTGCGAGAGTTTCTCATTTGACAGATGAGCCTCAACGAAATCACTGGATTAAAGTATATTTTTGTTTTCAACAAATTGATTATTTTTATAGCAAATTGCGATAAAATCTTAATTTTAAAGTATTCTAAGATAATTTATTTACCTAAATAACATCACTTCACGTTACTTTATATGAAAATATCAGAAAAATTAACTTGTAAAAAAAAATGTTTGTATACTCCTTCGTATAGGCGTTTTTAGAGGATTTAACGTAGCCACCACATGCTGTTTTATAGTTTTTTTAATAAATTATTGATAGTATTCACTATTCTATTTTTTATTTCACTTTTTTATTTAGTTAAAATAAACTTTTTCACTTGTTTAACAAATTGAAATTTCAAAACACTTCCTTTCAGCTCAGCAAAATGACAGATTTTTTATACACTTCAGATTCTTTGTTGTAGTGAGCTTAGAGCAAGCTACATTCTACAATCAGAGGCTCATCATGAGTGCATGTGTTAGTGGTTAGTAAAATTAAGCAAACTAACACAAGCACATGCATAACTACAAAATTAAAGCAAATACAAAATTAGATATAATATAAAAAACATTTAAACTAAACATACAAAGTTAAAACAATTAATACATTAACGAGAGTGGAGCACTGGTTCGAAATAATGTTTTTAATCCTATTTTACTCATGTTAAAATCAACAGATGAGGCGTTCAAGTTAAAAAGTTTGCACATGCGATTGAGTGGCTCGTGTGTGCCATAGTTTGTTCTGTGAAAAGGAACGTGAAAAAGTTCAAATCTTCGCAGGTGGTGGGATCCTCCTCGGTAATTAATTCCTACATGGGCTAGCAAGTCAGGCGCATCAGTTTCACCATTGATAAGTTGATGAAAAAATACCAAATCATTATTGACACGCCTTTGAATTGAATTCTGTGTTCATAGGGTGGAAGGTTATACGGATCAGCCCAGGGTAGACCTTTCAAGGCAAAACGAATGAATCTATGTTGTATTGCTTCAATACGACTTTTATGAATTTCGTAGAAGGGTGCCCATACTTGAGAGGCGTACTCAAGATGGGGTCGTACATAACAATTGTATAAGGAAAGGGTAACATACGGATCGTTAAATTCTTTTGCCCAGCGTTTTATAAATCCAAGCATGGAACTTGCCTTATTTACAATATAATTAATATGTTCTATGAAACATAGATCAGAACTAAAGTGAACACCCAGATCTTTGAATCTAAAAACACGACAGAGTGTGTGTTGTGAAATGGAATAATCAAAAGCACTCACTACTCGTTTTTTAGAGAAAGTTATAGTTTGACATTTAACTGGGTTAAGAGAAAGACCGTTCTTCCCACACCAAACATTAAAATTGTCAAGATCAGCCTGCAAGAGAATGTGGTCAGGACTAGAATGTATTGTTTTAAAAATTTTCATATCATCAGCATAAATAAGAATATCGCTAAAGTGTATACATGAAGCAACATCATTTATAGCAAGAATGAAAAGTAACGGGCCCAGATGGCTTCCTTGGGGGACACCCGAGTGAGCATTGAATGAGTTTGAAAGGATGTTTCTAAATTTTACTTGGTAAGATCTATTCTCAAGGTATGATTTTATCCATGCTATAAAAGAAATCGGAAAACCAAAAGCTTTGAGTTTGAATATAATAATGTTGTGACTAAGCTGGTCAAATGCTTTAGAAAAATCAGTGTATATACAATCAACTTCATTCCCGTTTTCTAATGCAAGCGAACATGTATGCAAAAACGTAAGAAGATTTGTAACCGTTGATTTTTTTCTCACAAAACCATGCTGTTGATCACATATTATATTTTTAGTATGAAATGCTAAGCTGTCGCAAACAACTTGTTCGAATAGTTTTGGAATGCAAGAGAGCTTTGCTATTGGCCTATAATTTTTGATGTCAGTTTTTTCGCCCTTTAGATGAATCTCAATTTGTTTTTTTTTTTCAATTCTTGCTGCTTCACTCACGTACACTGTATATGTGATATACACCACTTCCTTTACTTCTTCTTCTATGGGCTATTCATGATGTTCACGATATATTCGAATACCCATTTTCTTTCGAGTATACTCGCTTTGTTTTGAGTACCCGAAAACTGTTCATGAGTAATTTTGACTGTGGATATAGAAGGCATCAGATACTCATGAGTTCGATCAATTTGTTTGACTTGACTTATGAGTATTTTTACTCGTGGATAAAATGACTTACGAGTATAGAGGCGGAACGATCGAGTATGAACGATCATAAACAAAAATTGGATTTTGTTCGAACTGATTCGAACACGCTCATTTTAATCTCTGGTTCAAACACAAGCTGCGTAAAGTTAAGTTAACAACACTGCGAAATGCCAAATACAAACTTGTTTTTCCAGATAAATATCAGTTTACTTTGGTATGCGTGTAAATTTTGAGAGAATCATAAAAATCAAAATCTTAAGGACCTAATGTCGAAAAAAAAATCGATATGTTTTTCTTGAAAGGAAAGCAAAAATTATATTATAATATTTATTATTCCCGGATACATTTTTACTAAGAGTGACATCAATATTTTTAACAGTTCACCTAAAGCTGAAATATTTACTCCATAGGAGTAAAAAATCTTTATTATTTAAAAAAAGTTAAATTTAGTTCTTAACAACGTTTTCGATTTTTTAAATCGAATAAAATATTAATTGTACACTTAATTTTCAGTCGTCTAGCCCCAGGAACTCTCTCTCTAATGCGGCTCCCATCATGTTCCAATCTCCATCATCCTCGTTATCTTGCTTGTCCGATCCGTCATTTGATTCAGAGCCAATGTCTAAGTCAGATGGTAAATGCTCTCCTATTATGAATACATGAATATATGTTATTTATTTAAATAATACTAAGTAGGTAGACTATCAGTGATGAATTATAATACATTTATATGCTTATGAGTTTTGTTTCAGGTGGATTTGCTAGGGTTGAATATACCACTCACTTAAAAGCTTTGGATTATTTGCTCAAAACAGTGACATGATTATGGAACACGAAGCTAATGGTTTTCAATTCGATATCTTCTTTTCAAATCGCTTCGATTCTATCGATTATCGAAAAAGATTCCCAGATAATTGACAATTATTTTTCAGAGAATTTTTGTTTGTTAAGTAAGATCATTGTGTAGGTGCCAATACAATTCGTTGTCATTAACTAAAGAAAAAATTTAAAATATTGGGCCCGATTGCCGTTGTCGATTACCAATCGAATCGAAATTTGTCGATTGTATCGATTGGTTTTCATGTTTGGTATTGTGTAACTTAATCGAATGAACAATGCTCTATTGTGAATAAACCACCAGAATATTGCGAATATTTCCATGTTTGACAGTTAATTTATATTTCAGAGTTTCAATTTCCAAAAAAAAATGTTTTTTTGTCGCTGTGCATTTTAAATTTAAAATATATAATTTGTAGGTATTTTAAAGTGGGTGAAATCGATAAATAACTGTGAAATACTTGAAATGCCCCGAAAAAGAGCCTTGTCGCCACGTGTAACTTCTTAACTGTGGTAAACAATATAAAATGTATGAAATAAAGTGCTTTTTTGGTTGCTAAACCAAAGTGCTTTTTATTTGTAATAGCTTACAGGTGTTACAATGACAGTATTTAAAATCAATTCTACGGTATTCATCAACATCAATTATTCTTTGCCTGGCTCTCAACACAAATTCCCTTGGCGAATTGTGATGTCCAGAGTTTCTTCTATAGCCTCACCAAAAAAATCAATTGTCTTTAATTTAATGTCGAACTATTGATCTGCATAAGCATTTGGTCATTATTTCTATTGAATCCGGCCAATTAATTAGATTCCTCTACACTTTGAACACGAAAAAACAACTCAAGACACCCAGTTCCTAGCGGCATCGATCAGAAAATTACAATCGACAATCGCAATCGGGGCCATTATTTAAATAAAAAATGAACTTAATAAGATTTTTTATACATAAAGTACGTCAAACGTGTGGAAGTAGAAGAATTCCCAAAGTTGCGAACTGTTGATCTTCTTTGCTTTGAGATTTGAGTGATTGTTTTTGTGCAAGGTGTTTATTGCGTGTCAAATTTGCTTTATTTAATAAAAAAAAACAATAAGTTCATTTAGATCTTGTTACTTTCAAAAGAATTTGTGTTTGTCTTCGTTCTTGGATGGAATATAATGAGCGCTGAAAATTGTTACTGGTTCGTGTGTTAATGTTTTAGGCTACTCACAAGAAGTGTATTAAAAAAAATATTTTTTTATTTCTTTAGTTTTTTCTTACAAAAAATAATAACAATAATTAAACTCACATTTTTATTAATTTTAAAGAAAATAATGAAAAAACTTTGCCACTTCTTGATACACCAATCTTCTTTCTGACGAATTAGTGGCGCATGGAAGAAAATGAAAATAATTATTTTTGCACATAAAAGTTTGGTTTCTCAAAAAAACAAAACTTTTATGTATTTTTTATTCTTGATTTTTTGTGGAATTTCTAAAATAAAAGTGTTTTCTTGATTGCTTTTTTCATTTTGTATTTGAAAATGATAGGTGATTAGGTGACGGATTGTTGGCGGATTAAAAGAAAGTGCAAATAAACGTGTTAAATTATGTGCATATATTATTCTCCTAATAGGTACTTAGCATTTAAAAACACACTTATTGAGTCCATGAAAATGTTTTATTTTTTAAATAAGAGCAACAAATCCCAAAATTATGAATTAAAACATTTTTTGCCCAAAAATATGAATAAAATATTTATTGCCCAAAATAAAATCTTCTGTCAAATTGAAGTGAAAATGGGAGTGGCCTGGAATTATTTTAAATTTAAATGAGAAAAATGGAATTATTTGGAACTCAAATAAGAAAACTGGAATTATTGTTTTTGTTCGCTTCTAGCCTATTGAATATTGATGGCACGATTCTTCCAGATCAATGGCAGGTGGTAAGACTGAAGCTCTCGGCAGGCTTCTTGAGTTTAATGAAGGAAAATCCGGGACCACCTCCTCTCACAGGCGATGGTGGTTGGCATCAAGCGCATGTCAAACTCATCGTCTGTGGGGATCAGAGATCGTGCGATCTGTATCAGCTTGGTGTCAGCAGGTTAGGCGAGGGCTGGCCAGGTGCGAAGCTCGAAGTTGTTGCTAGGGAAGACATCCCGTGCAGACCTAGAGCCCGCATATGGATACCTGCCGAGCCATCTTGCATGGAGGAAATACTCCAGATAGTCAAACTAAGCAACCCCTCATTACCGACTCATGACTGGAAGGTCGCAAAGCTCGAGGAGATAAGGGGTCTTTATAGAAGCGCGATGATCGTGATAAATAAGGATTCCCTTGCCCCCTTGGCGCAGACCAAAGGCATGATAAGGTATGGGTTTGATAGGATCTCCCTGAAGGTTTATAAGAAAGACGAGGTTGACGCGGATCGGGTCCCTCCAGAAAACGCCGAAGCTGTATCTGTGGGAGAGGACCATGGTGCATCCATCACCTTTCCATCGATGGGTGATGAGGAATCCAGGTCATCCTACGTACTGTATGCGTCTGATAAAGGTGACCCCAGATCTTGCATACTAGCTAAGCGTAGCACTTATGTATATATATATATATGTATATGTATTTTTACTCCCTGATTTCAGCGATAGAGATATCACCGCCGCTAGGCTGGAAACGGCCAATGGAACGTACTGGCTAGTGTCGGCATATCTGGGCCATTACCACATCGGCCCTCTCCCCGGTGAAACACTGAAGAGACAAATCGCGGATGCAGAACGGCAGAAGATATGCCTCATCATTGGGAGCGATGCGAACTCCCATCATACAGTATGGGGTAGTACTGATATCAATGACAGAGGTGAGTCTCTTTTTGATTTTATTTTAAGTACTAACCTTATAGTAAGTAATGTAGGCAATGAACCTACCTTCATCACTAAAAACCGACAAGAAGTATTAGATATTACTCTTGTCTCAGATACTATTCATCATAAGATCTCGAATTGGAAAGTGTCGGATGAACACTCGTTCTCTGATCACAGATACATTCAATTCAGTCTTATTGATGAACCTCCTTGCCGCGCAGTATTTCGAAACCCTCGAAAAACCGACTGGCTTAGACATAGGATTACACTTCAAGGGCTTTTAAAACCTGATCTTTTAAATCCTCCTTCTAATACTAATGAGCTTGACTGCAAGGTCTCACATTAGCCCTTAACAAATCTATGGCTACTTCCTGTCCGCTTACTCAGGTAAGGGGGAAAAAGAAACCACATTGGTGGGATTCAGGACTTGAACCGCTCAGGAAAGATTGTCGCAAGAGTTTCAATCGAGCTAAAAGCACTCGTGAAGTGTCAGATTGGCAATCCTATAAGGTAACCCTCAAATTATATAAGAAAGCTTTGAGAAAGTCAAAGAGATCCTCCTGGAGAATTTTCGGTGGAAAAATAGAGGAAACTTCAGAGGCATCTAGGCTAAGGAAAATTCTCTCTACAAGTCCAGTAATGCCAAGCTGCTTAAAAAATGCTGATGGCTCGTGGACCAACACCTGCGAGGAATCGTTTAACCTGCTATTAGATACTCATTTTCCTGGTAGCTCACAAAATATTAATAGCTTCGACCATTTTAGGTCTGATATGAAGTCAAGCTATCCACAAGGTCTGATAACCAGGGACGAGCTGCTTTGGGCACTCAATAGCTTCCAGCCTTACAAATCTGCGGGACCAGACGGCATAATACCAGCCGAACTCCAAATGAATAGAGAGTTGATTTTACCTATTCTGGAGTCTATCTTTAGCAGCTGCTTAGCACTGGTCCACATTCCCCTGTCTTGGAGAGAAGTCAAGGTTGTGTTCATACCCAAAGCTGGTTAATGTTTCCAAGTAAACCCGAAAGACCTCAGACCTATTAGTTTATCATCATTCCTTCTTAAAACCTTTGAACGTCTGATTGATATCCACTTACGTACTAGCATAGACATGCAGCTATTATCTACTGCTCAACATGCTTACTGCAAAGGGAAATCGGTGGAAACTGCTTTACACACTCTAGTACGATCCATAGAATATTCCCTCCATCATAAAGAGTACACCATGGTTGCTTTCTTATATATAGAAGGCGCTTTTAACAATGTCGACACATCTGCAATCGCATCGGCACTGACATCCCTGAAGGTAGATGGTTCGCTTGGTGAATTGATTAACCAAATGCTGACTAGCAGGGTCATCAACTCAAAATTGGGCGGCTTTTCTGCTAGAAGGTCTGTCAGTAGAGGTACGCCACAAGGCGGGGTCCTATCTCCTTTTCTCTGGAACTTGGAGGTAAATGAGCTGCTAACATGCCTGGAAGCGGAGGGCTACAGAGTGATTGCCTATGCGGACGATGTTGCAATTGCCGTATCAGGAAAGCACCCTAATACCTTAAAAGAACTCTTACAAAATGCCTTGAATAGACTAACCAATTGGGCGGTGCACAGTGCGTCGACTTGTGGACAAAAATAAAAAAAATAAAAATGCAATTTCTTTGTTTTAAGCTCTAAACCTGTTCTGGAACATCTTGGAGTACTTAAATTTGTTTTTGTTTTGTTTTTTGTTTTTCTCTTCTTAGGGGATTAGCGGGAATTTCGTTAGAAATTGAGGTAATTTAAGCTGCAGTGTAATTAAAGGTTGAAATTTTGTGCGAACAAGTTAAGCTCGTGTGAGAAAAATATTTTACTTTTATAATTTTTCTTATTTAAATATTGAAAATGGATACATTGAGTACTTGTATGAGTTGTTGTTTTATTTTTTTCTTGTTTATGTGAATTTTGGTGATTTTTTGAAAAAATGCTCTTTTTTAAGGCTTATAAATTGTAGAAACTTAAGCTTTAAAAAAAATGTTAGCAAATGGCAGCAAAATCTTTTATGCCATTATGTTCTGTTGTTATTGTGCTCTAAGAAAATGTTAACTTTTCTTGCTACTTCTTGCTAACCTTCAAAATATTTGACTTTTTGTAGGACAAGGTCAAACCATTAAAAATGAAAAAATTTCGAAAAATGGATTTCTTTCGATAAAAAATCTAAAATAGAAGGTGTTATTCAATTTGTATTAAATGAATTGAAAATAAAAAATTGTCCTGGTACAACTAAGAAAGATTTGGCGGAAAAAATGAGACTTTTTGACAATTTGGAACGTAGGTGGAAACAATGTACACGAAACCACGCTCTTTTTGCGAGACGCCACGGAGTCTGGTTAAAAATTCCTTTTATTCTTCCAAAAAGCATTCTCAATTTTCTAGAAAATGCAATATCTTGTGAAAAACTAAGTACTAGCCGTGGAAGACCGCTAAAAGCATTTTCTGATTTATCTCAGAAAACCAAAAAACGTAGTTTGTGAGCTTTTAGAATCTAACTCTACTGGAGAGCTAAATTCTACCATTGAAGATTTTGAAAATAGATCCGATTTTTGATTTTTAAATTAGAATTATTCATTTTTGTGCACAAATTTCTATTTTTTGGTCTTATTTATTTGTGTTGTCAGAATTTATCTAAAAAATATTATTTTAAAATCATGTATTTGTGAGGTATTTGAAGATTGAATGATAGAAGACAATTTACTACTTTATAGTGTAAAATAAAAAATGAAAAATCATTTGAAAAATGATTAATTTTTTTTTATTAATTTTGAGCTTTCAAAGGAATTTTTCAAAAATTGTTAACTATATAATAAAAGAATCTGTTTTAAGCTTTCAAAAAAGTTATAGCACAATATTGTAAGTATTTCCGTTGTTTTGAAATAGCTGTTTTTCTATTTTCAGTCAATTTTTAGGGAATTTGTCCCCCCTTATAGAAAGGAAGGGGAAATACACCTCCCCTTCTAAAGAATTTATTTCTTAGGATATGTCCAAAGATGCTTTCATAAAGTATTGGCCTCTAACTTGGAAATATTCTATGTACTTCTTACCTTTGAAGAAACAGTCTTTTTCATATAAAAATAAACACTGAATCAAAAAAAATAAATAAGAACATTTTAACACAACCAGCTTCTGTACACTACAACTCGCTCTCATGACGTCACTGAAATGACCATGAATCAATATATACGTAGTTTTCCGGTTATTTCTGGTTTAATTGATCAAAAACCATAGATGTTGTAAGACGATAACATTGTTTTTCAATTTCTTGAATTTTTTACTCCCCGTATCTTTCTTAACCTTGCTCCTACCGAAAATATGAAGAAGATCTTTTTTGTAGGAAATTTATTATTCTTTCATTTTGTAGTGTACACTTTTCCACTCAAACGCTAAGTTTTCAAAGTATTCCCGAAAAACTACAAAAGGGGACCTTTAAGCCCCCCTCCTGGCTATAGCTCGCGGCCCTGGGCTGGGGACTTTTAGTATGTTATACCTGGGGGTCACCCCTACCACATTTAATAATAACCCAGAGAGCATGATTTATTGCATTTATTTTTCCTTCGTTGACTGGACTATTATTAGAAGTAAACAATTTAAAAAAGTGGGCGTGGCAGTGGGAGGATAGGGTCCACACTATTTTTTTGTTTTTGAACTCACCTAGAAAGTCAAATTCTCTAAATTTTATTCAAATCGTGCTAACCATTCTTAAGATATAAACCATTTTCAAAAGTGGGCGTGGCAGGGGGCGTGAAAATTTCGTTAGATTTTAGAAAATTTCTTTTTTATTACATTTACAACTAATTTTTTTTGCAAAGTCAACTTAGTTTTGGAAAATTGATTTTTGTCCACCATCTCCATACAATCGACGCACTGTGCGGTGTGGTCTCGGTGTCAACCCTCATAAAACAGAACTTGTTCTATTCTCCAGGAAATATAAAATCCCTCATGTAGATCCTCCTTCTATAAAAGGTATTCCATTAACTTTTACTGATCAAGCGAAATATTTGGGTCTTATTTTAGATACAAAATTAAGCTGGAAACCTAATATACAAGAAAGAGTTAAAAAGGCCACAGTGGCACTCTTCTCATGCAAAAAAGTCGTTGGGAATAAATGGGGCCTTCAACCTCGCATTACTCATTGGCTATATACTTCGGTGATTAGACCGATTCTCACTTATGGTGTTGCAGTATGGTGGACTGCTCTAGATAAAGCGGTAAACTGCGACAAACTTAGCAAAATACAACGCTCGGCTTGTTTATGTATAAGTGGTGCGCTTCGTACGACACCCTCTGCCGCTCTAGACGTTCTGCTATATCTGACGCCCCTCGATATTAATAGCAAACAGGGGGCTGCAAATACGGCCATATGCCTACAAGCTTCCTCACAATGGACCAACAATAGCATTGGCCATTCCACCATTCTTGATTCATTCAGATTACCTAGTCACATTGACTACACCATCCCAAAACCACAATTCGGTTCAAACTTTCAAGTCACCATTCCTTCTAGAACCCTCTGGGAGGTTATGGCGTTCTTGGATGATGAATCGGTCCATATCTACACAGACGGATCGAAAGCTGATGAGGGGGTGTGTGATGGTGTGTACTCAGAAAGACTAAAATTAAGTCCCTCATAATCATTGTAGCGTGTTCCAGGCGGAACTTATGGCGATTAAAGAAGCCTTATCTTGGCTGAAAGAAAACGTGATATCAACTACAGATATCCGCATCTTCTCGACTTACTCTATAACAGCCCTTAATTGCCGTTCATCTCTGCTGGAGATGGCGCAGCAGTTTAACATTCACCTGTGTTGGGTGGCCGAGGCATAGGGACATCCCAGGTAATTGTAAGGCCGATGAACTCGCTAAAAGTGGAACAACTCTACCTCTTCTACCTACCAAGGCAGATATAGGTATACCCATCGCTACTTGTAAACTTTTGCTGGGGCAAAATGCATTAGAGAGAACAAACCTTAGGTGGAACGATATCACCACTTGTTGGGCAACAAAACAAATCTGGCCAGTAATGGATTTAAAGCGATCTAAGTGTTTGATATCTCTAAGTAGATTGCACATTAGCTCCATGAGCTGTGTTATAACCGGACACTGTCTTATAGGAAAGCACGCAACACGTCTTGGCGTGTTCTCTAATGTTTTTGCAGAAGCTGTTTGGATGAGGAAGAGATAGAATCAATCCCTCACTTCCTATGCACGTGCCCTGCTCTATCTCATAGACGAAGACTTCACCTTGGTGATTTTTACTTCAATGATCCTAGTGATCTATCAGATTTAGACATAGGTAGTCTTTTACGCTTCATAAGAAGCTCCAATTGGTTCACCGAGTGAGGAAAAGGGTTTCCTAGATTCATGTGGTGTCACAATGGACCAACTCATGGTCTAAGTGTGTCAGTCTTCACGACTGGCAGCCACTTCAACCTAACCTAACCTAACCTATTGAATAGACCTTTTAAAAAGGAACACTTACGTGCAAGGGTTTTTATTATTGAATATGTTTGTTTGGCCCATAAGCATGCTTAAACCCATGCGTTTCTGACAGAATGGTCAAACTGGCCACTTTCCAAAATGTTTGGTATAACTCGGAAACTCAGCCGAATTTGGCATTTTTACACTTTAAACTTTTTGTTCAAAATTAAATTTTCTATCGAAATGGATAGTTTGGAAAATTCCTTAAAAAAAAGCAAACAAAAACCAACATACAAAAATCGAAAAATCAAATATTTTTAAATTTTTTTCTAAATTGCGCATAACTTTTTTCGGAATAAGGATACGCTCAAGACCTGCTTCAACAAAGTAATGTAGTCTTAAGGCCTTAATATTATATGTTAAAAAGGCCATAATATTTGAAAATTGACCGAGATATAGCCATTTAAACTTTATCATTTCTTATAATTTTTCGCTGTTTTTGCCCGAAAGCCTATTTGTTGGTACTTTATGACAAATTTAACATTCCTTGCACCTAGTACCAAATCTTATGTTAATCGGACCAGCCGTTCAGTCTGTAGGTCTGAAAGCATTTAAAAACAGCCGAAAAACAAAATTCCGAACTTACATATGTACTTTTTAAAATTCTCTATAGTTGCGATGTCATATTATATCAAAATCTTGATTTCGAACATTTTTACGAATGTGAAATTTGCCATATTGTACCGAAAAAGGGACTTTAGGGCCAAAACTGCGAAAAATTATAAGAAATGATAAGGTTTGAGTGGGAGCTTCTATGTCAATTTTGAACACATATTATTTTTTGAACATGCCATATTAAAGCCTTTAGCCTATACATTATTTCGTTTGTGCATGTCTTGACCCCATCTTTGCTTCAAAAAAAAAGTAATGCACAGTTTATTAAAAAATTTAGAAATCCTTGTTTTTTTGATTTCTTTTAGGTTGGTTTTTGTTAACTTTTCCTACTTAAATTTTTTTATAAAAATCGCTTTCAATTCGGCGAATCGAATTGAAGCGATACCTCAATTTCGACCGTCTTCCTTCCAGTGTTTTCATTAGAATTCTAAGTAATTGCATATTTCTGACACCAATCTGACATTTCACTTTATAGTTCACAATGACATTTTTAAGTGGAAATCACAATGAAACTCGTCTCAAATTACGTGCTGCCGAAAATAATTTGTTTCGAGTTGACCGACGACCGACAATCCTCAATTGTATCAAGTTACGTGCTGGCACCCCAGAATATTTCATAAAGAAAAAGTTTTCGGGGTTTAAGTGTGAAAGTATAAATGTTGCAATTGTTTGCTTTATTATACTATGGTTTTTGTGAATTGAAATTTTCATTTATGTATTATAAACTCCGCTTCAACTGAAAAGACAGGCGAATTTCAATGATATGTACTTCATCCATTTTTTCCAAACATTTTGTATTATTTGATGATGCTTATTTTACTGCTGCAATTTCCGTCCTTAAACTGACAGTCGGATATGTAAACTTTTCGTACTAATTTTATTGGAGGACTAAGCTACTAGACATTTTTGAGTCTGAGTTCCAAACCCCAAAAGTGACTGTAATAACTTATAAAAATCTTGCAACGAAATTTTCCAAAATGTTTAGATATTTTTATGTAAACATAAACTTTTATGCAGGACGACCCCCCATCCCCACGGCGGCGGCGGCGGGGCGTGCATAGTAAAGATTTGATAGGGAAGCAAAATGTATAAGTGTTCCAATTCAAACCGTAATAACCGCAAACCTAAACCTTATTTAACATTTTTGGGGATGGTTAATACCAAAGAATATTAAGTTACCAAGAAGTATTATCTGGATCTCAAAATAAAATCCGATTCCGAAAGCTCTTTTCGAAATAATAATAAAAAGAAAGAAACAAAAATAATTGAGAGAAAAGCTCTTTCTCATAGTAAAAAGGAGGATACTTTTGATTGTGTGTGGCATCTCATTTGACGTTTTATGAAAAGCTCTCAGAGAAAGTTCTTGAAAGAGGAAAAGCTCTGAGAGCGGGTTCCAATGTTGGAACCCGGCAAATTTGTATGAGATGCGTCTTCTTGGTAACTTTATATTCTTTGTTAATACCTACTAAAAGTTAAGGGGTCTGGCTGTCAGCTTATAGACAGAAAATCCCAAAGCAATACACAAAAATCCAATAAGACAGCCATAACATTAGCCTGGATGGAAATTAAGCTGGATTGAATAAAGAGACTACGATTCCATGCTGGATTGAATTTATGAATCTTTAATGAAAAAAACGAAAGTCCCCACTACTTGAATTACCCAATAAAAAAGAATTTCAAGAAAAATTTGATTTATTTCATACCCTCAACTTTTATTACCAATTTCAATATTTGTGTCTATTCAGCTGATTTTTTTTGATGTGGAATACTTTGCAAGAGAGCGATCCACACTTATCAAACTGATGGCTGTCAATCCATTAGATTTTTTGCACGTTGGAAGACTTTAACTCTCAAAATCTTTGTTTAATGAAGGGGAACAAATTTTTTTACCAA
This sequence comes from Dasysyrphus tricinctus, assembly GCA_963921185.1. Lineage (NCBI taxonomy): Eukaryota > Metazoa > Arthropoda > Insecta > Diptera > Syrphidae > Dasysyrphus > Dasysyrphus tricinctus. The sequence goes on along the minus strand of OY992531.1, from coordinate 111,011,312 downwards.
AAGAAACCCCCATAAGCATCATTAAACTAATGATACATAATGCACAATGTTTTATTGTATAAATGCCAATTATTTTAGTAAATTCTCTGTAAAAATAATTTTGGAAACCTTTTTGAGTTCACGGACCCAAAAAACATATAAAACGATACCCCATATGGGCATAATTAACAGTTTTACACTAAAATGTCAAATAATGGGCGGCCATTTTTAATAATCGGCCATATTGGCTAAACACGTCATGGCAGGAGTGGTAGACTTTTCGCCATCGTGTTCTGTGCAAAATTCCAATAAAGCCCCATTTGCAGATGTTGCTTTGCAATTAGTTCTAGGGTCCGCAACAATTTGACTAAAATAAAATTACTGAAAGTTCATTTAATTTGAAAGTGTGAAACCTAAGCAACTTTTTAATATTTGGTGTGATATTCCTTATTTTTAATAACTTAAGCACATAAGGGATGTTTTCCCAGTTTTCCCGTAAGGTATTCAGAAACTCGATTTTGTTTCGGATACGTTGCCCTGGGACTCCATTCTTGAGTATCCCAAAAAGATCTTCCAGTGGATGGAATGAATCCCATTGTCTGTGATCCACTCCTTTACCAACTTTGATTTGGGTTTCCGATCGTTGTCAGGTTGAAACATCCATCAAAGTATCACTACCCACTCGGCATATAAAAAAAAACTTTGCTTTCATTTCCACGATATCTTTATATATACTTGAGGGGTCTCATTATTCCTTCGGTTTCATAGAAAGGATACATGCCATATGAAGAAAATCAGGTACAAATCATACTGTCACTCCCATGCTTTTCTGTGCCATTAATTATTAACCCTGAGGCCACACGATTGAGTATACTGGCAAACAAGTTGTTCATACATTGATTGTCACCTTTCTACTCGCTTTTCAACCGGCTTCGAAAAAGTAAAGCTAGTAGCGAATTGCAATTTTTTCTCGCTAGCGAGTACTCGCTCGTCTTGCCTTTACCACGTCGCACAGTCCATATTCCTTCAGAGTGGATAAGATTTAATTTTCACAACCGTTTTCCATTTTAATTATTATAGCCCAGTCAAATTAGGAAATCAAATCGCATTTTTCGATGGACAACATTTTTTTTATTGAATCTGTTTGGCTACGTCTTCTGATCATAAAAACGAGTTTTTGGGATTTTTGAGGTTAGGGAAGACCCGCCATCTTGAAAAAGAGATTGGTTTTGTTTTTATGCAATAACTCGCTTGCATTTCATTTTACAACAAAACGTCCTACTACAATCTTGTAGAAGATAAAATTACCTATAAAATAAGCTATCAACGACCTCTGTATGTGGTTTCATTTTTGAGATATAACGGGCCAATGTTCCCCTATGGGTTGTGTTTTGGGGGTGGTATGACTTTTCTTGAGTTTTCTAGGTAACCGTTGATTTTTTTGGATGATGCTCTTAGAATCATTTTCAGTTCTTGTATCGGCCTATAAAATGAGCCATCGATTGATATCATCGGCCATGAATTGTGCGCGTTATTCAATTCATAGGATCACACTTTATGAGTAAGGAGAAAAAAATTAATATATTTTTTTTCGAAAATGTTTATCCGGTGAATCGTACAAAAAAACTATTACTTAAAATTTTGTCCATAGTAAAGATAACAATTTAACATATGTACGTGGAGTTGCATCCGCACCACACAGAAGGTTGTAAGGCAGCCGGGAAACTTGAGACACCTACATTTCCTGTTGTTGAAAACTGAGTTATCTTTTTTCAACCCAAATGTAAAAGGTATTGCATGCGGTTTCTTAGGTACTACGAAGAATAACTTAATTGAATTTCAAATTTATTGATTGGTTTTTATCAACAGAATAATTTGAAAAAATGATAAAAAAAAGAGGTTAAGTGTGTTTTACATTAAGTTTTCTCTGTGAAAGTATTTGAAGGGGAGACAAATAATATCGATACCTTCCCGTAAGAATGTATTAAGCGACATTTTCAAAACTTAAAATTAAAATTTAAAAAAACCTCTTGCTTAATTATTTATTTGTGTATTTTGTTGTAATAAACAGATTTTTAAAGGGATTTTGAGTTGAAAATCCTGTGCCAAATCTTTTTATTCCATTAAATACGCAAATAAATAACTGAACAAGAGGTTTTTTTCGATGCCTTCAACTTTTTTTAAATGTCGCTTCGATATTAAGGGGAATATTTTGAGATTTTTGAAGGTCCTGGTAGCATTTCATCATCGCATACATCAGCTTCAAAAATCGTTTCGTTTGGTGTCATTTCATCGTTATGAATTTGCAAGAGCAGGGTACTTTCATCTTCGCAATAATCTTCAGTAATTGTAATACATTTGGGGATGTTGCTGCAAGTTTCACCGCTGCAGTGTGCACAGACGGCGGAACATTTTAAACCCGCTTTGCGACGTCCACAAGCCGCTCCACATTTTGATGCGCAGGAACAAGAAATAACCTTCATTATTTCGGGAGGAGATGGTTCCTTGGTGGTCATCACATGAACATACATTTTTGTATTTTTTTTCCAACCCCACTTTTCCGGATCCTGGTCGTTTCCTAGCCGAAATATGTGCTATCGTAGCGCATCTTTTGTGGGGGGAAGTGAACATAAATTGTTTTTCGTTTTTGCCACGGACTTCGTAAATTTTTTATAACGAAGTTCGTCAATTGAAGTTGTCTTTCCTCCACCAAAGAGCGCCGTGAAGAATTTTTCCCCAGCCACAATAAGTTCTTCTTCACCATCTGACTGAACTGAACTGCCTGGAGTCACACTACGAATATCACCCATTGCATGAAAAGTACCCCTTCCATCAATCGTGTTAGTGTTGAAGTCGCTGTTATTGAAGACAAACTGTGAAAATCCAGTCGAAGAAATGGATCGCTGCGGACGCAAAATACAAGAAGCCTCAAATTTCAGAATTTCGTTGTATGATGCCGAAAAGCCCAACGATGAAAGAACTTCGATCAAATTTTTTGATCCGAACTTTTTGAAAAGAAGAGCTCCTACGCCGACTTGCAATGGAGAAACAAACGACCTTGGACGAACTTCACTGATGATAGCGTGACAGATGCTTGTACATTTTCGATCCCAGCTGTAAAAGGATCAGTTCAGTAATGATACGCGACATGAAAGTTTTCAGATAACGAGGAACAGCATTGTCAACATTATTAAGAAAATTGTCTGGTTTCTGGTAGTAATCAACATTATAAAATTGCAAACAAATATCGTTGTAGATAATATCAGCAGCTTCAAAAACTTTTTTAATTTTTGTATCTACATCTTGCTCAAAGTTTGTATTTTCAAAAGATTTTTAAAAAATTTCGCGACTGCGATCAACAAAACATAAAAACGTTTCGCGACCTTTCTCGGCAAAAATGAAAAGTTTATTACCATATTTTTTCTGCAACTGATCTGTTTTTGTGTGTGAATCTGGAATTTGAGGAGTTTGAATTTTGTTCATAAGATCAGAGAGTTTAAACTGGCATTCTTCGTTATGTTCTGATAGATAAGAGTATACGCACAGTACTTTGCATTCATCTATAGTGCGAAAACTTTGTCTGAGCACTGGTGTTTTGATTTGTATAAATGAATTCTAATCAATAAATTTGAAATCTTGTTGAGTTTTTTTTTTAGGTTACACCTGTGAAATCGCATGCAATACCTTTTACATTTGGGTTGAAAAAAGATAACTCAGTTTTCAACAACAGGAAATGTAGGTGTCTCAAGTTTCCCGGCTGCCTTACAACCTTCTGTGTGGTGCGGATGCAACTCCACGTACCATGTATGTTAAATTGTTATCTTTACTATGGACAAAATTTTAAGTAATAGTTTTTTTGTACGATTCACCGGATAAACATTTTCGAAAAAAAAAATATATTAATTTTGTTCTCCTTACTCATAAAGTGTGATCCTATGAATTGAATAACGCGCACAATTCGTGGCCGATGATATCGATCGATGACTCATTTTATAGGTCGATACAAGAACTGAAAATGATTCTAAGAGCATCATCCAAAAAAATCAACGGTTACCTAGAAAACTCAAGAAAAGTCATACCACCCCCAAAACACAACCCATAGGGGAACATTGGCCCGTTATATCTCAAAAATGAAACCACATACAGAGGTCGTTGATAGCTTATTTTATAGGTAATTTTATCTTCTACAAGATTGTAGTAGAACGTTTTGTTGTAAAATGAAATGCAAGCGAGTTATTGCATAAAAACAAAACCAATCTCTTTTTCAAGATGGCGGGTCTTCCCTAACCTCAAAAATCCCAAAAACTCGTTTTTATGATCAGAAGACGTAGCCAAACAGATTCCATAAAAAAAATTTTGTCCATCGAAAAATGCGATTTGATGCCCTTTTTTTGACTAATTTGACTGGGCTATTATATGACTAATATTTGTATGTTTTGTTTTTATTGAAAAGTAACAGTAAACATTTTCGAAAAAATACGAACGGATAAAGATTTGTTAAAAAATGCAAAACGTTACGTTTCAATGATGAGTGAGAACTCAACTTTTTTAAATGTATAGTCCTTTTTTTGTAATGACGACTTTTTTTAAGTATTACAGATAAACTTTTGCCGAAAACCCTTTGGAAATAATGCTATGTCAATGAAACTTGGAATAGAGGTTTGATTTGTCAAAAGAAAAAAGAGGGCCAAGTTTAGAACTACTACCATAACATCCACGAAAAACAATTTTTTTTCAAGCAAAACCATTGATCAGTTTTTGAGATATTCAATTTTGTTTGGAAAAAAATCCTTTTTTTTTCAAATGAAAAATGTACTTCAGCAAATCATCCTACCGAGTTTATTTAGGGATCATCAGTTTTGTTTTTAGATTAACTTTTATATAAAATAATCAATTATGACACTCTGATATATGAAACTCAAGATATAACCATTTTATGCGGACCTTATCACCCATTTTTTCAAATATTTAAAACAAAACAAAAATCAACAAAATAAAGTCTCCAAAAAAAGCCGATAAGGTTTGCTTGAAAAGCTAATATCATGGGTCCTATTGATTGGATCATCAAGGTAAAAGTCTACAGACTAAGGGAAAATGACAGAGCATCGTTTTCTATGTTTTTTAAAGTGCATTGAAGAGTTAACGACCATTAAATTTAAATAGGAAACCAAGCTGGTTTTGAACCCCCATCCCCACCAAAGGCTGAGAAAAAACCTGGCAAACTTTGTTATTTGATATCATAATACATGTACCTATAAACCTTCATACTCAGATTCTTGTTATATATCCACTCCAAAAATTTGGTGTTGGTTCCTGTACTATTATTTTTGTTTTTCATTTAAAACTATATATACTGAAATAAATATCACAACAAAAACATAAATGTTAAAAAAAGATCTGAATTAGAGTAATATCGAAACAACTCCTAATTAGGACAGAAATTTGGTATTTAATGATGACTGATTAAAATTTGGTGGGTTCACTGGTCAAGTTTTCATACATTTTCAATTTGTGATTAAATAAGTAATTAAGAGAAAACTTGCCAAGTAAATCCACCAAATTTTAATCAGTCATCATTAAATACCAAATTTCTGTCCTAATTAGGAGTTGTTTCGATATTACTCTAATTCAGATATTTGATATTAAATATCAGGAACTTAAAACTTGGCATATATTTTAGATCTCATTACTTTTTTTGGTTGACTTTTTACGCACAGGTTTCTTGTTCTTATAAGAACTTGGCTCTTTTTTTAACATTTATGTTTTTGTTGTGATTTCACTCCTTTTTGCAAGGATTTATTTTGCCAGGTGAAAATCAAGCCCTACCGCTCTACAAAGTTTAACAATTCTACGACAACCGAAGTGCTCCATATAATTAACAGCAATTCTGAGAAAGTGGGTGGATGCCACGCCCCCTAAATGGAAAATCTCAATTTTTCGTTTTTAACTTAGTATGCTCTTTAAGTCATACCGTTCTACCAATTTTCATCGTTCTACAACAATCGAAAGAGCTCAATAAAATTTATAAGAATTTTTAAGAATGTGGGTGGATGCCACGCCCCCTGAATGGAAAATTTCAATTTTAAAATTTTTTCTTTCTAGCCCTACCAACCTACCAATTTTCATCGCTCTACAACAATCCATTTAATTTATAAGAATTTTTAAGAATGTGGGTGGATGCCACGCCCCCTAAATGGAAAATTTCAAATTTTCAATTTTTTTCTTTCTAAGTACTTTAAGCCCTACCGACCTACCAATTTTCATCGTTCTACAACAATCGAAGAGCTCAATAAAATGTATAAGAATTTTTAAGAATGTGGGTGGATGCCACGCCCCCTGAATGGAAAATTTCAATTTTTAAATTTTTTTCTTTCTAGCCCTACCAACCTACCAATTTTCATCGCTCTACAACAATCCATTTAATTTATAAGAATTTTTAAGAATGTGGGTGGATGCCACGCCCCCTAAATGGAAAATTTCAAATTTTCAATTTTTTTCTTTCTCAGTAGTTTAAGCCCTACCAACCTACCAATTTTCATCGTTCTACAATAACCGGAAGTGCTCCATATAATTTATAAGAATTTTCAAGAATGTGGGTGGATGCCACGCCCCCTGAACGGAAAATTCCAATTTTTAAATTTTTTCTTTCTAAGTACTTCAAGCCCTACCAACCTATCAATTTTCATCGCTCTACAACAATCGTAAGTGTTTCATATAATTTATAAGAATTTTCAAGAATGTGGGTGGATGCCACGCCTCCTGAATGGAAAATTCCAATTTTTAAATTTTTTTCTTTCTAAGTACTTCAAGCCCTACCAATCTACCAATTTTCATCGTTCTACAACAATCGGAAGTGCTCCATATAATTTATAAGAATTTTTAAGAAAGTAGGTGGATGCCACGCCCCCTGAATAGAAAATTGCAGATTTTCGATTTTTTCCTTTGTATGCACCACAAGGCCTAGCGTTGTGCGAAATTTCAAGTTTCTACGATGTCGGGAAGTGCTCCATAATTTTGATGATCTGTCAGTGAGTCAGTGAGTCAGTCAGTCAGTCAGTCAGTTACGGTTTTTGCGATTTTTGAAGTCCTATATCTCGGGAATTACTAATGCTATAGAGTTGAAATTTGGTGAGCCACCTGTGTTTGATCAGCTCGGCAAATACTACGAATTTCAAGTTTCTGACTTTATTGGTACTAAAGTTAGAGGGGGGTTGAAAATCGCCTGAGTTTGTTCCTGTAAAAAGGGTGTAGTGCTGCGAACTTGGCTGGGCACTACCGTGTGCCCTTTGATTTCTAGCAATATCGTTGCGGCATCGGCAGAACTTTTGTCTCGAGTCAAATAATAAAACACTATTTAATATATTTTTTCCGTAGAACTCCATGGTGTGATTAGTTTTTGCATTTTCCAAAAAATTGAACTCGGTAAAATGATTCTCTGAAGTACATTTTTCATTTGAAAAAAAGGATTTTTTTCCAAACAAAATTGAATATCTCAAAAACTGATTAACGGTTATGCTTGAAAATAATTGTGCTAATTAAGGACACAACAGTATATTTATCTTTATCACAAAGTTTCATTTAAATTCAACTATTTTTGGAAAAATGAAAAATAAAAATCAAAAACCAGAAAAAATACGGTTTTTTGCCAATATCTCGGAAATTTTGAGGTTACGTTAAAAAGTGATATATGTGAAAGTTGTAGATTTTTGCGTGATCTACAACATTTCCATTGAACACTTTTCATTTTGGGGTCAACTTTAGCCGGAAAACGCAATAATACAATTTCCCCCTTCTTTTTCACCCCCAAATCCCTCCTCAAACTCCGCTTTTGGGAAATAGATTTTTTTTTACATTCCTTATAACCCCCTTTACCGTATTCAATCGTTAAACTGCTGTTAACAATTTTTCTTTTTTTTTTGATTAAAAATATGTTAATAAGCCTGCACTAAATGGCATTACTTTGATTATAACTCTTTGTTTAGTTTTATGAAACAATTTAATTTGGTAGCGCGACATACAATTTTCTGTTGAGTCCAAACAGAGATTTAGATAAAAGGAACTTTTTCATGACAAAAAATACTCTTGGCCCTGAAAAAAACACATGTTTATTTTATTTTTAATTGACATATACTGGGACTCTATCCCCAACCCCTGGCGCAATCTATAGACTTAATATAATTGGTATTACCAAATATTTACCGGTGCTAGCTAGAATGTATTCCATTTTGTGGTTTTACATTAGCATATCCATCCGAAGCCAAAATCTTCATGAATTTATTAAAATATCACTGATGCTCGAGTAATTAAAATAGTAGCAAAATCGTTTTTACCTCTACGGAATTTTGTGCTCGGCATTTCATCCTCATCTTCCGCCGAGCTTTTCTCATCGTTTTCTGGATTCGCTTGTTTTAGTAGAAGGCTCTTCTGTTCTCTGGAAAAAAATTCACGTTGGCGCTCCTCCTCTTTTTCTTGGCGTTTTCTTTTTCTCAACGTTTTATCAACTGGTGGATTTTCTAAAACAAAATATTTAAAGCAATAGATGTAAATGTAAAAAGTTTTAATAAAGGTTGGGGAAAAACACCCCATTATTCGGCTTTATAAAAGCATATTCTTAATCTTACGTAAAAGAAACTAACTAACAATACTAAGAAACTAATGGCAGATTGCTAAAATTTGAGGGTAATTGAGGAGACGGAATCTTAGGCACGTTAAACTGATTTAAAGTCGAAACTGTTGAGGTTCGTTGGAGCCATAAACAAAGGTGGTTAATTTGCTTAATTTTAAACTTTTTTTAATAGTATCGTGCTAAACCTATTTTTTTTATTTAAAAAATGCAGCTGAACACAACTAAAATAATGGCAGTTGATGCAATCAATGTACCTAACGCACCTTTGTTGGCATTTGTAAATGTCAAAGTTTTATATGAAGTTACTATATAGATACTATATACACACAAGGAAAAAAGTATTGGCACAGTTGCAACTAATTAGATTAAATAAGTGTATACAAATAAATATAAAGTATTTTAATCATTGTTTTTTTACATAATTTATTTTTATTTGTTTTCTATTAGATAACATAGATAAAATCACTTTGGAGTTGATTAAACAAACACAAATTAGAAAACACTTGTAAAAACACAATTTATGAAGGAAAAAAGTATTGGCACAGTTCAGGATTAACCCAAAAATCTTGCATTTTAGTGCAAGATGAAAATAACTCTTCAGCTATGGTTTGGCATCACTTTGTTGTTAATGACTTCCTTAAGCACGTTTTGCATCGAAAAAAACTGTTTTTTAGTAACCTGTTGGCCAATCTTACTGCATTTATGCTTAATTACCGATTTTTAGTGATTTTTATTGGTAAAAGCGTGTTTTCTAGTTCGTTTTCCAGCACGTCCCACAGATATTCAATAGGATTCATGCCTGGTGATTGTGGTGGTGTCTCTAAAGTATGTGGAGTGTTTTATAAGAGCCATTTCTATACTTTATGGGCAGTTTGTTTGGGGTCATTATCATACTGGAGCTAAAAATTGCCAGCAAACCCCAATTGTTTTGCACTTTTTCCAAGATTTTCATTGAGAATATTCAAAAAGATCATCTTATCCATAATGCCATCTATGAATACCTTACTCCCCTACTGCAGATGTAGCCATATATCCCCAAACCAGGACTCCCCAACCGCAATATATCACACTCCGATCCCAAGACATTACTTAAAGAAATAAAGCCAAACGTTTGGATTTCTAAAAAGCTTATGTTACCATGGTCTAGACTTTTGGAACAAGATTATTTTGTCAGACAAAAGCAAATTTAGTATTTTTCGAAATATGGCTGGGAATAATATTGGCAACAACCAAGCACTGCGTTGCAGAAAGAAATCATGCTTTCGAGAGAAATACACATATTGAGGTTGGATAGTCCTGGTCTATGTTTTGCACACACCTGTAGTAGGGGAGTTGGTATTCATAGATGGCATTATGGATAAGATGATCTTTTTGAATATTCTCAAGGAAATTCTTGGAAAAAGTGCAAAGCAATTGGGGTTTGCTGGCAATTTTTAGTTCCAGTGTGATAATGACCCCAAACAAACTGCCTATAAAGTATAGAAATGGCTCTTATAAAACACTCCACATACTTTAGAGACACCACCACAATCACCAGACATGAATCCTATTGAATATCTGTGGGACGTGCTGGAAAAACGAACTAGAAAACACGCTTTTACCAATAAAAATCACTAAAAATCGGTAATTAAGCATAAATGCAGTAAGATTGGCCAACAGGTTACTAAAAAACAGTCGACGATTTGGAAAATTTAGCTCCAATCGATTTTTGAAGCACCAAGCACCGTCGAAGTTATTTTTTTTTTCAAAAACTGGGCGTAAAGTCAAATGACCATATCAATAGCTTTAACTAGTAAACATGAAAAGAAGAGGGCCTAAATGACTGCCTTGGGGCACCCGGAGAAACATACCTAAGGGATTGGGGAAGGCAGATCTGAACCGAATATTGTAATAATGGTTATTTAAAACTAAACTAAACTTTAAAAATTTTAAAATTATTTTTAACTAGCAGTTACCCGCCCGCTTCGCCGGGCCACCGGTTTAATTCAGCATAATCGAGAGTCGACTGTAATTGATATTGTTTTTTCAATTTACTTTTTGAAAAAAAATTTCAAATTTGATCTTGTGGAAAATTAAGTTGTTTTGGTACAAAAATATGTTTTTCTTTTTTTGTTTCGGATCATTAAAAAAAGTATCCTATAGCTTCTTCCCATGAATAAAAGCCATAATCTCCAAATTTCAATCTAATCTGTTCAGCCCTTTGAGCGTGATTGTCTAACAAACAAATAAACTTTCACATTTATAATACACTAGTCAACAATATTAAAGGAACAAATTTTTTTTCAATTTTTGTTAGCGTTTTTTGAAGAGCTGTATCTTTGTGACGAGTGGTCGTATTGAGTTGAAATAAAAAGCATTTTACAGCTTTATGTTTTTTGTTTCGAGATTTGTTTGCAAACAATTTTTTTTGAAGTACCGTTATTGCGTTATTGCAAAAAATGAGACGAGACAACAAAATTATTTTGTTTTTATTTTTTTTGAAGGTCCTCATTTCTATGGATACATTTTTTTGAGTCAATTAAATGTCATGATCAGATACCTTGTTTATTCAGCTTCAATTCAGTTTTTTTGTTGTTTTCGTACGATTTTTTTTGACATGGTTTATCTGACTTTGAATGAAAAAAGATACTTTTAGCCTTGATTACCAATATCTCAGCAAATAATGACGTTATAAAAAATTCAAAGACAGTTTTGAAAATTTGAAAAGGCGTTTTACAAGATTTTTCTATGATTTTGTAGAAATTATTTTTTTTTACCGTTCACCGTTAGTTTAAAAAAAGTACTAAAAACCGACGTTTTGTGGTCTTTTCGTAAATCTTTTTTTTTCGTTGCAAATATTGATTGCATGGCTTACGTTGGTATGCAAATTTATAGACTTTTAAATCATCAATATTTTTGTAAATTTTCAAATTGATTCATCGAACCGTTTTTCCTCACCAAAACTTCAAAGTCTTACAAACCAGGTAAAGGAACAAATTGTGGTGTTCCTAAACAATGCGAAGTTGTCATCAAAATGACAAGAAAACCGCAATTCCAGTGGATTTTTTTCACAGTTTTGCATTAGTTAGATACTTTTTTGAATTGAAATGAAATAAAAAGTACATTAAACAAAAAAATAAAAAAAATTAATTTAAAAAAATTTTCAAACAAAAAAACTTGATTTTTTTTTTTTTTTTTTTTTTTTGAAAAATGTAATTTTTTTTTCATTTCCATTCAAAAAAGTATCTAACTAATGCAAAACAGTGAAAAAAATCCACTGAAATTGCGGTTTTCTTGTCATTTTGATGACAACTTCGCACCACAATTTGTTCCTTTACCTGGTTTGTAAGACTTTGAAGTTTTGGTGAGGAAAAACGGTTCGATGAATCAATTTGAAAATTTACAAGAATATTGATGATTTAAAAGTCTATAAATTTGCATACCAACGTAAGCCATGCAATCAATATTTGCAACGAAAAAAAAAGATTTACGAAAAGACCACAAAACGTCGGTTTTTAGTACTTTTTTTAAACTAACGGTGAACGGTAAAAAAATAATTTCTACAAAATCATAAAAAAATCTTGTAAAATGCCTTTTCAAATTTCCAAAACTGTCTTTGAATTTTTTATAACCTCATTATTTGCTGAGATATTGGTAATCAAGGCTAAAAGTATCTTTTTTCATTCAAAGTCAGATAAACCATGTCAAAAAAAATCGTACGAAAACAACAAAAAAACTGAATTGAAGCTGAATAAACAAGGTATCTGATCATGACATTTAATTGACTCAAAAAAATGTATCCATAGAAATGAGGACCTTCAAAAAAAATAAAAACAAAATAATTTTGTTGTCTCGTCTCATTTTTTGCAATAACGCAATAACGGTACTTCAAAAAAATTTGTTTGCAAACAAATCTCGAAACAAAAAACATAAAGCTGTAAAATGCTTTTTATTTCAACTCAATACGACCACTCGTCACAAAGATACAGCTCTTCAAAAAACGCTAACAAAAATTGAAAAAAAATTTGTTCCTTTAATATTGTTGACTAGTGTATTAGTAAGATAATTTATATCATTTTAAATAAACATTAAATGGATAGTTATTATTCAAAAAACTTTTAAGAGATAATGAGAGATTTACAGCGAATATGTGAAATTTTGAATTTGGGAACATAGTTTTCAAAATCGATCTTTGAACTCCTTTGGTTTAAGAGTGTTCCGGGGGGAAATGGTGATTTTATAAATAATATTGTGAAGCGTGTACTTCAAAACGTCCGATCAAAACGATTAAGGTATCTATGGACAGCAACAATTGTTCTCTAAAAATTGATTGGACCAAAAATTTTAATTTTGTATCTAGTAAAAATGTTTAATATTTAAAACAAAAGTGCTGGTAAATAAAAAAACGCATTTTTGACAATCAATTGTTTATACCTAACGGTATTTTGTTGACAATTTTTTTTTGATATAAATTCAATTTATTATTCAAGATTTGCATTAATAATATAATCATTATTGTATCATTTGATATTAAAATTTTTAATTCTTAAAAGACACTTTTGACAGAAAATTCATGTTAATTTGGCAGTTAAAAAATCAGTTACATTAACAAAATGGTTTTTTTTAGTACAATTATATGCCTGCTGTTGTGAATGGGATTTCATCCAGAAGAAATGATTTCAAAACCCTTTTTAAACTGTACGAAACTATAGGAAATAAAAATCAAGTAGGAGTTTTATGAAAATTTTCTGTATATGTAGAAAATTTTTATTCTCGAAAACTTTTAAAGCTGAGGAGTAATTCATAAAAAAAGGAAAATATATACAGGGTGTCCTGTAAATAATGGATAACCTTGCAACTGGTTGTAGCAGGCCTTATGACCTTTCCAGAAAAAAATAAAAAAAAAATATTTTCCCTGTGGTTACTATGTTATGATGTTTTTTCCTAAAGTTGTTAACAAGTACTACTTTCCTCAAATACGTGAACGCTACGACCATGGATGAACAAATTTTACTACTTTTATATTTTTGTAATATTCTAGAATAACTGTTGTAATAGATGGGTGGTAAAATTTAACAGTAGTTATTGCATTTTTTTTTTATTATATTTTTTTTTTTAATATTTTTTTCAGTACAAACATTTATTTTCGAAAAAGTTTGACCACCTCTAATAAATTAAAATTGTATGAGAACATGAGTGGCCAATTGCTTAAAAAAGTTGTCTATTTAATGCACTTTTCAAAATGGTATAACACATGCTTGTGTATTAACGAAATAACCAAGAAAATTTGTCAATCATCAAATAAAGCTGCTTTTAACATTTTGGCAAAATGTCTATCAAAATGTTACAATAACCTCCAAATTTGGGTTGGACAAAGATTTTCTCTTTTGATGTGTAAGGGGGTTCAGTGCAAGTATAAAACTCGATTTTAGGTGTTGAAAGACCTACCATTTGGCCACCATATTGCAAAACGAGTTCTGCAAAGTTTTCCATGGCAACTTAAATTTTATTAGTCTTAGAAAAAAAGCTTTGGTACAATTTTGTAGCAAATTCAACTATCTTCAATTTATGTTAACATACTTTTTACCCTAAAGTTATAAATAAAAAAGTTATAATCAAAAACATATGAAGTTTTTCAATGTTTAAATTTTGATTATAACTTTTTTATTTATAACTTTAGGGTAAAAAGTATGTTAACATAAATTGAAGAGAATTGAATTTGCTACAAATTTGTACCAAAGTTTTTTTTTCTTAGATTAATAAAGTTTAAGTTGCCATGGAAAACATTTTAGAACTCGTTTTCCAATATGGTGGCCAAATGGTTTGGCTTTCAACACCTAAAATCGAGTTTTATACTTGCACTGAACCCCCTTACACATCAAAAGAGAAAATCTTTGTCCAACCCAAATTTGGAGGTTATTGTAACATTTTGATAGACATTTTGACAAAATGTTAAAAGCAGCTTTATTAGATGATTGACAAATTTTCTTGGTTATTTCGTTAATACACAAGCATGTGTTATACCATTTTGAAAAGTGCATTAAATAGACAACTTTTTTAAGCAATTGGCCACTCATGTTCTCATACAATTTTAATTTATTAGAGGTGGTCAAACTTTTTCGAAAATAAATGTTTGTACTGAAAAAAATATTTAAAAAAAAATATAATAAAAAAAAATGCAATAACTACTGTTAAATTTTACCACCCATCTGTTACAACAGTTATTCTAGAATATTAAAAAAATTATAAAAATAGTAAAAATTGTTCATCCATGGTCGTAGCATTCACGTATTCGAGGAAAGTAGTACTTGTTAACAACTCTTGGAAAAAACATCATAACATAGTAACTACAGGGAAAATATTTTTTTTATATTTTTTTCTGGAAAGGTCATAAGGCCTGCTACAACTAGTTGCAAGGTTATCCATTATTTACAGGACACCCTGTATATAGAAAATTATTGGATTAACATAGAATAAGAGACATATAATCGTTAGTTAGAAGGAGGCTGGTAACCCTGGTCTGGTCAAGAGTGTAATTGTAAGCACGGAAACCTTATTAAAGAAATGGTGTGCAAAGTGAATAGTTACATAAATGAACAAAAGTGCCAGTGAAAAACCATCACAGCAAGTCGAGTGCAGCTAGAATTTTCTGTTTTGTGGCTTTAAAGTGAAAAAAGGTTTGGATGATCTTAGCCAATTTCCAAGGGCATTTGTATTTGTTTGACAGCAAAACCAAAAGCTTGTAAGTACCAAGCAAATTTTAAATAAATTGTATTGCCTACTTTTTGGTGAATTGAGTAGTGGATTATATAATCAAAAAGCGCTCTAATATACAAATTCAATAACGCCTTAAAATATGCATCGAACTCCTTTGAAAAACCAAAATACAGTCGCGGCTGGCATTAAAGAAACCTCAGAATCAAATAATAATTCGAAAAGAAGGCTGGATGAAACTTCCCCAGAGCTTTCGGGTGCAATAAGAACAAAGCCCACAGAAACTAGTTGGAAGCATGAATGTTGTTGATCTAATGGGAACAATCCAGTATGCCATGGCAAATCTTTTAGACGAAATTGAGCCAAATACCCTCTAAAAAAGATTTTAAAGAACTGAGGTCACAAATGAGTACCCTATCATCAAATCTCAGTTACTTAGCAATAAAAAACCAAAATCTTTAAGCCTGTAGCGGTAAAAAATATTTACGAAGGTGTTATCAAAGTTCCAACGGCAGTAGATGTCCGCTCAGCCAAAAAAATCTATGAAAAAGACGGAAAGATGACGGTCGCCGCTGAGTTTTAATCAGTAGAAATCGTTGAAGATATCTTCAAACATACCAAAAACCTAGCAGGCACATCTTTTATCCTACAGAGAGATCTTAACTCACTGAAACAGCAGCGGAAACAGGCAATGCTGTCCCTAAGAAGGAGAATATTATCAACAAGTCGCCGGCACAGTGTAAATGTACTGAACGACAGGATGCGAATCAACGGCAAGTGCTTTGTGTGGAACAGAAACCATGAGCTTGTATGCGGTCAACAGAAGGGGGAAGGCAATTTTGCTGTTACTTGCGGTTTTTATGAGCTGCTTGATCAAACGGTTTCTAGGAACCAAAATAACTAAGCAAAGTCTGTCGTCGTAAATTAACAAAACAAAATATACAAAATAATACTAACTTAGATTTAAGAATAAAGAATAATAAACAAAATGATGAAGAAGATTTTAGAATATCAGCCTACAATATAGGTACATGGTTTAGAAAATAAAAGTCTATTCACACAGTTTTTTAATTCGGCCTTATCGCCAATTCCGAGGGAGAGCTATCTCCCTTCCCAGAAGTTGAATACTCTCATCGCCAATCTCCCCCGAATAGAATTTACCCCGGAAATAACTTCGAACTAATTTCGAAATATTTTGAGAGAATTATTTAATTTAAATTATTGAACTATAAAAGTTTGTGAATAAATTAATGAAATACAATTATGTATGTACCTACATTGTTGGAGCATTCAAATCGGTATTTCTTAAAATCTATACCATAGCCTTCAGATTAACCACCAAAGAAAGAGATCGGAGAAACGTAAACAGAATTCGAAGAAACTTAAGGGATAGATAAAGGTATCTTTTCCATTGATTTTCAAGCTCACTTAATACTTTTTTCATGCTTGTAGGTTTGTACGGGACTGAATTCTGAAAAAAAAACGATAGACGTTACGTGAAGAAAATCATTAACGATAATCGTATTGAAGATTATTATTTTTAAAATTACGGAATGACCCCCAGCTTTCACATTTTTACTGGATATTTAAATGAATTCAATGCCACCACCCAAAAACGCATTTGACATACCTTCTATCGTCAAACTAAATGCATTCTTGCGTTTTTTTTTGCAGAAGGTTACCAAAAAGGTGGCTCAATCCAGCTTCAGGGAAGCTTGGCAGAAGTTTAATTAATTTTTGAGAGACAGATCTGCCCCAAATGTATCACTTTGAACACGGAAGATAAAAAAATTAAAATAAACAGACAAAATTGAAATAAAAAAGACAAAAGTAAAACTAACGTGTTATATTTTCAAAATCCTCCAGCTAAACTTAAGTGAATTTTTGAATTTACCTAATTTTTTGCTAGGAATTTTTTCCTTTTTTTCGAAAATCGTTTAAGATTGCCTATCTACAAGTTGCACGCAATGGGAGTTTCGGCTAAATTTGTTAACTTGATTGAAGCTATATACGCCAGCACTAAATCTGCAGAGAGAAGAACTCTCCAAATATTTTGAGACACTTTTTGGAGTTAAACAGGGATGCTTGCTATCGCCATTACTTTTCGCCCTCTATATTAATGATTTGCATGAATCTCTAGGAGGAGGACTCTTTATCGATTGGCTCTGGAATCTTACTGCATGAAATGGGGCCTAGAAGTAAACTTATCTAAATCAGAGATTGTGGTGTTTAGAAATGGTGGAAGGATATCTGGTCAAGAAAATTGGACCTTAAATGGAGAAAGAATACGAATTGTCTCTAATTATACATACTTAGGAGTTTTACTTTCTCCGAAGATGTCGTTTTCTAAGCATGTAGAGAAGAGAAACACTGCAGCCAAGAGCAGCATAAATTCGACCTGGCAATGCTTCTTAGCCATCAAAGACTGCACATGTTAGGATGCGGATTCGTCGTGCGAAATCGACTCAGATCGAAAGTCATCGATTTTAAGCCGATTAGCGATCGCCTGGCTGTGATCCGCATCAAAGCTACCTTCCAAAACATCAGCCTTATATGTGCACACGCCCCTACCGATCAAGCTCAGGAGTCTTACAAGGAGGAATTTTACGACCTCCTGGACGGAGCCTACGGAGCCTGTCCGGAGTACGATGTCAAAGTCGTGCTCGGAGACTTCAATGCTAAAGTCGTAAAAGAAAACATCTTTGGCGGATTAGTTGGAAAGCACAGCCTCCACGAAACGACAACAGATAACGGCTTCCGACTAATCGACTTTGCTGCAGCTCGTAATACGGTGATAAGTAGCACTAGGTTCCCCAGGCGAAGGATACACACAGCAACCTGGCGATCTCCAGATGGTCGAACCGCCAACCAAATCGACCACGTGCTAATTGGCGCAAGGTATGCATCGAACATCTTGGACGTGCGAACTTTCCGAGGCGCAAACGTGGACTCTGACCACTTCCTTGTTGTGACAAAATTCAGAGCCCGACTGTCCAACGAAAAGAAAACGAAGACCGCCCAAAGGAAGAAATTCAACATTGCATGCCTTAGCACATCTGAGAAAGCCAGAGACTACAGTGAGCAATAGACCGGGAAACTCTCTGCCGTACACCCAGCCACAAGCATCAACAACCAGTGGAACCAATATCGCGACATCATTAAGGAGACAGCCGAGACCACCATAGGCTATCAACCACCCAGAAAAAAGAACCCGTGGTATGACGATGAATGCACGGTATTGAAGCAGGAGACGGAAAATGCACGAATGCAAATGCGGTATCTCGAAGAGTCTAGCACCGCCACCAACACCCGCCGGTTCTACAAAACAGCCAAGCAACTGGCATCTGGTTATAGAACTGGCACGCAAGCTCTTCGAAACAGCGAAGGTAACCTAGTCACCGAAGCACAGGGAATTGTAGACGTGTTTAAGCAGCATTTCCAGCAGCTACTTAATGGGCATTATGTAGAGGAGGCAACAGAGGAACAAAGAAGCATAAGACCAGTGAATGAAGATCCAGTCCCAGCGCCCAGTACTAAAGAGGTTAAGAAAGCCATCCACAAGCTTAAGAACAACAAATCCGCCGGCTCGGATGGCCTACCTGCGGAACTCTTTAAGTATGTAGGCGATGTCCTGGTAGGGTGCATGCACCAGCTCATCAACCAAGTGTGGGAGGAGGAAAGTATGCCCGACGACTGGTCAAATAGCTCCATATGCCCAATCTACAAAAAAGGCGATCCTATGTCCTGCAAGAACTACAGAGGCATATCCCTGCTTAATGTTGCCTACAAGATCCTATCCAACGTTCTATGTGAGCGTCTAAAACCTTTCTGCAACACTATGATCGGCACGTACCAGTGTGGCTTCAGGCCAGGCAGATCAACGATAGACCAAATCTTCACATTGAGGCAAATCCTGGAAAAGACCAACGAATTTCAAGTCGAGACCCACCACCTATTCATCGACTTTAAAGCCGCATACGATAGCATAAGTCGCCAAGAGCTTCTATTGGCGATGTTGGAACTCGGGATCCCGAAAAAACTGATCCAGCTATGTCGCATGACGTTACAAAATACGCGGTGCAACGTGCAAATGGGTAACAGCTCATCCGAGTTATTCCAGACGTGTACAGGGTTCAGACAAGGAGATGCGCTATCATGTGATTTCTTCAACTTTGTCCTGGAGCAGAGAGTGCGCAAGAGTGGTGTTAACATGGAAGGCACTATCTTCAACAGGTCTTCTCAACTGCTTGGCTATGCGGACGACATCGACATCATCGGCCGCTCCAAGAGAGCTGTACTTGAAGCATTCACAGCTATTGATGAACAGGCGAAACGCGTTGGTCTTGAAGTGAATGAGGACAAAACAAAGTATATGCTATCAACAAACAAAGCCTCATCTGTCCATCGCCTAGGACAAAACGTCACTGTTGGTAGCAGTAATTTCGAGGTAGTCAAGGAGTTCACCTACCTCGGAACAAACATCAATTCGACGAACGACACCTTAGTGGAAATCCGACGAAGAATTACCCTAGCGAACCGCTGCTACTTCGGTTTGGCCAAACAAATGGGTTCAAAACTCCTTTCCCGAAAGACAAAGTGCACTCTATACAAAACGCTAATTTTACCAGTTCTACTCTACGGCGCCGAGTGCTGGACGATAAGTAAAAAAGGGGAATTGATACTGGGCACTTTCGAGAGAAAAATTCTTCGGCGGATATTTGGTCCTATATGCGAAGAGGGCGATTGGAGGAGAAGATTCAATCGTGAACTGTACGAGCTGTACTAAAATGTGGATGTAGTCCAAAGAGCCAAAACACGCCGACTACACTTGCTCGGCCACATCGAGCGAATGGACAACAACGCTCCAGCCAAGAAAATCTTCGAATCCCAGCCCCCAGGTTCGAGACGACCAGGAAGACCGAACCTTCGCTATAGGGACCAGGCGGTCACAGACGCAAGAGCGCTTGGTCTCGACGACTGGAGGGAGCGTGCAAGGGACCGCAACCGATGGAAGACCGCAATACCTCAGGCAGAGACCCTTCATGGATCGGGAGCCGGATAACTAAGTAAGTAAGTAATGCTTCTTAGCTAAAAGAAACATCAACCTTGGAGCAAAGTGGAAACTATTTCAGGCGGTTTGCAGAGCTATCCAAACTTACGATGCTCAGATCTGGGGTTTTGGAATGTTCCAAGAAGTAGATAAGCTTCAACGGTATTTTTTGAAAAGAATTTTAAACTTGCCTTCATTTACCCCTAACTTCGTGTTGTCAATGGAGACAGGAGCGGAGGACGGTCATTTCTATACTCTTGATCTTCACCTCAGATTTATAACAAAAACAATATGCATAAATTAGCTTTTATAAAAACAATATTCGAATATGGTGAAACGAGACTACCACATCAGCTGACAAAAATACTTTTGAGGAAAAAATTGTTCTGGGTTAAAGAATTGAACCAACTTGGATATTGTTTTGGGCTGTGTTGGGATGACAGAAATACTTACAAAGTGAATGGATCCAAAAAGAAACTGATTAATTACGGCTGCTGAAAGGAAGAAAATATTCAGCACTTCTTAGGCAGATGTCCGGGTTTGAAAGAAATTAGGCTGACTTTCTTTAGAAGAGCTTGGTTAACAGAAGCCGAAATGGAGAAAACAGCACCAGTTTTGATGGACTCTCTAATTACATCACTATAGCCTTACCATACCGAAATGAACTAGTGAGAGAATTTAATCAGTAACAATTTTCTTATAATAATTATCATAAACTCTTGATTTAAAGCTTATTTTCAGTATTAATGTAAATTTAATCACCCGACAGACGACTTTTGTCACTGTCGTAAGTTTTGCGTTTTTAACTTGAATCAAAATCTTTAATATAAATAAAAATTGTAATTTTTAGATATTAAGTTGGAAATCAAAAACATTTTACTACTACTACTACTACTTACTAATCGTCAGTTATATATTATTTTCAATAGATATTGAGTTCCTTCATTTGAATACCTTTTCTTAGTTGTCTCACATTCATACAAAGATTGCAAATTCCTGAAATCTAAATTAAGAAAACAAGAAAACTTAAAGCAGCGCCCCCAAGGAGTATGCAGATCTGACCATTCGGTCCCTCATATGTTTACTTTTAAACAAAAACAATTATGCGCAACGCATTAATTAAAATTAAGTGCTGTGGAACAATTTCTTAGCTTCCGAAGCCTCTGAGGCTAATAAATTAAACTAAGTAATATAATATCGATATAAGAATTTGATTGCATTGATACCTTCAAGACCCGTTATCTAAAAGTCTATCTAAAAGTGTCGGTGTTTGTTTTTTAGCAGTTGTGTTCCTGGATAATTTGAGAATTTTTTTTTATGTTAAACGGTTTTTTTTTGCTTACAATGAATTAATTTAAATAATTTGCAAGATTTTATTGCTTAATGTCTACTTAACTTTCTTAATCTTACATGAGTTTGAGATTTCTTGACTTGCAAGAATCCTCCCCACCGATGAGCTGTCTTTCAAGCATGCCAACGTAAATCAGAGGCTCTGATACTAATATTTTATCAATATTCACACATAATAAATAAATATTGGAATAACACTACAAGTGACCAATTAGTTAGTAAAAATACAAAGTTTTCTGATGAAAGTAAAAAAAAAGCCGGTCTTATATATGCAAACAAAAAAGTTAGCAAATGACTGGTTTTGTTAACTCCGGAACACTCAGAGTGTTGTGAAAAAAAAGGTTTTCCATATCGGATGGAATTTTTATGAGATAGTGATAACCTGAACATTTTTGAGAGGTTTAAAAGTTCGAAATAAGCAAGCTCAGTGACGAGTACGTTAAAACTATGCGTTAACATATTTTTTTTAACAATGTTATGTTAATGTATGTATTTGGTTTTATCTTTTGTTTGATGATTGTTTTACTTTGTTGAGTGAACCGTCAGGCAGTTGGGCAATTTGTTTAAAAGTAAGTAGATTTGTGTACGTACAAGGAGAGCGTTTGTAAAAATAATATAATATATATGTATGTATGATATTATGAACTAGATTATTACCGATATTTATATGCTCATCCTCGGTAGAAGAATCTGACTCAAAGAATTGATCAAATTCTTTGTTCATATCTGCCAAATCAGCATTTGAAAAACTTAGCAGGGGATTGATAGTGTCAATGAATTTTTCCGGTTCGTCTTCTTGCATATTAGATGATGACGAGATTTCAGATTTTTCACTATAGTTAACAACATGCTCAGGACTGTGACAGTGTGCTGGTGGTTGACGAGTTTTGTTCTTATTCTTTCGATCAAGCGGAAATAGTCTTTCGTCCACAATTTCCCAACGCTCGGCACAAGACCAAAGCCAGTTAGCGTTGACAACTTTAATATTCTCTTTCTTTTTTGCAGCATTAACTTTGAACGTTCCCGACGTGACGGCGACTAAATGGGTGGTTGCATCGCTTATATTCTGGCTAACATTGGCTCCTAAACTTTTTGCTATAAAATATGCTCGACTTTGTTCTAACTTCATGTTCGTCGGTACCAAACCAGAAAATACTAAATTCTTATTGCGTAATACTTCGGAGCGAATTTTTGGTACAATAATTTTTAAATCAGGAATTTCTTTAGTATCGTCGTATATTTCGTAAAATCTTCTGTGAATGTTCGTTAATATAACCTCTAGATAAAGTAAATAGTCGTCAGGATCTTCAATTTCAATTTCATTAGTTGTGCTATCCGTGGTTACTTTTAACCGTTGAGGAACATCAGGTGGTTTCATGTTTTCTTCAGATATAATGCTTGTAACGTCAATATATTCCTTTTCTTCTTTATTCATATTTTCATTCTGATTTACTTTTACTTCTGTTTCATCTTCAACTTCAGCAACATCTTTGAATTGTTCGACTTCAAGCGGGCTTTCCTTTAATTCTTCATTTACTGGTTCAGGTGATTCATTTTTCAGCATGTCTTCAGATACTATTTTGTCCTCAATATTCTCATCGTCCGTAGCAGGATTTTTTAAATCTTAAAATGATAAATTAAAATGAAAAAAAAATTATTAATGTGTTTTTATACAAAGATTCATTCTTACTAATGGATTAATTCCATACAATTATTATTATTGATATAATAGAAATAAAGCCCACATATTAGAAAAACATTGGAATGACTATTAATTGTTTTGAATGATTGTTTATAAATTTTTTTTTTAAACAAATTGGGTGGCGCAACAGCTCGTGGAGAACCAGGGCCTAGTGACTTACAACTCTCAACCATTCCTGTGTGCGTGTTTTTGGCAGGAATGGAGGGGACCTACAGTTTTTTGCCGAGTCCGAACGGCTAAATGAGCAGCACTAATTCATGACAAGTATACTCTTGGAGGATTTGTCAGTTCCTCGCAAGAGGCAGTACCTCGGATAAAACATTTCTGTTTTTAGGTGGCACGGCTGGGAATCGAACCCACACCTTCGGCATGACACTCCTACGCACTAATCATCATGCCACGAGGTACTACAGCAGATGTTACAACAAATTAAAAAGTCACAAATGTCCCGTTATCACTCGCAGAATTTTGTTCCCGCTCATTTATTTTATTCTTTAGTCTACTTTATGTTGACATAGAAATATTCATTTTGATTATTCAATCGAACGCTGCGGGAGAAAATTTAATTTGTACCCCCATTTTTAGCCAATTAATATTTCTGAGATCTCAGGGGACTCAGAGGGCTCAGAAATATAAACAGGATTCCTCTCAAAAATTCCTCACTTTTCCCCTTAAAAACTGAGACTACAATTTCTTGGATTCGCTTGCGCTTGTTTTGACTTCTATTAAATAAATTACTAATTTAGCCAGTTTATATTTCTGACTTCTGAGATGTCAGAGGAATCAGAGAGCTCAGAAATATAAACAGAATTTCTCTAAAAAATTCCTCACTTTTCCCCTTAAAATTTCTGGCTAATTTAGCCAGTTTATGTTTCTGAGATCTCAGAGGACTCAGAGGGCTCAGAAATATAAACAGGATTCCTCTCAAAAATTCTTCACTTTTCCCCTTAAAAACTAAGACTAAAATTTCT
The DNA here is from genome assembly GCA_963921185.1 of Dasysyrphus tricinctus. NCBI lineage: Eukaryota > Metazoa > Arthropoda > Insecta > Diptera > Syrphidae > Dasysyrphus > Dasysyrphus tricinctus. Next base: position 110,986,941 of record OY992531.1, on the reverse strand, counting down.
TGGGTTCGCTTGCGCAGTTATTTTTTGTCGCAGTAAATTACATAGGAAATTACATAGGGTCCAGGGGAAAAACGGCTCAAGTCCACTTTTTGAAAAAATTTAACTAATGATGACATCTTATAGATTTGTATGAGTACTATCTGATGTAGTATTAGCTCTCTTCACTAGGATTTTTAAAACTCGCAAAATAGTACACTTTTAAAAAAAACTTTTTTCCAAAGGTATCTTTTTTGCTCCAAAAATTAAACAAAGCGATATTAAAAAAGGAAAAACTTGTGGATAGACCTAACGACACGTCAGGTAAATAATTAAAAAAAAAAAAAAAATAGATATTCTTACTACATCCGGTCGAAGTCCTTACTAACAAATTGAATTGCAAAAACGGTCCAATGTCACGAATATGAAAATTATTTTATTTTCAAACTATATTTTGAAAGTCTAGAGGTGTCTGAATAAAAAGCAAAAAACCGTTTCCAATTATCATGTCCGGTTCTTTCAGAAGAAAATTTCAAATAAAAATAATAAAAATTTTGGTTAAAACGTCGAAGGTCCTTTTGACTCATGTCAGCTTATCATGCAAAAAATTCAAGATGTTTAAATCAATATATGTTTGCTTACTTGAGTACTTCGTGCTCAAAAAAAAAATTGTTAGTTTTATTTATTTTTCTTTAAATTAGCCATTATTTTAGTAATATATTTACAACTTTGTTTTTCTCGGAATCAATTCAAGTGGACTTAAGCCGTTTTCCCCCTGGACCCTTCAGTTGTTTTGACTTCTATGTGAAGAATTCTGGGGTGGAATCGGTTAAGGTGATTGGTGATTGTCACATTTATGATAATCAAATGTGATCACATTTTATTTTCCGTCTGTGTAAGGTGATCACCAAAAATTATTATAAAATTGGCATCACTTTGAAAGACAAGTACTGTGACCAGTCAAAAATTAATTTATTTCATTTTGAAATATTAAAAAGTTGTCTCACAAATTATAATAATTATAATTAAGCCCATTTTAGTGGTCCATCCCGAACTAACTTGCATTTAGCATCCACCAAATACAAGAAAAATGCATTTGCACACTACTGGAATTGGGCAATAAGAGAGGAGAAATGTGGGTTAATCAAACTGTAGCTGGCAAATCTATGAACCGAAAAATATGCGTATGCAAATGTTTTTCTACTAGCCAAGTGTCTTATGGACCTATGTACTTGCGGATACCCGGCGTGTGCTTTTTCGCTAAAAAAGAAATCTGTACATTTTGTTGATTTGTTGGAAAAAAGGAAGTTTTTGTATGGGAAGATTCGAAATCAATTTCATGAAAACGAATGTGTTGGAATGTTTTAGTGGCCTTGAACCATTTTCGCCTAGTTGCCATTGAATGAAACAGAAGATTATATTTGTGAACGTCTAGCAGAACTTATATGTACATACATACATATGTGTGTGGACAGAATCATGTGCTCGGGTTTGCTTCTAATGTTAATCCTCAAGAGTCGCATATTTCCATTGTAGGTACCTACCTAAATGTTTTTCATTTTCCATATTTTGGTTTGGTAAAAATGATTTCACATGCACTAATAGATTAGTTTTTTCTTTTTCAACCTCAGAAATTCAAAATAAAATTTGGATTTAATATGAAAACGACAACAAAATAGTTGTCACATGAAAAAGTCACAAAAATATGATTATCACATGTGACAATCACCTTACGCAGACCGAATTTGATTATTGTGACTGTCAACTATCACAAATCACTTTAACCGATTCCACCCCTGTTTATATTTTATTCTCCTGCTCTATCAAAAAACGGAGGAAAATTACTGAGCGCTCAATAAATATAAACTGGCTAATTTAGCAGCTCACAATTTACTTGAGTTTTTACTAATCATTGAAATAAATTCTTTTTTATGCTACATTTCCACCTAACGCTAATCTGAGTTTTAATGATTTACCTCAAATCTTCTTTAAATCTCGAAGATTTACCATACAAATTTATTTTGTTAATCTTGAAGATTAAAAATTAATCTTGTTAAATCTTTCTAGGACAAATACTTTTACAAATCAAACTAATACTTCGTTTTCACCGTACACTTATGCTACATTTCCACCTAACGCTAATCTGAGATTTAATAAGATTTACCTCTCCTTTAAATCTTGAAGATTACCATACAAATATATTTCGTAAATCTTGGAGATTAGAAATTAATCTTGTTAAATCTTCCTAGGACAAATAGTTTTACAAATCGAACTAACCTATTTTTACATGGTGCTGAATGATTCATTCGAGACTCGATTCAGTTCCTCATTGTTTGACGCGAATCAAACATTCTATCTCTTTCGCACTTCATAAGAAAAATTCAAACGCCATTTGCATTTTTGAAGGTGCTGTCAGATTTAATTTTTTTTTTTTAATCTTTCTGTGCGAGTCCCATAGTAATGTTAACGTCGGTCGTGTTGAGTGGACGCTATGTAAAAATTATTTCAGAAAAAATCTTTAATTTAAAGTCTTTAGTTTGTTGAAATTAATACAAATTTAATTAATAAATATTTCATAACCGAGTAGCCAGACCACTTCTAAGTCGGCAGCATTAATTTAATTTTTAAGAACAATTATTGTACACTAGTGATAAGAAAGTGATATGTAAAAATAAAATCTCAATAAACATACAATACAATAAATCTTTCTGTGCGGTGGAAACATCAAAAAGATTTATTTAATCTAAACTGGTGGAAACATAGCATTAACCGAGATTTAATAAAATTTACGTCAAATTTTCTTTAAATCTCCAAGATTTACCATACGAATTGTTTTCGTTAATCTACAAGATTAAAAATTAGGCCCTCATTATGAATAGCGAATCGAACGTTCGCTTAATAGCCTTTTCACACCGAACCCAAAACGCGGTTTTCGCGAAAATATCGGTTTTGGGGAAAAACCTAATCGAAACACACAAGTTTTCTCATACATTTTTTTGTAGCCTCAGGATTTCGTAAAACACAAGTTTTATATAAAACCAGTCGAAATCATGTTGGAATTCAGAGATGAACAAAACAAACATACCTTTTAATAAGTTCAGCGCCTATTGAAGTGTCAAAAAAGAAACTGATGGGATGCTTTCAAAAGAAATTGAAAACAGCTGACGAAATTCTGTCATATCAAATATAAAATTTGAGTCTCAAAATAGATTATTTTATTTAAAATTGATAAATAATTGTGTTTGGCATAAGTCAAATTGTTCACATGGATCCTCTTTAGACAAAAATCACCGATTTTATTTCAAAAAAATTGAAGAAAATAAAAAAAATGTGCGTGATTTGTGTAAAAAAAAAACTGGAATGTCAAACGAAAACGTGTAATGTTCAGTGTGAATGGATTTCGCGTTTTTGAAAAGTTTTCGCCGAAAACCGGTTTTGGGGTTTGGTGTGAAAAGCCTATAAAACTCAAAAGCGAATTCCCTTATCACGGTATTATCTTTCTATTACGAGCTTCCACATTCGCTTCAAAAATCAATGCTGCCAACAATAGCATTGATTTTTAAAGCGAAAGTGGAATTTTTGAAGGTGCTGTCAAACTTAATCTTTTTTAAATCTTTTTGTGCAGTGGAAACACCAAAAAGATTTATTAAATCTGATGGGGTTTTCCATTGGTAAAATAAATCAGTTTATTTTTGATTTGGATCTGCCAAAATCAGCCATTTTTGAGTTCCATTGGGCAAAAGTATTGATTTATTTTTTGATTTAAAATCAATTTTGCAGATTTAAATTTTTCGGCAGATTTACCCCTCCCTGTACTTATACCAAAATTATTTTGAGCTGTCAGCTTGATAAAGTGTTTTTTGATTTCGGTTGTGAAAATTGTGCTCAAAACTAGAAGAAAATAATTTTTACTAGAAAAAGGAAGCTGTTTTAAATTAATCTCAAATTCATGTAGCTAATATTACTCTACGAAAAGTGGACCAAGAGATGCAAATTGTTACGAATAATGATATACAAGTGAAATAACACAGATACACTGGCAAACAAAAATCAATTTGAAATCGCATTCCATTGGCAACGAAAACCCCATGAGCCAAACCTTTGGTGGAAACATAGCATAAATCATTCGCTTTTAAGCGAACGTTTGATTCGCTATTCATAATCAGGGCATTAATCTTGTTAATTGTCCCTAGAACAAATAGTTGAACAAATCAAACCTTTTCTTATATGGCGCTGGAGGATTCATTCATTGCTGAATTCAATTCTTCACAAATGAAACATTCTATCTCACTTCCTCTTCGTGAGAAAAAATGAAATACTATTTGCATTTTAAAAGGTGCTGTCAAAGTAAATATTTTTAAAGTCTTTTTGTACAATGGAAACGACAAATACACTAGTCAACAATATTAAAGGAACAAATTTTTTTTCAATTTTTGTTAGCGTTTTTTGAAGAGCTGTATCTTTGTGACGAGTGGTCTTATTGAGTTGAAATAAAAAGCATTTTACAGCTTTATGTTTTTTGTTTTGAGATTTGTTTCCAAACAATTTTTTTTGAAGTACCGTTATTGCGTTATTGCAAAAAATGAGACGAGACAAAAAAATTATTTTTTTTTATTTTTTTTGAAGGTCCTCATTTCTATGGATAATTTTTTTTGAGTAAATTAAATGTCATGTTCAGATACCTTGTTTATTCAGCTTCAATTCAGTTTTTTTGTTGTTGTCGTACGATTTTTTTTGACATGGTTTATCTGACTTTGAATGAAAAAAGATACTTTTAGCCTTGATTACCAATATCTCAGCAAATAATGACGTTATAAAAATTTCAAAGACAGTTTTGGAAATTTGAAAAAGCGTTTTACAAGATTTTTTTATGATTTTGTAGAAATTATTTTTTTTTTACCGTTCACCGTTAGTTTAAAAAAAGTACTAAAAACCGACGTTTTGTGGTCTTTTCGTAAATCTTTTTTTTTCGTTGCAAATATTGATTGCATGGCTTGCGTTGGTATGCAAATTTATAGACTTTTAAATCATCAATATTCTTGTAAATTTTCAAATTGATTCATCGAACCGTTTTTCCTCACCAAAACTTCAAAGGCTTACAAACCAGGTAAAGGAACAAATTGTGGTGTTCCTAAACAACGCGAAGTTGTCATCAAAATGATAAGAAAACCGCAATTCCAGTGGATTTTTTTTCACAGTTTTGCATTAGTTAGATACTTTTTTGAATGGAAATGAAATAAAAAGTACGTTAAACAAAAAAATAAAAAAAATTAATTTAAACAAAATTTCAAACAAAAAAACTTGATTTTTAAATTTTTTTTTTTTTTTGAAAAATTTTATTTTTTTTTCATTTCCATTCAAAAAAGTATCTAACTAATGCAAAATTGTGAAAAAAATCAACTGGAATTGCGGTTTTCTTATCATTTTGATGACAACTTCGCATTGTTTAGGAACACCACAATTTGTTCCTTTACCTGGTTTGTAAGACTTTGAAGTTTTGGTGAGGAAAAACGGTTCGATGAATCAATTTGAAAATTTACAAGAATATTGATGATTTAAAAATCTATAAATTTGCATACCAACGCAAGCCATGCAATCAATATTTGCAACGAAAAAAAAAGATTTACGAAAAGACCACAAAACGTCGGTTTTTAGTACTTTTTTTAAACTAACGGTGAACGGTAAAAAAAAAAATAATTTCTACAAAATCATAAAAAAATCTTGTAAAACGCTTTTTCAAATTTCCAAAACTGTCTTTGAAATTTTTATAACGTCATTATTTGCTGAGATATTGGTAATCAAGGCTAAAAGTATCTTTTTTCATTCAAAGTCAGATAAACCATGTCAAAAAAAATGGTACGACAACAACAAAAAAACTGAATTGAAGCTGAATAAACAAGGTATCTGATCATGACATTTAATTTACTCAAAAAAAATTATCCATAGAAATGAGGACCTTCAAAAAAAATAAAAAAAAATATTTTTTTTGTCTCGTCTCATTTTTTGCAATAACGCAATAACGGTACTTCAAAAAAAATAGTTTGGAAACAAATCTCAAAACAAAAAACATAAAGCTGTAAAATGCTTTTTATTTCAACTCAATAAGACCACTCGTCACAAAGATACAGCTCTTCAAAAAACGCTAACAAAAATTGAATAAAAAATTGTTCCTTTAATATTGTTGACTAGTGTAGATTTATTAATACAGAACTGAGATAAGCCTTTAGTGGCAACACAGCATTAGAGGACATTATGTTCTCTGTGCGATAGAGAACAAAATGTTTACATTCTTTTATTTCTGAAGCAAATGAATAGGACAGACACGATATTCTTTTGCTTTAAATTTATGAGAAAGAAAAACTAAATACATATTGTCGGTTTGTTGGTTTAATTCGTTGCGATTACTGGCAGAGCTAATCGGTCAAGAATCTACTAACGAAATGCTGTGGTGAGTTTCATTGTGAGTTTTCTTGAGACGATTCTTGAGACGACGTTCTTAAAAACAAGATCGTGGTCGCGGTTGTCGATTAGAGCAATATTTATGGCACGATTTCTTCTGATCAATTGCAGGTGGTAAGACTAAAGCTCTCGGCAGGCTTCTTGAGTATTATGAAGGAAAATCCGGGACCACCTCCACTCACAGGCGATGGCGGTTGGCATCAAGGGCATGTCAAACTCATCGTCTGTGAGGATCAGAGATCGTGCGATCTGTATAAGCTTGCTGTCAGTAGGTTAGGCGAGGTCTGGCCAGGTGCGAAGCTCGAAGTTGTTGCTAGGGAAGACATCCCGTGCAGACCTAGAGCCCGCATATGGATACCTGCCGAGCCGTCTTGCATGGAGGAAATACTCCAGATAGTCAAGCTAAGCAACCCCTCATTACCGACTCACGACTGGAAGGCTACAAAGCTCGACGAGGTAAGAGGTCTTTATAGAAGCGCAATTATCGTGATAAATAAGGAATCCCTTGCCCCCTTAGCGCAGACCAAAGGCATGATAAGGTATGGGTTTGATACAATCTCCCTAAAGGTATATAAAAAAGACGAGGTTAACGCAGATCGCGTCCCCCTGGAAAACACCGAAGCTTTATCTGTGGAAGAGGACCATGGTGCATCCATCACCTTTCCATCGATCGGTGATGAGGAATCCCGGTCATCCTCGATCACGGTTCAGTCTTCTACACTCGTCGACAGTCTGACCGATATGGAGACTGAAGACTTCCTCAGCCTCGTTCCTTTGTGTGAGGATGACCTTTTGGGTTCATCTTCGGACATGGATGAACTCAACGACACCATGGTGGAGGCTGATCTACCTGATTGTAGCCAAAATGCTGCAGTTAATCCAGATTAACCTCCAACACTCTACTAAGGCTTCGGCCTCCCTTCTACTCCGTTTATCCAGGAATGGTGAAGATATTGTCCTGATCCTGAACCGTGGATTGTTAAATCCATAGTGAGGAGACTCAGGACTCCTGGATACTACGTACTGTATGAGTCTGATAAAGGTGACTCCAGATCTTGCGTACTTGTTAAGCGTAGCACTAATTTATATTTACTCCCTGATTTTAGCGATAGAGATATCACCGCGGCCCCTTTACTCCCGTCATACAGTATGGGGAAGAACTGATATCAATGATAGAGGTGAGTCTCTTTTTGATTTCATTTTAAGTACTAACCTTATAGTAAGTAATGTAGGTAATAGACCTACCTTCATCACTAAAAACCGACAAGAATATTAGATATTACTCTTGTCCCAGATACCATTCATCATAAGATCTCGAATTGCAAAGTGTCGGATGAATGATGTTATTTTGCCAGTACCGGACTCTATTTTTACAAGGTTGCTTAGCTCTGGTCCACATTTTCCTGTCTTGGAGAGAAGTCATGGTTGTGTTTATACCCAAAGCTGGCAAATGTTCCCAACTAAACCCGAGATACCTCAGACCTATAAGTCTATCATCATTCCTTCTTAAAACCTTTGAACGTTTGATTGATATCCACTTACGAACAAGTATTGACTGGCAACTACACTAGTTAACGAAACAAAACGAACAAATTTTTTTTTCAGTTTTTGTTAGTGTTTTTTGAAGAGCTGTATCTTTGTGATGAGTGATAGTATTGAGTTGAAACAAAAAGAATTTTACAGCTTTATGTTTTTTATTTTGAGATTTATTTGCAAAAATTTTTTTTTGGAGTACCGTTTTATCGTTATTGCAAAAAATGAGACGAGAAAAGAAAATTATTTTCTTAAATTTGTAGACTATTAAAGCATAAATATTCCTGTAAAATTTCAAATTGATTCAACGAACCATTTTTTTCTCACTAAAATTTCAAAGTATTACATGACATTTGACTGACTCAAAAAAATGTATCCATAGAAATGAGGACCTTCAAAAAAAAAAAAAAATAAAAAAATATTTGTTTGTCTCATCTCAGTTTTTGCAATAACGCAATAACGGTACTTCAAAAAAATTTGTTTGCAAACAAATCTCGAAACAAAAAACATAAAAGCTGTAAAATGCTTTTTGTTTTAACTCAATACGATCACTCGCCACAAAGATACAGCTCTTCAAAAAACACTAACGAAAATTCAAAGAAAATTTGTTCCTTTAATTTCGTTGACTAGTGTATTATCTACTGCTCAACATGCTTACTGCAAAGGAAAATCGGTGGAAACTGCTTTATATACTTTAACACGAACCATAGAATATTACCTCCATCATAAAGAGTACACCATGATTTTTTTGTTAGATATAGAGGGCGCTTTTAACAATGTCGATACATCTGCACTAATATCCATGAAGGTAGATGGTTCGCTTGGTGAATTGATTAACCAAGTGCTGACTAGCAGGGTCATCAACTCAAAACTGGGCGGCTTTTCTGCTAGAAGGTCTGTCAGTAGAGGCACGCCACAAGGCGGTGTCCTATCTCTTCTTCTCTGGAACTTGGTGGTAAATGAGCTGCTAATATGCCTAGAAGCGGAGGGTTACAGAGTTATTGCCTATGCAGACGATGTTGCTATTGCCGTATCAGGAAAGCATCCTTACCTTAAAATAACTCTTACAAAACGTTTTAAACAAGCTAACCAATTGGGTAGACCGGTGTGGTCTGGGTGTCAACACTCATAAAACAGAACTTGCTCTATTCTCAAGGTAATATAAAATCCCTCACGTAGATCCTCCTTCTATTAAAGGTATTCCATTAACATTCACTGATCAAGCAAACTATTTGAGTTTTATTTTATATAAAAAGTTAAGCTGGAAGCCTAATATAACAGAAAGAGAAAAGCCACAGTGGCATTCTTCTCATGCAAAAAACCCGTTGGGATTAAATGGGGCTTTCAACCTCGTATTACTCACTGGCTATATACGTCGGTGATTAGACCGATTCTCACTTATGGTGATGCAGTATGGTGGACTGGTCTAGATAAAGCCGTAAACTGCGACAAACTAAGGAAAGTACAACGCTCGGTTTGATTATGTATAAGTGGTGCGCTTCGTACGACACCCTCTGCCGCTTGGCCATTCCATTATTTATTATATGAATTAATTCGGATCACTTCCTAGTCACATTGACTACACCATCCCAAATCATCAATTCGGTTCAAAAAGTCAAGTCACCATTCCTTCTAGAACCCTCTGGGAGAATATGGCTTTCTTGGATGATAAATCGGTTCATATCTACACAGACGGATCGAAAACTGATGAAGGGGTGGGTGGCGGTGTGTACTCAGAAAGACTAAAATTAAGTCTCTCATTCCGACTTCCCAATCATTGTAGCGTGTTCCAGGCGGAACTTATGGCGATTAAAGAAGCCTTATCTTGGCTGAAAGAAAACGTGATATCAACTACAGATATCCGAATCTTCTCGGATAGTCAAGCAGCTATAAAATCCCTGGAATCGGTATCTTCGAACTCTATAACAGCCCTAAATTGCCTTTTATCTCTACTGGAGATGGCGCAGCAGTTTAACATTCACCTGTGTTGAGGACCGGGAAATAGAGACATCCCTGGTAATTGCAATGCCGATGAACTCGCTTTAAGTGGAACAACTACCTCTTCCCAGCAGAAGGTTCGTTTCGATTGCAGTTACAACGATGCTCGATATTGCCGATGATATTCTTTTAAGAATAGACCGCGCCGGTGTATTACAGATTTGAAGTCCATTCCGACTATGGATCCGGATGAGAAGGATAGTTTAGCAAATATTTCCCTCTTGTTGTTACGATTTGTTCTTCTTCTTGATTGGCAACCTTGGTTTGCAAGTGTTAAGTTCAGTTTTACGGTCGCTCTATATAAATTTTGCTTTTTACCAGTCAATTAATTATTAATTAAGTTTAAATCTAGTTGCACTAAATTATAATTGTTTACTTCACTTTAATCAAGTATTATTTTGGTGAGTTCATTAATTTAACGCATCGAATTTCAAGAATAACACGGAAGAAAGGGCACGTAACAATATTGTCACAACACAAAGGATTCAAAATGAAGCAAACACCTCCACCCAAATATAACAATGGTGATAAACAACAAAACAAAAGACCATACAAGGAACTGAACTCTGAACCCACACTGCACGAAGAAGATGCTAAAGATAATTCTAGCCAAAAAATACAGCTGTTGGAAGTATGGAAGTGGTAGATCTGAGAATTATGATTCAAGAAATAATGTCAACGATCCTGGATGATAGAATGAAAGACATGCCCACACGATCGGATCTTGAACTTATTCAATCAGAAATCTACAAACTACAAGAAAACAATCAGACCTTGAAGATTCAAGTGACTCAATTTGAAGCTCGATGTAAATCTTTGGAGCGCCAAGTAGAATTTTTAGAAACAAAGGCCAATGAAAAAAAATGTTGTTGTCCACATACCGGTGCAAGGTAATTATGATGCTGGCGATAAGGCAAAAAAATGTTGCTTGGAACTGTTGCAATGCAATGATGATAACGTCATTTCTTCAACAAGGGTGTTGCGCTCGAAAAACAACAACATAGCAAACGTCATCGTCAAAATGAACCGAAGCGAGGATGTACGACGAATATTAAGCTCTACGCGCGAGCTGAGAAATAGAGGAATTTCCATCCACAGAGATTTACCCGCCTCTGCACGTGCCCGAAGAAACTTCTTATTTCACTACGAACGGATATTTACGCGAAAAATAAATCTCTTGAAACTCAAATACGAGGGCAATCATTACTTATAAATAGAAGGCAAAGCATTTTATTATGACAGCGATAACAATCTAATAGCGTTTTCGTTTGGTCGTCCGGAAGCATTCCGAATGCTTCTGAAAACGTTCGTTTGGCATTAGATGACAGTTCTTCTTCTGAAAAGAAGAGAAAAACGATTCTGGATTTGAAGAAAGAATCAAAACCAGAAGCACACATACATGCGCACAATTGAAACGTCAAAATTGTCAAAGGTAATTCGTTTGTTATTTTATTTTGGAATTGTGATTATGCATTATACAAATTTTGGAGTTGAAAAGAACCAATATTATAAAAAAAATGAATAGAACAAATATTTCATCCTCCCCATTATCGGTATTGTTATACCATGATGTAGAATTTTTGCTAAGATAAGGAGTTTACTCAAAATAAACATCCAAGGTGGAGACATTCGGTGCTGTTACTGAGGAATATCAATATTCCGAGAAACAGCTGTGTGAATGTTTCATCACCAAAATGCAACAGCCAAGTGCACAAATACAACCAAACCCAAACTTTAGAATGAAGAAAAGGGTTGCAACTTGTTCGTTTGGCATTCTGGATCGCAGAGCTCCGGAGGCTTCTTCCGGAATACCAAACGAAAACGCAATAAAATGTGACGGAGTGTGCGGAATGTCAACGTTGAACCAGCTGATACAATATGACATTTCGGAGAACGCGTTCCAGGACAGAGCAAAAATTCGGAACGCAGTAGTTCACACGTGCCATCTTTGATGCCACCATCATATATTTAGTTGTAATGCCGTCTGCCAGTCAAGTAATTTTACGAAAAATAACGTTGAAGAAAATATAAATAATAATTTAAAGAAAAATGTAAAAGTATTAAAAATCTTTTCATACAATATAGCAGGGCTTAGTAACAAATTTATATTTACCGATTTTTTTAGTTTTGTTAACCAATTCAATATATTCTTTTTGTATGAAACATATATAAATAGTAATGATTTTATAAAGTACGAAAACAAATTTAGTAATTATAATGTGAAAAAACAAAATTAAATGATTTGTATTTATATTTCGCTTCGCATGATTATCAAATAATAGTATTAGTTGAAACCTGGCTTAATGATAGCCATCTTACTACAGAACTCTTTAATTGTAATCAATATGCTGTATATCGGAAAGACCGTTGTTCGTTGAAGACTGGTCATAATAGGGGCGGCGGAATTATTATTGCCATTCATACTAGTTATATCTCTAATCAAATAGATTTAATTTCAAGTAATAATGACACTTGTTTTGATATTGATCAATTAATTGTTAAAATTAATCTTAGAAAAAATGCATCTTTGTATATCTCTGCTTGCTATATTCCTCCAGGAAGCCCCTTAGAATTATATAATATACACCTAGAAAATTGTCGAATTTTGTTAACTTCCTTAAATGCATCTGATCATGTAATTTGTCTTGGAGATTTTAATATCGGTGATGTGAATTGGAAATTTGATGCTGAAGAAAAATGTTTAATTCCTTTCGATATAAAAACTGAAATTGAAAGCTCTGTAATTGATTTTTACAGCCAGTTTAATCTGTTGCAAAAAAATAATGTTCTGAATTTATTAAATCGTATTTTAGATTTAGTATTTGTTGATAACGAATTAGAAGTAAGCATTGACAAAGCTCATTCACCAGTCGTAAAAAATTCTCAGCATCACATTTGCCTGGTCATAGATTGTAAGCTCTTAGTTTATATTCCAACCATTAGTGATAATGTTTATTTTTACGATTATGAGCGTGGTAACTTTGATGCAATGAATGTATATTTAAACTCATTACCGTGGGAATATTTAGTTGGAAACCAAGATCTAACCCAAGCTTTTGCATCTTTTAAAACTAACTTAAAGCAGGCATCTGAAAGCTTCATTCCGATAAAATTAAGTAAAAAGAATTCCAATCCACCATGGTTTAATTTCAGGCTCTCTAAACTTAAAAATATAAAAAACAAGGCATACAAACGGTATAAAAAAGATAAAAATAATTTGGTATGCAAGCAACACTATCTGAAAGTCCAAAAATCGTTTGATGTTTTAAACAAATTTTTATATAGTAATTTTGTTTCAACTGCGGAATCGAAAGTTAAAAAAGATAGCAAAAGCTTTTGGAATTTTATAAACTCCAAAAGAAAATCTAGTGGTTTGCCAAATTGTATGGAATTTTCAGGATCCATATCCAGTGACTTGCAAACTATCTGTGATCTTTTTGCGGATTATTTTGAATCAGTTTATTCATTAACGACTCCTGATGTGCTTCCTGAATTCACTCCATCAAATGTTGTTGATATAGGGGTAGTCCAGTTAAACACAACAGAAGTTCTTGAAGCATTGAATGGGATTGACGATAATAAGGGAGTTGGCCCTGATGGTATATCTCCAAAAATAATTAAAAAATGTGCAACATCCCTTGCGTTACCTTTGTGCCTTATCTTCAATAAGTCTCTTAAAACTGTTATGTTTTTAGATGAGTGGAAAACATCGTTCATATCTCCGATTTTCAAATCTGGTGCTAAGCAGAAAGTATGTAACTACCGTCCAATATGTAAATTATCCGTCATTCCTAAAATATTTGAAAAAATTGTATGTGATAAGCTCATTTTTCTAACGAAACAACTTATATCGGATTCGCAGCATGGCTTTGTTTCAGGCAGATCTACAGCCACTAATCTCACTATTTTATGTGACTCAGTTATCAGAGGGTTTGAAAGTGGCTTTCAGACTGATATAATCTTTACTGATTTTGCCAAAGCGTTCGATAGGGTTAACCATGAAATATTATTGTATAAATTGTCAAAGCTAGGCTTCCATTCCATATTTCTGAAATGGATAAGATCTTATCTCATTGAACGAACTCAATTCGTAAAGATAGATAGATTTGTTTCTAAGTGCATAAAAGTAACTTCGGGCGTCCCTCAAGGAAGCCACATTGGTCCTTTGTTTTTCAATTTGTTTATCAATGATATTCCTGACATCTTCCAGTTTTCCATGTATTTATTTAATGCTGATGACGTTAAAATATTCCGAACTATACATTCTGCAATCGATTGTCAATTATTGCAAAAAGATCTGTGTAAATTAGCTTCATGGTGTAATAATAATTGTCTCTTTCTAAATTTTGCCAAATGCCAAAGCTTTGCTTGTTTGAGAAAAAATGCACCGATAGTATTTAATTACACTATCAATAATATTTTATTGGAAAAAGTAACTCAGAAAAAGGATCTGGGAGTCATATTGGATCAGCAACTAACATTTACTAGTCATATAGACTATATAGTTAATAAAGCCTTCAAAATGTTGGGTTTTTTAAGAAGGAATACTAGTGAGTTTTCCGATTTATTTGCTCTTAAATCTCTTTATATGGCCTTTGTTAGGTCAACCCTGGAGTACTGTTGCGTGGTTTGGAATCCTAGCTATAAAAATCATTCATTGAGAATTGAAAGAATTCAAAGAAGTTTCACAAGATATTGTTTCTTTAAGCTAAATTGGAACATTCCTATGCCTCCATATAATGCGAGATGTCTGCTCTTTGGTATGCAAACGCTAGAGGTCAGAAGGAGGTACTATTCTATTATGATGGTAAAGGATATTATTAATAGTAACATTGTTTGTCCCTACTTGCTGGAACGAATAAACTTCTATTTTCCCAGCAGGGGCCTCCGCGTAGGCTTTCACTTAAGGGAGACTTTTTCAAGGGTTAATTATGGTAGAAATGAACCGATATTGCGTTGCATCAGAGAAACTAATGCTGTTGTTAATAAGATCGATATTTGTATGCAGTGTTCAAGAGACACTTTAAAAAAAAAATTGATGTTAGCATTGTTATTATATTAATTTATTTGTATGAACTTATTGCTTTCTTTATTATTTTTAATTATTATTAACGATTATTATTATAATTTTGTATTTATTTCTTATTATTTTTTATTTCTTATTATTATAATTTATATATTTTTAAGTAATCTAAAAGAGTATTTTGATCTCAAATTGATGAAATAAACTAAACAAACTACTACAAAATTATACCAGCAATAAGAAGACATGCGAAAGGAAGGGCGAGTGGTGGCTGCATTTTCGGATATAAAAAGATATCAATAGTAGCCGTTTTTTAGTGCATTTTTATCTTAGCAACAACAAACTGGTAAAATTCCGTATTGTTGTTGAATTTAACATGCTACTTTTCTCTAAGCGAAGATAAAAATGCACTAAAAAACAGGGCTAGTAACATCATTGAATTCAAAAACTATGAAAAGGTAATATGTCTAGATTTGAACATTTGTAGAAAGAAATTTCGTATATTGCCAACTTACATAAATTGTAATCAATGGGATACGGATTTCGAAAAAATTAAGGATTTTGTTACATCTGTGAATCTGGTCGAAAATTTGCTGCTAATTGGAGATTTAAATGCCAGGGTCGGTAACGAAGGAGGAACTGAAAATGATCGAGTTGGTTGTAATAGACGAACTAAAGACACAACGAAGAATGCACGTGGTACAAAATTGCTGGATCTATGCAACTCTTTCGGGCTCAGGATCCAAAATGGTACCATTGCGGGAGACATCCAAGGTGAACTCACATTTGTTGGGAAACAGGGTAGTTCTGTTATAGATTATAGCTTGGAAAGTGGAGAATGGAGTTCACTGATAACTGATTTTGAAGTACAAGATAAAAATTATTCAGATCATATGCCAATTATTGTTACATTTAAATGCGGAGAAATGGTGAATGAAGAAAGGGTGGCCTTAGAACTTCTGCCCAAACTACAATGGAGGAACACAACGTCATCAAATTACAGAACAAAGCTGAATTCGCTTTTGCTGCCCGAGGAAAATAATATTAGTTTAAACCAAATCGAATTCTTTATAAAGGAAGCGCATGATGTGCCAAATAATCCTCATCGGCAACAGAAAAAGAATTTTAGACAACCTTGGTTTGATTCCGATTGCAAGCAGGCGAGAAACTTATCATTTGCTTGAACTAATGTATTTAGGCGGAATAACGAACGCGATGCAAATAAAATGCACGACTGGGTCGCACGTACTTGCTCTTATGTTCAAGACACTGCGGGCTTAAGAAAATTGTATATAAAAACATGGAAACTATGAGAGAAAAATGAAGAGAAGCATGAAATACGACATTGAAATTGGCTAAAACAACTCTTTTGACAGTTTGAGGTGGAAAAAAAGAATGCCATCTTAATTCTTGATTGAATATGATTGTATAGGAAAAAAAAATTTAAAATCGTTGGAGCGGTTTCTTAAAAAAATAATTTTTTATATATAAAATTCTTATATCATTTTTAAGAACAAATTTTGGTATGCAAATCTAAAGTATATATTTATGTGTATATAAAAACAAAATTTGAAAAAAAATTGTCAACCCGTTTTTGAGATATCGAATTTTCAAAAAAAAAATTGAAACATTTTTTAAAAACCCAAAAACTGTTTTTTTGAAAATTTTGAAATGCAATATTATTAACTCTTATCTGAAATTTGTATATAAAAAAAATCATTTTAGTCCGCTTAGCCAAAAACGAGAAAATTCAAAATAAAAAAATACGTTCCATGACAGGTACTATAAATAATTGCTAAGTGTGAAATTTTATAATTTTTGGTATCGTACTGTTTTTAGTGTATTAAAAAAGTTTAATCACTCCTAATCGTAGGAGTCGTTTTTAAGCAAAAAAATATTTTCCTTTGTGGTTTTTTAACTTTTGTATGGAAGGTACCGTTATTTTTTCATAAATGTAAATTTTTTTCTAAAAATATTGTAGAGAATACTAAAAAACTCTTAAATATCGAGTTTAAAAAAAATCGATCATGTCGTTTTCGAAATATTTGATTTTCAAAAAAAAAATTTGAAACATTTTTTAAAAATCCAAAAAATATTTTTTCAAAAATTTTGGTACGCAAAAGCTTCTGTATAAAAAAAATAATTGAAATCGGTTGTATCGTTTTGAAGAAAATCAAAAATTAAAAAAATGGTTCTTTGGGAGGTACCATTAATAACCATTTTTGAAAAATGGTTTTCCACCCAAAGGAAGCCTTTACTAAAATAAATTTACTGATTTTTTTTTAAGAAAAGTTGTCGAGCCGTTTTTGAGAAAAATACGGTTATGTAAAATTGTTAAAAAAAAATTGTATGGCAGGTACCGTTATTTTTGGTCCTAAAAAAAAAATGAAAAAAAAGTGTCGGCAGAATCACCAAAAACCACTATGTACCAAGTTTGAACAAAATCGATCAAGCCGTTTAGGCTGTAGACGAACAGACAGACAGACAGACAGAATTGTGCCACCCACTTGTTTTGGTGTTCTCTATCATCGTAATATCATGTTTGATTGCTATCTCAAATTTTTTTTTTGCACGAATCCAAAACTTGCCTTATAGTACCTATAATCGCAAGTAAAAACCTATATATTGAGTACAACCAAATTTATAAAGCGCTTTGTAAAGAAAAAAGAGTAAACTACTATGAAGCTGAGGCAAGAAAGCTAGAAAGGTGTAGTAACCCCTCCGAATTTTGGAACTTGGCCCGTAAATTAAATGGCACGAAGTATATTATTATCAGTCGTGGATTGGATACCTCTACTCTACGAATTCATTTCAACCAACTGCTGAACCCAACATCTTTGGACCCATTCACGATTCACTATGCCCAACCGTATTTTCACAATGACATTTTGGACAGTACAATATCACAAGGTTCGGTCATCGGTTAGTGCACTGTCAGATGGAAAGCAGCAGGTTCGGACAGGATACCAGCTGAATTTTATAAATATGGCACTGATGAACTTGTAAAGAATCTTGTAAGCATATATAACCAAATTTTTGAAACTTGAACCATCCCACAGCAGTTTAAAGATGCGTTGATATTTCCGATACATAAAAAGGGCAGCATCGAAGATCCAGCTAATTTTAGAGGAATCTCATTTTTGAACGCTTCTTATAAAATTTTTACAGCAAGGTCAGGCCCTTTTTCACGACGTGATGACTGGACTATAAAGCGGCTGAACACGTGGATTGACTCGAAAAATCTATTAGGTGAGTCTCAAGCTGGATTCAGGGCAGGTTACTCTACTATGGACCATATATTTGTTCTAAGGAGCATAGCGGACTCATTTTTGGCAAAAAATAAAAAACAATTCACATTTTGTGTAGATCTTAAAGCTGCCTTTGACTCAGTTGTTCGAAACGCTTTAATGTTTAAGTTGTTTGGATCCGGGATGTCGTTTAAGTTTGGACGAGTTATCCAGAATTTGTACGTGGACACCCGAGCAGCGGTCTGGAATGGAAAACATTTATGTGAGTGGTTCCAGACACAGTCAGGAGTAAGACAGGGTTGTGCGCTCAGTCCTGGCTTATTCGCACTATTTATTGATGATATCACTGAAGCATTGCCAAGAGGTGTCAGCTATGCTGGAGAGGTCATTAAAGCCTTACTCTTTGCCGACGACATTGTTTTTGCGGGCAAGCTCACAGCAATCTCTACAGCTTGTGATATATCGATTGTCCGAGTACTGTAAGCGATGGAGTTTGGTGGTGAACCTGAACGAGTCGAAAGTGATAGTAATTTAGAAAGGTGGAGGAAGGAATAGCTCAAGTGAACAATGGTACTTCAATAACGAAACCATAGAAAGAGTAAATGAGTACAGATACTTAGGAGGATATTTTACCAAAACTTAAATATGGAAAAACATCTCAAGGAAAAACTGCTTAAGGCCAAAACCGCTATTAATGTGGCTTGGAAAGAATGCTTCAACAACAAAAACATCGCACACAGCAGTAAATTTAAAATTTTCGAAGCAGTATCCCAATCATTTTTATTTTACGCGGCCCAAGTTTGGAGAGCAAGGAAATTCGAGACTGTGGAAAAACTCCAGATTTTATTTGAAACGTATATTTCGCCTTCCCACAAGCACCCCAAATTAAATGGTAATGCTAGAAACAGGCTTATACCCACTCTTTATAAAAACGCTGAAACTGCAAGTCGATTATATTTTGAAGGTACTGAATATGCTCAAAAATCATTTACCGAAGAAAGCAGCCTTGCAAGCTATACACAGCAAAACAGGATGGGTTAAAGAGTGGATTGAACTAGCAGAAGAGGCAGGTATCACTTTAAATCTCAGTGAGCAGAGTACCTGGAAACCAACACTGTACCAGATAATTATACAATTGGATGAACATTATAGATAAATTTACACAGGGCATCAAGGTCACTTCATCGGATGATTTACAGAAAGCTGAAATATAATCTAAACGAAAGAAGCTACTTCCAAGATGACTATACTATAGAGCAAATCTCAAACATGTTTTGGTTAAGAGGCGAATTGTTAAATATAAACTTTGTTCCATATCGCGACGATCTTCCACTACTCTGTGATATTTGTAACATGGCCGAAAGAGAAGATATTTTTCATTTTGTCGGAAGGTGTACAGTGTTGAGGGAAATTAGAAGACAGGTACTAGGCAGTGACTTTTTATCTGAAAATGAAACTTTAGCTCTCCTAAATGAAATAGATGTGCACAAAATGCTTAAATATTGTAAAACAGCACTCAACTATAGAAGCAGAATATGAGATGAATATTTTTAGCTAAAACAACTGCAACTTAATTTAATTACATATCTTAAGATTTAGTTAAAACCTTGTCAATCAGGCAGACGGCAAAACCATGCTTTATCGATTGTTTATTGAAAATTTAATAATTGCAAGTAAATAAAAATCTTATCTATCTATCGATTTGTTTTTCGATTGAGGCAGTCCCGCTTCTGCCAGTATGTTTTTAATTGAAGTGGTGGTAAAAGCATTGATACTACTTTTGGCTGTATGTTGGTACAACGGTTTGATGAGTTTTAGTGTGGACTTATGACATGCCGTATATACAAAAGCCGTAATCAATTTTGCTAAAAAAAATTGCTCGAACAACGTTACAGAAAGTATTTAAATGTTCACTACTTTTCTTACATGCTAAATAACATAACATTTACCCTGTCAGCAAAGCTCTTTTTAAAATGGGTTATATGATAATTCCATTTGTATTAGTCCTAGAATATTTCATTTTTACGGCATATGTGTTATATTTTAAATTTTTCAAGTAAAAGTTTTGAACCAGGTGTGCTCGACCGCACTAGAATTTCATTTATCAGGTTAATGAAAAGTTCTTTAGTTTTGTCTAGGTCATGGTATTTGCTCAACACATAAAGATCCTCTGCATAGATGCAATGATCCAGAAGTTTGTGCTCATCTACAATATTTGATATTCATTGAAAAGCAATGAGAAATACATAAGATCACCGATAGGGGAGATCCCTGAGAAATTCCATTATGTAGTAGATATGTTGGTTTTAACCCAAAATCTTCTATTCTTTAAAAACGATTTCACATATTGCATTATTTTAGGCCATACCCGCTAAGAGCGTAGCTTGTTCAGAAAAAGACGCATGCCAATTTTATCGAATGCCTTCTCGAAGTCAATTGATAGGATATATATATACGTAGAAGTGCATCAATTCAGCCTTTTTCTAGTTTGAAACCTAGTTGGTTAGGACTTTCTAGGTTTTTTTCTTTAGTGAATCATTGGAGACGTTTTGCAATAATTTGTCCATGATTTTAGAATTACATGGAAGAAGAGAAATTAAACGATATGAAGCTATATCTTTTTTAGGTTTTGGAATTGGAATGACGCAAGCAATTTTCCAACTCAGAAGTTTTCGCTATTCCTACTTGGGGTTTTGCCTTTGAATTTTGTTATGCAGCTATCAAGTTCTTTGAGTTCTATGCGGTTTTCGATATAGAGAGCCGAAGTGTCAGTTCTAGATGTTTGAATATTTTTATTAAGACAATAATAATAAGGTTTTAAATTTTGTTTAATCAAAAATTTGAATTTCTCCGTTGTATATGAAGGTTTCTGAAAAAATTCTTTCGATATTTTTTGTTGTTCGTTTATTTCTTTCAAAATCTGCATTGAACTGCTCAGAATTAGATCGTAAATAAAAATCATCCATTTTTTAATAATTTATAGAGCAACTATAGTCTGTCCAGCAAACATTTTCAGTACAGGGCTTATGGGCGAGCTTTTTTCAAAACAGTGGTGCCTGTATATACCATCACAACACTAAAATAACAAATCTGCCGCTGAAAAAGATACTAAACTGATTAACATACAGGAATTGTTGTTGTAATTCTTGGAAACATTTCGTGTGCTCCAACATGACCGTCGTCTTTCAATGCCAACCAAAAGCATTCTGATCGTATACTCGCTTTCGCTTCTACCTTCGCTGTGTGAAATAAAACAAAAAATTCACATTCCAACAGAGTCGCCTTTGGCAAGTCGCAACAATACAACAGAGCTTTTTCAGTGGTTTTATAAAAGAACTTTCGGTTTTGAAGCTTTTGAGAATAAAATTTATAAAGGTGAGAGCCAAAAGTGTTGTCGTTTTGATTGTCCCCTTATATTTGTTTGTATTTCGGAATAAACCTATAAAATGCAGTTGAAATTTGTACGATTTTAGTCTTTAAGAAAAAAAAATTATTTGCGCAAGGTTTTGAAACATTTACAAATCGTTACGCGATCAAATTAAATTAAAAAATTGAGCCGTCGCGGGACGCCTGGCAGATGTGAAACATGCACAGATGGTTTTTAAAATTAAACAAGTTTAGTTATGGGGTTTTCTTTTGGTAGCAAAAATTGATTTTTTCCCCTTCAGATCTGTCAAAACACAGATTTTGGCATGCCAATGGGCATAAAAATCAATTTTTTCTTGATCGAAAATCAATTTTGCAGATCTGGATTTTTCGGCAGATTTACCCCTCTTTTACTAACACCATTACACGCCAGAACAATTGAAAGCCATCAGTTTGACATGCCTGCATCGCTATAGCTTCACAGACACAAATTTTTCACCAACACACTGAAAAAGAAAAATCAGTCTGAAATCGTATACCATTCGCGACGAAAAAAATCTATTTTCGGATCAAAATCTGAATTTACCAAACGAAAATCCCATTATATACTGAAAGATCTGTACGTTTCTAATTCGAGGGAGACAGTTATATTGTTTCTGCTGTTTGCATACAGTTTACTATTGTGACTTGAAAAATCTATTACATACTGGGAAAAAGGAAGTCACAATAAAGGGCGTGTTAAAACAGAGAATAAGTTTGGTGCGGACAAAAAATCTGCACGCCGCGTTCTTTGTGCTGTTAACTGCAGGAATACAATAGACGGAACGCAAGTCATGAATTGCGTTGTCTCATCAAATAGAAAGCGGGAAGGTTAAGCAAACGCGACGGCCAAATTCAAATTGTAAGAATTTTACGACACTTATGCATGACGAATGACATTGTGGGGATTCTGAATTATTATTTCTCTTTGATAAGACGATTCTTGAAAATAATAAAAAGATTATACATGTTATGTATTTAATTTGTATGATTGGAAGTCACGTTATTTGCAAAATAATATAATCACCTACGCTTAGTAAAACACCAGTAAAACGACAAGGCACCAGAAATTACAGTTTTTGTTTTTTGAATTCAACTAAGAGTTAAGCGTTCTCTTCGCTCTTCAATATTCTCACCACCTTAACGGTATTCGTTTCATTGAAACGCCAAGTGTCGCTGCTAGAGACGTGTCATTTTAGTAACACGACTATCGCAATAAGGGTGAATTTTATCTTTATTCTCATTCAACAAACGAAACAAAAGTTGAGAAATTTGAAAGTACTAAATTGTTTTTTGAATTGTTGATCAGTTCCGAAATCGCAATTTAGACGCGTCACATGAATTCCTTTTAGTCGACCACATTTGTATCTTTCCGACTGTTATAGTTCTAACTTAACCTTAAATTTAAAAACTTCCGCCTCACTTCACTTGGCCATCTCTCTCTTTTGAAGAGATGAGAATCAGATAAAAAAAGAAATGTCAAAATGAGTCGCCTCACGTCTGAACACCGTCAAAGGAAATAACGCATGTGTAACCACCCTTATCTATTGTACTAGATTTTTCATTGTGAATGAAAGAAAACAAGATTGAGTGCGAGTGACAAGGATATATGTGTACATTTCTTCCACTTGGACTCTTCTTGCCGAAAAATGTAAACAAACAAATTTCCCCATTACGAGAACTTTTGAGTGCGAGTATAAATGAAAGAGAAACAAAATCTTTCCCCTTTTTCGTAACGCTTTAAGCCACGCCCAAAATCGAGTTTACCCGCCGCATTAGATGTTTCACATCAAAAAGGTGTGGTGTGGTAAAAAATAAATAAATTGATATTTCTTTTAATATGTTTGAAATGGTATCCATGATAACCATAACCATATGCACATTGTTTTTCGATTTGTGGCAATTTATAATTCAAAGTATGGAAACCCTGTGAGAGCTTTAACTTGCGACAGATGTATGCAAGCCAATGCAACCAGACTGAGAGGCAAACGTCCTATCTTCCCTGTACTGACAATTTTTGTTTGATAGAGTATAGAGAGACTTGCACCTAGCCTTACCTTTAAAATCAACACCTTTGCCGTCCAACTCATGTTTTGAAAGTCCTGGTGGGGCATTTATATCTCCTGTGTGTTGAAAGAAATGGTATGGTTTCACTTGAATAAGGTTCGACGCCATATTCCATACATCTTCTCTGTCATCAATGATACACACCATTGAATCTCCACACGGAAATAAAGCTCTGCAAGAGAAAATAAAACATTAAAATAAAATAAAACGTATTTGGATATAGTAGACAATGTGCGGGTATATTTTAAAACTTAGCTAAAAAGAATATTTTTAAATTGACAGAAATATGTATGTATATTGGATGGTTTTATACGTTAGGAGTATACTGCGTATTTTTTTCCGTAATGAGGTTTTTAGCAGATAATAGTACTTGGACGACTATCTTCGATAACATTGGAAACTATTCACTGGACGATCTTGTTTTCTACGGTTTAATATTTACTACACGTTACTTTAAAATCATAAACACTTTGAGATTGAAAAGCTTATTTGAGGGTGAGACATTTTAGTAAATCTTAAACTATGCAACTATATAACCTTAAAAGACATGTTGACTGTGAAGAAAATTTTAAAAGAAATTTTTTGTGTTTAGGTGGAGTAACTGAATTTATAATTCAATTCAAAGGAGCTTTACACCCAAATGCGTTTTGGCCAGGTACGACAGTTGGACTTATCAGTTAGATGTGGGTCTACGACATTTGAGCTTTTGAAAGATTTAAAGAAATGTTTTAAATTATATCGCATTTAATAGGGGGCGAAAAAAGACTAGGGTTTGTAGGATGCAGGATGAACCGAGACAAGAGAAACTCTACCAGTCATATATACTATCCGATGATATCGGTCTCCTTTCAAGTAACACAGTTGACTTGAATGAAATGCTGCTAAGGGAGCCATCCTGCGATTTGCAAAGGAGGGAACTGGGACGGGGAAAATCATTGGTCTCAGGCAAAGAGACTCGATTTACAGATCCACAGAATCGAACCTTCTTGACATCCCAAGAGATGGTATGATTAAAAAGTATAGCTTCGTAAAAAACTTTCGTACGGAGCTAAGTAGCAAAAAAGAGTGGGTAGACGAAACAGTAAACTACACTCTTAAAGCAAACACCATCAAGTGGTACACTGATGGATCGAGAACGTCTGAAGGGACTGGTGCTGGAATTTTTGGGCCTCGAACCAAACTTTCGGTACCGATGGGACAGTCTACAAGCATTTTTCAAGCAGAAGTTGATGCCATAGGGAAATGTGCAGACAGAAATCTCGAAAGAAAGTACAAAAACCAAAATATTGCTATCATGTCGGATGGCCAGGCCGCACTCAAAGCACTAAGCTCATACAGCATCAGTTCTAAACTGGTATGGGAGTGTGTAGATAGGCTAAACGAACTGGGCAAACACAATCATGTCACACTCCATTGGGTACCTGGCCACGTCGGCATACAGGGCAATGAAGAGGCAGACTCCTTAGCGAAAATAGGGGCAATGACACCCCTAACGGGACCAGAGCCTTATTGCGGAATAGGAGAAAACGTGATAAAACATAAAATCAAAATAGAAGAGGAGGCAAAAAGATCAAGGATCTGGAACGAACTCCCTAAGTTGAGGCAGGCTAAACTCCTACTTGGAAATTACAACCAAGAACGATTCCAGTCCTGCATCAGCTTAAATAGAAACAAGCTTAGAATAATAACCGGGCTCCTCACAGGCCACTGCAAACTAAGGAGACACCTCCACATCCTTGGCCTGGAAAACAGTGCCACGTGTAGATTCTGCAGTGCTCATGAGGAGACACCCGATCATATACTAGGTAAATGTGATGCACTTATGCATCAAAGACATAGGTATCTGGGAAATCACCAGATAAAAGAGAGCGAACTATCCTCTCTAAATGTACTCCAAATAATCAAATTCCTTAAGGAAATAAATTTGGAGGATGTGCTGTAGAATGAGTAACCTCATCCAGCTCCAGAACGGGGGCACAATAGATCTTAATGGTCGCAGTGCACTTACACCCCGAACTCTTTCATTCATTCATTCATGAATGAAATGCTGCAAATCAATGGAGATTGTTGGCTAGAAGGTTAAAGTTCATAAGAACAAAATAATGCACACAAGCCAAAACATACAACAGTTGACTTCTCTAAGGGACTGAACCATAGAGACTCGATGGCCAGGATTTTAACAATAGAATAAACATAGCCAGCTGTGCATTATAGTTTAACTTAGAGCGCCTGAATGGGACCAGTAAATTAATTATAAGATATTGATACCTAGGCTAGTTTTTATGAATTTTGTCTAGCTTTGAGAAAAAATTAATTCCAAAAAAAATAGCCAGCTGTGCATATGGAATTCACTCTCGAGGTGTACTCCGATAAAATATTACCACACACTAAGATGAGACTAGGATTAGGATACAAATAGTGACAGGGTTTTGATTATTTGGCAACTCTAGATTAACCATACAAACAAAATATATTTATTCAATAACCTACAATTCAAGTTAAAAGTTCAGGTCAGCTCAACTCCATAATTGCGTTTCGCCCAGGTACGATAGTTGGGCTCATCAGTTAGATGACTATCGTACCCTACCCTAAGAGGCAATTTGAGAATTTGGTCAAATACAGACAATTGGAATTTCAAATGCCTGCGCTCAGGCTTTTTATAATAATAGAATATGAAGAAAATGACTGATGAGCCCAACTATCATACCTGAGCGAAACGCAATTATGGAGTTGAGCTCACTTGAACTTTTAACTTGAATTATAAATATTCAGTTACTCCACTAATCAGAATTTCTTTTCAAGTTTGCAATACAAAAATAAGTTTTGTTTACATTATTTAAATTCAAGAAAAGATTTAACTAAATGAAGAAAAACGCAAAGAAAATTATTTTTGTTTATGTTTTGTGGACTATTGATGAACCCAACTGTTGTACCTTGGCGAAACGCATTTGGACTAAAGGTCGCAAAAAACTTTTAATTTGAAATAATTTAACTTCAAATTAATTCAAAATATCAAGTTATCCACCCGAAAATCAAACACTCATTCCACATGTATTGAAAACGAATAGTATTCCAATTTTCAAAACACACGAGAGTTTGAAAACGAAAGGATTTTTTAACTAAGCGGAGTTCAGAATAGGGGTGCATGCTCGCGTTTAAACTTAAAAATACCAACAAGTTATTTTACAAGGGTGATTAACTTACTTTAAATTATCAGTTTTACTAGTTGCATTAAAACATTCATCACGGGAAAGAATTCTATGTGAAAAGAATTTCCCATCAGGATCCAACAGCTGAGCAATCATATGAGCATAGTTCCTAGCCCCGAATGTGCAAATGTGTAGTTCATACGACTGCGACATACGAATCAGGAATTCTGCCGTGCCAGGGCGCAATCTAGTATGGTACCATGGAGAGTGAGGTCCATATAGTTGGAAATGATATATCCCTTTAACGTTATTTGGAACATTATCGTTTGTGGTATGAATTACAGTCTGATCTAAATCCACTAGCAAAACTAATTTACGGTCCTGCAGAAGGCGCTTCGTATCAGCTTGGCCAAGTTTTTGAGCCAATTTGTGTGTCACTTTTAAATCCGGGACAGAGTGAACCATGGGCACAGAGGCCTCAGAAGCATTACCCTACAAAAGAATTTAACATTGTTTACAAAGTTTGATTGACCATTATATTCAAACATACGTTTTCATTTTGGCGCAAATCTGCACCACAATCTGCACACATGTCTTTGATAACAGTTGTGTGGACACATGAAGACAGCGATAAAAGGGCTAATCTGTAAATGTTGTTCAAGTAAGAAATATATGAGACATAATTCGTATACGAAATTAATTTTTTTTTAAATGATATTTTTTATTAACAAACCCTTTCTCGACAATAGCGCCATCTTTATATAGACGCTTTTTGACGACACCAACTTTGGTAGCTTTCAGTTTTTTTACTTCTTTATTAACGCTATCACAGACTTCATAAACCAATATTACTTGTGAGTTACCAACGGGAAAACCTTCACGTACTCTCCATTTAATTATTTTAATCTTACAATCATCAGGAGCGCAAATTAAAATATTATTATCGGTCATATTTTTATATTTTTGCTTTTGTTTCTGAGCTGACACAACACAAAAAGTCAAAGTACAAAGACTGGGTAAAATAGAGATATAAGCTGTACGTAACGTACCCAAACAAATGAGTCATATGACTGATAGGAATTGCAATGTATGTGTAACCGCTTTTCCCGAAACTATCTTTCTCTTTTCTCTTTCTAATCTGACAGTCCACAAAAAATAAAAAAATAAAAGAATTTTCGGATTCATCTCAACAGGCAAAACAAGAAAAGATTTTGATTATTTTCTGTGTTTTTGAAAGAAATCAAGGATTTTAAGAGTGATAAATAGTTAAATAAGCATAATAAAATAAAAATTTGGAAAGTTGTTGAAAAACAGTCATTATATACATAAATACTTAATTCACAATTCGCACTTTTAAAAGAATGTGTTTACCTTGTCGCCCAGTTCACTAATTTTGTTTGTTGGTTCTTCTTTGCTCGCCCAACGTCATGCTTCGCGGATGTCAGAATCAAATGAGCAAGGAAGAAACCCAACAAAAAGTCGTGAACTTGGTTAAAAGACAGTAGACAGTACACATATTAGCTGTGTTCGCGTACTCACACAAAACAGCCAAATTCTACCCAAATCTACCAAATTTAGCCCAAAGCTGTTCGCGTATACAAAAAATGTGTAGTTTTTGGCAGAAGAGAACGCCCAAGAGAGAGTACAAAATTTCCCCTTCCTGAAAATTTTTGCCAAATTCTGCCCAAGGAATTAGTTTGGGCAGAAATGGTAAGTGCTGTGTTCTGCGAGTTGAGAACAACAACACATAAACAAAATGGACTTTTGTTTACTTTTACTCTTAGTTTTTTTTTTTTTTAGTAAGTGATTTTTGTTATTTGGCCAGTTTATATTTCTGAGATCTCAGAGGGCTCAGAGGACTCTGAAATATAAACACGATTCCTCACAAAAATTTCTCACTTTTCCCTTTAAAAACTGAGACTGAAATTTTTTGGATTCGCTTGCGCAGATATTTTTGTCGCAGTAAATTACATAGGAAGAAAAGAAAAAGAGAGTTGTTTTTACTTCTATGTGAAGAATTGTGTTTATATTTTATCCTCCTGCTCTGTCAAAAAGCGGAGAAAAATTACTGAGCGCTCAAGAAATATAAACTGGCTAATTATCTGTTCGTTTTTTCGTATTAAATAATTTTATGGAAATATTTTTAAAGAAGAAAGAGTGATAAAATAGTGAATTTCTTCTTTTTTGTTTACTATGCAGTGCTTTTATATAAACAAAAACTGATTTCATAATAAAATATTTTTAACAGTAAAACAAAATCTGTTATAAAATGTATTTGAGTTCTTCATTTCTAGAATGCTGATTTCGGGATTAATTAGGTATTACAAAAATATCAGGTATTAAAGAATACAAAGTTAAAATAGAAATTTTAATGCTGTGGCTTTTGTTTTTATTTTCTGGGAAGCTTTGTTTTTGTTTACTTTTTGTTGGTGTTTGAAAAGTGGTAGAAATTTTTGGTTCTATGCGTTCGTGTACTTTTGCACAGTTTTACTTCTCTCTGAGAGAATTGCATCTCAACTCCTCAAAATTTGACAGACTGCCCAGTTTAGCCCAGAAAGAACACGAACAAACCTATTAGCTGCGTTTTATTATCTCTGGGTCTGGGTCGAGGTTATCTTTTAACATGTATTACAAAAACAACATGGGATCTAGGTTTCTATCGAGGTTAATTTCAATAACCCAGATAGAGGTTTTCACTCTGGCCGGCAGAGGGCTATTTACCATTGTGAATGGATGTCAGCGATTTGTCAGCAGTATTAGGAATAGAGAGGAAAAGAGACAAGTGCTTACATGAAAAACAAATAAACATAAGAAAAAAAGAGACTGATATACAGCACTGCTTTTAAACTAACCCACATCGTTTTATTTTCACGAGGTGAACCATATGGGTTATGAGCGATAATAAAACGCGGCTATTATTAGGTCTTTTTGGTTACTGAAATTTCGTACGAATTCGTACGACGTCGCACTACACTTGACAAATTCCTGTTTGTTAACTCCAAAGTGTAGCAACGAGAGAGCAAGAAATTTCCTCTCCATGAAAAATCTTGCAAATTTCTGCTACACAAATTTCTGTGTGCAGGAAGTAAAAAACTGTCAAATCCACGTCTGTGTGTATTTTTGTTTGTGTGAGTCTTAAGATTTGTCTGTAGTGTTTGATAGAGTGTGTCACGTATGACGTCTTGAACACAAAAGCATTGTATATAAATTCTATAGTATTCTCATGAAGAAAAAAAGCTCGTGGCCATCTATGCGTCCAAATGTAATCCTAATTTTTGCTAAGGGATCTCGGTATGGCGATCACAGCGAACCTATCGACCAAATGTCAACCTACAAAATCGTGTTTCTTGAGAATACTATAGAATGGATATACAATGACAAAAGGACAAAAGTAATACAAAATTGGTCTAACGCGTTTGTTAACTTTGTAGCAAGTTTTCCCCTCTATGAAAGAATTTTCCCCTTCTCTCAATAATTTGACAGTTTTTGAACATCGTGCTACAAAACTAACCAAACAAACCTATTCTTATAATACTCACCCTGAGGCCACACGAGCAAGTACTTGCAAGCAAGTTGGCTACATACACTGCCTGTCAAATTCGTATTCCACTTGCTTGTCTCCCAACTTGCTTCTCAACTTGCTTCACTACTGGCTTCAAAACTTGCATGCCAGTTGACAAGTTTCTTAGGTTTGTTTGTGTTAAAGTGCCTCTACACTATCCCACAAAGTATTAACACATGTCAGAATAAAGTGGGAAAGAATTTCATACGACTGCCAAATTTGTGTGATGAAAATGATTTTCATATTTTGCTTCCACACTTGCATCAAAACAAATCAGTTTCACCATAACCTCAAACGCCCAAGTGGGATAGAATGTGTGATGGTTTTAGAACCAATCCTAAATATTTTCAGGTATAAACACATGTCAAATCGTGTCGGATGCGCTGTCAATTTGTGTGTGATGAAATTTCATATTTTGTTTCCACACTATTATACATGATTTCTTCCCACTTTTTTGACAAGTGTTAATACTCAGTGGGATAGTGTGGAATGGCTATTAGTAAACTCATTTGTATGTATTGCAACTTGCTTGCGAGTACTTGCTCGTGTGGCCTAGGGCACGATCCAGTCGAACCAAATTCATTTCAACTCGATGGTAGTCGAAAGTCGAAACTCCCATTGAATTTTGATATAATTAGAGGGGAGAAACGAAAGCTTACTAGTCTTTATTCTTTACAATAGCATCTTTGGCTGATCGCTGATGTTCTTTCTTGTTTCTTGTTAAAACAAAAACTAAGTAAATAAAAACGATAATTTAGTAAAAACGGTATCTTTCCGGTTTGATATTCTTTAAATAAATGCTATCATTTCTAAAATGGGTGATGAAAAGCAAAATAACTCTTCAGCTGCGCAAGAACCAAATCTAAAACGTCGAGCAGACGAATCTTGTAGTGAAGAAGAATGGATTGGACCCTTACCATGCGAATCTGCTAAGCCAAAGAAGAAGAAGTGTATTATTTATTAATAGCTAGTTCCTTAAAAGAATTTATCACTAATTTATTTTTCTTTCAGTTCTCCCGTACGAAAAAATCTATCTGGAAAACCTTCCCAATGCCGAAAGCTATGAAAAAAGTTATATGCATCGAGACGTCATATCCCATCTTGTATCAACTAAAACTGATTTCATCATAACTGGAAGTGTAGATGGCCATATCAAATTTTGGAAGAAGATTGAGGAAGGAATCGAGTTCGTTAAACATTTTCGAAGTCACCTGAGTAATTCCTTTTCTGTTATTATAATATTGTTTTTGAAATAAAACTATTCCTTATACTTAGTGCCTATTATATCATTGGCTACAAACAGCAATGGGACTCTTTTGTCATCTGCGTCGGCCGACAAGTGTGTTAAGGTTTTTGACGTTGTCAACTTTGACATGATCAGCATAATAAAGTTAGAATTTACCCCATTATGTACAGAATGGATTCATTCTCCAGGTGATGCAATAAACAGTCTTGCTGTGTACGTTAATTCAGTAATTTTTAAAATTTATTATAATTAAAATATTTTCAGAACCGATAAAGACTCGAACAAAATTTATATCTATGACGGTCATGGGAACGGAGAAGCATTGCATGTTTTAGATAAATTGCATTTAGCTCCTGTCGTTTCAATTTGCTACAACTCTGCTTATTCAACAGTTATTTCCATAGACAAAAATGGAATTCTTGAGTATTGGATGAATTCAAAATATGATTACAAGTTTCCTTCCAAATTAGTGTCTTTTGAATCGAAATTGGATACAGGTAATTTATATTCAGGGTACGGGAAAAAAAAACCGACAGCAATAACAAGGCTTGTGTGTATTATGTAAAAATGTAAATCGCCAGTTGCTATTGATAAATTGCAATTGATTGGGATTAAGCCGATCCATATAGCTTCGGCAGCATGGTGCGTATAGTACTTTGGCCTTTGATGCACTTTGTGTTAACTTCTCCTTTTGAAATGAAACAATCCCAGTAGAGGTAAAACAAAAATAAAGGTTTTATTTAATTATAAATTATACGACTAACTCGTTTCGCAGTTGTATGAGAAGTAAAGTATGCGAATAAAACTATTGACAATAAAATATTAATCTACAGAACGAATACTTAATTAATAAGCATAAAGTAATTATATAACAAGTGCTGTATTTCAACACTCCTCCTCAGCTTGATGATATAAGCCCAGTTGCTCCCGAAATTCGCTGAAATGAATCTTTGGCAAACCTTTGGCCATGATGTCAGCTATCTGCTTCTTCGAAGGTAAAAACAAGTTGAATAGTATCTCTGATGAAATTATATTTGATATCAATATGTTGCATCCGTTTATGTTCTCGAGGCTCTTCAGCAATTTTAATACAAGCTTGATTATCTTCAAACATTTTTACTGTTTCCACTTTTACACCAAGTTCAATTAATAGCTCCTTAAGCTAAATACCTTCACATGCTACATTACATAAGGCAACATATTCAGCTTCCGTCGAAGAAAGACTCACCGACTGTTGCTTTCTTGAACACCAAGAAACTGTGCAATCAAAGACTTTAAAAACATCCAGATTGATTTTCTGTCGTTTATATCATTTCCCCAATCTGCATCTGCGTAACCTTGTAATGGCGTGTAATTATCTGTCTTCGGATACACTAGTTCAAAATCAATAGTCTTTTTGATATATCTTAAGATGCGTTTCAAATGATTCCAATGATATTCGGTATAACAACTTTGATATCGACTGAAGAAGTTAATTGACGCACTCAAATCAGGACGACAGGACATCATAACGTACATAAGACATCAAATTAATTCTCGATATGGACATCTTTCATCGAGTCCTTCACCGACTGGCAGCTGCAAATTGTTTTCCATTGGAGTCGAGATTTCCTTGGAGTCTTCCATTCCAAATCGTTTTAGAACACTTCTCAAATACTCCTTTTGGCTTAATTTCATTCCGGTTGTCGTACGATCAATATGTATTCTGCGAAAATGACGAATTTCTTTTAAGTATTTCATTTTAAATTCCTTGGATAAATCTCTTTTCGTATTGTTGATTTCATCTAAGTCTTTTCCAACAATTAGTAGGTCATCGATATAAATTAGAATAAAAAGTTGTCTTTCCTTGTTTATTCTCGTATAAAGACAGTAGTCCGAATTTGCCCTTTTGAATCCAATTGATAAAATAAATTTGTGGAATCGCTCATTCCACATTCGTGATGCCTTTTTTAAACCATATAGAGATTATTAAGTTTACATACCAGATGATCTCCCGTTTCAAAACCTTCCGGCTGACGCATATAGATTTCCTCTTTGATGCTTCCATTCGAAAAAGCCTATTTCACATCCATCTGATGAACATGCATGTTGAGTTTATTTGCCACAGCCAGAAGCACTCGAACTGTAGTTAATTTTGCTACTGGCGCATATGTTTCCGTGTAGTCAAATCCTCTTCGTTGTGAAAAACCTTTCGCAACGAAGCGCGCTTTGTATTGGCTAACTTCACCATTTTCATTTTTCTTGATTTTAAAGACCCATTTGTTTCCCATAGCTTTGTTTGAATCAGGAAGTTTGGCTAAAGTCCAAGTATAGCCTTGTTTCAAAGACGTTAACTCCTCCCCAACAGCACATTTACATTTAGCCCAATCGGCGCTCTTCCTGGCGTCTTCCAAACAAGTTGGTACGTCATCCACATAACTTTCAGCATTTAAAGCATATGCAATGTGAGTTGTCATATCGTATTCTTTAAATCTGCTTGGTGGTTTGACAGTCCGCTTACTACGGATATTTGCATACTCTTGTTATTTGTCTGTTTCTTCTAGACCCTCATTTGAATTGCTTGGACTATTATCTCCATGAATTACTTCATCATTCAAGTTTTCATATTCTTTAGTTTCTCCCCCTGCTTCGGACACATCTTTGACTTTTTTTTCATCTTCATTTCCATTATTTATGCTGAATTGTTCCCAAACATTCGAATCGATCCGTTCAGTTTTTGAAGGCTTTCCAAAATTTTCATTGAAAGTCACATCTCTTGCTACCACAATTTTCTTCGAAAGAGGATTCCAACCATAATGCATTTGAATGATTTTGGTTCAAGTTTTGTACGAAACTGTCCAGGAATATGAACATAAGCTGCACTTCCATAAACGCGAAGATTCTTTAAGTCTGGTCGGCGGCCATACCATAGCTCTGCAGCAGTGACATCTTTTTCTTTTCTTCTTAGAAATGCCCGAGTGTAACTTCTGTTTGCCAAGAAAACAGATAACAAACAGCTTCACCCCATAAAAATGTATGAATTTTTGAATTTATAATTGTTGTTCTGGCCTTTTCCATTATTATACGATTAAATCTTTCCGACCATTTTGCTCCGGTGTATATGGAATTGTCTATTCGGATTCCTTGCTGAATACAGAACTTTTTGAAATTATTTGAGGAGTATTCATCTCCATTATCTACCTGTAGACGAGATATTTTTCTTTCGAAATGAGCAATAACCCATGCGGTATAGTCCATGAATTTGTTGAGCACTTCATGTTTACCTTCCATCAAATAAGCTACAGCAAAATGTATATAATCGTCCATGAACATGACAACATATCTCTTGTTATCGTAGGTGGCTGGGGTTATTGGCCCATAACATCACTATGTATAAGTTCCAATGGCCTTGATGATCTGTTCTCTGAAACACTTGTGTGGCTTTCGATGCTGCTTGCCTACTACACATGATTCACAGAAATAATCCTGGCACCCGGACTCCAAGGCATCTAGTCCATAAACCATTTCAGTACGCTTCATTTTCAAAATATCAGCCACATTTAGATGACCCATCCGCTTATGCCATAGGTCAAGACTTTTTCAGCACTTATTCCAGCAAAATGAGATTCATCAATTTCCATACATAGCTCATAAAGTTTTCCATTGCTTACAGCTTCAGTGAGAAGGTTCTTGTCTTTCCAAATTTATGCCTTTCCATTTTCAAATATAGCTTTTATTCCCTTTGACTCCAATTTGTGAATAGAAAGCAGATTACAGGATAAGTCCTTAGCAAGTAAAACATCTTGAAACACACCAGCAGTTTTCTTTCCTTTCACTGATAGGTTTCCCTTGATTGTTCCAATTTTCGTTGCCATTAGATAGACTCCATTCCTTGCAACTGATATCTTGATCGGGCTATGCAAAATTTTACACTCGGTCATATATTTTTCGTCATTGACCATGTGATCAGTAGCTCCAGAGTCAAGATAAAATTTAAGAATATTTTTGGCCTCAGCGTTAAGACCCATCTCTGTATGTGCAACAAACATAAACTTTTCAGCGATAGTGTTACTTACTTTAGCCTTAACAAGAGGATTTTCATTTTGTCTTCTTCCACTCTTGCATTCAGAGCACCTGTGCCCTAGACTTCCGCACTTATAGCACTTAATTTTGCTTTTCGAATACATTGCTACGGAATCGTTGTGCTGAACATCTGTACTTGTTTTCTTTTTGGGTTCATCGAAGATCCGACTCTTAACAACTCTATCGTAAGATTTTCCACATCCATAGTTTCCAAGGCAGTGACCAGAGTCTCAAAAGAAGATGGCATTGTTAATAACAAGTGACAAATAACATCAACTTTTTCCAAGTTTGCTCCTATAGAACGCAAATCACAAATCAGTTTGTCGAACTTTAAGAGATGTTTTTCCATGTCTCCTGCTTCCGGACATTTAAGAGTAAGTATGCTTTTTCGCAAAAAAAGTTGTGAAGCAATACTTTTCCTTTCAAATGTGGCTACGAGACTCCCAAAAATTTCTTTTGTAGTTAGTTTGTCCTTAACGTACTCTAGATGACGTTATGAGAGATTTGCATTTCTTCTTTTTGCGTATCTCTGCTTACTTCGGTTCCGTTGTCTCTGCTGATAACATAGTATTCAAGTCCTTGAAGTTGAAGTCTTCAATACCATGCTCCTCCAGCACCGCAACCAAACGAAATTTCCAATTATAGAAATTTGTACCGTCGAACAAATGAATATATATATATTTATCTTCCTCCATTCCTGGTCCCATAACCTGTTAACTTCTCCTTTTGAAATGAAACAATCCCAGTTGAGGAAAACAAAAATAACAACACTTTGTACATGGTTCGCTCTCAGTTGACGGCAATGAGTTGTTCTCAAACTAAAAACGAACATACCAGACTAAACATTATTAAAGGAGTCTAATGATGGAATTGGCACTCGTGAAATAGCTATAACTATTATTGATTTTTTTGTTTTAATCCATCCCGATCATTGAAGTGTCCTAGCCTAAAAATACGGCGGCCTACCATTCTCTACGATTCCGAGCACGCTTCGTCATCTATACCAAGCCTTTCGGTCTTCCTTGTTCTCTCGAGCCTTGGCTCTGGGCTGGGATTGAAAGACTTAGCTGGAGCATTATTGTCCATTCGCTCGATGTGGCCGAGCCAATGTAGTCGACGTGTTTTGATTTTCTGGACTACATCCACATCTTGATGCAGCTCATAGAGTTCGCGGTTGTATCTTCTCCTCAATTTGCCTTCCTCGCATACAGGACCAAGGAAAGTTTTTCTATCCAAAGAACCCAGTATCAGTTCTCGCTTTCTGCTTATTGCCCAAAACTCAACGCCATAATGCAGAACTGGCAGTAAAATGGGTTTTAAGAGCGTGCAGTTCGTCTTACCTGTGAGGAGTTTTGAAACCATTTGTTGCTCGAGTCGAAATGGCACCTGTTTCCTAGGATGATAGTAGATAGATGAACTACTTCGAAGTTGTTGCTATTTAAAAAATAAAAAAAAAAATAAAGGCAAACCTTTAAACTTTGACTTAGATTTTACATTTATGTTAATTTTCACACAACTACTGTTAAGTTTCACAATACCAAATAATATTGATTGAATTCCCATTATGTTTGTGATCTTTTTGAATTTTTGAAAATTGCAAACATTTATTTTTCTATATTCCAGGACTCTATGAATTCTCCAAAAATAAGACCCGAGTTACAGGCTTGGCAGTTTCCAAAGATGGACGAAAATTTGCTGCAATTTCAACTGATCGAAAAGTAGAAAACTGATAGTGGAGCTGTTAGTGAGACCAACCTGTCATTTCGACTTGACGGGTTGAGCTTTAATATACTTATAGTTCACATCAGAACTTTACTTTTAAAAAGTGTTGTCCAGGTGGCAACACTGTCAGAAGAACGAGAAAAGGGTTGACACTTACCAGTTTAAATCCCGAAATGTTAATGTCATTGGCCTATAAATCCAGAATCAAGTTTCGATCGATGACGCGAAAACTTTCGTTGCATTCAGCAACCTTGAAATCATAATACCAAATTATTTATTTTCTCCCTCCCCTCCCCTTGCACGAAAGGGCGGAAAAACCCGCCATGGGAAAGGAAAATTTCAAAGCCCAGAAAAGTTACACAAATATTTATTTTGATAAAATTTAAAGATTGGTGTCGAAGCAGAATTTTATCATCTGTAGGTATCTCCAAGTTAATTGAAAAAACCTACTTTGCTGAACAAGAGGCCAATCTTCTCGTTGAGAAGTTTCCCTTGCTTTTGGCTCGAGTGGCATCGTTTCAAAAGATTAATTGTTCTGAAAATGTTGAACAGCATTAAATAACATCATTTAAGAGCATTTAAATGCGGAAATCGCTGCCAGAAGAGGAGATATCCGGGAATTGTACCAAATAGCCAAAGATGTTATCGGGAAAAAAAGCAACACCAATCATCCTGTAATGGATGTGGATGGCACACTTTTGGTATCAATTGCGGATCAGCTTCGTAGATGGAAGGACCATTTTTGTGCCCTGCTAAATGAGGATTCAGTTGAGCAGAGTGCTGAAGTGCCCCAACTAAACGAGATGCGCAGGTCCTATAGGGGTATTGACATCGAACCCCCGTCAGAATCGGAAATCCATACAGCAATAAATCTCCTCAAAAAAACAAGGCAGCTGGACTGGACGGAATACCAGCTGAATTCCTGAAAGCCGATCCCGTAACAGCGGCAAGTATTTTACATCCGCTGATACAAAAGATTTGGGAAAACCAATGATATCCCAGGGACTGGAAGGATGGTGTGATTGTTAAGTTGCTAAAGAAAGGTGACTTAAATAATTGCAACAATTGGCGTGGTATCACCGTTTTGTCCGTTTTCCCAAAACTAATGGCAACCATCATTCTCGAGCGAATAAAGGATAGAATCGAGTCTACACTCAAGAGGCATCAAGCTGGTTTCCGCAGTGGTCGATCGTGTGTCGACCATATCAACACCCTGCGTATCGTCCTTGAGCAGTCGATGGAATTTCAATCACCGCTTTACCTCATGTTCGTGGATTTTGAGAAGGCCTTTGATCGAGTCAACCGAGAATGTATATGGAGATCGTCGCTTGGTAGAGGAATTCCACCAAAAATTGTTGCCATTATTAAGAGTCCTACAACAACGCAAGGTGTTTTGTTTTGCACAATGGGCAGCTATCCGACTCCTTCGTAGTGCAACAGGGTGTGAGACA
This sequence comes from Dasysyrphus tricinctus, assembly GCA_963921185.1. Taxonomy (NCBI): domain Eukaryota; kingdom Metazoa; phylum Arthropoda; class Insecta; order Diptera; family Syrphidae; genus Dasysyrphus; species Dasysyrphus tricinctus. The sequence goes on along the minus strand of OY992531.1, from coordinate 110,948,040 downwards.
AGGGGTTGTTCTATCGCCAATTTTCTTCCTGCTGGCGATGGATGACGTATTGACGGCCAGTGTTGGTACAGCTGAGAGACAGGGCATTCAATGGAGACCGTTCGAAAGGCTCAGTCACTAAGACTATGCCGATGACATATGTCTACTGGCAAATAACATCAGTGGGCTGAACGGGATGTGCCAAACACTGCAAGTGAATGGGGAGTCGAGTGGTCTAAGAATAAACAGCAAAAAGACAAAAATAATGCTCACAGGCCGCTCCACACAGCAGCGTATTATTCTACAGGAGACGCCAGTTGAAGTAGTGGAACAGTTTAACTACCTTGGCAGTATTGTTTCTGCAAACGGTGGTACGGATCTGGACGTTAAAAGTAGAATAAATAAAGCTCGTGCTGCCTTCGGTACTCTGTCCCCAATCTGGAAATCAAGTCAAATTTCCTTATGCACAAAGTTGAGATTCTTCGAATCCAATGTGAAATCCGTGCTGTTATATGCTTGCGAAACCTGGAAAGTCACGTCTATAATTTCGAAGAAATTGCAGGCTTTTGTGAATCGCTGTCCTCGCCACATCCTAAAGATTCGCTGGCCACAAATAATATCAAATGAGGAATTGTTGGCGCAGGACAAGTCAAGAGCAGCTGGACGTCGACATAAGAAAGCGTAAATGGCGTTGGATTGGTCACAGACTGAGGAAACCAAACGATGAAATTGCAAAGCAGTCCTTTGAATGAAATCCTCAGGGTGCACGGCGGGTTGGAAGACCAAGAACAACATGGAAATCAACTGTCTTAGCGGAAGCAGAATCCCAGAGAAAGACGTGGCCACAGCTAAAGTACCTTGCAGCAGACCGTGAAGGATGGAGACGTTTTGTTGACGCCCTATGCCCCAGCTGGGGTTACAGGACACGATGATGATGATGATGAAGAGCATTTTTATATTTCAGATATTTCTCGCCGTATGATTTTCCATCTGAATGACGGTTGACAATGAGTCGCCGAGCTTTTACATCGCGGTTTTATTTGTTTTCAGTACGCAAAACTCCTGAAACAGCCCATTTTCAATATTTTGAATGCGTATATCTAAAAGCTCTCATACAAAATGTATCTAACTTTTAAATTGTTAATGTACAAATGTAAATTATTGCATTTCCTGATTAGAACAGGTAAGACAACACCTCTCAAAAGGACCCTCAGATAATTGCATTGTCTTTCTATATTCTTGGTCCTAATGAATAATCAAACATTTTCACCAACTTTCATCAACCTACCAGTTTTGGGACGGGTTTCATGGTATTAATTCAAAAAATTTCAATTTCATTGAAAAAACACCCTTTCACTTCAAATAATTTTGTAGACTTATTTGATTCTTGTTGCTTAAGAGGATTGAAATATGTGGACCAAGTTTCATCACGCTGTTGGAATTTTGTAATATTTTACTTGTTTCACTGTAATAAAATTTGACATACCAAGATCAATATATTAGTGTGATAAACCTTCATATCCCCGCTTTCCACCACTTTGAAGGTGACTTTTTAAAACACAAAGAAGGTTTTTTTAATTACCTTTGGATATAACTACATGAAATTCTGCGTTGACGCCAATCTTTAAATTTTATCGAAATAAATATTTTTATAACTTCTTTGGCTTTGCAATTTTCCTTTCTCTTAGCGGGTTTTTCCCCCTCCTTCGTGCAAGGGGAGGGAGAAAATAAAGAATGTGGTCCTATGGTTTCAAGGGTGCTGCATCCAACAAGAGTTCTCGCGTCATCGGCTTGATTTATTAGCCAATGTATGAAACATTTCGGGATTTAAACTTGTAAGTGGCAACCCTTCTCTTGTCCTACTGACAGAGTTGTGACCTTTGCAACACTTCTTCAAAGTAAACTTCTGACATGAATTATTAGTATTCTAAAGCTCAACCCGACAGATCAAAATGACAGGTATGTCCTCATATCATGCACTAACGCCCCTACTATGATTCAATCTAATATTATATTAAATTAATGTTCGTCCTACTTTAAGGTAAGAGTGTTTAAATTCAATACGGGAAAACTCATCCGAGTTTTCGATGAAGCACTTGTTCGTTTCCAGGAGATTCAGAAAACAACTAATGCTCTTCCAAATATGGAGTTCGGACGAAGGTTAATTATTTAAACAATGGATTAAACAATAAACTTAAATAATTTATAAATCTTTTAGAATGGCAACAGAACGCGATTTAGAAAAGTCGGATCACTTTACGAATAGTAATATTATCTTTGATTACAGTGGGAATTTTATTATGTATCCAACAATGCTCGGCATAAAATTGGTTAATATTGAAACAAATCGATGTGTCACCATTTTGGGAAAAACGGATAATATAAGACCACTTAATATTGCATTGTTTCAGGTAATTAAATTTAGCGTTTAAAAAATTTTCACGTCTCTAAACCACCGCCAATTCTTCACACGCAATTCAGGCAAAAAGAAACTCACAAAATTTTTAGAATGAAATCATAATCTTTTTTGGCAACCTCCACAGAATTTCAAAATAGGAAAAGCATCCTGATTAAATGGTTTGGAAATTAAGAAAGAAAACTGTTGTAATTATTAAAAATTTCGCTCGCGTATTTCTCAATAGCTCCCTACTTATTTACTTATTTATTATATGCGTATACCTTTATGACTGTAAAAAATGGATATATTTATACGCAGAGCTCGTGGTTAGAGACCTTCGCGCTCATTGGATTAAATGTGAACGCTTTTGTGGCTCAGTTTTTCGCTCATTTTTGCATAACATCTGCTTAAGCCATGCAGGCAGATCGAAATGGGAATGGGAAATAATGTATCGGAGCTGGTATACATTCAACATTTCTGTTTCATACGTCATACGTTTATCTAATATATAAAAATAAGTTGCCTTATGTTCGGACCAGATAAACTCGAGAATAGCTGGGCCGAATTTTTGTCTATAAAGTTAGCTATCCTCTTGAGGATGGTCTTTTTGTGAAGTTTGACCAAAATTCGGTAAAGGTAAAACCGCAAAATTATCAATAAATCTTTCGGTAGGATCTTCTTAGAATGTCTGCGAAAGTTTCTGTGAAGTTTGGTCAAAATTCGGTTTAGCGGTAGCGAGGTTCTTTTTGATGCAGCATTTATCAATACAACAAGTGTTTTTCTGTGATTATAGATAATTATTTTCAGTTTGTCAAATTAATTTGAACTGGTTTAATTAAATTGGAATAAGATCTGCGGACAACTCGGGTCGATTCATTAATTGTAAAACTTAAAGGGTCGGAAGAAAACAAGCAAATAAATACACAGAAAATATATATACATATATACACGCGATCAATTTTAATGGACAAGTGAAATGAAAATCAACAATAGTCTACTTAGGGCCAGTTTCAAATTTTCCGGTTAAAGTTTTGGATAGATATCCGACACATAACCCTATCCAGCAGATAAAAGTTGCTGTTATTTATTTTCTGTTTCATCGTCAAAGTCTCGGATAAACTAACCGGTTGATAAAGTTACCAGACACTTACAGTTTGAGAACAATATTAAACATCAAAAACATACTGAAAATTAAATGTTTGTTGTCAAAACTAAAAATACTTGTCGTTTTAATTTCAAATGTGAAAGATTTTTAAGATTTAAAGTCAAAATGAACGGCGACGGATTAAAAGAAACTCAACAGTTAGGCATTCGGTGTGTCCACCAATCTTCCAAAAACAACGTCGGAATAAGGATTTTGAGCAACAAACAAGTGTTAACAACGCCTATTTGAAAATAGAGAAGAGACCACACGAGGTTTGATTATACCGCAAAATGATGCCACTAGTAGAAGTACAGCAACCACTCGTGCCTCGCTGAATATAATTAAGATATGTTTCAATAAAAATGTAATGTTCCTTAATCCTTACTGCTCACTCGTCCGTTTAATATTTTTTTTATCTTCTGGATAAAGGCTATAACAGCCACTTGAACAGGCGGATAGGATATCCGAGACTTTATCTGTCGGATATCACTATCCGGGACATTTGAAACCAAAAGTTGAAGTTTATCTTACGGATAAGTTCTGGATAGGCTATCCGAGACTTTAACCGAACATTAAAAACTGGCCCTTAATACACTACTCGTCAACTGAATACGCACAACATTGACATATTATATATATAATATGTCAATGACGCACAAACATTTTTGAATATATTTTATCCATTTTTTCCAAACAGTGATGGTTATTATGCCATCTGTTGATGGTAAAAATTTTCGTAACATATAAATAACAGAATTTCAAAGTTTTATCCAAAAACAACCGTGAGTTTTTCCTTCAACCACTTCCAAAGTGTAACTTATGCAAAGTAGAAGTTTTTTTTTGAGTCAACTGAATAGGTACAAAAATTAAAATTGGTATTGGAATGGAATGAAACAAGTTTTTGTTTAGGTTTAGTAGTGGGTACTTCCACCTTTATTTTTAATTACTTCGTAAATTCGATCCGGCATGGAATCGTATAGCTTTTTAATGTAATTTAACGAAATTTCGCTCCACGCTAATTTGATTGCAGAAATTTAGGTTTCTTTGTCTTCGAACTGACGACCACCCTCATAAACTTTGCGTACTAACCATCCCCAGACATTTTCTATGATGTTTAGATCAGGTGAGTACGGCGGCCATTGAAGCAACTGCACTTGTTGCTCCTCTATCCATGTTTTTATTATGCGCGCTGAGTGAATAGGCGCATTATCATGTTGGTAGGTCCAGTTTATGGGTCCAAAGATGTTAGAAAATTTAGGAAAATTTCTTTCCAAAATTACTTTATACCCAGCTGCTGTCATTCTTGATGTTACAACCTCGAGCTCAACTGTTCCATAATAACTGACTGCTCCCCATATCATGACACCTCCTTCACGACTATGATGGCGCTTTAAAAATCTTTTTTTCTTTTCTTAAGTCGTGAAAATAGAAGTTGAACCCATCAGGGCCATCGAAATTAAACTTTTTTTCATCTGAAAAAACCACGTGATACCATTCTTTTTTCCAACTCATGTGAAGTCTTGAAAAATCTAATCGCAACATTTTCCGTCTCTCGTCAAGTGGTGGTTTTTTCTTAAGTTTCATTCGTTTAAGATGGCTTGAGTTGTTGATTACTCTTAATACTGTTGAGCAACTTGCGTTTACGCCGACTTTTTGTTTTATTTTTGCCACAGAATCAGAAGAATTTGATGCATATCTTAAAATTCTTCGTCTCTCAGCTGCTGTTGTTGCTGTTTTCTTACCTCCCTTCATGTTTTTGCCGTATGTATCTTTATTTTTCAAGTAAGAATAAACTACATTAAAACTTCGGCCAACTTTATCAGCTATTGCACGTCCAGTTAGGCCTTGGTCTCTAAGTAAATCGATTTTAGCTTTTTCAACACTGTTAAGACACGTAGATCTACCCATTTTTCTTAAAATTTGAAATCAAGAATTAAATTTTACTGAAAACACTAAAATCGTTAATTTAAACTGTCAAGCACTCCAAAAAACTTATAAACAACGAAGAAAATGGCGTTGTACCTATTCAGTTGACTAAAAAAAAAACTCCTACTTTGCATATAAAACACTTTGCAAGTGGTTGAAGAAAAACTCACGGTTGTTTTTGGATAATTCTTTCGGAATTATCTGCTTAACATCTTAAGGGAATAGTTAGCATCAACAGATGGCATAATAACCATCACTGTTTGGAAAAAATGGATAAAGTATATTAAAAAATGTTTGTGCGTATTCAGTTGACGAGGAGTGTATATAATAAAATAAAAAAGAGAATAACAAAATTCGGTATTAAAGAAGTTGTCTATATTAATAAAGCTCTTATCTTGCTTTGTTTGTTGGGTACCGCTCATCTTAGAAACTACACATCCGATTTCAAAAAATTCTTTTGATGTTTTGAAGGTTATTATTTGAGGAAGGTTTCAGGAGAAAATTTTTGTAAAAAAAATTCTATTTGTGGGATGAAATGAGGTAAAAAAAGGTATCCGATTTCTCTTTTCATGGTGTCCGCTAAACTGGAAAGTCAGGGATAGTCAGGGAACACAATTTTGCTTAGGGAAAGTCAGGGAATTCGGAAAGTGGTCAGGGAGTTTTTTCTGTTTCAAACTTTTAAAAATTCGATTTCTTGTACTTTTTCCTGATCGAACATTTCGTTCAGATGGAGTGTTGCTAGATTCTTCAAAACGAGTGGAGCCCGATTTGAAAAATATTGGAGCCGAAAATAGCCCCACTCAAAAATGATTCTCAAAAATTAGTATGTAAATTATAATTATTCGTTTGGTAAACGTTTTTTTATTATTATAAATAATCAGACTCTTCATAATTAAAACTTCAAAACTGCTTCGAAAATGTTTTCCATATACTAGAAGATTCTTCTGTCTTTTCGAAATCAAATTTGCATACATATGTTTATCAAACAAGTTATACACATTTTTAGTCACATAAAAGTTCTTACAGTATTTCTTAGTCAACTGAATTCTGGTACGAACTCGCAATATTGCTTCAAGGGTCCCAATAACAGTTTTTCTTTTTTGGCTCTGAGGAAAGCTCTGAGCAGAGGCTGAGCGATCAGAGCAGAGCTCCGAGCAGATTATAATCTGATTCCTCAGATTTAATTATGAAACACACTTGAGCGTTGAACTGTCATTTCATGTTTTTTTGGTAAATTTCGTGAAATTTCTTGCAATTTTTTTACAATTGACGGACGACTGTCCGAGGACTTTCCAGGTAATTCATTTTAAATTATGTATCACTAAAAAAATAAGTGAAGTTGGCTTCGCTCAGCGTTTCGCTCGATTCGCTCGGTCTTTTAATCCTGAGCTAATTGAGCAAGCTCTGAGCTAGCTCTGATGGAAAAAGAAACACACTTTTATGCTCTGATATGTCTGAGCTAAAAAAGAAACATAGAATTTTTGTTTGACAGTTCCGTGATCTGCTCAGAGTTAAAAAAGAAAAACGTCAAGAGATTATCATTTATATTGAGAAATCTCAGGTCCCAATTATCAATTTTGTTTGTAAATATACAGTTTGGAAACTGAATCAACTGCTTAGAGTTGAGAATTGGTGTGTGTGGTTACAACCAAATATTGAAATATAAGTAGGCTCATTCAATTCTCATCTAGGTAAATGAAAACTTAAAAAAAATTATTTATCTGACTCAATTTTGAGCCTAAGGTCGCACGATTTCAAAACTCAATTGGAAAATATCGCAAATCACAATTTGAAGGAGCGAGAACAAAGTTCAAGTAGCCCAATTGGCGCTAAAGAGCCCGTTCTGGCAACCCTGTCCAGATGACTAATAGGCGCGTCTCTTTAAATAGAATCTCTGAACTTTCAGAGCTTATTTAAATATTTAAGATTAATTTCTCAATATTCAATATACTTTTTATTTATCCCTACCTATTTCAATTAGTTGGCATACTTTTTTTTTAAATGACCCAAATGAGGTGCTAATAATTTGTTCCGGACTTTGAAAAATAAAACATTAAAACATACATATACGCATAAAATTAATTACTAAATATAGACCTTTTATCACGAACACTATGTTCTTCGGATGGTATATATTTTTTGCGAATATCCCACAAGGGAGGTGTCGAAAATTGTGACTTTGAGAAACTTTAAACTTGATTACAAGTTTTCTAGGGCTGAGCAGTTTCTAAAACTAGTTGATCATAAAAAAAAAATATTTCTTTTATATTTTGGTCAGGGAAAACTTTGATATTGCTCAGGGAATGTCAGGGAAAGTCAGGGAAATATATTTTGAAAAATAGTGGACCCCATATCTTTTTTTTTGTGTAATTGAGGTTATTTTTATAAAAAAAAATATATTTAGCGCTAAATATTTTTTGATATGTACATATATCAACGGGTGAAATGCGGTTTCCGATTGTAAACATACTTTTTGTGCATAGTAGGTTATATTTAGTATAGGTTTCTAAATCACAGCTATTCCAATCAAACAAAATTTTTTTTTTCAAAGTTATGCTGGGATTTAGGCCATTCATAACTATGGGGTGAAATAGGTAAAAAAGGTTATATATGTACATATTTATCGCTTATAAGAAACACGCTTTTAAGAAAACCTCGCTTAGAAGAAATTTGAACAAAAGCTCTGTGTAATTTCCCATATATTTTAATGTTGAATTGTGTGTTTATAAGAAGCACGTTTATAAGAAAAACACTGATAAAAGAAACATTTCTCAAACACGAACTTTCTTTTTTCCATGTTAAGTTGGTTGGATTTAAGAAAATTGCAAAATACTCAAAAAACTCATAGACCCTTACATTCTGGCTCCACCTGCCATGAACGATGCCAAGACTATGAACATGTCTAATAAAAATCCAATGGAGCCAGAAAAATCCATGTCTTGTCAACACGACATGAACGCTGTTCAAAGCTTGGCCATGAGATTTGACGTTTCACGTGCGTGTGAGTTTTTTTCTGGTTTTCGTTGTATCTCCAGGTAGCTTGATATTAAAAAAGTGTCTTTACTGTTATCTGGAGTATAAAGGGCGTGTATTATTGCAAAAGATAGATAAAGTGGTGAGAGAGAAATGAAACGATATGACATGAAATGCCCAGCGAAAAGAAATCAGTTGATTTTTGATTGGATTGTGGTTGCGATGTTGGACATCTGTATGCCCTGTGGAGTCGGGGTGTTTAGAAAAATTTAAAGCAAACTAGGTATGCAAATGTCATTTATGATGCAATTTGACATTTGAAGAGGAGTTCAGTTCAGTCTTCATTTTGGCATTGAATTTGTTATTATTTTTTTTCTTATATCCGTATAAGGAACTTATTTCTTATATCCGTTCTAATGATGTAAGAAAAACTCGGTTATAAGGAAAAAATATTATGCAATTTTTGAGTTTCTTATAAGCGTTATGTACGTACTTAGAGGATGGACTAGAGGTTGGCTTTACTGCTGTTTCAAAATTTATCTTAATACTAAAGGTCAAATGGGAAAGAAATACAAATTCAAACTACGATTTTAAATCCTTTTTAAGTTGGAAAAGATATGCTTAAAGGACAGCTTTAAGGCTCCAATTTTAAGCATTCTCTTTGTGTGTGACTTAGAGAACCACTGGCTGGATATTTGCTTCTTTAAAGAAGGAAATGGGGTTGAAATAAAAAATGGTAACTAATTTTTAATTTTTGTGTATCCATATAAGTTGTCCTTCAGTCAAATTCGAATGGCTGGACGAATTAATTACATTTCAAATTTTGTGTTGTTGTGAGCCTAGAGCAAACATTAGTTAAGCAAACCAACACAAGCATAAAAAATAACAAAATTTAAAAAAAAAATGAATACATTATATAGAGTTGAGTACAGGTTCGAAACAATGGGCGGTACCAATAACCAAATTTATAGCCGACTTAAATATTTAAGTAAAATTAACCATAATGTTATGGACTATAAATAATTAACCATACATGTTATATTTCATATTTAGAGTCCATGCCTTGAAATATTCATTATTTGCACCGTAAATATTAAAATCATACCATATTTTATTTATTATTTACCTACCGAAAACACACAGCGTCGTTGTTGAAGAAGCAGTTGTATACTCGCCCTTAACTCTGTACATACCTGTCTTCTTTTTGTTGTAATTTCTCTCGTATAGGGGGAGCCCTTACATATACCAATACCACCAGCTGCGCCATCGCGTTAATTTCTTCATAGCGTTGTTTACTCGTGAACTGTACAGTTGTGTTTTGTTCTTGATAAATTGATAAATTTTCTATAATTTAATTATGAGTGGAAAAGAAAATAATGATAAAGGCGATCAGAGTGATGAGAGGGAATCAGAAAAGAGGAGATACCCATCAGATTCATCATCACGGTCCTCTTCTGAAAGCGAAGGCACTGCGGCACGCCCTCCAAACAAAAGAAGGAAAATCATGTCTGGACATGCTTCGATGGACAAACGAATAGACGATCTAACGGATCAGGTTTGCCAGCTTTCTCGGTATGTGAGTATGATTTTACCTGAAAATATTATTTCACCACATGAGTCGAGCACTTCCTCTACATTTTTGCAAAACCCTGGAAGTTCGCGGAGAACTTTAGACCTGGGCGAATTGCACACGGAATGCGATTCAAGTTTGATTCCACATGCAAAGGAGGAGCATCTGAATGAGCTCATCCAATTGCAACATTTTGGTTTGCCGACATGGAGGAACGTTAGGTACTCAAAGGCGATTAGATCCTTGGCTGCAACCCCGGGTTTTGTAGAACTAAAAATAAATGATGAGTTATGCACCCTCAATAAAGGCAAAGACTACCTTGCTTCAACAGAGCAGGTAATGGCTGCATTGAGTAATGCTTTATTAGAGCAAAAGGCTTTGTTGAAGTCAGGTCTACAGAGTATAGTAGATTGGGCGTTCCAATCACCAGGAGAATTGAACCCAAATTCTCTGTATGAACAATTCACTGCTCGGTTTGGATCTTCTTCTGCATCTTATAAAATTTCTGAATTGGCCCTTCAGGTGGTTTGCGGCAAAAGAGCAGAGTGCATAGAAGTCCGTAGAGAAAGACTTGTAGGTGAGATACCGAACAAGAATGTTCAGGCAGCACTAAGAGGCATTTACCCCAGTGTTGAAAATCTATTTGATAGACAAGCATTGTCCGATTTAATACATTCACTCGGGGGAGTGCAATCGTGGCTAAATGTTGCAACTCAGACTCCCAAGGAAAAGAAGAGTTTTACTCCGAAGTTATTTCACAGTCAGGGTAGAAGGAATGCGGTTGACAATAGATACAATTTTAAAAGACAGTACAAGTATAACAGGGGACACAAAGAGAATAGCTCTAACAAGAGACAAACAAAATTTAATTCTTCCTTTCGTTCCAAAGATCATGAAAGGGAGAAAAACAATAAGTGATACAAAGTTCAGAGGGGGTCAGTTGCAAAATTTTCGAGCGAGTTGGGAGGAGATGGGAGCAAATTCATTTATTTTAAAAACTATATCGGGGACAAGAATCTCATTTTTCAAAAAACCTCATTTAACTTTCCCATCACCAACAACCCGTCACAGATTTGCAACAGCGTGTTCAGAAAACATGGACATGCAAATAAAAGAAATGAAACAATTCAACATTTTAGAGACACCTCCAGCGGTGGGTCCAAGTTTCCTTTCCAAGATGTTCTTAATAAAAAAATCAGATGGGGGCGTTCGTCCTATCTTCGACCTGAGAGCCCTAAATGCGTACGTGAATGTAAAAACATTCAAACTAGTGTCTCATTCCACGATTCCAGAGTTTCTACAGCCAGGAGACTGGATGGTAAAATTAGATATTTCCCAGGCTTACTTCCATGTGCCGATAGCAGAGACCCATCGACGTTTTTTAAGAATCATCTACAAAGAAGAGCTGCTACAACTGACTTGTCTGCCATTTGGCCTAGCTTCAGCTCCAAGACTGTTTTCAGCTCTCACATGCTGGATCGCGGAGATTCTACGCAAACAAGGTATGCGAGTCCTCGTATATTTGGACGATTTCCTTTTCGTAAGTCAGGACCCGTCCAGACTAGAAGAACAGGTTACGGAAGCTGTACGAGTTCTAGAAAAATTGGGTTGGAAGATAAATTCCAAGAAATCAGTATTGGTTCCAATCCAAAGGCTGGAGTACTTGGGCGTGGTTTGGGATACTTTCAAAAATACTATGTCTCTGCCGGACGAAAAGGTAAACAAGATTCGATTTTCTCTTCAGACTATGTCACAGCTAGGTTTTTGCACTCTTCATCGGTTGCAACAGGTTTTAGGCCAGTTAAATTTCGCCAGCTTTGTGGTACCCAGAGGTCGCCTACACTCTCGATATCTCCAAATTTTTTTGAGGCGATACAACATACGTCCGAGACAAAAACTCACCATCCCTCGGAGGGCTTTGGAGGAGATAGATTGGTGGCTCGGAGCCTTAACGAAAGTCGAGATATTGCACAATATAGACGTAACCCATTTCCTAGCAACGGATGCTTCGGATATAGGTTGGGGTGCTCAGCTGAACGAAAAGTTCCTCTCAGGCCAGTGGTCAAGAGTTCAGAAGAGATGGCATTGCAATTTAAAAGAAATGTACGCAGTTCTGATGGCGATAAAGAAGCAGGAATCTCTTTTGAGGAATGCGCACATACTTGTCCAATCGGACAATCGAACTCTGGTTGCGTACATACGCAAGGAGGGAGGAACAAGGTCAATAAATCTACTAAGCTTGACGTACCAACTTCTCCTACTAACCGATCAGCTCAATATAAAATTATCCGCATTTTACCTTCCAGGAAGGTACAACGGAATAGCCGACAGGTTATCAAGAGGCCGTCCGATACCGGAATGGCATCTTCTGCCTCAGGGAACTGTGGAAGTTTTCAAGAGGTGGGGGCGGCCGGAGATAGATCTATTTGCATCCAAAAAATCGGCGATTCTCCCCAACTATGTGTCAATAGACAGCAGAGATCAGGCTGCAAGGTACATAAATGCTTTCAGCCAAGTTTGGGATCACGATCTAGGCTGGATTTTTCCACCACCCAACTTAATGCCAAGAGTACTAGCCCACCTAAACAAATATCGGGGCACGTATCTAATAGTATCTCCCGAATGGGACAAAGTTTTTTGGATGAGCGATCTCAAGGCTCGGGCGCTGGAGCCACCCTTAATAATTCAGAACCTACGGGAGGTTCTGGTGGATGTGACAACGGGCCAACCTCCCCCTCAGGTAGAAAATTTGATCCTGAAAGTATGGATAGTTGGGGCTGGAGTAACCAGACTATGAATTGGTCTGCGGAAGAAAAGAATTTGTTGAGGGGAGGATGGAGAGAGTCTACACTGAAAACATATTCGACTGCTATAAAGAAATGGCTTATTTGGTGCGAGAAGAATAACATCAATCCAAAAGCTCCTACTGGTTCTTGTTTAGCTAGGTATTTGGCTAGTCTTTTCTTAGAGGACAAATATGCTTCTCGTACTATTCTCGTTCACAAATCAGCTATTTCAACTTTTTGTGATCCAACGTTAGCTGAGAGTCTACCGACAAACTTTTTTGTGAGGCGTATTTTGAGAGCTATCTGCTCAGCTCAACCATCGTCTGAAAGGCCATCCATATGGGATCCAAGAAGTGTGTTCAATTGGTTAGCATCAGGTAACGGAACAAGAAAGGACTCTTTGTTTGAAGCCTCGAGAAGAACTGCTTCTATATTACTTTTGGCGTCAGGTAGAAGAGTTCATGACCTGACACTTTTGAAACTCTCAAGTGAGTGTTTTAAGGAAGAAGAAGGAAGTATAACTTTTCACCCTTCATTTGGGTCAAAGACCGATTCCGCAAAGCACAGACAATCAAGTTGGCTATTATTGTGTCATGAGGACAAAAAAGTCTGTCCTGTTTGCTGGGTAAAAGAGCTGATTAGACTTTCTCAACCAAGGATAGTACTTGGCAACAATTTAGAAAGTTTGTTCATAACGATTAATGGACCAGTAAAACCGGCATCGAGAACGGTAATTGGAAGCTGGGTTCGCACCATTTTAAGAGAAGCGGGTGTAGGAGCAACACCTGGAAGCTTTAGGGCAGCGGTGGCATCATTGGGTTGGCTTGAAAAGCAACCAATAGATGACATTTTGTCGAGAGGCAACTGGAAAGCTGAAAATACATTCAGAAAGCATTATTGCAAAGAGATTAATTCAGATGCTATTATAGGTTCACCTTTTCTTTTCAAAAATGTCAAGCCTGTTTAAATTAAAATATTTTTTGATTATAGTCTCGGAGACTTCTAAGTTAAAAAAAAAAAAAAAAAAAAAAAAAAAAATTATGTGAATGAATTTTTTTATTTTTGTTAAATAAAAAAAAAAAAAAAAAGATACATACGTATAATTAATTAAATAAGAGATCATCATAGCGTTGTAGATAAACACCAGCAGATAACAGACAGGTCTTCAACAACGACGCTGTGTGTTTTCGGTAGGTAAATAATATGACGGTTTTACACTAAAATAAAACCGATATTATTTGCCGCAAAACACACAGCGTCGTAGCAAGTTCCTTGCTGGTGAAGACACTATGAAGAAATTAACGCGATGGCGCAGCTGGTGGTATTGGTATATGTAAGGACTCCCCCTATACGAGAGAAATTACAACAAAAAGAAGACAGGTATGTACAGAGTTAAGGGCGAGTATACAACTGCTTCTTCAACAACGACGCTGTGTGTTTTGCGGCAAATAATATCGGTTTTATTTTAGTGTAAAACCGTCATATTATATAGATAGTATGTATATATATATATTATGGTCCATTTTACTTAAATATTAAAGTCGTCTCTTAATTTGGTTATTGATAGGGCTCAATGTTTTTAATCTAATTTTAATGATGTTAAAATCGAGAGATGAGTTGTTCAAGTTAATGGCTTTGTACAAACTATGAAAAGGAAAGTGAAATACATAGTTACAATTTTAGCAGGTGGTGGTGATAGTTAATGCCTACACGGGCCAGGTGAAGTTATAGATAGCACACCTTTAAAATGCACACTGGTTGCGTGGGCCTAGCTGCTTAAGAAATTATTTCCATGAATGGATACACCAAGAATTCCGATTATTTTAAGGCGATAAACACGCCCGCTTATAACTAATAGGATATAGGAACACTATGCGAATTACTATTCATGGAAGAGGCCGGTGATGGAGTTTATTTTGGTCACTTATATTTTGAACAAGGAAATTTGTACAAGAAAACACACATATTATTCCGCCAAATATATACAGCCTTATTGTGAAAAATTGACATTTAACTTTTCGCCTATTTTGAGTTTCAGCGTAAAAATGTTTAATGTTCAAATATTTTTGGCGATTTGTATCTATCGTAATTAAGATATAAAAGTTTCATTTATTTGTTGGCAGTGAATGGAAAAATGCTTTTCGAGCAATTTTTTTGCTTATTTTAGGGCAAGAGAACTTGGGCCGCAATTTAAACCTAATCATTTTAAAAATTCCGGGTGAAAAAATTTGTTTCGGGTGAAATATTTTCCGTGCGAAAATAATAATAATAAGGCTGATAATTTATACTTTTCAATTTATTTATAATTGTTATCTATTTAAGAAACTTTTGTGTACCCGGGCGAAGCCGGGGCGGCCAGCAAGTTTATTATATAACCGTTAAGCTTCAAACTATGTGGTTCGAGAGATATTTGGCTTAAAAATCCGAAAAGCACAATAATACAACTCCTATTTGTTAGCTTGCCTTCCTACTTACAACAATTTGTCATACATTATCGAAAAAGTTATTGCGTGTTCATCATTTTTTATATGTGTAGCCGTGTGCGAATACGAAATTTAATATCTTAGTCAAAAACTAAATTGTGAACCTAGAAAATACTATAACCATAAATTATGAACATATTTCTATCAAACTTTTTCTATATTTCTAGGGAAAAGCAAAAAAGACTAAGGCCGCCATAACTATCGAACAAGAAGCCAGTGATAATCCAACACTTCAGTCCTTAGCAAATGATCCAACTCTATTTTGTACAGCTTACAAGTCAGTCAGTACATTATGTTATAATTTTTTGTTAGTAAATCCATTTTGCTTGGATTACAGGAAACCTCGGTTTTACCTCTATAGCAGACGCCTTCCATCAGATCTTCAAGACGTAGATCGAGATATCTTCAACGAAAAACCATCAAAGGAAGATATAATTGCAGTTCCTGAGGGTCAAGGTATAATTTTATTTTCAATCAATCACAACTGATATTATATGAAATCATATTTTTTACTTTCACGCATCAGACGAAGGTCAAGAGATTAAATACGCTTATTTATTTTTGTTATAAATTATTGTTTGCTCAATTTATATTTAATTTCTTTAGGTAGCCAAAGAGTGTATGAAAATGTCATTCTACATACCACTATGGGTGATATTCATATAAAACTTTTCCATAAAGAGTGTCCTAAATCGGTCGAAAACTTCTGTGTTCATAGTAAAAATGGGTAAACTGTTTTATTACTTTATTTATTTTTAGTTAATAACTAGCAACGATTTTTTAGATATTACAATGGTCATATTTTTCATCGAGTTATAAAAGGTTTTATGATTCAGACTGGAGATCCCACAGGAACGGGAACTGGAGGTCAGTCGATATGGGGCCATGATTTCAAAGATGAATTTGTTCCAAGTCTCAAACATGATCGGCCTTACACCGTAAGCATGGCGAACGCTGGACCAAATTCAAACGGCAGCCAATTCTTTATAACAGTTTTGCCAACAGTGAGAACAAGCGTCCGTATTCTCTTTGTTCCAATATTAATCCTTATAACTTACAGCCTTGGTTAGATAATAAGCACACAGTGTTTGGTCGCGTCTTTCGTGGGATGGAAGTGGTTCAAAACATTTGCAACTCGAAGACGAATCCCAAAACAGACAAACCCTATGACGATATAAAAATAATTTCAATGTATTTGAGCAATTGATTGGAAAATATACACAAAATGGACAGTCTAATAAGCGCACTTTTTATTATTGTATTTATATAATATTGATTGATTGATTGATGTATTTAGCATAAAAAGCTATTTTTGCATTTTAATTACAGTTAATATAATTATAAATAAATAAATACATAAATAAATTACACAATATGTTACATTTCAGTAATTCGTTTTGACAAACAGAAGTATTTCACGTTTATATCTCGTAATTTTTAAATTATTTGGCAAACTATTAAGCGGGCCATTCACGTTAAAACATTCGTAAGGACTGTCCGACAAATTTCAGTTGTATACGACAGGTTCTACCGTGAATGTCCTTGTTGTACATCGGACAGTGCGACTAACGACAGGTTGGAAGTCCGTTGAAAATTTCAACGAACCTTGCGACACGACCGTATGGTCGTATAGTGAATGGCAGTTTTTGAGACAGTCCTTGCGACTGATCTACTCAGTCTACGAATAATCTTCATAGTTTTTATTTTGTTTCTAGGGGACGAAATAAATAAAAAACAAATTGAAGGAATTTTTTGACACACTGTTCGTAAAACTGGCTCGCAACGTGTGTGCGTACTTTCGACAGTCGTTGCAACAGTGCGATCGACAGCCTGTGTGACAGTCTTAACGTGAATGGCCCGCTTTAAAAATAAGTAAAGCGGCCCATTCACGTTAAAACTTGTAAGGACTGTCCGATAAATTTCAGTCGTATACGACAGGTTCTATCGTGAATGTCCTTGTTGTACATCGGACCGTGCGACTAACGACAGGTTGGAAGTCCGTTGAAAATTTCAACGAACCTTGCGACACGACCGAATGGTCATATAGTGAATGAGACAGTCCTTGCGGCCGAACTACTCAATCTACGAATTATCTTCAAACTATATGCACGTTTTTATTTTGTTTCTAAGAGACGAAATAAATAAAAAAAAAATGTAAGGAGTTTTTTGACACCGTTCGTTAAACTGGCTCGCAACGTGTGTGCGTACTTTCGACAGTCGTCGCAACAGTCCGATCGACAACCTGTGTGACAGTCTCAACGTGAATGGCCAACTTAACCCTTTATAGAACAACATATTTTGGGTTCTATTGTTTGAGAAGAATTGCACATTAAAATTATTATTGCTTCTTAAATTATGTGGCTGAACATCGGCCCTTCTTATTAATCTTCATTGTTAATAATTTGGCATTAAACAATTTCTTATCTTGAATATAAATAACAATGTACTAAATATAATTCTCTGTTTAACACTAAGCCATTTTAATCGATTAAGCCTAGTACGCTGCTGATGCGAAACGAAAAATCCCATACAAAAATGATAAAACGAAATCATAAACAATGATTCTGGTTCTGTGAAAAAATTTTTTTTTTTTTTTTTTTTTTTTTTTTTTTGTCCGTGGGTAGGTGCAAAACCTGCATCAGGCTCTATGAGGACCGGAAAACGCGTGCTCATAGAAGTGTGAGATTCTTACTACACTAAAACCACCTCCACTTCCCGATTGCAACTAAGTTGAAACTTATCTAGCAATTTATTTATAACGAAGTTAAGTAACGTGTTGCAGGTAACTTTCCGGTGAAAGTTTCTGCTTATTCCGCGATTTTAAAGCGGTTTTGTGTTCACCGCACCAAGTCGGATGGTTTTGTTCTTTGCAGACGGCGTACTAAATTCGACTCGTCAAGAATGTCAATAATCGTTGGATTAGCGTGATCTAATAGCCGATTTCTATGTTTTCGCGCGAAACCCTCAATTTCGTCTCGAACCGTAGGAATCCCGAGATCCCTGTGAAGATCTTCGTTTCTTATATACCATGGCGCATTTACAAATGACCTAAGCAATTTATTTTCAAACGTTTGTAAGATATTTAAATTTGTATCGCAGGT
Organism: Dasysyrphus tricinctus; assembly: GCA_963921185.1. Taxonomy (NCBI): domain Eukaryota; kingdom Metazoa; phylum Arthropoda; class Insecta; order Diptera; family Syrphidae; genus Dasysyrphus; species Dasysyrphus tricinctus. The sequence goes on along the minus strand of OY992531.1, from coordinate 110,929,680 downwards.
ACAACCCCAGAGTTGTATACCATAAGTCCAGACAGGTTTAAGTACCTGCCTGTATAAAATCAACTTATTATCAATACTAAGCTTGGAATATTTACCGAGTAGCCAGTTCATATCTCTTAATTTACTTTTTAATTCTTCGCATTTCTTTTTTACGTGCGGCTTCCATTTTAATTTCGCGTCTAGAGTCATTCCCAGATATTTTGCCTCATTCGCAAATGGTACACGACCGGTATTAAGAAAGACGGGCAATCTATTTATTTTTTTATACGTAAAGTCCACGTGGACTGACTTTTGTTCATTGAGCGCTATTCGCCATGTTTTTGTCCACTCATTAACATTATTAAGAGCATTTTGTAATTTAATCGTAGCTTCGTTAATCGTTTTGCCTACTGCTAGTATTGCAGTATCATCAGCAAACGTTGCTACGATAGTGTCTTCTGTTTGAGGTATATCACGTGTAAATAGAAGGTACAGAACTTGACCTAAAACACTACCTTGTGGTACCCCAGCCACTATTTCTTTGAAATTAGAATATTCATTTCCGTGTCTTACACGAAAAAGTCTGTTTTCTAGATATTCGTTAAGAATTTTATAAAGTCCTTCAGGCAGAACTTGTCGTAATTTGAATTTGAGGCCTTCGTGCCACACCTTGTCAAACGCTTGCGACACATCCAAAAAGACCGTCGAACAGATTTTCTTTTCTTCAAGAGCTCTCTCAATTACGTCGGTTATCCTATGCACTTGATCAATGGTCGAATGTTTTCTTCTAAATCCGAACTGATGTTCAGGTATTAATTGTTTTTCTTCTATTATCGGCTGCAGGCGAAGGAGTAGTATTCTTTCAAAAACTTTTGATATTACAGGAAGAAGCGAAATCGGTCTGTAAGACTTCTTTTCATGAGATGGTTTGCCAGGTTTCAAAACCATTATTACTTCCGCAATTTTCCATTGGCTCGGGACATATTCTAACCTAAGGGCGGCATTTATTATATAAAGAAGGTTGATCAAACCTTTACGAGGAAGCATTTTTAGAATTTCTGCCGTGATTAAGTCATAACCTGGAGATTTATTGGATTTAAGCTTCTTTATTTCTCTTTTTAACTCGGCAAGTGTAGCATTTCTAATTATGTAGCTGTCATTTGATGTTAAATTCATATTTAAATTTTCGTTGAGTACTTGTCCATCGAAAGGCTTAAATGTTTCCTCCAGGTAATCGGCGAATACCATAGCTTTTTCTTTGTCACTTTTAGCCCATTCATTTTGGCCTTTCTTAATAGGAGGCGCTGGAAGCTTTGGTCTTTTTGTTACTTTTATAGCTCTCCAAAGTGAGTAATTGGAATCTTTTCCTGCTGTCAGATTTTCGAGGTAATTTTCAACTTCACCGTTTTTGAAATCTGATATTCTCGTTTTAAGCAAATTACACAATCGATTTAAATTAGCTTTGTGTTGAGGAGCACGGGTTCGCTGCCATTTCTTGCGTGCTTTTCTTTTCTCTTTCACTAAATCTTTTATATCTTGCGGATATTTTATATCTTTGCGGCGCGGCATTTTGCTTTGATGAGGTGTGTTATTCCATGCGGCCTTTTGTATCATATCAACAAAGGTATCTACTGCGTCTTCAAGTTCGAGAGACGTTTGTAATGATATTCTTAATTCAACGCTGTCCTCGATATCTTTCTTAAATCCATCCCAGTTGGTTTTACCGTTTGTTAGCCTGGGTGGTTTTTCAATTTTTATAAGACTTTCGCTCGTATTGAGTATGACGGCAGAATGATCCGAGAAGAGATCAAAGCTCTCTGTAATTTCAACATAGTTAGAGGGTATTCCTTTTACCATAAATAAATCGATTAGGTCAGGTATTTTTGACGGATCAGTTGGCCAGTAAGTTGGCTTTCCAGTTGAATGAAAATCGCAATTATTTTCCATTCCTGCCTCATATAGCATTCGACCTTTTTGAGATATGCATCTTGAGGCCCAGAAGGTGTGTTTTGCATTAAAGTCACCACCAACAATGAAGTTTGGACTTAGTGACTTTATCAGTGTCGTAAATTCACTCTTATCAATTTTGCAACGCGGAGGGCAATATATTGAAGAGATATTGAGAAAAATATTTTTAGTTCTAACCTGAACACTACTCAATTGCATTGATTCCACCTCTATTTTCAAGCCTATTGAGTGTTCAATGCACTCTTTTATATATAACGATGATCCACCTCTTGCTTTGTTTGACGGATGAACAGCGTGGTAGTCATGAAACCCGTGGATTTTAAGATTTGATTCATTTTTTGCATGCGTTTCTGATATCAAACATATGTCGATATCATTTTCCTGCATAAACATCTCTAAAGGCTCTCCCAAACCAACGCGAAATCATAGCGAATCATTCGCAAAGGCGTTTTTTTGTTGTTGTATAGCATTGTGTATCTTTCATATTTTGTATTATTGTGAATGATTTCGCGTCGTCGACGAATGTTTCGCGTTGGTTTGGGAGAGCCTTAATTCTCCTAGTTTTTGCCATAATCCGTTGGCATTCCATGTAAGAATTTTAAGTTTTTCCATCATATATTTTTTGAAAGAGGTTTGGGTCGAAAACAATTTTCGAGCTTACTTAACCTATCAAAGATAAGTTTATTTGTTTCACATTGTTCTTCAAGTTTCGAAAGAATTATTGAAAAGACTTTCGAAACCGGATCTGTTTCAGTATCATTATTAGCGGGTATATTTTTGGCCGCTATTTGGGCATATGTTTCTGTATTACCTTGCTTTGATATTTTGTCCGAAGGTTTTGACACTGTTTTCTTTTCCTGATTTAAAGCTTTCCCTGATTTAAAAATCTTGGGAGTTCCGTTTTTAATTAGTCTTGGTGGTTTTCTTTGCGTTTGGGCAGATTTTGATCTTCGCTTTTGCAATTCTTTAGCTACTTCGCAGCCCCTATAGTTTGCCGGGTGATTTCCATTACAATTAATACACGTTGGTGGACTTTCACTCAGCGGTCAGCGGTTAGATGTTTTCCGGCACATTTTACACACCTTGGCTCTTTTTTGCAATAGGTTTGGGTGTGATTGAATTCTTGGCAGCGTTTACACTGAGGGACTAACCTTGTGCTCTTTCTTAGAGGTTCGATCTTGACTACGATGTTTAAAATTGTTTTAATTTTATAAATTTCATCTAGTTTTTCAGTCTTATCGAACGACAGTATAAAAAGTGGAAGGCCACGTTGTACCACTGTCGTTTCGCCCTCTTTTTTCTGTTTCTCTCTTTTGACGATGTTCATTGCATCTAAGATATTGAAGTTGCGCTCTTTTAGATCACTAATGATATCGTCTTTTGAACATGATGCGTGTAAACCTCTCGCCACAACACGTAAGGGTCTTTCTGACTTATTTTCATAGGTATACCATTCTACTTTTTCTTCGTTTAGTTTTCGTGACAGAAGACGATAACTTTCAGGGTCTTTTACACATACTTTCCATTTGTTGTTATTGAGCGAAATAACTTTAAAAGACGATGGTAGTAATGCCTTTAATATGGTTTGCAACTTGTTATACTCCGCAATACCGATAACATTTATCGGTGGCGGGGGCCGCTCCTTAACAGGTTTTTCTTTTACTGTCGCATGTTTTGGTGAGACTATTATTTCAAAGGACGAGGCTGCCTCAGGTGAAGAGCCAGCTTTACGCTTTTTACTTAATCTTAACTTAATTCGAAACGAACAATTTTTCACGCTTTCACACTAATTCCGATTCCCGTTCTGTGAAAATGTGCAACCAAACATCAAAAACTTTCATTATGAATAATTTGCTTTCACGCCGTCATTTGGAAGCGAATATCCAAAATGAAAGCGTGAATACGAACAAGCAATGACAAATTCAATCATATCTCTCTCTCTGTCAAATCCATACAGAAAAAAGTGTTCCTATCTCACGCATTTCTCTGTTCTCTTCAAAAACACAAGTAAATTGAGAGAATCGTGCAGTTTTCAGGAGAAATGGTAAGGTGGTTCTAGCATCGATAATATAGTTTTCATTCACAGAACCAGAATCGCTTATTTGTGGCAAATGAATCGAAAAAGTGAAAGCAATGGTTGGCAGCGAATGTGAAAACGATTTATTCGATTCACTTTTTCACAGAACCAGAATTGGCCCCCTGGGTAATTAATTGTGTGCGAAAAAGAGTGTAGAGAATCTCCCTCCAAAAAATATGCAACGATTTTCAATTTCGTTCATCGAACAGCGTACTGCAGAACGAAAAGTGAAACTAAATTTTTCGTTTATGATTTCGTTGTGTCATTTTTGTATGGGATTTTTCGTTTCGCATCAGCAGCGTACTAGGCTTTAGCTCTGAGTGTTCAGAGCTAAAAATTTGTATTTCTTTTGTCGTTCTGAGTGTGTTCAGAGTTTGTTCAGAGCGCGCTCTATGAGCTAAAAATTTGTTCAGAGCTAAAAATTTGTATTTCTTTTTTCGTCCTGAGTGTGTTCAGAGTTTGTTCAGAGCGCGCTCTATGAGCTCAGAATAAAATGACTGAGCAGACTGAGTTCAATGCTGAACGCATAGCATTTGACAGCTAGTGTTCAGGTGTATTTCAAAAATGGTTCAGGGTGGTCAGAACAGAACAAACTTGGTCAGATGATGTTCAGAACATGCTCGATATGCTCGGACTCTGTTCAGAGCTCTTTTCTGAATTAAAAAAGAAAAACGCCTAATTATTTACCCAGGACCACTGATATCTATGAGTGTGTTTCTTTATTCATTCTGAGCCTTCAGAATATTTGGAATGAGCATTCTGCGTTTCTTTCAGGGATGAAAAATCGTGTTTCAGCAATGTATCGAACGATAAAAATAAAGTGTATCGAATTGTACTTTTTGATTTGCTTCATCAAAATAACATTTTGTCCACATTAGCTGTTATATGATCGTATGTTATGTACCTATGTCCAATAGATTAAATAATTTGTGTAACTGTTTATTGTTTATTATAGACTAAAAGCTGGCAGCAAATTCTGTGGGTGAACGCATAACCAAAATATGAGTATGAAGGTTTGTAGGTGCATGCATCTTTGATATCGAATACAAAAGTCTGGCAGGATTTTTTTGGCGCCCGCAGAGGGGACGAGAGATTGAAAATCACGGTTTTTCCATGTATTGTGTTATGGGTACAAACACTTAAATTCATTTTTTTTTTAATTGGAAATAAGTCTAAGAAAGTCTAAGTCTAGAAACTTCATTTTTAACGATCTGATAGATAATAACTAAGATATAACCATTTTAGGCGCACCATATCAAGAGATATTTGGAGATTTGAAAAAAATTAAAAATCAAAAAATAAAAGTCTCCAAAAAAAAGCCGATAACTTCATTTTTAACGATCTGATAGATAATAACTAAGATATAACCATTTTAGGCGCACCATATCAAGAGATATTTGGAGATTTGAAAAAAATTAAAAATCAAAAAATAAAAGTCTCCAAAAAAAAGCCGATAATGTTCGCTTCAAAATGCATACCTTGAGTTCTGTTAATCCGATCATTAAAACGAAAGTTTGTTTGAAAAATTACGGAGCATCATTTCTTATTTTTAATAAATGAAGGCAAACCCGCTATTTTCAATTTCTCGTCCCCACTACGGGCGCCAAAAAAATCCTGACAGACTTTTGTATTCGATATCAAGATGCATGCACCTACAATCTCTCATATTCATATTTTGGTTATGCGTTCACCCACAAAATTTGCTACCGGCTCTTAGACTATTATGTTACTTAGCATATTAGGTACATACATATACATATGCGAAACTTTTAGTACAAAACTGTGGGAATTTTTTGCAATACCTACCCTTCAATTCTGCAAGATTTAAATTTGATAAACTTAATGTTTTTGATTTTTTAATAGTTGCGAGATTGTTGAAATCGGGATTTTGTAGATGCCATTTTCTTAAATCTTCTCGAGCAAACTGTCTTAATTATATTTATTTCTTCTGTTATTCGTTGTCAGCCTCGGTTCCACAGTATACATTTTGAAAGGTAAGGTGAAAGGATTTTCTTTGAAATTAAAGATATCTTTTTCGTTGAATGCAAAAGTGTATCAAATTTTTAAAAGTGTATTTGTATACTTTAGCAACGTCGAGTGTATCGAAAAAAGTACAATTGTATCGACTTTTGCAACCCTGGTTTCTTTATTCGATGGAATATTCCGGATAAAGCAGTTTGTTGTTTCTTTATTCATTCCGGAACATGTGGAATGTATTTTTTTATTCCATTTGAAAGATGGAATAAAAGGAAAGGCGCGTTCAGTTAAAATTTTCATCTTTGAATTCCCATTTATGGTAGATACGCACGGGCGCAATTCACTTTAAAATAACAAAAACACGTCTCGCACCACATTGCTATGCATTTAATATTATTTTGTACTCATTTTGCATTTCAGCAATTAATAATTACGTAAAACAAAAATATATTTGTACTCAATTGTTTTAACATATCAACGAACCACAGTACACATATTAAAGGTAATATCATTAGAGTTTTGATTTTTATTTCTTCTGCGTATATATCAAAATTTGTGTCAAATGTCAGTATTTGTTGTTGTTTTTACGTGTATTTAAGTCATCACGCTCCCAGCCATTTTTATTTCTGACAATTTCAATTTTAGTTTGTTGTTGTTTTTACGTGTGTTTTCTTCATCACGCTCACAGCCATTTTTATTTTCGACTGACAACCTGCTCAGTATAATACCTTAGATTTGTGTACTGTGTCAACGAACAGCTGGTTGCTATTCCTTTTGCTTCCAGTTTTGTTTCTTTATTCATTCCATTCTGGATATTCTGGATAAATATTTCATCTATTCTATCTTTTGTATTCCTATTCCGGAAAGAATAAAGAAACACACTCTATATATAACTGGATAGAGTATCCATACAAAAAAGTTGACTCCATTTGAAGAACTGTTATAAAGTGGCGCTGCCTATTTTTTTTTTTTGTTATACTGTATGACAGTACACACACGTATCGCTAAAGATACGCAGCCGAACCCGCCTAATTCTTAAACTTTAGCTGTGTTTTTTTGCATGTCCGAATAAAATTGTGTGAAAAAAACGACAACAAAGCAAAAAAATTTACATGTTAAATACAACAACAAGTATGTCCATATAGAGTTAGCTAAGTCCAGATAATTAACTGGAGTTAACTTTTGTCCCGATAAAACGGTATTGCCAGACTACCATTGTCGTTGTGTTATCGATAATTTGTATAGAAATGTCAAATGTTTGTTGGTAAGATAGTTCAGAACAAAATGGCAGATCAAGGCAAATGTTGAAATGTCCCGATGTCGTTTTTTTCGCCAAACTCCATATGGACACACAAAAAAACGCAGCTTTTATTAAAAATGCGAACTAAAACTGATCCATCTCATGTGGTAAACTTTTCCGAACAAATTTATGGCTTTTTCATTCTTAAAGGACACACGAATTACGTCAACGATATGGCCTGGGAGCATGACGAAGAGTTCCTTGCCTCCGTTAGTGACGATCATTTGTGCAAGATTTGGAGTTCAGCTCACAGCTTTGAAACTGTTACAACCTTCAGCCTGTCTTAGGCTGGTATGTCAGTGCGCTGGCATCCAGACATCCAGACGAACCTGGCAAGGTGCTGGTGGCCGAAAAGAAGGGAATAATACATTTGTACAACGTCCGCTCTCAACAAGCCATAATGTCCTTGGAGTCACCGAAAGTTCCTCTAATGAGTGCTGACTGGTCGTTACACAATCGTTTGTTTATGACAGCTGATGCCGAGCGGAGGTGAAGCAGACGCTGAGCGGAGGCGGAGCGGACGCTGAGCGGAGGTGGAGGTGGAGCGGTCGCGGAGCGGACGCCGAGCGGAGGCAGAGCGGACGCCGAACGAAGGTGGAGCGGACGCTGAGCGGAGGCGGAGTGGACGCCGAGCGGAGGCGAAGCAGAGGCGGAGCGGACGCTGAGCGGAGGTTGTGCGGATGCTGAGCGGAGGTGGAGCGGACGCTGAGCGGAGGCCGAGCGGAGGCGAAGCGGAGGCTAAGCAGAGGCGGAGTGGACGCCGAGTGGAGGTGGAGCGGACGCTGAGTGGAGGCCGAGCGGAGGCTGAGCGGAGGTGGAGGTGGAGTGGTCGCGGAGCGGATGCCGAGCGGAGGCGGAGCGGACGCCGAATGAAGGTGGAGCGGACGCTGAGCGGAGGCGGAGCGGACGCCGAGCGGAGTCGGAGCGGACGCCGAGCGGAGGTGGAGCGGACGCTGAGCAGAGGTGGAGCGGACGCTGAGTGGAGGCCGAGCGGAGGCTGAGCAGAGGCGGAGCGGACGCCGAGCGGAGGTGGAGCGGACGCTGAGTGGAGGCCGAGCGGAGGCGGAGCGGAGGCTGAGCAGAGGCGGAGCGGAGGCGCAGCGGACGCTGAGCGGAGGTGGAGAATAGGCGGAGCGGACGCCGAGCGAAGGTGGAGCGGACGCTGAGCGGACGCCGAGTGGAGGCGGAGCGGAGGCTGAGCAGAGGCGGAGCGGACGCCGAACGAAGGTGGAGCGGACGCTGAGCGGAGGCCGAGCGGAGGCGGAGCGGAGGCTGAGCAGAGGCGGAGCGGACGCCGAACGAAGGTGGAGCGGACCCTGAGCGGAGGCGGAGCGGACACCGAGCGTAGGTGGAGCGGACGCTGAGCGGAGGCCGAGCGGAGGCGGAGCGGAGGCTCAGCAGAGGCGGAGCGGACGCCGAGCGGAGGCGGATCGGAGGTGGAGTGGACGCCAAGACTCTAAGCGGAGGCGGAGCGGACGCCGAGTGGAGGCGGAGCGGAGGCAGAGTGAAGGCGGAGCGGACGCCGAGCGAGGTAGTGCGGACGCCGAGCGGAGGCGGAGTGGAGGCGGAGCGGACTCTTAGCGGAGGCGGAGCGGACGCCGAGTGGAGGCGGAGCGCATGCTGAGCGGACGCCAAGCGGAGGCGGAGCGGGTGCGGATTGGAGGTGGAGCAGATGCTGAGTGGAGGTGGAGCGGATGCCGAGCAGAGGCGGAGCGGACGCCGAGCGGAGGCGGAGTGGACGCTGAGCGGAAGCGGAGCGGATGCCAAGCGGAGGCGGAGCGGATGCTGAGCGGACGCCGAGCGGAAGCGGATCAGACGCCGAGCGGAGGCGGAGCGGACGCTGAGTGGAGGCGGAGCGGACGACGAGCGGAGGCAGAGTGGAGGCCGAGCGGAGGCGGAGTGGCGGAGGCGGAGCGGAGCGGAGGCGGAGTGAAAACGGAGCGGAGGCAGAGCGGAGGCGGAGCGGAAGCCGAGCGGAGGTATAGCGGACGCCGAGCAGAGGCGGAGCGGACTCTGAGCGGAGGCGGAGCGGACTCTGAGCGGAGGCGGAGCGAACGCCGAGTGGAGACGGAGCGGACGCTGAGCGGACGCTAAGTGGAGGCGGATCGGAGGCGGAGTGGACGCTGAGCGGAGGCGGAGCGGAGGCGGGGCGGAGCGGAGGCGGAGCGGAGGTGGAGCGGAGGCGGAGCGGACTGAGCGGAGGTGGAGCGGACGCCGAGTGGAGGCGGAGCGGACGCCGAGTGGAGGCGGAGCGGACGCCAAGCGGAGGCGGAGTGGACGCCAAGCGGAGGCGGATCGGAGGCGGAGTGGACGCCAAGCGGAGGCGGAGCTGAGGCCGAGCGGAGGCGGAGCGGAGGCGGAGTGAAGGCGGAGCGGACGCTGAGCGGAGGCAGAGCAGACGCTGAGCGGAGGCCGAGCGGACGCCGAGCGGAGGTAGAGCGGAGGCGGAGCAGACTCTAAGCGGAGGCGGAGCGGACGCTGAGTGGAGGCGGAGCGGGTGCGGATTGGAGGTGGAGCGGATGCTGAGTGGAGGTGGAGTGGATGCCGAGCAGAGGCGGAGCGGACGCCGAGCGGAGGCGGAGTGGACGCTGAGCGGAAGCGGAGCGGACGCCAAGTGGAGGCGGAGCGGATGCTGAGCGGACGCTGAGCAGAGGTGGATCAGACGCCGAGCGGAGGCAGAGCGGACGCTGAGCGGAGGCGGAGCGGACGACGAGCGGAGGCCGAGCGGAGGCCGAGCGGAGGTCGAGTGAACACGGAGCGGAGGTGGAGTGGAGGCGGAGCGGACGCCAGGCAGAGGCGGAGCGGATGCTGAGCGGAGGCGGAGACGGAGCGGAGGTGGAGCGGACGCTGAGCAGATGCCGAGCGGAGGCGGAGCGGAAGCTGAGCGGAGACGGAGCGGAGGCGGAGCGGACGCCGAGCGGACGCCGAGCGGAGGCGGAGCGGAGGCAGAGTGGATGCTGAGCGGATGCCTAGCGGAGGCGGAGCGGACTACGAGTGGAGGCAAAGCGGAGGCCGAGCGGAGGCGGAGTGGAGGCCGGGTGGAGGCGGAACGGATGCCGAGCGGAGGCCGAGCGGAGGCGGAGCGGACGACGAGCGGAGGCAGAGTGGTGGTCGAGTAGAGGCCGAGCGGAGCCCGAGCGGAGGCGGAACGGAGGCCGAGCGGAGGCGGAGTGAACACGGAGCGGAGGCGGAGCGGACGCTGAGCGGAGGCAGAGCGGACGCTGAGCGGAGGCGGAGCGGACGCCAAGCGGAGGTGGAGCGGACGCCGAGCGGAGGCGGAGCGGACTCTGAGCAGAGGCGGGGCGGACGCCGAGTGGAGGCGGAGCGGACGCTGAGCGGACGCCAAGCGGAGGTTGATCGGAGGCGGAGTGGATGCCGAGCGGAGGCGGAGCGGACGCTGAGGGGAGGCGGAGCGGATGCCGAGCGGAGGTAGAGCGGACGCCGAGTGGAGGCGGAGCGGACTCTGAGCGGAGGCGGAGTGGACTCTGAGCGGAGGCGGAGCGGACGCCGAGTGGAGGCGGAGCGGACGCTGAGCGGACGCCAAGCGGAGGCGGATCGGAGGCGGAGTGGACGCCAAGCGGAGGCGGAGCGGACGCTGAGCGGAGGCGGAGTGGAGGTGGAGCGGACGCCAGGCACAGGCGGAGCGGATGCTGAGCGGAGGCGGAGCGGAGACGGAGCGGAGGTGGAGCGGACGCTGAGCGGATGCTGAGCGGAGGCGGAGCGGAAGCTGAGCGGAGACGGAGCGGACGCCTAGGGGAGGCGGAGCGGACGCCGAGCGGAGGCGGAGCGGATGCCGAGCGGAGGTGGAGCGGACGCCAAGCGGAGGCGGAACGGAGGTGGAGCGGATGCCGAGCGCAGGTGGAGTGGGTGCGGAGCGGAGGTAGAGCGGACGCTGAGTGGAGGCGGAGCGGATGCCGAGCAGAGGCGGAGCGGACGCCGAAGGGAGGCGGAGTGGACGCTGAGCGGAAGCGGAGCGGACACCAAGCGGAGGTGGAGCGGAGGCTGAGCGGACGCCTAGCGGAGGCGGAGCGGACGACGAGCGGAGGCAGAGCGGACACCGAGCGGAGGCCGAGCGGAGGCGGAGCGGAGGCCGGGTAGAGGCGGAACGGATGCCGAGCGGAGGCCGAGTGGAGGCCGAGCGGAGGCGGAGCGGAGGCGGAGCGGACGCTGAGCGGAGGCAGAGCGGACGCTGAGCGGAGGCGGAGCAGAGGTAGAGCGGACGGCGAGCGGAGGCGGAGCGGACTCTGAGCGGAGGCGGAGCGGACTCTGAGCGGAGGCGGAGCGGACTCTGAGCAGAGGCGGAACGGACGCCGAGTGGAGGCGGAGCGGACGCCAAGCGGAGGCGGATTGGAGGCGGAGCGGACGCCGAGCGGAGGTGGAGCGGACGCTGAGTGGACGCCGAGCGGAGGCGGAGCGGATGCTGAGCGGACGCTGAGCAGAGGTGGATCAGACGCCGAGCGGAGGCAGAGCGGACGCTGAGCGGAGGCGGAGCGGACGACGAGCGGAGGCCGAGCGGAGGCCGAGCGGAGGTCGAGTGAACACGGAGCGGAGGCGGAGTGGAGGCGGAGCGGACGCCAGGCAGAGGCGGAGCGGATGCTGAGCGGAGGTGGAGACGGAGCGGAGGTGGAGCGGACGCTGAGCAGATGCCGAGCGGAGGCGGAGCGGAAGCTGAGCGGAGACGGAGCGGAGGCGGAGCGGACGCCGAGCGGACGCCGAGCGGAGGCAGAGTGGATGCTGAGCGGATGCCTAGCGGAGGCGGAGCGGACTACGAGTGGAGGCAAAGCGGAGGCCGAGCGGAGGCGGAGTGGAGGCCGGGTGGAGGCGGAACGGATGCCGAACGGAGGCCGAGCGGAGGCGGAGCGGACGACGAGCGGAGGCAGAGTGGTGGTCGAGTAGAGGCCGAGCGGAGCCCGAGCGGAGGCGGAACGGAGGCCGAGCGGAGGCGGAGTGAACACGGAGCGGAGGCGGAGCGGACGCTGAGCGGAGGCAGAGCGGACGCTGAGCGGAGGCGGAGCGGACGCCAAGCGGAGGTAGAGCGGACGCCGAGCGGAGGCGGAGCGGACTCTGAGCAGAGGCGGGGCGGACGCCGAGTGGAGGCGGAGCGGACGCTGAGCGGACGCCAAGCGGAGGTGGATCGGAGGCGGAGTGGACGCCGAGCGGAGGTGGAGCGGCGGCGCAGCGGACGCTGAGCGGAGGCGGAGCGGATGCCGAGCGGAGGTAGAGCGGACGCCGAGTGGAGGCGGAGCGGACTCTGAGCGGAGGCGGAGTGGACTCTGAGCGGAGGCGGAGCGGACGCCGAGTGGAGGCGGAGCGGACGCTGAGCGGACGCCAAGCGGAGGTGGATCGGAGGCTGAGTGGACGCCAAGCGGAGGCGGAGCGGACGCTGAGCGGAGGCGGAGTGGAGGTGGAGCGGACGCCAGGCACAGGCGGAGCGGATGCTGAGCGGAGGCGGAGCGGAGACGGAGCGGAGGTGGAGCGGACGCTGAGCGGATGCTGAGCGGAGGCGGAGCGGAAGCTGAGCGGAGACGGAGCGGACGCCTAGGGGAGGCGGAGCGGACGCCGAGCGGAGGCGGAGCGGATGCCGAGCGGAGGTGGAGCGGACGCCAAGCGGAGGCGGAACGGAGGTGGAGCGGATGCCGAGCGCAGGTGGAGTGGGTGCGGAGCGGAGGAAGAGCGGACGCTGAGTGGAGGCGGAGCGGATGCCGAGCAGAGGCGGAGCGGACGCCGAAGGGAGGCGGAGTGGACGCTGAGCGGAAGCGGAGCGGACACCAAGCGGAGGTGGAGCGGAGGCTGAGCGGACGCCTAGCGGAGGCGGAGCGGACGACGAGCGGAGGCAGAGCGGACACCGAGCGGAGGCCGAGCGGAGGCGGAGCGGAGGCCGGGTAGAGGCGGAACGGATGCCGAGCGGAGGCCGAGTGGAGGCCGAGCGGAGGCGGAGCGGAGGCGGAGCGGACGCTGAGCGGAGGCAGAGCGGACGCTGAGCGGAGGCGGAGCAGAGGTAGAGCGGACGGCGAGCGGAGGCGGAGCGGACTCTGAGCGGAGGCGGAGCGGACTCTGAGCAGAGGCGGAACGGACGCCGAGTGGAGGCGGAGCGGACGCCAAGCGGACGCCAAGCGGAGGCGGATTGGAGGCGGAGCGGACGCCGAGCGGAGGTGGAGCGGACGCTGAGTGGACGCCGAGCGGAGGCGGAGCGGATGCTGAGCGGACGCTGAGCAGAGGTGGATCAGACGCCGAGCGGAGGCAGAGCGGACGCTGAGCGGAGGCGGAGCGGACGACGAGCGGAGGCCGAGCGGAGGCCGAGCGGAGGTCGAGTGAACACGGAGCGGAGGCGGAGTGGAGGCGGAGCGGACGCCAGGCAGAGGCGGAGCGGATGCTGAGCGGAGGTGGAGACGGAGCGGAGGTGGAGCGGACGCTGAGCAGATGCCGAGCGGAGGCGGAGCGGAAGCTGAGCGGAGACGGAGCGGAGGCGGAGCGGACGCCGAGCGGACGCCGAGCGGAGGCAGAGTGGATGCTGAGCGGATGCCTAGCGGAGGCGGAGCGGACTACGAGTGGAGGCAAAGCGGAGGCCGAGCGGAGGCGGAGTGGAGGCCGGGTGGAGTCGGAACGGATGCCGAGCGGAGGCCGAGCGGAGGCGGAGCGGACGACGAGCGGAGGCAGAGTGGTGGTCGAGTAGAGGCCGAGCGGAGCCCGAGCGGAGGCGGAACGGAGGCCGAGCGGAGGCGGAGTGAACACGGAGCGGAGGCGGAGCGGACGCTGAGCGGAGGCAGAGCGGACGCTGAGCGGAGGCGGAGCGGACGCCAAGCGGAGGTAGAGCGGACGCCGAGCGGAGGCGGAGCGGACTCTGAGCAGAGGCGGGGCGGACGCCGAGTGGAGGCGGAGCGGACGCTGAGCGGACGCCAAGCGGAGGTGGATCGGAGGCGGAGTGGACGCCGAGCGGAGGTGGAGCGGAGGCGGAGCGGACGCTGAGCGGAGGCGGAGCGGATGCCGAGCGGAGGTAGAGCGGACGCCGAGTGGAGGCGGAGCGGACTCTGAGCGGAGGCGGAGTGGACTCTGAGCGGAGGCGGAGCGGACGCCGAGTGGAGGCGGAGCAGACGCTGAGCGGACGCCAAGCGGAGGCGGATCGGAGGCTGAGTGGACGCCAAGCGGAGGCGGAGCGGACGCTGAGCGGAGGCGGAGTGGAGGTGGAGCGGACGCCAGGCACAGGCGGAGCGGATGCTGAGCGGAGGCGGAGCGGAGACGGAGCGGAGGTGGAGCGGACGCTGAGCGGATGCTGAGCGGAGGCGGAGCGGAAGCTGAGCGGAGACGGAGCGGACGCCTAGGGGAGGCGGAGCGGACGCCGAGCGGAGGCGGAGCGGATGCCGAGCGGAGGTGGAGCGGACGCCAAGCGGAGGCGGAACGGAGGTGGAGCGGATGCCGAGCGCAGGTGGAGTGGGTGCGGAGCGGAGGTAGAGCGGACGCTGAGTGGAGGCGGAGCGGATGCCGAGCAGAGGCGGAGCGGACGCCGAAGGGAGGCGGAGTGGACGCTGAGCGGAAGCGGAGCGGACACCAAGCGGAGGTGGAGCGGAGGCTGAGCGGACGCCTAGCGGAGGCGGAGCGGACGACGAGCGGAGGCAGAGCGGACACCGAGCGGAGGCGGAGCGGAGGCGGAGCGGAGGCGGAGCGGAGGCCGGGTAGAGGCGGAACGGATGCCGAGCGGAGGCCGAGTGGAGGCCGAGCGGAGGCGGAGCGGAGGCGGAGCGGACGCTGAGCGGAGGCAGAGCGGACGCTGAGCGGAGGCGGAGCAGAGGTAGAGCGGACGGCGAGCGGAGGCGGAGCGGACTCTGAGCGGAGGCGGAGCGGACTCTGAGCGGAGGCGGAGCGGACTCTGAGCGGAGGCGGAACGGACGCTGAGTGGAGGCGGAGCGGACGCCAAGCGGACGCCAAGCGGAGGCGGATTGGAGGCGGAGCGGACGCCGAGCGGAGGTGGAGCGGACGCTGAGTGGACGCCGAGCGGAGGTGGAGCGGACGCCGAGGGGAGGCGGAGCGGACGCCGAGCGGACGCCGAGCGGACGCCGAGCGGAGGAGGAGCGGAGGCAGAGCGGAGGGGTTTTAGCTTTAGCTTTTTTTTATTCACAAGACCTATTAAGTAAGAATTATTGAGAACAACTAAAATTCTATCCAGTTTTTAGCAGCCAAAAATCAAATCTTTGCTTTGCTTTTCTTTTTAAGTCAAATTTTTTTAATGAACAGTTATTTAAAATCATATTTTAGAATTCGAATTTTTATTAAAATTTGAAAAGAATTCTTTTTCAATATTTTGCGGTATTGCATAGCAATTTTGTTTTAGTGTTCAATCTTCTTATAGGTTCTTAGTGGAATACATAAAACCAGATGGGTGTATTTTAATTCAATTTTGAGAAAATAACAAAAAATTCTTTTAGTATGAGTTAGAAAAAGAGCAAAAGCTTTTTCGTTAGTGAAATAGTATCTTATTTTATCCCCCCCTTAAATTATTTTCAAAACACTGTCAGGAAATATGTAGGTAAAATATAACGAAAATGAAAGATTTTTCACATTTTGTTTTAAGTGTAATGATATATGGAAACAAATCGTGAAAGGGTAGTTTGTCCCCCATTTCCCCTATCACTTTTAAAAATGTATGACATATGAAAAAGATTTCTACACAAAAATCCCCTTAAGTGATTTAATTATTTTTGATGGTAGGGCAAAAAATCGAAAAAAGGGGGTTTCAACCCCCTAAGAGGGGTGTTTAAAAAAAATCGTTGTGGGGGGGGAAGGGGGTAAAGACGAAATCATTCAGAGTTTTAGTTTCATAAATTATTTAAAAAAGAAGAAAAATAATACAAAGTTATTGAAGTTTTGTGAATCATACATATTTTTTTATAAAAACCATCTTCCTACATCACTACATACATTTATTAAGTTGCCATTTTTGACCCAAAAACCACTTTTTTTTTACTGTTTTTGTCTAGAACTACAGGATTAACGTAATAAAAAAAACAACAAATATTAATCAATTTTTTACGAAAAAAGTAATCAAAGAAAAAGTAACCAAAGTAACGATTACTCAAAGTAACGACTTTTTACATCACTTAGATACCTCATTTTTTTTGTCTGCATTCGTGCCATAAAAGCAAATATGAAAAAATGTGGGGAATATTTTGAAACTTAATTACCGGACAGTTAGTACGTTTATACGCAGAAAATGGAAAAATCTAATTGGATCTTCAAGGTATAGGTACCTAGCAAGATTTGACTCAATTTCACTGACCGTGTGCGATCCCGATGAACGAAGCTGATTTCAAATCATATCATTTGGCCAGTTTATATTTCTGAGATCTCAGAGGGCTCAGAGGACTCTGAAATATAAACACGATTCCTCACAAAAATTTCTCACTTTTCCCCTTAAAAACTGAGACTGAAATTTTTTAGATTCGCTTGCTCAGATATTTTTTGTCGCAGTAAATTACATACATAGGAAGAAAAGAAAAAGAGAGTTGTTTTGACTTCTATGTGAAGAATTGTGTTTATATTTTATCCTCCTGCTCTGTCAAAAAGCGGAGAAAAATTACTGAGCGCTCAAGAAATATAAACTGGCTAATTGTATATAGAATATATAGTACTATCATGGGTGACGAACGACTGGCACGAACCAAGTGACGCCTTATGAAATTACTGGTGCTGAGCCTAACTAAGTGTGTACAGCTGAATTATAAACTTAAGAATATGGCAAATGAAGAATAAAGTGTAATAATAAAATAATGAGAGAGCTGTATACTTTTTTTATAAGAGTTGGAGGGAGGCAAGAAATCAAGCGATTTTGTTTTTTTCAAAGGTATTGGTTTTGTCAATGAATAATAGGTTTAGAGTTGGGTGCGTATGCGTATTTGGCTCTGATGTGAGCTGAAATGAAAGCATGATTGTTTTTCTTTCTATCGTTGGGAAAGAAAAAATATGTATTTGGAAACAAACAACAAAATATATGGTTGCAAGTTATATTGTAAAATTGTATTTGTAACCATGGTTACTTTAAATCTTTTTATTTGTTTATTTTACGTTTGTGTTTTCTTTCGTGTTTTGTTTTTATCAGATTTCAGTCGTAAAAATGCTTTGGTGGAGGAAGGTTGCTGCTGTTAGGTATAATTTTCGTTGTCATTTAGTGTGTATATTTTTGGGTTGTTTTGTTTACTTTCGTTGTTTGTTATTTTTGTTTGTTGTTGTTGGAATATTGTTAGCACGTAGGTGGTTGTCATTGACGGCTGCTGTTGCTCATGCTCGGCTACTGCTGCTGCCGTTCAGCATACGATCCGAATATTTTTGTGCTGGGATGGGTATAAAAACGAATTTTTGTTTGGGGTGGTTGGTTGCTTTAGGTCTGTTTTCGTTTGGATGTTCTTAGCATTGCTTTTGCAGCACTTTTCCAGTTTGACACAGTTGGAATGAAAAAGAAGTGCAAAACAAGGGGTTGGGGTCGAAATCCCGCGGATCAAAATCCCGTATGTCGAAGTCCCGCGTGTCAAAATCCCGTTTTTCAAAATCCCGGAAATCAAAATCCCGAAAATCAAAATCCCGCCAATCAAAATCCAGCCGTTTCTACTACTATGCGACAGCTCATTAATATTTTTCTTTCCTATGCAATTTGCAAATTGCGTTTTAAGATTGAAGTCGATTTTTTCGTATAATGCGATGCATTAGTTGAGCGCCAATGTCAAGTTTTCTTGAGCAACAGTACCTTGGGTGGCAAATACACACGAATAAACACCGAGGTGTGTATGGGGGGGCATGCTGCCCCCTTGCAACCCCCCTGATTGGGGCCATTATAGGATTTGAGGTGGGTGCGAGGTTGGGTGTATGCAAAGTTCATTTTGCATTTAAAGAAAAAAATATCATTCACACATAATTCCAAAAAAAAATTAAAAAAGACAACAAGAATTGCTAAAGTTTAGCCGAAAAAACTGAAAATATTTTTTTTTTTAAGTTTTGGAAAAACTTTTTACCAATTTTATTTTGATTTTTGGGAACGGGCACATTTCAAGATCACGAATATGCATTTTATTAGTCGCTAGGACATTTAGTTTAGCCGCAAATCAAGTTTAAAGATGTAAACTTTGATGCCTCTAGGCCGCTTAGTTTAGCCGCAAATCGCGTTTAAAGATAAAAGTTGATTTTTCGTATAATGCTATGCATTAATTGAGTTCTCTTGAGCAAGAGTACCTTGAATGACAAATAAACGCGAATGAACAGCTTGGGCTCATTATAGGATTTGGGGTGGGTGCGAGGTTGGGTGTATGCAAAGTTTCTTTTGCATTTAAAGAATCTGGATTTTTAAGTCGCTAGGATGCTTAGTTTATCCGCAAATTTAGTTTAAAGGTGTCAACTTTGATGCCTCTAGGACGCTTAGTTTAGCCGCAAATCGCGTTTAAAGATAAAAGTTGATTTTTTTATTTTTTGAAAATTCAATATTTCAAAAACGGGTTGATGAATTTCTTGTCATTTTGATAACGACTACGGACTACGCATTGTTTAGGAACAACACAATTTGTTCCTTTAACTGGTTTGTAAGACTTTGAAAATTTGGTGTGGAAAAACGGTTCCATGAATCTATTTGAATATTTACAGGAATATTGATGATTTAAAAGTCTAAAATTATGCATACCAACGCAAGCCATGCAATCAATATTTGCAAGGAAACAAAAGATTTACGAAAAGACCATAAAAAGTCGTTGTTTAGTACTTTTTTTTAAACTAACGGTGAAGGGTCAAAAAAATAATAATAAAATGGTAATAGTACCTATATCTTTCTAGAATATTTGTCTCACAAAAGTGTTGAATTTCAAAACCAGAAAGCCAAATTTGTATTTAAATTTTTCTAATAAAATTTTTTGTTGGTATAAAATTAATATTTTCGTATTTATGTACATGTACATGAATGACATTCGTTTTTCTTAAATCAATTTCATGCTTTCGAACATTGTTCTTTTATGTATTTCATCTAGTTTTATCACAATTTCAAAAATTCTAAGCCTCTTGAAATGTTGATAGCTAGGAAGATATGTAGGTAGGTGCATTAGGGTGGTCGTAAGAAAAAGATCAGGTTGTGTGGGCATAAACCGATTCTAAATGAAAAAAAAATATTCCCTAATTTTTTCAGATTTTTATTTTCATCCCTTTAGTCGCTGTAGGGGTTAATTTAATGGCATATTTTTTGTGCATACAGCATACTAGGTGATTCGCGTGAACAAGAAAAAAAGTGTATTTCCCCCGCTTGGACAGGCGGCAATTTTATAGAAAAATACTTAAAATGGAAAAACATACATAATGTATATTAAAAAACAACTTTTTTCACAATTTTAAGTTTGAAAACAATTTTTGTCGAAGCTGTTTACGAAAAGAACTTTATTTGAAAATAAACCATGAGAATGGACTTCTGGTTTTCCAAAAAGCTACAAAACAATACTGTAAGTGGTTGTTTGTTAATAGGTATACTTTTTCCATTCTAAGTACCTAGGTACCTAACAATTTTTTTTTTTTATAAAACTGCCCCTTCTGTCCAAGCGGGGGGAAATAAAACCCCCTCCCGTAGGATTTTTTTTCTTGTCTACTTTTAACCAATAGTGTGTCATAAGTGATTAAACACAAATTATTTATGGAGTTACATGAAATTTAAACAAACAAATACATAAATAAAAATTGCATTCCAATAGTTAAAAAAAAAGTTTTTTTGTCAATAGCAATAGATCAAAACAAAACTATTCAAAATAAAACTACCTAATGCATTTTTTCCTAACAAAAACTTAATATACTCTTTATTTTACGCGATGATAGTTTAAATTCCATGAATGGTTATCGTAGGACTGTTATCATAGTGTTATAATAAAATTTGGAAAAAACTGATAAAATAAATACCTACTACCTACCTAAGGTAAATACAAAAAAATTAAATATCCCAACATGTCCTTAAATAATTCCTTCATAGATGTGGTGAAATGTTGCAACATTGCTACAAAAATTAAAAATTTTAAGTAAAATACCCTAGATTTGAAAAACAAAATTAAAATAATAAACGAAAATATAATCTACATGCCTACCTACATTATGTATGTACGTATAAATCTATAAACAAACATATAACTTATACCTCAAGCTCACATACAAACACAATCGAGTCATATTGCTTGCTTACACGTGAAGAACAAAAGTGTTCAGATGTGAAGAAAATTGTTCTGCAGATTTTGTTCACTTCTTTGTGTTTTTCGTATTTTCATAATGAAAGACACGATTTGATTGGTTGGATTGGATAGAAAAAGCAACTCAAAAGAGAACGTCAATTTTCTACACCGAATATTTTCAAATATTTTTAAATATTTCATGAAATATTTATAAATATTTGAAAATATTCAGTGTAGAAAATTGACGTTCTCTTTTGTGTTGCTTTTCCTATCCAATTCAGCCAATCAAATCGTGTCTTTCATTATGAAAATACGAAAAACACAAAGAGGAGAACAAAATCTGCAGAATAATTTTCTTCACATCTGAACACTTTCGTTCTTCACGTGTAAGCAAGCACATAGAAAGCAATTTGTTTTATTTTTATTTCCTTTCATTTATTCTTGTCGTTAGTATGGCACCAGCAACTGATTCATTTGTCTCCCTTGCTCCCCTTATTGTTGCGAGAATCAATGTAATATAACCCTCTCTTATGACTTTTTCATTTTGCTTTTACATTTTTCTTCTATTTCAACTCTCAAATATCAAATACATTTCCATATTAGCGCCGCCTGGTGAAGGCTTATGAAAATAAAAAAAATTGGCTGATGATAGTACTATAGATTTTATATACAAAGATCATATAATATAGTAGGGGAGCCCACTAAGGGATTTCGGGATTTACTCGAGCGCGTCATGTAAGGGGGGTACCTTGCACCCTGCTGAGTACCTCCACCATATATCAGTCCTCTATGTAGGGCCGGGCGCCTAAGGCAGGTTGTCAGATTAGTACAAAAAAATCGATAGCTCGAAGTACTCGAGCGCGTCAGATTAAGATAGGGTAGGTTAATTACATGCTGAAAAGTGTGCATTTCAATAATCTGACAATTTGAGTGTGACCTAAGGTAGTGGGAGGGTTACAAACTTGCAAAAAAAAATTGTCACCTGGACATTCTCGAGCGTGGTTGAATTTTTTTTATTGTGAAGCAAATAATTCTAGAATAACCTGAAAAGTATAATTTGCCATTTTTCTCGTCCCGGTTTGGAGGTAGAGGTGATTTTCGAAAAAAACGACTTAAGTGGAAAAATAAATATTAAAAATCAACGACAATACTAAGAATGCAAAAAATAACAGTTTTAAAAGCCAGAAATCTGTTCTTTAATCCTACATTTAAATTATATTATTTGTGTTAATAGTTTTGAAAATATTTGCATTTAAACTCAAAGTTTTTATAAAAAAAACGCAAAAAAAAAATGCTTGGATCAATTTTTCTCAAAATTGTGGAATAAAAAACTAAATTTTCTTTTCGTGATCAATGCTCGTATTAATTTTGAATCGAACACAAAAAACCGGAAGCTTTTATGTCTTCTAGTTTTTAAGAAAATTGTAAATTGCTACTACTTTTTTATGAGATTATTATATTATATCATTTTGAAGCTGTTCCCATTAGTAGCTATTGACATTGGAAACAGAGAATACATTCAAAGTTATAAAATGCAAACGAAATTTGGCAAACACCGAACCTCGCACATACCCCAAATCCTATAGTGAGCCCAAGCAGGGCGGTTGTATACATAATCTTACTTTTAAAACGCAGCCGTAATGCTGGCAGTGCAAGCAAATTACAAATATCTCAAAAAAGTAGTATCAGTAACTTGCAATTTTTTCAAAAATTAGAAGACTCAAAACCTTCCGGTTTTTTTTGTTCGATTTTAAATTAATATGAGCATTGACCACAAAAAGAAAATTTAGTGTTTACTTCAAAATTTTTAGAAAAATTGATCCCAACATTTTGTTTGCGTTTTTTTTATCAAAATTTAGAGTTTGTATGCAAATATTTTTAAAACTACTGACATAAATAATTTATTTTAAATGTAAGATAAAAGAACAGATTTCTGGCTTTTAAAACCGTTATTGTTTTGAATTTTAAGTATTGTCGCCGACTTTTAATATTTTTTTTTTCCATTTAAGTCGTTTTTCTCGAAAATTGCCTCTACCTCCTAAACGGGGCGACATAGATCCCCCCTCCCATAGTAAGAAATGCTTGTACATATTTGACCCTTCTAAAAAAAACCGTTTTCAATTTCTGGCGCCCAAGCTATTATACTCTCCCCAGTGATTGAAAAAATCCTGAATAAAAATGTTTCTTCTTTTCAAATCGTCAGATTAAGAAAACCCCTCCAGATAATCGTCAGATTAAGGTTCAGCACATGTAGGACATCTAGTTGAACCACATATATCAAAATCTGACGCGCTCGAGTATTTCAAAATGGCGATTTTTTTTGCATTTTCAAGAAGCTGCCGCAAGCTTGCGTCACATCCGACTCGTCAGTCTTTGGAATGTGAGCATCCTTGGGGATCACTTAACATCATCTATTAAAATCTGACGCGCTCGAGTAAATCCATTTGTTTTCCAATTTCTACACTCCCATACAGCCACCCCCACCACGCAAATCGGCAGATTAACATACCACCGTTATTAGAAAGAACCAGGCCATATACACTATCAATATCTGACGCGCTCGAATATGTCCACGTGACTGTTTTTTTTTTAAACATTTTTGAACACCTGTAGATGCTCCTCCCACCGATGAAACGGTTTACTTTATTAACATTTCTTTCTCTCCATCATCAAATCTTCAAAATCCATTAGGTCCCAACGACGCTCGAGTAAATCCACATTTAGTTCAGTTTAGTTTATTTCATCAATTTGAGATCAAAATACTCTTTTAGATTACTTAAAAATATATAAATTATAATAATAAGAAATAAAAAATAATAAGAAATAAATACAAAATTATAATAATAATCGTTAATAATAATTAAAAATAATAAAGAAAGCAATAAGTTCATACAAATAAATTAATATAATAACAATGCTAACATCAATTTTTTTTTAAAAGTGTCTCTTGAACACTGCATACAAATATCGATCTTATTAACAACAGCATTAGTTTCTCTGATGCAACGCAATATCGGTTCATTTCTACCATAATTAACCCTTGAAAAAGTCTCCCTTAAGTGAAAGCCTAAGCGGAGGCCCCTGCTGGGAAAATAGAAATTATTCGTTCCAGCAAGTAGGGACAAACAATGTTACTATTAATAATATCCTTTATCATCATAATTGAATAGTACCTCCTTCTGACCTCTAGCGTTTGCATACCAAAGAGCAGACATCTCGCATTATATGGAGGCATAGGAATGTTCCAATTTAGCTTAAAGAAACAATATCTTGTGAAACTTAATTGAATTCTTTCAATTCTCAATGAATGATTTTTATAGCTAGGATTCCAAACCACGCAACAGTACTCCAGGGTTGACCTAACCAAGGCCATATAAAGAGATTTAAGAGCAAATGAATCGGAAAACTCACTAGTATTCCTTCTTAAAAAACCCAACATTTTGAAGGCTTTAAACTATATAGTCTATATGACTAGTAAATGTTAGTTGCCGATCCAATATGACTCCCAGATCCTTTTTCTGAGTTACTTTTTCCAATAAAATATTATTGATAGTGTAATCAAATACTATCGGTGCATTTTTTCTCAAACAAGTAAAGCTTTGGCATTTGGCAACATTTAGAAAGAGACAATTATTATTACACCATGAAGCTAATTTACATAGATCTTTTTGCAATAATTGACAATCGATTGCAGAATGTATAGTTCGGAATATTTTAACGTCATCAGCATATAATAAATACATGGAAAACTGGAAGATGTCAGGAATATCATTGATAAAAAAATTGAAAAACAAAGGACCAATGTGGCTACCTTGAGGGACGCCCCAAGTTACTTTTATGCACTTAGAAACAAATCTATCTATCTTTACGAATTGAGTTCGTCCAATGAGATAAGAACTTATCCATTTCAGAAATATGGAATGGAAGCCTAGCTTTGACAATTTATACAATAATATTTCATGGTTAACCCTATCGAACGCTTTGGTAAAGTCAGTAAAGATTACATCAGTCTGAAAGCCACTTTCAAACCCTCTGATAACTGAGTCACATAAAATAGTGAGATTAGTGGCTGTAGATCTGCCTGAAACAAAGCCATGCTGCGAATCCGATATAAGTTGTTTCGTTAGAAAAATGAGCTTATCACATACAATTTTTTCAAATATTTTAGGAATGACGGATAATTTACATATTGGACGGTAGTTACATACTTTCTGCTTAGCACCAGATTTGAAAATGGGAGATATGAACGATGTTTTCCACTCATCTAAAAACATACCAGTTTTAAGAGACTTATTGAAGATAAGGCACAAAGGTAACGCAAGGGATGTTGCACATTTTTTAATTATTTTTGGAGATATACCATCAGGGCCAACTCCCTTATTATCGTCAATCCCATTCAATGCTTCAAGAACTTCTGTTGTGTTTAACTGGACTAACCCTATATCAACAACATTTGATGGAGTGAATTCAGGAAGCACATCAGGAGTCGTTACTGAATAAACTGATTCAAAATAATCCGCAAAAAGATCACAGATAGTTTGCAAGTCACTGGATATGGATCCTGAAAATTCCATACAATTTGGCAAACCACTAGATTTTCTTTTGGAGTTTATAAAATTCCAAAAGCTTTTGCTATCATTTTTAACTTTCGATTCCGCAGTTGAAACAAATTTACTATATAAAAATTTGTTTAAAACATCAAACGATTTTTGGACTTTCAGATAGTGTTGCTTGCATACCAAATTATTTTTATCTTTTTTATACCGTTTGTATGCCTTGTTTTTTATATTTTTAAGTTTAGAGAGCCTGAAATTAAACCATGGTGGATTGGAATTCTTTTTACTTAATTTTATCGGAATGAAGCTTTCAGATGCCTGCTTTAAGTTAGTTTTAAAAGATGCAAAAGCTTGGGTTAGATCTTGGTTTCCAACTAAATATTCCCACGGTAATGAGTTTAAATATACATTCATTGCATCAAAGTTACCACGCTCATAATCGTAAAAATAAACATTATCACTAATGGTTGGAATATAAACTAAGAGCTTACAATCTATGATCAGGACCCATGTTCTGTAATTTTCGAATCGATAAAAATAGTCATTGTATATATATTATTATAGTACTATCATGGCACAGAAAAAAAAGCTTCGTACTCGGCTCGTTTTCTGTGACATTTTTGGCGCTGCTAACGGCGGCGAATTGCTGTTGACAGGGCGATTAAACAGAGAGGATTATATTTTTTTATTCTGACAACAATAAGGGGGATAAGGGAGATGGGTGCGTCAGCTGTTAGTGCCATGGCAACGACAGAATGAGGTAGAGAAAATAAGTAAAATGCTCATACACGTATACGAAATTATACAATGGTGTTGGTTTCTTTTATGAATTAATGAACACGTAAGCATATCTATAGATATAGTTACATTTATTTTCTTGCAAAAATTGAAATTCGAATTAAAATTTCCAATTTTTGTTTCAAAATCAATTTTAAAGTGTGTATCAATATAGATATTGATTAACTCACTTATTTTATAAGATATATGCTTTCTTAATATATCTTATAATGCATGCATTTATGTAGTAGCCCAATAAGGAGTTAGTTTTGTAAATTAAAATATTTAAAGGGGGGAAAAGGGGGGAAAACTAAGTGAAGGTCGAAAATCTATTTTATAAACGGGAAGAGATAAAAAGTTGATTTTTTCACCTTTGATAGAAAATAAAATTCTAAGAAGGTTGTTAGACTAACATTTAATTCTAAAAAATCCCGTTTAGAAGATATTAATTTTTGAAAAATGTAAATGTTAAAAAAGGTCTTTGACAAATGTCTTGCTGTTGAATAGTGGAACGTAGGATTAAAATAAAATGTATACCCACGGAAAGTAGACAGAAAAAAAATTATCCGTGTTTAAGGAATTTTTGATAAAGATAATTTATCATGCTTCATGATTTTCTTAAAAACAATGCTATTTTTGGGTGAGTTTTTAGAAGTTTTTAATTTTTAACTTTTTGAGGGGTGAAAAGAAAAACTTGAAATTTTACTGAGTGATAACTATTGTATATTCTAGTATCTGGTAAAAATTTCAATTTTCTAGAACACCGCTAGGTGGAGATATTTGAAAATTTACGCTAGTTTCAAGCTCCATATGTTTCGATTTTCACTTTTCAAAACTTAAAAGTTGATGAAAAAGTTCAAAATTATGAAAAATAATCTACTACACATTTGTACCTCCAACTATCTTCTAAAATAATGTTTGATAATGTTTAGCGATCAGTTCAACCAGAATGACACTATGTAGGTTTAAATGACTTTCACAAAATCATTTTTAATCAAAAATTTAATAAAATTAATTCACTAATAAATCTTCAACTTCAAAAGTTCTTAACGGATCTTCACGATTGAGGTCTTTAAATGCTCGCTTTGAGATAACCAACAAATTTGCAATAAAAAATTACCAACAGTAGGGAACAATTTTGAAGTAAAAATTATTTACATGGGTATACTCGCCATACAATTTGTATATCTGTTCAACAAAATTTTTTTATTACGCAAAATCGGCTACTACGAGTATGATGAAATTTTTTGTGTATGCTAAAATTTGTTTGATCTACTACTAAATATTTTAAAAAAATATACTTAATTAGGGAAAATTTTGAAAAAAAGTTGGTTTAAAAAAAATTATTCCTTTTTTTTAAATTTTAAGTTTGAAAACTATTTTTTTTTTTTTTAATATTTACAAAAACAATTTTATTTTAACAGATAATTAAAGAATGAATTTCTGGGATTCAGAAAAGCTATTGCATGTCATTATAAGTGTTGCCGTTATTTTTTAATAATTTATTTTCTATTATAAGTCAGTTTCTTCGAAAATTAACCCTCTCGCCTAAACGGGGGGAAATGGACCCTTCACCCAAAGACTAACATTTAACCTACACGCTCTAGACTTTTGTCATACTTTTTCATAAAAAATGTTCAATGTAATAGGTAATTTAAGCAAATAACAATGTTTTGAACTCTATAAACATTGTTATCGACCACTATTTTGTATTTATGATTCATTTTTATTAAGAATTAACCTACTTTATTTTATAGAAAATACCTCCCTACATACATACATACAAACTTCCTCCCTATTAATTTCATTAAAAACATTTTTTTTAGTGGCACTGTGGTTATAGATATATTCTTCATACATTTCTATTTTCCCAATTTACTATAGTCACTTATACAACCAAACAAGAAAAGTCCAATATAATCTTAATTTTCAAACAATACAACCATACTACAGAAAATTGATAAAGAAAAACGCACAAAATTGATGTTTTTCTTGTCTCCCTTGGACTCCCATAAATTTTGTATGCGTTGTTCTCTATCTTCTGTTAGTCTCTAAGCCTTAATATTCATCACTATTTCCTAAATTATCTGCCCATTCTCCCCTCTTTAATTCGCCATAGCAATAGTTCATTCTCGCCTCGCCCAGGTGTCAGGCCGACCGTTCCTCTTCATGATAGTACTATAATAATATATATACAATGAAATAGTCGAGAAACGGTTAAAATTGGAACGAAGTTCATTTTATCGCATCATCGGGTTTCTGTAACTTTGACAGTCGTTAATTTTATCGACTGGAACAAACGGAATAGAAATACTGGAAAAATGCGATAAAATGGGTTTCTGTATCATTGAAAGTCGATAAGTTTCTCATTTTATATGTCAATTTCTATCGCTTACAAAATAGGTGGTAATAAAACAAATTTATTGTTACCGAATATGTTTGTATATATTTTCTGTGAATTTCTTGCACAAATTTTTTGCCTTCGTAAATCCCAAACAGTCAAAAACAGAAAATAAGAAACAATTTACAAGAACAAAAGGAAGGTAACTGTAAAAAATCGTATAGTAATACGCCTAGGAGGCAACCACAAAAAGAAGCAGATGTAAGTTTTAATAAAAAAAAAACATTTATATGATTTATTCATTCTGCATCTAATTTTGTTATTTTGTTTAGAACGATGAATCTGATTGAATTCAACAACAAGCAACATACAAGAAATGGTAGTGTTTAATTATTCTACGAGATGAACTCGAAATAAGCAATGCATGGATCAGAGGAAAAAGAAGAAAGGCTGATAGTTCCGTTACAGAAGAAAGTCAAGTTGTTGATAATCAACGACAGTTTGCTTCTCCACAAAATATCTGTGAATTATCTGCCCCAGTTGACTTGGATAATGTGCAATTTCTTCCAGTTGAAGACATTAAAGTTGGTCATCAATCCTCTTAAACATCAAATAAAGAAGCGATAGACATAATCAGCAGTGATGAAGTCCAAGAGATTCTTATCTTGGCCACCGATGAGAAGACTAAAATTGTCTGTCAAGTATATTACCTATTAAAATGAATATTTTTGCAAGTAGTGCGAATCGTGTTTACGTGCTCGATGCTGTGACTGAGGACATTTAAAAATTTTTTGAAGTTCAAATGGTGCCACCCAACATGGCCCATCCCGCAATCGGTCTATGGATTTCAGTTGTGTCTATATCATACTATTCAGGGCTTTTGAAAAAACTGTCTAACTATATTCACACTTAAAAGTCTTATTAATAAGATGGACCAAGTCTGTATTTTTTTGTTTACTTTTTGAATAAAAATACTCCTACAAAAAGGTGTTATTGTATACTCTATCTATTTTTTTTTTTTTGCAAAGTCTGTTCTGCTTGAAAATCTTTTTAAGCTTCCGGGTTTCTTGAAGGAATAGTGTTGTTTGTTCCTTTAAAGGAGAAGATATTACCGATAAGTTCTTATCGACCTTTGGAGGCAACACCTTCTATTAACCTCTTAATACCTACGCTTACATAATTGAAACTTCAAGCTAAAGAGAACCTTGGCCCACTAACAAATTTTATTAGCAAACGACGCCAACCTCACCCCTCAAGCTTAAGATAATGATAGAAAGGCCAGTTAAAAGTTAAAGTGAAGTTTTTTTTATTACTTATGCACCATCCTTTATACTTAACTTTTTAGTGCATGCATACAAACACAAAGTTTATTTATCAATTTTCTTTAAAACGAAAACAACATATCCACTCTGGCAGTAACAAAGAAGTGAGATTTACGTGTTAAGAAAATAAAACGCTAATTGCGGGCGGGGTAGTCTGGATATATGTATGTAGGTGAACAGATATCAGTTTCTGGTTCCTGCAATATTTCAAAATAGAAGAAAACATTACTTTAAAATACAAAAAAACTTAGGTACGGTTTACCAATTCAGTATAAGATACTTCTCCCTATCTTCTTCAGCGTTTCCGTCATCGTCAGCGTCATGAAGAAATAACAATTTTTTGAAGAGCTCCCAGCTCACATCATGGCAAAGCGAAGCCCCTTGGCCTATTGTTTCCGTTCCTAATTTGTGCTAGTGTTCTTTAAATACATAGCGAAGACCACTCTATTTTCTTCTGAATTCCGTGACCTCAAGTTCTTCAATATTTAATTCCTTAAAAGCTTCCTCCCATGCCTCCTTTTTTGAAGAAATAAACTCCCCATTTGTAGGCCACAAGACGCGCTTTAACAGCTGCTGATATCCCGCTCATTAATCCAAACTTTTTAAATCGGTTTTATTCGCTTTAAAATCTTGAAGTCCCGTATTTTTTTTAATAATTTAATGAGATTTTAATCTCCACGCCACAAAAATTTAAACATGCACCCGTCGCGACTTAAAAAAAAGAATTGTTTTAGTTTTGCCATGTCAATGTGACAGTTTTACTTATCGCCTTCCATTGGAAATTCCAGCCAGATCTGTTCGGAAATTTCACTTATCGCGTTCAGTTACAGAAACCCAATTTTTTCCAGAGGCGATAAGTGAGGAATGAGTTGTTTAATTTTTTAACGATTCGAAAAGTTATCGCTTGAGTTATAGAACATGGGTCCAGGCAAATGTGATGCTGAGAATTTTTTACGACTGGTGAATGAGCTTTGTCAATGCTTACTTCTAGTTCGTTATCAACAAATACTAAATCTAAAATACGATTTAATAAATTCAGAACATTATTTTTTTGCAACAGATTAAATTGGCTGTAAAAATCAATTACAGAGTTTTCAATTTCAGTTTTTATATCGAAAGGAATTAAACATTTTTCTTCAGCATCAAATTTCCAATTTACATCACCGATATTAAAATCTCCAAGACAAATTACATGATCAGATGCATTTAAGGAAGTTAACAAAAATCGACAATTTTCTAGGTGAATATTATATAATTCTAAGGGGCTTCCTGGAGGAATATAGCAAGCAGAGATATACAAAGATGCATTTTTTCTAAGATTAATTTTAACAATTAATTGATCAATATCAAAACAAGTGTCATTATTACTTGAAATTAAATCTATTTGATTAGAGATATAACTAGTATGAATGGCAATAATAATTCCGCCGCCCCTATTATGACCAGTCTTCAACGAACAACGGTCTTTCCGATATACAGCATATTGATTACAATTAAAGAGTTCTGTAGTAAGATGGCTATCATTAAGCCAGGTTTCAACTAATACTAAGGGTATTCATACAACAGCGTAAAGTCGTCGTAAACATTGTAAACTTTTAAACTTCGTAATTCTGTCACAATTTGTATGGAAAATTTGACAGATTTACGAAGTTTAAAACTTTACGATGTTTACGACGAGTTTACACTGTTGAATGAATACCCTTACTATTATTTGATAATCATGCGAAGCGAAATATAAATACAAATCATTTAATTTTGTTCTTACTCCACCAACATTTTGATAATATATACTGAAACTTCCGCAACTAAGTAATTCATGGCCCGCTTCGTTTTCAACATCTAAGGTATCATCAATGGCACCATCATCAGCAACAAAAATATCTCTTGGGTTTAATTCATTGGCAATAATAGCAGGAGCCAAAAAATCGTCAACGACATCAGGATTAACTCCATCGACAACCACAGAATTATCAACAATAACTTCAACATCAGAATTATCATTTGGTGCACCATCAGTGCGAACGACATTGGCAAAATCTTCTACATCAGCAAAGATATCATCAGAAATAACAACTTCAGCAACATAATTGTCAGCAGTGACAACCCTTTCATTGGCAAACACAGCACCAGTAACACCATCATCAGCAACATAATCATCAGTTGCAAAATCATCAGCAACAACAACATCAGCAACAACAAAATCAGCAAGAACTTCGGCAATATCAACTTCATTAACAGCAATTTGAGCAACAACAATATCTAGGTCGTGGGAACTGCTTCCGGTAGCCGTTCGTTTTTTGGCCTGTAATTGAACGGGCGAATGCGAATACCCTTGGGCCAGAGCTCAGAATTAAAGATCAAATTCACATATTCCAACGGAGTTCCAATTTTAAAATTAATAAATCTTAGCTTGTCTTCATCATAATTAAGCGTAACTAGCTTATAACATTGGAAAAGGGAAGCATCAATTTGAGTTTTTGATTGAATATAAGCAGTAATATTTTCAGTCGATGTTTCCTTTCTAAAACTAGATAAATGGAACCATCTCATTCTGCTAAAGACATTATTCTTTAAGATATCGGCATCCATATTACCACCAGTCTTAAAAATCAAGTTATTAGCAGGAACAATTGGGACTTTGCTCACACCAATATCAGTTTTAGATTCGTCGCCGCCACCGCAGCCGCCGTCGTTATAAGCAGAAGGACATACATTTCCAACATCAGCATTAATATTAATAACAACACCATCGTCATCGGGCGCTTTAACTGATTTGTCATCATCAACACTCACATAATTAGCACTTTCTTCGTTTGGAGGGAGCTCAGTTCCATTCTCAGCACCCAGACCCACACCAGTTGCATTCGTCTCACTCGTACTAGCAGGAATATCCTCATAGACGGCAGTAGGAGTGGAACCAATGTCTAAGCCATTTCTTAGAAGAGATGTAGAATTGGAATGTTCTCCCTTTAAAGCATCTGAGCATGCAGCAGCGTCATCATCGAGGTTTATTAGCACAAAACCTTCTTCTTTTTCTTTCTGCGTCTCTACCTCAGAGTGAGAAATTTTCGATGAAGAAGAAGGCAGTGCAGGAGGTAGTTGTTGTTGTTATAATTTCCTATTTTTTGGAATAGTTGCCGGTGGTTTTTTGTTACTATTCAATTTAGGTGAAATGACTGGGGAGGGTGAGGGAGTGATATTGCTTATTGAGAGGCGTTTTAGTGCTGGAGCTGGAGAGGAATGATTCGTTTGTGCTTTTTTCTTAACAGGCACATTAACTTTTTGGAGACGTTTATCTTTCGTAGAACTACGCACCCCTCTACTGAGATCTAATTTATTTGTATCTGTAGCTAGTTTGCTTGTAGTTTGTTTTATATGGGGACAGTTTGTTTCAATTCAGGGCTATGCAAAAGCGCGACACAGTCAAAAAGCTTGTTTATTAAGGATGGTAGATCTATGTTTGAACACTTTTCACATTTCCAGAAGATAGTTGAACTGGATTTTATTAATTTCGATTCATCATCATTAAGCAGAGTGCATACAGCGTGAAATGAACCTCCGCATATTCCGCAAACAGTTTCACTGTTGATTAGTTGATCGGCACACTTTCCACACATAGTACTCATCGTAGGCATTGTAGATATTTTTTTTTGTTATTAAATTGTTTATAGATTTTTAAATTTTTTGGCGAAGAAACAAAAAATTTTATTTATTAGTGTACCGATTATTTTTTCCACAAACCCTTTCTGGGAATAGGTTCCGGTATACACTAATTGTAGGTATAACACTTTCGAAAATACAATTTAGCATCGTGGGCTCCCCTACTAATATATGTTTTCTTCATATAAATGGAAAATTGAAATTTTTCTCTAAGAAAAAAGCAAAGAAATTTAACTTGTCCATACAAATTTCTAGAGATGGTGTCAGAAAAGTCGCAAGATTTATTAAAAAGGGTAAGAAGAGCTAGTGTTTTTAAAAGTCGTCTCATGGTCGCAAGAGGCAATAAAAGGGGTCAAAATGTGACTTAAGTCGCACAGCGGCAACCGTGGCCTGGAGACACAACGTTGAGTTTAAAGAACGGTTGAAATTATTCCAATTGGTGCTTTTAAAACATTTATAAGTACTCGGAGAAGAAGGAAGTACGGATGCAGCTTGAATTTGTATTGTAAGGAATATTGAAAAGTGGTCCGAGATGGGGTCAAGAGTTAAACAGGCTATATTGCATTCATCAGCTACGCCACTGGAACGAATATTAGAAGAAGCTATGAAGAAATCAATGTGAGAACCTGAACTAGGACGTGTTGGGCCTTCCGCGGCTATTATATCAAAGTCTAGAAACCTGTTATCTAGGTACCATTGAGACAAATGATCGCAATTAATATTAATTTGTCTGGAGTTAAAATCTCCGCCTATAATTATGAAGTCAAAGCCAGATACACATAAAAGAAGTTCGTCCAACGCAGAGCGCAAAGAAGAACCTATGTTACATGGAACATAAATCGAGACTAACGCTAGATACTTCGTAGTATGAAGGGGTATTGAAGCTATGGTAGCTTAGATAGTTTGGTTGTGAAAAAATGCTTGTGAGAAATTTAAAGATTTATTGATGAGAATGCCAGTTCCTCTGCCATCATCATTAGTAATTATGTCATATGTATTGTTAAAACTACATTTAGGTTTATTTTTTAAAAACAAGTTTCTTGTAATAGGAGTGCTGTTGGGACAATATTCTCAAGGAGCTGCTCGACTTCTATTTGTTTATCAGGAGAAAGGAGGGAGTTAACGTTTGCCAAAATGATGTTTAATTTCATGGTGTCAAGGAGGCTACGAAACCAAAGTAAGCACCTGGCTTTTCATCATCGTCGAGTTTTTGATATTCTGGCCAAAAAGACCGAATTTTGGAGATCAGTTGCCCAAAGGGTACTCCAAACAATTTTTTAGACTCGTTTATGAAGTCCGTGACCACACCGCTACCCTCGATGTTAGTCGGGGACTTATATTGTTTTTCATTCAGCCCATTTTTAGCTGCATTTAAATAAGGAAAATTTTCTTGAGATAAATTTTTTTGGGTAAAACCTATTTGAGGATGACCTTGCTGGCGTAGGTCATGGTTTGGAGTCAATAGATTGTCCTTATTAAAAACTACGTCACTCAATACAACTTTATTTTGTTTGTGTGATCTTGATACCACTTCTTCCTTTCTTCTAATATAATCGGATCATTTTGGGCAACCCCGAAAGTTTGCTGGGTGTCCTATTTCACTGCAGTTAACGCAAGAAGCTACTGAGGTTTCACTTTTTGGGCCTAGCTCACACTTACCTACCTCATGGTTAAGCAGGCATTTAACGCATCTTTTAATAGATTCCCATTTTATTCTGTGTCTTAATAAAAATTTGAGAGATTTGAGAGTGGGGATACTCTCCCTATCCTCCAGAATGCAAATGAATAAATCAAGTGGAATGCCACTTTCTTTTGACCATTTTGTTTCTAAGTTTTTGACTGTGACCTTCAATGAGGATTCCAGTCTACGAATCTCCGCCTCAATTTCAGCGAGACAGAACTCACTAGAAAGGCCTTTAAGCACAATATTAAATTTCTTGCATTCCTTCGGAGTGAAGGAGAATGCATCTATCTTACTGTTTTTAAATGCTTCTAAAAGATAACTATGTAGTTCTAAATCTTGTACATACATTTTTAATTTGCCGAAGCCTTTAGTTTCAAAACGAATATTTTTAGAATCAAATTTAGACTTACAAATTTCATTTAATAGATCCTTCGATGAGACTCCCTTTGCAAAAATAGGTGGGCACCGATTGGCCGATTCAGTCTGATGTTCGATTTTTCTGCCTTGTTGGATGTTTTCATGAACCAAATTCTCCTTCGGTGTAGTGGAGATGCGTGATGATTTTTTTCCGTGGTTTGGTCTGGGTCCAGCACAGCGTAATAATTCGAATTATTGATATTTCCTGTTGCGCTTTTTTTTGCATTTTTTTCAGATGAAGAAGCTTGATTGGTTGCAGACTGACGCCTTTTTCGCGCCAGTATCTTTTCGTACGCTAGTTTATTATCTTCAAGTATTTTATTAAGTGTAGAAAAAACTGGCTTTTGCGGTACTGCCGTTGAGCTTGCAGATACATTTGCCTTTTTTACCAATACATTTCCAATCACAATGCTGTTTTCTGGAAATACATAAGGAGAGGCACCTGTGGCCGTCTCTTTCTTACCAGTGGCTGGCGTTATCTCTTCTGTCTCCATTTTAGGAGAATCAGACAAGCTTGGTAGTGTTAGTGTCTTATCTATGTACGGTTCGATGGTTGGGATGACGCCACCGGCGGCACCCTCATTGTCACCATGGTAATACCAACTGAGATTGTCCATAATGATGAAGATTCACAGATTTTACACTTTTAAAAATTTTTAAGATATTTTGTCAGGAGGTTCAGTACCATCCATTTTTAATCGTTTGATTTGTATTTTGTTTTTTTCTTTAATTTTTATTTTTTATTCGTAGCACAATTCACAGTAACAAAAAGGTCTTGCCTTCACGACGGTCAACAAGCGAATCCACCCAAGGTACTGTTGCTCAAGAAAACTTGACATTGGCGCTCAATTCATGCAAAGCATTATACGAAAAATCGACTTTTATCTTTAAACGCGATTTGCGGCTAAACTAAGCGTTCTAGAGGCATCAAAGTTGACACCTTTAAACTTGATTTGCGGATAAACTTAGCGATTCTTTAAATGCAAAAGAAACTTTGCATACACCCAATCTCGCACCCACCCCGAATCCTATAATGGGCCCAAGCAGGGGGGTTGCAGGGGGGGCAGCATGCCCCCCATACATACCTCGCTGTTTATTCGCGTTTATTTGTCATTCAAGGTTCTCTTGCTCAAGAGAACTCAATTAATGCATAGCATAATACAAAAACTCAACTTTTATCTTTAAACGCGATTTGTGGCTAAACTAAGCGTCCTAGAGGCATCAAAATTTACATCTTTAAACTTGATTTGCGGATAAACTAAGCGTCCTAGCGACTTATAAATCCAGATTCTTTAAATGCAAAAAGAAATATTGCATACACCCAACCTCGCACCCACCCCAAATCCTATAATGGGCCCAAGCAGGGGGTTTGCAGGGGGGGCAGCATGCCCCCCCCCCATACACACCTCGCTGTTTATTCGCATTTATTTGTCATTCAAGGTACTCTTGCTCAAGAGAACTCAATTAATGCATAGCATTATACGAAAATTAACTTTTATCTTTGAACGCGATTTGCAATGTAATGGTGTCACAAATTGCATAGGAAAGAAAAATATTAATGAGCTGTCGCATAGTAGTAGAAACGGCGGGATTTTGATCGGCGGGATTTTGATCATGCCAACCCAACCGGGTTGGGGTCGAAATCCCGCGAATCAAAATCCCGTATGTCGAAATCCCGCGTATCAATAT
The DNA here is from genome assembly GCA_963921185.1 of Dasysyrphus tricinctus. Taxonomy (NCBI): domain Eukaryota; kingdom Metazoa; phylum Arthropoda; class Insecta; order Diptera; family Syrphidae; genus Dasysyrphus; species Dasysyrphus tricinctus. The sequence continues at coordinate 110,892,764 of OY992531.1, read as the reverse complement.
CCCGTTTTTCAAAATCCCGGGAATCAAAATTCCGAAAATCAAAATCCCGCCGTTTCTACTACTATGCGACAGCCCATTAATATTTTTCTTTCCTATGCAATTTGCAAATTGCGTTTAAAGATTGAAGTCAATTTTTTCGTATAATGCGATGCATTAGCTGAGCGCCAATGTCAAGTTTTCTTGAGCAACAGTACCTTGGGTGGCAAATACACACGAATAAACACCGAGGTGTGTATGCAACCCCCCTGCTTGGGCTCACTATTTGGGGTGGATGCGAGGTTGGGTGTATGTAAAGTTTCTTTTGCATTTAAAAAAAATAATATCATTCATACATAATGCGAAGAAAAATTAAAAAAAGACACAAAAAAATTGATTAAGTTTAGCCGAAAAACTGAAAGTATTTTTTTGAAAGTTTTGGAAAAAAACTTTTTACCAATTTTTTTTTTTGATTTTTAGGAACTGGCACATTCCAAGATCACGAACATGCATTTTATAAATCGCTAGGACGCTTAGTTTAGCCGCAAATCAAGTTTAAAGATAAAAGTTGATTTTTCGTATAATGCTATGCATTAATTGAGTTCTCTTGAGCAAGATTACCTTGAATGACAAATAAGCGCGAATAAACAGCGAGGTGTGTATGGGGGGCATGCTGCCCCCCTGCAACCCCCCTGCTTGGGCCTATTATAGGATTTGGGGTGGGTGCGAGGTTGGGTGTATGCAAAGTTCCCTTTGCATTTAAAGAAAAAAATATCATTCACACATAATTCGAAAAAAAAAAACAAAAAAAGACAACAGAAATCGCTAAAGTTTAGCCGAAAAGACTCAAAATATTTTGTTTGAAAGTTTTGGAAAAAAGATCACGAATATGCATTTTATAAGTCGCTAGGACGCTGAGTTTAGCCGCAAATCATGTTTAAAGTTGTCAACTTTGATGTCTCTAGGACGCTTAGCTTGGCCGCAAATCGCGTTTAAAGATAAGAGTCGAATTTTCGTATAATGCGATGCATTAATAAAGCGCCAATGTCAAGTTTTCTTGAACAACAGTACCTTTCATTCATATTCCGAAGAAAAATTAAAAAACTAACAAAAGTTTAATTTTTGATTGAAATTTTCTAAAAAAATATTTTCATTCATATTTCGAAGAAAAATTAATACCCGAAAAAAAATTGAGATAAGTTTAACTTTTCATTGAAATTTTCTTCAAAAAATCTTGTTTTTTTATATTGTAATATTTTCTCAGGATCGTCAATAAAAACTTATTTACTTTGTTCAAAACGTCAACTTATTTATTTCACAAAATAAAACACTTTACTTTTCACTTTTATTACAACCAACTTTTTTCATTCACGATTAAAAAAAAAAACTGTGTCGCTGCCGTTCAAACATGTGCCTTTTATACTTGTTTTCCAAACTCTGGAAAGTAGTGGAAGGTTCTGGTCTTTCTTCCAGAGCTTTCCGTAGGCGAAATTACCCAATAATTTCAATTAATGCATAGCATAATACAAAAAATCAACTTTTATCTTTAAACGCGATTTGTGGCTAAACTAAGCGTCCTAGAGGCATCAAAATTTACATCTTTAAACTTGATTTGCGGATAAACTAAGCGTCCTAGCGACTTATAAATCCAGATTCTTTAAATGCAAAAAGAAATATTGCATACACCCAACCTCGCACCCACCCCAAATCCTATAATGGGCCCAAGCAGGGGGGTTGCAGGGGGGGCAGCATGCCCCCCCCCCCCCCCATACACACCTCGCTGTTTATTCGCATTTATTTGTCATTCAAGGTACTCTTGCTCAAGAGAACTCAATTAATGCATAGCATTATACGAAAATTAACTTTTATCTTTGAACGCGATTTGCAATGCAATGGTGTCACAAATTGCATAGGAAAGAAAAATATTAATGAGCTGTCGCATAGTAGTAGAAACGGCGGGATTTTGATCGGCGGGATTTTGATCATGCCAACCCAACCGGGTTGGGGTCGAAATCCCGCGAATCAAAATCCCGTATGTCGAAATCCCGCGTATCAATATCCCGTTTTTCAAAATCCCGGGAATCAAAATTCCGAAAATCAAAATCCCGCCGTTTCTACTACTATGCGACAGCCCATTAATATTTTTCTTTCCTATGCAATTTGCAAATTGCGTTTAAAGATTGAAGTCAATTTTTTCGTATAATGCGATGCATTAGCTGAGCGCCAATGTCAAGTTTTCTTGAGCAACAGTACCTTGGGTGGCAAATACACACGAATAAACACCGAGGTGCGTATGCAACCCCCCTGCTTGGGCTCACTATTTGGGGTGGATGCGAGGTTGGGTGTATGTAAAGTTTCTTTTGCATTTAAAAAAAATAATATCATTCATACATAATGCGAAGAAAAATTAAAAAAAGACACAAAAAAATTGATTAAGTTTAGCCGAAAAACTGAAAGTATTTTTTTGAAAGTTTTGGAAAAAAACTTTTTACCAATTTTTTTTTTTTGATTTTTAGGAACTGGCACATTCCAAGATCACGAACATGCATTTTATAAATCGCTAGGACGCTTAGTTTAGCCGCAAATCAAGTTTAAAGATAAAAGTTGATTTTTCGTATAATGCTATGCATTAATTGAGTTCTCTTCAGCAAGATTACCTTGAATGACAAATAAGCGCGAATAAACAGCGAGGTGTGTATGGGGGCATGCTGCCCCCCTGCAACCCCCCTGCTTGGGCCTATTATAGGATTTGGGGTGGGTGCGAGGTTGGGTGTATGCAAAGTTCCCTTTGCATTTAAAGAAAAAAATATCATTCACACATAATTCGAAAAAAAAAACAAAAAAAGACAACAGAAATCGCTAAAGTTTAGCCGAAAAGACTCAAAATATTTTGTTTGAAAGTTTTGGAAAAAAGATCACGAATATGCATTTTATAAGTCGCTAGGACGCTGAGTTTAGCCGCAAATCATGTTTAAAGTTGTCAACTTTGATGTCTCTAGGACGCTTAGCTTGGCCGCAAATCGCGTTTAAAGATAAGAGTCGAATTTTCGTATAATGCGATGCATTAATAAAGCGCCAATGTCAAGTTTTCTTGAACAACAGTACCTTTCATTCATATTCCGAAGAAAAATTAAAAAACTAACAAAAGTTTAATTTTTGATTGAAATTTTCTAAAAAAATATTTTCATTCATATTTCGAAGAAAAATTAATACCCGAAAAAAAATTGAGATAAGTTTAACTTTTCATTGAAATTTTCTTCAAAAAATCTTGTTTTTTTATATTGTAATATTTTCTCAGGATCGTCAATAAAAACTTATTTACTTTGTTCAAAACGTCAACTTATTTATTTCACAAAATAAAACACTTTACTTTTCTTACTACAAACAAAACGATTTATTATTCACCACTGAAATTAATTCACAAACTTTACTTTTCACTTTTATTACAACCAACTTTTTTCATTCACGATTAAAAAAAAAAACTGTGTCGCTGCCGTTCAAACATGTGCCTTTTATACTTGTTTTCCAAACTCTGGAAAGTAGTGGAAGGTTCTGGTCTTTCTTCCAGAGCTTTCCGTAGGCGAAATTACCCAATAATTTCAATTAATGCATAGCATAATACAAAAAATCAACTTTTATCTTTAAACGCGATTTGTGGCTAAACTAAGCGTCCTAGAGGCATCAAAATTTACATCTTTAAACTTGATTTGCGGATAAACTAAGCGTCCTAGCGACTTATAAATCCAGATTCTTTAAATGCAAAAAGAAATATTGCATACACCCAACCTCGCACCCACCCCAAATCCTATAATGGGCCCAAGCAGGGGGGTTGCAGGGGGGGCAGCATGCCCCCCCCCCCATACACACCTCGCTGTTTATTCGCATTTATTTGTCATTCAAGGTACTCTTGCTCAAGAGAACTCAATTAATGCATAGCATTATACGAAAATTAACTTTTATCTTTGAACGCGATTTGCAATGCAATGGTGTCACAAATTGCATAGGAAAGAAAAATATTAATGAGCTGTCGCATAGTAGTAGAAACGGCGGGATTTTGATCGGCGGGATTTTGATCATGCCAACCCAACCGGGTTGGGGTCGAAATCCCGCGAATCAAAATCCCGTATGTCGAAATCCCGCGTATCAATATCCCGTTTTTCAAAATCCCGGGAATCAAAATTCCGAAAATCAAAATCCCGCCGTTTCTACTACTATGCGACAGCCCATTAATATTTTTCTTTCCTATGCAATTTGCAAATTGCGTTTAAAGATTGAAGTCAATTTTTTCGTATAATGCGATGCATTAGCTGAGCGCCAATGTCAAGTTTTCTTGAGCAACAGTACCTTGGGTGGCAAATACACACGAATAAACACCGAGGTGCGTATGCAACCCCCCTGCTTGGGCTCACTATTTGGGGTGGATGCGAGGTTGGGTGTATGTAAAGTTTCTTTTGCATTTAAAAAAAATAATATCATTCATACATAATGCGAAGAAAAATTAAAAAAAGACACAAAAAAATTGATTAAGTTTAGCCGAAAAACTGAAAGTATTTTTTTGAAAGTTTTGGAAAAAAACTTTTTACCAATTTTTTTTTTGATTTTTAGGAACTGGCACATTCCAAGATCACGAACATGCATTTTATAAATCGCTAGGACGCTTAGTTTAGCCGCAAATCAAGTTTAAAGATAAAAGTTGATTTTTCGTATAATGCTATGCATTAATTGAGTTCTCTTCAGCAAGATTACCTTGAATGACAAATAAGCGCGAATAAACAGCGAGGTGTGTATGGGGGCATGCTGCCCCCCTGCAACCCCCCTGCTTGGGCCTATTATAGGATTTGGGGTGGGTGCGAGGTTGGGTGTATGCAAAGTTCCCTTTGCATTTAAAGAAAAAAATATCATTCACACATAATTCGAAAAAAAAAACAAAAAAAGACAACAGAAATCGCTAAAGTTTAGCCGAAAAGACTCAAAATATTTTGTTTGAAAGTTTTGGAAAAAAGATCACGAATATGCATTTTATAAGTCGCTAGGACGCTGAGTTTAGCCGCAAATCATGTTTAAAGTTGTCAACTTTGATGTCTCTAGGACGCTTAGCTTGGCCGCAAATCGCGTTTAAAGATAAGAGTCGAATTTTCGTATAATGCGATGCATTAATAAAGCGCCAATGTCAAGTTTTCTTGAACAACAGTACCTTTCATTCATATTCCGAAGAAAAATTAAAAAACTAACAAAAGTTTAATTTTTGATTGAAATTTTCTAAAAAAATATTTTCATTCATATTTCGAAGAAAAATTAATACCCGAAAAAAATTGAGATAAGTTTAACTTTTCATTGAAATTTTCTTCAAAAAATCTTGTTTTTTTATATTGTAATATTTTCTCAGGATCGTCAATAAAAACTTATTTACTTTGTTCAAAACGTCAACTTATTTATTTCACAAAATAAAACACTTTACTTTTCTTACTACAAACAAAACGATTTATTATTCACCACTGAAATTAATTCACAAACTTTACTTTTCACTTTTATTACAACCAACTTTTTTCATTCACGATTAAAAAAAAAAACTGTGTCGCTGCCGTTCAAACATGTGCCTTTTATACTTGTTTTCCAAACTCTGGAAAGTAGTGGAAGGTTCTGGTCTTTCTTCCAGAGCTTTCCGTAGGCGAAATTACCCAATAATTTCAATTAATGCATAGCATAATACAAAAAATCAACTTTTATCTTTAAACGCGATTTGTGGCTAAACTAAGCGTCCTAGAGGCATCAAAATTTACATCTTTAAACTTGATTTGCGGATAAACTAAGCGTCCTAGCGACTTATAAATCCAGATTCTTTAAATGCAAAAAGAAATATTGCATACACCCAACCTCGCACCCACCCCAAATCCTATAATGTGCCCAAGCAGGGGGGTTGCAGGGGGGGCAGCATGCCCCCCCCCCCCCCCCCATACACACCTCGCTGTTTATTCGCATTTATTTGTCATTCAAGGTACTCTTGCTCAAGAGAACTCAATTAATGCATAGCATTATACGAAAATTAACTTTTATCTTTGAACGCGATTTGCAATGCAATGGTGTCACAAATTGCATAGGAAAGAAAAATATTAATGAGCTGTCGCATAGTAGTAGAAACGGCGGGATTTTGATCGGCGGGATTTTGATCATGCCAACCCAACCGGGTTGGGGTCGAAATCCCGCGAATCAAAATCCCGTATGTCGAAATCCCGCGTATCAATATCCCGTTTTTCAAAATCCCGGGAATCAAAATTCCGAAAATCAAAATCCCGCCGTTTCTACTACTATGCGACAGCCCATTAATATTTTTCTTTCCTATGCAATTTGCAAATTGCGTTTAAAGATTGAAGTCAATTTTTTCGTATAATGCGATGCATTAGCTGAGCGCCAATGTCAAGTTTTCTTGAGCAACAGTACCTTGGGTGGCAAATACACACGAATAAACACCGAGGTGCGTATGCAACCCCCCTGCTTGGGCTCACTATTTGGGGTGGATGCGAGGTTGGGTGTATGTAAAGTTTCTTTTGCATTTAAAAAAAATAATATCATTCATACATAATGCGAAGAAAAATTAAAAAAAGACACAAAAAAATTGATTAAGTTTAGCCGAAAAACTGAAAGTATTTTTTTGAAAGTTTTGGAAAAAAACTTTTTACCAATTTTTTTTTTTTGATTTTTAGGAACTGGCACATTCCAAGATCACGAACATGCATTTTATAAATCGCTAGGACGCTTAGTTTAGCCGCAAATCAAGTTTAAAGATAAAAGTTGATTTTTCGTATAATGCTATGCATTAATTGAGTTCTCTTCAGCAAGATTACCTTGAATGACAAATAAGCGCGAATAAACAGCGAGGTGTGTATGGGGGCATGCTGCCCCCCTGCAACCCCCCTGCTTGGGCCTATTATAGGATTTGGGGTGGGTGCGAGGTTGGGTGTATGCAAAGTTCCCTTTGCATTTAAAGAAAAAAATATCATTCACACATAATTCGAAAAAAAAAACAAAAAAAGACAACAGAAATCGCTAAAGTTTAGCCGAAAAGACTCAAAATATTTTGTTTGAAAGTTTTGGAAAAAAGATCACGAATATGCATTTTATAAGTCGCTAGGACGCTGAGTTTAGCCGCAAATCATGTTTAAAGTTGTCAACTTTGATGTCTCTAGGACGCTTAGCTTGGCCGCAAATCGCGTTTAAAGATAAAAGTCGAATTTTCGTATAATGCGATGCATTAATAAAGCGCCAATGTCAAGTTTTCTTGAACAACAGTACCTTTCATTCATATTCCGAAGAAAAATTAAAAAAACTAACAAAAGTTTAATTTTTGATTGAAGTTTTCTAAAAAAAATATTTTCATTCATATTTCGAAGAAAAATTAATACCCGAAAAAAAATTGAGAAAAGTTTAACTTTTCATTGAAATTTTCTTCAAAAAATCTTGTTTTTTTATATTATAATAATTTCTCAGGATCGTCAATAAAAACTTATTTACTTTGTTCAAAACGTCAACTTATTTATTTCACAAAATAAAACACTTTACTTACTACAAACAAAACGATTTATTATTCACCACTGAAATTAATTCACAAACTTTACTTTTCACTTTTATTACAACCAACTTTTTTCATTCACGATTAAAAAAAAAACTGTGTCGCTGCCGTTCAAACATGTGCCTTTTATACTTGTTTTCCAAACTCTGGAAAGTAGTGGAAGGTTCTGGTCTTTCTTCCAGAGCTTTCCGTAGGCGAAATTACCCAATAATTTCCCTTCAAATGGCTTTTATTTGACACCTGGTGTATCTGCTATAGTCCGGCAGATGGCGCTTCTTTCGTTTGAAAGTCGCTATAATTATAGCTAATAAGGGTATGTTTGCACTACGACCGAAAGCTTTGAGAAGTCATTACACTGCCCCCCTCTTAGAATTGATCGTCCCGAGCAAATCCATCACTTCCTTCACCATTATAACGATGTAAACGGTCACTGTGAACTACTTTTAGTTTGCCTCTTAATCCTCTCTGAATGCGGTAGACGACATCATTTATTCGTGTTACAACAGTATAAGGGCCTTCCCAATTTTGTTGAAGCTTCGGTGAAAGTCCCTTCCGACGGTGGGGATTATAAAACCACACAAGGGGTCGTATTAATAAAACAGAGCAATTAAGTATTAATAAAAATTTACCTTGCTTAAGTAAGTTCGAAAATTCGAACTTAGCAATTGCTTTACATGCCGTCTCCACTGGGCAAAAGCTATGCTTTGACTATGAACATGTCTTTAATAAAAAAAACAATGGAGCCTCAAAAATCCATGTCTGAGCAGTGACATATCCATACAAATCAGACTGCTGATTGGATTGTGGTTTGGATGTTTGGCATCGCTCATGTCTAGTGGAGCCAGCATGTTACATTTGATATGCCATGGTGTTTGTGGCTCATGACACTTCATGTAGATAAATATTTATAAAACGAAAATCAATGAAGAGATCGGCAATTTCATAGGTAATTCTTTAATAGACTACAAGAGGTATACTCTTGTCAACAACATTTAATTGAATGTATTTTCTTTTAAATTAATTAAATTGAATGATTTTATTAGTCTGTAAAAAATGTTTCACGTAAATATGCGTAGCAAATGTTCTTAGTCACCTAAATAGCAGACTTCAAATTTTCTAGTAATTGCTTTATTTTTTGTTTTATAATTACCGATTGAAGCAAATGCGCGGCGGATTGTTTTTCGAAGATAGAGAAAGCAAAAGCAAATGCTTTAATTTTTTTATGATTATGAAACTAAGCAATTGCTTCAGATTTGACAATTCTAGCTAGCAAAAGAAATTGCTCGGGTTTATTAATATTTCCCAAGGTCTCCCACTTGGAATCCTGTTGTTGTTGCTTTTGTGTCATATCGTGTTTTCATCCGATCACTTGATAGCTTGAGGTTTGCTCTTGTCCTTTCGTGGATGTCAACTAGCTTTTCTTTGAGGTTGTCCACGTAGTCGTCTATTCCTTGTGGCTTATTTGCAGAACATCCAAATTTGATTTCACTTGGAAGTCGTATTGTGCTCCCGAGCAGGATTGCCGATGGTGTATGTCCTGTTGAGCTATGTACCGCACTTCGATAGGCCATTAACAATAATGGAATATGCCGATCCCAGTCTCGTTGGTTGTCGCTTACAACTTTGGAAAGGTGTTCTTCAAAAGGCGTGCCCACATTATACTGCTTCATCTTACTCCGGAGTTTTCTGCCTGGTCCATTGCTTGCAGCACAAGTATCACATTTTTGGCACCATTTTCGACGTCTTCTCTTGCGTGTAGCCAGTAGAATCGCTGCCTTACCTTTTCCAGTGTCTTATTGACACCTAAATGTCCTCCGGAAGCTCCATCATGCATCTCTTGAAGAACATCATTAACTTTGGAACGAGGTACGACTAGCTGCACCACATATGATTTGCCGTCTGTGGACTCCCATTTACGTCTTAGTACTCTTTAGTGAGTCCCATTGTGCCCAATATGCTTTAAGAGTTGGACTTCTATCGGAGATGTCACCCCATTCTGGTTTCTCTTGGTGTTCCTTCCATGCAAGAATGGGTTCAATATCCGAGTCTTCTTGTTGGGCAGCTCTTATTTCTTCATTACTCCAACCGTAAATGGGATCGACTCTTAATCGCTGGATGGAAACAACCTCCTTCTCTTCTTGACGTGTGCAGTACTTGCAGTGGTTTGCATGGTCTCCGAGATAAAGCATCTGCATTTGAGTGCAACCTTCCTCTTCGATGTTGGATCTGGTAGTCGTATGTCTGCAATCTCTCAGTCCATCTTGCCAATTGACCTTCTGGATTTTTGAAGTTTAACAGCCAATTATGTAAGTGCGCCATGATCTGTTCGAAGAAGGAACTTTTGTCCATAGATGTACTCATGGAAGTGTTTTGTTACCGATACTAAAGCTAGAAGTTCTCTTCTGGTCACACAGTAGTTTCTTTCTGGTTTTGAGAGTACCTTGCTGTAGTAGGCGACAACCTTCTCTTCTCCTTCGTAAGCTTGTGAGAGTACGGCTCCAATTCCCACGTTACTAGTTTAAGCGTCAATGATGAAGGGTTTCCCTGGTGTCGGGTAAGCCAGAACTGGGTGTATTGCATAGGCGCTGCTTAAGTTCCTGAAAGCTTCTCTCGCATTCACTTGACCCTTTGAACGGTTTGCCTTTCTCTGTTAGCTGATGCAAACTTTTCGCGATCCCAGCAAAATCCTTCACAAATCGACGATAGTACGTGGCTAGTCCAAGAAAACGGGTTGGCTACGTTTGCCCGGGTAACGTTTGCCTGGGTAACGTTTGCCTGTGTAGCGTTTGCCCGCGAGATTTACTACAAGGCGGCAGCGCTGTATTGAATTTATTCCCATAGTGTTTGTCACACGAATCAATGAGAATCAACAAGGACGAAGTTTCCTACTATTCCCAGTACGCAAAAGACCTCTCTGTTCTGAGGCCACACCCTCTTTTTAAAAGTATATATGGTAGTGCTTCCGAAATTAATTTAAGTTGTTCTTAGGATTCCGTAGAGGTAAGATCTCACTAAAGATGAATGATTTTTTCTTTAGGTAGTTGGGTTTGTTTGGGTTTGGGTGACGATGATTGGTGAGGACGACGATGAGGACGACGACGACGATGATGACGACGACAAAAATTAAAAATTTAGCCTTTTTCCACTTTTTTTTTTGTTGAAAGAGGAAAATCCCTGCAAATGTAAAATATTTTCAATATATTTTTTCCCGCCAAATGCAAACAAATTTTCAACAAGAAAATCCCACCAAATTTACAAAAAATTCAATATATTTTTTCATTACATTCGCGGTATTGAATTTTTTGAGAATCAACAGGAACGAATCACCTACTAAGTCGACTTGATAAAGTTAAATCCTGAGAACTTGCGAAGAGGGCAGGCAAAGGCACTGTTGCGCAAGAAAACTGGTGCCTGCCAGACGACTTTACATACCCGAAGCGGAGCAACGGAGTTGCATGCTAGGGGCAGACGACCCAAACAAAAGGCTTACAATCCTGAGAACCCGCGAAGTGGGCCATCCAAGGTACTGCTGCTCATGAAAACTGTGACATTGGCGCCTGCCAGACAACTTTACATAACCGAAGAGGACCCACAAAAGAGGGTTAAAATCTTGAGAACCCGGGAAGTGGGTCACCCAAGGTACTATTGCTCAAGAAAACTTTTGACATTGGGGCCTGCTAGACGTCTTTAAAAACCCGAATCTGAGCAACGAAGTTGCGTGAGCAGGACAGAGGACCCAAAGAAGAGGGTTAAAACCCTGAAAACCCGCGAAGCGGGCCACACGTAGTACTTTGCCCAAGTAAACTCTTGACATAAGAACCTGCCAAACGTTAAATTTAAAAATAAAATACTGTAATATATTTCACCACGCAATTTCGACAAAGTAAACAACAAAAAAAATCAGTTTTTGACGAAAGCAACTAAAAAAAAAAAAAAAAATGAAAGTTTTTTTTTAATAAATCTTTCCAAACTATGTCGTTCTTTTGCCCCAGTTCCAGACCAACCTCCAGAAAATCTTCCGTCAAACCCAACCGACTCCATCATACACACCTCCAAAAAGGTCTATGAAAATGTTATAAAAAAAATGTTTCCTTTGTCCAAATTTTCAGACCAACCTCCTTTCTCAGACCCAACTCCACCATACACAACCAAAAAAATCTATTAAATTGTTAGAAACAAAATGTGTTCCTTTGTCCCGGTTATAGACCCACCTCCAGAACCTTCTCCGTCAGACCATACTCTATCAGACACACCACCAAAACAAATCTATGGAAAAGTTATCTTAACAAAAGTTTTTCCTCTGTCCCGGTTCCAGACCCACCTCCAGAGCCCCGTCCGTCAGACCATACTCTATGAATACACACCACCAAAACAAATCTATGAAAAAGTTATTTAAGAAAAGTTGTTCTTCTGTTCCGGTTCCAGATCCACCTGCAGAACCTGCTCCACGAGACCCAACTCCATCATACACACCACCAAAAAGATCTATGAAAAATTTAGACAAACAAAAATTTCCTTTGTCCAAATTTCCAGACCCACCTCCAAACCTCCCCCGTCGGACCCAACTCAATCATACTTTAAGCTCTTAATTTAGATTAAACTAAAAACAATATAAAATATTTACAGTTTGAATTAATAGTTTATTTTAAATTAAATGATTCTTCTATTAAATTTACATCCTCCGGTCTTGCCTTGTTTCTAACGTAATTCAGAACATCAGATAGAGCTGCGAAATATATGGGACATTACTTTTGTTTGTATGAATCATTAATGCAAGGATTTTACCTGCTTTATCCTCCGCCGAAAGCATTAATGATAAGATTTTCAATCTATTATGTTTGCAAATCTCTAAAAGCGTTTCGCATAAATTGTCATTATTACGGACGTAGGATTCATTAAAAATAGTTAACAGGCTTGTGAGAGTTTCTGAATCAAACCCAGCTCCCAGGATTTTGTTGAGATGTGATATTTGGATGGACTGTACAAAACAAAATTACTAATTTTCACTCAAACTCGAGTTGAAACTTACTTTTAAATACTGGTATTTTTGTTCGTTAGATAGGTCCTTCCAATTGCAATAAAACTGAGCTGTTGTTGTTGGTGCCGGAGGAACAGGTTTCTGGATAATTAATTAAAAAATAAGGTTATTGGTTATATAAATCGTGTTTCATATAATAATACAAAATTTAATCGAATCAAAAATATACTTTGTCATACAAGTTTCTAAAGAATGTTTGTGTTTTTCACGTAACTGCAGCTTTCTACACATACTTCTAATGGCACGAGCCCCACTAATGTAAATTTTGAAGAAATATGCGTTACTAACTTATATCTCCTGCTTCTCAAACATCTTAACCTCGTTCTCTCAATCGAAATCCCACAAAAAATACTAACGATTATCAGGCTACTTTAAGGACCCGTTGTACAAACGTGGTTCAAATTTTGATCCATGGTTCAAATATTTTTACTGGCTGATTTCGGCGGAATTACCGAGGTTCAACGATGGTTCAAGGTTCAAGTCTGTTATAGTAGCCAATTTAATGCCTGAACCATCATTGAACCTCAATCAATTGTCCGAAGTCGTTGAGTTAAAATTGCTGAGCCACGAGTTACATATTTGTACAACTGCTCCTAACTTCGACGTTACATGAAAATAAAATCCCAATTTTTAGTGTTTATTAACATTAAGGGTATTCATACAACAGCGTAAAGTCGTCGTAAACGTTGTAAACTTTAAAACTTCGTAATACTGTCACAATTTGTATGGAAAATTGGACAGATTTACGAAGTTTAAAACTTTACGATGTTTACGACGAGTTTACGCTGTTGCATGAATACCCTTATTATTTTGTCATGCAAACAACATTCCTTCCTGGTTTTTAGTGTTATTTAAATTATCCTTTTGTGATTTTTTTCTTCGTTGTTGTTGTAATACAGCGGACGGGGTAACGTAAGGCTGCCATTTTGAATTTCTTTGACGGTTCCTTAGAATAAAAAATATAAGGAAGCGCCATTTGTGGAAAAAAGTGAAGCATTTTTCATAATAGTGTTTGCTCTCACAAACACAAATACATTCCAAAAGGGACGGAGTGATTTTTAATGGCAACTTACTAGGGCGCCATAACAATCATTTGTTATTTTCTGAATTTATTTTTCTTTTCAGTGGTATGTTTAAAAAAATACTTACTTTTTTATGATAACCCTCTAAGGCACCGATAAAATGTTTTAATATCTACTTTCTTTGAAATTGTGTTGTTTCAGTGGAACATTATAGATTTACTTAGTTTAATTTACGCATTGTCATGAAAGAAGGCTCTCCAAAAACCAACGTGAATCATAGCAAATCATTCGCATCGATAAAAAATTGGCACCCCAAATGTGGCTTCATTCATCCACTTTCAGAATGGTCATCCTTTTACCACTCGACTTTCGGAAACCTTTTAAATTTTTTATTAAATTATTTTAATTTTTGAACAGACAAATTAATTAACATTAAAAAAATGCACTAATAACTTCACTACAGAGAAAATTGAGCAATATTCTGAAGTTGCACATGTTAACATAAATATACGAACTGCACAGGTACAAAATCGATTTAATAACAAAAATAATTTCCTGATATAAAGGGCGCTTAGCAAATAGTTGCACCTTACAACCACCAATAACAAAAAAATACGTCCCTGTTTCACAGAATCGCAGTTTGACATTACTAGTATCCCAAATTAAAACCGAAAAACCATGTGCAAGTTTTCAATTAATTTATTAATTTTCTTAGTTTATTTAAAGTTTAATCATTTAAAATGTGTTACTTGATTGATGATTAATTAAATTATGATCAATTCACATCGCTTTCTTTGAGAAAAATATGATAAAACTCACTTGTGAAAGGAAATGATTCTTATCCGCCTTATTCTTGCTTTATATACACAATTTAACACTGCACTTCATATTTTTGTATTGTTATTAGTAAGCATACATACATTCCTAAGTAAATCACTCCAAACTATTTGTTTTTTTCTAACAATTTATGATTTATTAATGTTTTTAGTCTTGTATCACTTTTTGTTTACTTTTTTTCTTCCATTCAGTCACCGATTTGACATTTCGGGCATACAGTTTTCTGCTTCATTCACGTACACTGTATATGTGATATACACCAGTTCCTTTACTTCTTCTTCTATGGACGGTTCTCATTTCGGACAACATGCGCAAGATATACCTTAGATATTTATACTGTAGTATTTGTGTACTATCGGCTGTTGCATTTGGCATTTGAGTGATACAACGTTCACACAACTGTTTCTCGAGTAGATTGGTATTGATATTCCTCAATCCTCGCGTTCCGATGTTTATTTGCTATGCTATCTAGTTATCCCAAAAATTTTGAGATAACTTGAGTTGCTGTTTTTTAATAAGGGATTACAACAACACAAAGCTATCCGGATAACTGAGAATAACCATCGGAACGTGCCCAATAAATGTAAAAAAGAAATAAAAAAAGATGTTCTGGAATACAACAACAAACTGATAAAACAAATGGTAGAAGAAAATAATTCAATGAAAACTGCACAAAAAGAACTATCTCTTGGAAAAGAATGGATACTAAAGTTCACAAAAAATAATAAAAATACAATAAAAAGATCTGAATTATATCAAATTGCGACAGAGTTCTTCCAAGACCTTTATAAGTCTCGAATTCCAGAATCTCAATCGGAAAGTGAATTTATAAATCTTCAATCTGAGTATGAATTAGATTTTCCTCCATTTATTCCTTCAGAAATTGAAGCCTCAATAAAGGAACTTTCCAATGGAAAATGCTATGGACAAGATGGCATCAGAGGAGAGATGTTGAAAATAGGTGAAAGCCAACTGGTTTCTAGCATTACAAAAATCTTTAATTGGATAATTGAAAAGGAAGAAATACCATACCAATGGAAGGAATCAGTAATAACCTATAAGTGTTATATCTGTTATGTACAAACTCTTCTCGAAATGCCTATTTAGAAGGATTCGCGGAGATTTGGACGAGCAGGCAAGGAGACCCTCTTTCACCAGCCTTTTTTTCTGCTGTTTTAGAAGATAATTTTCGTTCAATGAATTGGCAATCTATCGGAAAAAAATAGATGGAGAATATCTAAACAACTTACGATTTGCAGATGATATAATATTACTGGCTTCATCATGCGAAGACATAGACAAAATGATATCAGAATCGTGCAAGAGCTGGTCTTCAAATGAATGCTGAGAAAACAAAGTTGATGAGCAAAGGAGAGCGGAAAGAAATTTTCATCGATGGAAAACAAATCGAGTATGTTGAAGATTATATTTACCTAGGGCAGTTGATTTCTCTATAAAATAGTGAAGAAAAGGAAATAGAAAGGAGAGTTACAAATAGTTGGAAGTAGTTTTGGAAACACAAGCAGGCGTTTGATTCTAATCTTACCAAAACATCAAGAAAATATATTTTCGATGCAACTATCATACCAGTTATGACATACGGCTCGCAAAATTGGAAAATATCGGCGAAATCGGCCCAAAAACTAGCAACAACACAAAGAGCAATGGAAAGATCTTTATTAAAAATGTCTAAAAGACAACGACTGAGAAATGAAGTGATAAGAAGGATGACAGATTTCGAAGATATTGCCAAGAAGGCGAAACAACTAAAATGGAACTGGGCTGGCCACGTATCTAGAATGAGAGACAACCGCTGGACTTCTAAATCTACACACTGGATCCCCAGAGACGGTAAAAGAAGTATTGGAAGACAACACAAACGTTGGAGAGACGATATAGAACGGACAGATAACAGATGGGAAAGAACAGATAGATAAAAGAACATGGAAAACCTTGAGGGAGGCTTACATCCAAACGTGATAAACTTGTTTTTTTTATATTTATGTATTTATAAAAAAAAAAAATTACATTAAGATTAACTAATTTAAGAACTCAACATTTTTGTATTTTAATGGATTAATAAAGCTTATAATAATAATAATGAAAAAAATATGAGGAGTAAAATCTGCTGAACAAATAACTATGAAACGAAAAAGCGACACCAGATACAGGGCTGCCACTTCTCTGAAAATGTTTCGCAGTAAATTCGCAAAAAAGAAAGTGCAGTAGATTCAATATTTTCTCAGTAAATATTGTTTTATTTATTTTTTCAAAAAACTAAATATGTCATTCAAACAAAACTGATAAATAAATAAAATACATATAACATTTGTTTTTCTTCAAAACATAAAAAGAACAAACAAAATAGCTATAAATTAAACATGTATGTATTATTACTAAGGCGTGAAGGGTAATTTTGTTCGTAAAATCAAGTGCAGTAGATTTTATTTTAAGGCAGTAGAATGATTTTGAGAAAAAAATGCAGTAGATCTACTGCAATTGCAGTAAAGTGGCAATCCTGCACCAGAAATAGAAATTGAAATGCATTTTTTTTCTCACTTGCACTCGCTTAATAAAGTACAAAGTGAAACTTCTTTAGTATCGTAGTGATCAGAGAATATCAAATAAAGAAGCCAATCCTCAACTGTCAATCTGATTTGCCTACAAGCTGAAGCGATAGGTTAGGTTAGGTTAGGAGGGGCGTGCACAGCGCAAAGGCTGTTGCGTACACGGGGGCCTATTGGTCCATTGTGATCCCCTTACGAAAAGAAAGCAGAGATGCTCCTAAACTAATTATTCAAGTAGACTGGCTCATTTGCAAACCAGCCTGTGCTCTCTATGAATTTCCTCATATTTGCCATTGAGACCTGCGGTAGATCGTCCAGTTCTCCAACAAACCTGTTTCCGAAGTAACGGAGGCGATTTGTTTGGAGGTTTGGACAATCGCAGAGCAGGTGAAGCAATAAGCGAACAGCTGATGTATTAGATTTGCAAAGTATTAGTGAAAAGCAGTGAAAAACGCACACATAGAATCAACTCGTCATTCAGCACAGGTCTTGTTGTTGCAATTCACATATATTCTTCGACACGAAATGAAATAAATACAACAATGTAAACTAATGGGTCTTGGAGGGTGAAACGTACAAAGGATTCGTCTCTTTATTTGATATTCTCTGATTAAAATATATACGTATACCTACATATACATATGTATTACTGTATGAAATATTTACGTTTAGTTAAGCCTTTTAGTGCCTATTTAGACAATCGATCTGAAGGAGGAAACTCCAGTCATGCGTCGGGGCTGACACACACACTTTTTTTTCATTTGGTCAAGGAAAACTTGAACATTGGTCAGGAAAGGTCAGGAAAAATTATTTTGAAAAATAGTGACAACTATGCAATATGTGTTCAATTTAATATTTGATCTTATAAAATATGTAAGTGCAATTAAGCTTTTTGCACTGTTGCTAGTTAAGATACAAATTCAAAACATCACGACATGGAATAACGTCAACTTGAATAATTTTAAAAATATATAAAAAGCAGAATTATTCTTACGTTTTTTGTTACTGGAGCTGTTTTAACGTCACATTTAATTTCTTCTGTTGTTTTAATGGCTATTTTTGTTTGCAACACCTTATTGCTGTCTTTTTCAACATTTTTAACAGACATCATATCCGATTTTTTCACTTCCTCAAAAGAACCACATTCACCGTTGAAAAGTTTGTCAATTACTTCATCGGATATTTGAATATTTGAATTTTCATAATTCTTTCCATCTTTAGGTCCAACGACATCAATGATTTTAATGTGTTTGAGTTGCTTCTGTAGATAAAACCACAATACGTTGAAATATTCGAGTAATTAAGTAAACCTTCATATGTACCTTTGATCTAGAATTCGGAAGTTTGTTCACAGGAAAAATGTCCACAATATTGCTTCGTAGAGGACTAAAGTGCGGCCCTTCCTTTAAACTACTGGATTCAGTTATTGGATATCCCTTTGGCACAGCACCTTAAAATTGTATTCGAAAAAAAATTATTTAATATGTTAATCAGCAGTACATGTGCATAATTTGTATACAATCGAAAACATATTAAAGGATTCATCTAATTGTAAAATTAAAAACAGCAAACAAATTAGCTATGGATCAACAGAATTTTCAAATAATTATATTTTTAACAAAAAATTAAATATTTAAGTTACCAGTTTTTTTCAGTCTTTGATTTATTCTCTGCAAACTTTTCTTAGCTTCAGAATTTTTTGAATCGATCATTAATACAGTTGTACAATCCTTAAGCGCTTGCGTATTAAAGTTTAAGGATTCATTCGCTTGCATTCGGCGGTAATAAGCTTTAACGCTCAATTTATCAAGTTCGATTGCACGGTTGCAATCATCAATGCATTCAGCATATCTGAAAATGTCCAAAAATGTTGATAATATATAAAACATGTTTGAAATTTGAAACATATTTACCTCTCGAGTCTTAAGTAACAAAGTGCCCTGTTTGTGAAAAACTTTGGTTCTTCGCCGTATGTATCAATAGCTGTTGTGTATTCCAATATTGCTTTTTCATAATCCCCAAGCTTTACAAGGTTGTTTCCACGATCATTAAATAAATCTGCTTTACAACTATTTTTTTCTTGTTCTTCTTCGGCTTCGACTTTTTGTTCTCAATATGAAAAGAAAAAAAATACTCAAAATATTGAGAATACCTTCATCTTCAATTAAAATAAGTTCTTTATCAAATCAATGGAACTCGAGCTCCAAAATACGGTAAAATTATTTTCCGATAGTCACAATTTCAATTCAAATCAAACCTCAAAATTTTATATTCGCTAGGGTTTTCAAGATTTTCTAGTACAAAAAAGTGAGGTTATATTATACTATTTTTGATTTATGGGGTGTTCGAAAATTAAGTAAGGTAAGACGAAAACTAAAACCGAACGATTTTTCGTAGATATATGAATTATTGGAAAGATTTTCAAAAATAATGTTGTAGGTGAGGATAGAATATAAGCTGTGATTTGATTCGATTTCAGTGCATCAAAAACATTGCCAAAAGTATATTCTAGTTTAACCGCAAAAATATTTCATGTCCTTTGTTATTTATTTGGGAAATTAAAGGCAATTACTACCTGTTTCCCGCAGTTTTACCCACATCTTCTCACTTCATTGACATGCATAATTTTCTCTGACTTTAAATACGCTCTTAATTTATTTCGAAAGTCAAATATGGTCGCGATATCGATTTGAAATAAAACAGTGCGGCCTATTCTTAACTTTCGATGGCGGCCTTATCTCGTATAATAATAAATAATTATAAATTAAGATCGCGTGGTCTAATTTAATTGTTCGATCGCAGTCTTAATTACTATCGCCTGTTGAATCTAGGCCATATAATTTTATTCTATTTTTCGATCATGGTCTAATTTAACGCGACCTTATTTCACACAAATAGTTACATGCGTAGTTCTATAGCTTTGCAACGTTCCCAACTTTAGAATTTTAAATATTTGCAAGTATTTAATAACAAAATTAAAATTAATGACCAAATTTCATTTCCGTAACGTGCCGTCTCATCGTTTTAACACAGAAAACGTGTTTTGTTGCTTTGATCATTGTATATAAATTCTATAGTATTCTCATGAAGAAAAAAAGCTCGTGGCCATCTATGCGTCCAAATGTAATCCTAATTTTTGTTAAGGGATCTCGGTAAGGCGATCACAGCGAACCTATCGACCAAACGTCAACCTACAAAATCGTGTTTCATGAGAATACTATAGAGTGGATATACAATGCTTTGATATAAAAAAGAATTTGACTAGATTTCAATATCAAATAAAATGCACGACTGCACGTACTTGCTTTTAGTTTCAAGTTCTGAAGTTCGCTAAAACAAGTCCTTTTTACAATTTAAGGTCAAAAAATAATGCCATCTGAGTTTTGTATCAAAATACTAGCAACCCGGTCCGTCCCGGCTTCGGACGGGTCAAGTTTTGTTATTTAAAAAATAAATTGGAAAAGGAAATATATTAATATTTTATAGTACCTACACAGTTAATTACTTTTTTATTAATAATTTATTAATAAAATAAACGTTACACGCGAAATTGCTAAACATGTATGTACGTATGTATAGTTGCCCGTGTGAAAAACATGTTCCACTCAAATCCACTTCAGCCACATTGAAAGTTTGTCTTTGTTACTTATTTATGGTCATACCAAAACAAATTTGTAAAGGAAATTGAAATCTTTTAAAATACGGATTTATGTTTCGCAATAAAGTTACTTGACCTCCAACTCTTAAAATTAACTTGCATGGTAGCATTCAGAAGCAATCAATGAGTTAAGAAATTCTTTGGGATGATGAACATTTTCTTCTTCGTCGAACAATCTAGTGAGTAAAAACTAGAGCCCGCGTTGAGTTTTACGAGCACATATAATATAATTAATTATATCGACTTTTTCATCGATAGATGATAATATCGCTCTTTTCTTCAACCATGGTAGTGGTTCAATTGAAAGTTCGTTTATTTCAGGGTATACTGTATCTATCAGTTGTTGGTGGTCAGTGACTTAACCCCGTATGCAGCCATTCCAAAGTAACGGAGAAGACAAAGTGTTGCTTGTAGTGAGGTTTTTCTTGTTAAGAAAGTTATATTTTTTTTATGAATCTCAGTGGTTTTTCATCACAAAGTACATGACACAAAAGTTTCACCAAAAAATAATGAATTTCAATAAGCTTATACAAACAAATAGATGATAACGGAGAAGACACGTACGATTTATAGATTTCCGGCTTTTGTGTTAAAGTTTAAAACTCTGCGCGGTCCATCAAGATATCAAGTTGATTTTTGCACACTTTCATCCACACCATCCTTGGCTTAATGCCAAAATTAATTTTACTATCAGAAAAATATATGAAATATGGTAACAGAGAAGACACGTACGACTAATGATTCTATTTTGTTCAATTATATAGTAATTTGAATTTTCAAATTATTCTCATCAATGATAAAAGTGTTCAAGGAAATATAAAAAAATGTGTCTAGAATTATTTTTTGCACAGGTTTTTACTCAAAATATCAGCAAAATTGTAAAAGTTGATGGAACATTTTTAAACTTGGTACATAAATTATATACCGTAAGGAGTATAAAAAAAATATTTTTAATATAGTTTCAGAATATTAACCCCATTAAAAAATAACATTAAATAACATTGTTTTAATGCATTTGTTGCAATTTTTAATGGAGTAACTCTTGTTTTAAAAAAATATATTTGTATACCTACTCTCTACAGCACTTAGTATACAGTGTCGGCCAAAACATAAGCAACTTTTTCATGAAATTAAACTCTGGTCTATAACTGCCTGAATTTAAATATACTAAATAATCTTTTAATTTATAAATGCTCTTATTATTACCAAAATAAAATTAATATCAACAAAAATGATGTTTCATAACTAAAAATATTAAATATTCAAAAAATAATGATATCATGTCCCATTTTACCTGGTCAAAACATAAGCAACTTTTTAAAAACGCATGTTTTTAATAATATTTTGTGACAAAACCTTTGTATTTCATCATCGCACTGCAGCTCCAGGGCATATTCTCCAGAAAATTTGAAATCGTGGAACCTGGTATACTATTCCAAGCCTCCTTGACCTGGACAAAGAGATCGTTCCTATTTCTGGAATTTTCTCTGAACTATTCTTCGATCAATATCCAATAGTGGTTCCAAGGGTTTGAGACCAGGATACTGTGCTGGTGACTTCAAATCATCAAGTTTTCCCACTTGAAACGATTTTTTAATTATATTTTGGTATGGTTCGGATCATTATCTTGCTGAAATATCCATCTCGCTCCAAGTTAGCACCAAGGAATTGACAGACGAAATAAGCCCATGATTTTATACATAGGTACTACGCATAAATTAATATGTAGGGTATCGGAATTTTTGTTTTTATCAGATGATCGATCTTGTAGAGGATTTAAAAAAAAATAACTTTTGTTGTAGGATATATTTCGAAATGGAATTTTTTGACCCCGTGCCCGTTTTTAGTAAAAAAAAATCACAAAATTTGATAAAGTAGTCAAGAAAACCATTCAAATTTGATGCAACGCGTGGTTACAGTCTGACAGACTTTTATTTGGTTGTTGCCACGAGTCCGACCACTTTTGTAAAATTATGGATTTTGTTTATACTTTGACGAAAATGACAAAAAAGGTTAAGGACACTTCCGTAGCTATTTGATATAATTTAAATCGCAACAGCTAATATTATAGGTACACTTAGACAAAAATGGAACCTGAAAAGTGCAAAGCATTGCCACCAGATAAAGCTTGTCCGACCTGAAGTTTTGTAAATTTTTGGACTAAATCTTTCGGTTGGCTTGATCTATTTGCGTGGCAGCGATGAAATAGGTATTCTAATAGTCGCCCGTACCAATATAAACTGACATAATTCCATCAGCTTTTAGAAATTTGTTAAAATGTACCTTAATCTCTATCTTCTGTTGTTACTTAATAAGCATTTCCGTACATGCAAGGAAATGTCAAAGAAAGTTAAATTTAATATTAACTATAAGTGAGGATATCCAAGCATTACAGACTGTATGTTAATCTTTTTTTTCTCAAATTAAGGTAGGGAACATTTTGGATTCTTAAAAGGAGCTTTTAATAGAGAATCACCCTTAGTTATAAATAAATAACTTTTTTGAAAGATTCAAATGCATTTAAATCAATGCTGTTTTTTACTTGTTGGTTGTAGGGTTGCAAATAAAAACATATAAATCTTGCAGATTTATATATAAGATTTCACTAATACTCGGTTCAACCTCGGAATAGTTAAACTAAGTCAAAGCACTTGCTCCGTCTTTACGCCACGTCAGACAAATCCTTATTTATAAAATATTTTCTAAGCCGTTTTAGCTACACCCTCCTCATGTCAAAAAAATAACCTATCTTAAACTCTGGTTATTAAAAACATAAGTAAATCTCATCTGACTTCCACAATAATTTATTTTAATTTAATATTTTTGGTGGAATTCTGGTAAAGGAATTAATAAATTGATAAGTAAAATACAAAAAAATTGTTTTGTGATATTTTTTTAACTACATAGTCTTCATGTTTATCAAACTTTAAATTTGATCTATTATCACACTTAAATATCTTAGTTTATATACTTGTTCTATGCTTTCACTGTCTATTATTAAGTTTATTTTGCACTATGTTTAAAATATCATCGCATTCGTCTTTTGAACATTCATCTTAAGTTTATTCGCTTTAGACCAGTTACTTTTGGGATCTTCTTGTATTTCCTGAGTATTCGTTGATATATCCTTGCCCACGACATATATTAGGGCATCATCAGCAAACATAACTATCTTGCAATTCAAATAAAGAAGTTTAAGCTTCATTCATTCGCTCCACTAGAACAGAATAATATTATTTTCTAATTTTCTTCAAATTCATAATTATTTTGCAGTTCCTTAAAATTTTGGATACATTTATATAAAAATTTTGGATACATTTATATAAATAAAAAACAAAACAGGACCAAGTATTGAGCTTTGAGGTACTGTTCATGTTATCTCTGGCAGTGTTGCATTTACAGATGTTCTCTGATAAAGACATGATTTGCACCACTGCAGTTCTTTCTCATGAAAACCATACTTCTGCAAATTTTGGATTAATATCCCTCTATCGATGGTTTCGAAGGCTCACCTAATGTCAAAAAATACTGAAATAATGTTGTCCCACTGCTATATCTTCTTTCAAACTCAATAATTAAGTCAAGTTAATTAAGTTTCACAGGAATGTTGACTTCTACATCCGATTTGATTATTGAGGATAATATTGTTTGTGTCTAGGTATTTTTGCAGTTCAATTTTAAATATCTTTTCAATGACTTTTTCCTACACTGACAATGCTCCTTGAATTTTTGGTATCGGTTTTATTAACGGTTATTTCCATGAACTTGGAAAGCATCCCAAAAATAAAGATTTATTCACAATTTCAGTAATCAAATTACCTACTTCTCCAAATGCATTTAAGAACATCTTTGGACACATTAAATTAAAGTCTTTAATATCCAAAGGATTTACAATACTGAATTTAATACGGCATGTGAGTTCTTCAATTTGACAACTTTTTCGCTAATTAATAATATGGATTACTTGTATTATACTTACCACCGATAACATTTCCTTTCTTTTTTAACCCCATCTGATCATTTTTTGGAATATGACTTCGGATCGGCTGAGATTTTATGTGCTTAAAAAAAAGAGAGAACAAAAATTAGATAATTTCTCAGTCAAATTCTAATTGACGTCTATAGTGACTGCCAGTCTTTTTCTTCTTTTATTGAACATAATATGTATATACATACAATCAGGCTTATAACTAATATGATACTATGATAAATTTACATTTGTTGGCACATAGGGGGCATAACGTTACACAATGTCTTAAGTTTAACAAATTATAGATATATAAATTACATGTCAAAAAATTTAAATTAAAAGTCGGCTGACTTAATCGTCCTCAGGGTGTTCATTCCCGGTTGTCAATGGAGTGACTGCCAGTCACTTAACTAAAATTTGTGTTGGTGAATCTTTGTAAAATCAAACTTTAAATTTGGTTGATTAAGTAGAAAAATTATTATTTTATTTATTATTATCTTGGCGTATTCTCCTAAGATTTTTGCAGAAGCTGTATGGATGAGGAAGAGAAAGAATCGATCCCTTATCTTCTATGCACGTGCCCTGCTCTATCTCATAGAAGAAGATTGAAGTAAAGATTACCGAGGTGAAAGATCTTTACTTCAATCCGTCTAGTGATCTAATAAACATAGACATAGGTAGTCTGTTACACTTCATGAGAAGCTTTAAATGGTTCACCGAGTAAGGAACACATGGTCGAGGTGTTTCAGTCTGCACGACTGGCAGCCACTTCAACCTAACCTAACCTAACCAAAGTACTATTTCTGTCTTTAATATTAAATGCTTTTGTCAGTTTTTAGTCAAACACACAAGACCAAATGATTCTAGGGCTTTTATATTCTAGGACTTTATTTTCTAGAACTTTTATATATATAAACAAAGGCCTTACTTAAAAATTAAATATTTAAGTAGAACACAAAGGGCTTATGTGACAGTTTATGCAGAGGGAAAAATTAGAGCATAAGCTTTTAAGTAGAACATAAATGCTTAAGAATCGTATCAGCAAACGGGTCTTAGTGATACAACATTTTACCTAAATCTTAAAACCCAATGGCATTACGAACATCATTATGCTTTAATTTATGGTAAGGCCAGAAATCTATTCTATAATGTTTTTTCAAATTAAGTTTTGTAAGTGAATATTTTTTGAAAAATTAACATTCAAACTCAAAATTTTGAAAACAAAATAAAAATACGTTATTAAGTACTATTTTTGACTCTAAGACTCAATGCAATGCTGTTGTCAATTTTTAGTCAAACACAAAAAACCAAATGGTTCTAAAACTTTTAGTTTTCAAGATATAAACAAATAACTAAACCAACCTAGTACTCACAAAAACAAGGAAAAACTAAGTTGATAATACTCATATATACATATAGCTACAGTATTTTAGTAGAGAGTAGAAATGAAAATTTAGGTTTTGCACATAAAATAAGAAACAGTGGTTTGAAGATTTATTTCGGTAAAAACTGATATCAAAGTTCGAATCAGCGTGAAAAATCACTATAAATAGATGTATCACAGGTCTGCTTTATAACGGAATACATTTTGTCATTGTCGAAGTCAGCAATTGAGTCAAGTTTATATTTAAAATGCAAAGGAAATATTATACAACCTAGTGGTACAGAAGTAAATTTGAAGCTGAAGCAGCCAACTCTCTACACAGGGGAATTTGCAGTCGATTGAACCACAACTTAGGACCACAAAACTATTTTCGAGATGAAAACAAAATTGAAGAAATATTTATGGTGGAAAAACTGCGCGGAGAGCTCCTTAGCCTAAACTTTATCCCACACAGAGATGATATTCCAATACTATGTGAAATTTGCAACATGAAAGAGAGAGAAGACATATTTCATTTTCTTGGAAGATGTCCAGTCCTACGGGAAACAAAGCGACATGTATTCGGAAGTGTAACGAAGCTATTGTATCAAGTTTGTACAGGTATTGCAAGATTTCGCTAGCCTACAGAGAACAAATATTAAACGAAAATTTTTAAATATCCATATGAATTGTAATTGAATCGGTCATTTCAAAAACCACTTAAGTCACATTTTTTTCAAAAATGCTTTTTTTTACTGTAAATGCTTCCTTCAAGTAGATGCATATTCCGAGAATAAATAACGTCGGTCCAAACATTCCTTCCCCTCCAAATGATACCTCACAATAAACGTTCCATGCAAAAACAACTTAAGTCATGACTTAAGTGGTTTTTGCAAGCACTACTAGATGGTGGAAGTAGTTGTATCTAGTTTTGCCTACGGGTTAAATATATTGAAACATGATAAATTAAAACATGTGACATGTTTAAATGTTAATATTTAAGTATAATAAAAAAAAAACTTCGATTTTGTTTAAATTATTGTATACTGCTGACCCCGTTTCTTGTTAAAACAACGTAAGTCACCCGTTTCTTGCTAAAACAACGTAAGTCAAGAACTGGTTTTCAGACTCTTTTCATTATTAATATTGATAAACTGTTAATATTTTTTTATATTTCAATCTTTTTAGACTCTTATGCTATATTGAGCCCAAAAAAGTCCTTTAAAGCTAATTTATTTTTTAATTAAACTGTTTTTATTGATTCCTGAAAAATTCGAATTGGTTTTTGAAATGACCGATTCAATTTCTTAATTGGGACGCAAATTACTCATTCTATATTATCTATCTATCAATGTAAAAAAAAACATATGTATAAGGAAATGTAAAAAAAAAGCTTACATACACTAGTCAACAATATTAAAGGAACAAATTTTTTTTTCAATTTTTGTTAGCGTTTTTTGAAGAGCTGTATCTTTGTGACGAGTGGTCGTATTGAGTTGAAATAAAAAGCATTTTACAGCTTTATGTTTTTTGTTTCGAGATTTGTTTGCAAACAAATTTTTTTGAAGTACCGTTATTGCGTTATTGCAAAAAATGAGACGAGACAACAAAATTATTTTGTTTTTATTTTTTTTAAGGTCCTCATTTCTATGGATAAATTTTTTTGAGTCAATTAAATGTCATGATCAGATACCTTGTTTATTCAGCTTCAATCCAGTTTTTTTGTTGTTTTCGTACGATTTTTTTTGGCATGGTTTATCTGACTTTGAAAGAAAAAAGATACTTTTAGCCTTGATAACCAATATCTCAGCAAATTATGATGTTATAAAAAATCCAAAGACAGTTTTAGAAATTTGAAAAAGCGTTTTACAAGATTTTTTTATGATTTTGTAGAAATTATTTTTTTTTACCGTTCACCGTTAGTTTAAAAAAAGTACTAAAAACCGACGTTTTGTGGTCTTTTCGTAAATCTTTTTTTTTCACTGTAAATATTGATTGCATGGCTTGCGTTGGTATGCAAATTTATAGACTTTTAAATCATCAATATTCTTGTAAATTTTCAAATTGATTCATCGAACCGTTTTTCCTCACCAAAACTTCAAAGTCTTACACACCAGGTAAAGGAACAAACTGTGGTGTTCCTTAACAATGCGTAGTCGTCATCAAAATGACAAGAAAACCGCAATTCCAGTGGATTTTTTTCACAGTTTTGCATTAGTTAGATACTTTTTTGAATTTAAATGAAATAAAAAGTACATTAAACAAAAAAATAAAAAAAAAATTAAAAAAGTTTTTCAAATAAAAAAACTTGATTTTTTTTTTTTTTTTTTTTTTTTATGTAATTTTTATTTCATTTCCATTCAAAGAAGTATCTAACTAATGCAAAACTGTGAAAAAAATCCACTGGAATTGCGGTTTTCTTGTCATTTTGATGACGACTACGCATTGTTTAGGAACACCAAAATTTGTTCCTTTACCTGGTTTGTAAGACTTTGAAGTTTTGGTGAGGATAAACGGTTCGATGAATCAATTTGAAAATTTACAAGAATATTGATGATTTAAAAGTCTATAAATTTGCATACCAACGAAAGCCATGCAATCAATATTTGCAACGAAAAAAAAAGATTTACGAAAAGACCACAAAACGTCGGTTTTTAGTACTTTTTTTAAACTAACGGTGAACGGTAAAAAAAAATAATTTCTACAAAATCATAAAAAAATCTTGTAAAACGCTTTTTCAAATTTCCAAAACTGTCTTTGAATTTTTTATAACGTCATTATTTGCTGAGATATTGGTAATCAAGGCTAAAAGTATCTTTTTTCATTCAAAGTCAGATAAACCATGTCAAAAAAAATCATACGAAAACAACAAAAAAACTGAATTGAAGCTGAATAAACAAGGTATCTGATCATGACATTTAATTGACTCAAAAAAATTTATCCATAGAAATGAGGACCTTCAAAAAAAATAAAAACAAAATAATTTTGTTGTCTCGTCTCATTTTTTGCAATAACGCAATAACGGTACTTCAAAAAAATTTGTTTGCAAACAAATCTCGAAACAAAAAACATAAAGCTGTAAAATGCTTTTTATTTCAACTCAATACAACCACTCGTCACAAAGATACAGCTCTTCAAAAAACGCTAACAAAAATTGAAAAAAAATTTGTTCCTTTAATATTGTTGACTAGTGTATATTGTCAATCAGGCAGACGGCACAGCCACGCTTTTTGATTTTTATAAATAGAAAATTGTATTGTATCTATGATGTTATTTAATAAAAATCTAACTTAACTTACTAACTAACTATTTGAAATGTCCTAAAATATGTGCCTGAAGGTATACTTTCATATAAAAATGATTCCAATACTGAGTTGTATAAAAATTAAAGAAGATATTCCAAAATGTTGAGAAATTTTTCCGAGAGATGAGAACTAATTTAGTTTTTTAAGAAATTGTGTAGGAAATTATTTTTAGACCTAATCTGATATAATCTGAAATGCATTTGATAATTTTGAGGGCTGGAAGTTTCCATTCCAATCTCAGGTCAACTACTCAAAAGCTCGAACAAATTAAAACTAATATAAAGTAATAGTTTTAATAATAGAAGCATTTAATTATCTACATGATTTGATCCGAAACAATTTTTAACGCGTAGTTACAAAAACAACATGGGATCCTAGTTTTATCTGGATCTATTTCAATGATCCAAAAATTAGTTTTCACTCTGGGGGCTTGGGGGCTTGGGGGCTAGTTACTATTGCGAATTTTCCCAGTAGTGGAAAGAGGCGACACTCCTGTCACTAAGATTCTGTCTGTTTTATTTATCATGATCTGATTCAGACCAGAATACGAAGATAATAGAATGCGGCTAATGTTGATATTTTTTCTGATTGCATTATTTAAATTTGACATCAGGCTTAGAATTCTGGTGAAAAAAACAGTGAAATTACCATTATTTTTTATATATAGAAAAAATATCAACATTATTAAAATTATTATTTAGATTATTTTTGATTTTTTTCGAGTTTTTGAGTTGTTGACCTAAAATTTTATCGGCAACTTTAAAAGTTTTCAAATTTCTTTCATTCTATCGGATTAGGTCTAAAAATAATTTCTAATAAAAACATTTTTAGAAACTAGAACTAAAATTAGTTCTTATCCCTTGGGAACATTTCGTACAAATCAGTATTAGTCTTTTTTATATAAAAATATACTCAGGTACATATTTTAGGACATTTCAAACATAAACTTACCTCAGTTGCAATACTTATTTTTAATTCTTAAATTTGGGACCATGTCATGTTAATTGTATAGGAAAACAAGGCAGTACCACTGAATTTAGATTCCACAAATCATTTAATGTACCAAATTTCATTAATTTGTTTAAAGAATTGGCGTGGGAAATGATTTTCGTCGCCCAAATTCAACACGCGGACCACTGAGCGCCCGTTGAAAATTAAGGTATACAAAGATACCAAATACTTTAATTCAATTTATACAAAATAATTTCTTTTAATTATGTCGGTTGCATCTGGAGGGGTTTCCACAACTTTTGCACATTTAAAAAAAGTATCCTTCCGTGAAGTGGCATAACCAAAAATTTACTCGAAGGTGCGTCTACACCACAGTACACATATTAGAAAACTGTTCTTTAATTACTCCTATTATTAAAGATTTATTCGAAAACACCTCAATTTATGAAATACTTAAAAACCCCAACTGTAAAAATATTGAACTAATAGCTGAATTTTTAAGAATTACAAAAATTATTATTTAATTACTAAGAAACTATAGAGCTAATAGTCTCCGCAGCTAGGCTCGTTAAATTTATATATTACCATGTAATTTGAATTACTTGTTAATAAATAATAATAATAATAATAATAATAATAATAATTAATATGTAAGTTATCGAAGTTGTAACAACTCGATGTAAAAAAAACACAGTTTGGTTTGGTTGACTAACGAAGAGTAACTTTATTGATTCTTTTACCTTCTATTTATAAAATATAATTCTTTAACAATATTTTTTAGTTTCCAAGAATTCAGTATTGCAAAACTAACAAAAAGTTGATTAATGTAAATGTTTTAATTTCTAAGAAATTGCAAAATTAACAAATAAAATATTATTTGATTTCCAAGAATATGATTGATTCTTGTTGAAGACATCTTATTAACGGGTGATTTTTTAAGAGGTTTAGAACTTTTTTTTAAAAAAAACACAAAAAATTCGAAAAAATGAATGAAATATTTATTTGAATCGATAGTTTGAACCTTGCAATTTAATGTTTAAAGATAATTTCATGCAAATGTTGACCGCGGCTGCGTCTCAGGTAGCCCATCCGCTGAGTCCAATTTTGGCATACTCTTTCACACATATCGGCCGGTATCTCACGAATGAATGCATGGATGTTGGCTTCCAGTGCGTCAATCGAAGCGGGCTTGTCCCTATAGACATTAGCAAAGACATACCCCCACAAAAAATAATCTAATGGTGTCAAATCGCACGATCTAGGCGGCCAATTGACCGGCCCGAAACGTGAAATTAACTGTTCACCAAACTCGCCTCGCAATTGCGCCATTGTTTCGCGTGCTGTGTGGCATGTGGCACCGTCTTGTTGAAACCACATATCATGCAAGTCAAGAACTTCCATTTCGGGCAAAAAAAAGTTTGTTATCATCGCTCGGTAGCGTTCACCATTGACAGTAACGCTGCCGAATCGACATTTCGCGGTCTTCTGTCACACTAGCTGATACGGCCGCAATATTTTCTTCACTACGCACAGTACGTAAACGTGTTGGTGGTTTAATGTCCAACAAAGTAAATTTGGTGCGAAATTTGGTCACAATCTTCCGAATAGACTGCTCAGAAGGTCGAGAATGCCGACCATAAAATGGAAGCAGCGCGCGATGAACATTTCAAACCGAGCACGAATTTTGATAGTAAAATTCAATAATTTGCAAGCGTTGTTCATTTGTAAGACGATCCATGGTTAAATTGCAAACCAAACTGAAGCTGTTTGACAGTGACACAAGGTACTAAACACACGTCAGCTGTCAAAACTAGTGTTGCCAAAACCAAACCAGCTAAAAAATCACCCGTTATAAGCATGTCCTTGAGGCATTTAAATGCGTTTAACGCTTGATCGTCAAGATGGATTTCGACTTTTTTCGACTGGTTTGCTTTAATTTGGGCATTTTCGCCTCTTGTTAGATTGGTTAATGGTTTTGCTAACTAAGCATAATCTTTAATAAACTTTCTATAGTAGGACGCGAGACCTAAAAAGCTCTTTAGTTATTTAAGATTTTTTGGGGGTGGAATCTTTTGGATTGCCGCTATTTTTTCAGGATCTGCCCGAATTCCTTCTTGATTGATTATATAACCCAAGAAATTAACTTGAGTTCTTAGGAACTTTGATTTCTCTAAGTTCACTCTTAGATTTGCCTTATCAAGATACGATAAAACTTGCTCAAGATCGTTCAAATGATCAGATATACTTTTGCCGAAGACGATTATATCGTCTATATAGACATAGCATATTTTGCCTATAAGAGGTTTAAGCACGTCGTTAATCATGCGTTGGAATATAGCGGGTGCGTTTTTTAACCCGAATGGCAGACGAGTAAACTCATATTTGCCATTTGCCGTTGAAAATGCAGTCTTTGCTATGTCGCTTTTTTTCATCTTAATCTGGTGAAAGCCAGACGTAAGATCAAGGGTCGTGAAGTATTTACTTTCCCCTAAACTTGCTAGAGTATTTGTTATGTCCGGAATCGGATAAGCATCTGCAATTGTTATTGCATTCAGTCGTTTGAAGTCAATAACAAGTCTATATTGCCTTTCGCCTGCAGAGTTGGGTTTCTTTGGAACAATCCACAGTGGAGAATTGAAAGGACTTTTAGATGGTCTTATAACACCATCAGAAAGCATTTTGCTGATTTGAGCTTCGACTTCTGCTCTCAGGTTAGCGGGGTAAGGGTATGATTTTGTGTATATAGGTTCGGATGAAGTAGTTCGTATTTCAGCACGAACGCTGGTATCTATTGTACCACTGTCTGAGATTGGTCCGAAAAGTTTTTCATATTTGCATAAAAGGTTTTGAATATAATTTTCAGGGTTTATATCAGTTTGGATATTATTGACTTCTTTTGATTGTTTTTCTTTGAGATTAATTTTAATGTTTGGGGCTAAAATAAGCATATTGTTTTTTCTGTCTATTACAGCCTCTAATTGTTTGAGGGTATCATCACCAATAATCCCGTCAAATGATTTGAGTCCTGGAAGGACAAAAAAATCAAAGGAGGTACTATTGCCGTTAGGTTTAAAAAATTGGGCACTAATTTTACGATTTATTTGTAGTTGTCCGGTAGCGAACTGTATTTTGAATGGAGAAGTGAGAGTGTAAGCAATTCTTTCAGATACAAAGTTCTTGTTAGCTCCAGTATCTATCAAGAATTTTAAGACTTCACCATCTCTAGTAACATACTCTAGGTATGGTACGCTAGAGAGGCTTCCGTTGTAAAATTTAGCTCTACTAAATCCTCATTGTTGCCATCGTCATCCCATGTTTCCTGGTAAGCTTTGAAATATTCCTCGTTCAATGGATCCTCTTCGTCTTCTTCTATGGTATCTTGATCTGTGATAACGTTTGTTGCAAAGAGACGTTGTTGTTTCCTCTTTTTGGCATTTTATTATTTTCAGGTCGGTTCATATAGTTGATTTGACGACTTTGAATAGATTTGTCCACGTCCATAGGCTGTGGGGGTTTTGGATTAGTTGGTCTAGGAGGGGGTGAGATGTTCCATGTTGGTCTAGGAGGGGGTGAGCTATTCCATATTGGTTTTGCATAATGCTGGTTGTTATCCATTTGGTTTATTGGAGCAGTAATATTGTTGTTGAAATTTTTCTTATGTATTGAAAAGTTTCTAAAGTTAAGGTTTTGAAATTCTAGACAAGAGGTATAAGCCTCTGGAAGGGTTTGAGGTTTCTGAATCATGAGCATTTTTGATACGTCACCATTGAGACCTCGGACGACAATGTCTAAAGCTCTGTTCCTATAATTCTCTGTCAGGGCCGTTATGGTCTCCTGAGAATAATCTTCTGTTTTGATTTTGTTTATAAGAAGGGACAATTGATGGTTGACCCGTGCATAAAATTCGTCGATTGTTTTTATTCGCTTGGGTCATTCTATTTAGTTCGTGTTCTAAGGTTCTAGAATCACGTTTGTCTGCGTAGTGCAGTGACAGACATTTTTTAATTGTCTACCAATCTTCGTCAAATATGTTATAAGATATGAGGGCGGCATCGGCCGGGCCTCTTACTTTTTGCCTAATATGTTGTAATATTGCCCTGTAGATAGGTTTATTCTTGACGATTTGGTAATCGTTTAGTATGGACTCCACATTGTGGATCCATGAAACGTACTGTACTGCATTGCTATCAAAAATTTGAAGGTCTCTTACGCATTTAGGTAATTTTCTTATATCTAAAAGATCCTGTTCAGTTTTGGGGATTGGTAAAGTGGTAGTATTGGAAGGATTTTGAGGAGGTGTAATCCTACTCTCGAGCTGGTGTACACGATTGTTCACCAGTTTAATTTGTTCAATGTTCTGATTTACAGCACCAACCAGCTGTTTTATTTGCTCAGATAATTCTTCCAGTGTGATAGGCATTTTGGAGAGGAACGATATAAAATGGGTAGGATTGGATTTTTTGTATTAAATTGGTTAGGATTTTTGGAATTTTTTTGTTTTTACAGTATTCTAAATGATTAAGGTTTTTCTAAGATTAACTTTTTCTTGGAAGGTATTACTATTCAATTGTATAAATATAATAGTATAATAATAATAATAATAATTATATAAAAATAAAGGTATTTAATAATTTTTCCTATCAAAATTTATATTTAATAATTATGATAATTTATTTTAAATTTTATTCATTAATTGTGTTGTTCTTACAGCAAAATTTTCTGCATCGTTGGGGTTCCGTTGGTATCCTCTTTGCGTTTCTGCTACTAGGGAACGGTTTCTTGACTGCCCACGGTTTGAATGCAACAAAGTTTTTTGTATAGGTACACTGTGCTTTACGCACTACACTACACTTTATTGTGCGGTTCTTATGTTTTACGCACTAGGTCTTGAAATTTAAAATCCGTTTATTGAGTACGTGGTTCTTATGTTACAACGTACTTTCACTTTGCTCGCTTTTTATTTTACGCACTTGGTTGAGAGTTTTTAATTCCTTGTAGTGCTTATATTAATTCGAACTTTCACTTCACGCAGTTCCCATGTAACGCAGTGCTACTGTTCGGCTGTGTTTAGTTTTTACGCACTTAATTTAGAGTTTTTAATTCTTTGTAGTGCTTTACGTCGAACTTTCACTTTACGCGGTTCTTATGTAACGCGGTGCTAATTGTTCAGCTGTGTTAAGCTTTTATTTTTCTGCCGGGTACGCGGTTCTTATGTTACGCGATGTACTTAATGCGGTTCTTATGTAACGCACTTAGAAATCTGCTCGGCTTTGTTAAGCTTTTGTGTTTTAAATTTTTTATTTTTCTGCCGGGTACGCGGTTCTTATGTAACGCGATATACTTAATGCGGTTCTTATGTTACGCACTAATAAGCTGCTCGGGCGCCAGTTATCGAAGTTGTAACAACTCGATGTAAAAAAAACACAGTTTGGTTTGGTTGACTAACGAAGAGTAACTTTATTGATTCTTTTACCTTCTATTTATAAAATATAATTCTTTAACAATATTTTTTAGTTTCCAAGAATTCAGTATTGCAAAATTAACAAAAAGATAAATTAACAAAAAGTTGATTAATGTAAATGTTTTAATTTCTAAGAAATTGCAAAATTAACAAATAAAATATTATTTGATTTCCAAGAATATGATTTTCATAACAAATAACAAATATAATATTTTTGATAATGCTGATTTGACAAAAGTAGGTGTCTGCATTGTTAGCAACGGAAATTGGGTAGGAATGTAAATGGGAATGTGAGTGGGAATGTGAATGGAAATGTATCGTGTTAACTTGTATACTGTGCAAGGCTGTCGAAGTACAGCAATTGCAGCATTTGTACTGCTTTTTGAAACTCCGTACTGCTAATACGACCAAAGTACTGCTTTTTTGAAAATTTCTTCACACAACATTTGCAAATTATAATCCTATCTAAAAAGTTTTAGTCCTTTTTATCTGATGTTGACTCTTATAAATAGATTTATTGAAACAAATAAAATTGTATAGAATACACTCAGAATGTATGTTGTAGATGTAGATTTATTGAAAAAAATATCCAGTTACATTTTTTACGAGTGAGCGGAGGCCGAGCGGACGATGAGCGGAGGCCAAGCGGACGCTGAGCGGAGGCCGAGCGGACGCTGAGTGGACGCCGAGTGGACGCCGAGTGGACGCCGAGTGGACGCCGAGTGGACGCCGAGTGGACGCCGAGTGGACGCCGAGTGGAGGCCGAGTGGACGCTGAGCGGAGGCCGAGCGAACGCTGAGCGGAGGTCGAGCGGACGCTGAGCGGAGGCCGATCGGACGCTGAGCGGACGCCGAGTGGAGGCCAAGTGGACGCTGTGCGGAGGCTAAGCGGATGCTGAGCGGACGCCGAGTGGATGCCTAGCGAACGCCGAGCGGACACTGAGCGGACGCTGAGCAGTCGCCGAGCGGACGCTGAGCGGAGGCCGAGCGAACGCTGAGCGGAGGCTGAGCAGACGCTGAGCAGTCGCCGAGCGGAGGCCGAGTGGACACTGAGCGGACGCTGAAGCCGAGCGGACGCTGAGCAGACGCCGAGCGAATGCTGAGCGGAGGCCGAGCAGACGCTGAGCGGACAGCAAGCGGATGCCTATAGGACACCGAGCGGAGGCCGAGCGGACAATCAGCGGACGCTGAGCGGATGCCGAGTGGAGGCCGAGCGGACGCTGAGCGGAGGCCGAGCGGGCGCTGAGCAGACGCCGCACAGTGGGGCACCTTGTATGGGAGAGTGGAAAAAATTCCCTAAAAACTTAACCACCATACCGATTTTGATGAAATTTTCAGGCTTGATAGCTATTAAGACGAAGAACCAATACAATAAATTTCCGCCCACTGCCACGCCTACTTAAAAAAAAAAAGTAATTTTTCGTTAAAATTGTTACAAATTTGGATGTTAACTAAACCTTGAAAAACTATTTTTTTGGAAATTGGACTAGCAAAGTTCTTACAACGCCCATTTTGTGGGCGTTTTTCGACTTTTTTGTATGGAACCAGTCTTAATTCGATTAAATCTGAACTACATACATTATTCATTTCCATTAAATTCTGAGACATAACAAAGAACAGTATAAGGAATTATTACAGAAAATTTACAGTCACTGACACACCCACACAAAAATTTATATAACCAACCTTGGGGAGTTCTCGCTCTTTGAATCCTTTTGTGCATTGCTTTCTGAAGAGAAAGTTAGAAAATTAATGAAAATAGAATAAGTGTCTTGCTGAGATCGCAGCATTCTTCATAGTCATTAACTGGGCTTCCACTATGTCTAGTACACGATACCTCAGCGTCAACATTATTATTACTTACCAGTTTAACTTGGAATGTATCCTTCAACCAATTACGGAACTTATGACGAAGAATATCACGGTACCTATCGCGAATTGAATTTCAATAAAAAAATGTTTGGTAATCACTAAAAATATATTGAAGCTTTTTTTCGCTTAAATGTCTCTTCTTTTTTAAAATTAAATCCACTTAAACTGAATAAGCTATCGAAATAACACCTGAGAGCGTTACTATGTGGATTAACTAACAAACGAAGAATGAAACTGACAGTTAAGTTGACCTTTGAAATAGTTATTATCAAGTTATTAAGGGTTAACGGTATTTATTATTTTATATATTTACATACATGTGTATATCGTAATTTTAACTACCAAACGTTGTAAAATTTAATTTTGACAGTGAGTTTTAATGAAGAAATATTACTGATTATCATTTTACACATTATTATATTGTTGAATAAAAACTACGATGTGACATCGTAACTTTCCAAATTATTCTTATATAAAACCCTTCTTATTATTATTTTGACGTTAAATTGTTAAAAATGGATTCTAAATATGTAGTAAAATATAAAACAAAATATTTCATATTTACCAATATTTTAGGGCCCCTAGCTTAAAACATCAATATCTTAATTTTTACTCTAATTTTTTTGTTTTAGTGTATGACTTTCCCGCACTTCAAATTCCCCTGAAAATTGAATCCGGACGGTTCCGGATGCGTTCTTTGCTGGAAATTGTTCCTTACACTCTACACTATCCGCCAAAAGCAACGGGACCTTGGCGGCAAATGGCGCTAGTACTTAAAACTTTATGAGACTAAAAATAATCGCTAATTTTGGGTGTTTTTCTCTTCAAATATTTCTTATATAATTTTTCCCGCTCAATAAAAGTATTAGTATTACTTATTGGTATATCTTAATCCCATAAATAGAAGAATCATTACAAAAATTTAAGAATTTAGTGTAAACGGATCGTTCGAAAACCACCCCTGATTTTATCTATTTCTCCTCATT
Organism: Dasysyrphus tricinctus; assembly: GCA_963921185.1. Taxonomy (NCBI): domain Eukaryota; kingdom Metazoa; phylum Arthropoda; class Insecta; order Diptera; family Syrphidae; genus Dasysyrphus; species Dasysyrphus tricinctus. The sequence continues at coordinate 110,854,192 of OY992531.1, read as the reverse complement.
TTCAACTTTGGATGATAAACTCCGGGCTTACATATATTTTATCTGCAAACGGTTATCATTTCTTGATTTAACAACTATTTTACTATAAGAAACGAATAATGAAACATAAAAATTGATACTTTTGAAAATTGAATTTTTTCCACGTTTTCCCCACTGTGCGCCGAGCGGATGCCTAGCGGACGCCAAGCGGAGGCCGAGTGGACACTGAGCGAAGGCCCAGTGGACGCTGAGCGGACGCCGAGCTGACGCTGGGCGGACACTAAGCGGACACTGAGCGGACACCAAGCGGACGCTGAGTGAACGTCGAGTGGATGCCTAGCGGACGCCGAGCGGACACTGAGCGGCCGCTGAGCGGACGCTGAGCGGACGCTGAGCGGAGGCCGAGCGGAGGCCGAGCGGAGGCCGAGCGGAGGCCGAGCGGACGCTGAGCGGAGGCCGAGCCGACGCTAAGTGGAGGCCGAGCGCACGCTTAGCGGACGCTGAGCGGATGGTGAGCGGAGGCCGAGCGCTGACCGGACGCCAAGCGGACGTTGAGCGGACACCTAGTCATTTGTAACGGGGCAAAAGGATAGGGACCCGGGGATAGACTTAGGATTCAGGACAGGCAAAAGAATTTGAAAAATTAAACAGGAAACAGGAAAGGGATAGGAACCGGAAATGAATTTAAATGGGGCTAGGATAGGACGGAAAGGGTACCATTGCTTAACGGACAGGGCTGTGGCATGCTGGCGTAGCACGGCTAAGCTCGCCGGATGTAGATCTTGCCCCTCCGTTAAACCTCACCTCGCTACAAAAGTTAACTTCATGCCAAATCTCTCAAAATTCGGAGGCCGAGTGGAGGCCGAGCGGACGCTGAGCGGACACCGAGGGGACACTGAGCGGAGGCCGAGCGGACGCCGAGTGGACGAAGGTTGGACGCTGAGCGGAGGCCGAGCGGACACTGAGCGGACGTCGAGCGGAGGCGGAGCGGATGCCGAGCGGACACCGAGTGGAGGCCGAGCGGACGCTGAGCGGACTTAAATATTTTATACAGTAATACATTTAGACCAATCCTTTGTACGTCTCACCCTCCAAAGCCCATTTGTTTACATTGTTGTATTTATTTCATTTCATGTCGAAGAATATATGTGAATTGCAACAACAACAAGACCTGTGCTGAGTGACGAGTTGATTCTATGTGTGCGTTTTTCACTGCTTTTCACTAATACTTTGCAAATCTAATAAACGAGCTGTTCACTTCAGCTTGTAGGCAAATCAAATTGACAGCTGATAGTGGAGGAGCACTAGCATTTTATGTACTTCGGAACCCGGGGAACCTGCTCCCGTTTTGATGATTTTTTTTTTTTAAATGTAGGAAATTAAAATTAGAAAAAAGTTTACACTTCAAAAATCGACGCTCTCAACAGGAAATTTTCTAAAAATTGAAAAACCAAATTTGTTTCAACAACTTAATAATTTTTCCTGTATTTGCTTTGAACAATTAATTTTACTTATAAAATACAATCCAAAAGTTTGTTAAAACATTTAACATAATTTTACTAAATTTAAAAGTCCAAAACCCAGAACAGTCAAACCCGCTTATAGTCACCACGAGATGACAAACCATGCGCTTTCAGGCGGCAACTGCCCTGATACTAAACAACTTTTGCTCTTAGGCGATTGTGATTAGAAATAGGTCTTGCTGTGTTTTTGTTGTTGTTTATAAATAAATAAATTGGTTGGCGCAATAGCTCGCGGAGAACCAGGGCCTAGTGACTTACAACTCACAACCATTCTTGTGGGATTTGTCAGTTCCTCGCAAGAGGCAGTGCCTCGAATAAAACATTTCTGTTTTTAGGTGGCACGGCTGGGAATCAAACCCACACCTTTGGCATGATAGTCCTACGCACTTAACATCATGCCACGAGGTATTTTGTTGTTTCTACTTATTCAAAAAATATACACTCCGCTTCAACCGAATAAACACACAATTTTTCAAAGATGCTTTGTCTATTTTTTTATTTAATTTAGTTGGAAAAATAAATCAGAAGGAATAAAAAACAAAGCTTTTTTCAGTTATTGTTTGCGTCAGCTGAATAGACACAAATATTGAAATTGGTAATAAAATGGGAGGAAATAAAAGAAGTTTTTTTTGGGGTAATTTTACTAGTGAGTACCTTCCAGGGCGAGGCAGACCAGCTATATGAACAAGTGGTGCAAATGCGCAGGGAGCTGATAGCTGAACCCAATGGGCCAAAGCCAAAACCACTTACCTACCTACTTTTAAAATTTTCAATTTTAAAAGCTCACAGCTCACACCAATTTTGATAGCCATTCATATTCTGAATTTAAAGAAAGATATATGTTAATACATTATACATATATGTATCTACTATTCCAAAAATAAGTCGATGCGCTAATCAAGGCCCTGGTACCTACAGTCGCTTTTTTTTCCTTCATAGCTTATCTATACAGCCAGACGTATTAACTTTTCGTAGCTACTACCCAAAAATTTTATATAAGGTTTTGGGTCTAAAAATATATGAAAATTTAGGAAAATTTCTTTCCAGATTTCTTAAAAGTTATTGCTGTCAGTTTTGAGGTTTGAGTAGTTAATCTGCTTCCAATAACATTACATCACCATCTCAAATATTATTAAATTGGGGTTTTTAACTTCCACGACTAACGGAATTATTTACAAATATTTGTTGGAATGAGCATTTTCAAAGGTAAAAAATAGCGTTGGACCTGTACCTTGAATTTTCCACCAAGACATGACCCTTAACGCAAAACGTGAAAATTTTGCCATGGCCACCTTATTCACCGACCTTAAACATAATCGAAAACGTTTGGGCATGGCTATATTGAAAAGTTTATGAGGCTGGTAGACAGTTTGAAGTTAAGAACCCCTTAAACGAAGATATCTGAGATGTCTGGGGCGAGATTTCGCTTGATAAAAGAAAAAACTGTATGATTTAATTCCATCCAAACCATCGTATAGCTCTTATTACACAACAAAAATGGGTATGCTCATTATTTATTGACAAGAAACATACTAAATAAATGTTTTAAACAAAAAAATCTAACATTTCGATGTTTTTGTAATTTTTCAAAAGATTCTTTTTAGCAGTTCATTTCTACAACTTGGCAGATTCCGACAGATCAAACAAGTGACGCATAAAATGTATTATTTTTTAACGGAAAATATGTATACCTACTCACAGGTATTATTCACATGAAAAAATTTCCTACAGATATTTGTAGCGAAAATGTGAAAAAAGTGGCCCTAAACAAGTGACGCGCAGTTACTAAAGTAAAGTAGTACCTCGTGGCATGATGGTTAGTGCGTAGAACTGTCATGCCGAGGGTGTAGGATCGATTCCCAGCCGTGCCACCTAAAAACAGAAATGTTTTATCCGAGGTACTGCCTCTTGCGAGGAACTGACAAATCCTCCAAGAGTATAGGTACTTGTCATGAAAAAGAGCTTCTCATTTAGCCGTTCGGACTCGGCAAAAAACTGTAGGTCCCCTCCATTCCTGCCAACAACACGCACACAGGAATGGTTGAGAGTTGTAAGTCACTAGGCCCTGGTTCTCCGCGAGCTGTTGCACCACCCAATTTATTTATTTATTTATTTTTATTTATACTAAAAAACAATTTGCTACTTTATACGTAGAATAAAAATCAGTAATCAAGATTTTTTAATTTTTTGATTTGGCTATACCTATATAATTGAAAGAAAAAATTATATGTAATGTCTCGTTCGAAGATGATAATATTGTAGTCATGCTTGTCATGCTCATTTTCACAACGTTTAACGCATAAAAAAGGAATAGGCATACAGTCGCCATATTGTCCTCTTCTTAAGCTCTCTACGTTCATATTGTTTTGTGTGGTGTATAACGAATTATCACTTAGTTCTAAGATGATAGTGGGCTCAAGTCAACTGTATTAATAGACCTTTACCTAATTATTTGGGTCATGATGTGGTGGGAGACTATCATCATTGTATATCCAATCTATAGTATTCTCATGAAACACGATTTTGTAGGTAGACATTTGGTCGATAGGTTGGCTGTGATCGCCTTACCGAGATCCCTTAACAAAAATTAGTATTACATTTGGACGCATAGATGGCCACGAGCTTTTTTTTCATGAGAATACTATAGAATTTATATACAATGCTATCATCTTCGAACGAGACATTACATATAACTTGGATCAAACTTCGCCCTTCGGGCTCGTTTGAGTTTTCAATTATATTACCTGTCTCGTTCTCGATGATAATATTGTAGATCTTTAGAGATTATGTGATAATTCTTAACAATATTAATAAAAAAACCTAAACAGATCTTTTTTTTTTATTTATTAAACTCAGTTTAATTATAAGAACGCATAAAAGAAAATAAATACTCAATTATTTTTTAAAATTGCTTTGAATTGCTTGAATAGGTCTTTTATAAAACTTAAAAAACGTTTGGGAATTAGGTGTCCATCCAGCACACCGTCTAATTGTTGTAATGTCTACACCTCGTTTGTATGCATTTGATACTGCTGCATGACGCGTGCTGTATGCAGTGAATTGATTGGTATCTACTCCCGCTTTTCCTAGGAGTGATTTTATCCAATGGCCTATTGTTTGCGATGACACCGTTCCAAACGGTTTTGTAGTTCCAATAAATAAGGTTTTTGCCTCATTACTTCTTAAATTCTTAGTCATATCTACATACTCAAAAATCGCTGAAGAAACGCATGGTTTATCTTTTTGAAATGGTAATACCAATTCTGGATAAAATGAACCAGGTTTTGTTGTTTTAATCAAGCTTGTTATTTTGGTTTTAATTTCTGTGTTGGTTTTCTCTATATTATCAATCTCCACCAATGCTAGTGTCTGGAGTCTTTGAGCAGTAGTTAATGCCAGTAACGTTGCGACCTTTTCTGCAGCTTCTTTTAATTTCAGTTTAGCAAGGGGATGCATTTTTTCCATGTATTTTAGTACTGGATCCACATCCCACGTTGAAGCATATTTCGGCTTCGAAGGTCTTTGTTTGAATACACTTTTTAAGAATCGAGGTATCAAGCCATCATTGTTAATATCCTGAGCTGAAATTAACGATATTGTGGATCTTACACAGTCAAGAGTGGAGTGGCTTGTCCCCTCCTTGAACATATTGTGTAAGAAGTTAATGATTTCTGTTGTTTTGGGGTTATATAAGTCTACATTATTTCAGTGAGCAAAAAACCTGCTGTTTCAAAAGAAAGATCAGACATCGACTGGGAGATCTACAAATCCAGTCAAAGAAAATTCAAAGCTGAAACACAGCGAGCGAAACGCAGCTCGTGGAGAACCTTTTGTGATGAAATAGAAGGCACCAATGAATCAGCTAGACTAAGGAAAATTCTCTCCAAAGAGCCATCTACCTTAGGTTCCTTAAAAGAACCAAGTGGTCGCTGGACAGAATCATGCAGTGAAACTCTAAAACTCTTAGTTAATGCTCACTTTCCCGGGTGTAGCTCTAACCCAAGCTATAACCGGGAAACTGAGATATTTACAGAGCACAGAACACCGTCGGACATTGTAACGGAAGACAAGATTAAATGGGCAATAAACTCTTTCTCCCTTACAAATCCCCGGGACTAGATGGCATCTTTCCAATGATGTTACAAAAAAGTGAAAACCTCATTACTTCACACCTGAAAAACATATTCTCAAGTAGCCTCAGATGGGGATATGTACCTAAAGCATGGCGTGAAGTCAAGGTTGTATTTATCCCGAAGGCTGGTAAACCCAGCCACACGGAAGCTAAAGACTATAGACCAATCAGTCTCACGTCGTTTACTCTTAAGACTTTCGAGAGATTGTTGGACATCTATATTCGCAGCTCACTGAACCCGGAGGTAATTTCTCCAATGCAGCATGCCTATACGAAAGGCAAAAGCGTAGAAACTGCACTTCACTGTGTTGTTAATACAATTGAAAAAACTCTCAAAGACAAGGAATACACTCTTGCTGCCTTTCTAGATATTGAAGGAGCTTTCAATAATGTGGAAAACGATGCAGTTAAGAGAGCCCTTGTAGAGCTGAATATAGAAAACTCAATTATAAATTGGACTATGTGCATGTTAAAAAACAGGCATATTAATACAGAACTTGGAGATTCACGTTTAAAAGTATCCACATCCAGAGGAACACCCCAGGGAGGGGTGCTTTCTCCGCTTCTTTGGATACTAGTTATGAACGAAATTCTTGTGAAATTAAAATATAGTGGAGTCAAAGTAGTAGCTTATGCAGATGACCTAGTACTACTTGCGACAGGTAAATTCCCATCCACTATTAGTGAACAAATAGAATATGCCCTGTCAAAGGTCAACACATGGGCAAAGAATTGTGGTCTAATGGTTAATCCATTGAAAACTGAATTGGTTCTCTTCACTAACAGAAGAAAAATACCAATGTTTAGATTACCATCAATTGCAGGGACTCCACTCAAAATCTCGGATCAAGCCAAATACTTGGGTGTGATCCTTGATAAGAAACTGAACTGGAGTCTCAACACTAAAGAGAGAGCAAAGAAAGCTATGGTTGCGTTCTATTCCTGCAACAGGATCTTTGGAAAATCCTGGGGACCCAATCCAAAAATTATCAGGTGGATGTACACGGCAATAGTTAGACCGATACTTACCTACGGTAATTTAGTTTGGTGGAACGCGACTGAGAAAGCAACAAACCTGAAAACCTTGACAAAAGTTCAAAGATTAGCATGCGTAGGTATTACGGGGGCGTTGAAAACCACTCCCACAGCGGGACTGGAAGCGATACTCAACTTGAGACCCCTAGATCTATTCGTGCAAGAATCTGCAGCATACAGTGCCCTGCGCCTAAGCCAGACTAAATGCTGGAAGCAAAGCACATCGGGCCATACTCAGATTCTGCAGAGATATGTGGGAAATAATGTTTGCACAGACTACACAACACCCTATTTAAATTTCAACAGACCCTTCACTACCTCTTTTCCTAATAGAGAGGAGTGGGAAAACAACCAACCTTTCAGTAATGCATCTACGATAACTGTCTTCACCGATGGTTCAAAGATGGACACTGGAGTTGGTGCAGGAATTTTCTCGGAAACTCTGGGACTAGCTAGCTCCTTCAGACTTCCGGACTTTTGCAGCGTCTTCCAAGCCGAGGTCTTGGCAGTGACAAAAGCAGCTACGCAAATATCAATGATGGCGATACCACGAGCTGATATCACCCTCTTTATTGATAGCCAAGCAGCAATAAAAGCAATTTCTGCCACCGAGATACATTCGAAGCTTGTGACTTGCTGTCTCGAAGAGCTTAGGGTTCTTGGCATGCAGCATAACATTAGACTCTGCTGGGTTCCCGGTCACAGTGATGTACAGGGAAACGAGAGAGCTGATGAGCTGGCGAGAACGGGTTCGTCGCTTGATTCAAGTCAAGCCGAACAAAATATCAAAGTACCAACCTGTAGCATCAAACAGGAAATTGGTAACAAAATATTAGAAAAAACCAATGAAAGATGGAATCTGCTTGAAACATGCGCCACAACTAGAAAGTTATGGCCAAATTTCAATAAGCAGAGAACAGACAAAATTATGCAAATGAACAAGAAACATCTCCGTTCCCTTGTCAGCATAATCACCGGACACAACCTACTGAGATACCATAAAAAGAAAATGAGGCTCAGTACTGATGACCTTTGCAGAGGATGCAGTGACGAAGAAGCACATGAGGATACCTCACACTTCCTTTGCCACTGCCCAGCACTCTGTCATTTAAGAAAGAAACACCTAGGAAATTATTTCTATAATGACCTAGAGGAACTTTCTGGAACTTCGGCTAATAGCCTTCTGAATTTCATCAACGCCTCTAAATGGCTTGACTGCTAACAGAACACATAGGTTTTTACATTAAGTGGAATACAATTTCCTAGGGTATCACAACGGATCTACATAGATCTAAGTGTGACGGTAACGAGATCAACTGTCAGCCCTTCTACCTAACCTAACCTTCATCCGAAAGTCCTTTCCTTGGACAATTTTCCTGCCACCAGCGAAAGGTGGGACGATATTGGATGTTTGATGTCTCTGTAAGGTGATAATAGTAGATTAAATTTTGGTTTAAATATAATAGGTGGTTCTATGAGGAGAGATGTGAACAGGGATACCATGGCTGTGTCGGCCATACTGGTACTACTATAACACCAACTGCTTGGTCGTTAATTACTTTCCGTAGAGTACGAAGAATCATTGCAAATGGAGGAAACGCATAGAAATATTGGTTCGTCCATGATGTAGTAAAAGCATCTACTAATTTCGCTTCGGGATCAGGATATCTAGAGGAAAATTCCTTGCATTTATTGTTCAGCCTAGACGCAAATAAATCCACAGAAAATGGGCCGAATCTTTTTTCAATTTGTTCAAAAACTGTCTGATCAAGCTCCCATTCTGAATCTATATTTACATTACGCGATGCTCTATCTGCTTCAGTATTTTTTGCCGATGCTATGTATGATGCCCTCAACCATAGTTGTCTTTTTTCACACCACTCCCAGATCTTCCTTGAGAGTTCACTTAGGTGTGGATATTGAATACCTTCAGCTTTGTTTATATACGCAATAGCCGTCGTGTTATCTAAACGAAGTAATATTTCACAGCTCGATAATTTTGACGCGAAGCATTTTATTGCAAAGAACGCCGCCACCAATTCAAGGTAATTTATATGGTTCTTTCTTTCGTGTTTGTTCTAGAAACCAAAAGCTTCTTTACCATTAGAGTAGCAACCCCACCCAGATAAAGATGAGTCTGAGAAAATTTCAAGCGCGTACGTTTGAGTTCTAATCGGGCAGGAGCCAGCAGTTGCGTTTGTTTTCCACCAATCTAAGTCCTCTATAATTAATTAATTTATTAACATTTTTCCCCCAGTCACCACCATTGAATTTTAATGCTAGAAACTTTTGTCTTTCTAAGCGTTTGCAATGAATGAAGCCGTAGGCTACTGCTGGACATGCAGCTGTTAACACTCCTAGTAATTCAGCAAACTTTCTTATTTTGCAAAATGTATTTAATTTAAAATCAACAACTAGATTGAATATACGAGATTTCTTCTTATCCGGTAACTCTAACGAAAAGTTAATTGTATTGATGTTAAATCCTAAATATTTGCAATTTTGTTCAGCGACTAATGAGCTCTTACTATAGTTGATGATCAAACCCAGGTATTCTAACAGCTTTATTGCTTCTTTTATATTCTTTTTACAGCTATCTTTAGATTTGTTAATGAAAAGGAAATCATCTAAATAAAGTACTAAAATCATTCCTTTTAATCGTAATATATTTACTACAGGTTTCATAACCTTTGTAAATGTGTATGGACTAGTACAGAGCCCAAATGGCAAACATAAAAACTGATGTTTTTTCTTTAAATTTAAATCTGATATATTTTCTATGTCCTACGAAGATAGGTATAAAAAAATATGCATCTTTGAGATCTATAGATCCTAAAAAATCTCCGCAAGAGATTAAGCCTAACGCTGAACGGATGTCTTCTAGTTTGAAGTGCGGAGCTACAATAAATTCAATCAGCTCTTTTAAATTCAGGATAAACCTATTGGAACCATCAGGTTTCGGTACCAGAAAATATGATGAGATGAACCGTCCTTTGCAGTCCTCGCATTCCTCAATAACATCCTTTTTAAGCAATTCGTCCCTCTCTATACATATTTTCTCCTCCTCCTCAAACGAAATTATCTCTTTCGGAACCGATTTTTGAGTTGGCATCTCAGTAAATGGTATTTTATAACCACTTAGATAGCTTAGTATGAATTTGTCGTTTGTAATTTTCTTCCATCTCTCCACATAGAAAGACAAACGACCAGCTGTTTTATTTACCTTCTCTACTTTCTTGACGATCGGGTTCTTGTACGTTCTTGGTTTGAATTTTAACAGGCGTTTGGATTGCTGACCCACCGGACGTTGACTCGCCGGTGGGTACTTGTGGTTTTCCGGGACACGGAGTCTTGTCGCTGATTTAGGAAAGGCTTTTTCTTTAATGTCACTGCAAGCCTTCTCAATTTCCTTTGCGTCCTTTACCGTCTCCTTGAGTTTATCGCCATACAGCCATTCATCGGAAATCATAGAGTCAATCATTGGTTTAATATTTTTACTCAGCTGTGGAGTAATATATTGTTGAGGATTTAAATTAACTTTCAGATTCAGACCTACTAAATAAAAGATTTAACTCGTAATATAAGACTTTTATTAAGAACAAATTCAAGATAGACCATTCACGTTCAAGTATCAGTTAGATTTGATTTGAAAAATACAAGTTAAGTATAGAGAAAAGTTAAAGTAGTAGAATAAAAAGAGATGGATAGAGAAAGACAGATACATTGTCTGAATGTGAATTAGGTTTGTTCATAACACGTTTGTTTCTCCAACACTCCTCTTCAAATGAGTTCGACTAATCCACACTTTCTCCTCAGATCTAGAAGTCTAATTGACGTTAGTGGTTTAGTGAGAAGATCCGCCAACATATCCTCACTTCGGCAATATTCGGATTTTATAATCCCCTTACTTATGTAGTCCTTGATAAAGTTGTACTTAGTGTCGATATGTTTGGATCGATTGCTATGCTTTTCATTCATTAACATTTTTAAGCAACTTTGGTTGTCTTCCCATATGAGAACAGGTTCGGTGAAAGTTTCATTTACATCTTCTATTAAGCGTTTCAGCCACACTGCTTCACAGCTTGCTTCTGCTAAAGCGATGAATTCGGCTTCTGTTGAAGACAAAGCTACACAGTTTTGCTTGCGACAAGTCCAACTTACTGCTCCACCAAAAACTTTAAATATGTAGCCAGAATTCGATTTTCGCTCCTTTCGGTCTTCTGCCCAGTTGGCATCTGCATATCCAATTAGCTTATCTTCAACGCCTTGTTCACTTAAAATCAATTTCAGATGAGACGATCCCTTTAAATACTTTGCGACTCGTTTTAACTCATTCCAATCCTCCACTGAAGGCTTTGACACTTTTGAAGAAAGTATGCTTATACTTGCTGCAATATCTGGCCGAGAATTTACTGCAATGTAGAGAAAACATCCAATAAACTTTTGGTACTTTTCATTGTCGCATAAGAAGTTCGTTTCAGCATTTGACTTTCCGTAACTTGGGTCCATTGGCACTTTTGAAACCTTCGCATCTATGAGTCCCATCTCTGCAATAACTTTATTAATATAGGTTGTCTGACTTATTGAAAAATGTCCATCTTTATCTCGATTAACTTCCAGTCCAACGTAATTTTTAACTGCTCCGAGATTTTTCATTTCAAATTTGGAATTCAGTAGGCATTCAGCTTCGTCGATGAGATTTTGACTTTTACTCATAACTAGCAAGTCATCAACATAAACAAGAATATAAATCCAAAACTCACCTTCCAGTTTCTTAAAAAGACACTGATCAACACTGCTCTGATCAAATCCGTTTCCGAGAAGAGCATTGCTGATTGTTTGGTTCCATGCTCTTGCTGATTGCTTCAGCCCGTAGATGGATTTCTTTAATTTGCATACTTTCCGTTCTTTATTTTCTTCTATGAATCCCATTGGTTGCCGCATATAGACCGTTTCCTCCAGATCACTGTTGAGAAATGCTGTCTTAGCATCCAGATGTAATACATGCATTTTTCTATATCCAGCAACAGCCAATAAAGTTCGCAAAGTGGTTTGACGTACAACTGGCGCAAATGTTTCGTCGTAGTCGAGTCCGTGACGCTGGAGAAATCCTTGCGCAACCAAGCGAGCCTTGTAAACTACTTCTCCTCTTGAATCTTCCTTGGATTTAAAGACCCACTTGCAACCAATTGTCTTTCTGTCGGCCGGCAAATCCGTCAACTCCCAAGTTCCATTGTGCAACAGTGATTCCATCTCTTCCTTCATCGCAATCTTCCAGAACTCGGCCCTGTCACAAGCTATTGCTTCCTTAAAGTTAGTTGGATCAGCTTCTTTGATACGTCTTAGTACTTTAATCTCGTTGACATATCTGTTTGGGGGCTTTCCTTTTGTTGACCTTGCGGAAACTCTCTTCTCTGGTGTTTCATTTTCAGATAATTCTTCTTGGGATGCTTCCAAAGTTTCGTCAAATCCATAAAATACACTTTCAGAACTCGAATTAGTGTCCAAGATGTCATCATCCTTTTTTCGACCCTTTCCAATAATGACTTCAAACAGATCATCATTATTTTCTTTTTCTGGAATACTTTGATGAACTTCTTTATCTTTGGTAGGAACTTTGGTTTCTGGAACGAACTTTGCATCTCCATCTGAATTTGAATTTTTCAAAAAACGAACATCTCTGCTGATGGTTATCTTTTTCGTGATGCTGTTGAGAAGCCTATATGCTTTTGAGTTTGGGTCATACCCAACAAAAACTAAACACTCTGACTTGTTGTCCCACTTTTTCGTTTTTCTTTGGGAATGTGCGCATAACATCTTTCACCAAAAGTTCGGAAATATCTGAAATCTGGTTTAGATCCATACCACAGTTCAAAGGGTGTAGATTTAGTCGCCTTTGTTGGTAATCTATTTTGAGTGTATGTTGCCGTCATTATCGCCTCTGCCCAGAACTCCTTGCTCAGGTTCGCATCAATCAACATACATCTGGCCATTTCAACCAAAGACCTGTTGCGCCTTTCAGCAACCCCGTTCTGCTGCGGAGAGTATGCTGCTGTGAATTCAGATTTGATTCCTTGTTGCCTCAGATACTCCTGCACCTTCTGCCCCGTATATTCACCACCACGGTCGGATCTCAACACTTTTACTTTTCGTCCAAATTGAGTGCCAGCTGCTTCCACATATTCCTTAAGTTTACCGAAGACGTCTGATTTTTGCCGTATCAAGAATGTTGTTGTAAATCTACTGTAGTCGTCGATGAATGTGACTATGTATCGATAACCACTTGGGCTGACCACTTCCATAGGACCGCAAACATCCGTGTGTACTAAGTCCAGTACACCAATTGAAGCGCTTTCAGATGTCTTTGGAAATGGTAATCGTGCCGACTTTCCTTGTATACAAACTTCACAAGTTTCCTTAACGCTGCAATCTTGAATTGACAAACCTGAACCCATTTCCTTTGCCTGTATGGATTTAATTGCATCTTCGTCTCTATGGCCAAGTTTTCGATGCCACTGATGGATGCAATTTTCTTTATGGACCGCAACGAAAACTCTTTTTGGCTGGCGCAAAACATACATAAGAGAAATAACATCAGCCACTGCAATCTGAACATCAGCTTTCCAGATTTCACAGACATTGTCTATGAAAACTACTCTACATCCCTTTTCTACCAAGCAAGATACTGAGAGCAAATTACCTTGAATCTTCGGAACAAATAAAACGTTTTCAATAATACCAGTAGCCTTGGAATTTTTGTTGTTCAAGAAATCTATTTTACATGTGCCTTTTCCTTCAGAAAGTATTTCAGTCCCATCTCCAATAAAAACTTTTTCTTTAATTGATGGATCAAAACTTACGAAAAATTCTTTCACGTTCGTAATGTGACATGTAGCACCAGAATCCAAGATCCATCCTGAAATATTGCCTGAAGATGTAAGAAGACTGAAGTGGTCTGGGGACTTCGTTATGTAGTTGGCATGTTGTTTCTTATTTTTCCATTGCTTGTACTGACGACAGTTCTTTTTCAGATGTCCGTTTTGGTGACAAAAATAGCACTCTGATGATGACGCCGATGATGTGTGTGCTTGAGGAATATATTTTGTCACCTTCATTGCATTTTCATGCTGTTCTGCCCTGGGATTTTGCCTGCGCCTGTATTCCTCCAAAAGCTTCGATTGGACGACATCAAATGTAAGCTCGCTTTCCTGATTTGAACGCGTCTCCAATGCTGTGATAAGGGTGTCATAGCTCCTTGGCAAGCTACTCAACAACATCGCCACACTCCACTGCTCAGACAACTTTTCCTCACCGATCGCTGCTAGACGCTCGAACAAATCAACCATTCCAGCAATATGTGCCTCAACGTTTCCACCTTCTTCAACCCGGAGACTGCAGATTTTTCGCATTAACTGCACTTTGTTGCTTAAGGTGTTCCTTTCGTGGTAGTTTTTGAGACTGTCCCACGCTTCCTTCGATGAGGTTGCCTTACGGATATGCTGTAATTGGTTGTCCTCCACAGACAAAGCAATTGTTGCTCGAGCCTCATTGTCTTTGGCAATCCATTCAGGAGTGGCTGGATCTGGCTTGACCCCAGACACATAACTCCATAGCCCTTCTTTTATCAAGAGCATCTCTATTTTATATTTCCAAATAAAATAGTTTTCGGAGCTAAGTTTCTTTATAGAAAAACGCTGCTCCGCCATTGTAGTTATGTATCTCGTACACGTACCTTTTGTTCTCAAACTAAATTACCTTTTATCTATGGTTTGGAACCTGGGCTCCTAGCGCTGATATTGCAGTCCCAACACAGTTTTGGGTCTCTATGAAATGTTGGTCTCTCTTCTTGGCAATATTTGACAACAGAGGAACGATTTCAAGGTTTATTTTCGGAGCCTCTGTGTAAAACTCTCCTTTTCTAGTATATGCCTCTAAAATTTCTTTCTTGTTTTTCTCTGGGAGACCCTTCTTTTTCCATTCCAACCACGTTTCTTTTAATTGTGGGTGGTGTTTTATGTTCTTAAAACTGGATTCACTTGTGTCTATACCTAAAATCTTTAAAATGTCATCCATTGGTATATCTTTCTCATCAGCAGCATCTCCTGTTTTCTCGCTCTCTTCCTCACTCACAATAACTTCCACTTCTATCTATAGTCGGACTCATGTTTTCTTTCTCACCACGGAGATCGAAAAGAAAGACAAACATAATGGGGCATATTCATAGATGTTTGCTAAACTCTTGCTAAGTTGTTACTAAGCAAATCCAGAGTTTAGGCTATTCATAAACAAATTTAAACCTAAGCTTAGGGCTAAACCTGTGGTCTAACTTTAAACACAGGAAATGCTTTGTTTAAGTAGTTATTATCACAGCCAAATGTCAAATTTGATTTTTTTTTTGTGAATTTAAAAGCTGAAAAAGTAATTTATATCAAATAAATGCTACGTAAACTTATCATCCAGGAAAATCTCGATTGATACCGCAATTTAAGAAGATATAGATATTTTAGATGAGTTTCAGTTATTAAGCGAACTGCAAAATGTACCATCAAGAAAAAGAAAAATAGAAAAAAAAGAAGAATAGAAAAACAAAAAAAGTTCCGTCTCTGGTTGCGACAAGTTTTCCTGGCGTTCACGTTTTATATGTTCCTTGTTGTTTATCTAAAATATAGAATGTTTGTTCGAGTTTCTTTTTTGGATTTTTTATTTAATAGTTTTGTTTGTTTTACTTTTTTTGACACGCAATATGAGGAAGGACCACACAAAATTTACACTTCGGAAATATAAGTGTATTGTTTTTGTTTTTCTTTGACCTGTCATCATTTGAAGTATAATTGTAGTAGAACACAACCTTAACCTGGGGTTCTACTAAATACAGTTGGGAAATTGACTATGAATAAGAGCTGTGTTTATTTAACCAACAAGCCTTAACCTATAGATCAAGAAATCACGACTTTAGTAATTCTCTATGAATACGCCCCAATTGGTTCAATAAATTAACCATTTGTATATAAAGAGGAAGAGAGACGCACTTGTTGTGCAGCTTGTTTTATTGTTCTTGTTGAACGTGTAACAAGCGGGAGAATATATACATAATAGGTATATATATATTATATGTCTGGCATCGTGTGGACTGGTTAATGTCGTTTGGACATAACCTCCCATTTTTCGTGTGGAAAAATGGGATTCATACACTAGTCAACAATATTAAGGGAACAAATTTTTTTTCAATTTTTGTTAGCGTTTTTTGAAGAGCTGTATCTTTGTGACGAGTTGTCGTATTGAGTTGAAATAAAAAGCATTTTACAGCTTTATGTTTTTTGTTTCGAAATTTGTTTGCAAACAAATTTTTTGAAGTACCGTTATTGCGTTATTGCAAAAAATGAGACGAGACAACAAAATTATTTTGTTTTTATTTTTTTTTAAGGTCCTCATTTCTATGGATAAAT
This sequence comes from Dasysyrphus tricinctus, assembly GCA_963921185.1. Lineage (NCBI taxonomy): Eukaryota > Metazoa > Arthropoda > Insecta > Diptera > Syrphidae > Dasysyrphus > Dasysyrphus tricinctus. The sequence continues at coordinate 110,838,077 of OY992531.1, read as the reverse complement.
TTTTTTGAGTCAATTAAATGTCATGATCAGATACCTTGTTTATTCAGCTTCAATCCAGTTTTTTTGTTGTTTTCGTACGATTTTTTTTGGCATGGTTTATCTGACTTTGAAAGAAAAAAGATACTTTTAGCCTTGATAACCAATATCTCAGCAAATTATGATGTTATAAAAAATCCAAAGACAGTTTTAGAAATTTGAAAAAGCGTTTTACAAGATTTTTTTATGATTTTGAAGAAATTATTTTTTTTTACCGTTCACTGTTAGTTTAAAAAAAAGTACTAAAAACCGACGTTTTGTGGTCTTTTCGTAAATCTTTTTTTTTCACTGTAAATATTGATTGCATGGCTTGCGTTGGTATGCAAATTTAAAGACTTTTAAATCATCAATATTCTTGTAAATTTTCAAATTGATTCATCGAACCGTTTTTCCTCACCAAAACTTCAAAGTCTTACAAACCAGGTAAAGGAACAAACTGTGGTGTTCCTTAACAATGCGTAGTCGTCATCAAAATGACAAGAAAACCGCAATTCCAGTGGATTTTTTTCACAGTTTTGCATTAGTTAGATACTTTTTTGAATTGAAATGAAGTAAAAAGTACATTAAACAAAAAAATAAAAAAAATTAATTAAAAAAATTTTTCAAATAAAAAAACTTGATTTTTTTAATTTTTTTTTTTTTTTGAAAAATGTAATTTTTATTTCATTTCCATTCAAAAAAGTATCTAACTAATGCAAAACTGTGAAAAAAATCCACTGGAATTGCGGTTTTCTTGTCATTTTGATGACGACTACGCATTGTTTAGGAACACCAAAATTTGTTCCTTTACCTGGTTTGTAAGACTTTGAAGTTTTGGTGAGGAAAAACGGTTCGATGAATCAATTTGAAAATTTACAAGAATATTGATGATTTAAAAGTCTACAAATTTGCATACCAACGCAAGCCATGCAATCAATATTTGCAGTGAAAAAAAAAAGATTTACGAAAAACAAAACGTCGGTTTTTAGTACTTTTTTTAAACTAGCGGTGAACGGTAAAAAAAAATAATTTCTACAAAATCATAAAAAAATCTTTTAAAACGCTTTTTCAAATTTCCAAAACTGTCTTTGGATTTTTTATAACATCATTATTTGCTGAGATATTGGTTATCAAGGCTAAAATTACCTTTTTTGTTCAAAGTCAGATAAACCATGCCAAAAAAAATCGTACGAAAACAACAAAAAAACTGGATTGAAGCTGAATAAACAAGGTATCTGATCATGACATTTAATTGACTCAAAAAAATTTATCCATAGAAATGAGGACCTTAAAAAAAAAATAAAAACAAAATAATTTTGTTGTCTCGTCTCATTTTTTGCAATAACGCAATAACGGTACTTCAAAAAAATTTATGTGCAAACAAATCTCGAAACAAAAAACATAAAGCTGTAAAATGCTTTTTATTTCAACTCAATACGACCACTCGTCACAAAGATACAGCTCTTCAAAAAACGCTAACAAAAATTTAAAAAAAATTTGTTCCTTTAATATTGTTGACTAGTGTATAACAAAAAACTTACCAGTTTTATTTGTTTTAGAAGGAGTCTCTTTTTGAGATTCTTTTAATGTGAGTTGTTCTTTTTGAACACTCAGTAACTCCTCGACAATTTTTGTCAATTTCGTCACTTTGTTCTCCAATTGGTCATATTTTTCGTCTTTATGAAGCTTTGAGATTTCTCGGGATCTTGATCTCGATCTCCTTTTTGGCATTGTTATTTTTTTTTTACTGAAAAAACTAATAAAACTTTTAAATTAAAATTAATTAATCGAGCAGGATGCGAAAAAACGTGTTTACTCTAGAACACAACGAAACAATATGAACGTAGAGAGCTTAAGAAGAGGACAATATGGCGACTGTATGCCTATTCCTTTTTTATGCGTTAAACGTTGTGAAAATGAGCATGACAAGCATGACTACAATATTATCATCGAGAACGAGACAGATAATATAATAAAAGAATTCACTCTAAGTTTTTAAATAAAAAAATAAAGCTATAGCACAGTATTATAAGTATTTCCGTTGTTTTGAAATAGCTATTTATATATTTGAGGTAAAGGTTTTATGAATTTATGCCTATCTTATATAATTACAAAAAGGGACCCTCAACACCCCTCCTGTCTAAGACCCGCGGTCTTGGGCTGGGGACGTTAACTATTTTATACCTGGGGGTCACCCCTACCACATAAAATAATAACCCGGAGATCATGAATTATTGCATTTATTTTTCCTTCGTTGACTGGACTACCAATTGGCAGTTGCATTGAAACTCAATATTTTGTTTGACATTTACAAAAAGCAGCTTGGATTTTGCAACCGCAGAAATGTCTCGCTTTCTGGATTTAGATTGCTAAAAGGTTATAGAAAGCAGTGAAAAAATAATTAACCGTACTAAAATGACTTTTAAAATAATTATTTTACCGTTATAAGTGGCGTGTCTACAAGAAAACGCAACTGCCCTCACGTGTATCAAGGGGGTTAGGGAGAACTGGTCCATAAGCAACGCATGCGTCGGACGCAACGGACAGAGTAGCCGAACTTTTAACTTTTCCCTTCCGCACAGTGGTTTCGCCTATACGCCAAGAATGAAAAAATAACAGTGCTCTTTTTGTTTCTCTACTTTTTATAGTAGATTATGGTTCAAAAACACCAAAAAGTTAAGTCCCACCCTTGACATACAAAATAGTATGTTCCCCAAAAGTAGCAACTCTAAGGTGCATCTACTCAACACCTTTATTTAAGGGCATCAACCTTATTTTCAAATACGCGTTTGGCATCTAGAGGCGTTTCTCCAACTTTTTTCACGTTCAAAATGTTAAAAAGTACCAAAAAAGTGGAGGGGCCATCATTTGAAATAAAAAAAGTACTTTCCCGAAAAGTGGCAAAACTGAAATTTTACCCGAAGGTGTGTCTATGACTCTATAAAAAGTAAATAATAATAAAGTGTTCAGATGTTAAGGGTCTCCTTTTGTAATTTTGAAAACTAAGCGTATTAGCGTCTAATTTTCAGAAATCGACTCAAGGTTACTTATACTAAAGTAAAGTAAAGTAGTACCTCGTGGCATGATGGCTAGTGCGTAGGACTGTCATGCTGAGGGTGTTAGTTCGATTCCCAGCCGTGCCACCTAAAAACAGAAATGTTTTATCCGAGGTACTGCCTCTTGCGAGGAACTGACAAATCCTCCAAGAAAATACTTTTCATGAAAAAGTGCTTCTCATTTAGCCGTTCGGACTCGGCAAAAAACTGTAGGTCGCCTCCATTCCTGCCAACAACACGCACACAGGAATGGTTGAGAGTTGTAAGTCACTAGGCCCTGGTTCTCCGCGAGCTGTTGCGCCACCCAATTTATTTATTTATTTATTTTTACTTATACTAAAAAACAATTTACTACTTTATACGTAGAATAAAAAATCAGTAATCAAGATTTTTTAATTTTTTGATTTGGCTATATCTATATAATAAAAGAATTCACTTTAAGCTTTTAAAAAAGCTATATCACAGTATTGTAAGCATTTCCGTTGTTTTGAAATAGCATTTCCGTTGTTTTGAAATAGCTATTTATATATTTGAGGTAAATGTTTTATGAATTTATACCTATCTTATAAACACAAGGGGGAAATACACCGTCCCTCTTATATGATTTCTTTCTTAGGATATGTCGTTAAATTATTTCAGTGCTTTTTTTTGTTTCTCGACTTTTCGATTAGATTATGGTTCAATATTTACCGTTGCAAACATTTCGTATTGAAAGTGAGCTCTCACCTCCAAGTGGTGAACATCGGGTGCCTAGTACCTTTAACTGAAGATGGGGTTCCAATCCCTGTTGACGGTTTAAGGGGGCAGCAAACGAGAGAGGGGGAGGTGAATTTCCACTAAGGCACTTCTGCTTTATCCAGGCGGCAGCGGAAGAATTCTCAAGAATTCGTGTGGCGTCTACAGTTCCAGTTAGGCTGAACTACTTAGTGAACACCTTATACGGGCTACTACGACATATTCGGAGCTCAGGCCTATAAGGAGCGGTAAATCCGGCTCCCCGCCCTTGGAGTTATATTGTAAGGGTTTGGTCCTCCAGGTTGGGGGTCGTGCCGTTGGGGTGACTTCCCGCCCACGTAAAGCTATTTAATTGCGAAGCAAAAACAAGCCACGGATACGGACGGATTTACTGTTGACGAACCTAGCAAACGAAATAAGGACAACGAACTTCGGATCTGCACGTGGAATGTTCTTTCTCTCAATAGACCACGTGCAGCCGAACACTTAGCGGAAGCCCTAGACTGCTGCCTAGACTATGTGAACGAGCGCCTCACGACAATTCGCATCAAGGCTAAATTCGCCAACATTAGCTTATGAGCGCATGCCCCCACAGAGGAGAAAGTAGACGATACCAAGGATGAGTTCTACGAGCTCCTGGACAAGACATATGAGCAATGCCCTAGCTATGACATTAAAATTGTCGTGGGTGATTTTAATGCCAAGCTAGGAAAAGAAGACGTCTTTGGTGGCACAATCGGAAGATATAGCCTGCCACGACACCACCTCCGATAACGGACTCAGCGCAATCGACTTTGCTGCGGGCGAAACGTTGTGGTAGCTAATACACAGTTCCCGCAGCTCGATATACAAAAGGGAACATGGCGAATTCCTGGTCAATCAACCGCCAACCAGATTGACCACATTGCGATCGACGTAAGGCACTCCTCCTGTATCAAAGATGTCCGAACGTTCCGAGGAGCCAACGTTGACTCGGACCACTACCTCGTTGTAGCCAAGGTGATGCTAAGGATATCCAGACCAAAGCCAAAACAGGGAAATACTATGAGGAAGTTCGACGTCAGGCGTCTACAGTCGCAAGAAATCGCCAGGTCCTTTTCCGATCGAGTCTCTCGCGCCCTCTTAAATAGTCCTTTGCCGCCACCTACAAATATAGAGAACCAGTGGACAAATTGCCAGGAAGCCATCAGAGATGACGCCTCTGCCATGCTGGGCCTCGCACGACCACCCCAGCGAAACCCCTGGGTCGACGAAGAATATCGGCAAGTACATGCAGCCAAACAACAGCCAAACAAAGCGGTGCTGCATAGAAGGACCAGAGCTGCTCGCGAGCTATACGAGCAGAAGAGGAGAGAGGAACACGAGCTTCTTAGAAGGAAAAAGAAAGAGCATGAGAAGCGCGCGATCGAGGAATTAGAGGGATGCCATTGCAGGAATGAAGTTCGGAAGTTTTACCAAAAGGTAAAAAGAACCTCCCAAGGTTACAAGGCCCGAACCGAAGCCTGCAAGGACGATCAGGGTAGCATCGTGGTGGAATCGAAGTCGGCGCTGAGGATATGGAAAAATCATTTTTGCAAATTGTATAACGGCGATGACGAACCGAATTCCGCTACCATGCAAATTGCACCAATCAACCTGGACGACGTAGACCAACAATTCCGTCCACCCGATCTCGACGAAGTGAAGATAGCTATATCTAAACTTAAGTCCAATAAGGCTGCTGAAGCTGATGGCCTTGCGGCTGAGCTATTCAAAGCGGCTGGCGATGAATTGGTTAGGAATATGCACCAGCTCATCTGTAAAATATGGTCGGAGGAAAGCATGCCCCATGAATGGAACCTCAGCATTGTTTGCCCGATCTTCAAGAAAGGCAATCCTCTGGACTGCACCAACTAAAGAGGCATCAGTCTTCTTAATATCGCCTACAAGATCTTCTCTGCCGTACTTTGTGAACGCCTGAAGCCATTCGTCAACAACCTGATAGGTCCATATCAGTGTGGCTTTAGACCAGGGAAGTCCACCATCGACCAAATATTCGCACTACGGCAGATCTCACCACCTTTTCATCGATTTCAAGGCGGCGTATGACAGCATCTATAGAGACGAACTATATAGAGCAGTGTCTGGTTTTGGCATCCCTGCCAAACTCGTCCGTTTGTGCAGGATGACGATGGAGAATTGATGTCAAAAAAGGTTTTAGTCAACGCGACGCGCTGTCATGCGACTTCTTCCACATCGTTCTTGAAAGAATAGTGCAAAACTCTCACGTCAACACTAGAGGCACAATCTTTCAAAAGTCCGTCCAATTATTCGCTTACGCTGACGATATTGACATAATCGGACGAACAAAGCGTGATGTCAGTGGTGCTTTTGTGAGCATTGAGAAGGAAGCCAAGAAGATGGGTCTAACGGTGAATGAAAGCAAAACGAAATATATGGTGTCAACAAGAAAGGACACCCAACACCGACGTCTCGGACAGAACGTCACTATAGACAGCTATAATTTTGAGGTGGTCAGAGACTTTGTCTACCTAGGATCCGCTATAAACTCAGCGAAATATACCAGTGCTGAGATCAAACGAAGAATTACTCGTGCCAATCGCTGTTTCTTTGGGCTAAGAAGGCAATTGAGAAGCAAAGCCCTCTCTCGAGCAACTAAACTGTCCCTGTATAATTCGCTTATCATCCCGGTCCTGATGTATGGTGCAGAGGCATGGACATCGTTAACGGTGGATGAGAACGCGTTAGGCTGTTTTGAGAGGAAAATTCTCCGGGTGATTTTTAGTCCCGTCTGCATAGATGGGGAATGGAGAAGAAGATCGAGTAACGAACTGTACGGGCTGTACAGAGACACCGAATTAGCCACAAAAGTGAAAAGCCAACGACTGAGATGGCTGGGTCACCTAGAGCGAATGGACACCAATGCTCCAGCCCGGAAAGTCTTTGAATCCAACCCCGTGGGACAGCGCAGTAAAGGTGGACAGCGTTAAAGGTGGCGCACACAAGTGAAAGAACACCTCAACCAACTTGGCGTGCGAAACTGGAGACAGCTAGCTAGAAACCGAGCCGGCTGGAAGAAGCTTGTTGGTTGAGGCCCTGGTCCACCCCGGACTGTAGCGCCACCTTAAGTAAGTAAGTGAGTAATTGTTTGGTCTTACCATAAACAGAATTTGTGCGTAAAATTGAATTATTTTAAAGTGATTTTTTTTAATAAAAGTAATATTTTCGAAATTTTTGTATGATGGAATTACAAAATCAAGGTGTTTAAAGTATTTTATTTAGTGATATTTTGATTTTTATTTCAAAAGTTGTGTTGGTAAAACCCAGTAGACATTAAATTTGCTTTTTTAATTTTTCTTTGAAGTTCAAGTAAAGTTTTAACATAGTTCTTAATGTAATTTAAAACTAGAATTTTGTCTGAAGTATCGAGAAAACTCCCAGCTTTTTGAAAAACATAACCTCAGCACCCACAATCACCCACTAACAGATTTATTCAAATTTTACTACTGTGTTTGCCATTTCCGATTTTTTGAATTTACTCATTTTCAATTTTCCTTTTGTTCGTCTAAGAATGTTTACGACATTTGGACCTCAAAAACTGGCAATTTATTTGAAAAAAAGTGCAAGTATACAATTCCATGATAGAAAACATAAGTGCTTCAGAAAAAGAAAATTTTAACTTTAACAGCTTGAAAACGCGCATATACTATATATGTGACCGTTTAGCTATTGTATTAAAGGAGTGCAGATACAACAAAACATATTTATTCCAGAAATATTCTGAATGGTTAAATTTTCGAGAAAAAATACCATGTCCAGTGGAAGAAACTCTACCTGCATCGACATCGTTCGGTTCAGAAAAACGAGGACGGCCTCGCAAGATTTTATCCGAGTGTGGAATCAGAACAAAACAGAGGCCAATATGTGAAGTTAATAAATTGGATGAATGAATTGGGGACTCTATGCGTGATAAATCATCCTGTAATAAGGACTTTTCTCCTGTTGACACCAAGGGAGTTTTATCACTTGTTGCAGAGACCAAGCTGACCAAACATCAGTATTTACTTGTAAGAGATTTTGTTAACACCAAGTTATGTGCACCTATTTTCCCATCATATAATAATCTTCTGCTAGCTAAGAAAGAGTGTTATCTAAAAAATATAAGTGTCACAGAAAATTCTGCTGAGATTGAGCTTCAGAGTCTTTTGGACCACACTGCTTCTGGCCTTACTGAGTCTCAAAAAGAAATTTTTTGTCAGCTCCCTTTATATTCTTCGATAGCTTAGTTTTGATTGGAAAGTGGGGGTTTGATGGCAGCAGTGGTCATAGATTCAATATTTTCTCAGTAAATATGTTTTTTTATTTATTTTTTCAAAAAACTAAATATGTCATTCGAACAAAACTGATAAATAAATAAAATACATATAACATTTGTTTTTCTTCAAAACATAAAAAGAACAAACAAAATATCTACAAATTAAACATATCATCTTATTATTAAGGCGTGAATGGTAATTTTGTTCGTAAAATCAAGTGCAGTAGATTTTATTTTAAGCTAGCAGATTGATTTTGAGAAAAAAATGCAGTAGATCTACTGCAATTGCAGTAAAGTGGCAACCCTGCACCAGAAAAAGAAATTGAAATGCATTTTTTTTCTCACTCGCACTCGCTTAAAAAAGTACAAAGTGAAACTTCTTTACCCCTTGAACAGAATGAACGTAGCTGCAGCTGGTAGCAAGAGTTGAATTTAGTTTAACTTCTGCTACACCATACATTCCTTGCTACATTTACAGCTTCTCATTGTGGCACTGTATACTATTTTTGTATCTTTCTACTTTGACAGTGCTACACGCGACAACTACAGCTACACCATTCTGTTCGGCCAGTTAGTATCGTTGAGATCAGAGAATATAAAGTAAAGAAGCCAATCCTCAGGTGTCTATTTGATTTGCCTACAAGCTGAAGCGCTAGCGAGTACTCGCTCGTGTGGCCTCCGGATTAGACAATCAATCTGAAGAAGGAAACTCCAGTCGTGCGTCGGAGCTGACACACACACTTTTTTTTTTGTAACGTAATATGTACCTTTGAGGTAAGTTAATTCTTCGAATGATCGAATTATTTGGAGAAATCCACGCCCTTCTTCAAACAGATATTGCAGGCCAGTTAGAATACAACATAAGAAAGAAACCACGCCCGTCTCTATTGACGGCAGAATGTGCCTATTTGCCATTCTTTGCAATTGACAATGGTTGATGGAAAAGTGTGTTCAGCTCTCAGTGAAACAAGTTCTTCCAAATGTTACATTTGCGGTGCTAGACCGTCTGAAATTAACGACATTGACAATGTCTCGAAAAAATCAAAGTAGATTTGGTTTTGGTTTGTCGCCCCTTCATGCATGGATTCGCTTTTTTGAATATTTTATTCATGTTGCATACAGACTTCAGCAAAAAAAAATGGCAAATAACGGGTATGGAGGAGAAGGAAACTTTATTAGAAAATAAAAAACGCATTCAATCTGAATTCCGAATTCAATTAGGATTAATTGTAGATCAGCCAAAAGCTTGTGGTAGCGGCACATCTAACGATGGAAATACTTCTTGAAAGTTTTTTGAAAACAGTGAAATAACACAGATAGCAGGCCTTGATAAGAGTCTAATCGATGGATGTGCTAGTATGCTAAAAACCATGTCTTCGGGGGTAACATTAATGTAGGTAAGTTTAAGGACTTTGCTCTAGTGACAGGAAGAAATGTGATTGCTGCTTATCCTTGGTATAACCTTCCAGCATCTGTCCATAAGATCCTTATTCATGGTTCAGATATTAGATATTGAAAATGCTCTATTACCTATAGGCGAGTTGTCTGAAGAGGCGGCTGAGGCCAAAAAAAAAGGTATAAAGTCATTTAGGTTAAATCACACTCGAAAAACTTCACGAATAGCTAGTAACCAAGATTTGATAAATCGATTGCTTTTAAGTTTTGTCCCATTCACAACGGGCTTGAGAAAACTGCCCAAAAAAATAGCAGCTCAACTTTGTAAAAGGAAGTTCTAGCTTTAGGTACTTTGCTGATTCTTGGAATATTTTATTTTATTTTCTTGAATATTATGCATTATTGCTTCTTGTTTTTATTTTTTGTTAGCAATATTTTTGAAAATGTATTTTATTTTAAATTTATATTATTCTATATTTTTATATTTATTATATTTTATTTTTAAACTTTATTATTAGTTAAGAAATATCATAAAATCATTAAAATAAAAGAGTTTTTCACTTTGTACAGTTCTTGAATGTAATTGTTTTTGGTATTATCTACAGATATGTATGCTATATTTATGTGTAATTAAGTTATACTGTGTTATTATTGTTGTTGCAAAATATAATTATCTAATTAACGAAACAGTCGAAATTCTCAACTTTTTATTTCAAAAGTTACATAGTTTTGACGCATAGTCCTTAAAACAAAAACAACAATGCATTGGCACAAAAATGGACTTAAAAAAGATATGGGCGTGTCAGTGGTGAATACTCCTTCTGATAATTTCTCATTCTGTCTTTTATCATGCCTCAAAATTGCATCAAAATCGGTTGAGTTGTTTGGTTTTATTGCTTGAGACTGTCTCTTAATATGAAAAAAGATGTTTGAAAACACCCAAAAAGTGGGCGTGGCAAACATTTTTGTGTAGGGGAATTTTTTAAAAGAGCATTTTCTAAAAAAATATCTCAGAACAAAATCTAAGCTTTTGCCAATTTGGGTGACTATATTACCTTATTCAAAAAGTGGGCTTGGCAGGAGGCGGAAATTTGTTGTGATGATTTTTTTAATAATTTTTTGTCTTAGCTGAAAGTTTCATCAAAATCGGTTGAGTGCTTCAGATTTTATTGAATTTTGACGCCTTCTCCATACATCCGAAACCACTGTGCTCCGGCAGATGCGTTGAAAGCATTTTTTACTTGCGATATAGGTACTATAGGGCAAGTTTTGGATTCGTGCAAAAAAAAAAATTTGAGATAACAATCAAACATGTAATTACGATGATAGAGAACACGAAAAAAGTGGGTGGCAAAATTCTGTCTGTCTGTCTGTCTATCTGTCTGTCTGTCTGTCTGTCTGTCTGTATGTACCTCAACCTACAGCCTAAACCACTGAAGCGATTTTCTTCAAATTTTGAACTTAAGGTTTTTTTGTAACTCTCCAGAGGGGAAATTGAAATTTTTTTTTTAGCTCAAAAAATAACGGTACTTGCCATACAACCGTTAAGGAAAAGCTTATTTATCTCAAAAACGGCTCCAACGATTTTGATAAAAAAAAATCAGTGTATTATTGTAGACATGGTGTAAATTTCAGTTAGAAAAAAAATCACCAAAAACATTTATTAACGGTACCTGCCATATAACGGTTTTTTTGATTTTTGATTTCCTCATTAACCGCTCATCCGATTTCAATGAAATTTTTTGCAAAAAAGCTTTGTTGAAATATAAATAATACTGCATAAAAAATTTTTGAAAAAATAAATTTTGGATTTTTAAAAAAAGATTCAAATCGCATCGGGCACACGTCAATGGATCCGTCCACGCAACGGACGCACCGGATTCTATGGGTCGGGGCCTTTATTTTCCGAACCCGTATTTGTCATGTGAAAGCGTTTATAATTGTTCATAATCAAATTATTTTCCAGTGTTACAAAGTCAGTTATTAAAATTATCCTTTCGTGTTTGTTGTCTTTTTTGTGGTTGTAATACAGTAGCGGATGCAGTCACAGGAACGGCCGTTTTGAATTTCTTCTCACAGTTCTTATTTTTGAAAACCTGCGCAAGATTTATATCTGTTCGGGTACTTCCCAAAACTATGAATTTTTACGAATTTTAATAAAATTTTATTTTTTTATATGAGCTTTGACAGAACTTTGGGCTAAACTCGTAGAAATTCGTAACTTTGGGAAATACGGGAACAGACACAATACTTTTGATATGTGTACTGTGGTACTAGGGAATGTGATTCAATTGTCAAAAAACTGGCTGCTCGGGTTCTGATTTCACATCGAATATTTCAGTGCTACATTTGTATGACAAAAATGTTAAGTTGGTTATGTAGGTACTTCTTTCTGCAGCTTCAAAATCTTCTTGCAACCACTAGATTTCCATAGATTTTCTTCAACGAAAAAGTTTTTCTTTAATAAATCTTTGCAAACTACATATGTAAGTCGTTGTTTTGTCCCAGTTCCAGACCCACCTCCAGAAAATTCTCCACCAGACCCAACTCCATTATACACACCACCAACAAATCTATAGTTATAAAAAAAAAAGTTTGCTTTGTCTAAATTACAAGGCACACCTTCAGAACCTCCTCCATCAGACCATACTCTTTCAATCAAACCACCAAAAAATTCTATGAAAAAGTTATTAAAAAAAGTTGTTCCTTTGTCCCAGATGCAGACCCACCTCCAGTATCTCCTCCGTCAGACACTACTCCATCGGACCAACCACCACTTTCTCACAGATCCAACCCACCTCCAGACCCTCCTTGGTTACCACAAAATCTATGGGAGTCCAATTTCATTACAGCGCTGTTGCTATCAAGAATGGTAGGAATCAGTGCGCAAACGTTACGCGGGAAAACGATCGAAGGGAAATCGTTTTTTGGGAAAACGGGATCGACGGGAAATCATATTTCGGGCAAACACGATGCGGGAAAACGTTAAGCGGGAAATTTTTGTCAGAGAAAGAAGCCAACCCTGTGTATCCTATAGAAGACAGAAAAAGCTTTCATTTGATACCCCATTAATAGACGTTCCTAAACGGATAGGTATACTTAGCCAAAAATGCATCCTGAAAAGTGCTTTTTCAAACCAAAAAAACATAAAGAGATTGTCCGATCAATAATTGAATGTTTGGACTAAAGCTATCGATTGGCATTTTTTATTTCATTAGCCGCGATGATATAGGTAGTCTTACATTATAACGTTTAGAGGTCCTTCATCCCCATTTTGTTTTTCCGTTATAAATTCTATTGGACAAAAAAGAAAAAAGTCGCTAATTGTATAAACACTAACCCTCTTTTTTCTAACCACCCACCGAAATTCCTTCGGCTCAAACCAACTTATCTCTCATATGCTGTGGAGTGTTAATTCGAATATGAAAACCTAACTACTCCTTTCTTAAAAGCCCGTCTTCTGAATCGCCGGATGACGGATAAGTGAATGTGCTTAGATCCACCTGCACCTACATACATCTATAACCTATGTATATTCGTGGAGTTTAAACTTCCATTGGTGGCCCCATCCCTGAGGTTTCCTAATGGCCACCACTTCTACCTACCCACTCAGGATAATAAGTTAAAACCTGGCGGATGTGGATGGAAAATATAGATAAGATTTTTGTGGGATTCACTTACAAAAAGTACAAGTAGGTAATCAAAAGAAATACCTTCGACTGAAAAAAGATCATTTTTTTTAACGCTGCGATTTTTTCGGAGATTTCTGAGCCAAAAATTTTCGAATCCTCTCTAACGAGAGCAAAGTGAACTCACATCATATGATTTCCTTGTATTTGCTTCTTTTCGTGGTCCTCCAACAAGTAAATAGGTATAGTTCTACCCTAAAAGTTTCAATTGCTTTAAGCTGAGCTATAACTGGCTCTTCAAGCCTAAATAAAATATAGAATAAAATAAGTACAGTGAAATTTACCGTGGCCAAAACTACAAGGGTTGTGATATAAAATTTTTAATTGTTAATTATAGTTGATTTGTTTGTCTTGTTCAAAGCATTTCAATTGAGTCTTTAATGAACCAACTTTACAATTTGAATAACCTACCTAAAATGTTTGAGAAAACATGATCAGGTAGTATAGAGTTTATATACGTAAAAGCTCGGTAGCAGCATAAATTCGAATTCTCCAGGCAAATTTTGTGTTACTAAGCGTTTTTACTTAATTAGAAGCGTTCGAGCCCGCTTTTAATAATGAATGCAAGTTAAATTTATGCCGCTCGGGCTGCTTTTGTATTTTACATCAATCTTTGACTTCTATCATTCAGCATGAAATGCAGAATGACCTGTATGTAAAGAATGTTTATTTATAGAAGATCGTTTACCTACATAAAGTACATTGTACTTCATAAATGGTTTTCTAATAATTTTGATTATTTTTACTTAAGTTAAGATTTATACATACCTCAGTATTTTTTTCCACGCTTAATTTTTGCTCTTTGTCTTTGACTTCTTTTACCCAACTGTTCAGGTCATTGCGAGTATTTTTGACTTCCTCAGCAGCATTGGCTATTTTTTTAATTTGCATTAAAGAGTTATTTTGAACGGTGTCCATCATTCAAAGTTCTTATATTTAATATGCAATTTTATAATTAAATGAAAGGCTTATTTTATTACCAAAACAAAGGTGATGTAGTTTTCGTTTCTATGTGATTTCTAGCTAAATGTGTCAAATAAAAAAAACAGATGTAAACTGACATCTCGACATTTATGCGATTTCAGGGACATCTACCTGCTAGATCTGCAACCTCAAAAAAGAAAATGGATGGGTGGGTTCGGCCCACTGATCTCTATGTCCCTGATCACACGTTCAGAAATTGAAGCATTTTCTGCGATTTGTGATGGTGAGCGGGGGAGCTTGCAGAAGAGGGAAGGGGATGAAATATTTTAAAATATTTGAAAATATTCGGTGTAGAAAATTGATGTTCTCTTTTGTGTTGCTTTTCCTATCCAATCCAACCAATCAAATCGTGTCTTTCATTATGAAAATACGAAAAACACAGAGAGGAGAACAAAATCTGCAGAATAAAGGCCTAACTACATTCAATTCACTTTTGTACAAAAGTGAAAAAATATTTTCTCTTTTTCCAATAAACTACTCAATCCTATCTTTTATCTCAAGTTTTCAAAAAGTAAAAGTTAGAGCGTTCCTAACTTTTACTTTTGTAGAAAAGTGAAACACTACTACATCTAAACAAATATTTCAAGAAGCTCACGGATAGATGGCACTCACATCGATAATTATTAGCTGAACTGGCCTTTTTGTCCGACATGTTTTTTTTTTTTGTTTGATTTGAATGCATTTTTCAAGTACATAGTTGTCTAGAACAGTTGGAAATGGATGATCTACTAAGTTATATTTGGAAAGGTTTGTTATTATGTTATTGTTATTACAAACGTTTTTATGCCATGTTGAATAATCCTTTGTATGCTTCCAGACAGTGACGACGAGATCCTTATTGAAATGATAAGGGAAAACCCAATCCTATGGGACACCAAAAGGACCGACTACAGAGACTCAACCAAAAAGCAACGGATAATAATGCAGCTATCAAATATATTCCCCGGCACAACTCCCATGGAAATTGAAAAAAGATTTATAGCCTTAAAAGAAAAATATAGGAGGGAAAAGAAAAAAATTGAAAAAAATACACGGTCGGGGTCTGGAGCTGTTTCCCAGAAAGTTTGGCATCTAATGCCAAAGCTTGACTTTCTGGGATGTACTTTAAAGTCGAGGAATACTACTTTCGTGGACAACACACCAGAAATTTTGATAACTTCAACCCCACAACCTGCATCACAAACACTTTCACCAGCAACATCTATATTCAATACATTACCAACGGAATCTCAAATCCCAAAGTGTCCAACAACAGCCAAACAAGGCAATCGGCTGCGTAATGACCTTTTTAGAGAGAGCTCAGAGGTCTTACGAAAAATAAGCAAAGCAGTAACGGATGAAGAAACACAAACTCAGGAACTAGAAGATCACCTTAAAATTTTTGATTACATGGGAAGACAAACATTCCGTTTGCCAAGTAATGAAAGAAACAGAGTTGTACGAGATTTGATGGAAGTGTTTTGGGATAAAATGTGTAAAAAATTAAATTAAAAAGAAAACAAACAAAAATATTTTTACTTCAGATACATTAGCCCTGTTTTTTAGTGCATTTTTATATTCGCTTAGAAAAAAGTAGCATGTTAATTACAACAACAAACTGGTATAATTCCGTATTGTTGTTGTATTTAACATGCTACTTTTTTCTAAGCGAAGATAAAAATGCACTAAAAAACAGGGCTATTACCTATACTTTAATTTAAATTTTAATATTGATATCAAGTGTATATAATATGGATTTACAAGTTAATTTTAGTTTTTCTGTTTTTTATGTAATAAGAATTCAACCGTGAAAGACCATAGTTAAAATTAAGTTTGATAAATAAAAATCAAGTTTCAAATAAGATTTGTTGTATAGTTTTTTCTTTAAATTACGATGTTTTTTTGCAGCTGGGTTGTATAGTTGCTTTAACTCGGGAGCATCATTCTTCAATATATTTTTCAGGGTACTCGGAAATGGAGCGTGGTGAGTTACTGAGGCAGCCTCTGAAAAAAAAGTTCAAAGAAACGAAGTCAAATTTTCTCTGCAACTGTATAACGGTATATTAAAAAAAAACTGGAAATCTTTCCAAGCAGCAGATGTCTTTAGTATTTTTAAAGATTTCAAACATAACCCACAGAAAAACTACTGATTATTAGATTGATATCCGTGTGAATAAACTATAATTTATATTTCATCACGTATTATTCGAGGTTTGATTGAGCTTCACTAACACAACCCTTTTCAATTTCTGAAATTTTTAGCTTTAGAAAAGTTTTAAGCTTCGTAAACCCATTACAAATTGTATGGAAAATAAGACAGATTTAGGCAGTTTCCGACCTTAATATACATAATTCAAGTTAAAAGTAGAGTTGAGCTCATTTGAACTTTTAACTTGAATTATATTCAGTCACTCAAACAGAAAATTTTTCTTTTCAAATTTTCTTCATATTCTTTTACTTAATATACCGTAGAACGTTTCACTCTTGCAGTAGTTCTTTTATAATAGGTGCAGCACCTTGCTGAATAATGTGAGCTTTGGTTGTATCATTACCAGCTAAGGCACGTAATAGTTTTAAACCTTCCCGATTCAGTTTTAAGGCATCTTTGTTTTTACTCTAAAATCATACGATAAATTCAATGACTTGATGTTTTGGTTTATACAAAAACGTACATGAATTGTAATTTATAAAATTTTTGAACTTTATGTAGTTTTACTTCATTGAGCTGGATGTTAGTTTATAATCAAATCCTATTAACTAAACTCAAGTCCAAAAAAGCTGCTGCAGCTGTGGGACTTGCTGCCATTATATAAATATCGAAAGAATTAAGTTTGATGTCAGTAGCACTTTTGTAAGTGTTAAGAGAGAAGCGTTTAAGATGACTTTAACAGTCTACCCAACATAGAACGTTATCATGGACAGCTATACTGCCGTGTTAAGAAAAAAAAAAACGTATCTGCTTTTGTTATTTCGAGATAAACATATTTTTCTGTATTTATCTTACATACATTTTTCCTTAGTTCTTGATTTAGTTTTTGACGATGGAGCTGGTGCGGGGTTTGGATTTTGAGTTGCAACCGGTGTCTCCTCTTTTCTAAATTAAATAAAATTGATTAAGGATAAGGAAAAAATATGTTGTTTTTTTTTTGGAATAACAAATCTTTTACTTTGAACTTTGACTCACATTTTTGTATCTAACATGCCTCTTTTGAGTTTCTCTGCTTTTACAATTACTTGTGGAAGCTTTTTCAGTTTAATTAACTCAAGTTTCTTTTTCTTTGTTGGTTGTTATGGTTCTGGTACTGGTACTGGCACCACCACTGGTGCTATTTCTACTTTCAGTTGACATTGACTTGTTAATGCAACTCCTGAAATATCAGTGCAAGCAGACAGCATTCCTCCATCCTTTGTCACAACAGGCAATTCTTCTTGGAATTCACTGTCTTGTTGACCGTTGTCATTTCATTCAGTTGCTTCGCCAAAAGCCCCTACACAGCGAACATCGACATGCCTTGAAGCTTCGTCAATTGATCGAAGGGCAGTGTTATAACATTGATCTATCAACATCATATTAATATCAGGTTGCTCTGATTTACTAGCTGCTTGAGTAACTTCAGCGACATTTTGTGTTCCTATATTTGTGCCATCTATTCCTTCTGGGGGTAATAAACTACTCGAAAGATCAACATTTGGAACCTCAGAATATAAACGTTGGTCTAGATCTATTACCATGCTAGTTCCTAAAATACTACTTTCCAAACATATTTCTTGAGAAGGTGCAGATGTGGATAAATCAGTAGAAACAAGTTGCCCTTCCTTATAAATGCATGCATTGTGTATAATTTGTTCATTCTCTTTACTTTCTAAATCATCACAGACTTGAGGTAAATCAGTGTTTTCCAAATTTGTCTCAAAAGAATTTACTGTAGTTTTATTTGAATTCTCTTCTGATTTTAGAGATTCTAGATTTCCTTCTGTAACATGCATTGAGTTTTTCTCAGTTGCATTTTTCCAATGATCTAAGTTGTTCGGCTGAGAAATTGACGCTTGGTCTGCACTATCAATGAAGGTCATCTCAACATCAGTTGTTTCGGAGGATTCTCTTACAGTATCATCATTTGCACTCTGAGTAAGTTGCAAGGATTCTCCATCAATAATCGTTGTTTCAAGCGCTGGTTTTTCATAACAACCCTCACTTATTTCTACAGATTTCTCATTAATGTTTGTATTTTCAAGAATTGATTCATTCTCACTAACAAATTCCACGGATTTTCCATCGATATTTGCATTTTCAATCTCTGGTTTAATCTGATCAAAAGGTAAAATATAGCAATAGAGAAGAATTTATCCTTCTTCCGGTCTGTTTCTCTTTCTAATAAGCAGGTAAATACTATATTTTTTAATTAAAAAAGAAAAAAAAAATATATATCTATAATTTATAACTAATAACATATAAATGAAACCGTTAATTAAACATAACATTTTTTCTATCAGTATAATGGAATTATCATTTCATCAAACAGTGCCTTTTATTTAATTGAAAAAAAAAACAACAAAAAAACTCCAGCGCGACTAGTTTGCTTCAAAACAGAAATTATTGTATACAATAAACTAAGTAAAAATAATTTAACGAAAAACTAAACTGCGAATTAATGGTAAACAAGAATTTTGTATAAACACAAAAAAAAAACACATATCCTAATCGAAAATTTTGGTTTATAAAATAAAAAAATATCATTCTTATAATAATATCTAAGGATTCAAAAATCCATATCTTACATAATATTGGGGCATATTCATAGATGTTTTTTAAGCTGTTGGAGTTTATGATATTGAAACTTTATCAGGTAAACTCCAGTCTTGTCTAGCAACAGCTTTAACAAAATCTATGAATATGCCCAATTATATTTAAAGCACCGCTACACAACACAGGATCTGCTAACCACTGGTTTGATTGGAACGAGAGTTGATAAATAAGATTTGTTTTCTAAATAACTAAAAATATATAGACTTGATTAATAATTTCTTTCTAACTACTTCTCAGCCATGCTGCGCTTAAGAGCTTCCTCGAGATCCGCATCGAATGAATCCGGATTTGAATAGTCCCCAGCGAACTTGTCAGCTACTTTCACACTACCACTACCACTACCACCGCTGCCAGCTTCAGTGATGTTGTTAGTTTTTCCGAGATTAATCTTTTTCTGAACTTTCGACTGTGAGGCATTGAGGTTTTTCGTGTTATTTAAAGCAGTTCCAAATTCATTACTGCTGCTGTCTGATAACTCCGCGAATAGATCGAATTTTGCAACGTTACCATTGTTCGCCGATATTGATGATGTTGTTGTGGATTTTGAGAAATCGTTGGCAACAAGAGCAAGAGCGGCCACAACATTGTTGTTATCATTTATCTTCATTTTGAAAAAGTCATCTTCGAAAGCGTTGTCGTCAAACATATCATCGAAAACCTTAATGTCTGAAGTCTTTGTTACTTTATTTACCGTCGATGTGGAGCCGCCGAATGCGTTATCAGTCAGAGTATTGTTAGTGCTAAATGCCTTTGTAGTGTCGCCAAAAGCGTCGAATGCATAAGTCGTCACACTGCTGGGAGCATTGTTGTTGTTGCCAATATCCTTAAAATTGTCATCGAAGGCGTCGAAGAAGTCTGTCGATGCAGTCGTATTCTCTTGCGACGACGACGTAGGCTGTGATGGTGTTACTGAGGAGAATGCATCGAAATTTGCAAAGTTATCAAATGGAGTGTTGCGGGCCGATGACTTGTTAGCCCCCGAGAGGGACGATGGCACAGGACTAGGATTTGCATTGAATGCATCGAAATTGTCCAGAAATTCATAACTACTGGTTTTTGTATTTGAAGTGGCTTTAGTTGTATCACTGCTAAATATATTCGAAAGTGGTGATGCTGAGATGGTTGCTCTAGTTTTCTTCTTTGCCTCATCCTCTGAACTATTTTGTTCTATAAATTCTTCATCAGCGAATGGATCTTTTATGCTCGAAAGATCTACATAGCGATAGTCTTTGAATGGATCATCAACAAAATCAGCTGGACCTGTTAGACCGAGTACAGCAGCAACAGGAGTTGCTGATAACTGATTTGGTGTGGTTGGAAGTGGTGGTGGTTGTTGTTGTGGTGGTGATTGTTGGAATAATGAAGTTGAAGTAGTAGTAGATCTAGTTATTGTAATTGGTGGTGGTGGTTGTGGTGGAGGGATTGAGGGTTGCTTATTGTCGAAATCAGCAAAATCAGTGAAGCCACCACCGCCCGATGGTGGTCCGAAGGCATCACCAGATGGTTGAGAAGGACGTGGAGGACCTTGAAGAGGACGTGGTGGTGCTGGTCTTGGTGGTGGTTGTTTAGATTTCTTTGGTGGTAGAGCAGGACTTGGAGATTCTGGCCTTGGCGGTGGACCAGAACGTTGGGTATTTGGACTCAGCACCTGTCCAACCCCTGTTGGTGCATGAAGGGCAGTAAATGGATCACTTCCAAAGTCATCTTTACCAGGCTCAGGTGTTACAGCAGTTGATTTTTTATCACCAAATGGATCAGCAGCACCTGCAGCTCCAAATGGATCTCTTTGTTTGGCTGCACCGAATCCAGAGCCACCAAATGAATCATCAAAACCACCAGTACTGAAGCTACTATCATCAAACCCTCCTGTTGCTCTAGTGGTACCGTTTGTGTTTGATGTAAAAGGATCTGCGGCAAACCCATTCGAAACAAATGCATCAGTTTTACCAAAACCATTGGTTTTCTCTTGAAACGGATCATCAGCTTTGGGCTCCTGGGTTATTTTCTTTTCTAGGACCTGCTTTGCTTCTGTTAGGTCTCCCTCAATCTTCAGTTGATACTCGGTTACTAATTCCATTTGATTCGCTTCAATGGCTGCCTTACACATTATTAAGGCATCGGTCATTTCACGTTGGGATTCTAATAGTTGGGTAACCATTGAACGTACTTGGCTGATTTGAAGTTGAGTGTCTTGTAAATTTCTCGATAGATTATCCAATTCTTTACGATTTTCCTCGTATTCCTTTTCAAGAGAAGCTTCTTCGTCTTTTAATTTTTGTAATTCTGAACATTTCGAGTTTAACTCGCCTTCTTGTTCGTTGATAGTTTATTCTTGTTTCGAGCATTGTTCACGAACTTTGTTGACCTGATTATGTACATCGGATATTTCTAAATTAACACTAGTTATAGCTCCTTCATATTCTGATTCCTAAGCTTTAAGATCATCTAAACGCTTTTGAGCTCCACCTCTTTCGTTTTCCAATTGTTTCAAAGTTGCTGTAAGAGTGTCAAGTTCGCTCTGTAAACTACGGACTTCTCCAGATTTGATACGAATATCGGCTTCTTTTTGGGCAATTTCAGTTTCAAGAACTCGCCTCTCCTTAGCGAGTTCTTCAATTTCCTTTGAAATCATTTCTAGTTCTGGATTGGAATATGTTGGTTTAGGTTCCTGTGGGGTGATATCAACACCTTGAACAATACCACGCATCGAAGGTGGCACCATATTCGCTGTCAATACTTGTGGTGGCTCAATTCCTTTTTGCTTACGCTCAACCATCCACATGGCTAGAGCAAATTGCTCAAGAGTTAGTTTTCCCGATTGATTAGTATCGCAAAGAGCCCAAATATGAGCAAGACAGTTTTGTGGAACGCCTGATTGCAAAAATACATTTTTCACTTCTAAACCAGAAACTAATCCATCTCTATCTTTATCCGAATCACGGAATATGATCTCGAATCTCTTTAGCTCAGATGGAACTACCACCCAATCGATTGCTGCAGCAACTGGTGCTGGAGCACCAATTGGAATAAGGGGATCAGTTGAGATAAGAGGTTGCATAGGGATTATTGGTGGTGGAACACGTTGCATTGGTGGTACAGCGACTGGTAGAGGTGGTACTGGTGGTGGAGCAATGTCAGTTGGGAAGTTTGCCACAAATCCACCATCACCGAATCCTTCTCCACTTGGAGCGCGAGGCATTGCAGCAACAACTGGTGGTGCTGGTTTTACTGGCTGTGCTGGAATTGGTGGTGGCGCACCCGGTTTTCGCATTTGAAGTTCAGGAGGCAGTACATCGGGTACGGCACGTTTCTCTAAAGCTTGGTAGACTAGATGCATGGCAACTATGAATTCAAAAAAAATGGGATCCGATTAAAAAATACTTTTTATAGTTAACAAATTTTTTGACAGCTTGTGTGAATACCAACTTGAAAACTCTAATTTCATACGCTTTTTCACAAGAAGGTGTCGCAAGCATATGTGTGTGTTTACACTTTTGCACTTTTTGCAAAAAGTTGAATGTAGTTAGGCCTTAGGAACGCTCTAACTTTTACTTTTTGAAAACTTGAGATAAAAGATAGGATTGAGTAGTTTATTGGAAAAAGAGAAAATATTTTTTCACTTTTGTACAAAAGTGAATTGAATGTAGTTAGGCCTTAACTTTCTTCACATCTGAACACTTTCGTTCTTCACGTGTAAGCAGGCACTATGACGGTGTCCACATTGGGTATGAAAAAGTGGATTTTTAATGACTTTTCAGTATTCACATGAAGGAGTGGGAGCGAGATATGAATACTGAAAAGTCATTAAAAATCCACTTTTTCATACCCAATGTGGACACCGTCTATGAGCCTGTTTATATTGGGAAAATTGAGTCCGGACTCGTGAGCCTCATCGTGTCTACATTAGAAAATTTGAGGCGCCTCAAATCACATAGAAACAACAACAACTTCAATGTTTTGCGCATTGAAAAACAACAAATGAGACTCATGAGTCAGATGTTTATGTTTTCTTCATGCTTCACGACATCCTTGACCCCCCACTTCTCTTGTCCAGAAACCGCCGTGAGACCGGTCTCAGCCTTCCCAATCTAAACAGCGTCTATAAGAGATCAGTGATTGCAACTTGCTTGCAAGTACTTGCTCGTGTGGCCTCGGGGTAAGCAAGTTGCTTGGGTTTGTTTGTGTTACACCCCGACTCCACAAGGCATACAGATGGCCAACATCGCAACCACCGATCCAATCAACAATCAGCAGATTTTTTCTCGCTGGGCAAATCATGTCATGTCGTTTCATTTCCCTCTCACAACTACCTCTATCTTTTGCAATAATACACGCCCTTTAGACTCCAGATAACAGTAAAAAAACCTTTTTGTTATTATCCAGCTACCTGTAGACACAAGGAAAACCAGAAAAAAAACTCACGCAACTGAAAAATCAAATCTCATGGCCAAGCTTTGAACAGCGTTCATGGCTTGTTCAAAAAATTGTTTTCTTCGACATGTTGTAAACAAGACATGGATTTTTCTGGCTCCATTGGATTTTTATCAGACATGTTCATAGTCTTGGCATCGTTCATGGCAGGTGGAGCCAGTATGTTAGTAACCCTGAGGCCACACGAGCGAGTAATCGCTAGCGAGTTACTAAAGGCTTGGTCAAACAGAGCGCGATCCGACGGGACGGTCAATACTTTACTGGGAGAGAAAGAACGCGACGGTCAAATTTTCTTTGTAAATTTTTACAAAGATCGCCGGACCGCGCTCTGTTTGACCAGGACTGAATGCATCGAAACTTTTCCTACTCGCTAGCCAACTGGCTTGCCTTTTTCGAAGCCAGTTGAGAAGCGAGTAGAGTGGCGAGTGATTTGACAATTAATGTATGTACCCAACTCGCTAGCAAGTACTCGCTCGTGTGGCCTCCGGGTAAGCAAATGTGTATGTATTGCAACTTGCTTGCCAGTACTTGCTCGTGTGGCCTCGGGGAAAGTCAGTTACATCACACAAATTTGGCAGTCGTATGAAATTTCTTCCTACTTTATTTTGACATGTCTTAATACTTTGGGGGATAGTGTAGAGGCACTTTAAGCAAACTGACAGCTCAAAATTGTTTTGGTATTGGTACAGGGAGGGGTAAATCTGCTGAAAAATTAAGTTCTGAAAAATTGATTTTAGATCAAAAAATCATTGACCTATTTTATAAAATGATAAATAAAATAACAAAACTACTGTCAAAATCAATTGTCAAAAGCTACACTATTTTTCTGTTTTGCTCCAACTAGCACTGGTGGCGCCTAGTGGTTGAAAATGAACCGTCGTGAAGTTGGCTCCTGGCAATCCATATATAATAGGTCAATGCAAAAAATAAATCAATTTTTTCGCACAATGGAGCACACAAATTTATTTGGATATGTCAAAATACTGATTTTGGCAGATCCAAATCAAAAATAGATTGATTTATTTTACCAATGGAAAACCCCATGAATTAACATATGGAAAACCTCATACGATACGCAGCCGAACGCGCCCTACTATCGTCTCGTTGTCGTTGTCGAGCTGTCAAAAAAGTTGTGTTTTTTTCCCGCTGATTTATTTTGTTTTTGGTTAGATGTATTTTAAAATTTGCAATGAACATTTCATTATCACATAAAATCGAAATTTAAAGTTATTATTTGAATACAATGTCCCGCATTACATCAATTTTACTAGGACAATGTGTTCCATGTATAAAGAAAACTGCTTCAAAAGTTCGTGTTCGTAGAATGGAATTGGATACAAATCTTAACATGGTGAGCTGTAATGAAGAAATGTATTCAAAATAAATAAATTATCTTCAATTACTACAGTATTTCAAAAAAGACGAATTTTTCTTTGCGCACGACCCACAAAAATTGTGTAAGACTGGAGATATTGTTCTTATCCAAAAATTACCTCAGAAGCTAACTCGCTTGATAACACACAAAGTTGAGGAGGTCGTTTATCCTATGGGTGACATAACAGATCCCCTCACTGGTAAAAAAGTTGTTGTGGGCAAGTATCGTGAACAGATCGAGGAGTCTAACAAACTGTTTGGAAAATCCCAGAAAGCTTTTGACTATACTAAAGCTCCACCTAGAGGAAGATTGGAGGGTACAAAGGATTTCACAGATCGTGAAACGTATATTAAGTATCATGATGACGGCAAAGATCAACCGTATGCTGTTTAAATATTTTCACTTCCATTTTAAATAAAAATAAACACCCAGAAGTGTGATGCATTATAAAAATACACAACAAACATTTAATTTTTTTTTAATTCAATGGAAGTAATGAATAAAAGTTCGTCCATGTTTTCGCAGGATTATTTAAATTTTAGTGCATTATCGGCTGCTTATTATTTCCTGCCAAAATGTTTTTGAATCTTCATCTTATTACAAGAAATTTAAAGATGCAAGAAGAATCTCTGGTTCTCTGAGGTTACGACCCGCTCTAAAGCTGGCATTTAGACTTTCGTTCTTCATTTGTTGAACGTTGTTCCACAAACAACGAACGAAATTTACGGAAAATCCAAAAGGGTTCTGGATTTCTTCCTTGTTCGTGCTCGGTGTTGAGTTTAGTTTAGACTTTAGACGATCGTTATAATTCCTCGTATGTTTTTGGGTTATAAAATCCCCTCAATCATATACCATGTTTTGTGCACACTTCAACTAAATAGACAAACTGACTTTCAAAGGAACTTTGTCAACAATGTGCATTAATATATCATTTGATGATGCTTATTGCTTGTTTATAAAGTTGGCAACATAAACCAGAAAGAATAATTCAAAAAGCACCTCCACATTGAAAAACGCAATTTTTTGAATACAATAGACACACGTATATTAATTGGTTATGAAAGTTAATGGAAGGAAGTTAAACAAGTTTTTTTTTGAAAAAGTACTTTATTGTGCAATTCTAGTAGTGGGTAGTGTCACTTTTTCATAAAAGCTTTATAAATTTGGTCCGGCGTGGCATCGTAGTCTATGCAATTCAGTTAAATTTCGATCCAGGCTAGTTTCATGGCTGAAACTGATACACCCCCAAAAGTTTTCAATTAGGGTTTGGTAGGGTGGGTACAGTTTTCATTGAAGCAATTCGATATTTTGCTTTTGGGGGGTTGTCCTGCTCAAGTCTCGTTTATGGTTTCAAAAATATTCAAAATTTAAGGAAAACCTATTTTCAATATTTGTAATGAGTTATTGCAGTCATTTTTGAGGTTTGAAACTTTTACTCAAAAGTGCCAAAGTATCTAATTCCTCCCCATGCCACAATATCACCTTCTCTATAATGATTCATAGGAGTTGGAAAAAATGGGTATCTTTCGGATGAAAAACAAACTAATTTTGTTATGGAATAAAAAAAAAAACCTTTTTAGCGCATCGACATATTCGAGAAGGTGTTGTTATGGTATGGGGGCACTTTTGAGTTTGAAGCCTCAATAATGACTGCAATAACTCATACAAAATATTGTAAAGTGGTTTCCCTTATTGAACCCATGAACAGGACAACCCCCCCATCCACTTGGCGTGCATTGTCAAAGACTTGAAAGGAGCAAAATATCGAATTCCTTCAATGAAAACACCCTACCAAGATACATTTTAGTCAGTGCTTCCGTATGCTGATGCAAAGATCCCAAAGGTATGGATTTTCTACCAGTATATGCATACAAAATTATTAAAAAAAATATTTATTAGTTTTTTGGTCAGGGAAATTTATTTTGCAAAATAGTGGATAACATGTAATTTTTTGACGGCGAACGAAAGAAAAACATTGGATACTGGTGCACTTTGCGCAAGTTTTTTGTTTATTTAAGGTTGAGCGGAACTCATAATAGCTTTTAACATTCTGGGGCCCAACTATGTAAATCGATTCTACAATAAAAACGTTCGAATTCGCAAAATCTCAGCTCGTTAATTCTTAAGCCAGTGCTTATAAACCGAAATAGAACAGCGCTAATTCAAGATTCTGTGGCACAAAGTCGGAAGCACTAACATTTTATCCCACTTTCTATATATATATATCATCATCGTGTCCTGTAACCCCGGCTGGGGCATAGGGCGTCAACAAAACGTCTCCATCCTTCACGGTCTGCTGCAAGGTACTTTAGCTGTGGCCACGTCTTTCTCTGGGATTCTGCTTCCGCTAAGACAGTTGATTTCCATGTTGTTCTTGGTCTTCCAACCCGGCGTGCACCCTGAGGATTCCATTCAAAGGACTGCTTTGCAATTTCATTGTTTGGTTTCCTCAGTGTGTGACCAATCCAACGCCATTTACGCTTTCTTATGTCGACGTCCAGCCGCTCTTGACTTGTCCTGCGCCACAATTCCTCATTTGATATTATTTGTGGCCAGCGAATCTTTAGGATGTGGCGAAGACAGCGATTCACAAAAGCCTGCAATTTCTTCGAAATGATAGACGTGACTTTCCAGGTTTCACAAGCATATAACAGCACGGATTTGACATTGGATTCGAAGAATCTCAACTTAGTGCGTAAGGAGATTTGACTTGATTTCCAGATTGGGGACAGAGTACCGAAGGCAGCACGAGCTTTATTTATTCTACTTTTAACGTCCAGATCCGTACCACCGTTTGCAGAGACAATACTGCCAAGGTAGTTGAACTGTTCCACTACTTCAACTGGCGTCTCCTGTAGAATAATACGCTGCTGTGTGGAGCGGCCTGTGAGCATTATTTTTGTCTTTTTGCTGTTTATTCTTAGACCACTCGACTCTCCCTTCACTTGCAGTGTTTGGCACATCCCGTTCAGCCCACTGATGTTATTTGCCAGTAGACATATGTCATCGGCATAGTCTAAATGACAGCCTTTCGAACGGTCTCCATTGAATGCCCTGTCGCTCTGCTGTACCTACACTGGCCGTCAATACGTCGTCCATCGCCAGCAGGAAGAGAATTGGCGATAGAACATCCCCTTGTCTCACACCCTGTTGCACTACAAAGGAGTCGGATAGCTGCCCATTGTGCAAAACAAAACACCTTGCGTTGTTGTAGGACTCTTTAATAATGGCAACTATTTTTGGTGGAATTCCTCTACCAAGCAACGATCTCCATATACATTCTCGGTTAACTCGATCAAAGGCTTTCTCAAAATCCACGAACATGAGGTAAAGCGGTGATTGAAATTCCATCGACTGCTCGAGGACGATACGCAGGGTGTTGATATGGTCGACACACGATCGACCACTGCGGAAGCCAGCTTGATGCCTCTTGAGTGTAGACTCGATTCTATCCTTTATTCGCTCGAGTATGATTGTTGCCATTAGTTTTGGGAAAACGGACAAAACGGTGATACCACGCCAATTGTTGCAATTCTTTAAGTCACCTTTCTTTGGCAACTTAACAATCACACCATCCTTCCAATCCCTGGGATAGCTTTCGTTTTCCCAAATGTTTTTTATCAACGGATGTAAAATACTAGCCGCTGTTACGGGATCGGCTTTCAGGAATTCAGCTGGTATTCCGTCCAGTCCAGCTGCCTTGTTGTTTTTGAGGAGATTTATTGATGTACGAATTTCCGATTCTGACGGGGGTTCGATGTCAATACCCCTATAGACGTCTCACACAGCGGTAGACCATCTTATGTGCAATGCGGTACTCTCTTCGCAAGTCAGCCTTTCGTTGAACATCAGCTTCGGCATTTATTTGGATTTTCAACGATTTGCGAAGTTCGATCTTATCCCAGGTGTCTTGGGATATCCAAGAGTCTCTACGTCTCGTTCGCTTGGGTACAGTTTCGGATCCAGCCTCCATAAAAACACTTTTAATTTCACCCCACATCTCATCAATTGTTGAATTCTGGATTCCATTTAATGACGAGGCTCTGTCGTTAAGGGTGGTGACATAGTTTCGACATATGTTGGGGTCATTTAAAGCATTAGTAATGAATTTTGTGCTCCTTGCTGCATCCTGCGCTGGTTTTTGTACGGCAGCGGTTCGTAGTTTGAGACTCATCAGAACCAAATGGTGGTCGCTTCCCACATCGGCATTTCTTATACTCCGGACATCACACATAGACTTCCTCCATCGCTGCTGAATCATGATATGATCAATTTGGTTTTCGGTTTGACCATCCGGATGCATCCAGGTAATTTTGTTGCACGTCTTATGCTTAAATACAGTCCCACCTATCACAAGACGATTCGCGTTACAAAAGTCGACAAGCAAGTCACCATTTTCATTCCGTGACCCCACGCCATTTCTTCCCATCACGCGTTCCAGTCCGTAATTGTCTGAACCGACCTGGGCATTAAGGTCTCCCATAACGACTATGATGTCGGCTCTCGGAACACTACTGTAAACCGAGTTAAGATGAGTGTAGAACGCGGTTTTGTCTTCCTCGGTCGCTTCATTTGTGGGGGCGTAGCACTAAATAATTGTGACGTTACGAATTTTTGAACGAAACCTTGCTGTCATTAATCTCGCAGAAATGGGCGCCCAGGAGATCAAACTACGCCTTGCTTCTTCGTTCAACATAATTCCGACACCATGCAGCCTTTGGCCACCCTCTCTTTCATCTTCCCCGGAATACAGCATTCTCGTCTGTCCAGTGTCTGATCTGTATTCAGCTCTTCCTCTCCACTTAGTTTCGCTTATGCCCAGGATACTGATGTTTAGACGAAGCATTTCACGCTCAACCTGCTCGTATCTACCATCGCTGTACAAGGATCGAACGTTCCATGCTCCGATTTTCGTACGTATGCGGTAGCCAAAAGTAACATTTGCGCTTCTTGAAAGATTTCTTCTATTTGTCAACGATTCATTTATTATTATGGCGTCTTGATTGACGCTCGTACATGAAAGATGCCGCACCCCCAAATCCGATGTGCGGTTTACTGCAACCGAAGCTACAGAAGGATTTTCTATAAAAAGATTACCTCTTGGGGACTCATTTCCATTTGTTGTCATAATTCATGTATTTGCTTATATCCTTCCACCATGGTGTTTTCCGAGATATGATTAATAACATACATAAGCTCAGATTTGACAGGCACACCCGCCTTATGTATGGTCAAACACATAACTGCTCGAGGCCGCCCACTATGGGAAAACAGACGCCTTTTGTAGCCGCCCAATATGGGTTACAGACGCTACCTGCTGCTGCCGTTGGCCTTTTACCAAAAAAGCTCCTCCGCCACCAGACTATCATGCCGTTGACCGCTACCTGCAGTTCATCCGTCTTAAGGGGGCTTTTAACCATCCCAAGGACAAGTTTGTGCCCTGACCAGCAACGCTGGGTTGTCTGCTTATCCCGGCATCCATTCGGTCCCCCTGCACGTTAGCGTTACCCACCCTCTACCACGCGGAGGTGTGCATAGGGATTTTCCTATCATTGAGCCTAGGGCCATATGGCGTCCTAGCACTCTCAAGTACTTTTAGAGGGCAAAAAATATATATATATAGGTACATGTATCGTGATATCAAATACCAATGTCTGGCAGGTTTTGTTTTCAGCCTTTGGGAGGGGTGGGGGGTTAAAAAGTGCTAGATCCCCTGATTTATTTTCAGGATTATAACCACTTTAATTATTTTTTTAAAAAACCGGACATGATTCTCTGTCATTTTTTCTAAGCATGAACACCACAATCTTGACGTTCCGATTAATAGAACTCAAGATATATCCATTTTACGTGAACCTCATCATCCATTTTTTGGAGATTTTCAGCAAAACAAAAAATCAACAAATAAAGTCTCCACAAAAATGTCAATAAGGTGTGCTTAAAAAGGTTAAATCATGGGTCCTATTTATCGGATCACCAAGATAAAAGTCTTGAGACTTAGGGAAAATGACAGAGCATCATACAATATTTTTTAAAAGTGAATTGAAGTGTTAATGACCCCTCCATATAAATAGGAGACCAAGCGGGTTTTAAACCTCCACCTCCACCAAAGGCTGCCAGACTTTCATATTTCATTTCACGATACATGTACCTTTAATCCTTCATACTCCGATTTTGGTTATACCTCCAGTCCCAAAATTTGCTGTCGGCTATTGGTCTATTATAATTAGCATTGAAAACAACTTTTTTCGAATTGATTCGAAAGTAGAATAAAGTTACATAGTAGGGCCCCAGTAGGAACAAACATTTTTCGGCTGAAACTCTCAATAAGACTTATACTATTTTTTTCTTATCTAAGTCCAACCTATGAAAATAGCAGTGGGTTAAAAGTAAACGAAAAAATGATATTTTTTTAACGGTTCTTGTGGAATACTGGGGATAAGGTTCAGTGTTGGGGAGACGTCGCACATACTAGCAGGATCAAATACCACCATAAAAAACACCTTTGACTCATCTCGCATAAAAACGCTCACAGGAAATCCAACACAGTTTCTTGCAAACTGCATCCGTTTTTCTAGATGTGTTTTGGTGACAGGTGGCTTATTCTTCGGTATGATTGCTGCTAAATTTGCCTCTAAGAGTCTTCTTCTCCAGTTCATCACTCATAGAAAGATTGAGCTCTTAACGAATCTCGATTGTCGATTTTTGTGGATTCCACGATTCTATTCCGTCATGGGGTGTTATTTTTCTTTTTCCATCTCTTCTTTCTGGCTTTTGCGCATATTTTATAGAAACTGAAATCATTTAAGCCGAGCAACAACAAATTTTGTGCATTTCCTGGTATGACTTGCCTTCTCTGAGCTGCAACAGAATTAATTTGCAGTGCTCATCAGTGAAGTGTTTAATACTGTCCACTTTTGCAAAAAAAATATTAAAAATGCTTGTTTGTATTCATATTTCTTCAAAAACATTTCTACTACATTTCACTTGCTTTCAATTTGTTGCACTTCAAAAAAGTAAAAAAAAATAGAATTTTACAAAATACTGCTATTTTAATGTTCACTTCAAAAACCATCCCTAACGATTGAATCTACCGCTATTCTAAACGCACAGCAAACTAACTAAAGCTATGCTCTCTTTCTTAATAATGCTAATGATTTAGACTTTCACTAAATGCATTCTTTTTTAATTGGAAAGTCTAGAACCGAAAATAGAAGGCTTTCAACAATCAGCCTTATTATGAGTTTCGCCCGGAAAATATTTCACCCGAAAAATTTTTGTTAGCCCGGAATGAGTTTCGCCCGAACTTCTCTTGGCTTAAAATAAACAAAAAAACTTGTGCAAAGGGCACCAGCACCACCTGTTTATCTTTTGTTCACCTTAAAAAAGTGATAATTTAAAATCTTAATTACACATTTCGCCCGAAATGAATATACACACAAAAAAAGGAAATTTTCATTTTTTGGGTGAAACTCACAATAGGCGAAAAGTGAAATGTCAATGATTCCGGGCGGAATTTTGTTCACGTGAAACTCATAATAAGGCCGAATGCCTGTGAAACCACTGCTATTTTCACGTTCACAGCTGTACATGCTTATGTTCGCTTTTTGTCATAGCTTACGCAAAACACCTTGTTAGTTTATTCAGCTGTCTCAAATATCAGTCCAGTGAAATAAGCCCCTAATTATTATGAGCGTCGTTTGCTTTCGATAAACGGCTCTCTTTCGTTTAGACTTTTCAAGTCGTTTATCGAAAGTGAATGACACTCGAAATAAGGCCCTGGGGTAAACGTTAACGTTTACCACACATTATTTTCGTGAGATATCTCAAACTACTTTCATACTAGGCTTAGCATTAGCTTAGAAAAAGTTATTATAAAAAAAGTAAGCTTTTTGCATAAACCCATTCTGTATATTTATTTTTACTTAAATACAAATTTCAGTCCATTATTTTTTGTTTTAATATTAAATTATATACACAAAATTAAGTAATACATACATACATTCAAAATTCAAACTGATTAGTTAGCTAAGATTTGATAATAAACTCCATAAAAAAACATTTCTTAATTTCATGAAGGTTCAACATTTTTTCATTTATTTATAGCTAATCTGATTACATGTGAACCAACTATTCAGATTTCTCTTTTTATTTTGGACGGTCCAGGTTCATCTTCTTCATCTGCATTGTCTATCTCGTCAAAGTTTTCTAGGTGCTCAACAATAAAACATTCATGGTCATCCATTTTTTCGTTATATGATACGAGCCGGTATGCATTAAACTCGTCAACTTTTTTACCGTTTACATAGTGAAATGAAATAAAACACACCGAACAAAGATAAGCTGGATCATGCAATTGCCTTTTACTATTCTTAACAACATATAGGTACTCCCGTTTCCCGCACATGTGACAAAACTTTGCATTGTACGCATTCACGGACTTGAGCAATGGATATAACTCTCTCACAAGACAGGTATGTTTCGTAAGTAATTCCACATAAGAAAATGTAAATAGATGCTCGCAGTTTCCGTGATGCTGATACAATTGAGGAAAACCAAGGCTTACTTCCAAATCAATTAAACGGGTTTCTTCCATTCGGCGTGTTTGAAAACGTATTTTCTCGTAACCTTTAGCTTTTTTTGTCGACCATTCACGTATAACTTCAGAATAGTCAGCATTAGCTGGATTCCGCATATCATTGTAAAAAGTATTTTCAATGAAGAAAAATCCCGGGTCACTCACTTTTTCCGCATTCTCAGTTTTTGGATTTTCACTCAGCTCAAAAAAACGTTTCTTATTACTGACACAAGAAATCTTGTCACGTAACTCCGAAAGAAAATTAGAACCCAGACATTTAAATTCTTCACTGAAAATTGGGTAAGACCGACGCTTAAGAGGTGTATCAGTTTTGGGCCTGTAAAAACGAATTGAAATAACTACATCGCTGAACGGCTCTAAATTATGATTATCCGGGTTTGTAGATGTATGAACTTGTTTAAAAGAATCCTGGGTTTTAATAAATGGACTACCATAACTTGCTTCTTTCTCTTTTATCAACTTTTGCACCGAGTTGAGCCTCGCGTCATTTGTCAAGTTTTGTTTTAAAGTTTTACGTTTAAATTCACTTACTCCCGGCACATACGGTGCAATTCGTACATCGTCTGGTGAGTCTAGCATTTCCAAAGATGTAGAAGATTTGACTTTTTCATACTCAGTATTATTTTTTTCCAATCCCATCAGTCGTTGTACATCTTCATCGGTTTTAGGAAACTCAGTTCCCTTAAGTTCATTAACAAATTCATCAAACATTTTACGAAAACCTACTGGTTCCGACTTAGGTATGTTGTAGATTTTATCCATTTAAAGTTAATGTTAGATTTGTTCGTATTTCAGTTTTTTAAGTGCTTCTTCATATGTCATATCAACAATTAGAGGATTTTTCTCAATTTGTTTATTTGTTGAACTGATATCTGGTGTTGTTTCCGTGGTGTTATTTTCAGATTCGACAAAAATTCGGGAAAAGTTGAGAACCTTGTTGGTTTTGTCTAAATATCTAAAAGTTTTTTTGGAGTATTTTTCGTATATGGGGTCTATATGCTGCGGATTTTGATCCTCTTCAAAAATAACATGAGTTCCCATTGAAAAATCATATTTCCCTGCAAAAAAAAAAAACAAGAAAAACGAGTTAATATAGCAATTTAAAAAAAATCAGGAAACAAAAAGAGTTTTTGAGATATATTCATGAGAAAAAGATTTTACGTCGTAAACCGGTCACCCAAAATGAATTTTCTTTTTTCTTCTCCTTCCAAAAATCATTTCTTACATATGTATTTTAAGCCTTCATCCGATATGATACGATTCTTTTACTAAATAATTTTCTTTTATTAAAGAATTTGGAACTTTCTTCTCGTTGCATCATAAAACAAAAATTTATTTCAACACATAATTTAAGCATATAAATTTAGTTTTCTTTAAAATGTATGATCTATAATTATTGATAATCACCCATCTAAGAATAAAAGAAAACAGTTTGTCTGTTGAGACCGAAAGACGTTCTGCTTAGAATAACCGTTCTTTGATATTTTGTGTCGAGTGAGGATGCTCACCTTTGACACAATAGGCTAATTAACAAACAAAAGCTTCAATTCTGAAGTGAGTCATATGCATAAGAGAACAAGACAAGAAGATTTTAATCCTGAGTCGTGCCAGCGTAGTCGATTTTTTTTAAATAGAAACAATGAAGACGAGGCTCACGTGTCGGATTAATCGACACTGCATAGACACATTTCTTTTTTATACGAACAAAAATCATCGCGGGGACAAAGCATCAAAGAAGTTCTTCGTGAGGCGTGAGAAGATACATACAGCAGTATTAATAAAAAACTGGTATCCACTCCCTAACACACGTGTTAACTGGCACACGGATAGACAACTTGTCCGCTTGATAACTGTTCTTATTAAAAAAGATATGATATCTTTCCAGTATTTATCACTTCACCAAATTCACCACTTCACTTCAATTATGGTGATTTTCTAATACATGTGTCACATGCATGCTCTGCCTTACTAAGTGTATACTGGTAGTAGTAAACGGTGCTATCATACGCGTGCGTGTATGTGTTAAGAAGTTATCCGTTCATTATACGTGGAATCTGGCTAGTTAAAGTTATCCGTACGTTAACACTCGTCACAGACTATTACGCATTTGTTAATAAGAATAACTAGTTAACAGATGTATAAACACTAGCACGTTGTTATCCGCCCTTTATTAATATGGGGGTTAGTTAATTATCTTACCGAGGAATCAATTCAACGACAATATTACAGCATTAAATGGAGCATTAAACTGGCCGAGTCCATTCTGGAAATGGTGATCACAATTTGCCGCCGAGATGATATCATTTCATTGGGAAACCTTTATAGAGAACGTTTATGCCATTGCATTTCAAACGGGAACATTCGTGGTGTTATTATTTCACCAAAAATGTGAGAAAGTGATAGCAAATTTCATCAAAGTAGGAGTAGGGTGTATTAGAATTTTTTGGAGCGTTTGAAATGTTTTTTCATTGGCAAATATTTCCGTATCGATTAAAATACAATTCAAACCATATTTCATTAAAGAAATGGATGTGTTGATAAATCAAAATGAACATTTATTCGTTAAAATGAAAGGCCTAATAATTGTGGATCGCAAATCAACCGTTTGGAAAATGGAGTTCAATTTCGTACTAAGCTATGCGCTAAGCAAAACGTTGGCTGAAGTGAAGACCCACGAGATAGGTGGATTGTGAAAACGTTCCACTACTGCGTTCCACACGCGACTTTTCTTGTCGTATCGCGATAGTTATTCTCGAATAGTATATCGATTTTTTGGGGTTTTCATAGAAATACATTTAAGTTAGTTAATTTAATAAAAATAAATCGCATGGATTACACCTAACCCTTTTGGGAATAACCCAAAGCGAAGACAGTCGAAATTGAGGTATAACTTTCAAGTCGATCGGCCGCGCTTTCTGGAATGGGCCTTCTGGATTAAGATTACTCCAGATTTGCCTAGCAAAAGCTTAAACATCTATGAATATTAAATTAAATTTTAGATTGCTTATGAAGTTAATTATGATCAAAATAACATAAGCTACTTGCGTAATAATTCATACAGCGGAGTTACCCTCTGCTCATTTTTTAAAAGATTTTCTGGAAGCCCCAGTAACCAACCTCTCATGGTTTGAAGAAGAAAAAAGTTAATGTTATCAGAACCAGCATAATATAGTATGAAAAATTTCCAACTGTCCAATTTATCATTCAATTTTATTATTGCTGTTATTATTTATTTATGTAAATATGATTTAAATTACAATTAGTAGGTAAAGAGAAGGGTATATCAAACAACGACTTCCAGTCCTTACTTTTTTAACAAAGGTTTATGTTGAAAGGAAAATTATTTAAAGATGACAATTTATACATAGATTAGTTTTTGTGGATTTTTGAGATTATATAATGATCGAATGTAAGGGAAACTCATGGACTGTGTCATTGCTAGGTAGGATGAATTTGAATAGTGTGAAAGAGGTTTCGCCTTGGTCCGACCTTGCCTTCTTTTTATTTTGAATTGCTTTAGATACAGGAGGGTGGCGCAAGTGTTTGAATTTCTGCTATGTCCCATCAAGTTAATTAAATAAAACTCTGGGTTCAGATTTGTATTTGATTCACTCGCTTTGATTGCATACTTTTAAGTGCTTTTGAATTAAGAATGAGATTGTGAATAGCCGAACACATAAAAGTGGTGGAAAAGTATAAATAAAAAATATATATTTTAGAATACAATATTATATATGTTTAACCTGAACGAAAGCCTTTACAATTACATAATTAAGGAAAATGTGAGTATCACTTTCAAACATAAAAATATACATACAAAGTCATCTTGGTTCACAACAAAGTGATTTTTCTTTTTATATTATTTGATGGCTTTTCATAAAAGGTAAGATGCGGTAGAAAAGGATGCACATATTTCTTGATCTCGAAGAATAAAAATAAGAATAAAATAAACAAAAAAAAAAAAAACACTTTTCTTCTCAGGGCTTAACGATCTTAATAAATTTTATATAATGTGATTCAATATGTTAAGAAAATGGGACCTTAGAGACGGGAGCGGGTGGAAATTCAGGTTTTAAAAATTCTGTTTTTTCACAAAAGTTCCGTTTTTCAAAATTCTGCTTTTTTCAGTTCTTTTCTTTTTAATTTCCGCTTTTCAATATTGGGTCATTTCAATTTTTTAAGTTTTTGCTCCAAAACTCTAATTATGAACGAAAATAGACAAAAAAGATAGTTTTTAAACATAATTGTTAGACAACTGATTGCTGCACTATTTTCCAAGCTGAAAGAGATTTTGTTTTTGGTAGTGATCTATGTGTTTATGTTGTTTAACTGCTCCACATATATTTCCACAACACGAGACTCATGGGTGTGTTGGCCTAGCTGCTTTTCAACTGTATGAAAATCACTATTCATTTTCTTCGCTACTCGTCGTAAACCAATTTGTATTATGAGGTTTGCATATGCCCAACTATAATTTTTTTTTTAATAACTTAATTTGTCCTTTATTTTTAACGTTTATAGCTTGTTGAGACTGTAACTTTAAGTGCATGTGGTGTAAAACCATTTTTTAACAAAATTATTAACTAAATCGATCTAATGTATATATTACATTACTTAATGTTTGATATTATTAAACTTTTAAGAATTTAAAATGGTATGTTAGATAGATTTTGAAGAGTATATAAAAGTAAAGACAAGAGAATCGATTTTTCTAAAACAAAAATGAGCTACACCCCTTTTGCACTTATAGCCTCAATTGTTGTCTTATACAGAAGAGCAGTCTTAAAACCACATACAACAATTCTTTAATTCATGCTAAAAAGTATGATAAAATTGTTGTGTATTTTACTGAAATTGTACGTGTTTATGCAAAATCTTTAAGCTTGGCACCTGATTGCAAAATCTAGGTAACTTGATTTTATAAATTTTGGAAATATAGCAACGTTCATAAATACCTAGCTATTTTAGCTATACCTAGCTATATTTAGAAGAATACCTACACTTAACAAATATTTTATACATAATTGTCTCTTGTAGAAAAAGATTAGACGAAAAGACTAGAAAACTGGTCAAAGTAATACCGTTTGGTAAATATGTATAATTGAAACAAATTTAAAATTATTAACAGTTAGAACCGGAGATGGGTGATTTGATTAGAAATTTCTAGAAAGATTTACGGGTGGTTTATTTTGTTTTAAATTATTTAAGCGAAGAATAATGTGCAATTTTCAATAAACTATCTAAATACAAAAAAAAAAAAAAAAAACTTGAATAAAATGAAAAGCGTCCTGAAAAGTGACCTGATTTCATGTAATACTTACTTCCATTATAAAAGGTTCTACTGCCCCGGTGTGTATGATATGCTTGATTGTCCAATGCACCTTTGATGTGATCTGGCTCTTTACAAAGATTTTACCTTAAAAAACATAAAAAAACTGTCAATTTTAAATACTTAAATTTTGTTTTTAGCTTATTTTTTAACAACACTACATAAGCTAATAAGCTAAGTCAATAAAAGAACTTCTTTCGATAGGACTCAGCTTTAACAGATTCAATTAAAAAACGTCATGATAAATATCGTTCAAATAAAAAAATAAACATTTAGTATAACTAAACTTAACATAAAAATAGGGTCATCACGTTTATTTGCAACGTAATTAACTTAGGGCCAGTTTTTCAGTGCGAGACCATCCTAGTCTCGGGGTTAAACCGGAGTTAAATCCAAAAACGTGTTTTTCAGTCAGTTGAAATCGCAAGTTAACTCCGAGTTAACTCGTCTAATTTGGTGAGTTAACTCAGGCACCAAATTGAGGGTCTTTTTAGTTGTGGCGCCATCTCGATGTCGATATTGAAAGTTATTGCCAGTGCAATTCGTTGTTGCGCCATCTCTATTCCTATGCGTAAAAGGCGTAGAGGGGTGATATCCATAGTGTCGTACATCGTTGGCCTCAGAATTTTGAGGTGAGAGATAAAGTTAATCCTCAACTGAAAAACTGTTCCTGAGTTAACTCAGGGTTAATTTATTTTCAGGATTAGCTAACTCTGATTTAACTCAGAGTAAAGCCTGAACTTAAAAACTGGCCTTTAGAAATTCATTTTCGAATACAGAAGTTAAAGTGAGCCCTACTCTATTTATTGCGTTTTCTTCAAATTCATAATCTTATAAATTTATTATGTCTGGTTTTCACAGTCGCAGTCATATTATTTACTCAGGATTTACATATCCAAATTTAAAAATAAGATTTATTAAATCCAAAAATTAAAATCTTGTTCAAATTATTCGCTTCAAAACAAGCAATAAATAAAATAGATTTCAATTTCAAATGCCTTTAATCCAAACGTAAAATGGTTTAATCCAGATGTAATATCGTTTTATCAAAATGACGATTTTGTGAAATGAAAATCACTTTAGAATGCAAATTCTTAAGAAAACATTCAAGGTGGATATTGGTTCGTGTCGTCTTGTACCAATATTTCCTCTATTTCACGTATAGAATCAATTTTTTCCTGATACCTCTTTAGAGTCAACGCGCTCTTTCCTTTATTTATCTATTTTTATTTATCTAATCTCTTTTATTCCAGGAACGAAGAAAGTTAATATAGACTTGAAATAAGTGAATAATATGAAATTGAGTGAACTGGGATCTAAAAATGTATGACTTAAACTGGCTTGGCGGTACGGGCAATTTAAATCCAACTGGATTAGTCGACACCGGATATAAAAAAAATAGATTTAAGTTAAGGTTAAACAATTAAATAATTTGAAGTTTTCAGATCCAAATTACTTAGAATCTGGTTTTAAATTTGTATCTGGATAAAACTAGTGAATAATGTGGATGTTATGGTTGGATGTTGTAGGAACTGGGGGCCTCGAGCTGTATATTTTCCTAAACATCAAGTGCTTACAATACCTCCAAGTTGGTAGCCGCCGGATACTGGTCTTGGCTTTATGTCATGACTTGCTAAACTTGGAAGTGAGAATATTGATCAAGAAAAGAATTGCAACATTAAACAAAATTGCCCTACAGATTGCAGGTTAGTGCGATGGGCTAACGACCCGACCACAGTAAAAAAAAAACCATTGTTATGAGAGAGAAGCGTGAAGCCTCGGATGATGACCCCCTTCAAATGGCAACCAGCCCCGGAATGAAAATGGACTATGACCTACGAGTATGCACCTCGAATGTAAAGACACTCTATGGTGTTACTCAAATCTGTCCTCTAGCGGTACAAGGCAGATATAACCGCGATCCAGGAAATACGATGGATAGGATCAGGAGTAACAAAAAAAAAAAGACCACGACATTTATTACAGCTGTCTTCGTCGTGGGAAATCGATTCAGATCGAAAGTCATCGATTTTAGGCCGATTAGCGATCACCTGGCTGTAACCCGCATCAAAGCTACCTTCTAAAACATCAGCCTAATATGTGTACACGTCCCTACTGATGAAGCTGAGGAGTCTAACAAGGACTTTTACGACCTCCTGGACGGAGCGTACCCGGAGTACGATGTCAAAGTCGTGCCCGGAGACTTCAATGCTAAAGTCGGAAAGGAAAACATCTTTGGCGCATTAGTTGAAAGGTACAGCCTCCACGAAACGACAACAGATAACGGCTTGCTTTCGACTAATCGACTTTTAAAAATTTATCCTGCGGTGTAAAAGCTCGGCGCCTCATTGTCAATCGACATTTTTTTTAATAATAACGAAGGTATTTAATGCTGTTCAATGTTTTAAGAACAATTCAACTTTAGAAAAGGTGCCACGCAAGCAAAAACGCAAGCCCAACTTCTCAACGAGAATTTTGGCTTTTTGTTCAGGAAAGCAAAACAAATTAGGGAGATAAATTAGAGCAGCAGCTTTTGGCAAAATAAAGAGTGGACGATCACCTGATTATGTTAAAAAAAGATTGCGTGAGACCAGCATCTTTGGACACATACTAAAGAAGAATCCCTTTACTGACTAAGCAGTATAGGACGGATGCATATATTTTTGTTCGAATTCCAAGCGTTTTTTCCTATGTTGGCTCTGTCAGTAAAGGGCTCCTTCCTCCTATTAAAAAGGAGAGATTGATACGCAGCCTTTGTCTATTTTTTTGGCGTCAAAATTAATCAACCCTATTCTGCTACACGATTCGATCGAATCTTTCGATTCATGAGAATCCCTCTGACGGATAGTAGAATATTAATATTAACGTCAACGTTTAGCAGAATCGATGGATAGTAAAAAACTATCGCGTACATTGATAGTTAAAGAAAAAGTGTGTGTATCAGCTCCGACGCACGACTGGAGTTTCCTCTTTCAGATCTATTTTCTAAATAGGCACAGAAAAGGCTTACTAAACCTCTTTATTTTATACAGTAGTACATATCAATGTAGGTATATGTACATATCTTAATAGTCCGGGAGCCATCGACCGTTTTGAATGACTGATTCCAGAAAAGCTGGTATTTTCTCATGAGCTTCATTTGGTATCGCAGGTAAGTAAATCGCAAATCAGCGCGCTGAGTAGCGGTGGGTGTGTCTGTGGCAGCCGCCCAAACATGTAAAAAAAAATGTAAAAAAAAACTGATTTCAGAAAAGGATGGCTTTTCCACCGCTGGAAGTTCATAGTATTATTTTTTTCTATTAACTGCATATGTAAGGTACCACTATGCCAGTGATCAAGTTTGCTGAAATCAGTTTTGTATGAAAAAAAATAAATGCGATTGTATGTAAAAATCACTCGAAATGCGATGCAGTGCATTTTCAACTCCAAAGCGGACGGCTTTTCCACCGCTGGAAAATCGTGGTATTATTTTTTTATTATAACGGTTTATGTAAGGTACCACTATGCCAATGATCAAGCTTGCTGAAATCAGTTTTGTATGAAAACAAAAATAAACGCGATTGTATGTAAAAATCACTCGAAATGCGATGCAGCGCATTTTCAACTCCAAAGCGGACGGCTTTTCCACCGCTGGAAATTCATGGTATTATTTTTTCTACTGCATATGTAAAGTACCACTATGCCAGTGATCAAGTTTGCTGATATCAGTTTTGTATGAAAAAAAAAAAAATAATTGCGATTGTGTGTAAAAATCACTCGAAATGCGATGCAGCGCATTTTCAACTCCAAAGCGGACGGCTTTTCCACCGCTGGAAATTCATGGTATTATTTTTTTCTATTAACTGCATATGTAAGGTACCACTATGCCAGTGATCAAGTTTGCTGAAATCAGTTTTGTATGAAAAAAAATAAATGCGATTGTATGTAAAAATCACTCGAAATGCGATGCAGTGCATTTTCAACTCCAAAGCGGACGGCTTTTCCACCGCTGGAAATTCATGGTACTATTTTTTTATTATAACGGTTTATATTAGGTACCACTATGCCAATGATCAAGCTTGCTGAAATCTTGTATGAAAACAAAAATAAACGCGATTGTATGTAAAAATCACTCGAAATGCGATGCAGCGCATTTTCAACTCCAAAGCGGACGGCTTTTCCACCGCTGGAAATTCATGGTATTATTTTTTTCTATTAACTGCATATGTAAGGTACCACTATGCCAGTGATCAAGTTTGCTGAAATCAGTTTTGTATAAAAAAAAAAAATAAATGCGATTGTATGTAAAAATCACTCGAAATGCGATGCAGCGCATTTTCAACTCCAAAGCGGACGGCTTTTCCACCGCTGAAAGTTCGTGGTACTATTTTTTTATTATAACGGTTTATATTAGGTACCACTATGCCAATGATCAAGTTTTCTGAAATCAATTTTGTATAAGAAAAAAATAAACGCCTTAGTATGTTAAAATCTATTGAAATGTGATGCAGTGCATTTTCAACTCAAAAGCGGACGGCTTTTTCATCTCTTCAAACTCAGCTGACTGCTGGTTTCTTATACCTGGTTATGTAAGCTATTATTGTACGAATTTTCAGTTGTCCTGATATTTGTTTTCTACAAAAAAAAAAGATGCAACACACACTTGCCTTGTATTTGATGCACTGCACCATTAATACGAAAACCAAGCATTTTTGCTGTTTATATTAGCTATCACTATACTAAATTTCAGCTTTCCTGGTTCCCGTTTTCTTTAAAAAAAAATTGCTACGTATTTGGGCTCATGGTGCAGCGCTGCACTTCAAATCAATCGCTGCGGGGTGTCCCCCCGCTGAAAGTTAAGCGGACTGGTATTTTTGTGTATATGTTCGTAATAGCTATCACTACACCAAAGCTCATCTTTTCTGAAATCGGTTTTTTTTCGCATTTTTTGCAATGTTTACATGAGAAGCGGACGCACATCCCCCCACTCAAAGTTAAGCTGACTGCGTTTTTTCGTTTGTCTACGACCTCATAAACGTATCCATAAAAACTCACCTTTTCTGAAATCAGTTTTTTCTTACATTTTTTTTACATGTTTGGGCGGCTGCCACAGACACACCCACCGCTAGTGCGCGAGCAGAGCTTCTATTTAGTAATCAGTGATATCAAATGAACCAAATATTCAAATATAGGCTTTTCTACTATTGGTCATTGAAAACGGTCGCTGGCTCCCGGACTATAATCAGAGAATATCAAATAAAGAGACCAATCCTTCGTACGTTTCACCCTCTAAACCCCATTTGTTTACATTGTTGTATTTATTTCATTTCGTGTCGATGAATAGATGTGAATTGCAACAACAAAGCTTGTGCTATGAAAAGTTGATCCTATGTGTGCGTTTTTCACTGCTTTTCACTAATACTTTGCAAATCTAATACATCAGCTATTCGCTTCAGCTTGTCGGCAAACCAAATTGACAGCTGAGGATTGGCTTCTTTATTTGATATTCTCTGATCACAACGATACTAAAGAAGTTTCACTTCAAGAGACAACACGTCTCAAGTAAATGTAATGCTCCTGAGCAAGAGCAATAAATACTAAAATTTAACAACAGCCAAGTGGCTAACAAATTTTAATATGACAGAGCTGGCAATACAATATAGCCGCAGTTTATTCTCTAAAAGTTACGGAAACAAATTTCACTCCTATGTAAA
Source organism: Dasysyrphus tricinctus (assembly GCA_963921185.1). Taxonomy (NCBI): domain Eukaryota; kingdom Metazoa; phylum Arthropoda; class Insecta; order Diptera; family Syrphidae; genus Dasysyrphus; species Dasysyrphus tricinctus. The sequence continues at coordinate 110,793,675 of OY992531.1, read as the reverse complement.
TCTCTCTTCCAGTCTCAATAAATAAAATTCTAAAAAAAAGTTTCACTTCGTACTTTTTTAAGCGAGTGCGAGGAGAAAAAAAAAATGCATTTCAATTTCTGGTCTCTGGTGTCGCTTTTTCGTTTCATAGTCATTCGTTCAGTAGATTCTACTCCTCATATTTTTTTCATACCGGGGGCTATATATGAAAGGAGGAGCTTAAGGAGTAAACTAAAAAAAAAAAAACTATCGAAAGTTTCAATACACACTCCCAAAATCCAAACTATTTTACCACAAACTTGAAAGATTTAAAAAAATGCCTTTGGGTGTATGAAAATGAGCATAAGAATAGATTTGGTATTTTAGCGTGTATGAGGTACAAGTTTTTTTTTAGATGTCTTTATTACAGTTACGAAAAATTTTGATGAATAACGATTTATGCACCGTTGTAAAGTGGCAACATAAATCCTTATGCAGTGCATAACTATTCATGTTTTTAGCGGATTCTAATGCATAAGGCGTGCGTATGGGTTATTTGCTGGTTTATCGTTCACCTATCTACAAATAAATAGTTTTAGGTATTTTATTTTAATATCCCATGGGAAAATTGGTATAGATGAACTTTAAATATTATTTTGAGGAGATATACATAAATAAAGATATTACTTTAAATAACTTAAAAACACTTATTTTATTTATTTATTAATTTATTTACATTTCGGAAGCTATGCTTCCATCGTCAGTAATAGCCCAGGCAAAATGTACTTTCACTGCGGAATAAATGCAAGTGAAGATTTTTAAATGCAATAATCTTTATTTTGGTGTAAGGAATACTCACCGAAAAGTCCATTGACAAATCGTGTGCACGTTAGAAGTTATTCAAGGTCAATTGTCCAAAAAATTTGTTTCTCGCTTATAACTTTTAAACGGTGAATGCTATCAAAAAGTACTTCATACATCATATAATTTTCTATAAGAAATGTTAACGCACTTTTTTCTCCGACTGATTGCTTAGGAGATCGCTATTAAAAAAAAAAACGTTATTTGACGAAAATTTCTGTTTTTCGCCTGTAACACATAAATGGTGATTGCTATCGAAAACAACTTCATCCAAAGTTTTTACACTATTGAATTCTCTACAAGAAAATATATTTTTTTTCTACGAGTGATAGTTCCAAAGATATCACTATATTAAAACTTCGTCAAAACTTAAAAAATCTGGTTTTTTGCTTTTTACTCTCAGATGACGAAGTTGTCAAAGAAAAATTTATACCTGCTTTATGTGCTATTATATTGTCTACAAAAAATACTGTTCAACTTTTTTCAAAGGAGTGATCAGTTAGAAGATGTTGTTGTGAATGGGATTTAATTCATTGTAGATATGTGCAAAAATACTTGTCAGCACTTTGATAAAAATTAAAAAAAAAATGTTTTCCTCAATCCAGTAGGCAAATTACTTGATTAATATTTTTCCTCCTGTATAAAATTTTCAGTATCGAAAAGGCATTGAGTTGGGCAATACATAAAAAAAGGAAAAAATAAATCAAATCTTATCTTGAAAGGAAAATTTATTCTAAAATTTTCTAGAAAAGAATTCGGAAATAATTCGGTGAATTTCGTTAAAAATTGTATTGTAAGTATTGCAGTTTTCCCTTTTTTACAAATATTGGAAGGAAAGAAAATCCTTAATGGAATTTCTATTCATATAATTTAAGGTGCCAGTTATAGCTATCATTGAAACTCATCATTGAAAATTTTAATGATTGATTTTGAGTCGTTTAGGAAGTAAAATCATTTATTATTTTGATGGACAAATAAAGGTTAAGACCTAATCAATATTTCTAGCCAAAAAAATTATTCAAATAGTCCCAACTTATATGGAATAAAAAGACTTTTCTTATTTCAACGATTGAACTACCTTACCAATGATCATTGAAAAATTGAAAGTCAATTTTTGTGGAAAGTTGGGCCTATTTGAATTTTTTTTTTTTACTAGAAATATTAATGAAGTCTTAAGCTTTGATCGTCCATCAAAGTGATAAATGATTTTTCCTCCTAAACGTCTCAAAGTCAATCATTAAAATTTTCAATGATGAGTTTCAATGATAGCTATAACTGGCGCCTAACAATAGAAAAAACGATATATCCCCGGTTCGCTGAGATCATAAGGGAAAAGGAAGATAAGACTTCAAATGAAGAGAAGTTTCCTTACTGAACATCTTCCTTATTGACCATCTGCTCTAATCTAATAAAATTTGATTCAGTGTCGATCTCAAATTATCTAAAGTCGATTACTTAATCATCATTTTAATTCAAACATTTCAAAAATTTTCTAAATCAATGGGAACGATAAAAAAAGGAAATTAATTAAATTCTGATTCATCTAATAATATTGCTTCGAGCTAGGGCTGTGTTGGTGCTTTAAATATTAAAGAAAAAGAAGGAAAACATTGGAAAAGCAAACAAAAATCTAAAACCTTAATTATCTTGGATTACTTATTAATTACCTATTTCATTTTATTCGTGTTCAGTTTGTTTAATTTTAATTTCACTCTTTAATTCATAAATTTAATTTTCAAAGTGTCTGTTGTGAGGAGGATTTATAACAAAACAAATTATTACATCCAAAATAAACAGGATCAAGAAGGATTATGTGCGCACATTTTCATCGAGGATCCATGTGTGTAAGTTTCTTTATTGATTTAAACTCCAGACATTTTCATATCAACAGACACTTACAATTTCTTAACCAAAACAAAATAAAGACCTAATTTATATTCTTGTTTTTATGTGTTTAACGTTACATTTCAAATTATTCTCAAGTAATTTATCGATATAATTAGTTTTAAAAATTGAAGTCAATAATTAATTATTTGTTTTTCTTCCTGGAATATGCATACTTTAAATACTTAAATAACATTTTAACTTTGATCTTGCTTTGTTTTGTAATCTTTCTTAAATCTTAAGGATGTCTTGAATAATAATAAATAATGTACTACCCCTATTGAAATGAAAACATATTAGAAAGTTTAACTTGTGGGGACTGCTGAAGATGTTCGTGGATGAAGTGAATTAGAGTAAAGAAAAGTTAATTATAGGGGTAATGTCAAAAGTAGAGTACGAATATTACCAAAGGCGTTTCAAGGGTGGGAAAAATGTACTCAGGTGCACAACATCAATGTACCCATTGTCAATTTTTTAATAGTCTGAAATATCAGAAAGATCATAGTATATCTATGTTGAGTCTCGGCATGAATTTATTTGTTATTCTTGAGGGTGATTCCGTTTTATAAGAACCTTCCCCACCGACGAGCTAAGTCTTAACAAGCATGCCACCATAAATCGGACCACTCTATTAGGAGCATTCTTATTACGTTTGCCCACAGGAAAAGGATTATTGGAATAACAATATTAGTAGTTCAAAAAGGTGAAAAGTTCAAAATATGAGTTTTTCGCCTACAACTTTTAAACAACAAATTTTGTCAAAAAACTTTGTACACAATTTACAGATTATATGACTCACTACAAGAAAACATTTTCATATTTGTTGTAAAATTGTTCATTTAAATCATATATCTATTTCTAAAATTGGTCAAAAGTCAAAAATACCGGTTTTTACGTCTTTTTCTTAAACGACGAAGTTGTCGAAAAATAATTTATGCTCATTGTTAAGATAGTCATATTTCCAACAAGAAGTATCATCATAACTTTTTTGATACGAGTACGAAATATTGCTGTTTTAAAAATGTTCGAATTTCGAAAATACAAGTTTTTCGGTGTATATACCTTACAAAAGTTATATTTTCGAGATTCGAACGTTTTTAAAACAGCAATATCTCGTAACTGAGCACTCGTATCAAAAAAATATGCTGATACTTCTTGTTGGAAATATGAATATCTTAACAATGAGCATAAATTATTTTTCGACAACTTCGTCATTTAAGAGGAAAGACGTAAAAACCGATATTTTTGACTTTTGATCAATTTTAGAAATATGTAGTAATATGGTTTAAATGATCAATTTTACAACAAATATGAAAATGTTTTCTTGTAATGAGTCATATAATCTGTAAATTGTGTACAAAGTTTGTTGACAAAATTTGTTGTTTAAAAGCTGTAGGCAAAAAGCTCATATTTTGAACTTTTCACCTTTTTGAAGTACTTATATCTTCTAACTGATCACTCCTATGAAAAAAGTTGAACAGTATTTTTTGTAGACAATATAATAGCACATAAAGCAGGTATAAATTTATCTTTGACAACCTCGTCGTCTGAGAGTAAAAAGCAAAAAACCAGATTTTTTAACTTTTGACGAAGTTTTTAATATAGTGATATCTTTGGAACTATCACTCGCAGAAAAAAAAATATATTTTCTTGTAGAGAATTCAATAGTGTAAAAACTTTGTATAAAGTTGTTTTTGATAGCAATCACCATTCATGTGTTACAGGCGAAAAACAGACATTTTCGTCAAATAACGTTTTTTTTAAATGGCGATATCTCCTAAACGATCAGTCGGAGAAAAAAAAAGTGCGTTAATATTTCTTATAGAAAATTATATGATCTACAAGGTTTGTATGAGGTACTTTTTGATAGCATTTACCGTTTAAAAAATATAAGCGAAAAACCAAATTTTTTGACAATTGACCTTGAATAACGCGCACATGATCTGTCGATGGACTTTTGGGTGAGTATTCCTTACACCAAAATAAAGACTATTACATTTAAAAACCACTTGGATTTTTTCCTCAATTTGGCCTTTTTTTGTATTTTTTTCCTGGGCTAGTAACGGGCCCTGAAGTGTAAAGAAAAAATAAAGACACGTCAATAATGACAATGAATTATCATTGTCACATTAATATTCACGTTTCGAGCTCCCTAGAATCGGAATCCATCATTTTAAGAGAGATGTCTGTGTTTGTACTTAAGTTCGTACGTTCCTTCACTGTTTTTCGTTCACCATATCTCAAGAACGGATAAAGATATCGACTTCGGATAGATTTGATTATATAGATAGTATTTTCATTACGTGCAGAAAGGACTTTCAAGAAAATTCAATAAGCATTTTTTTACTACATATGTACATAATCAATTTAAGAAAAACTATTTTAGATTTGTTTAGTTTCGAATATCTCGAGAACGAATCATACTATCGTTTTCGGGTTGATTTTATTTCACGCATATTGACGTAATAAAGAATTGGTAAAAATATAAAAAGATATCAACTTATTTTTTAAATAAAAAAAGTTGCTGAAAATTGTTGAAAAAGTTGTTTGGCTCGAATATCTTAAGAACAAATAATGATATTGGCTTCGGGGTAATTTTATTTTAAACACTAGTTTATAAATAAAAATTGATAAATTTTTTAAAAACATTGAATCAACAGTTTTTTTAAAGCGAAAGAAAAACTGCAAGCAATTTTACAAATAACTGCTATTTGTAATTTGCCTCAAATATCTTGAGAACATACAATGATATTGGCTTCCGGTTAATTTTATCCTGTACATTAGTTTATGATTGATATTTGATAGGATTTGTAAAAGAATTCAACAAATAGTTCTTTTTTTAAGCGAAAAAAACTGCAATCAATTTTACCAATAATTGTTGAAAATTTGTAATTTGCCTCAAATATCTTGAGAACAAACAATGATATTGGCTTCGGGGTAAATTTATTCTACACACTAGTTCAAAATTGATAAGATTTGTTAAAAAGTAATAAATAGTTTAAGAAAAAGGCTACAAATACATACAATTATTCAAAAATGCGTTTGTCTCTTATATCTCGAAGGCAAACCAATCTTTGGTCTTCACTTTATTTTGTCTCTAATATCCCGCGGTCGAACCAATCTTTGGTCTTCACTTTATTGCATAAATAAAATATAAATTGGGTGGCGCAACAGCTCGTAGAGAACCAGGGCTTAGTGACTTACAACTCACAACCATTCCTGTGTGCGTGTTGTTGGCAGGAATGGAGGGGACCTACAGTTTTTCGCCGAGTCCGAACGGCAAATTTTGCATATTGAAGAGCTGAAAAATTTTCGAAGATCGAGAACGGGCGATTTTCTGGTAACACGAAGACCCGCCCTCGAGCATAGATAATCCCCAGAAAAACTCTTGTCAGTCAAATTAAATTGTTAAATATCTTTTAAAATAGAGTACATAGTTAGAATTTTTGTATCTAGTCTTAGATTTTTAAATCCTTTTGTTATGGTTAGAAGGAAGATAATATTAAAGTGCTAGCTTACCCGTGAAGAAGGAAAGCGTTCAGATGCGAAGAAAACTATTCCGCAGATTTTATTAAAATTGATAACGAAAATCTAGAAATAATTTCGGACGTTAAATACCTGGGTATTGTCAAAGACAATAAACTAACATTTACTAAACATTTTGACTTTATAGAGAAGAAAATATCTAAAATTAGGAAAAATATTTCAACTTTTAGTGCAATTAACATTTTTAATGCGAGAATTAAACCACATTTCGAATACTGTTTTTGTGTAATCAAGAAATGATAAATAGACTTCAACTTCTCCAAAATAAAACAATGAGAACAATTTTAAAGTGCAATATTTTACCCGTTAGAAATTTTGAGGTAGCTTAACCTTAAACAAAGAATTTTGATGAATTTTATTGTTCGTCTTTAAAATAAAAAATAATCTGATGCCTGCTTGTTTATCTCGTTTACTGAACTATGTTGGTAATGTTCAACCTTTTTCTTTAAGAAACAACCAAGGCTTCCGCAACAGTTTATTTTACAAAGGACTTCGAGTTTTCAACATTTTGCCAACTACAACAGCTTCAGACGACAGATTGTGAGTTTATTATTTGTTTTTTATTTTTATATAGAATACATAAAATATTTATTCATTATTAAATTAATTCTTTACGTTATTTTATTAATTTGTTATTAAATTTATATCCTGTTCCTTTTAACACGTATCTAATAAAAAGAAGTATACATATTAAACTTTGTAAGTAAATAGTTGAAAGACTAAATAAACAAACATACGTACCACTACAAATTGCAGAAAATGCTTGAATTTCTTCACGTGTGATCAGGGATAAAAGTTCCATTCAAAAAAGATATTTAACAATTACATTTGGTTATGACGAGTTTTTCTGGGCACTCATCCATAAAACGAACTGAAAATGACTATCGTTTGGGCGATATCGTTTTGAAAATTAAATATTTGCTTCACGTAAGTCGATAATCGTCGAAACGATAGCTAAATAGGTATCTTTTGCATTGATTTTCATGCTCACTTAATACTTTTTTCATGATTCCAAGTTTGTATGTGACTGTAATTTCTCTATTTTGTTGCACTAAAGAAAAAAACAAGACAGATTGTCATTTATGGCAGCCAATATGACATTTCATCCACAGTTTGAGAATACATGCTCCCAAATAGCTTTGTGAAAAAAAAACAATAGACGATAGTGGTTGAGTTACGTGAAGCAATACATTGACGATCAAGTTAACGATAATCGTTTTGACGATTATCCTTTTGAAAATTACGGAATGACCCCCCTGCCATAGATATGGCGAGTTTTGGTTCTTATCATCTCATTTCAAATTGCTATGAATAGCGAATCGGACGTTCGTTTAAAGCGAATGATTTAGCGAATTCCACTTATCAAGGTATTATCGATAGCGAGCTTCCATATTCGCTTCAAAAATCAATACTGCTAACAATGGGAGCGTTCAATGTTTGAATGGATAGCCTATCTAGGATAGCTTGTATCCATGTATGTGTTTGAACGCAAGTCAGCTGTTGATGACATTTCTCATAGGATAGCTTTGTATACTAAAATTTTTAGGATAGATTGGGATCTCTTTTCTGCCAGCAGCTGTTTCGTCATCAGCTGTGTTTTAACAAGTGATTACAACAACACAAACCTATCCAGATCGCTTTAGTTCGGTGTTTGAACGTGGCCAATAGCATTGATTTTTGAAGCGATTGTGGAAGCTCGCTATTGATAATACCGTGATAAGGGAATTCGACAATCATTCGTTTTTAAGCAAACGTTCGATTCGCTATTCATAATGAGGGGCTTAAATTAGTTTTAAATTCAAATATTAAGATTTTCACCAGATTTTTAGGTTTTGTACCTAATAGAAAAGTTTTTTTAAAGGCTTTTTAAAATGTTTGTAAAACTATCGATAGTATCGAGTTTTCCCAAATCTATCGGAAATGGAAACTATCGATATGTAACCAACACTAAAGTGCGCTTCATATGAGCTGCGAATAGCGAATGGTCGTGAGTTTTGACATTTCTTTCACATGAGTGGTCGCCGACAGACGCGAATAGTCATAAAAAACAAATCAGTAAAATGGGTGCTAACAAAATTTGAGGTTAAATTCCAGCGAATTTTTCATGATGTTGTGGATTGTAAATAAGTGTATGGCAGTTCGCAGAAAATATCTCGTTGGTCACGTATAATATATATAAATACTAAATTTAACAATTTAAACTAATTTTTAAGTGTAGATAGGGTCGTTAATTCACTTTTTTGAAAAGTTGAAACACAATTTATTGATATTTGCGCTTGGAATTGCCGAACCGAAAAACATTAACTATCGATAGGTTTCCCCAAAACTATCGGAAATGGAAACTATCGATGTTTAACCAACACTAACCGAACCGAAAAACATTCCCAAGATCCCAAGCCATATTGCCACCATATTTGGAAGTCTGACGGCTGGAAATTGATTTTACTTGAAATAATTGGTGGTAGAAAATAAAATATTAGTATCTAAGAGTACACGATCAAGACCGTGTTTATTAGTGCACATTTATATAGGTAATTCCGTATTGTTGTTGTATTTAACATGCGAAATTTGTTAAAGTAAAGATAAAAATGCACCAAAAGACAAGCCTATTTCAATTTTAAATGGGTACTAGCCCTCTAATTTTATCTTCTGTAAAAATGTGAGAAACATGATTTTCAAGTTCCAAATAAAATTGAATAAATATACCTAGAATGTTTACTAAAGGCAGTATTACACTACCATATATGTAAAATATAATATGGCAAACTTGCCATATAAATACGGTCCACAGGTGACATATAAGCGTGGTATACCTATATTAAAGAATATATCGACGGCTAGAGCCATTTCACACATAGCCGGCAACCGGGTACCCGGTGCCGGCTAACCGGTCGTTTGGTTAAGGATATTATGGAAGCTTTTACACATGCCGGAACCGGTTCATTTGTTGAAAACCGGGTAACCGATGCCGGCTAACCGGCTGCCGGGCATGTGTGAAAGGGGCCTTAGAGTGAAAACCGGCTAACTTCACATTTTTTATCATTATAGACCACTTCAAAAATGGCTAAAAAATACAAAAATTAATCAGTGCTGAAAAATACTTAATGTAATTTTGGTTTTATTCAAATAATGGGAACATTTTTTTCTGCAAATAAATGTTTGTAAAAAATGCAAATGCAGTTTACTGCTTTTCACTCTAAGCCGACGATATGTATGATACCATAGAGGTGCTATATACCTACATACTGTTTTAAGCGCATATAAAATAAATATATAATTAAGGCGATATAACAATTACATTATCATATAAATATGGCAAATTTGCCACATAAATACGGTCCACAAGTGATATATCAGTGTGATAGATCTTTATTTTCTGATGTGTAAAGTATGCACAGTACAATATGTGTACTGTGTAAAGTATGTACCTCTATCATAAACACATATTATTTCATATATACCACGCTTATGTAGCTTGTGGACCGTATTTATATGGCAAGTTAACCATTATATATGTATATGGTAGTGTAATACTGCCTTTACTATACATAACTGTTATAATATTACATATTTAAGTGATGGCTTTTTTGTGCACTATTTACTTCCAAGGCCACAAAAAAGCACCTAATAAATACCCATCGCCACTTCCACGTAGGTATATAACAGTTATACATAAACATTTTTTTGGTTCACAAGCCGAGGTTTATCGCGCTTGGGTACCCAATGCATGACCACCGGCCTTGCGGTATCGCATAGTATTTCTATAATTTGGCTTGTCTCACTTCCCCAAAATAAATAGCTATTAATTATTAACCACTACTTTACTGTACAATTAATTAAAAAAAAACTTACCTTTAAATATGTTACCATTAACTTCAGCGATAGGATTATTGGAATCTATTCCAATAATTTTGACCAATGGATTTGTGGCTTCAAGTTCATTTAAAATATTATTCTTAAAATCAGCGAAAACTATAATTTCTTCTTCGTCATAGTCAGAATCACAAGTACTTTCATTTGTATTCATAATAAGTTTTACTAAATGCCGTAAGAAAAGGAAATTAAATATATTACAATGCTATCTTTCCAACCCGACCAGACCACCAAGCCACGAGGACGAGGTCACGCCAAAAATTAAAATTAATCAGTCCAAAACGCCGAACTAAACAAAATGCGCCAACACCAAAGATTTGAGACGAGATGTGTATGTGACGCCATAAAAAATACTACGTTTACATGTGGTGTTGAAGCGAGCTTGAAGCTCATTTCAACTCTGTATACCTGGCTCGAGTTGAAATGAGCTTTATTCGACTTGACTCCGCTCGGGGAGCTGAGTCGAGTCGAAATTTGTGACGAAAAACCTGGGTCGAGGAGTTGGTTTTACAGATAATACACTTTGTTTTTAAGTTGGGTCTTGTGTGAAAATTGAAATTCACACACAAGTGCAGTACATGCTGCGTATTATACATCAATTTATATTGAATAATTTTGAATGAACAACAACAACTTGTGTGTGTTACCACCAAGTTTAAATTTGGTGGTAACACACACTTTGTTTTTATTTGTATTTTTGTCTTCAAATATCGTTTTGTTTAAATAGATACGTGTAGTAAAGTACTCGTGTTGATTCAATTTTTGTTTTGCATTGAAATAAATACATTACTCCGAGGCCACACGAGCAAGTACTGGCAAGCAGGTTGCAATAGCCGTTTTCTTTTGGAGGTGGCGAAGTACTTACGAGTAGATGAAAACCCTAATCTAGTACTACCAACTGCACATGCTCTCATGCGCGAGTAGATACATTTTACATGGAAAAGCAGTTTGATGTGTTCCATTGAAAAAAGCTGGCAAAGTACTTGCAAGTACTTCGCCACCTCCAAAGGAAAACGCCTAATACATACACATTAATTTGTTTACTAATGCCGGATTTACACGACTGGAAAACTTCCAGTATAATGACAAAAAGAATGAAATTGTCCATTCTTTTGTTGTTGCTTTTGTCATTATACTGGCAGTTTTCCAATCGTGTAAATCCGGCATAACAAAAACAAACCCAAGCAACTTGCTTATCAACTGGCATGCAAGTTTTGAAGTCAGTAGTGAAGCAAGTTGAGAAGCAAGTTGCGAGACAAGCAAGTGGAATGCAAGTGGAAAGCATGTGGAAAGCATGTGGGAGGCAAGTGGAATGCAAATTACGAATTTGACAGGCAGTGTATGTAGCCAACTTGCTTGCAAGTACTTGTTCGTGTAGCCTCAGGGTTAATGCCATTAATTTTTCTGGAATCTCAATATCATTTCAACTCAATTCTAATTGGAGCCCTCAACTCAAGTAACGAAAAACTTGAATTGAATATTCGACCCTAGTTCAACTCGAGCTCTCGATTCTGCTTGCTTGTAAACGTAGTACATCATTACCACATTTACAAGAGCGAATCGAAGGATCGGATTCAATCCTGATCGAAATTTCGATCCAGGTATATGACAATGGGCACGTTCCGCTGGCTATTCTCAGTTATCCGGATAGCTTTGTGTTGTTGTAATCCCTTGTTAAAAAACAGCTGATAACAGCTGACGCAACAACAACTCAAGTTATCTCAAAATTTTTAGGATAGCTAGATAGCATAGCGAATAAACATTGGAACGCGAGGAATTCCAGATTGAGAATGGATTTAATTAGGCCTGGCGCCCACTAGGCAACTTTTCGTTGCTCGCCCCAGAAACTTTTTGTTGCTCCCGATCCAATTACATTGGGTTATATGGAAGAGCGCCCACTAGGCAACTTAAAGTTGCTTGAAGTTGCTCGCGGAACTTTTTGCCGGCAACTTTGTTGCTGGCAACTTTATCTGTCAAAAATGGCCGTGTTTCTTTCATATTGATTTTCAGATTTCTGAATTTTCTAATCTTCTGATTGGCCAGCTGTCAGATGTCATATATCTTTTATGGAAGCTGGCCATAGTAGAGATCGTGGACCATTCATAAATCTGACTGAAATTGTCTGCATAGATAGCATACCAAAATGGCTTCATAAAAGAATGAGACAAAGCCAATTTAGCATGCGAAAAATGAAATAACATTATGCTGCGTCTACAAAAAGACTAAATCCAAAATAAATGAAATACAAACATTGTATATCCAATCTATAGTATTCTCATGAAACACGATTTTTTAGGTAGACATTTGGTCGATAGGTTCGCTGTGATCGCCTTACCGAGATCCCTTAACAAAAATTTGTATTACATTTGGACGCATAGATGGCCACGAGCTTTTTTTCTTCATGAGAATACTATAGAATTTATATACAATGATACAAATTCAAAGTGAACGGACCTCCTTATAACATTTTTTTTGTATATTTTCTAACAGCCAAATTAAAAAACGAGGAATAGCAAAGGGTTAGCCTTATTCCATGGACTAAGTGCAAAATGTTACTAATAAAACAAAATTTCTGCTATGTGACGTTAACTATGCTAAACCACCGTAGCAGATGGTTTAGCGAAGGAATAAGCAGCCAGACTATTTTTTTTATTGGTGTTGGTATCAGAAGATTCACCTTTTCAATAACATTTTTTTTCTATGCACGATGATTTCGCTATGTTCTGAAGAATATAAAGCAAAAGGTTATTTATAAATGGTTTAGTTTATTTTTATGAGCTTACTTTGTCTTTGGTGCTCCAACTCTCCCTTCTTTTTCTTTTTTAATTAAATTTACAATAATACCTACTAAAATTTTAGATAAACATAAACAAGAAAATTCTTAGGTGTGTTTGGTTACTTGAAATTTTAAGATGTCAAAACCCATAAGGAAAAAACCCAAGTTTCAGAAACTTGGTACAAATATCAAGATACTTAACAGGCCTCGCACGGTAAACGTCACTTTACTATTCCACGAATATAAATTTTTTTTTAATGAGGAATTTTAACCTGTGGCTTAACTCTTATTCCGTGGTTTAGTAAAATCGTGGAATAAAGGTAGAATAAGCGTTTTTTATTAATAGCGCTGTAAATCAATTACAGCGCTATTAATAAAAAACGCTTACTCTACCTTTATTCCACGATTTTACTAAACCACGGAATAAGAGTTAAGCCACGGGTTAAAATTTCTCATTACACCCCGACTCCACAGGAGATAATTTCTATCAGGATGCCCATCTTGACAGTAGATATCCAATGGAGTCACTCCGTTTCATCTCTTGTTGGGATATCAGAGATATCTATCTGCGATTATATCTTGACAGAGATCGCTGATATGAATTTTGACAGATGAAGATTTTTTTGCTTGTTGTCTCGATTTTTCTCATTATTTTGTATATGTATCCATATCCATTTGTTAGTTTCTTCCTCGGCAAATGGAATTTTTGTTTGTACTTTTGGAAGCTAAAAATTAATTCAGTTTCGCTTTCGTGATTTGTTGGACAAATTTTTGAAAATTCAAATAAAACTATATTTAGTAGGTAATTACAGTGCTGACAAAAGCAACTTTTTGCAAGAGATAAAACTCTGGTGTATAACTACCTGGATTGTAATTTATTTTTTAATCGTTTTATTAGTAAATGCTCTAATTATTACCACATTAAAAGTAATAATAACGAAAACGATTTATATTTTCAATATTCTCCTTTTTACTAAAAGAAAAATATCGGTATTCGGTTTGCAACCAAAACGAACACAGTCGAATAGCTAGTTTATTTTTTTTTTGTGCGCCAAAAACCAGCCATCAAACTCTCGTGCTGTCTTGCTATGGAATGAAATATCATAACATGATTTGCCCAGCATAGATAGAAGACAATGCAAGATATAAATATCTGATATTTAGTTAGAGAGAAATTATCTCCTGTGGAGTCGGGGTGTTAAAAAGAAATTTATATTCGTGGAATACTAAAGTGACGTTTACCGTGTGAGGCCTGTTAAGTATCTTGAAATTTGTACCAAGTTTCGGAAGCTTGGGTTTTTTCCGTATGGGTTTTGACATCTTAAAATTTCAAGTAACCAAACACACCTAAGAATTTTCTTGTTTATGTCTATCTAAATTATTAGTAGGTATTATGGTAAATTTAATTAAAAAAGAAAAAGAAGCGAGAGTTGGAGCACCAAAGACAAAGTAAGCTCATAAAAATAAACTAAACCATTTATAAATAACCTTTTGCTTTATATTCTTCAGAACATAGCGAAATTATTGTGCATAGAAAAAAAATGTTATTGAAAGGGTAAATCTTCTGATACCAACACCAATAAAAAAATAGTCTGGCTGCTTATTCCTTCGCTAAACCATCTGCTTCGGTGGTTTAGCATAGTAAACGTTACATAGCAGAAATTTTGTTTTATTAGTAACATTTTGCAATTAATCCATGGAATATGTGTATTATAGAGATCAGTGGTTTATGTCTATCTAAATTATTAGTAGGTATTATGGTTACCCAACTAACATTTCAGCTTCAGTTCGGCCTAACTGAATAGGCTTTCTGATTTCCTTAAGACATTTGTAAAATTTCGTTAAGCATAAAAAGGAGAATATTATAGAACTTCGAAAATGATTTCGGAAAATCTTCTTGGAGGCCCCGTACGCAGATCTTTTAAAAGCTTCAAATTCTATACGATCTATAAGAAGTTTTAACGAGCACTATTCGAAATCTTAGTGAAATTATGGTTTTGACAGATAGTTCAGAAATGTTTCTATAAAAGTAAACACGCAAGTGTAATAGAAAGTCTTATAATACCTATTAGAAGCCGACAATATAGCTCTTACAGAGGTTGTAGGAAAATGGGGGAAAAAATATAATTCGTTTTACTTTCAATTTCTTTTGAGTGATTTTTACCACATTTAATGTTTGTTAAATCTGAAACTATTATTAGTTTTCAATTATTTGTTAATTAATGAATTGGAAATAATTATAAAACACAAAGATTTTTCTTACCCGTCTAGGAATCGAACACGGAACTCCTGCGTAAGAGTCCATCACTCTACCCACTCAGCCATATCTTAAATATAAAATGGAAGATCCAAAAACTTAGGGCGGTATTCACCGACGGCTCATAACTTATGAGGCTCATAAGCCTATTCACCAAGCAATAATAGTGAATATTTATGAGCGCTCATAAGACTAATGAGTGGTCCTGACCACTCTTAAGTTATGAGCGCTCTCTTCGAAAACTTGTTCGAAATCATTCGAAATAAAATGTCACTTCCAAACCTTATATCTCTATCTGTCACTTCTGTCACTACTGTCACAGATTTTTGTTCGTGTTTTTTTTTTTTTTTTTTGATTAATTAATTAACTGAGTCAAATAGTTTCACAATCTCTGATGATCCTCGAGAGAAAAGTCGTTAGCCCAAAACCATTTTGTTGCAGAAGGGGAAGTCTCATTCAAGAGTTTGTTGTACATTCCAAAGGTTCAGCCATTTGAAAGTTTCAATCGCTATGGAACTACATAAATCCGACAACATCAAGCTTTACGTTCGTCGTGTCTGAATCACTGACTGACTAATTCAACGATATGATGCCCAACTACTCGAATTTCATTCATGGTGTCGTCGATGATTTGCTTCTATATGTATCACGTGAAACCCTACAGCAGCACAAACTAATCAAGGTCATCAAGAAGAAGTTGATTCGCAAGGTCTTGGACACGATCGAGAAGTTCGATAAAGAGAACTACCAGAAATTGTGGAAAGAATATTTAACAAAGTAAGTAGAAATACATTTTTTTGTCAAGAATATAATGTAAATTATTTTATTTTAGCACCAAACTTAGAATCATGGAAGATTCCAGCAACCGATCCCACTTGCCTGGACTGGAAACATGGAATGTTTGGCCATGTCATGCGTGCTTTGTCGGGAACCACCTTCACAAAACTTCTCTACAGTTTGTCCTTCTTGTATGTTGGTATTGCTCAGCAGTTTGCCATATTTATTAAAATTTAAACTAACTATATATCCATTTTTAATTTACAGATCGAGTTAGAAAATCTCAATACTGCAACAGATCAAATAAACAAGCTAGAAATTGAACTAGAGGTAACTAACTACAAACTATTTTAAAAGTATAGAGCAAAGAAGGGACCATTTACTCAATTCTTTTTTGCACAAATAACTAACAACTAAGTTTAAAAAAAAACTTAACCAATAAAAAATCTGAAGTTATATGTTCTAAAGATGTCGACAAGTTTTTTTTTTTTCTAGAATTGTCACTCTCAAAAATCTTTGTATTATTTTTATTTGAAAATTTAATTTCACTTTGATTTTTAAAGCTTATATGTATTTCCTTAAGGTTCATATGGGTGATTCCGTCCTAACTATGATTCTTTGCGTCCAGTGCTTTTTTTGTTGTTTAATGTAAAATGTTCGTATATATTTTTGGTTTGAATTGTGTAAATGGCTATTTACTACAATCTACATTCAATATCATGACCAAATTTGCTACTTCTTCGACATGACTTGGAAAAGTATAGTAAAAATGTCAGTACCGTGGCATGTCCGTTCCTTGTTTTTCCGATTAAGTCTACTATTTGCGAATTAAATACTTCATTGAATAGAAATATTGCCCTTAGAAAAGTTTGAGTGCAAATGTGCAATACTTGTTTGACAAAATTATGCAATAATTAAGTCAAAATAGTCAAGGAGGAACTTCTAATGTGTATGGTGTATCATCGGCGAGTTCATCGTTGCCTTCAAAATCGCGTCTGTTAACTGCATCTCCCCTTGCGTCATTTACTTTTCGTTCGAGTTATAGAAGCAATCACACTTTGGCTATCACTCAATTTCCTTCAAATTATACAAGACTTGAAAGAAAACGCAAAATGTCTACTAAGTGCCTTGCAATCGAAAATATTAACCCAAACTATATTAGTATGGAATATGCGGTTCGTGGTCCTTTGGTCATTCGGGCTAAAGAAATCGAAAAGGAGCTTGCAGCGGGATAGAAAAAGCCATTCACAGAGGTTATTCGTGCCAATATCGGTGTTTGCCATGCAATGGGACAAAAACCTATCACTCATCTAAGACAGATGTTGGCTCTCTGTTGTGACATTTCTTTGTTTAGTCATCCAGAAATCCCACAGGACGTTAATGAACGCACACAAATTTGTTTGGACGGTTGCCAAGGAAGATCTGTTGGTTCCTATTCTGATTCAGCAGATATTGAGGCCATTCGCCGGCAAGTTGCTGATTACATTACAGCTCGCGATGGTGTTGAGTGCAATTGGGAACATGTTTACCTTTCTGCTGGTGCCAGTCCTGCAATTAAGAGTGTTCTCTCCATGTTAAACTGCCCGGCTGATGGAAAACCACCAGGAACTTTGATTCTGATTCCTCAGTACCCTCTGTACTCCGCAACTTTGGCTGAATACGGCATTGGACAAGTCGGCTATTATCTAGATGAGACAACCAATTGGGGAATGGATATCAAAGAACTTCAAAGAGCTGTTGATGAAGGAAGAAAAACACATGCAATTCGTGGAATTTTGATAATAAATCCAGGAAGCCCTACTGGTCAAGTACTGACTCGTGAGAACATCGAGGCTATTATTAAGTTCGCACACAAGGAAAAATTGGTGTTGTTAGCCGATGAGGTTTACCAGCATTCCATTCATTTAAAAAAGTTTTGATGGAAATGGGTGCTCCCTACAATAATTTGGAGTTGGCAAGCTTTATGTTAACTTCCAAAGGATACCTCGGTGAATGTGGAATTCGTGGAGGTTACAAGGAACTTATTAATTTCTGTCCACAAGTGAAAGCAGCATTAGTTAAATCAATTACAGCATCACTATGCCCTACAACTCTTGGTCAAATAGCTGTCAGTGCACTAGTTAACCCACCGAAAAAAGGCGATGAATCGTACGATTTGTACGTCAAGGAACGTGATGGAGTTTTAGGCGCCTTAGCGGCTCTCGTTCATAAAGCATTCAACAGTTTCGAAGGTTTTAGTTGTAATGTAGTCCAAGGAGCGATGCATGCCTTCCCACAGATCAAGATTCCACCAAAGGCCGTTGAGGCTCCAAAAAAGAAGAATATGCTTGCCGATACCTTCTATGCATTCGAATTATTGGAAGAAGCTGGAATCTGCATTGTTTCTGGAAGTGGATTCAAACAACAGCCTGGTACATATCATTTCCGAACAACAATTCTTCCCCAAACCTAGAAATTAAAAATCATGTTGGAAAAATTCCAAAAATTCCATGCTTCATTTATGAACAACTATAAATAAAAACCCAATAACCCTTTTTTAACACTCTTTAGATAAACTAAATTGTTATATCAGAATAGCTATTTGCAACACATTGTCTAATTAAATGTACGTTCTTATAAAATAAGAAAGAGTGCAGGTCACTAAAATTATAAGTGTTCTGTTAAGCACCACAAACAAAATGTATATATAATATAACCATCATCTGTGTATTGTGATTGTATGTCAAAGATATAGACATAAATCTATGCAATATTAAATAATAAATGTCAACCGAAATTGTTTCGTTTAATTAACCATTCTTGTTAGTATTTATGTAAATTCCAACATTTTATGAAGCACGTACGTTTTACATTTGTACATAATTTTAAATTGTGCAAATTTAAAATTATGTACATAAGAATCGATAAGAGAGTTGTAAGGTTTTAAATGTATTCTTTTTAATAAAGATTTAAATTTTAAATTATTGCGAATTATATGGTTGGAAAATAATACTTATTGCTGAATAAAATATTCATGAATGAATGTTGTCCTAGGATTTACTTTTTTTATTTTTGAATTCAAAAGATAACTCGCTGAACCGCCATTATGTTTAGTTTGAGGACGTTTGTATGGCGATTTTCTAAAAGATGCACTATCTTTGTATAGATAACAACTGTTGTTTTAATTTTTAACGTTGTTGTACTTTAACAGTGATATATTTTCATTCAAAGAAAGTGTGTCACAAATTAATTTGTCAGTACCGTGGTAGTATTTTTTAAGCATGTTATATCATGTTTTTGGTTGATTCTTTTAATCCTTTTAACGACATTATGTTTAAATTCTCCTAGAAATTATTTTTCTCATTGGCATAGAGAATAGAGGTCATATAAACTGTCTAAATCTCAGTACCGTGGATTAAATTAAATTAAATAATTAAATTATTTCTTGCAATAATATTAACTTTCTGCCAATTTTCTTTATTAAAACGGTAGCAATACCTCGAAAGAACCAATAAAATGTTATTCAGTGCAATAAAAACTAAGTAATAACCCAGCACAATGAAATGGGTTGCCATTCAGGAGAATAGACTACAAACACGAATGGTTGAGATAGTTGAGAGTTGTAAGTCACTACGCCCTGGTTCTCCACGAGCTGTTGCGCCACCAAATTTATTATCATTATTATACCGAAAACCTCATGAAAACACGCCTATAGTAATAAATCCAAGTTCTCTTAACCGGTTTCGTAAAAATGTATCGTTTAAATTCTTACTTCCTCTCTTCCTTCACTGTCTTTTTACAAGCCAGGGGCTTAGACATGAAAATAAATTGAAATATAAGGATGACTATTTTTGCTTTTATTTACATATTTATAATTTCTTTATTAATATACATACATACATATGTACATTAGGGGTGTCGGAATTTTTTTTTATTTTTTATATTCAAAATGGGTATGGTGGATCTTGTAAAGGGTTTAGAAAGATGAATTTTTTATTCTGGGACATTTTCCAAAATCGAATTTTGAGACCCCGCGGCCGTTTTTAGGTAAAAAACAGCACATTTCGAAAAAATGGTCAGGAAAACCAATTAAATTTTCGTCAATATGTTGTCAAAATTACTTATAATGTTTTATTTTGGCTTCCTTTTCTCATTTGTATTGACCGAACAACAATTTAAAAATGCTGTATAGTGTTAAGAAAGCAAGTTTTAACCAATTCGAGCATTCCATTTAGAAAAAATAATCCAAAACGTCTAGAAAATCGATCTATTCTTCGGGGAGATTTAATGTAAAAAGTTATGTCATGATATTTTGACAAGGAGATTTTAACGCTATCTTCTTATCGAAAGGTTACAAAAGCAAAATAAAATCATTGTAAGTTACTGTGACCTCATATAATATTGGTTTTTAGGGCCGCTTATTCGAATTGAGGTTTTTTAACCTTAAAACGACCGCGGGGTCTCAAAATTCCATTTTGGAAAATGTCCCAGAACAAAAATTATTTCTTTCTAATCCCTTAACAAGATCCACAATACCCATTTTGAATACAAAAAATAAAAAAAAATTCCGACACCCCTAATGTACATATCTAACAATAATAAATGTTATGTCCTTATTTCAGCTTCTCTCTACCTGAAGGAATCATAAACTAGGAGCAAGCAGCAAATTAGCCAAAATATGAGCATGATGGTATGAAGGTGCATGCACCTCTTGATATCGAATACAAAATTCTGGTAGGACTTTTTCGACGGCACGCGCGTAGATTGGTGGACAATAGGGGTTTATAGTTTCTGTGTCAGGGCTCAGGGGTCTTACGTCGTACCCTAATTCATTTAATTAAAAAAAAATAATGGTCTGTCTCAAATTTTAATTTCTACGATTTAAAAAAATCTGAAATCAAAAACAACAATTAAAAAGTTTCTAACATAAAGAAGTAGGTTTGATTGAAAAGCTCATATACTGAGTTTTATTATTTAGGTCGCCAAAATTAGTCTGTAGACTTAAGATGGTCATCAATAACAGAGCCAACGAGTTAAATGGCCTCGCACTGATACAAAATCGGTCATGTATGGGGTGGAATGTCCGCCGATCTATTTGGATTTTCAGCCAATCTGAAATCCATAAACTAAACCTAATGGATTGGATGGCTCGCTTTTGACTGGCCAGCTTTAAGGAAAATGACAGAACATAATTCTTAATAATCATCTACCATCTATACTATCTTAAATAAGTGAATTGAATTGGTTGCACCCAATCGGAAAACCGCTTTTTTAGCCCTTCGTCCAACAACGAGCGCTAAAACAATACAGCCAGACTTTTGTATTCGATATAAAGAAATAAAGATACATGCCCTTACAGACCATCAAATTCTTTGAGCCAACAGATTAACATTTTCCCTGCTTTTTTTCCTTAAAGGTTCTCCCAAACCAATGCGAATCATTCCACAACGATACAAAATATGAAAGATGCACAATGATAAACAACAATAAATAACAGTCTTTGCAAATGATTCACTATAATTTCGCGTTGGTTTGGCAGATCCTTTGTAGTTTGATATATCATTCATGCTCTGTAGTCTCCTTTATCATTTAAAGGTAAATTGACAAATTGTTCATTTGAAAGGTTATCTTTATCTAACCTTGAGCGGAGGGAAAATCACTTTTTTCATTACTGATCTCTGATTCACTGTTCCGTCGTCCCAAAGATTTTCCAACTCTGCATTCCAAAAGTGAAGATATCCTTGACCTTGTTACTGCCATCGGTCAACAAATCTAAAAATTGTGAAAATTGAATTGCTTGAGGATTAGATAGACCTTCAGTATTAACATCAGAAATATCAGTTTTTACCTTATCAAAACTCCTTTCAGCAATGTACAATGTACAACATTCTTGGTTTCATTTGTGCTTGCCGCAGGATCTTTTCTTAACGCAGCGCTTCTTGCAGCGAGCATCATCGGCTCTTATAGAGAACGAAGCATTTGACTGCTGTTTGTTTAGAACACGGACACAGCGCAGTGTCTTGTTGCAAATGTCATCGCAAACGGGTATTGGGTCCAGACAGGATTTACTTTCCTCAAAACTATTGGCATTTTACCACAAGGACACGATGTTGTCATTTAGGACTTAGCTTGCAAGGATGACACTCTCCAACGTGACTACAGTCCTTGCATTTGTGATTACCACAGCTCAAATCCTTTCCACACGGTTGTTGTTGCTACTGTTGCAAATGCTGTGGCACCGCATAATGGGCAGCCGACGATGAACTGCTATTCGCTGGCTGGTGATGATATTGCTGCGACGAAGAACTTATATGAAGGTGTTCCATTCCAACACCAACGTTACCATCAACATAGGAACTATTTTTGTCCATGGATTTTGGATCAGTTCCGCTGGCACTGTTGCCCCCGCCACCACCTATCAAGAAAAAGTGTTGAGTATTGAATATGCGCTAACGCCAATAGTTTTTATATACAATGATACCATTATTTTTCATATTTGTATGTCGGGGGCAGCTGCTGTTGCTGCTGGAATCCACCGCTTCCTTTCTGCTGCTATCCTCCCAACCACCAGCTGTCGTCACTATTGAAGTTTGCTGTTGCATTTGGTGCTGTTGCAAATGTTGCTGTTGAACAACAACTGATGGCAGCTCCCATGGGGTTTTAATCCTGCAGATATTTTGATTGCCATTTTATTTTTTAATTGTATAGTCACAAAACAAAATAGATTTTAATTGAATTTACTCACGATTTGAATATGTAAAAATGAAAGCGACAAAGTGACAAATTACAGTAGGAAAAAAAAGTTTTATGCAGAAGAGATGAAACACATAGCCATTGCCTGAACAAATTCAGCTTTTAGATTCATTATACTAATTGATGCCACTTTTTATTGAATAAAGTTTTCACTAAAGGTAAAATGAATTATTATAAAAAACAAATTAAAAAATATAGATAAGCATAGATAGATTGTTTTTTTTTTTTTTGACGTCAACTGTCATTCACGTTCGAAAACAGTTTGATTTCACAGTTTGGGTTTGTCTGAATAAGAGAGAGTGGCTCTCCTTTTCGAACTTCGAAAAACACTTGTGAGTGGTTGGTGAATAGCACAAATAATATTTGAGTTATGAGCCTCATAAACTTAAGAGCCATTTATGAGCGCTCGGTGAATACCGCCCTTAATCAGTATTTTCCAGTCTTACATGCTGGCTCCACTAGACATGAACGATGTCCAACATCCAAACCACAATCCAATCAGCAAACTTATTTGTATGGATATGTCACTGCACGGACATGGATTTTTTAGACTCCATTGTTTTTTTTTAAACATGTTCATAATCCAACCATGGCTCATGCTCAGTGGAGCCACCATGTTAATAACAAATTTGTAACCCGTTCACACGAAGAAACAAGATGTACAAGATTTTTTTTGCAAATCGCTTATTTATTATTGAAATTAAAATCTGAAGAGCTGAGTGGTTGATTTTAAATTCAATCGCCCATTGCCTGAGGTTAAGTCTAAGCTTTTGATTTTTCAAAATTTCATCTTCGTCATCGCTTTTTGAAAACATTAATCATTAAACTTGTGTGTGTTATCCCTCATAAAAGTTTCGCCTCTCATGCTGGTAGTGGGGTTCATATCTAAGTAGAGAATGAATATTTATATTTAAAAGAAAATTATAAACAGACAAACAATGAAACACACTTAAATCTTCTGGCTCTGGAGATATTTGATTTATCGATGAAAAATTTATTAAATCTGAACTTTCTTGCCGTCAGTTACGCGCTCTCTGGAGTATTAAGGAACATCTCACCGCAAGGGATCTATAATAATTTCCCGACTTTTTAATTTTTTCCACGAAGTAGACATATTCACGCAAAAAAAAATTCACAAACAATTTATTCAATGAACGAGAATTGATCAATGACTTCATTAAAATGACTTTGACAGATTTGAGTCTCTTTAGCATAGACTGACATTTTCTATTATGGTTCGTTAATAAAGTCTGAGAAGTCTCTGCGAAGTATTCGATAAGGCATCCAGCAAATTGTAACCGAAACCTTTTAAAGACAAAGTGACAGGAGCTTCAATTAAATTACCCTATACAATCTTTATACAGTGACAGCTTCATGTTTCTTCGTTAATGTTATTAACAGAGGTCTATCCGAAACAAAGACGCTAGTCTCGTTTAATTTTCTATATCAAGCTTTCAAACGACTTTAAAGAAGCAGTTATTGAAATCATGACTTCTATTAGAAATTTATTTTTGATGAAAGCTTTATAGAAGCTTTATACAAATCCAGACTTGCAGCATATCGATATTTCTAAGCTAATAGAAACTGAAATGTTAGTTGGGTAATTTAATTAAAAAAGAAAATGAAGCGAGAGTTGGAGCACCAAAGACAAATTAAGCTCATAAAAATAAACTAAACCATTTATAAATAACCTTTTGCTTTATATTCTTCAGAACATAGCGAAATCATTGTGCATAGAAAAAAAATGTAATTGGAAAGGTAAATCTTCTGATACCAACACCAATAAAAATGGCTGCTTATTCCTTCGCTAAACCATTTGCTTGTGTGGTTTAGCATAGCAATAAACGTCACATAGCAGAAATTTTGTTTTATTAGTAACATTTTGCACATAATCCATGGAATAAGGCTAACCCTTCGCTACTCCGCGTTTTTTTAATTTGGCTGTTAAGGCTCTCCCAAACCAACGCGAATTCGTAGCGAATCATTCGCAAAGGCGATTTTTTGTTGTTGTGTAGCATTGTGTATCTTTCATATTTTGTATTATTGTGAATGATTTCGCGTTGTCGGCGAAAGTTTCACGTTGGCTTGGGAAAGCCTTTATAGTTTTTTATTTTTTTGTTTTAGAATTTTAGATATGGACTTTATCCTGTTTTCAATCCATTAAGCAATAAAATTCTTATGACCCGAGGATCTCTTTATATAAATAAATAAACTAATGTTTATATAAATATCTTTAATTTAGAAGTATATACATTTCAATTAATTTATTTTGCTATTTATTGACTAAGGGCGGTATTCACCGACGACTCATAACTTATGAGGCTCATAAACCTATTCACCAAGCAATAATAGTGAATATTTATGAGCGCTCATAAGACTTATGAGTGGTCCTGACCACTCATAAAGTTATGAGCGCTCTCTCCGAAAACTAACCCTTCAAGAAAATTCACTGACTCATTTTGTCGGTACTTTTTGGATCCTTTTAAAAATGAGTCTCGCATGCAACAAATATTAGGGGTATTCACGATCCGATGTAACTGGTCTTGTATCATTGCAAAAGTGTAAAAGTGTAACACTTTCTTGCACTACAACAACAAAATATACTGAATGTCAAATTCTTACACTTTTACACTTTTGCTATACTCCAACCCTATTGTAAAAGAAAAATACACCATAGTAAAGTTTACGCTTGTGTATTTCATAGCTCGCCAAATGTCATTCTTTTTGCCAGCTGATATTTATTTGTGAAATTTTGTGAGTTTGCTACAGTGTAACTATAGATAAGAGAAGTGCGTTCACGATCGATTGTAAAAATATAAAATTTTACAATTTTACTAGGCTTGTGTAGTGTTGTTGTTTGTTGTTATGTTTGTTGTTTGCTAAATTTGATAAACGTTTACCATTGAATTAAAACACGTCCGATTCACTTAACTACTTTATTTGCACTGTAACGATTATATTTAAATCTTTGCTCTCATTCATTAATGAGGGCATCTTACTCTAAAGATGTAATTGGTATAAATGTTAGTATTACCAAATTGCTTAAACATTACATTTCCTCCCTTGCTTATTATTAAAAATAAATTAAAAATAAATATTTACATATATGACTTATTAATAATTTAATAAAATTATTCTAAGACATAATCACGATAACGTCGTGGCATCTGACATCTCGTGGTCCGCCTGTGTTCTTGGTGTAAGGGTTGTTGTATTGGCTGTGGTGAATCTGAGGGTGTGGTGAAAATTTCATTCTCACTTACATCCCTGTTGTTTGTTGTGATGTGGCTGTCAATGTCAGCTGGTGTTGATATTTCAAAATTGTTTTGGATTTCAATTTGCTGCGGCTCAATATCATTATTATTCAGAGTTTCTTGTTGTTGTTCGTTTAATACTCATGGTGTTGTATAAATAATTTTGTTTCTATCAGCTTTTCTTAAAATGTGAGGTGTTTTGCTTTGGTCACTTCTGGAGAAATGTTTGAAGAAGGATGAGTTTCGAACTATGGTTTTATCTCCTCTTCTTGCCCAGATTTGCGACCCGATGATTTTAATGATTTTCAGCGGAACAGGGTTGAACGGTGGAGTAAGTTTATTAACTTTCCTCTGCTTGCAGAGAACTTCATCACCAAGATTGAAACTGCATGGTTTCACGTGCCTTCGTTTGTCAGCGTATCGTTTGTATTTGAGTTTGTTTTTTTGTTCGTTTTTGTTAATGTTTTTCTTTTGTTTGTTTATTGTAGGAAGAAAATTGTTCATCTTCCTGTTGAACATCATCTCGAACGGTGACACTTCTGTTGTTGCTTGTGGAGTTGAGCGATAGTCCATGAGGAAGCTATCTAACTGGGACAAACAATTCGAATGTTCCAACTCAGACGTTATGAGTGTCTTTTTTATAGTTTTTACCATCCTTTCTGCTGCGCCGTTCGCCTCTGGCCAGTATGGAGTAGTTTTGTGATGACAAATGTTGTGTTGATCCATAAATTCTTTGAAGTCGTAACTGCTAAATGGTGGTCCATTATCAGATTTCAAATTTAATGGCATGCCGAACACTGCGAAAATTTTCATCAAAGTTTTCTTCACATCTGTGAATTTTGTTGAGTTGATTACTTCAACAAATGGGTATTTCGAATACTCATCAACTAGAATGAGCAAATACTTTCCATTTGGAAGTGGACCAGCAAAATCCATTGAAACTTTTTCAAATGGTGTTGATGTAGGTTCACATAGTTCAAGTGGCTCGCGGTTGTTTTGGTTGGTAATCACTTGGCAGATGTGACATTGGGAGACTGTCTGTTCTACTCGTTTGTCCAAGTCAGGAAACCAAATTTTTGTTCGTAGGAGCTGTTTTGTTTTGACTATTCCCATATGAGATTTGTGTGCTAGGGCGATAGCTGTGTTGACAAGTTTCTCGGGTAGTAATAGTTGAGTTCCTTTCAAGATACATCCTTCTGTTACGGAAAGTTCTTGACGCACTCCTCTGTATCGACTTATTTCTTTGCAGTTCCACATACTGTGTTGATTTGTTGTAATTGCTTTGATGAGGGTTTGTAGAATCGGATCTTGTTTAGTTTCGTTTTGAATTGTTGATAGTGAAATTGCTTTTGGTAAGGCGTTTTCAACTATAAAATTTACGTATTGTTCTATTTCGTTATTTCTGTTTATGTTGTTACTATTGTTGTTATTTGGATGTCTGGAAAAATAGTCTGCAGGATTTGAGCTACCTTGTTGATGTTGAATGTTAAAGTTATATTGTTGTGTTTTTAGTAAGAGACGCTCAATTCTACTTGTTGGTTTAGATAGTGGATTTTTAAAAATGCTGATTAAGGGCATGTGATCTGTATGGAGCGTGAACTTTGTTCCGTACAGATAGATTTTAAAATGTTCCATTGCCCATGTTGCTGCTAGCATCTCCTTCTCTATCTGGCTATACCGTTTTTCGACTGGGCTAAGTGCATGACTTGCATATGCCACAATCTCGTAGGTGTTTTTGTTGTGTTGTGACAGTATACCAGAGAGACCCTCGGGACCTGCATCGACATGTAGGTGTGTTGGTTTGTTGACGTCATAGTAGGCAAGTTTAGAAGCATCTCCCATTAGCTTCTTCAGAAAAGTAAGTGCCTCCTCGTGCTTTCTTTCCCAGACGAACTCTTTGTTTTTCTGGATGAGTTCTCTTAGGGGTTGGGTATGTGTTGCTAATTCTGGAAGAAAGGGTAATGCAAAATTTAACATACCGAGGATGCTGCGAACTTCTGACACATTGTTGGGTGTTTGAAGTTTTTCAAAAACTGCTACTTTCTCCGGATCTGGTTGGATTCCGTCTTTGGAAAAAACAAAACCAAAGAATTTAAGCTGGGGTTGGCTGAATACGCATTTGTTCTCGTTAACGGTTAGATTATGCGCACGAAGTTGTTGGAAGACCTCTTCCAGTGCTGCATCATGTTCAGCCTGTGTTTTTCCGAAGATGAAAATGTCGTCACTCACATTTAAGACGTTTTTGATGTTGTTCAGCGTTTGTCTTATGATATCTTGGAACTCTTCTGCTGCTGTGTTGACGCCGAAGTTCAATCTTTTATATCTGTAGACTCCGCAGTGAGTGCTGAATGTTGTAATGAACCGCGATTCCTCATCCAACTCGACTTGATGATATCCTTCGTTGAGATCGATTTTGCTGTATACTGTTGTGCCATTTAGGGCGGTATTCACCGAGCGCTCATAAACGGCTCTTAAGTTTATGAGGCTCATAACTCAAATATTATTTGTGCTATTCACCAACCACTCACAAGTGTTTTTGGAAGTTCGAAAATGAGAGCCACTCTCTCTTATTCAGACACACCCAAACTGTGAAAACAAACAGTTTTCGAACATGAATGACAGTTGACGTCAAAAAAAAGTAAAAAAAAAAACATAATCTCAAAGAGCCTAACAAACACAGTGGAAAAGATAATCTAATGTGCTTTGCTAATAAAGTGAGTATCTTTGTTATCATAATTTATTTTAACTTAGTAAAACCTTTATTAGATTAAATTGCAATTTGCTCAAGAGCCCTATCTGTAATGGTGTCGTGTGAAAATGCTGCATTGTCTGCTTTGAATAATGGCAATTTATCGCCAAAATCTTTGACCTCTTTTCGCTCAAAGTTTGTGGAGGGATTCGGAATTGTCTTTTGACAGTAATGACACAGATATGAGCAGTACGAGCTCAATTGATCATCCTTCGGGTGATAAAAGTGCTAATCGTGGGAAGAAATCAAAGGATCGGGGAGCGAATTCTAGACTTAGTAAAAATGGAGACGGGAGACTGCTGAAAGTGGTGGAACAAAATTGGGAGAAGAGAAAGAGTGAGTTTTTTTTCTTGAGGTCTATTTATTTTCAGTGCCGGAGTGATATAAAGAAAGTTTATTTATCTTTAAAAAAAAACACTTCGATTTCAATTATTTTTTAAATTGATTTTTTAGATATTTCAGCAGTGATGAAATAGAAAAAATAGTAACACCTAAGCAAAAAAAAAGCCACGACATTCTGTGATTCCGAATCCAAAAACGCCCACGACCGAAAACTCCAATAACATGCTCACTCTTCTTCACCAAAAATTCAAACACTAAACAAAAACCCGAAGAGAAGCCTTCTTCTTCATCACCAACACCATTCCTCCTCAACATCCTGCTCCTCATCACCCGGCACATCAAAACAAGATCTTGTTGGAGTCGTCGGATGGTACTATAGTTTATATATTTTGTCTTTTTTTATTTTTCTAATTTAAATTTTTTTTGTCTACCCGACCAGGTTTTGCACAGCTTTCTGAAAGTGAAATGCTCCAGCAAGCAATTCAGCTTTTTACACAGGATCAGAAACGAAAAGGGGGCTTAATACTTTAAGTTTACGATTTTAGGCTTGTATTGAAGCCAATTTTGTGATTTTATTAATCGTAGTATGCAACTGTAGTCTAAAATAAGTCCTTGAGGGTTAAAATCATTCTCAATAACTGAACAAATCGTGGTATTTTTGACAATTTTGCGTAAACAAATATATAATTCATTCCTTTGTTTGTTTTTATCATTTGTAAAATTTATTAACTTTTTTAATTTTCAATTAATTAAATTATGGAATAAACTTCTTGAAACAACTCACTTCTTGTAATAGGTGTTATGTTTTAGGATCTGTGTTGGAGAAGAAACAAAAGAGTATGAATCATTTGGTGGCTAAACAAAATGTAATTTAATATATGGAATAAAATAAAAGAATATATTATAATTTTTTTATTATAATTTTATTATTTTAAAAAATTTTAAAATAACAGTCACAACTTATAATTTGTAATTTGGCGACGCGTTTCGAAATTAAAATTTCATCTTCAGGCGCAAATTTTGTTAGGTGTTTTTCTTTTTTGAAGTCCACTATATGGTTAATTATGCCTTGTAATGCTGATGGTTGGTGATGTTGTCTCTTTTTATCGTTTATTTTCTGTTTAGTTCTTTGGTTAATTATTGTTTTTGTAGTTAATATATTGTTTTTCTTTTTTATTTGCACTTTATGAGTTGTGATGTTGAAGTGCAGTGTCATATAGTGCATTCGATTTAAAAAACAATTTGTCATTAAGGAGTTTGTCTTGTTCTTTTTTGTATGCTCTATATATCTCATACTCCTCCAAAGTATCTAGCATTCTCCCTTTTCTACATATGTGCACAGGTTGAAGATTTACGTCAAAGTCGGTATAATTATGGTTATTGTCAATAAGGTGTATAGCATAATTTGATTTTGTATTTTGTTTTGGTTTATGTTCTTGAAATCTTTCGTTAAATGTTCTTCCTGTTTGTCCAATGTAGTACTTGTCGCAATCATCGCATTTAATTTTGTATACTCCAGAGAGTTGTTTGGTTTCTATTTTGTTTGATGGCACAAATCGACAAATTAACATGCTCAACAACTATATAAATAACATTAACAAAAACATTAAATTCATAGCTGAAATAGAAATTGCAAACTCGATAAACTTTCTTGATCTTACCATAAGTAAAACCACAAACAACAATAAACTACAATATAAAATCTATAGGAAACCAACAACAACAGACATAACTATACACAACGATTCACATCACCCGCAATCACAAAAACTGGCAGCATATAATGCTTTCGTCAACCGATTATTTGCTATACCCATGAACAAACTGTACTGACAGTACAAGTACAAAATGTTAGTTTTGAGAAAAACAGAAATAACCATGTCACAAAAAAACAATTAATTTATTTATTATTGGTATAATATTGTATGGGGGATTTGAAGGTTTCAAGTTCCTCAGAATTTGGATGAATGAATAATTCATAAAAGTTTATACAGAAAAGTAGTATTGAATCAGAAAGACCTGTACTTGTACTGTTCTTTCACTCAATATTAAAAAAGCACAGTTAAAATTTTGATTCACTATTTCATTGTTTTTATAAATCTTCAAAAACAAAAAAGGCAGTTCTTTGAGTGAGTCTGGAGCATCATAATTGGTTGTTTTTCATGATATAATGTATATACATATGGCATATGTATATACATTACTGCCATATGGCAGTAAAACTCCAAAGCGTCTCCAGATATTATTTTACATTATTTTCTTCATTTATAAATTTTTCATTTGAATTTTGCAGTTGACAGCTGCTATATATTTTGTTTTATTATTGTTTGATTTAAGTAATTCAATAATTCAAGTATAAAAACACAACATCCTATGAAATAAGTTGTTGTAATACAGTCAGGATATTTAGTGCGAAACGTAAAATCCCATACAAAATTGATACAACGGAATCATAAACCAAAAATAATTTTTTTATTTGTCAGTTAGTTTACTATAGTTTTTCTATAAAGCCTGGGCCACCAGGTTCTGAAGCCACAAGAATAGTTGTAGTTTGAGAGTTGTAGGAGGTAACTAGGCCCTGGTTCTCCACGAACTGTCATATGTGTCATGTCACCGATAATTTTTGTTAATAACATTATAATTGTTTGCTTTAACAATTGAGCATTATCTCCAGATAGCTGTAATTGAGTGAAAAAACAGTAAAAATCCCAGGATTTGTACTGTTCTTCCACTCAGTTAGCGATGAGAGTAGTGTAGTTAAGTATGAATTCGACTTTCAAATGCACTGTTATTTTGCTGATTTGAAGGTCTTACATAAGTAGAACATTTTGGTATTTTCAGCTCATAGTTCAATTTTTGGCGCTTGAACTTTTCTTCCACTCACCGTTTCAATTATCTTAGCTCAGGTTCTGTATTCTTCGGCCTCAGTTCACAATTGCCAGCTTTTCTGAAAGTACCCAAATACAATGGAAATTGTAAAAGCTGTTTGCCGTCGGCTTTCTATCAAAACCTCGTAAGTCTGTTGTGAAAATTTGCTTAGAAGACACAAAAAACCGATTTAATAAGTAATAACATGGAATTCCTTGATCGTAAAAGGTTTTTAACCTGGTTGAAAGAGCAAAAAGGAACCATGATGCAGTTACAAGACATTAATATTTGAATTCAGTGATTTGTTTTGATCTGAAATACATTAAAATGAGATTTTATGTAGGACTTACGAGGCTTTGACAGAAAGCCGTTGTGATGATCATGTAAATATCTTACTGAATTCCTGTGCGTAGATGATGTACACTCCACAAGCCTCACATATACGTACTGCAATTGTAGCACATTATTAGTTTTCTGCATGTTATCGGTCTAGAAGTTTAAACTAGGATATAGCTGCTGACAGAACAAAGTTCAATGTCTACCTTTGACTTCATTGGATTCATGACTCTCTTTCATTTCGGGTGTTTGAATTACGTCGACGGTGTGCTGGCATTCTGTCTGATACTTTAACGACGCCGAATGAGTTCGTAAAGTAACCTGATAGATCTCTGACTCAGATGTCGCCTGCGTCCAATCGTATTTGGGGTTCCAAATGCGATGTGATATTGTGGAAAATGCTTGAAGAGCATACGTTCCGAATAGTCAAACATAAAATGAACCATTGAAGTTCCAACATACCTCAAATATTCTCTCAGTTCCCTTATGTAGCTGTGAACCAATTGACCCGTTTGTGTACTCCAGATTTGAACGCACATTTGTCGAAAACTGCCCGAGGCTAAATGCTTTCCGTCTGGACTGAAAGCAACCGAATAAACAGGTTCGGTCCGTTTCGTAAGAGTATGAATGCATATGCATCTCGTTCCACATCCTACAGACGTACAGTCGAATAGAATGATGCTAAATTTGTATTGGAATTTTGTGTGCCCGATCACGTCGGTGACCATTTTATCGTATAGATCTCCTTGGAATGCGCCTGAAGATCATCATGCACATGTATGTATCGTTCTTCTTTGACCAAATTTTCAACGTCATATCATCGGAGCATGATGCTAATAGCTGACCCTGGTGATCCCATTTGATGGCATTGACTTTCGTTCTGCGAAAAATATTATAAGTTATCTAATGAGTTTTCACATTTCGTCTGCTCTACCTACCGTATGTCCTTGGAACGACTTGATTGACTTCTCAACTCCCAGTTTACAAGCGTGTATGCACTGATCAGTACAACCAGGATGCAAAAATGACAAATTTGACTGCCAGTCTACATCCAGTGCAGGTGAATTATGGAATGAAAACCCATGACCCAGTGTTGAAGCGAGGACCTCAGCTGCCAGTAGCCAACAGAGTTCCTTCGCACTGCAAAGAAAAACAAAAATAGAGTTATTATCCAGAAAAATAATCACAGGTACTTTCTTGCATTCCAATCCAGCGAAGTTACGTCCCTGAAGCTGGGAACTTAGGCTCCACCCTTCTATATGCAATGTCGCAAGAGCAGATGGATGGGGATGGTAGTCGTTCTAGACATAATCCCATATTATTGCTGTACTATCACCGGATCCACTAGCCAAAAGATCGTGGCTTAGATTCCCAGAACATATGACTATCTCACTTTCTTCACTACGAAGAACGGTTGCCTTAGCTGCTGGGTACTCTGATCCACCTCCATACGGATTCCTCCTTGAGTCACCTTGGGTACTGAACGGCGTCCTCGTTTTGATGATGATGATGATGGTGATGGTGGTAGTGTTATGACACGCTATGGTTGAGCAATATTCTCGTCATTATTTCAGAAGGAGAAATATTTGGAGTTCATGCAGTCAATCGTCTAGAAAATAAGATTCAACTTGGAGTTCTGCAAAAGATTTTAAAAATTTACTTACGTAAATCACTTAATGCAAACGCTTTGAAGGACTTTCTTGGCAGCGAACTTCTTTTGGATCTATTGGTGCTTGGATGTAAGCGTAAAACAATGTAACTGGATTATTTTGGTAAGTTAAAAGTTTCATTCTAAATTCTTGCTTTTTTTGGGTAGACCGCACAACAAATTGAATTATAATACATTATTGATTGTTGATTGAGCTTCGTTGCTTTATTAATATTTATTTTCACACGAGTTGATTTGTTCGGTTGATGAAAAACTATGATTTTCTTACGAAATATGGTCTTAGTAAGATATTTTGACCAACTCAAATCATTGGGTTTTGTTTTTGAAAGCCTTCTGAATAAATTTCACTGAATGCTTTTTTTTCAGGAGCAAATGAGCACAACTTTTTGTTTATTTTGCAAAACAATAAATAGATGAAAACATATTTAAATTCTATTAAACTTCACAAATAAAAAAGAAACTAACGAAAAGAAAACAAATTGTGATAGTGACAGAGTTAGACGTTTGTGAAAAGTGACTTCTTATTTCGAATGTTTTCGAACAAGTTTTCGGAGAGAGCGCTCATAACTTAAGAGTGGTCGGGACCACTCATAAGTTTTATGAGCGCTCATAAATATTCACTATTATTGCTTGGTGAATAGGTTTATGAGCCTCTTAAGTTATGAGCCGTCGGTGAATACCGCCCTTAGTGATGTTATTATGTCTTGTAGTGTTGGTGTTACTTTTCGGACACGTTGAATGGCTTTGTTGGCGGCTCGCATATCTATGCACATCCGAATAGCAGACGGGTTATGGGGTTTCGGTACAATTACCACTGGTGATACCCATGGTGTTGGACCCGTTGCTTTTTCGATGATGTCTGCTTTTAAGAGTCGGTTTATCTCATCTTCAACAGCTGGTCGCAGATGGAAAGGAATTCGGCGGAAGCGTTGTGCCACTGGAGGTACATCTTTGTCGATGAAAAGATGAACTTTGTGTTTGTTATGTTTTCCTATTCCTCGGAATACTTCAGGATATTTCTGTTTGATGCTAAGACTGGTGTTATTTGTTATATGTTGGACTATGTGGATAATGTTAAGCTGTTTAGAGGCGTTGTAACTAAGTAGAGATGTTGCATGGCTAGCTATTACATATACTATTTCGGCTATGGACTGTTTTTTGAATGTTAGATTTGCAGTGAATTTTCCAATTATAGGCAAGGATATGTTTGAGTTGTATGGAATGATTTTTCCTGTGTGTTTTGTTAGTGTTGGTCTATTTGGTAGTTTGTTAAATACATTGTTACTAATAATTGTTGCTGTTGATCCTGTGTCTATTGTAAAATTTGTTGGCATATTGTTAATTGAAACTGTTACTGTTGGCAAAGTGTTGTTGAAATCATTTACGTTAAATGCTGTTTTATGTGTTTCATTTTCTGTTTGTTGCAAATTGTAGGTTTTAAAAGTATTTGTTGGATTTTTTGGTTTCATGCAGACTTTAGCAAAATGTCCTTTCTTTTTGCATGTGTTACAAAAAACATTTCGTGCTGGGCATTGTTGGAGACCCTCAGAATGCCAGTTGTTGCCACAGTTCTTACAGTTGGGTTTTGAATTTGTGAAAATTTTTGTTTTGTGCGCGTCTTTGTTTGTTTTTGCGCGCTTTGAGTGTTGATGTTGTCTCGCTCTCACATGGTTACACTGCTCGGGTTGTTGCTGTTGCGCTTCGATTTTAACGGCGTGCTCTTCAGACATTTCATATGTTTTTGCCTCTTCTAACAACCTCTGAAGAGTTGGCTTTGTTTGAAATGCAAAATCTCTGAGTCTATGCGATGTTGTTGTGCATATGATTTGAGATTTGATTTCTTTGTCTTTGTCTATGAAATCGCAGTTTGCACTCAATTTCAAAAGCCTTGCATAAAACTGACTAACTGTCTCGTTTGGATTTTGCTTTGCCTGCCGAAAGGAAAATATCTCGAATTCAACGTTCGTTTTGGGTGAAAAATATTGCAATAGCTTTTGTTTCGCTATTTCAAAGCAATTCATGTTAATTGTTTTTGGTTCACCCTTTTCATCGATTACTACCTTTGTTGTTATAGTCGGCTCAGGCAAATTATGGAAAATCTCGAAAACATCTTCACCCGCATAATGCAATAACATTGCTTTTTGCCTATCAATGTTATTGATATCGCTTGCGATGAGAAAATTCTCGAAACGAGCAATCCATTTCTTCCAACGATCACCAGCGTTGGTGGCATCTTCATTGTAATTGAAGAATGGAATTTTACCACCTTCCATATTGAAAATTGTTTTTTTTTTTCGACTCGTTTTATGTAAATGGAATTTATTTGTTTTAAACTCGTATCTACCTTCTTTTTATCCTCGTCGCCAAATGTAGTGTTGTTGTTTGTTGTTATGTTTGTTGTTTGCTATATTTGATAAACGTTTACCATTGAATTAAAACACGTCCGATTCACTTAACTACTTTATTTGCACTGTAACGATTATATTTAAATCTTTGCTCTCATTCATTAATGAGGGCATCTTACTCTAAAGATGTAATTGGTATAAATGTTAGTATTACCAAATTGCTTAAACATTACAGCTTGTTGCACCAGATCGTGAATACCCCTATTGTAATTGCTTTTGTCTTCAGGAATTTTATTTATTGTTTCAATTTTTAAGTTTTTTTTGTAATTCACGCGGTGAAGATAATTCTTTTGTCCGTTTGCTGTTAAAATTTGAAGAAATAGGATAATAATAATAATAATAAGGTGTATCTGCTCCGAATAGAAAATTACAGAAAAGTACAGGATTGTGTGTTCCATGAGTAAAAACCTTACCCAAACTGTTCTTCATTCTGTCACTATGTGTTCCATGATGTTTTTCAGAACAGTTAAGCTAGAACTATAATGCTCGGGGGGGCACTTAAGTGGTCGGAAGAAAACAAGCGAATACACGGAAAGCATAATATAAATATAATATAATTGCGGAGTGGAAGGTTTCGTCAAGTTTCGTTCAACTTTGGTTACGGAAGTGAGGTGCGCTCCCAAGGATTATAATAAGCTAAAATTTATCTCAGAAAAACTTTTTGCTTAAATCTGACAGTTTTGACAGTTTTCACACATTTATACTGTTCTGGGGCCCAACTCGGCAAGGGTGACAGATTTTCTATGTACACATTTTATTCACACCCAAAACAAATTTAAATAAATTTGATTGATTGTGCATGCGTTATCTGTCAAAAACTTAAAACTCACTCTTGCCGAATCGCAAAAATCGATGTATACATGAATTTCCGTGTACATAGAAAAAACTCACTCTTGGGGAATTGGACCCCTGATGTAGTTTTTCTTCATTTAACACAGCTAATATAAACCAACATTTGACGTCTATCTCCCCATCAAGCGAACGAGTCCATTTATGATCCGCAAACGTAGTAGACAATGTACGAACGAAATAATTATTAGCGAAACTAAAAAGTAAAGTAAGAACATTTCCCTATATAAAACAAACTAAAACGTGCAATGATCTTCACCCCGAGACAAAACTAAGAAATTAGTGAAAATAAATTAAAATCACTGTAGTCACAAAGAATTTATTTATGTGCATGCAACACTCATTTTTTCAAGGATCCAAGAAGTAACGACAAAGTGCGGTCATTTTAGAAAACAGTTTGATTTCACAGTTTGGGGGTACCTGGGGATGAGAGAGTTGCTCTCATTTTCGAACTTCGAAAAAGAGCTATGAGTGGTTGGTGAATAGCACAAATATTATTTGAGTTAGGAGCCTCATAAACTTAAGAGCCGTTTATGAGTGCTCAGTGAATACCGCCCTAAGAATAGGGGATCAGGCACTAAAAACAAGCAAAATGGTGGCAAAAGTCAACATAAAAAAACATTAATGCCAAAAAGTTGCTTGGAAGTTGCCCAGTGGGCGATGGCCAGCAACTTTAGTTGCTCGGAATTGCCGGCAACCCCGAGCAACAAAAAGTTGCTGGCCACTAGGTTGCCCAGTGGGTGCCAGGCCTTAGGATTGAGGTTACAGTTTCATTGTGTGCGTGCGAGGTTGTTATATCTTGAAATATTTGAAAAATGGCTTCGATATTTCGCAAATCGTTAAGCCATTTTACTCAAAGTATAAATTTAATTTCCGAAAGAAAAAATAAATTTCGACCACAATTTAACATTGAACTGCTTTCAACCAAAAAATTTGATTTGTTAAGAAAAAAGATCAATTTTCTAAGCAAAACCAAATCTTGGATTTGAAGCATGGGATAAGAATAACAAGGTACGCTTGACAGTTCAGGTAATTGATTCGTTACGTCATTGCGAGTGAATGATTTCAATTGTTTGTAATTATGGCAAAGAAAGTAAACACAAATTGTCTATTCATTCATCAATAATTCAACAAGTCCAATCCTTATGATAAGTCTTCTATTAAGACTATTGAATAGACCTTTTAAAAAGGAACAATTACGTGCAAGGGTTTTTATTATTGAATATATTTGTTTGGCCCTTAAGCATGCTTAAAACCGAAAATGCTACTAAATTCACCCATGCGCTTCTGAGAGAATGGTCACTTTTCAGTATTCTTGATATAACTCGAAAACTAAGCGAATTTGACAATTTTACTTATAAAATTTTTTTATAAAAATTAAATTTTCTATAGAAATGGATAGTTTGGAAAATTTCTTAAAAAAATTTAAGCAGGAAAAGTAAACAAAACCAACATACAAAAATCGAAAAATCAAAGATTTTTAGATTTTTTTCTAATGTCGAATTCCTTACAACAATTTCAAATCGATTTTTTTTGTTGGTTGTAAGGAACACACAAAAAATCAAAGTTTTCGTGTGGGATTGTGTGTGTGTCATTTGACAGTAGCTTTGAAGCAAAAAAGTAAACAAATTATGGGCATACAAATTTGTAACAAATATTCCAAAGTGCATTCAGTTTTTCGCGTCATTTTGTTAGATTAAAAACATACACATTTCCAAGAAAAGTTGCAAAAATAAACAGAAAATAGTATCTAATGTGGCCATTAAAGTAAAATAAACAACCCAAATTCATCCAAGAAACACATCATTCGAGAAACACATCGGCGAGCGCGCGATTTATATCTTTAATTGACTTTGGGCACTTTGAATCGAAGTTAGTTGATATTTTTATAACTTCTAACTGACCATTCACTATTTTTTGATGAATTAAAATTAGTTTTAATGACTATTTGCTTTTAATCTATTTAAATGACCAACGAACACTTTACAACATTTGTTAAACCCGCCGCAAAATACTTTCAACTCCAGAGAAATGTCAAATCTTGTTAGTGTGTGTGAAATCGATTTGAAATCTTGCTGAAAATGCAAGATTTGTTTTGACAGAATAAAATCGATTTTATTTAGAAAAAAATCGATTTTGTTTAGAAAAAAATCGATTATTTGGTTGTAAGGAATTCGACATAAGATGCGCATAACTTTTTTCGGAGCAAAGATACGCACAAGACATGCATGAACAAAGTAAACTAGAGTCTTAAGGTCTTAATATGACATGTTAAAAAAGCCATATTACTTGAAAATTGACAGAGATATAGCCATTCAAACTTTACCATTTCTTATCATTCTTCGCAGTTTTTGCCCGAAAGCCTAGTTTTTGCTACTTTATGACAAATTTAACGTTCCTAGCACCTAGTACCAAATCTTATGTTAATCGGACTAGCCGTTCGATCTGCAGGTCTGAAAGCATTTAAAAACAGCGGAAAAACGAAATAGTGAACTTACATATTTTTTAAAATTCTCTATAGTTGTAATGTCAATATGACATTAAAATTTTGAAGTTTCCGGAAGTGAAATTTGCCATATTGTACCGAAAAAGGGACTTTCAGACCAAAAATGCGAAAAATTATAGAAATGATAAGGTTTGAATGTGAACATCTCTGTCAATTTTAAACAAATATTAATTCTTGAATATGCCTTATTAAAGCCTTAAGTCTCTACTTTATTTTGTACGTGCATGACTTGACCTATCTTTGCTTAATAAAATGCTATGCACACAAATTTATATATCCTTGATTTTTTGATATTTTTTAGGTTGGTTTTTGTTAACTTTTCCTGCTTAAATTTTTTTGTAAAATTTTTTGAACTATCCATTCCAATAGAAAATTTAATTTTGAACAAAAAGTATTAAATGTAAAATTGTCAAATTCAGCTTAGTTTTCAAGTTACACCAAAAATATTGAAAAGTGGCCAGTATGACCATTCTCTCAGAAGCGCATGGGTGAATTTAGTAGCATTTTCAATTTTAAACATGCGTATGGGCCAAACAAACATATTCAATAATAAAATGCCTTGCACGTAATTGTTCCTTTATACCCCTCATTTTCCGGTCTACTCAATTTGTATTATAAAACCTTCTTAGATATTGTTTATGTTTTGAAGCTATTTGCTATTAAAACTCAAAGTAAAACAATAAATTATTTTTGTTTTGAAGTTATGTTTTGTTAAATTTCAAGTAAAATAATAAATAAATTATTTTTAAAGTGTTGGTGAACACTCGCTATGACGTCACACAAAACAAAATATGGCAACCCTTCATCTCATATTCCACATACCTTGTATTTTTATACCACAGATTTGAAGCATGATTTACACGGACTTGCACACACACTAGGTAGGAAGATTTGACATTTCTCTGGAGTTGAAAGTTTGCCGCGGATTTAGCAAATACTCTAAAGTGTTCGTCGTTCGTTTGAGTGGATCTAAAGCAAATATATATTTATGAAAAGGTTTTTAATTGGTAAAAAATAGTGAATAATTAATAATAAGAAGTAATCAAAAGCTGCGTTTTTTTGTATGTCCATATGGAGTTTAGCGAAAAAAACGACATCGGGACATTTCAACATATGCCTTGGTCTGCCATTTTGTTCTGAACTATCTTATGCTACATTTCCACCTGACACTGATCTGAGATTTAATAAGATTTACCTCAAATCTCCTTCAAATCTCGGAGATTTACCATACAAATTTATTTCGTAAATCTTGAAGATTAGAAATTAATCTTGTTAAATCTTCCTAGGACAAATAGTTTAACAAATCGAACTAACCTTTTCTTAAATGGTTCTGAACGATTCATTCGAGACTCGCATTCAGTTCTTCATTATTTCACACGAATCAAACATTCTGTCTCTTTCGCACTTCATAAGAAAAATTGAAGCGCCATTTGCATTTTTGAAAGTGTTGTCAGATTTAATCTTTTTTTAAATCTTTCTGTGCAGTGGAAACACCAAAAAGATTTATTTAATCTAAACTGAGATAAACCTTAGGTGGAAACATAGCATTACCAACAAACAATTGACATTTCTATACGAATTATCGATAACACAACGACAATGGTAATCTGCCAATACCGTTTTTATCGGGACAAAATTTAACTCCGGTTAATTATCTGGACTTAGCTAACTCTATATGGACATAGTTGTTGTTGTATTTAACATGTAAATTGTTTTGCTTTGTTGTCGTTTTTTCCAAACAATTTTATTTGAACATGCAAAAAAACACAGCTAAAATATCAGTAAACTTCAATTTCAAGTGCCCAAAGTCGATTTGTGATAAGCGAAGCGCACGTTCGCCGATGTGTTCTTCGATTGATGTGTTTATTAATGGATTTTGGAATATTCTTTTTTTAACTTAAACAAGCACACAACAATTTTTGTTTTACAACCAGAAAATATATTTGTTTTTAATCGTACAATACGACACGAATAACTTATGAATTTGTATGCACATTAATTTGTTTACTTTTTGCCTCAAAGCTGCTGTCAATTTGACATATACAATCACAAACAAAAATTCGACTTTTTTACAAATTCCTTTTACCCAAAAAAAATAATCGATTTAGGCTTGGTCAAACAGAGCGTGGTCCAACGGGACGATCAATACTTTACTGGGAAAGTAAGAACGTGACGGTCAAATTTTCCTTGTATTTATCTTGTTGGATTTGTATCTTCGTCAAGAAGTGTTTATTTCGGTTAAAAAGTACGCTCACATAAAAAACATCACTTTATTAACCCTGAGGCCACACGAGCAAGTACTTGCAAGCAAGTTGGCTACATACACTGCCTGTCAAATTCGTAATTTGCATTCCACTTGCCTCCCACTTGCATTCCATTTGCTTGTCTCCCAACTTGCTTCTCAACTTGCTTCACTACTGGCTTCAAAACTTGCATGTCAGTATTGATAAGCAAGTTGCTTGGGTTTGTTTGTGTAAGTAAACAAATGTGTATGTATTGCAACTTGCTTGCAAGTAATTGCTCGTGTGGCCTCGGAGTAAGAAGAATATGAGAAATCTTGTGAAAAGAAAAATGTGTGCACTGTATTATAGGCGTTTTTATATGATTTAATGCAGCACTACAATTTTTATATATTTCTTATCAATAAAGTTTTTTAAAGTATTCGCTATATTAACTTTCATTTCACTTTTTTATTTAGTTCAATAGGCTTTTTGACTATTTTTATGATGTAAAATCTCTCTACACTTTTCTACAGCTCGGCAAAATGACAGAATCATCTCAATAGTTTTGTTCTTTTTTTTGTATCTGGCTTCGTTTGGGCACCCCAGCCTTCAGCCATGTAACTGCACTATGACCCTGGGGCAGTGCATTTGTGTTTGTGTAACTTACACTATTTTGAAAAATGCTTCACTGTTTCCACGATATGCGAGTTCCTTTATTTTTCTTCTTTGCACACAACGGTCTGGAAACAACGGTAACAAAATTATATAGCTAAGTTTAATATATTTTGAAGTATTTACATTTAACTTCTTGCGAGAAATTTTTTCTTAATCTTGCTTTTTTACACTGATATCTTTTAAAACTCTGTGACGACATGTACATTTTTTGGTGTCAAAAGAAAGCCTAAGTTGTTGGCTTTAATTGCAGATATAATTTTTTATCATTTCTCAAATAAATATGGACAAACTACCATTTTTTCTCGTAACTGTTTTTGCACGCATAGACACTACCAGTACCTACGTTCTGTAACTCACGCATCGATAAAACCAGTCGAGAAACGTTGAAAAATGGAATAAAACTCATGCATTTTGTTTCAATTTTCATCGTTTCTTGACCAGTTTTTTTCGATGCGAAAGTTACAGAACATAGGCACAGAACTAGGTATTTTAATATTTTTGCAATCTTGGACACCTTAGGCCCAATTCACATAAGGCGTTTTTCTTTTTAAGCTCTGAGCAGAGCATGGAGTAGAGTTCGAGCTACCGGAGTTAGCTCTGACTCTGAGCAGAGTATGATCAGAGCTCTCCGATATAATTTTGAAACACACCTGAGCTCTGAAATGTCATACGATTGTGATGCGTTCAACTCAAGTAATAACTTAATTTTCATCGGACAGTTGGCCAATCAAAAACTCGAAAAATTCAAAATTATGAACTGAAATTGATGTGTCGAACGCGTCCACTTGAAATGAGTGAAAAAAAGAGTGAAGTTGGCTGCGCTCAGCTATTTGCTCTATTCGCTCGTTCTTTTTATCCTGAGCTCATGAAGCGTACTCCGAGCTAGCTCTGATTTAAAAAAGAAACACAAGTTGAGCGCTCTGAGTACTCGGAGCTAAAAAAGAAACACTGATCTTTTTTTGACAGCTCAGTGCTATGATCGGAGCTAAAAAAGAAAAACGCCTATAGAACTGGCTTGAGGTTTTGGTGTGGTTCTGGCGTGCTGCATACATATTCCAAGCTGTGGAATTCACATGTTCTCTTATGAGATAACACACACACAGATGACGAGACGAGGGTATGGTGTCACATGCCATCGCCACACCATATTGAAAACTCCAGTGGCCTACGTAAACGTCACGCCACAATGAAATCTCTCAGTCAAATGTCAAATTGTCAGGCATTAAAAAAAATTAAATGTGATTATGAGTTCAATAAAATTTATAAAAATTGAATTTTGAAATGAAATGCAAATATATGAATATT
The DNA here is from genome assembly GCA_963921185.1 of Dasysyrphus tricinctus. Taxonomy (NCBI): domain Eukaryota; kingdom Metazoa; phylum Arthropoda; class Insecta; order Diptera; family Syrphidae; genus Dasysyrphus; species Dasysyrphus tricinctus. The sequence goes on along the minus strand of OY992531.1, from coordinate 110,749,831 downwards.
TATGTAATTACGGGAGGACAAAATTAATGCAACAGGAGCGTGCAACACCAAACATGGCAAAAAATAGCCCAACAATTCAAGGCAATTGTTTTTTTTTTTTATATTTCATTTATTTTCTGTGTAGAAGCCATTTTCTTGTGAAGTGTTCCTCTGTTCTTGTGTGTGTAGCTATTGCTTCTCTGTCAAGTAACCATTCCCTGTCACTTCTGAGTGAACAAAGCTCACCAGAACCACAGCACGCCCGTAGCAGGCCAGAACCAAATCCAGTGCCATAAGCCACTTCTGTGTGAATCGCGCCTTAAAATCACGTTTCATAAATAAAAAAAAAAACAATTAAACAATTATAAATACTTTATTTTAGAAAAAATCTCCTCTGCAAAAAGTAAACAACACACAAAACACAATAGAATTGTTAGCCCTGTTTAGTGCATTTTTATCTTCGCTTAGAAAAAAGTAGCATGTTAATTACAACAACAAACTGGTATAATTCCGTATTGTTGTTGTATTTAACATGCTACTTTTTTCTAAACGAAGATAAAAATGCACTAAAAAACAGGGCTAATGTTACACTTTGTAACATTTCATTTAGGAACGATCAATGTTGAAAATATTGTTGATCTGTCAAACGACAAGGTTGAACAAAAAAAAAATCGAAATGCATTTAGAATGAATAATCAAGAAAAAACTATTTATTGCATTAAATTCATTGAAAATAAATACATATAATTTGAAAATTAAATTTCTATTAATTTAAACTAACTATGAGCACAAATTTCTTCAACATAAATCACGGAATTGATAGAATGCAATGTCGAAAAAGAAAATTTATCATAAAACAATTCGAAACTCAAAAACAACAATAAAATCAATTAAATTGAAAACACATATTTGCAAAAATGCAAACAATTCAAAATCCAAACAACGAAGAGTGAAAACAATGAAAACATTGCAGTTTCAGCTGGTTTGACAGATCAACACTTTCAATTCATGTCGAGGAGATGAGTTGGAAATTGTTACAAAGTGTAACATTCTGACACTTCAACATTGAGTTTAAGAACGATTTTATGACGTCGGCATTTACACCACCCGATTTTTCCAGTACGATTTTTCCCAAAATCGGGTGAACATGAAACGATATGAAACGATCTTTCCAGTCAGATTTGTGTCCCTGTCTTCTTCATACTTTATTTCTGTCCCTTTCATCTTGCATTCAGAGGTAGATGGCCACTGATCTCTATAATACACTGGACAGTGTATTCCTTACTGTATAACAGTTTCTTTGCTTCCATTTGAAGATGATAATTTGGTGGTCGGCTCACTGAATTCTATATATAACTGGATAGCGTATTCATACAAAAAAGCTGCCTATTTTTTTTTGTTATACTGTATGACAGTATAACATAAAAAGTGAAAACTGACATCTTCAAACGTCAAATAAGTGAAAAAAACAAAAAGGTTCAACTTCTCCGAGCTTAAAATTAATATTGTAATAACTTTCCATATTTGAACTATAACGACTCCAAAAAGCAAACAAACGGAAACAATAAAGCTTACGGTCACAGTGTAAACATACCCTTATTAGCTATAATTATAGCAACTCTCAAACGAAAGAAGCGCCATCTGCCGGATTATAGCTGATTTACCAGCTGTCAAATAAAAGCTTTTGGAAGGGAAATTATTGGGAAATTTCCCCTACGGAAAGCTCTGTGCCGAGATTCAGCTATTTCAGCGAGTGAGATGAGATGAGTCGCCTTACTCGCCGACTCATCTCACTTCACTCGCAAAAGTGATTCAGCTATTTTAGTGAAATGAGTAGGTTCGAATTTAGTTTCGAACATGAGACAAAGAATAAATATAATAGAGCCAAATTCAACCTCCTTGTCACACTCGTATATTTGATATTCTGTTTCACATCACCACTAATGGACGCGAAATGAAATAAAAAATACAACAATGTAAACATTGAAATATTAATAATGGAGTATCTTTTGTATCAATTATTTTTTTTGTCGTAATTAAAGTTGAATGTGAGTTTTCACCCGGGAGAAATATAATTCTATTATACATAGGTATGTATATGATAATATAATAAGATTTTACAATCAATAAAAGGGTAGTTGTTTTTATCTACATTGTTTTTTTTTTAATTTCATTTCCTATCCATGAATAGGAATTCTTGAGGAAAGCACACATACCTATCCAAAACTGGAAATTTACCAACACATACACCAAGTCACTGCGGAAATATTTGGCGAGTAATCTGACATTTCATTTCACTCGCTCACTCACTCACTTTTGCTAACTGAATCGATTTTCGACGAAAAGTGACTCATCTCACTCACTCCCTGCGTTTTTGAATTAGCTGAATCTCGGCACTGGAAGCAGAGACCAGAAGCTTCTACTTATTTCCAGAGTTTGTCAAACAAGTATAAAAGGCACATGTTTGAACGGCAGTGACACAGTTTGTTTTTAATCGTGAATGAATAAAGTTGGTTGTAATAAAAGTGAAAAGTAAAGTTTGTGAATTAATTCAGTGTTCAGTGAATAATAAATCGCTTTGATTGTAGTAAGAAAAGTAAAGTGTTTTATTTTGCGAGTTAAACGACGTTTTGAATAAAGTAAATAAGTTTTATTAATGAACCTGAGAAAATATTACACTGGTGTTAGAAGTGGAATAAAACTAAATTTATCTGTGCACTCAGTTAATTTATTGTGTGTTAACAAAAAAAAACAATAATTACGAAAAGTGAACGTTGACTGTAAAAAGTTAAAAATAAAGAAAATAACAATGGGTAAATCTGTGATTGATTTAAATTTAGTCGAACTCAAGGCAGAACTGAATAAGTTCCTATTGCTGGAACAAAGAACGATCTTATAATTCGTCTGCTAGAAGGTTTGCGAAAAAGCGGAGAAAACCCAGACAAGTTGGTATTTGACATTCAAATGGAGGAAGAGCAAGAACAAGTAAGTACGTTGGACATAACCACTATGATGTCTCAGCTGCTCGCCAGCCAAAAGAGTCTTCTCGAACAAAGCCAAGAACAACGCAATGAACAAAAGAACCTTCTCGAACGATTCGAACAACAAAGCCAAGAACAACGCAATGAACAAAAGAATCTTCTCGAACGTTTCGAGCAGCAAAGCCAAGAACAAAAGAATCTCCTAGAAAAACAAGAAAAGAATCTTCTTCAACAATTCCAAGAACAGACAAATCTGCTGGAAGGTAAGCTAGATGCCTTTGACAACAGAATTATTGCACTTGACGAGCGTGTCGATAAACAATTTTCGAATGTCGATAAACAATTTTCGACTGTTGAAGCAAAGTTCGAATGTGTGGAAGATAAAATCGAATCCATTACAAAAGAATTAGACAAAGTTAAGAAAATGAAGGTTCGAGAAAGTTCTGGCGACTGTCCAAAGGAAAAGGAGATGCATGCCCACCAACCTTCGATGGGCAAACTTCTTGGTCAATCTACAAGAAGCAGTTTGAGGCAGCCACAGCAACAAATGGCTGGGATGAGGAAGACAAATGCATAGCTCTAACGCTTGCCCTCAGAGGACCTGCGGCTGAGCTGCTGCAATCCATACCAGCAGATAAGAATGGCAACTTCAGTGCTCTCGTTCAGGCCATTGACAAACGTTTTGGAGATGGCCATATGCAAGAAGTCTTTCGCGTCAAACTCAATTCCAGAGTCCAGAAGAGAGGAGAAACTCTGCAACAACTCCAAGCAGACATCGAACGGTTGGCGCACCTGGCATATCCGGCTGCAGGGGACCAATTCGCAACAGAAGCCTTTGTCCGTGCTGTATCTGATATCCACCTTCAGCGAGCAATTCTAACGGCTGGAAAACGAACACTCCCTGAAGCATTAGCGTTTTCCTTGACTATGGAAGCAGCGGATTACCCAACTAACATTTCAGCTTCGGTTCGGCCTAACTGAATAGGCTTTCTGATTTCCTTAAGACATTTGTAAAATTTCGTTAAGCATAAAAAGGAGAATATTATAGAACTTCGAAAATGATTTCGGAAAATCTTCTTGGAGGCCCAGATACGCAGATCTCTTAAAAGCTTCAAATTCTATACGATCCATAAGAAGTTTTAACGAGCGCTATTCGAAATCTTAGTGAAATTATGGTTTTGACAGATAGCTTCAGAAATGTTTCTAAAGGTAAACACGCGAGTATAATAGAAAGTCTTATAATAGCTATTAGAAGCCGACAATACAGCTCTTACAGAGGTTGTAGGAAAATGGAGGAAAAAATATAATTCTTTTTACTTTCAATTTCTTTTGAGTGATTTTTACCGCATTTAATGTTTGTTAAACCTGAAACTATTATTTGTTTTCAATTATTTGTAAATTAATGAATTGGAAATAATTATAAAACACAAAGATTTTTCTTACCCGTCTAGGAATCGAACACGGAACTCCTGCGTAAGAGTCCATCACTCTACCCACTCAGCCATCTTAGATATAAAATGGAAGATGCAAAAACTTAATCAGTTGGCCAGTTTATATTTCTGAGATCTCAGAGGGCTCAGAGGACTCTGAAATATAAACACGATTCCTCACAAAAATTCCTCACATTTCCCCTTAAAAACTGAGACTGAAATTTTTTGGATTCGCTTGCTCAATTATATTTTGTCGCAGTTAATTACATAAGAAGAAAAGAAAAAAAAGATGTTTTGACTTCTATTTGAGGAATCCTGTTTATATTTTATCCTCCGGCTCTGTCAAAGAAAGGAGAAAAATTACTGAGCACTCAAGAAATATAAACTGGCTAAGTATTTTCCAGTCCTACATGCTGGCTCCACTAGATATGAACGATGTCCAACATCCAAACCACAATCCAATCAGCAAACTTATTTGTATGGATATGTCACTGCACGGACATGGATTTTTGAGACTCCATTGTTTTTTTTTTAAACATGTGCATAATCCAACCATGGCTCATGCCCAGTGGAGCCACCATGTTAATAACAAACTTGTAACCCATTCACACAAAGAAACAAGATGTACAAGATTTTTTTTCAAATCGCTTGTTTATTATTGAAATTAAAATCTGAAGAGCTGAGTGGTTGATTTTAATTCAATCGCCCATTGCCTGAGGTTAAGTCTAAGCTTTTGATTTTTTCATCTTCGTTATCGCTTTCTTGAAAACATTAATCATTAAACTCGTGTGTGTTATCCCTCATAAAAGTTTCGCCTCTCATGCTGGTAGTGGGGTTCATATCTAAGTACAGAATGAATATTTATATTTAAAAGAAAATTATAAACAGAGAAACAATGAAACACACTTAAATCTTCTGGCTCTGGAGATATTTGATTTATCGATGAAAGACTTATTAAATCTGAACTTTCTTACCGTCACGTCGTTGTCTTTCATTTGCATTCTTTTGAAGATCTTAGTTACGAGCTCTCTGGAGTATTAAGAAACGTCGCACCGCAAGAGATCCTTAATAATTTCCCGACTTTTAAATTTTTCCACGAAGTAGACATTCACGCAAAAAAAATTTCACAACAATTTATTCAATAAACGAAAATTTATCAATGACTTCATTAAAATGACTTTGACAGATTTGAGTCTCTTTAGCATAGACCGACATTTTCTATTATGGTTCGTTAATAAAGTCTGAGAAGTCTCTGCGAAGTATTCGATAAGGCTTCCAGCAAATTGTAACCGAAACCTTTTAAAGACAAAATGACAGGAGCTTCAATTAAATTACTCTATACAATCTTTATAAAGTAACAGCTTCATGTTTCTTCGTTAATGTTATTAACAGAGGTCTATCCGAAACAAAGATGCTAGTCTCGTTTAATTTTCTATATCAAGCTTTCAAACGACTTTAAAGAAGCAGTTATTGAAATCATGACTTCTATTAGAAATTTATTTTTGATGAAAGCTTTATAGAAGCTTTATACATATCCAGACTTGCAGCATATCGATATTTCTAAGCTAATAGAAACTGAAATGTTAATTGGGCAGGCTTCTCAAAGAGTTAATCGGTTGAGAGAACTAGGAGTTAAGGAGTGTTCTTGCCAGAGAATCGCGTTCCAAAGAAACCAGAGAGATGGACCTGCTCGATGTTGGAACTGTAACAAGATCGGACATCTTCAACGCCAGTGCAGACTGCCCCCTAGAAAACCTCCATGTTGGAATTGCAACAGGACTGGACATCTCCAACGCCAATGCAGATTGCCACCTAGAAGACCATGGAAACCAGACTACAAGCATTGCACGCATGAAAAAGAAAAGGAAGTTGTTTCCACCCAGAGATTGAGAGCCGATCCCATTTACGAATGGAGTAAACGGAAAATGAGGACTGTGCAGAAAGATGACTCGGGAAGCGATATATATCGCCCAAAAGTGACTCCGCTGCAATTAACTCCTACTCGGCGAAAGGGTGACAAGCGTGATTCCAAAGAAAACTGCAAAGTTGGAACGGACGCATTTCAAGTGTGCATGGATGTCAGCCATTTCAAGCCAAATGAATTAATGGTCAAAACTGTTGGCAACAGCGTGGTAGTGGAAGGTAATCATGAAGGTGAAGACGAACATGGCTGCTTAAGTTGTCAGTTTGTACGGAAGTACCAGTTACCAAAGGAATATGATGCCAAAGATGTCATCTCAACGGTTTCAATGGACGGTATCCTGACAATCAAAACTAGGCAGAAGGCATTGAAGAACAACGAAAGGATAGTGCAAATTCAACAGACTGGCACCATAAATCGGAGTGATAAGGGAAAGGAAGAAGAAAGGCTGAGTGACGTTCATGAAAGAACAAGGGCAAATATGAAGCCATCAAGTGGTCGGATTAAAACGCGATACGACGCAAAAGCAACATCGACAGGATTCCAAGCGGGAGACCTTGTTGGTTTTTTAATTCCCCGCGTCGGAGGGGAATGTCACTGAAACGTCAACAAAATTGGGAAGGCCCTTATACTGTTGTAACATGAGTAAACGATGGCGTCTACCGCATTCGGAGAGGATTAAGAGGCAAACTAAAAGTAGTTCACAGCGACCGTTTACATCGTTATAATGGTGAAGGAAGTGATGGATTTTCCTAAGAGGGGGGTATTGTAATAACTTTCTATATTTGAACTATAACGACTCCGAAAAGCAAACAAACGGAAACAATAAAGCTTACGGTCACAGTGCAAACATACCCTTATTAGCTATAATTATAGCAACTCTCAAACGAAAGAAGCGCCATCTGCCGGATTATAGCAGATTTACCAGCTGTCAAATAAAAGCTTTTGGAAGGGAAATTATTGGGAAATTTCCCCTACGGAAAGCTCTGGAAGCAGAGACCAGAAGCTTCTACTTATTTCCAGAGTTTGTCAAACAAGTATAAAAGGCACATGTTTGAACGGCAGTGACACAGTTTGTTTTTAATCGTGAATGAATAAAGTTGGTTGTAATAAAAGTGAAAAGTAAAGTTTGTGAATTAATTCAGTGTTCAGTGAATAATAAATCGCTTTGTTTGTAGTAAGAAAAGTAAAGTGTTTTATTTTGCGAAATAAATAAGTGGACGTTTTGAATAAAGTAAATAAGTTTTATTAACGAACCTGAGAAAATATTTTTTACTAACCCCAAGGCCACACGAGCAAGTACTTGCGAGCAAGTTGCAATACATACACATTTGTTTACTAACACAAACAAACCCAAGCAACTTGCTTATCAACTGGCATGCAAGTTTTGAAGCCAGTAGTGAAGCAAGTTGAGAAGCAAGTTGGGAGACAAGCAAGTGGAATGCAAGTGGAGAGCAAGTGGGAGGCAAGTGGAATGCAAATTACGAATATGACAGGCAGTGTATGTAGCCAACTTGCTTGCAAGTACTTGCTCGTGTGGCCTCGTGTTACATACGAACCTGAGCAACTGGCTTGCCTTTTTCGTAGCCAGTTGGGAAGCCAGTAGAGCAGCCAGTAACAGGGTTCGGCAGAACTATTTCGTAGCATATTTGGAAAAATAGGATTAAAACTTAAGTTTACTCACATTTTCTTTCACAAAATATTAATAAAATAAAAACTTGGAGTCCATGCCCAGTCCTTAAGAACTTACAGCCGTATTTATTAAGAAAACTTAGATGCATCTTAACTTTAAGATGCCTTTAAATTGCTCTTGAAATTGGTATCTATAATCAATTTTCATATTTAAGCAACGTTACTTAAATGCATCTCAACTTAAACGCGATCCACCACGTTTAAAGGCTACTCAAAACAATCTTAAACATATTTTGACATTCGAGAAGAATTATTTTTATTACAAAAATATAGGTATGTATATTGTAATGACTTTCCAAATTTGAACTATAACGACTCCGAAAAGCGAACAAACGAACACAATAAAGCTTACGGTCGCAGTGCAAACATACCCTATAATTATAGCAACTCTCAAATGAAGGAAGCGCCATCTGCCGGATTATAGCAGATTTACCAAATGTCAAATAAAAGCTTTTTGAAGGGAAATTATTGGGAAATTTCCCCTATGGAAAGCTCTGGAAGCAGAGACTAGAACGTTCTCCTAAGTCTAACAAAAATACGAAATTATACCAAATTGTTGTTTTAACAGCCCTGTTTTGTAGTGCATTATTATCTTCGCTTAGAAAAAAGTAGCATGTTAATAGCCCTGTTTTTTAGTGCATTTTTATCTTCGCTAAGAAAAAAGTACCATGTTAAATACAACAACAATACGGAGTTATACCAAATTGTTGTTGTATTTAACATGCAACTTTTTGCTAAGCGAAGATAAAAAGGCGCTAAAAAACGGGGCTAATAACAACAACAAACTGGTATAATTCCGTATTGTTGTTGTATTTAACATGCTACTTTTTTCTAAGCGAAGATAAAAATGCACAAAAAAACAGGGCCAACATTAGCCCTATTTTTTAGTGCATTTTTATCTTCGCTTGGAAAAAAGAAGCATGTTAATTACAACAACAAACTGGCATAATTCCGTATTGTTGTTGTATTTAACATGCTACTTTTTTCTAAATGAAGATAAAAGTGCACTAAAAAACAGGGCTATTGTTTTAACATGCTATAAGCGAAGATAAAAAGGCACTAAATACAACGGCTAATGACGGTTTGCAACATGGCAGGCTTGATAAGTGAGCTCATATTATTTAAAATGCCACTCCACACCCACAAACGATAGATTGAAGTGGTTCCATCTTCAGTCTTGGAAAATTGGAAAATAGTAGTAGTTAAATTTCTTTCCTTAAAATCGGAGTAGATTTACTCCATACGGAGTAAGATCCGAACGCTGGCCAGTAGAGAAGCCAGTGTGGCATGTCGCCTACGTCACAGCATATACACGAATAGGAATTTGACAGTTAGTGTGTGTAGCCAACTGGCTAGCCAGTACTGGCTCGTGTGGCCTCAGGGTTACACAATCGTTTGTTTATGATGGCATTGGCTGGGGGAGATGTCATAACCTGGCACAGTACACATATTGAAGGTAATATCATTAGCGTTTTCATTTTTGTTCAGTTCTGCGCATCCATCAAAATCAGTGAAAAATGGCGACTCTACGTGACCCCGACTAGTTAAACATCAAAATTTGTTGTGTGTTATGTGTTCATTTGTAACTTATTGTAACAAACACAATTGTTTCAAGCTTTTTAGTGTTTATTAACATTTTTTTAGTGTTATTTAAATTATCCTTTTGTGTTTGTTTTCTTCGTTGTTGTTGTAATACAGTGGAAGAGGTCACGTAAGGCTGCCATCTTGAATTTCTTTGACAGTTCTCATTTCGGACCACATGCGCAAGATAATACCTTAGATATGTGTACTGTGATAACCTGGGACCTTCGTAGGACATGGTTAGTCTGTCTTGTTTTTGTTCTAGATATCGTTAGATGCTAAACAATGTTTTATTTCATTTTAGTGCACCAGCTGATATTAAACAAATCCACGAATACGGTGGACGTACTGTGAGATGTTTGCCCAACAGTGAAGTTGTCTATGCCAGTATTGGTCGACCCGACATAACTCTAAAGGTATACATAGCAAAATCAACTGTTCCACTTATTGAATCGTCCCTTAAATTATATGGTGGGATGTCAATATCAAGAATTAAACAAGTTTTTGCTAAGATCTCAGAAATACAAAAAAAATATGTTTTATTGTTAAGTTTTTCATTGATCTAATAATAGCCCTGTTTTATACAACAAAAATACAACAACAATACGGAATTATACCAAATTGTTGTTGTAATTAATATGCTAGTTTTTTCTAAGCGAAGATAAAAATGCACTAAAAAACAGGGCTAATGTATTAATAAAATTCTATTCTGTAACATATCTAACTTGGTCTATCCATCAATTTCAAGAAATTTCTAAAAATTCGTAGAAATTTCTTGATATTGAAAGATAGACCAAGCTCCCATTTCCAAACTATTGGCTATATTTGAGTGATTGGAATGCTTTTAAGTCTCTATTTAAGTAGTACTCTTACTAGTATAAAAAACCATTTTCAATTCGAAAAAGGATTTCAAAAAATTTACATATATGAGTAGTATCATCATTTTCCACCTTCAAGAAACTCATGAAATGTGTTTTGTATGCAAATTTTTCTAAATATGAGTTTGAATTGAAAATGGTTTTAGGAACCATTAAAGAACTTAAATTCAAACTCAGAAACGTTCCAATCATCCAAAAGGACCAAATATTTTGGAAATGAGAGCTTGGTCTATCCACTGATCTCTATAATACACTGGATAGTGTATCGATACAAAAATATTGCTTCCATTTGAAGAATTGTTATATTATGAAGCTGACCACTTTTTTGTATAACAGTTTAACTGTATAACATGTAAAACAAAGATAATCCATTAACCAAACATCAAATCTCCGTTCGTTTCACCCCCCGAGATCATGTTTGCTAACATTAGTTGTGTTCGTAATTTAAATTCATTCACTAATTAGTAAATGAAACGAAATAACAAACGTAAAGAGTGTGACAAGGAGGCAAAATCATTTAAAAAAACGCAGAATATGCAATCGCATCCTCCACATCATAATTATTCATTAGCTGTTTTGCTCAACTTGTTCGCAAACTGCAATGATTTATCTCATTCCACTATGTAATTAATTACACTAAAAAAATATACCAAATGCACACAGTGAATAACTTAAAGATAATAAATAATAGAACAAACTTCCACAAAAGTTTATATTTTCATATCATGGTCTGTTTCCCTTTCTTCAGATAAGTGCCTTTCATATGAGCTGCGAATAACGAACTGCGAATTGCGAATGGTCGCGAATTTTGATATTCCTTTCACATGGGTGGTCGCCAACAGACGCGAATGGTCATTCAAAATAAACCAGCAAAATGAGTGGTAAACAAAATTTGAGGTTAAATTCGAGCGAATTTTTCATTCGCAGACTTGTGAAATGCGCCCTGAGGGTGTGGATTGCGAATAAGTATTTGACAGTTCGCAGAAAAAACCTCGTTGGTCGCGTAGAAAATATTAAAATACTAAATATAACAATTTAAACTAATTTTAGGCCGTATTTTCTTTTTAAAATTGAAGATAGAATCGTTTATTCACGTTATCGAATAGTTAAATCAAGAATTTGTTGATATTTTAGCTCAAAATTGCATAAATAAATTTGTTCGCATTCGCAGTTCGCAGCTCATGTGAAAGGCACTATAGACATCTGGAAATAGGGATGAGCGATTTTAATCGATATTTGCAAAATATCGATAATAAAGATTTCGATGTTTTGCCCCTTCGATATTAACACCCAAAACATCGGCTTAAAAACAAACAAAAAGTTAGTACGAAAATGAATAGTTCTGCTAGTAAAATCTAGATGGAGTGACTTTCATAGTTTATAAGTCATCTGTAACATTTGGAATTTTTTGAAAAAGGAAATTATCAAAGGATCTTTCAAACCAAATTTAAAAATTCAGAACCACAACGAAACTTCCGATGTGCAAAAAGGCACAGATATAAGTTTACAAATGAAGTGCCTATCAATTTTGCTTCCATCAAATTTGTTTTGATAATTAAAATATAGAAATATTTTTACATCGATATTCAAACATTAATATGATCGATGCTCAGCAAGACGCATTTTAAACCATACAAGTTTTTGTACACACTTTTGTAAGCAAAAATATTGTAATAACTTTCCATATTTGAACTATAACGACTCCGAAATGCAAACAAACGGACACAATAAAACTTACGGTCGCAGTGCAAACATACCCTTATTAGCTATAATTATAGCAACTCTCAAACGAAGGAAGCGCCATCTGCCGGATTATAGCAGATTTACCAGCTGTCAAATAAAAGCTTTTGGAAAGGAAATTATTGGGAAATTTCCCCTACGGAAAGCTCTGGAAGCAGAGACCAGAACGTTCTCCTTATTTCGAGAGTTTGGAAAACAAGTATAAAAGGCACAGGTTTGAACTGCAGCGACACAGTTTGTTTTTAATCGTGAATGAATAAAGTTGGTTGTAATAAAAGTGAAAAGTAAAGTTTGTGAATTAATTCAGTGGTGAATAATAAATCGTTTTGTTTGTAGTAAGAAAAGTAAAGTGTTTTATTTTGTGAAATAAATAAGTGGACGTTTTGAATAAAGTAAATAAGTTTTATTAACGAACCTGAGAAAATATTACATTGGTGTTAGAAGTGGAATAAAACTTATTTTATTTGTGCACTCAGTAAATTTATTGTGTGGAAAGTGAAAAAAAAAAAGACAATGGGTAAATCTTTGAATGATTTAAATTTAGTGGAACTAAAGGCAGAACTGAATAAACGAGATCTTCCTACTGCTGGAACAAAGAATGATCTTATAATTCGTCTGCAAGAAGATTTAAGAAGATGTGGAAAAAACCCGGACACGTTTATATTCGACATTGAAATGGAAGAACAGCAAGAGCAAGTAAGTACATCGGGCATGACCAATATGCTGTCTCAGCTGCTTGCAAAATTTGATAGTCAGGAAAAGAATCTTCTCGAACGTTTCGAACAACAAAGCCAAGAACAACGGAGTGAACAAAAGAATCTTCTCGAACGTTTCGAACAACAAAGCCAAGAACAACGGAGTGAACAAAAGAATCTTCTCGAACGTTTCGAACAACAAAGTCAAGAGCAGAAGAATCTTCTAGAACAACAAAGCCAAGAACAAAAGTGTCTGCTGGAAAAACAGACAAACATGCTCGAATGTAAGTTAGATGCCTTTGACAGTAGAATTGTTGCCCTTGACGAGCGTGTCGATAAGCAATTTTCTTCTATCGATAAACAATTGTTAACTCTCGATCATCAATTGTCTAATGTCGATAAGCAATTGTCGACAGTAGAAGCAAAGTTCGAAGATAAAATCGAATCCATTACAAGGGAATTAGATAAAGTAAAGAAAATGAAGGTTCGAGAAAGTTCTGGCGACTGTCCGAAGAAAAAAGAGATGCATCCACCAACCTTCGATGGGCAAACTTCTTGGTCAATCTACAAGAAGCAGTTTGAGGCAGCCGCAGCAACAAATGGCTGGGATGAGGAAGACAAATGCATAGCTCTAACGCTTGCCCTCAGAGGACCAGCTGCTGAGCTGTTACAAAGCATACCAGCAGATAAAAATGGCAACTTCAGTGCTCTCGTTCAGGCCATTGACAAACGTTTTGGAGATGGCCATATGCAAGAAGTCTTCCGCGTCCAGCTCAATTCCAGAGTCCAGAAAAGGGGAGAAACTCTGCAACAACTCCAAGCAGACATCGAACGGTTGGCGCACCTGGCATATCCAGCTGCAGGAGATGAAATCATCAACCAATTCGCAACAGAAGTCTTTGTTCGTGCTGTATCTGACATCAACCTTCAGCGAGCAATTCGAACTGCTGGCAAACGCACGCTTCCTGAAGCACTAGCATTCGCCCTCACTATGGAAGCAGCAGAGCAGGCTTCTCAAGGAGTCCATCGGGTAAGAGAAATAGAAATTGAGGAGTGTTCTTGCCAGAGAACAGCATTCCAAAGGAACCAACGCGATGGACCTGCTCGATGCTGGAATTGCAATAAAACCGGACATCTCCAACGCCAGTGCAGATTGCCACCTAGAAGATCTGCTTGTCAACATTGTGGAAGCAGAAATTTTAACAACAACAATGTCAAAACTCCTACTCACCCCGTTTCTCAACCGGGAAACGAGTAAGAACCAACTTCGAGGGGCAGAAGCTGGTTTCTGGTATCGATGGCCCCAGAACCACCATCCAGGTCTCACAGACGAAACGAAACAACAAAAGTCTGACTGTGGCGGCAACACTTAACGGCAAGAAGCAAGTGGCTACGATCGACACCGGTGCTACTGCCTCCATTGTTCGAAAGGACTTGGTGAAGATGACATGGCTGCATAACACCAACACTTACCGTCTGAAAACAGCAACAGGAGAGGCAGCCAGAGTGTACGGGGAGGTTCGTCTTACAATCCGTTTGGCAGAACTGGAGTTTTCACATCTATTTCTGGTAGCAGATATATGTGACGAGTGCATCGTTGGAATCGACTTTATGAAAGAGCACGGAGTAATTCTCGATATCGGAAAGCAAGTTCTCAAATACCGAAATGTGGAGATTCCTATGGTTTATGGCAATGAAAATTCATCAACTCTGAGGACTGTCATAAAGGAAGATATTTGCCTGCCACCTTCTTCAGAAGTGTTCGTTTGGACAAAAATAAAGGGAGATTTGGGTAGCCATCGATACCTAATGGTGGAACCAGACTCTGAACAGTCTTCTCAAAGCATCATCCTAGGGAAGACCCTTGTGGCGCCAAAGAACAACATGGTGCCCGTACGGATACTCAACATCAAACCGTACGAAGTCAAGCTTAGAAAAGGAGAAGTTGTTGGAAAATGTGAATCCGTATCCGCAATAACTAAAATTACAGAAGTTGATACACAAGAATATGTGAACCCCAGGAAAGTGAGCACTATGAAGTCAAACATTCTCAAGTCTTCAAAATTAAGTGAATATCAGCTAAGTGTTGCTGGAAGCCTCCTTCATGAGTATGCTGATATACTCTCTTCACCCAATGGGCAGTATGGTCGAACACAACTGGTGCAGCATCGAATCGACACAGGAGACGCAAGACCTATTCGACAACCAGCAAGACGTCTCCCATTAGCCAAACAAGCCGAAGTTGAAGAGATGATATCGACCATGAAGAAAGATGGACTAATCGAAAACTCTAAAAGTCCATGGGCATCCCCAGTTGTTCTTGTCAAAAAGAAGGACGGAAGTACTCGATTTTGTGTGGACTATCGGAGGCTGAACGATGTGACAAAGAAAGACAGCTACCCTCTGCCAAGAATCAGCGATACTCTGGATGCGATGGAAGGAGCTGAATGGTTCTCAACATTGGACTTGAAGAGTGGCTACTGGCAGGTAGAAATCCATCCAGAAGATCGAGAAAAGACGGCTTTCTCCACAGGAAATGGTCTGTGGCAATTTAAAGTGATGCCTTTCGGACTATGCAACGCTCCGGCAACATTTGAGCGTTTGATGGAGTGCGTTTTACAAGGACTTACTTGGAAATCTTGCCTAGTCTATTTGGACGATGTCATTGTTTATGGTAAGACATTTGATGAGCATTGTGGAAACCTTAAGGCCGTGTTCCAGAGGCTTCGAGAAGCAAACTTGAAATTGAATCCAGACAAGTGCGAGTTTTTCAAGTCTGAGGTAAAATACTTGGGACATATCATCTCTTCTCAAGGAGTGAAGACTGATCCTGAAAAAGTTGACACCGTAAAGAATTGGCCGACACCACAGGATAAACATCAACTCCGGAGCTTTCTTGGTCTAGCCACGTACTATCGACGATTTGTGAAGGATTTTGCTGGGATCGCGAAAAGTTTGCACCAGCTAACAGAGAAAAGCAAACCGTTCAAATGGTCAAGCGAGTGCGAGAAAAGCTTCCAGGAACTTAAGCAGCGCCTATGCAATACACCAGTTTTGGCCTATCCGACACCAGGGAAACCTTTCATCATCGACGCTGACGCAAGTAACGTAGGAATTGGTGCCGTACTATCACAAGTCCACGAAGGAGAAGAGAAGGTCATTGCCTATTACAGCAAGGTGCTCTCAAAGCCAGAAAGAAATTACTGCGTGACCAGAAGAGAACTTCTAGCTTTAGTATCGGCAACAAAACACTTCCATAAGTACATCTATGGACAGAAGTTCCTTCTTCGAACAGATCATGGCGCACTTAATTGGCTGTTGAACTTCAAAAATCCAGAAGGTCAAGTGGCAAGATGGATTGAAAGATTGCAGACATACGACTACCAGATCCAACATCGAAGAGGAAGGTTGCACTCAAATGCAGATGCCTTATCTCGGAGACCATGCAAATCGGACTGCAAGCACTGCACACGTCAGGAAGAGAAGGAGGTTGCTTCCATCCAGCGATTAAGAGCCGATCCCATTTACGGTTGGAGTAATGAAGAACTGAGGACTGCCCAACAAGAAGACTCGGATATTGAACCCATTCTTGCGTGGAAGGAACACCAAGAGAAACCAGAATGGGGTGACATCTCCGATAGAAGTCCAACTCTTAAAGCGTATTGGGCACAATGGGACTCGCTTCATGTACAAGAAGGAGTACTAAGACGTAAATGGGAATCCACAGACGGCAAATCGTATGTGATGCAGCTAGTCGTACCTCGTTCCAAAGTTAATGACGTTCTGCAAGAGATGCATGATGGAGCTTCCGGAGGACATTTGGGTGTCAATAAGACACTGGAAAAGGTAAGGCAGCGATTCTACTGGCTACACGCAAGAGAAGACGTCGAAAAATGGTGCCGAAAATGTGATACTTGTGCTGCAAGCAAGGGACCAGGCAGAAAAGTCCAGAGTAGAATGCAGGAATATAATGTGGGCACGCCCTTTGAGAGGATTGCAATAGACGTTGCAGGCCCTTTTCCAGAAACCGAAAACGGAAACCGATACATCCTGGTAGTGATGTTCAAAGGGTAGACATGTGCATTCAAGAGGACACAAGCGTCCACAAGCTTTGTTTCAAAGCGAACCTCTGTCTATCAACTCCTACTCTCACCTCCCCGCGGTGAACATCGGGTGCCTAGTACCTTTAACTGAAGATGGGGTTCCAATCCCTGTGGACGGTTTTAGGGGGCAGCAAACGAGAGAGGGGGAGGAGTGTTCCCACTAAGGCACTTCTCCTTCATCCAGGCGGCAGCGGAAGAATTCTCAAGATGGAATCAACGGTGGCGTCTACAGTTCCAGTTAGGCTGAACTACTTAGTGAACACCTTATACGGGCTACTACGACATATTCGGAGCTCAGGCCTATAAGGAGCGGTTAATCCGGCTCCCTGCCCTTGGAGTTATATATATAGGGTCTGGTCCTCCAGGTTGGGGGTCGTGCCGTCGGGGTGACTTCCCGGCCACGTAAAGCTATTTTTAGTTGCGAAGCATCAACAAGCCTCGGATACGGACGGATTTACTGTTGACGAACCTAGCAAACGAAATAAGGACAACGAACTTCGGATCTGCACGTGGAATGTTCTGTCTCTCTATAGACCACGTGCAGCCGAACATTTAGCGGAGGCCCTAGACTGCTACAAAGCAGACATCACCGCCATCCAAGAAGTGCGATGGGATGGGCCGGGCAAGAGAAAACTGAAAGACTGCGATGTATACTACGGTGACTGTTACCGACCACAAGGGCAGCGTCTTTTTGGATGTGGATTTGTTGTTAGAGGCAGAATGAGGCAAGAGGTCTTGAGTTTCAATTATGTGAACGAGCGCCTCACGACAATTCGCATCAAGGCTAAATTCGCCAACATCAGCCTGATATGCGCGCATGCCCCCACAGAGGAGAAAGATGACGACACCAAGGACGAGTTCTACGAGCTCCTGGACAAGACATATGAGCAATGCCCTAGCTATGACATTAAAATTGTCTTGGGTGATTTTAATGCCAAACTAGGAAGAGAAGACGTCTTTGGTGGCACAATCGGAAGATACAGCCTGCACGACACCACCTCCGATAACGGACTCAGGCTAATCGACTTTGCTGCGGGGCGAAACGTTGTGGTAGCTAGTACGCAGTTCCCGCATCTCGATATTCATAAGGGGACATGGCGAATTCCTGGTCAATCAACCGCCAACCAAATTGACCACATTGCGATCGACGCAAGGCACTCCTCCAGTATCAAGGATGTCCGAACGTTCCGATGAGCCAACGTTGACTCGGACCACTACCTCGTTGTAGCAAAGGTAATGCTACGGATATCCAGACCAAAGCCAAAACAGGGAAATACTGTCAGGAAGTTCAACGTCGGACGGCTACAGTCGCAAGAAATCGCCAGGTCCTTTTCCGATCGAGTCTCTCGCGCCCTCTTAACTAGTCCTTTGCCGCCAACTGCAAACATCGAGAACCAGTGGAAAAACTGCCAGGAAGCCATCAGAGATGCCGCCTCTGACGTGCTGGGCTTCGCACGACCACCACAGCGAAACCCCTGGTTCGACGAGGAATGCCGGCAAGTACATGCAGCCAAACAACAGGCATACAAAGCGGCGCTGCATAGAAGGACCAGAGCTGCTCGCGAGCTCTACGAGCAGAAGAGGAAAGAGGAACACAAGCTTCTCAGAAAGAAAAAGAAAGAGCATGAGAAGCGCGCGATCGAGGAATTAGAGGGATGCCACTGCAGGAATGAAGTTCGGAAGTTTTACCAAAAAGTAAAAAGAACCTCCCAAGGTTACAAACCCCGAACCGAAGCCTGCAAGGACGATCAGGGGAACATCGTGGTGGAAACGCAGTCGGTGCTGAGGATATGGAAAAATCATTTCTGCAAATTGTATAACGGCAATGACGAACCGAATTCCGTTACCATGCAAATTGCACCATTCAACCTGGACGACGTAGGCCAACAATTCCGTCCACCCGATCTTGACGAAGTGAGGATAGCCATATCTAAACTTAAGTCCAATAAAGCTGCTGGAGCTGATGGCCTTGCGGCTGAGCTATTCAAAGCGGCTGGCGATGAATTGGTTAGGAGTATGCACCAGCTCATCTGTAAAATATGGTCGGAAGAAAGCATGCCCGATGAATGGAACCTCAGTATTGTTTGCCCGATCCTCAAGAAAGGCGATCCTCTGGACTGCACCAACTACAGAGGCATTAGTCTTCTTAATATCGCCTACAAGATCTTCTCTGCCGTACTTTGTGAACGCCTGAAGCCATTCGTCAACAACCTGATAGGTCCATATCAGTGTGGCTTTAGGCCAGGGAAGTCCACCACCGACCAAATATTCGCACTACGGCAGATCTTGGAGAAAACCCAGGAGTTCCAAATCGATACCCACCACCTTTTTATCGATTTCAAGGCCGCGTATGACAGCATCTATAGAGACGAGCTATATAGAGCAATGTCTAGTTTTGGCATCCCTACCAAACTCGTCCGTTTGTGCAGGATGACGATGGAGAATGCACGCTGCTCCATCAAGGTCGGCAAAGACCTCACCGACACCTTTGATGTCAAAAAAGGTTTTAGGCAAGGCGACGCGCTGTCATGCGACTTCTTCAACATCGTTCTTGAAAGAATAGTGCAAAACTCTCACGTCAACACCAGAGGCACAATCTTTCAAAAGTCCGTCCAATTACTCGCTTACGCTGACGACATTGACATAATCGGACGAACAAAGCGTGATGTCAGTGGTGCTTTTGTGAGCATTGAGAAGGAAGCCAAGAAGATGGGTTTAACGGTGAATGAAAGCAAAACAAAATATATGCTGTCCACAAGAAAGGACACCCAACACCGACGTCTCGGACAGAACGTCACTATAGACAGCTATAATTTTGAGGTAGTCAGAGACTTTGTCTACCTAGGATCCGCTATAAACTCAGCGAACGACACCAGCGCTGAGATCAAACGAAGAATTACTCTTGCCAATCGCTGTTTCTTTGGGCTAAGAAGGCAATTGAGAAGCAAAGCCCTCTCTCGAGCAACTAAACTGTCCCTGTATAAGACGCTTATCATCCCGGTCCTGATGTATGGTGCAGAGGCATGGACACTGCTAACAGTGGATGAGAACGCGTTAGGCTGTTTTGAGAGGAAAATTCTCCGGGTGATTTTTGGTCCCGTCTGCATAGATGGGGAATGGAGAAGAAGATACAACAACGAACTGTATGGGCTGTACAGCGACACCGACCTAGCCACAAAAGTGAAAAGCCAACGACTGAGATGGCTGGGTCATCTAGAGCGAATGGACACCAATGCTCCGGCCCGGAAAGTCTTTGAATCCAACCCCGTGGGACAACGCAGTAGAGGTGGACAGCGTAAAAGGTGGCGCACGCAAGTGGAAGAGGACCTCAACCAACTTGGCGTGCGAAACTGGAGACAGCTAGCTAGAAACCGAGCCGGCTGGAAGAAGCTTGTTGGTTGAGGCCCTGGTCCACCCCGGACTGTAGCGCCACCTTAAGTAAGTAAGTAAGTAACATCCTGGTAGTAATGGACTACTTCAGCAAGTGGCCTGAGGCATTTGCCATCCCAAACCAGGAAACCAAAACAGTCGCGGATCAGATTGTTTTCAACTGGGTAAGCAGGTTTGGTGTACCTATGGAACTCCATTCAGATCAAGGGAGGAACTTCGAGTCCCAAATTTTTCAGGAAGTTTGTACACTCCTTGGCATTAAAAAGACGAGGACAACACCGCTTCACCCACAATCTGATGGGATGGTTGAACGATTCAACCGGACCCTTAAAGAACACCTTTCCAAAGTTGTAAGCGACAACCAACGAGACTGGGATCGGCATATTCCATTATTCTTGATGGCCTATCGAAGTGCGGTACATAGCTCAACAGGACATACACCATCAGAAATCCTGCTCGGGACCACAATACGACTACCAAGCGAGATCAAATTTGGATGTTATACAAGTGAGCCACAAGGAATTGACGACTACGTGGAAAACCTCAAAGAAAAGCTAGTTGACATTCACAAAAGGACGAGGGCAAATATAAAGCTATCGAGTGATCGGATGAAAACAAGATACGACGCAAAAGCCACAACGACAGGATTCCAAGTGGGAGACCTTGTGTGGTTTTATAATCCCCACCGTCGGAAGGGACTCTCACCGAAGCTTCAACAAAATTGGGAAGGCCCTTATATTGTCGTAACACGAATAAACGATGTCGTCTACCGCATTCAGAGAGGATTAAGAGGCAAACTAAAAGTAGTTCACAGCGACCGTTTACATCATTATAATGGTGATGGAAGTAATGGATTTGCTCGGGACGATCAATCCTAAGAGGGGGGCAGTGTAATAACTTTCCATATTTAAACTATAACGACTCCGAAATGCAAACAAACGGACACAATAAAGCTTACGGTCGCAGTGCAAACATACCCTTATTAGCTATAATTATAGCAACTCTCAAACGAAGGAAGCGCCATCTGCCGGATTATAGCAGATTTACCAGCTGTCAAATAAAAGCTTTTGGAAGGGAAATTATTGGGAAATTTCCCCTACGGAAAGCTCTAGAAGCAGAGACCAGAACGTTCTCCTTATTTCGAGAGATTGGAAAACAAGTATAAAAGGCACATGTTTGAACGGCAGCGACACAGTTTGTTTTTAATCGTGAATGAATAAAGTTGGTTGTAATAAAAGTGAAAAGTAAAGTTTGTGAATTAATTTCAGTGGTGAATAATAAATCGTTTTGTTTGTAGTAAGAACAGTAAAGTGTTTTATTTTGCGAAATAAATAAGTGGACGTTTTGAATAAAGTAAATAAGTTTTATTAACGAACCTGAGAAAATATTACAATATTTAATATCGATTTTCACGAACTTAAATTATCGATGGTCAGCAACACGCAGGTTACACCATGCAAGTTCTTGCGCACACGTTCGTGTGAAACAAGATTTTGAAATATCGGATTTCAAAAAGGGCACACATAACAGCTTAACAACATGAATTGCCTTACAATATTGATTTTAGTTGAATATGAAGAAAATTTGAAAAGAAATTCTTCTGTTTAAGTGGAGTGACCGAATATATAATTCAAAGTTAAAAGTTCAAGTGAGCTCAACTCCATGATTGCGTTTCGCCCAGGTACGATAGTTGGGCTCATCAGTTAGATGAATATCGTACCCTTCTAAGACGCAATTTTGTATCGATGTTTACCGACTAATATAAAAATCACAGCAATAAGATACTATGAATTTTATTATTCTAAGGGAATTTGGTTAAATTCAGACACTTAGAATTTCAAATGCCCGCGCTCAGGCTTTTTATAATAATTGAATATGAAGAAAATTTGAAAAGAAATTCTTCTGTTTAAGTGGAGTGACCGAATATATAATTCAAAGTTAAAAGTTCAAGTGAGCTCAACTCCATGATTGCGTTTCGTCCAGGTACGATAGTTGGGCTCATCAGTTAGATGACTATCGTACCCTTCTAAGACGCAATTTTGTATCGATGTTTACCGACTAATATAAAAATCACAGCAATAAGATACTATGAATTTTATTATTCTAAGGGAATTTGGTTAAATTCAGACACTTAGAATTTCAAATGCCCGCGCTCAGGCTTTTTATAATAATTGAATATGAAGAAAATTTGAAAAGAAATTCTTCTGTTTAAGTGGAGTGACCGAATATATAATTCAAAGTTAAAAGTTCAAGTGAGCTCAACTCCATGATTGCGTTTCGCCCAGGTACGATAGTTGGGCTCACCAGTTAGATGACTATCGTACCCTTCTAAGACGCAATTTTGTATCGATGTTTACCGACTAATATAAAAATCACAGCAATAAGATACTATGAATTTTATTATTCTAAGGGAATTTGGTTAAATTCAGAATCATAAAAAGCCTGAGCGCGGGCATTTGAAATTCTAAGTGTCTGAATTTAACCAAATTCCCTTAGAATAATATTGATTCACACCTTGTCAACTTAAATCAATGATTATTCCAGTTGGTTATCATTGAATGCGTTTGTTCAGCAAAATCTTAAACAGAGAATCCATGATTTGAGAACTTAATTGGAGAAATCACTATGGGTATTCATGCAACAGCGTAAAGTCGTCGTAAACGTTGTAAAGTTTAAAAATTCGTAATTCTGTCACAATTTGTATGGAAAATTTGACAGATTTACGAAGTTTAAAACTTTACCACGGTTACGACGACTTTACGCTGTTGCATGAATACCCTTACTATTTCGCCGATTCTGTCTGATTAGCATGATTTAATCAAAGATTTTCTGGAATTTCGTTTGTTCATCATTGGTTTTCCTAACCCCGAGGCCACACGAGCAAGTACTTGCAAGCAAGTTGCAATACAAACACATTTGTTTACTAACACAAACAAACCCAAGCAACTTGCTTATCAACTGGCATGCAAGTTTTGAAGCCAGTAGTGAAGCAAGTTGAGAAGCAAGTTGGGAGACAAGCAAGTGGAATGCAAGTGGAAAGCAAGTGGGAGGCAAGTGGAATGCAAATAACGAATTTGACAGGCAGTGTATGTAGCCAACTTGCTTGCAAGTACTTGCTCGTGTGGCCTCAGGGTAAGCGTAGGTATAAAAAAGAGAAACAAAATCTATTAAATTCCTTCGAACAAAGAACATGAATGAAGAGAAACCAAGCATCGTCCATCTTGCAAGAAAAAAATAAACAATTTGTACAGATTTTACTACAAATTGTAGTTATTTTATTTACAATCGAAAAATAAAGTGCTTTTTTGCAATATAAAATATGCATAGAAAAACTACAACTGGGAAAAAATCCCATCACTAGGTTTCACAAAATGCCAGCACTACCTACACACTTCAACTATATATTTGAAAAAAAAAATCAATTAGCCGCATTAAAATAAATACAAATTTCACGTGTGTAGCTATTCTGTATAGTAATTTAACAGGAAATAATCTTAAATTGAACACAACATTATATTTCAAGCACTGATTTTCCGTGTTTTTTTTGCACAAAAAATGTTTTTTTCGAAAGCTCACTCACACTGAAATAAGTTAATGACGGAATACGTCTGCAATTGATTGACAGATAGACTGGAAAATGGAAAGATTATTGGAAAAACTATGATTTATTAATCAAACTGAAAATTGAGTGAACAAACACTCTCTGATTATCACAGATTCATAACTATGGGTTTAACAGAATCAGTGATAATCTAATTGCTGATTTAACCCACTGTGAACAAACTGGCCCTAAGTGTCTGAATTTAACCAAATTCCCTTAGAATAATAAAATTCATAGTATCTTATTGCTGTGATTTTTATATTAGTCGGTAAACATCGATACAAAATTGCGTCTTAGAAGGGTACGATAGTCATCTAACTGATGAGCCCAACTATCGTATCTGGGCGAAACGCAATCATGGAGTTGAGCTCACTTGAACTTTTAACTTTGAATTAATATTGATTTTATTAAATTTGTTGATATTCATTAGTGCAAAATACATATTTTAACATCGATTTTCACATTTCACCCATTAAAATCATCGATGCCTAGAAAGATACAGCTTACACGTGTTTTTAGAACACAAGCTTCTGTGCATCATTATTTTGCAATATCGATGTTTAAAGTTGAAATACCTTGCTTATGACTTCATATTTTTCATTTGTATAAAAACTTAAATCGGTTTTAAGAAACTTAAAAAAAAATAGCCAGCACCAGAAATTTTGAAAGCAAAAATACATTAGAGCACAGCATGACGCATTTTTTGCTTTGGGCAAACAAAAAACTTAAACAAAAACACCTGAAAAAAACATCGATGTTAAGTAGCATCGATGTTTTCGGTTCGATATTTATTGACATCGATGTTTGGTCTTCGATGCTGCAATCGATGTTGATTCAATATCGCACATCGGCACATCCCTACCTGGAAAATACTTTTTTTTTGTGTAATTCAGACGTCAAATTATGAAGCTGACCACCTAATTGTCATCTTCAAATGGAAGCAAAGAAACTGTTATACATTGTAAGGAATACACTATCCAGTGTATTATAGAGATCAGTGGGTCTATCCATCAATTTCAAGAAATTTCTAAAAATTCGTAGAAATTTCTTGATATTAGCTGTGTTTTTTTGCATGTCCAAATAAAATTGTGTGAAAAAAACGACAACAAAACAAAACAATTTACATGTTAAATACAACAACAACTATGTCCATATAGAGTTAGCTAAGTCCAGATAATTAACTGGAGTTAACTTTTGTCTCGATAAAAATGGTATTGCGAAACTACCATTGGCGTTGTGTTATCGATAATTTGTATAGAAATGTCAAATGTTTGTTGGTTAGATAGTTCAGAACAAAATGGCAGACCAAGGCAAATGTTGAAATGTCCCGATGTCGTTTTTTTCACCAAACTCCATTTGGACATACAAAAAAACACAGCTATTGATAGATAGACCAAGCTCTTTTTGACGTTTTTTTTAGCACTAGCTGCAGTTAATTATCTGGACTTAGCTTACTCTATATGGACATAGTTGTTGTTGTATTTAACATGTAAATTGTTTTGCTTTGTTGTCGTTTTTTTCACTCAATTTTATCTGGACATGCAAAAAAACACAGCTACTATCTGTATTTTCCTATTTTTCGTATACATACAGCACAAACCGCAGCAGTGAATTTCGCAATAAAAGAAAACTGTCAAGCATCAAGCGTTGAGAACCACAGTGTAATAGCGCGTGCCTCACAGGAAAAGAAATTGGAAAAAAGAGTCAGACGCAAAAAATCATGGTGTAGTCTGGGTCTAATATGGGAATAACCAAATACACAAGATTTCTAAAATCTCAGAAATGTGAACTCGTCCAACATTAGCTTCTAGCCGACCGTCGGCCATATTTGTTATGTTTTTTACTCTGCTTTCAACCAACTTTCTACCGGGAAAAAAAAGATTTGCCTTTGCCTTCGTTTACTATACTTATTACTAGGCAATTTAAAAAAAAGAATCTTAAAGCATCTGTATTTTTAAAGCGCTGTATTTCTATATTTGCAATTTCCCCAACAGTAAATATAAAATATTTGTTAATTTTCATTCAATTTTGTGTTTATCATAAGTTGTTCGGCAAAGAAACAAAATCTTTAAACTTTTTACGTATAAAAGTTTAGTTGCAGGCGACCATTTTGAGTGAATCGATATTTTTCAGCTTGTGCTCTTTGGCGTGTTTTCGCACATTTTATTTAAACGAAGACAAATTTAACGCGACGTCGCGAAGTAGATAACTAGTGGTATACTGCTACATAAAAAGCATATATCTGTGAAAAACAAAAGCGACAAGAAATGGCAGACGAAGACCTATCACTGAACGAAGATCAACTTCTGGATAACTTGGATGATGCTAACGGAGAGTCGGAAATTTTGAACGAGGTGAGTCGTACTTCTGGATGTTAAGATTATAAAATTAAAGTTAAAAACTAAAATTTTTGTCTTGTTGGCTGTTTTATTAAGGAGGAATCCAATATGCAAATTGACCCAGAATTAGAAGCAATTAAGGCTCGAGTAAAAGAAATGGAAGAAGAAGCTGAAAAAATTAAACAAATGCAATCTGAAGTAGATAAGCAAATGGCCGGCTCCACTACTGGCATCGCTACAGTACCTCTTTCTATAGAAGAGAAACAAGAAATCGATACAAGGTCGGTGTACGTAGGCAACGTTGATTATGGAGCTTCGGCTGAAGAATTGGAGTCCCATTTTCATGGGTGTGGAACTATTAATCGCGTAACAATATTATGTAACAAGGCTGACGGTCACCCAAAAGGATTTGCCTACATTGAATTCGGCTCAAAGGAATTTGTGGAGACCGCTTTAGCAATGAATGAAACATTGTTTCGAGGCCGACAGATAAAGGTAAGGAAATGATTTTAATTAGGTATAACATTTAAAACGAATAAACGACTGGTAAGTGAAATGCCCTATTTTTTTTTTTTTTTACGAAAGCAAAGAAGGAATGGAGGATGCTTTTGCTTATTTTCTCACTTTGGTTTTGTATTGTAGCCGGTGTTCAATTGAACATATACACATATACATATACCTACATAGTTTTATTTTAAAAAGAAAGATACATAGGCATGGGTTTCAAGTTTTTAGAACTATTAAGTGGTAAAGCTGCGTGTCAGATAAAAGTAAAATAAGTAAATACAAATCATTATACTGATTATTGCAGTTTTGCAAGAAAACCGCTTGGCTGTAACTAATTAAATGAAAATTCAACCAAATATACGATACCTAAATATTCAGCTCAACCTTTTACAATGTAATTCGGTTTTAATAATTATTTGTTCTTATAATTATGTAGTTTGTATATTACCTACCCTTGAAATTTTCAGGTATAAATGTGATCTCAAGAGCAAATGTCTGTACCTATATTATTTATTCCTTGCATTTTTTAATTCTGTTTATTTTTAATTTGGAGTGAAATCAGTGAAAAGTGTTATTTTTGTAAATTTGTATGATTGTTTTTAAGAACTATTGTTTGTAAGTTTTCTGAATTTAAGCTTAACATAGCTTTGGTATTGTTTAATGATTATTAGTTTCTCCGGTTACCTACTTATATATGTATATGGGAAACAGAGGAAACAGAACAATCATTTTTAAGAAAAGAGAAATTTTTTAAGAGGCCATAAAAACCACAGTACACATATTAAAGGTAATATCTTCCGAGTTTTCATTTTTGTTCAAGTTCGCGCATGTGTCAAAATCTCAGAGACCCCTGTCATTTTATTGTTTGTGTACTGTGGCATGTTCAACACTTTCCAAATTTTACATTTAGATTTTCAGCTTTCTCAATTTTCCAAGCCTCTGATTGGCCAGAATTCAGAAATCTGAAGATTCAGTTCTGAAATTGAGGCTTTGAATGTACCCATTGTCAATTTGACAAGGTCTCTGAGAATTAATTTGTTTTTTTGTTCAGTATCTGACAACCGATTTTTGACAACATGCGCAATATATTACCTTTAATATGTGTACTGTGCATAAAAACAACCTTACCTAATACTTCAAGAAACAAATTTAACCGCGTGTTGACTGAAATATTATTTTGGGTAGTTTAAGCGGGCCATAATTTAAGAATATTTTTATTTCAGGGATCAACCATTTAACGAAATCAGTTTAGCTTTTCAAAAAGTCTGCCTATAACCTTAAGGGGCTGCAAACCAAACAGCATCAGAACCGAAGTTACTACAACTAGAAAATCACTAGAATAAATACAAGGGCTCGCATGCATTTTACCGATTTTATCAATTAATCTTTATTGAACTGAAATATATATTTAAAATTGGTTCTTAATTCTCAAAACCTTATTTCAGAATAGGAGAAACCATGATAAAAAATAAAATCAAAATAGCACAGGAGGTGAAAAGATCAAAAATCTGTGCCTACGAATAGACGCGTTTGCCTACAATAGTCGGAAGAGCGGTGACCTCTTTTTTTTGGAAACTTCCATTACTGAGAAGTCTTCATCTGAATAGACTTTTTTTAATTAAGACGGCTTATCTTTTTTTCGCAAGAGCAGTTTAATCGCTCCTGGGACTAGATAATTGAAATCAAAAAAATTTGCATAGCCTATTGAGTAGACCTTTTAAAAACTTACAATTACGTGCAAAAATTTTGATAATTGCATAATATCTTCGTTTGGCCCATAAACATGCCTTAAACTGAAAATGCTACTAAATTCACCCATGCGTTTCTGCAAGAATGGTCACATTGGCCACTTATTAGAAATAGTTGATAAAATGAAATATCTCGGTGTTGAAATAGACAATAAACTAACGTTAAAAGATCACATAGACTATATTTGCAAAAAAATCTCAAAGAAAATTGGTGTTCTAAGAAAAATTAGGCAAAATATATCCATGAATTGTGCAGTCAAAGTGTACAATATCATCCTGAAACCACATTTCGAATACTGGCAGTATCCTATTTTTGTGCCATCAATATCAAAAAAATAGACTAAAGTGCTTCAAAATAAGTCAATGCGAATTATTTTAAAATGTGATAGATACACGCCAATATCATTCATGGCTGAGTCGTTAAATTGGCTCAATGTTAATCAAAGACTTTATCATATTTTGTATATAAAATCAAAACTGGAATATGTCCGAGTTTCCTTCGAGAGAATGTAAGCAGCAATGAACTATCGGGGCACGACCTAAGAAACAACCAAGACTAAGAATTCAACGAGTGCGAACAACAAGAGGACAGCGAACAATACAGTATATGGGATTTAAAACATTCAATAGTCTTCCTTAAAATATTAAAAATGCAGAAACTATTCTTGAATTTAAAATATAAAATATTTTGATTTATATAAGACATAATATTCAATAATTTAAATTTCGTTTATACATACAGTTGCGGTCAAAATAATAGTAGTACAAGTTAAAGAATTGCGTAACTTATGTTTTGTAAATTTTATATTGCGCTGATAGTAACAAACTGTTTCATTTTGACTTAATAACATTTTCTTAATGAGCGGGTACACATACATTTTTATTTGCAACAGTAATATGACAAATAAGCAACCGTTATTAATCAAAGCTACGAATTCTGTCGGTCAAAATAATAGTAGTGCAACGGTTTATGTGAAGAAATATTATTTTTCTCCCTTATTTCTTAAATTGAACATTAAAAAAAACGTTTGTTTTTGTTTATCCATAACATCTTCATAGTTTTTATTGAAAAATTGGTCATATTTTGCCAGCAATGGGCAGATGCAAACACCGAACACCGGAATAGCGTGTCTTAGTTAGAAGACTGATATCGAAAGGCAAAACTTATGCGCTGGTTCAATGCAAGTTGAATGCTCACCCACAATGGTAAGAAAAGTCATTATTTAACTGCCAAAGTCAGAAAATGGCGGGCGGAAGCCGCTTTTGCCACCAAACTTGATGAAACGAGTCATCAGGCATTTAAAAGTCACTCCCGTTACGCCAGCTTCTGAAATTAAAGGCATATTTTATGTTATTGCCATCAATGAAACGGTTCGTAGAAAGTCACGAGAACATGTTCAAGCCGCCCACAGCCTGGAGGGGTACCATTGTTGACAAAAAACAATGTAACAAAAAGATTGAAATTCGCAAAGGAACCACTTTGACTGGCCTGCATCAAATCGGAGTAATATTCTGTGGTCAGACGAGTTCAAGATTGTTTTATATGGTGGAAATTGACCTCATCAATATGTCAGAAGGCCAACAAACACAGAATATAATCCACGTTTGAAAGCAAAAACACTTAAACACGGAGGACTCAGCATAATGGTTCGGGCATGTTTTTCCTTCTATGGTGTTTTTCCAATACACCAAATTGAAGGTATCATGGATTTGGAAATCTGTATTAAGATCATCCAGGAAGTAATGCTACTCTATGCTGAAGATGAAAAACCCACTGAAACCTGTCTTTCAGTGAGACAATGACCCAAAGCCTACTAGTAAATTTGCGAAGCAATGATTCCAGGCAAATAGAGTTGATGTAATGGACTGGCCGCACAGTCTCCCGACTTAAATCCCATTGAGAACTTGATGTGCGATGGAAATAAATATGTTGCTAGTTGCCATCCAACTAACAATAAAGCCCTTTGGGAAGCTATACAGCACTCATGGAGCTCGATAAGCGTAGAAAGGTGTGAAAACCTGATAAACTCGATGCAACGCGGTTGTGCTGCTGTTTTTTTCCAACAAGGGACTTGCGACTAACTGTGAGTTTAAGGTTCAAACCCTCAACTAAATCTTATGATACAAATTTTGCCCTAAATTTGATTTTTTGTGATATTTAAAGGTGTATTATCTGCGCACTACTATTTTTTGACCGCTGTTCTTCAAAAGTTCTTCAATAAATTTGAAAATAATATTTATAAAATATTATATTTGGAATTTTTTCTTTTTTCGAAAATAAAAGCTTAAAAACACCAATTTGAAAATCACATGGGTATTAATTTGTTAAAAATTAAGGGATCAACTTTTTTCAAGTTTGATTATTATTTACTATTATTTTGACCGCAGCTGTATATTAAACTCAGCAAAAATGTAGAATCAAATTAAGTTATTTATGTACTATGTAGATATCTTTAATGATACTAGTTGCTAAATAAAATTAAACAAACAAACAAACAAAATAATATAGGAATATACATATATGTATCTATGTATTTATATGTATACTAGCTGTTACCGGCCCGTTTCGCTGGGCCTCCCGTTAAACACAGGGGGGTCATTTCGTATTTCGATTATCGCCAGACGATATCGTTTAGAGTAGACGATAGTCTTGCTTTCCGTAACTTTGAAAATGACTATCGTCTTGGCGATCTCGTTTTGGCGATGAATTATTTGCTCTACGTAAGTCAATAATCGTCAAAACGATAGAGCTTAGACGATAGCTAAAGAGGTATCGTCTTGTAAGTATTTGAGTGTTTTAAAAGTGATAAATGCTTTTTCGTTGATTTTTCACCATTGTTTTTTCAATAATATGAAAACAAAACAATTATTGAATATTTACGGCATATAAGTGGTGGCCATAGAATTAGAAACAAGAATTTTGTAACAATGTTAAATTGCATAACTTTTTTTTAGGAAATTTGTTGAGGTTCGTTAGTGGTTCTTTTAATAGACCATGACATATAGTACACTTCTGAATATTTTATCAATAATAAAAGCGTGACACTAACAGTAGAAAATTAATATTATTTATCTAACCCAAATCGCACCTGGCCATACAATTAGAAACGCAAAGAAAAAATTGGTATTTCATAAAAAATGTTCGATGAAAAATTAATATTTTGTAGGGAATCCCTTATTTTTTGTCACTGCAGCTAATCTTGCCTGCATACTTTCTACCAAGGCGCGGCATCTTGATGGGGGTATACTCTCCCAGACCTCCTTTATATTTTCAAAAAGTTCCTCAGAATTTTTTGGGTTCTTGGACTTTAGCCTTCTCTCCACGTCTGCCCACAAGTTCTCGATAGGATTCAAGTCTGGACTTTGGGCGTGCCAATCCAAAACTAGTTTTTGTATCAAAAAACCACTGCTTAACAACCCGTGCTGTATGCTTTGGATCGTTATCGTGCTGGAAAACATAACTAATGGGCATGTGTGCAAATGAATAAGGCTCCATGACATTTTCCAAGATGCCTTTATAAATATGTTGGTCCATTCGACCATTTATTCTTACTATTGGGCCAACTCCATGCCACGCGAATGCACCCCAAACCAATATGTTTCCTCCTCCATGCTTAACGGTCTTTAAAGTATATTTAGGATCCAATTCCTTCTTCTGAGGGCGTCTAACATACACTTTACCATCTGACCCGAACAAGTTAAATTTGGATTCATCACTCCAAAGTATGTTTTTCCACAATCCCATGGCTTTATTTGCGTGAAGCTTAGCAAACATCAAACGCCTCTTCAAAATCTTTATGGAAACATGTGGTTTTTTCCTGGCAATGCATCCACGTGGCCCATGTTCTAGAAGTCGGTGCCTTATGGTTCTAACTTTTATTTTTGCAAAAGTCCAAAAGGATCAGCTTTGCTAATTCGGCATATCAATCTGTCCTCTTTTGGCGTGGATTTTCGATCTTTTGGTTTTCTTTTTGGGTTTTCAAAGCTGCCAGTCCTTTTATTGACTTGAATAGCATCAAATACCATGTTTTTCGAGCAACTAAATCTTTTTGCTATGGAATCAATTGACTCGTTTTCGTTTTGATAGCACTGCACTATGAGCTTCCGGAGTTCTGGATTACAAGACTTATTTTTGCCCATTTTCGTCGCTGTATTTTTAATTAATTAATATTAATATTATAAAAATAATCAAAAAAAAAACTGAAAACAATCAACTCACATTGATAATAATTTTCTTTATTTTTAAATTTACCAATTCTTTTGTCGTTTCAAATTTCGTGTCCAGCAAAAATGTTGACTATAAATGAATTTTCTAAAATAACGGTGTTTTATAAACTGTTCGCGTTCAAGGAAACTCATATTTAGAACAAACATGTCACCTGCCAAAGACCAACGACACAAGCCACGCACGCTGATGCTTACAAAAAATATTATGGTTTATAAAGTGAGTTTAGAATTGTTGTTTCTAATTCTATGGCCACCACTGTACATACATATATCAGTTCATGGTTTGAGTTTTCAGAAAAAAATTTTCCAACTAATCATACTTGCCCAATAATCGAATTAACAAAAAGTATCTGCCCAGTGATCAAAATTCGACCATTTATACCAAAATAATAGGGCTCTCATCGCGTAAGACGATGATCGTCTGACGGTGTCTTTTTCACGGTTAGTTAAACGCGATAGATGAGTGCCTACTCTTTTTGGTTCTGAGAAAAAAAAGTTAAGAAGCAAAAAAGCATATCTTTGCTAGATATATGTATTTTATTCAATAATAAATAATTTTGAAGCACATTATTCATTTTTTGACAATTTTGCTTTTTTTAAATAACTAAAGAATTGGAAATCGTAGAGGATAAGAGAAGAGGCTATGTCAACCGTTAGAAACCCGCACCGTGATTAAAGGCATTGGGGCATATTCATAGTCATATTATAAACTCGAGTCTAACTGATCTGGAGTCTAAAGTTAATATCCAGATTAGACACAGCTGCTATTCATAGAGAATTTGGCAGCTCTGTTTAGTTAGAAACAGGTCTAAGGTATATTCTACTACAATTCTATTACGATTTCCTTTCAAATAAAAAAGACTAAAAACAGCTGTTGCATTGTATTGTTTGTTTGTTGGTTGGGTGAAGTGGAAGTATTTTGCTTATAAAACAAAAAGGTAAGAATTACAATTTATAAATAAGTTTTTGACATAAACAAATATGTACAACATTAAAAACAGAGAATACAAAAACATGCATATATTTGTATGTACGTGTAATTGCAGATGAATGGAAAAGAAAACATAAATAGGCCAAGGGAATGAAATTGGTCCGAGGCAGAGAAGGAAATGCTTCGCGAATTGGTGCGCAGGCATTTAAAAGTCATCGACGACAAAAGAAACGATAGACGGATAATTGCAGCCAAAAAATCTGCACGGATTGACATCCAAAAACATATGAAAGCTGCTGGATTCCAGAGGCCAATCGGAAAATTAAAAGAACAGTGGCATCGCATGAAAACCGCTGCTCGTAAAAGTGTGAGCGGTATGAGAGCTGCACAAAGGGCAACTGGTAAAACAGTTGTAATCAAAGAACCCACAGAAGATTTAATTGTTAAAGATATAATCGATAGCAACACAGTGGAAAATGAGCTTTATAATCCAGATATCATGGAAATTGTGGAAGAGTATCCAGTTTTGCGTCCACGTTCATCTAATTTCAACCAAGTGGAGGAAAACAAGGAAGATGAGGAGGAAGAAAGTCCTACAAAAAAACTAACTAACCAAGATATCGAAATCTTCATCAATATTGAAATCAATTGACATTTTTCTTTTTATCTTCAAACTAAATTCAAATCACTCGCGTTGAAAAATTGAGAACTTTATTTTCTTTCATGTTTTTTTTTGACATTTGGCAGAGTTAAAAACAACTTAAACAAACGTTCTGCCGTGTTTATATTTAGACTCCAGTTTTTCGTTTAAACATGGGCTTAAATTCTCTATGAATAACAAAAACTCTAGGTTAGCTTAGAAGAGACAAAATAAGAACTTATAAGAGAACTATGAATACGGCCCATTGTCTTTTTTGTATTTTCATATTCGTTTTCAACACTGGGCTGCTTGTAGGCCAAAATCGTATTTTTAAAGGGACATTCTGATGACCAGCTGCTTTCAGGCCCTATTAACGTAAAGAATCAATTTATCCACGACCACAAACTTTAACGGACGATATTGCAATAAAATTTTTAAAATAACCTGACATTTCAAATAAAATTTCAAGGATTTTTTGTTTTGACAGCAAAATTTAATTTTCAAATTCATTTCATTCATTACAAAAAATAATAATAATAATAATAGACGATATCGTTAAAGATAATCGTTTTGACGATTATCGTTTTAAAAATTACGGAATGAACCCCCAGGATAATCGAGAGCCGACTGTAGTAGATATTGTTTTTTCAATCAAATTTTTGAAAGAAAATTTCAAGTTTGATTGATTTGTTTAACAGCCATATTATTCAGTCAATTAATCCGGTTTTAAATTTACACCTTGGTTCAAAGTGAGTTAAGTCTCAAAAGTTCAACCCAAGCGCATAATATTCACTATTAAAACCCGATAATAAACTCTATTTATTAAACTTTGTCGCGTTTAACCTGATTCCATTTTAACTGTCCTCCAGGGAGCTGTTAAAGTAGTTTAACCTGGGTGTAAACTAGATTTTCAGTACATTCACTCATTTAAGCGAAGCAAAGTCATATTTGAAGTTTTTACGCACATATGTACATTATTAAAGATAAAATAAAAAAGCAACAAAATAAAATGGATTTTATAAACGAAATGGTGATGTCTTCGTCGTCAAAAGATGAATTTCTGGACTAGATGGAGAATCAACGTCGTCTCGTCGAGTGTACCGCATGTAACTACAAGCGGGCTTGCGTCGATGATTATGATGATGTGGATTTCAGGAAATATTTTCGATTTGGGAAAAATGTTTTCCTCTTTTTTGTTTTATTGCTTCCATAACCATCACCTTTTATTTTGCGATTCAACATTTTCTTGTATCAATTTATTATATGTACATACATAAATTGAGATAAATTAATGGACAATAATTTCACTGTTTTGATTTTTTTTTTTTTTCAAACGCCAACTCAATTTTTTAAATTTTGAAAGATAAAATTTGAAACACAACAACAAGAAACGAAGAAATAGGAAACACGTGCTGACAAATGTCAAATTATTGACATTCCGTATGTTTAAAATCGGTGTATAGTCAAGTTTAAACAATTTTACATCCGGTTGTAATGTATTTTAAATCCACCGAGTTTAATGCGCGTTTTGAGTGAATATTATGAACAAAAGTTTAAATTGAAAAGTTTAAAAAATGCGAGTTAATAGAACAGGTTTAAAATTAACTTAAACCTTACTTACACCTGGAGTGAATAATATAGCTGTAAAAATTACTTAATTTATTTTTTTCTTGTGTAAAATGAAGTTGTTTTGGTACCAAAATTTTGTTTCTTTTTTTGTTTGGTATCTTTAAAAATAGTATCCTATAGCTTCTTCCAATACTTAATAGCCATATCCTCAAAGTTTCAATCAAATCTGTTCAGCCATTTGAGCGTGATTGTCTAACAAACATCCAAACAAACAAACTTTCACATTTATAATATTACTAGTAAGATACAATTAGGCAAATATAATCTATATAATGACGTTCCCATAATTTCGGCCCGATACTTTTGGTCTAGTTTCAATTTTTTAAGCTTTCAAAAGCATACCTCACTTAAGTGAAACTTATGAATCTGAAGTATACTACATTTACAGCCATATTATTCAGTCAATTAATCCGGTTTTAGATTTAAACCTTGGTTCAAAGTGAGTTAAGTCTCAAAACTTCAACCCAAGCGCATAATAATCACTATTAAAACCCGGTAATAAACGCTTTTTATTAAACTTTGCCGATTCAATTTTAACTGCCCTCCAGGGAGCTGTTAAAGCAGTTTAGCCCGGGTGTAAACTAGATTTTCAGTACATTCACTCATTTAAGCGAAGCAAAGTCATATTTGAAGTTTTTACGCACATATGTATGTACATTATTATAATAAAAAAGCAACAAAATAAAATGGATTTTATAAATGAAATGGTGATGTCTTCGTCGTCAAAAGATGAATTTCTGGACTAGATGGAGAATCAACGTCGTTCTCGTCGAGTGTACCGCATGTACAATCGGGCTTGCGTCGATGATTATGATGATGTGGATTTCAGGAAATATTTTCGGTTTGGGAAAAACGTTTTCCTCTTTTTTGTGTTAATGCTTCCATAACCATCACCTTTTATTTTGCGATTCGACATTTTCAATCAATTTATTAATACATAAATTGAGATAAATTAATAGACAATAATTTCACTGTTTTGATTTTTTTTTTCAAACGCCAACTCAATTTTTTAAATTTTGAAAGATAAAATTTGAAACACAACAACAAGAAACGAAGAAACAGGAAACACGTGCTGGCAAATGTCAAATTATTGACATTCCGTATGTTTAAAATCGGTGTATAGTCGTCAAGTTTAAACAATTTTACATCCGGTTGTAATGCATTTTAAATCCGCCGAGTTTAATGCTCGTTTTGAGTGAATATTATGAACAAAAGTCTAAATTGAAAAGTTTAAAAAATGCGAGTTAATAGAACAGGTTTAAAATTCACTTAAACTTTACTTACACCTGGAGTGAATAATATAGCTGTTAATTAAAACTGAAGACACTGAGCACAAAAAAAAGAAAGATTATTAAATTCCCTTAAGTGAAATTGCTCGC
Source organism: Dasysyrphus tricinctus (assembly GCA_963921185.1). NCBI lineage: Eukaryota > Metazoa > Arthropoda > Insecta > Diptera > Syrphidae > Dasysyrphus > Dasysyrphus tricinctus. The sequence continues at coordinate 110,712,440 of OY992531.1, read as the reverse complement.
CCATAATTACGGTTTGTTACTTTTAGTCTAGTTGAATTTACTCTTGCTTTAGAAGTGTGCACTTCAAAGTGAACTTAAGGTCTGTTACTATCTACTTTCATTCAATTTTGCTTCTGAAGTGAGGAGAGCTCTCAAGCGCACCTCACTTAAGTGGAACTAAAGAAGAAAATGATAGATAAGTAGTTCTATATTTGGTTTTAACGTCATATTTGTTTTGATTCACGTGTTCCATGCGAGAAATTTCTCGATGCGAGAGTTACAGAATGTAGGCACTGGAATGAACTCCCCAAGCTGAGGCAAACTTTTACTTGGGAATTATAATGATTTCAATCCAGAATTAGCTTAAATAGAAACAAACAGAATAATAACGGAACTTCTCGCAGGTCACTGCAAGCTAAAGAGACACCTCCACATTCTTGGCCTAGAAAGCAGTGTAACGTGCAGATTGTGCAATGCTCACGAAAAGACACCGGACCATATACTAGGCAGATGTGATGCACTTGTGCATCATAGACGAAAGCATCTGGAAAATCGCCAGATAGTCGAACTACATAGCCTCGTTAAAAGTACTCCAAATACTCCAGTCTCTTTAAGAAACTAATTTAATTAATTTGGATGATGAGCTGTAGAATGAATAACCTCATCCAGTTCTAGGCTGTTGCAAAATAGATCTATCTTAATGGTAGCAGTGCATTTATACCCTGACTTTTAGTCGAAGTCTATTTTTAGTCGTTAATATGGCCAAGTCTTCAGATAGCTACAGTGTTGGACAGAGAATTAGCACACATAAGTGAATAGGATTTTAATAAGGAAAATCTGTATTTTTGATAGGTTCTTGGAACATAATTTATTGAAAACTCTTTAATTCAATTCCTACACCGCACCATGAAAAGAGTTTTCAATAAATTATGTTCCAAGAACCTATCAAAAATACAGATTTTCCTTATTAAAATCCGATTCCTTATTTAAATCCGATTCACTAATGTGTCCAACACTGTATATGTCAAACGGAAGTTTGGAAGTAAATTCATATTCCATCATTAGTAATTTATTACTTATACTTGTAGAATTTGTAGATTGCGACAAATAAAGTGGAAGAGAAGGGATACTTACTTCTCGTGGTAACAGTAAAATCAGGGACATTTGGAAAAAAGCTTCAACATTCAATCAAGGTATAATCAGCCACCTACAAGATGAATAAGCGAAATTTGATTGCTTGTATTTTGTATGCGTCATTCCAGATCCAGACCTGCAATCAAGTTTTAAGGTTGAAGTTATAGCTATTTCATGAGTGTCATGAAAAGTGTCATGAGAGTCTGGTACGCTCATATTTTAATGGAAAAACTCTGCCGTTATAGTACTTTTAATAATTCGAATGCGACCTTACGTCCATTTTACATGGAGCTAGAACCTAAATATGTTTACCGATTTTCTTTTATAATAAAATAAATGGCGATAATATAATATTCATATGAATAACACAGCTGAAAAGTAAAGGCTGCCACGGGAGCGGATCAAAATTCAGATTTCAAAATTCTGCTATTTTTAGTTCCGTCTGTTGAAATTCTGGTTTTCAAAATTCTGTTTTCAGAATTCTGTCTTATAAAGTTTTAACCAATAAAATTCTGCTTATTCTGTTTTTTCTCAAAAACGAAAAACAAAAAAGTAATTTTCAACTTTATTGTTAGACAATTCAGTGGAACTTTGTATTGCAATCTGGAAGAGATTTCGTTTTTGCTCATCATTTATATTTTATGTTATTTGATTGCTGCACATATTTTTCTACAACGAGTGGTTCATGGGTATGTTGGCCTGACTGCTGTATAAATGTATGCAAATCACTTAATTTCTTCACTAGTCTCCGAAAACAATCTGTCCTTTATGTGGTTTCACATGCCCAATTATAATTTTAACATTTCAAAATAAAACAACTAGCCATTCACGTACAACTCTTATTTTCCTTTTAGTCCACAGCAGATTTTGGGTGTGAGTGATAGCAAAAAAAGAAGTATAGGCGTCGAAAGCTTCATTAAAGGCTATTCAAAAAATCAAAGGCTTGCAGTCCACAACTGGGGCCCAAAATCTACTGTGGGCTCTCGGTCTTTTTATTTTATACTTTGACGGGTTAATGAAGCTGTAATTGTAAGTGCAAAAGTTGTGTAAAGCCTAGTTTACAGTTTGATTGAAGAGCAACACGAAATTATTTTGGTTGTTATGCTACATTTCCACCTGACACTAATCTGAGATTTAATAAGATTTACCTCAAATCTCCTTCAAATCTCGGAGATTTACCATACAAATTTATTTCGTAAATCTTGAAGATTAGAAATTAATCTTGTTAAATCTTTCTAGGACAAATAGTTTTACAAATCGAACTAACCTTTTCTTAAATGGTGCTGAACGATTCATTCGAGACTCGCATTCAGTTCTTCATTGTTTCACACGAATCAAACATTCTGTCTCATTCACACTTCATAAGAAAAATTGAAACGCCATTTGCATTTTTGAAGGTGCTGTCATATTTAATCTTTCTTAAATCTTTTTGTGCGGTGGAAACAGCAAAAAGATTTATTAAATCTAATCTGAGATAAACCTTTGGTGGAAACATAGCATTAGTTTACAGTTTCATACAAAAAAAAAACATTGCTGCCATGGATAAAGCATGCGAAAAAAATCAAAACTTTCAAAACGATTTTCCACCTATTCTGTGCACAAAATTGAATAATATTCAAGGCGAAAAACGTTTGCCTTGGCGTAAACCACCCATTGAGTCATCAACTTACCTTTAATTGATAAATTATAGGCCTAAAAATGGAAAATAATTATTTTTGGATGCAAAAAACATATGCATGCAAATAATGCCTTGAGGTGAATATATTGTTTTTTTGTAAGTGTAAATCGACCATAAAAAAATATTTTATTCACCACACTTTTTTTCGCATGCAAAACAATTGCCGGTCCATTTTTTTTGCATGACATTTTATGACAGCAATGTTTTTTTTTTTTGATGAAACTGTTAACCAAGAGCAAACAATTATTTTTCATTTCACCTCAATTATTATTTTTGACATGTGAGATTATTTGCATAATAGGTTTTCTTGGCACGGGAATTGTGAACTAGGATTAACATGCAAATTGGCTAGCAATTGTTTTGCGTGCGAGAAAATAGTGTGGTGAATAATGTTTATGTGTGGTAAGATTACACTAAGAAACAATGTTAAAAATATTCACCTCAGCATTTTTGGAATGCAAATGGTTTTTACATCCAAAAATAATTGTTTTCCATTGTTTGGAATTTTGCAAAAAGAAGTTTGACCCTGCCAGAACTTCGACCCCAACACGATGCCACTTCAACAAGTTAAAATTTTGAAAAAATAGAAACAGAAAGTTTGAAGTACCAAAATCTGAAAGAGGCGCAGAAGCACACTAACAAATATTTTCAAAAATAAAAAATTGTCACCTCTATTACGAAAATAATTTTATTCAAACGCTCATTTTTGTTCTCTTCGCTATGTCGTATCGTAATGGTATTTTTTTAGTTTAAACTGCTAGGGTTCTTATATTCTCGCAAAAATATTTTTTTTTTTTTGATGGTCGGTTTATACTTCCAAAAAAAAAAAATATATTCACCTCAAGGCATTATTTGCATGCAAATGGTTTTCGCATCCAAAAATAATTATTTTCCATTTTTCGGCCTATAGTTTGCCAATTAAGGGTAAATTAATGACTCAATGGGTGGTTTGGGCCAAGGCAAATGTTTTTCGCCTTGAATATTATTCAACTTGGTGCGCAGAATAGGTGGAAAATCGTTTTGAAAATTTTGATTTTTTTTTCGCATCGGAACTGTAAACTATGCTTTAATAAAAAAAAAAAAAAAATCGCAGTTGGTAGATAAGACCTCTAATTTGAGTTTTCAATCATAAGATATACAAACATTTTTAGAACAGCGGACATTGTTGATTATATAGTTTATATCTATATTATTAACCAAGATGTATCATTTACATACATGTTACTAATATATTTATTTATCTATAACTTTTAGGTTATGTCGAAGAGAACAAACCGTCCAGGACTGTCAACGACTAACCGTTTTTCTCGTGGAAGTTTCAGAGGCAGAGGTGCTCGAGTTTCCCGTGCTTGCTGTCACAGTACCTTTCGGGGCGCAAGACGGCCAATGTAATTTAGGATGTATGAAATAAATTTGTCCTTAAAACTAATTCCATTTTTCCATTTTTCTTTAAATTTCGTTTTAGAAGGGGTTACCGTGGCAGGGCAAACTATTACGCACCTTACTGATTATTGCTTTTTCCTTCTTATTTTTAAGGTAAGTGCTGGCTTTTCTTTTCATATATTTTTTTTTTTTATATGTATGTAAGCAAAAAAAAAGCGTTGTAACATCGGGTGGGAAATCAAGCTTAACTCTTACCTAACATAAATAAAAATACTTAGTTCATATACATATATGTTTATTTTGGATATATACATACTTAGATTGCATGCGCATACTTAATATGAGATCATTCATCTAAATCTGGATTCAATTTTTCCATGTATAAGGGTATGGTTATTTAGTGTTTGCTTTTTATGTGACAACAAACTGACCAGTTTCTTTTTTTTTTATGGAAAATGAAATTGTATGTTTCTTTCAGAAGATAGAAAGAAGATTAGAAGTTTAAAAATTTGACTGAAAGGATAATTTATCTCTTGTTTATATGTATTACAACTGTATGTGTAAGGAGTCACTAATCGTCACTTCACTATCTAAGGCCCTAATGCCTATTTGATCATACGAAACTTAAATATTTAGTTCAACATAAGAGCTTATGTGACAGTTTACGCAGAAGAAAATGTAGAACATAAACGTTTAGGTTGAAAATAAATATTTAAGTTAAATATTAAGTTTCACTGCTGCTTATTCGCACGGATTTACACTGAGAAAAAACGTGCGATGCATTGCCGTGTGAACATCGAAATATTTTTTATATTAAGTTCCTTCTTAAAACGTCTCTTTTTTGTGTTTTAACTTTTATCATTCAGAATTAATTCCAATTTCCGGAAAATAGGAACAACAACACGAACAAATCAATTAACCATGTCAACCGGTCTCAACCATCGCCATTAATCGAGCTTCGAATCTATTTTGTATTAACTTCAGAGAGATAATTCTTTAGTTCAGATCAATAAAATAAATTGTGTTATAATTTTTGTAACAAGAAAAAATCTTTTTGGCTACACAACCCGTCGAACCATAAAGTTCCCTATGTAATACAGACTTGTCTACGGTGCCCGCCTCTAAAAATACTTTTAATATAATATACATAAGTGTTCCAGAGCGAACCATAGAGAATCGAACAAACAACGATCATTTGGTCAACACATTAATTAGCAAAGTAAATAAAACCGCTTATTAAGTAAATATTATTTCCATAAAAGCTTAAATAACATAATCTGGGTGGTCTTAACTTTTTTCTGATCATGCTTTCATTTAATTAAACTTTTTCCCCTTAATGAGTTAGTTGGCGTCCATCACGTTTGCCCTGCACGGTATGTTGCGTTGAAATTGTTATATAAATATCTCTTTGATTCTGATCAATATTAATATGGTTTATTTTTATACCATGAAGTGTAGATTTTATTCGGAACAGTTTTATTTGACTTTGATGTGCTTACGCCCAAAAAAAAACTTAATTTTAGCATCGTACAAATTTTGTTGATTGTTATCGAGCTTGAGAACAAAAAAATAATGTGAACTGCAATGTGTTATATGTTTACAGTTCTGGCCAATTTTGAAATATCCAATAATAACGGATTGACGTTCAGTTCAATCTAAAGGATGAAATTACCATACAAATCTATTAAAACAACTGATAAATGAAAATAAAAATTGCTGCCATTAATGTGATAATTATTAAATATAACCACAACGAAAAGGGATCAATTTTGGTTGCATAGCATTTATGATTCGAAATAGCTTTTAGCTATTTGAAATATTGACCCATATTTGCAATTTTATTGTTTCAGAGCCGTTCAACATTGTTTTTTATTTTCTAAACTCAAGTTTTTGTGTACTTAATACAAACTTAGTTTATGCGCAGTTGAATTACAAATTGGTACTACAAAAAGAAATGATCAAAATGATAATTTGGGTAAGTAAGAAGAATATTGCGATCTACCGTCCGACAAATTAATTAAAAAGCAATGCTCAATCCCAATTTTATCTCACCCTTAAAAGTTTAGCAATTCAAACCTTAATATATTTCAGTTTTTTAACTCATATCGAGTTATGTTGTTTCTAGATATTAAATTTCTAGAATTTAAAATTACAAACCAAAAACAATCCTATTCGATCTCACTCTCAGTAAACTTTTCATATCGCACGAAGCTAATATCCATTTGCTTAATACTTGTTCTTATCAAGACTCAGTGTACTATTCTTTTACCATCTTTTTTACGCAAATTCCGATGGAATCAAAAGGGACACATAAATACATGTCTTCGGTATACATTGGGTACCACTTGTGTGCCGATCATATGGAGCAAAAGGTACCGACAAGGCAACCTTTTTGATAAAAAAAATAGGAAAATATTTCAATTGCAGTGAGCTAAACTTAATTTATCACTTATGATGACAGCATTTTCTCATTCGAATTTTGTTCATTATTACATATTCTATTCGTCCTGTTCTTCATGAATGTGGGTAAATGTTAAATTTCACTACATATCTATTACAATTCAATGAATAAATATAATAATACATCATTTTTTTTTACAATATCTCACCAAAAATAAAATTATTTTGTACAGTTTTCAAGACTTCGTCCAATTTATTTTTACTATAGACAAATATAGGATATTTTTAAAGTGTAGGAAATATAAAAATTTAACTTTCCTTCGTTCTCTAGCAGCTAAGTATCTATGAACGTTGCTATCTTCAAAATTTATAAAATCAAGTTACAAAGTTCTTGCAATCAGGGGACGATAATATATATAAAGTTATATACAATAAGAAAAACTAAACATTTTTTATAAATAATTTAAATCCTCCAAAATGAAGCATATTTTGAGTACTATCTAATATCTCTATACAATTTGAAGTCTTAAATCACAGCTAGATTTTAAGTAATGCGGGTGGTCGTCACCAACATGAGTTACTTTTGAGGTAAGTAACTTACCTATACAGACTTAACTTGAAAGGGAGAATAGGATAAAACGGTCTACAAAACCAATAACGACGAGACATACATATGTCGTTGGAAAGGTATTTTTATGAACTACAATAGTTTCTATGAGGGCTTACTTCAAATTGCTGTGTGAAAAAAGTTATTCGCTAAATAGAATTGTGTTCTGGTGCATTCTAGTATGAATAAAATATATTTAGTATGACCAAAATTTATGAAAACTGGTCTAACAAATAACAACAATATACAGTGCGGTTCATATTTGGATGATTCCATAGAAAACGACCCTTTACGAAAAATCACAAAATATGACTTAGAATTGAAAAAATGACCGTTAGACGGTTTTAAAAGATTGCATGTTCCATTTTAAAAGTGAAATTATCAATAATTTTTTTTATCGCCGCATATTTCGCAGCTCGAACCACTTTGCAGAAAAGGCCTCCAAAAGTCACTTTTTGTTATCAGAAGCTCAAAACTCTATTCTCAATAACAATTTTTTTCACAATTTGAGAACTGGTGGTTATTTACCCTAATCAGAACTCTAAGCACGTTTTCGTGTCTTTTAATTATTCAATAGTAAATACAATTTTAGTTTTTAGGCAGTTTATTCATAAAGTGGTTAGTGTCACACCCTTAACAAAAAAAAATTAAGTTTCATTACTAGAAGAAAAAAATTTGTATCAATGTGATAATTTGGGGAAAAAAGGAGAGTACTATGATCTACTGTCAGACAAAATTTCAAGACTTTGAAATTAATACTGACCCCGTATTTACAATTTTAATTCTATGTCACACCCGTAACAGGTTGGCATTTCAAATCATAATCTTTCTGTTTTTCAACTCAATTTTAGTTTTGTTGCTTTTAGATATGAAATTCATGACGTAGGGATACGATTCTAAGAAAATCTACTTTTAATATACTAATTTTAATAGGCCTTAAATAAAAGTTTCCCCTATTTTAAAAGAAAATGGAAAAATCTCATTGAAGTGAGAAATCTATTCACTTTTCAGTGAGAAAAACTTAATTTTTCTAGAAAAAGTGTTTCTGACATCATGTGAGAAATGATTATACATCGATGACTACAATTTCCCGTCAAAATATAGTATATTACATTGTTTTTAGGCCTAAAAATCATACTCGGTCACACCCGTAACGATGACATGTCACACCCGTAACGTTTTCAAATAAATTTTTTTTATAGTTTTTCGTAGTTTTGGCTCTCATTTCTTAACTGAAACTGAAGATCACCTATCTAGGTTAATATTTACAAAAGAATGATACATACTTTTCATGCAATATTTTACACCACATGAAAATTAGATATCTTAATCGCAAATCACCAGTTTTCTAGGGTCACACCCGTAACGCAACCAAATTGCATCCTATATCTGAACCACTAATTTTTCATGGTTAGGTTAGGTTAGGTTAAGAGGGGCGTGCACAGCACAGAGGCTGTTGCGTACACGGGGGCCTATTGGTCCATTGTGATCCCCTTAAAAAAGAAGGCAGAGATGCACCCAAACTAATGGTTCACATAGACTGGATCGTTTGCGAACCAGCCTGTGCTTTCTATGAATTTTCTCATGTTTGCCATTGAGACCTGTGCCAGATCTTCCAGTTCTTCAAAAAACCTGTTTCCAAAATAACGGAGTCGATTTGTTTGGAGGTTTGGACAATCACAGAGCAGGTGTTGAATGGTTTCTATTTCCTCTACGTCTTGACAGCTCCTGCAGAAATCGGGTGCAAATACACCCAGTCTGATGGCCATTGTGCCAATGGCGCAATGGCCCGTTAGTACACCTATCAAGATTCTAATATTCTTTTTACTCAGTGATAAAATATACCGAGATTCCTTTTCATTAATTCTAGGCCATAAACTTCTAGAGATAACACAGTCGTTCCTAGTCCTCCAGGATTTATTGATTTGCTCTTTTGTTATTAGGTCTATTTTCGTTCTAATCACGCCGATCGGGATGCTAAGTCCCATATCTAAATGGCTACTACTGTTTCTATTTGATACTGACCCTTTCCTTGCCAGTTCATCTGCTATATCGTTCCCTTCTATATCGCTATGTCCAGGAACCCAGCAGAGTTTGACTCGGTTAGTGTCACAAATATCATTCAGTTTGCCTCGGCATTTTGCTACAGTTTTGGATCTTATAGTCTCACTGGCTAAAGCTTTGATAGCAGCTTGGCTGTCAACGAAAAATGTGATCTCCAACGAGTTCAGTTTCTTCGTTTGTACCATTTCTGCCGCTTTTTCAATAGCGTAAATCTCAGCCTGAAAGACACTACACTCATCTGGGAGTTTATACGAATATCTAATATTCAGAGCTTCACAAAACACCCCAGCTCCCGTTCCTTCTTCCATTTTCGATCCATCGGTGTAGAATGAGATACCCTGTTCCCTGGTAAGTGAGTTGGGTTCCCAGCCATGCCTTTGGGGTATTAAAATAGAGAAGTGTTTATTAAAATCTATAAAAGGTGGTATGTAGTCAGTCGTCACATCAAGTGCGGCCACTGTGTCATACCTCTGGAGGATAGACCCATGACCATAGGTGCTTTGCTTCCAAGAGCCCAGTTCTTTGAGTCGAAGTGCGCTCTTGGCTGCTGTGCATCTTATGTACTCGTCAAGTGCCGGAAGATTTAAAATAATTTCCAGCCCTGCTTGTGGCGTAGACCTCTGAGCCCCCGTTGTTCCTATACAGGCTAGTCTCTGTACCTTGTTCAGGTTTTTGAGATAGCTTACTTTTTCAACAGCCTTCCACCAAACAATAGAACCATAGGTTAGTATAGGACGAACAATCGCCGTGTACATCCACTGGATGACGTGCGGTCGCATTCCCCACCGTGTACCGAAGGTTTTCTTGCATGTATAGAAAGCGCATAGTGCTCTTTTCATTCTTTCCTCTGTGTTCTGTTTCCATGTTAGCTTGGAATCAAGGATTACGCCAAGATATTTAGCTTCTTTGGAAAGTTTCAAAGGAATGTCATTAAGCCTTGGAGGAGTAAAGTCCTCTAATTTCTTTTTATTCGTGAACAAAACTAGCTCAGTTTTTGAGGGGTTAACCCCAAGACCGTTTTGTACTGCCCACGAAGATAGTTCTTTGAGTGCGGATTCCATAATATCTTTGATGGTGGTAAGGTACTTACCCGATATCAAAATTACTATGTCGTCTGCATAGGCCACGATTTTAATGCCCTGATTCCTAAATCTTGTAAGAATTTTGTTAACAACCAGGACCCAAAGAAGAGGCGAAATCACCCCTCCCTGTGGAGTGCCTCTTGTTACTGTTTTCTCAACAATCGTATCTCCAAGTTGGGAGCTTATGATTCTACCATTGAGCATGGTATAAATCCAGTCCACAATGGCAGACTCAACCCCAACCTCTTCCAGAGCAGATTTAATGGACTCCGTTTTTACGTTGTTAAACGCTCCTTCAATGTCCAAAAATGCTGCAAGGGTGTGTTCTTTGTGTTCGAGACTTTTCTCAATTTGTGTAACGACTTCGTGCAATGCAGTCTCCACTGACTTACCTTTGAGGTAAGCGTGTTGGTAGCTGCACAAAATGTTTGGATTAAGAAGGTCCCTGACATGCAGATCAATAATTCTCTCCAGTGTCTTGAGGAGAAACGAAGAGAGACTTATAGGTCTATAATCCTTTGCAGTCGAGTGTGTCGGTTTTCCAGCTTTTGGAATAAAGACAACTTTAACCTTTCTCCAGCTAGTAGGGACGTATCTAAGTTTGACACAACTTTTGAAGATTACCCTAAGCCATGGGGTGATTATCTGTAGAGCGTGTTGAAGAAATGCCGGAATAATCTCGTCTGGTCCAGCTGATTTATAGGGTTTGAACGAGTTTATAGCCCACATAATCTTCTGCTCTGTGATAACCTGTTCCAATTCTGGTGTTGATTGTAAAATTTCTAAGTAGTCTGGTTGTGAATAACCTGAGATCTCAGGATTCTTACACCCAGGGAAATGTGTTTCCATGAAGAGTTCAAGTGTTTCTTGGCTCGAATTCGACCATGATCCATCGGGATGCTTAATGTATCCTGGATTCGTGGGGTTAAAGGTAAGAACCTTTCGAAGTCTCGCCGCTTCACTTGTGTTCTCAATGGATTCACAGTGCCTAGTCCATGAATCTTTCTTGGCCCTTCTTAACTCTTTGGTGTATAAGTTAAGTTCGGCTCTGTATGAAATCCAGTCTTTCTCTAATTTGCTCAGCTTAGCTACATTGAAAAGTTTTCTGACCCCTGTTCTTCGTTTCTTAAGTTCACTGTTCCACCATGGTGGGTTAGTGGGTTTAATGTTACGAGATATAGGGCAGTTTTTTTCAAAGGCCGTTCTCATTTTACTAGTTAGGTTTTGAACAACAGTGTCAATGGTTGAGGTTATCGAAAACGTTTCTTCCTCAGGTGGGTTGATACGTTCATTCAACCATTTTGTGTACTCTGTCCAATTTGTTCTAGTAGGGTTTCTAAAAGGTTTAATATCATTTTGATTTCTGTCTAAAGTAAAGAGTATCCTAAAGTGATCCGAAAAGGATTCCTCAGGTGAGACTCTCCAGTTTTCTACAGAGATCTTATCATTATAACTCATAAGAGTGAGATCAAGAATTTCTTCCCTGTTTTTGTTTCGAAATGTTGGGTGATTACCCTTATTACATAACATGAGGTTAGAACAGAGAATGTATTCAAAAATTGACTCACCCCTTTTGTTGATATCCTTACCGCCCCATTGAGTGTGGTGTGCGTTGGCATCACAGCCCATCACCAAAGGTGTCCCACGTGTTATGGTGTAACCCACAAGGTCGCGGACCGTTTTTGATGGTGGGTCTTCTTCTTCGTACGGCATGTACGTTGATGCCAAGACGAAGTTGCCTTCCTTGGTCTCAACGCTGATTGCCACGTTGTCTCTGTTGCTGTACCTAGATAAAAAGAAAGCGTTAATTGACTTTTTCACTAGAATACAACTTCTTATTTCACCTTCGGACGTGGAGTGGAACAGGTTATAGTTTTTTGACCTCAATCCTTGTACCTGATTCTTACGAATCCAAGGTTCTTGGATTAAGGCCACATCCACGGCCTCTTGAGACATGAAGAGCATCAGGTCGTGCGTTGCTGCTATGGCGTGGTGCAAATTAATTTGCACCACTAGCAGCTTTTGACTCCCCTTTGCCATCATGCCTCCTTACCCTTACGGTTCCGAGACCATATCTCAGCACGTCCCCTTTCTCTTTGAGGAGAAGGTCAGATATCTTGTCAATTACGAACAAGAGGTCCTTCCCTTCCCCGCTAAAACTCTTCCTGGAATGCAGGAGCTTCCATTCGGGTATGGAAAACTCCTTATTCTGTTTCGCCAGCAGTTTAATTATGGATGAGTCCTCGTGCGTGGCAGGAGGAGGAATCCATATATTAACCTGCTGGCGAAGCGGAATAGATGTGACGGGAAGAACCCCGAGAGAAGCTCCCTCCCACAGTTCGCCAATATTGGCGATTGTGTGAGTGAGGAACTCCCGAGATTTCTGGTCCCCACAGCATACCACTTTAACGCCTTTCCGCCATCCAGCTCCATCAAAGGTGTAGTCGTCAGAACTATCACTCTCCGATGCCGCCATCATGGCTTTGAGGATTTCATTTTCCACAAGTAACCAATTTTTTGCCGTGATTTTCCCATCTGGGTCGTCTCGACTTATTATGGCCACCTGCAGATCGATCGGGGTGGTGTCAAAACTATTGGTTTTAAGCTTTTTAGAGCCTACAGTTTTGGTTGCCTCCTCCGATCTTGCTCTCTTGATTGAACCTGGCTTCGTCCCAGAAGAGCTGCCTACCTGTGCTTTCCCATTCCCTTTCAGGTTTGATATAGCGTTGGTCTGCTGTTTCTTACTGGAGGACGCCAGATTCGGATTTGAGCCGGTACGAGCAGTAGAGTTGTTGCCAGCCTGTTCACGGTTTATCTTTTTAGGGATAGACCTAGATGTAGCAGCATTTACTCTTTCGCTGTCCGGCTTTTTAGCGTTCAACTGCTGGGTGGAAACAGTGGGTGCAGTGGCAGACTCTGCCAACTGCCGTTCATAGTTTCTCACCAACTTCCTATGCTTTTTTAGTAGGGCCCTGTCTCTCGGACTGAGAGAAGATGGGTCTTTTTTCTCCGTAGCACTCACGAATCGCTTAGAGGATCTGTAGTTACTGCGTTGCCTCGAAGCATTGAGGGGTGCAGTAGGCTTCAGCGTAGTCTCTTCGTGACTCGAGTCTTCCAGTAACTCGTCCTCGGTTTGACTTCCTATAGAGGGAAGTCTGTCCAAGGTCTCCCTACCGTCAATAGCCAAGCTATCTAGTGCAGGAAGAAGAGTCGCTGAAAGGTTGAGAGCGTTGGATTGTCTTTTTAACACTGGTTTGTTAATTTCTTTGCTTACATTTGTCACTGGCGACTTAGCCTCATCCGAAGCCAAGCCCTCGCCGGCAGCCGTGACCTCTGCCGACACTTGAGTGTATATCCCCACTCGAATTTCATTATTTGTAAACTTTTCTTTTTCCATAATTTTTCATTATTTGGATGAACATCCCTGTTTTTGTTGGTTTTACTTAGTTGTTTGTCCCTGCAGCTGGATTGCTGGAGGAACAAACTTAAGCCCCCTCGCCACCGTCAAGGCGAAAACCGTGAGGGGGTAAATAATAATAATTTTTCATACTTTAATATGCTAATTTTTTAAAAGGGGTTCAGGTGTCCTATAGGATAGTAAAGTTGTTATTTATAAATTGGGAATAGTATGTGAATAATTAATAGAATATGGAGTCTCACTGTCACACCCTTCTTGGTCGTCTATACATGATCAAAAATAAAAATGATAGGTAATAATTGTAATGGTCATGGCTGTTAATTACAACAACAAGTTAATTTCAAAAACGTAACAGGTGTATTTTTATTTTTTAGTAACACAAAAATTACAAAATTCAAGTGTTAAATTTATAACCCATTGTTTCAATAATTAATAACAAAAAATGAAGAATGGAAACTAATAGTTGATTTGGGAACTTTTGGCAAGAATCAAGTCAAAAACTCTTTTTTCCATGGATTTTATCAATTTATCCAAAAGTTCTGGCTTGATTCTAAGCCATTCATAAAGAAGAGTGTGTTTAAGCTCTAATATCGTCTCATACGTCCTTCTTTCTGCGTATATTCTTCTGACAAAAACTCTCCCAAGATTCTCAATAGGGTTAACATCGGGAGAGCATGCGGGCCAGTTCATTAAATCAATAGAATTTATTCCCAACCAATAAATTGTTTCTCTACTGATATGGATTCTGGCATTGTCCTGCCGAAAAATCCAAGTTCTCTCATGGTGATCTACCAAAAACGGTACCAAACTGAGTCGGAAAACTTGAACATAATCTCTGCTGTTCATTTTCGAAGAAATTTATTGCATTTCCACGCACCCCTTCGTTGAGAAAGCGCCCCACATCATCACCGAACCGCCACCAAAATTTCGCCTATAAAAATATCACGGTTCCTTCCGTCAGTCACGCCAATAAGAGTGCACACCATCAGGACCATCTAAATTCCATTTTTTCTGGAGAAATGCAATTCACTTCATCAAAAATGAACAGCAGAGATTATGATTAAGTTTTCCGACGCAGTTTGGTACCTTTTTTGAGAGATCATCAGGAGAGAAATTGGATTTTTCAGCAGGACAATGCCAGAATCCATATCAGTAGCGAAATAATTTATTGGTTGGGAATAAATTCTATTGATTTAATGCTTTGACCCGCATGCTCTCCCGATGTCAACCCTATTGGAAATCTTTGGAGAGTTCTTGTCAGGAGAATATACGCGGAAGGAAAGACGTATGAGACGATATCAGAGCTTAAACCCTCTCTTCGTGAGGAATGGCTTAAAATCAAGCCAGAACTTTTGGATAACTCATAAAATCACTGAAAAAAAGAGTTTTTGACTTGATTCTTGCCATAGGTTCCCAAATTAATTATTAGTTTCAGTTTTTCATTTACTTTTATTAACTGTTGAAGCAATGGGTTATAAATTTGAAACACTTGAATTTTGTAATTTTTGTATTACTAAGAAATAAAAATACACCTGTTACGTTTTTGAAATTAACTTGTTGTTGTAAACTGCCATGACCATTACTATTATTCCCTATCATTTTTATTTTTGATCATGTATAGACGACCAAAAAATTTACGATTTTTAAGGTGGGTTATAAATATGAACCGCACTGTATATGTCATTGGAAAGGTATTTCCATTACCTAGAATACCTTTAATAGCAGTTTAGTTCAAATCACTGTTTGAAAAAAGTTATTCGAAAATTAATGAATTATTGTGGTTCATTTTAGTGTGACGTATGTCGTTGTACTAATTGTATGTACTACAATAGTTTATAAGGCATCGCTGTGTAAAAAAAGTTATTCGGTACTTGTTACCCATGCTCCATAAATGTTATCTGTACCAAAATTCCCTAAAGCAGCGATTAATTGTTTCCACACAGTGATTTTAAGTAAGTTGTTATGGAAACTATTATTGTTCATAAAAATACATTTTCCACGACATACATATTATTGGTATTGGTAAGACCAGTTTGTATAAATTTGTTCCACACTGAAATGTACCAAAACAGAACCTTGGTTAGTAAATAACTTTTTTCAGACAGTGATTTGAAATGAACTGCCATAGTGACTATTGTAGCCCATAAAAATTACTTTCCAACGACATACGACTCGTTTTTATTGGTTCCTAGACCACCTTCCATACAGTTTTGCCGATTGTCCTTTATTAACAAAAAAGTAAAAATTCGTTCTAGCCAGAGAACGCAACACTGTATTAAGCATAACATTGATCGAGCTCAATTTAATTCAAGTTTGTTGAATAATACCGAATGATATACCCGAATATTTTTCGAAATTGTTTTTTTAAGTACATATTTCAAAGTTATAAACTTAATTACTTAAGCTGGAATGCGCCTGAAGTTATACTAAATTTTGCAATGCGAATGTCAATTCTGGTAATCAAACCATACGCGCTGCGTTTATATATTTTACTTTCATATCCCCTTGGAGTTGTGAAGGGCAATATACTGTCAATCTTTTTTCGTGAATCCATTTGTAGGTCGAGCAGCTTAACCAATTGCAAAATATCCAGAAAATTCTGGCCCGCCTATAATGGGGATGAAATTTCCCACGGAATTTCTCCTATCTTTTAAAATTGGAAATGCCAACAACTTTCCACTGTTCCTTGTAAGTTAAAATTTGGTCGACCAAAATGGTAGCCTTGTGGCCATGGGATATTCATTTTCGATGCCAATAAATTCCTAGAGAAACTGCGACCACAATTCACGTTCCCAGTTTTCGACGATGTGAAAAATTCCGTGGGAAATTTCATTCACGATAGCCCCCAATAAATCTCGAACAATTGATCTGACATGTAGACCCAGGCGAGACATAGCCAGGGTCGTTGCAACCTGTACTGTACACTGGCTAGTAGGGGAACATGCGGCGAGGGTGGGTATTCAATACTCAATGCCGTAGCTGTGGAAACCAGCAAGAAAAAGAAACAGTCCTTCATCTTCTTTGTAAATGCCCTGCTCTAGCCAGAATGAGAGCACAATCGTTTGGAGTATTTTTTGACGACCTCAACGAACTTTCCTCCGAAACGAAAATCAAAAAATTTCTCTCCTTTCTCAACGCGACGAAATGGATCTAAGACAAAAAAGACAAATCAAATTATTTTATTTTTTATTCTTATACCCAGTTTCTCTTTTCCTTATGGTTTTAGTGTTATAAACTTGTTTAAATACTAAATATTTGTTTGATTAGGATAACGATAAGTAAAAAGTTGTTTGTTGGCTGTTTTCCAAAATGTTGCAGTACCTATTGATATTTTGTTTGCAAATAAATCTTATGTATTGAGGTGAGATAGAACTAAAGTATTGATTTTTTGCTCGCAAATAAATCTCATATATTTAGACATTGGATTTTTGTTCCCAAATAAATCTCATGTATTTAGACAGAACTTAATTTGTTTATTTGTTTACATATTATGTATTAAATATCGACAGTGCAGTTTTATTAATAGTTTCCATAATGTAAAATATCGACATACCTCTTAAAGTCTTTTTCGTCAGCAACCTTAAAATTGATAAAAAGGTCCAACGAACGGTTTTTTTTTTAATAAAATTATAAATTATTTTATATTATGTGTCTCTTTTGTTCTAAATATGTTAATCTAAGGATTTAGTACGCGTCATCATGTTAAAACAATTTCATTCTTGGTCGATCCCTATTTTCCAAAAAACTTATTGTATAGCATACTGTAGCACCTCGTGGCATAATGGTTAGAGCGTTGGACTGTCATGCCGAAGGTATGGGTTCGATTCCCCGCCGTGCCACCTAAAAACAGAAATGTTTTATCCGAGGTACTGCCTCTTGCGAGGAACTGACAAATCCTCCAAGAGTATACTTGTCATGAATAAGTGCTTCTCATCTAGCCGTTCGGACTCGGCAGAAAACTGTAGGTCTCCTCGATTCCTGCCAACAACACGCACACAGGAATGGTTGAGAGTTGTAAGTCACTAGGCCCTGGTTTTCCATGAGCTGTTGCGCCACCCAATTTATATATTTATTTATTATTACGCACTGTATGAGAAATAAATAGGCACAAGAGAGATAAAAAAAAGCATACAAAATGTTATCATTAAATATACCAATATGTAATTGGTCAAGCTTACTATTTCAATGTATACGTATATTGGACAAAAATGAAAAATTGCTGGTTTAAAAGTTGTATTGTGACGTTAGCATTGTATATCCACTCTATAGTATTCTCATGAAACACAATTTTGTAGGTTGACATTTGGTCTATAGGTTCGCTGTGATCGCCTTACCGAGATCCCTTAACAAAAATTAGTATTACATTTGGACGCATAGATGGCCACGAGCTTTTTTTCTTCATGAGAATGCTATAGAATTTATATACAATGACGTTAGGCAAAACGTTTCAACAAAATTTGTAATGGTTTCTGAAAGAATTAATTTTTTTCTTTTAAAATTAGTTTAAATCTTTCCGATACCATTTTTCTTCTATGAGAAATCTTCAGTTAATTGTACGCCTTTCATTTAAGAAATAAATACAATGTAAGGGAGAATGGGCAAACATTTTTGGGAAATGGTCCATTTCTCAATACGAATGTGTCATACATCGTTGAAAAGGTTATTGTGAGTACATCATTTCATTATATGGTTGTTAAGTTCTTAGCCATGGGATTCACGAGACTTTCGGCTAATGTTGTTTAGGAAGGCAATGTCCAAATATAGAGTTGCATTATTGTTCTTTTCGACGCTTTGAGCTTAACAGATTCAAATTCAGCACACCAAAAACCTACGGAAGAGTATATTTTGGTTTCTGTAACAAAAAAAAAATTAAATTTTGTTGACCAGTGTTATTAATACAAAAACGAATGACCAATATTTTCACTTTTATATTCTTTTGAAAATAATATTAAAACTTTTGAAGATTGGTAAGAGTTTGTAAAAATTGTGTTAATCATTTTGGGAAGCAGCCTTCATACATATGTATATATTTACATATTTAAAAATATTTTTCGTGACAAGTTTATATACACAAAATTGGTTCACATTACTATTATTCAATTTACAAAAATCTGAACCACTCAGAAAAATTTTCATACTAGGGACTAAAAGCAACATTATAAAAAAGGGAATATGGGCGACAAAGACTAGCGTCTTTATTGAAACTAAAATTGCACCCTTTTGACTTGTTCATATGGATTGGACCACTGTGTTGCGTTCCGTTCTATTCGTTGACATGTGCACTACTTGTTTCGCTGTCCCTATTTTCACCGGCCGGCATCGCCTCGGCTGCCGATAGAGAAATGGAATTATACTCAGGATTAGTGTTTTTGATAGATTCTTGAAAATGATATCTATATACCCTGACGAAAAAGTTCGATATTTTTAGCTCATCAGGAATATAATCTTTGATTGGAAAAAAATTATATAACGCGACAGTGCGAGGGAAAGATTGAAATATACACCCTATTGGAAGAATTTGGTAAACGAGATGTCAGGCTTGATTTAGCCTCTATAAATATTATCAAATATCGTTAACCTAACCTAAACATTTTGTTTTACTGAATCTGCATGCAATTTGCACTCCATACAAACGTAAGGCCTTCTGCACACGAAACGTCGCGTCATAGACGTGTACAAGATTCGTCATGATGCGACGACTCCTCTTCGCCCAGTCTTCTGCACACGAAGCGTATCGTCAAACAAAATTTTATGCAGAAATTTATTTGATTTAGCATTTTATGTCATGGCATAGCATGCTTTACCATGGAAGTGGAATAAATAAGATCAAAATAAACAAAAAGTTTCTTTTTATTAAACTTTTGCATTTGCTTTGCAATTGTTGCCCATGCTTTTTCTGTCACAACTTTTCTGGAGTATTCTTGCAATGTATTATTATAAAAACACTCATAGTTCTTCACCAATAACACAAATTTTTGCAATGAATCTGATATTTTAAACAAAGTGTTCATACACAAAATTAAACATTTACGACCGGCGTCATCGAAGATACTGACACTGCTGTACGACAGGCGATTTGCTGCTTGTATGCTGTGACGATTATGTGTTGCTTACGCCTCGTACGCAGTTACTCATTGAAACCAATGTGCGCTGCTCACAATCTTCACACAAGCGTAGTACGCGTCTATGACGAGACGCGCCGTGTGCAGATGGCCTAAATGTTTCATAGTTTCACCAAATAGATATATGTGGTACATTTGTGAGTTACATATTGGGCATAAAGATTGATGGAATAAAAAACAAATTTCCACATACTATATCGCCTAACTCCATCTGAATGCTTAACAACTTAATTGAGTGCACTAAGTTTTGATTGGATTTTTTAATAATGCCAAAGCAATCATCAGACTCCGGATGCATTCATAAACGTCCAATATCTGCGCTAGTACAATCGAATTTCTCTTCTAATGTGTTTGCAAACGCTCTCACTTCGCAGAATGAAATGTAACAGCCAACAAGGACTGAAGGTCTGCCTCCGATGTGAAGATGTAGTAGAGGATGGTCCCAGTTTTGATCCTTGAACAACTCTTGCTCTAATGTTTTCGGTTGTTGACTTTCTGTTTTCAATTTGGTAGAAGAACGATCTGAAATTTACTAAAAATTATTTTGATTAGTGTACCTGGAAAATTAAAAATGGTAAGCCTATATTTGATTGTTTTTTCACGCTGGGCCTCATTCGTTCTCCCTTTAAAAACAATAAATTAAACATTTCACATAAAACAGAAATTAAATATTTGTATTACCCAGTTTTCTTGTAAAAATTAAGGTCTTACGATTCTCTGCATTTTGTGCAGCGAAATAAATATAAAATATATGTATCTGTGGAATCTGCCCGACGCTTATGTAATACTGATGGTTATTAACACTAAGCACTACAGTGATTTCAATAATGGCCAAAACGGATGTGCAGCTTTTTCGGTGCAGCGTAAATTAGATTACACAAGCCAGAAATTGCAATACTGATGGTTATGAACACCAAGTACTGCAGTGGATCCCGATTATGGACAAAACATGTGCAGCGTAAATTAGGTTACAAAAGTCAGAAATTCTGAAAATCGTTCACAGTTTTGTGTAGTTTGTGAAAATTTTCTACAGGTCAGAGATCGATTTGTACACAGTAAATTGTAGTCGAACCTTTCAATTGTTTCGTCTCTTCAAAAATTTATCAATACACACAACAAAAGTGCAACAAAAAATCAAATTCGAGAATTGTGGATCACAAGTACAATTTTGTGGCCACTGGCAGTACTAATATTGACTTTTCCTGTCATTCTCAAAAAAATATTGTTTTGGTTTTAATTTTCATTGATGAAGAGACCAAGTTCTTTATCTGATAAAACCAACTGTTCATATAAGAACACATTCCTGCGTGATAAAAAGTTGATTTAATTAATTATATCTAGTTTTTCACCGTAAAGATTTGATTACAGACTGCTTTTTCGCTTTGATAGAAATTCGCATCATAAATGTCGAGAGTATGCACACCTGGTTTTAGTGCAGCGCTTTGTGCATAGCTGCGTGCAGACATGGTTCCCGTCTAATTTGATTGCATATGTGCTTTGGAACGTATATGTACATAGTGCAGTTTCCCAGATGACGGCAAAGAGTTTTTCAACTAATACGAGCATAACCAAACTTAGCACCACCAAAGAAGTCTGATGATCGAGGTGGCTCTCGTGAAATAGCTATAACTCCAGCCTATATACTTGGTGGTAACACACGCAAGTTGTTGTTGTTCATTCTAAATTATTCCATATAAATTGATGTATAACTTGCAGCATGCACTGCACACAAAAAACCCAACTTAAAGTGCAGTTCTTTGTTAGTTTGGCGTTTATAACCTCACCTCCCTTTGAGTTAAAGTTTCATGTCAAAATTTCGCAATATTTATGTAGTATTATTCTGAATTCTCTATTAATTAAATGTGGACCTAGCTTTAATAAGATACCATATTTATATTTAACACCATCTTATAGCTAAAATTAATGGGGTATCGTTATTTTATTTAATTTTTCAGAAGATCACATTCTCTGATTAAAATTAATATGAAGGAAACAGACTAGGTGAAATAAAAAAATTTATATTTTTTCTACAAATTGAAAGAGCACCACAACACGCCTTGCGCTTTCATGTTTAAAGCATTGATTTCACTATGTTACTTTTGTTCTATGTTCTTTTTAATTTAAATTATTTATATTTATTTCAAAATGTGTCATGCTAGTTAATTTGTTTAATTACATACAATTTCATGACCATATAATTTCTGTCATAAGTTTATTTTTGTTTTGCTTCTTAATAATACAAAAAAAACACATTTATGAAAGTTAACACGATCACATCTGTATAGAATCAGCTTGCATGTTAGTTAGTATGATATTTACACTTTTAATTTTAACAAAATCAATTTATTTCAGATTTTTATTGAAAGAAAAAAAAAATATAGTTCAAAAAACATTATATGTCTTCTTAGTTAGTAAAAAAAGGAAAAAAATATTAAAAAACACAACAAAAGAAGGCAATTAAGAAGAATAAAATAAAAAAATGAAAGATTTCATAAAAGAAGAAAAAAAAAAAATAAATAAAAAATACTAACTACAAACTAAAAAAATAAATTATACATAAAATAAACATATTATGTTTAACGAGCGCTTATTATTTCAACTATAATGTTTTTTGAATGGGTCGAAAATATATAAAAATAAAAAAAATATTTTAAGAAATGAGAAGAAAAAAGAAGAAATCTAAGATATACAAAAAAGAAAAAATAGAGGAAAGAATGAATGAAAGAAAAAGTAAAAAGATGAAACAAAAAAAGGAGACGAAAAAAATTATAAGAAAAAAAGAACAAAAAGAAGTTAAAAAAATCACCAACAAACGCAAAACAAGGAAATGAGAAAATCCCAAATAACCTATATAAATAATTATATAAAATAAAATAATTGATATGAAGATATAATAAAAAATATTTCAACCAATTGCTTGTGTTTTTATTTTTAAGGAATTATTCAATAAAAGTACATACATGAACATTTCTTTTATTTTTATTACATTTTCTTCCACAGGAATAACGTTTTCGGTGGGGGTAACTTTTGGCGTTTTTCTTTTTTAAATCAGTGCAGACCACGGAACTGTCAAACAAAAATTCTATGTTTCTTTTTTAGCTCAGACATACCAGAGCATAAAAAGTGTGTTTCTTTTTTCCATCGGAGCTAGCTCAGAGCTTGCTCAATTAGCTCAGTATTAAATGACCGAGAGAATCGAGCGAAGCCAACTTCACTTATTTTTTTAGTGATACATAATTTAAAATGGATTCCCTGGAAAGTCCTCGGACGTCGCCCGTCAATTGTAAAAAAAATTGCAAGAAATTTCACGAATTATCAAAAACACCTATGAAATGAAGAAGAAGTTCAGGGGTGGCATTCTGTATGGCAAAAACGAACAAACGTTTTCGTTTGTGCGAACAATTTGCTTCATGTAACTTTAAAAACGAAAGAATTCGATCGTGCGTGCGAAAGAACTTAAACGACAGCTATTTACTTCACGTTTCTAAGATTAAAAATAATTTAGTTAGGTCATTGTATATAAATTCTAATGCATTTAGCTAAAGTATGTATCACTTTGGCAAAACAAAAAAAATCGTTTACGAACAAAAAACCTTCACTCACGGTCTCAAATATTCATCAAGATTAATATCAAACATCATTAAATACCCATCCTAAAATAATATGAAATATATAAATAAAGATTTTACACCAAGAAGAAATGATTTGTCAATAGTTTTATAACAATTAAGCCATGATAAGTGTTATTTGGCTAAATTATGACTTCCCTACAAATTGCAACAGAATTGTTTTTTTTTTATTTATTCTTTTCGTTTATTTTCTCAGGACTAGAGATGGGTGCCTTGTTTTTCACCACATTTTACCATTTATGAAAATCCACCATATAAAAAAAAGAACTACTTTGCTTTGAATCAAGACGACTATGGCTAAAAATGATACTTATGTTCTCCTTAATCAATTGTAGAGGCTTTCGTTCAAGTTATATATAATTTTGTATCCTAAATTATATGTTTATTTATACTTTTCCACCACTTTTCTGTGTTCGACTATTCACCATCTGCATCTAAGTCATCTCTAACCAAATTCAAAGCTCCTAAAAGTAGGCAATGAAAAACAGGCTCTCAAACTTGAGCGAACCAAATAAATTAAACGAAATGCGATATGGAATGCCAACTTTCGCTTTCGCACGATTTCTTTCGTTTTTGAAAAACGAACCTTCGCTTTCGTTTCGTTTATTACAGAATCTGGCCCCAGTGCTCAAGTGTGTTTCATAATTGAATCTAAGGAATCTGATCATAATGTGCTCGGAGCTCTGCTCTGATCGCTCAGTCTCTGCTCAGAGCTTTGCTCAGAGCCAAAAGAGAAAAACGCCATTTGTAAGTTAATTAAGAGATAATTTGTTCTTTTTCAGCTTTTTAGTGAAATTTCCTCAGAAAAAACTTCACTTCAGATGACCTTTCCCGAGCTGATTGTGTGTGTTAAATATATGTTTACGACTGGATGTACACGTACATGTACTTGTTATAGTAAATGTATCTTGTTTTTTTTTAAGATATAATAAATACAAAATATGCTCCTTTAAGCATAGTTTACAGTTCCGATGCGAAAAAAAGTCAAAATTTTCAAAACGATTTTCACCTATTCTGCGCACCAAGTTGAATAATATTAAAGGCGAAAAACGTTTGCTTTGGCCTAAACCACCCATAGAGTCATTAATTTACCGTTAATTGACAAGCTATAGGCCCTAAAAATGGAAAATAATTATTTTTGGATGCAATTCGTATGTGAAAGATCTTGAAGTTGTACAAGAAACATACTGATCATTTACCAATTGTTGTGACTTTTGAGGTAGAAACTGTTGATAGTGTTGATCATAGGGAAATTAAGCTTTTTCCAAAAACCTTGGTTTGATAAAGACTGCGAGAAAGCAAGAAGATTATCTTTTAAATGGCTCAATCTATTCCGCAGTGCAATGATGAAACGCATAAAAAAATCTACATCCAGGCAAATATAAATTATAGGAAAATATGTATTGAAAAGAAAAGACCCTATTATGAAGCCCAAGCTTTCAGCTTATCAAAATGTAAAAATTCAGCCGATTTTTGGAGGACTGAGGAATATAAATAACACGACTTACTACAATCAATTCAGAACTTAGCCCAGATATACTAAGAACCCACTTCAACAACTTGCCATCCAGTAACAATATACATAATGCAGCTCCATCTTCTTATAATGCAATCTTGGACTCACATATACCAATTTCAGAGGTTGAAGAAGCACTTAAATTGCTAAAAGATGGCAAAGCTCCAGGATCGGATCGAATACCGGTAGAATTTTATAAATATGGATCCTTAGAACTTATTAAAGTAATCTCTTCTCTTTTTAATAACGTGTTAGTCTGGGGTCAGATTCTGTAATAAACGAAACGAAAGCAAAGGTTCGTTTGTCAAAAACGAAAGAAATCGTGCGAAAGCGAAAGTTAACATTTCCATATCGCATTTCGTTTAATTTATTTGGTTCGCTCAAGTTTGAGAGCCTCTGTTTTTCATTGCCTACTTTTAGGTGCTTTGAATTTGGTTAGAGATGACAGATACAGATGGTGAATAGTCGCACACAGAAAAGTGGTGGAAAAGTATAAAGAAATATATAATTTAGGATACAAAATTATATATATGTTACTTGAACGAAAGACTTTACAATTAATTAAGTAAAATGTAAGGATCATTTTTAGCCATAGTCGTCTTGATTCAAAACAAAGTAGTTCTTTTTTTTTATATGGTGGCTTTTCATAAATGATTAAATGTGGTGAAAAGCCTAGGCTTGGAAAAATAAAAACGAATAGAATAAATAAAAAAAAAACAATTCTATTGTAATTTGTAGGGAAGTCATAATTTAGTCCAATAACACTTATAGTGGCTTAATTGTTATAAAACTACTGACAAATCATTTCTTCTTGGTGTAAAATCTTCATTTATATTTCATATTATTTGAGCATGGGTATTTGATGTTGTTTGAGATTCAATCTTGGTTAATATTTGAGACCGTGAGTGAAGGTGGTTTGTTCGTAAAGGATTTTTTTTTTGTTTTTCAAAAGTTATACTTTTATGTCTTATTATTGTTACATTCATCATCAAGTCCTGTAACCCCGGTTGGGGCATAGGGCGCCAACAAATCGTTTCCATCCTTCTCGGTCTGCAGATAGATATTTTAACTGTGGCCACGTCTTTCTCTGGGAGTCTGCTTCTGCTAGAACTGTTGATTTCCATGTTGTTCTTGGTCTTCCAACCCGCCGTGCACCCTGAGGATTCCATTCAAATGACTGCTTTGCAATTTCATCGTTTGGTTTCCTCAGTGTGTGACCAATCCATTGCCATTTACGCTTTCTTATGTCAACGTCCAGCCGCTCCTGGCTTGTCCTGCGCCACAATTCCTCGTTTGATATAATTTGTGGCCAGCGAATTTTTAGAATATGGCGTAGACAACGGTTCACAAAAGCCTGCAATTTCTTTGAGATGGTAGTCGTGACTTTCCAGGTTTCGCAAGCATATAACAGCACGGATTTGACGTTGGATTCGAAGAATCTCAACTTTGTGCGCAAGGAGATTTGACAAGAGTTCCAAATTTGGGAGAGAGAACCGAAGGCTGCGCGAGCTTTATTTATTCTACTTTGAACGTCCAGATCAGTACCACCATTTGCTGAAACAATACTTCCAAGGTAGTTAAATTGTTCAACCTCTTCAACTGGCGTCTCCTGTATTAAAATACGCTGATGTGTGGAGCGGCCTGTGAGCATTATTTTTGTCTTTTTGCTATTTATTTTAAGACCACTCGCCTCTCCTTTTAACTTCAGAGCTTGACACATCCCGTTCAGCCCGCTGATGTTATTTGCCAAGAGACATATATCATCGGCATAGTCTAAGTGGCTAAGCCTTTCAAACGGTCTCCATTGAATGCCCTGCCTCTCTGATGTTCCAACGCTGGCCGTCAAGACATCGTCAATCGCCAGTAGAAAGAGAATTGGCGATAGAACATCTCCCTGTCTCACACCCTGCCGCACTTCGAAAGAGTCGGATAGCTGCCCATTGTGTAAAACAAAGCATCTTGCGTTGTTATAGGACTCTCTTATAATGGCAACAATTTTTGGGGGAATTCCTCTACCAAGAAGTGATCTCCATATACATTCACGGTTGACTCGGTCAAAGACCTTCTCAAAATCCACGAACATGAGGTAAAGCGGTGATTGAAACTCCGCAGACTGCTCAAGAACGATACGCAGAGTGTTGATATGGTCGACACAAGACCGCCCACTGCGGAAACCAGCTTGATGCCTCTTGAGTGTAGACTCGATTCTAAACTTTATCCGCTCCAGAATGATGGTTGCCATTAATTTTGGAAAAACGGACAAAACTGTAATACCTCGCCAATTGTTGCAATTCTTAAGATCACCTTTCTTTGGCAACTTAACAATTACACCATCCTTCCAGTCGCTGGGATAGATTTCATTTTCCCACACAGCTTGTATCAACGGGTGTAGAATACTAGCCGTTCTGACAGGGTCAGCTTTCAGGAACTCGGCTGGTATACCATCAAGTCCAGCTGCTTTGTTGTTTTTGAGAAGATTTATCGAAGATTGAATTTCCAGTACTGTAGGGGGCTCGATGTCAATACCCCTATATGATCTACGCATCTCGTTAAGCTGGGGCACTTCAGCACTCTGCTCGACAGAATCCTCATTAAGCAAGGCACAAAAGTGCTCCTTCCACCTGCGCAGCTGATCTTCGATTGATACCAAAAGTGTACCATCCACATCCATTACAGGATGATTGGTGTTGGTTTTCTTCCCGACAACTTCCTTGGATATTTGGTACAATTCCCTCATGTCTCCTCTTCTTGCAGCGTTTTCCGCATTTTCTGCTATACCGTCTAACCTCACCCTCTTGTCTCGTCTCACACAGCGATAGACCATCTTATGTGCTAAGCGATACTCTCTTCGCAATTCAGCCTTTCGTTGAGCATCTGCTTCGGCATTTATTTGCATCTTCAACGATTTGCGAAGCTCGATTTTATCCCAGGTGTCTTGGGATATCCAAGAGTCTCTAACTCTCGACTGCTTGGGTACAGTTTCGGATCCAGCATCCATAAAAACACTTTTTATATCACCCCACATCTCATCAATTGTTGAATGCTCGATTCCGTTTAATGACGAGGCTCTGTCGTTAAGGGTGGTGACATAGTTACGACATATGTTGGGATCACTTAAAGCATTTGTATTGAACTTCGAATTCCTTGCTGCACCCTGTGATTGACGTTGTACAGCTGCCGTTCGTAGCTTGAGAATCATGAGAACCAAATGATGGTCGCTTCCAATGTCGGCATTTCTTATGCTCCGAACATCGCACATTGACTTCCTCCATCGCTGCTGAATCATGATGTGGTCAATTTGGTTTTCAGTTTGACCATCCGGATGTACCCAGGTGATTTTGTTGCAAGTCTTATGTTTAAACACAGTTCCACCCAGTACAAGACGATTAGCGTTACAAAAATCGACCAGCAAATCGCCATTTTCATTTCGTGACCCCAAGCCATTTTTCCCCATGACGCGTTCCAGACCGTAGTTGTCTGATCCGACTTGGGCATTGAGATCTCCCATGACAATTATGATGTCGGCTCGTGGAACACCACTGTAAACTGAGTTAAGATGAGTGTAGAAAGCGGTTTTGTCTTCCTCGGTCGCTTCATTTGTGGGGGCGTAGCACTGAATTATTGTGACGTTGCGAATTTTTGAACGGAACCTTGCTGTCATTATTCTTGCAGAAATTGGCGCCCAGGATATAAGACTACGCCTTGCTTCTTCGTTCAACATAATTCCGACACCATGCAGCCTTTGGCCACCCTCTCTTTCATCCTCCCCGGAATACAGCATTCTCGTTTGCCCAGAGTCAGCTCTGTATTCGGCTCTTCCTCTCCACCTAGTTTCACTGATGCCCAGGATACTGATCTTAAGGTGAAGCATTTCACGCTCAACCTGCTCGTATCTACCTTCGCCGTACAAGGATCGAACGTTCCATGCTCCGATTTTCGTACGTATGCGGTAGCCAAAAGTATCATTTGCTCTTCTTAAAAGACTTCTTCTATTTGTTAACGATTCATTTATTGTTATGGCGTCTTGATTGACGCTGGTACACGAAAGATGCCGCACCCCCAAATCCGATGTGCGGTTTACAGCAGCCGAAGCTGCAGAAGGATTCTCCATAAAATGGTTACCTCTTGGGGACTCATTTCCAATTGTTGTCATATTTCATGTAATAGCATATATCCTTCCACCATGGTGTTTTCCGAGATACGATTAATAACATACATAAGCTCAGATTTGACAGGCACACCCGCCTTTTGTATGGTCAAACACATAACTGCTCGAGGCCGCCCACTATGGGAAAACAGACGCCTTTTGTAGCCGCCCAATATGGGTTACAGACGCTACCTGCTGCTGCCGTTGGCCTTTTAACAAAAACGCTCCTGCGCCACCAGACTATCATGCCGTTGACCGCCACCTGCAGTTCATCCGTCTTAAGGGGGCTTTTAACCATCCCAAGGACAAGTTTGTGCCCTGACCAGCAAAGCTGGGTTGTCTGCTTATCCCGGCATCCATTCGGTCCCCCTGCACGTTAGCGTTACCCACCCTCCACCACGCGGAGGTGTGCATAGGGATTTTCCTATCATTGAGCCTAGGGCCATATGGCGTCCTAGCACTCTCAAGTACTTTTGGAGGGCCAAATTGTTACATTAGCTGCATTTTATTATCCCCCAAATCTGATCCGGATTAGATTATCATAATAAAACAAACAGGATCCCAGTGCGACGAGAGTTTTATATACCTACCTATCTCTGTTTATCCTTTTGCTTCTGTATTTTTCTCTCTATTTTCTCCCTATTTTCAACACAAAAAAGCCATCTACACGTCAGAGAAAAAACTTATTTTTGCAAGAAAATGCTAAGGGTGTGTGATCAGAATGGATTTGTAAATCGAAATCTAAAATCAAAGTTGGATTTTGAGTTGTTTTTGTAATAAAGGGTGATTTTTTAGCTGGTTTGGTTTTGGCAACACTGGTTTTGACAGCTGACGTGTGTTTAGTACCTTGTGTCACTGTCAAACAGCTTCAGTTTGGTTTGCAATTTAACCATGGATCGTCTTACAAATGAACAACGCTTGCAAATTATTGAATTTTACTATCAAAATTCGTGCTCGGTTCGAAATGTTCATCGCGCGCTGCTTCCATTTTATGGTCGGCTCATTTTTGGTTGAATGGGTACGTAAATAAGCATAATTGCCGCATTTGGAGTGAAGATCAGCCAGAAGCATTGCAACAGCTACCAATGCATCCCGAAAAAGCCACTGTTTGGTGCGGTTTATGGGCCGGCGGCATTATTGGGCCATATTTCTTCAAAGATGATGCGAATCGCAGCGTTACTGTCAATGGTGAACGCTACCGAGCGATGATAACAAACTTTTTTTTGCCCGAAATGGAAGTTCTTGACTTGCATGATATGTGGTTTCAACAAGACGGTGCCACGTGCCACACAGCACGCGAAACAATGGCGCAATTGCGAGACGAGTTTGGTGAACAGTTAATTTCACGTTTCGGGCCGGTCAATTGGCCGCCTAGATCGTGCGATTTGACACCATTAGATTATTTTTTGTTGGGGTATGTCAAGGCTAATGTCTATAGGGACAAACCCGCTTCGATTGACGCACTGGAAGCCAACATCCATGCATTCATTCGTGAGATACCGGCCGATACGTGTGAAAGAGTATGCCAAAATTGGACTCAGCGGATGGGCTACCTGAGACGCAGCCGCGGTCAACATTTGCATGAAATTATCTTTAAACATTAAATTGCAAGGTTCAAACTATCGATTCAAATAAATATTTCATTCATTTTTTCGAATTTTTTGTGTTTTTTTTTTTTTTTAATTCTAAACCTCTTAAAAAATCACCCGTTACATGTATTTTCGTTGGCAAATCCAATCCAGATCAGATCTGGGGGAAAATAAAATACAGCTATTAATGCATCAGAAGCTATCATGATTGTAAATTCGTTTATGCTTTCCAAAAATATAACGAAATTATTTTTTAATCTTATACTACGTTTTCATTAGACCAAATGAGGTAATTTCGTTGAAAATTTCCAAATGCGATACGAAATCATCTCATTTCACATGCAAATTCACATTTCGAAATGAGATAATTTCAACCAAATTTGCAAGAAATTAGGTTGGAAATTAAGTCAAAACTTAACGAACACACCCAAATAGCCACAGCTTGAAGAGCTCTGAACAGGTTTTGTTTGAAAATGTCAAAGCGCAATGGAAGGAGACAAAAGAAAACAACAATAAAAAACGATTAACAGCCAGTTAAAATTCAAAAAGGAAATGAACTGTCAAACGAAATTACCAAATTACAAATGAAAAAGTGTTTTCATATATTTTGCTCATTTCGTTTGACAGCCCTGGAATTTGGGTTGACAGTTTTGGCATTTTAATTTTATGAATTTAAAACATCACGAAAAATTTCATAAAATTAGCATATTCTGGAGCTGGACATATTTTTCGTTCATTAAAGAACAGCATTTTATGGACAATACCGCACGACAACTAAGATGGAGACGCATGAACCAACTTCCAGCCAAGCAGGTTCAATTTTAAGCCACTGTCCAGCCTCTCACACATATCTTCCAATTTTACACTACATGGGGTATCCGGATCAACTCATCCAAATCGGAGCTTGTCTGCTTCAGAAAACCAGGGGGCAGACGTGGTCGCTCACCGGGAAGCTGTAGAAACATCACGCTAGCACTCCCAGACGGAACTAGATTAGCAGCAAAACGTAGCGCCAAATACCTAGGCATCAATTTCAACGAGCTGCTGAGATTCAACCCACATTCACGGACTGTCCTCAAAAAAGCCAATTTTGCTTTCCACCGCCTCTACCCGCTGATGAAGAAGAAAACTGGGCTAAGCCGACAGACAAAAGTTTTAATATATAAGCAACTCCTGAGACCAATCATCAGTTATAGCTTCCCAGTTTGGTTCACCATTTCCAAAACGGCTATGAAGGAACTACAAATATTCGAGAGGAAAATCCTGAGGATCTGCACTGGGCTGTACTTCGATCGTCAACGGCGTAAGCATTTCAAGAACGACCAACTCTACTATGAGGCTAAGGTAGTCCCCCTGGACAAGTATTTATTGCTATCTGCCGACAAGCTGGTTAGAAACATCGCCAACCATCCTAATCAACTGATGAGAAGGATGACAAACCAACAACGACATCCAGCACCAAGGTACATAAGCGCTATGGAAATCCTGGATATAACTCCAACACCCAACGATGAAGCAGTACCCTTCTACTCTGACCCAGGGTCAGCACATTATCTTGGCTAAACACCAACTCTACCCCCACCCTAAATAAATATACCGCCACTGGGCAACCGGGATTGAACAACCCGAGGACGACAAAGTCAAGCCGACTTTTATATTAAGTTTTTACATATATTATAAATCTAATTTATATTTTATATTATGGGTATTCATGCAACAGCGTAAAGTCGTCGTAAACGTTCTAAAGTTTAAAACTTCGTAATTCTGTCAGGATTTGTATGGAAAATTTGACAGATTTACGAAGTTTAAAACTTTACCACGTTTACGACAACTTTACGCTGTTGCATGAATACCCTTATTGAATCAATGTATAGCGTTCCCTACAAGCAAATTCACTGACCCGACTTTTTCGGTACTGCTTGGATCCTTAAAAAATGAGCTCTCACGGGGATTTTATTTTTTTCCCCACTTATTTTATTTTTAGTTTACTTTTGCAAGTCGTGCGGTGGAGATCATTTCTTGTTTTAAGCATAGTTTACAGTTCCAATGCGAAAAAAAAAATCAAAATTTTCAAAACGATTTTCCACCTATTCCGCACACCAAGTTGAATAATATTCAAGGCGAAAAACGTTTGCTTTGGCCTAAACCACCCATTGAGTCATTTATTTACCCTTAATTGACAAGCTATAGGCCTAAAAATGGAAAATAATTATTTTTGGATGCGAAAACCATTTGCATGCAAATAATGCCTTGAGGTGAATATATTTTTTTTTTCGGAAGTATAAACCGACCATCAAAAAAAAAAATATTTTATTCACCACACTTTTTTTCGCATGCAAATCAATTGCCGGTCCATTGTTTTGCATGACATTCCATGACAGCATAGTTTTTTTTTTTTGCATGAAACTGTAAACCAATCATGCAAACAATTAATTTTACATTTCACCTCAATTATTTTTGACATGCGAGAATATTTGCATAGATTTTTTTTTGCGCACGGGAACTGTAAACTAGGCTTTAATTAATTTTATTGTGAAAACTTAAACACAAACTAAATGTAATTGTAATTTGTTTAATCTTTGCTAGTGCAAATAAGTGTGTTTTTGTAAAGATTTGTATAGATTCCAAATAAATGTGCTTTGGAAGAAAAAATATTCTTCTTGTTCTTTGTTTGTCCTTTGTCTGTGGTTGTTGGTTTTTGCTTGTAGGAAATTTAGAACTCGATAAGGGAATTTTCTCTTCATACCTACTGGTTTCGGAACGTGCTAAGTATGGTGAATTTTGTATCTCACAACGCATGCGCAAGTGGGTCCGCAGTGATTCTAATTTCCGTACTAATCCGAGCCGTAAAAGGCTGTTTTGGGGATCCACATTTGGATCCGAAAACGTAGTCGTTCATACGTTGTTCACTACGTTTGCGGATCCAAAACGGACTCCTTTGCTTGAAGGGTTAGGCCCCTTATGTGCCAACAAAATCTTATTATTTGTCAAAGTATCTTATAGTTATAAACTATCTTTTAAGCCAATTGTAAATAGAAATGTTCAATAAAACTAAAAAAAAAAAAATGTCCAGCCTCTCAATAACGAAGACTCAGACAAATATAAAAAAGGCAATTTGAGTATCCTTGAACATCCCATTTTGCCCATTTTTACAAGTGGGGTAGGTATGGAGTGCAATAAAAACCAAACATCTGCAAAGTTTATCTTTTTAGGACCTTGATACTTGGTTTAAGAAAATCGCCTTTCTATGGCTATGAAACATTTGAGGCAAAGAAGCCCTCCAACTACAGATCTGGATTAAATCTGTTCGGACATTTACTCAAAAAATAACGATCGGTGTACCTATTTCTGTTTTGAAGCCTGCAAAGCTAAAACCAACAGAATATTTTCGATGGCTCGTCTCAAGAATAAAGGCAATTACTTCATATTAACTTCAATATTCCGCTTTAATTTATCTTTTCAGAGATACATATCTCATGCTTGCAAGCTTCACCTGAAACATAACCAAGAAGATCTCATTCGCATTACGCATTAGCATGGAAAAACACAATCAAGATGGCTGGGATTCCCGCTACTATTTCTTTCTACAGGAAGAAATGGATTTGAATTTCGATAAACTCGGACTCTATTCTGATACTCTGGAGCTAGTGTGACGAGCTGGAAGCAATATTCTTCGCATTATGAATTCTGGCTCCGGTGAGAAACGAAAGTATCTGAAACGTCGCAGATTGATGCTAGATCACAACTCTCCCAATCGAAACCCAAAAAGTGTAAAAAGTGTTAAAAAAAAGCTAATGGTTCAAAGAAGTTATATTGGAATTGAGTGAACCAGGTCATTAGCGCCTACAAAAATGTTTCTCGTCTGCATTCGACATGGATAACTTTTACGGCGTCCTTAGTGAGCCCCAGAAAGCCATCATTTTATTCACAGATTTGCTTCCTGAATTGAAGGCGGGTGGAGAATATGTTTCAACGTGAGGGTTTTTTGGAAAATGTTTCACAAATTACCCAAACATCATCAATGGCGGTCTTTACTAACAGACATATTTAAGGCAAATGGTTTAGAAACTGTTTAGTTGTATCTAAATAAAATAAACAACATTTATTAAAAAAAAAATATTTATTTTTAAATCTGTTTTTATATGTAGAATAGATATCAAGCTGTTCTCTGCCAAAACTGCAGTTAGTTTCTTTGGTTTCTCATTTGATTATTTGCGCCCCATGACGGGAAATTTCTTCAAAACGATGTTCATGATGAGCATTTTGAATCCGCATGCCTTTGCATTAGGAATCAGGATATACTGAATTAAATGATAGTTCCGGAAGCGATGGATACAAAAAAAGTCGATGATGTTGCATGGTGGCCAATATCGAAGGGTGAAAGGTCGTCCTATCTCTGCAGCTCAACTGTTGGACGTCTCGATTTAAATTCTTATTATGTGGTGGTTGGGTGAGTGCTAGCACTTGCTGACAGGAGCTAAATTGTCGATGAAAGAACTGGGCGCGGACTTTTAAATTAAAGGTCTCCTGCAATCGCTGAATAAGATAAGTTTCATGCTCGGCCTTGCCGATTGTTGCCTGTAGAATGCATTGAAATAATAGTAGTCAGAAGGTTTATCTAAAAATTAAAGGATGAAAACATCAAAAGAATATATATTTTTCAATTAATTCACCTGATTGTTTTCGTAGAACAATTTTCTTCATATTGGTGACATTTTATAAACAATTTAGATTTGACATTTCCAGTCAGAAAATATTTGATTGTGAATTTTTATTCACAATAGTATTGAATTAAGATGTGCTCGATTTGGTTTCATCTAATTTCCAACCTAATTTCGTGCAAATTTGGTTGAAATTATCTCATTTCGAAATTTGAATTTGTATGGGAAATGAGGTAATTTGGGATCTAATTTGGAAAATTTCAACGAAATTACCTCATTTGGTCTAATGAAAACGTAATATTAGAAACGTGAAGTAAATAGCTGTCGTTTAAGTTCTTTGGCACGCACGAACGAATTCTTTCGTTTTTAATGTTACATGAAGCCAGTGATGAAAATTGACTTTTGTCGATTGTACTAAAAACTGAAAAAAAAATTGTACTGAAAAAGAACAAATAGTACTGAACTTTTTTAAATTATAAAACAACGCAAACAATTAAAATAAATATTTTACTAAACAAAAATACATAATCAAATATACCTATGCATTTTATTGACATAATTTTATTCTAAAATAAGTCTTATGGACGGATAGCAACTTTAGCACAAGTCTTTTCTTTGTATTTACATTCATATGTACATATAATACATTACATTCATATGTTTTTCTTACTCTAAAATTTCTTCAACGGCAAGTGGTTAACTCGGTAAATGTCTATTCAATAGACTTTTTGAATAATATAGCTGTAACAGCATTCATTTTTAATTAGGTTTTTAGTTTCTATTAGTGCAGAACACGTGTCCACCTGCATTCGGTTTCTTAGTTTTTTTTTTAAATAATATTTTGATAAGAAAAAATTCTTTCGACGTTTGCGGAAGAATGAGGAATAGGAAAAGCACCCTGGACAATTCGGTTTATATTTGAAAACATGAACTCGTTGCATTCATTTTAAACAAGACCAATTCCAGCCCAGAACTCAGAAATAGAAGCATTTCTAAAATTTTCTAAAGTATTGGCAGTCAGCTAGAGCTCGATATTCTTTTTTAGTGAGTTCAATATTTTTTGTTCGCCAGGAAAAAATCTATCAAAGGGCACGGTAGTGCCCAGCCAAGTTCGCGGCACTACACCCTTTTTACAGGAACAAACTCAGGCGATTTTCAACCCCCCTCTAACTTCAGTACCAATAAAGTCAGAAACTTCAAATTCGCAGTATTTGCTGAACTGATCAAACACAGGTGGCTCACCAAATTTCAACTCTTTAGCATTAGTAGTTCCTAAGATATAGGACTTCAAAAATCGCAAAAACCGTAACTGACTGACTCACTGACTCACTGACTCACTGACTCACTGACTCACTTACTCACTGACTCACTGACTCACTGACAGATCATCAAAATTATGGAGCACTTCCCGACATCGTAGAAACTTGAAATTTCGCACAACGGTAGGCCTTGTGGTACATACAAAGGAAAAAATCGAAAATCTGCAATTTTCTATTCAGGGGGCGTGGCATCCACCCACTTTCTTAAATATTCTATAAACTATATGGAGCCTTTCCGATTGTTCTAGAACAATGAAAATTGGTAAGTCGGTAGGAATTGAGTTACTTAGAAAGAAAAAAATTGAAAAATTGGAATTTTCCATACAGGGGGCGTGGCATCCACCCACACTCTAAAAAATTCTTATAAATTATATGGAGCACTTCCGATTGTTGTAGAATGATGAAAATTGGTAAGTCGGTAGGCCTTAAGGTATTTAGAAAGAAAAAAATTGAAAAATTGGAATTATGCATTCAGGGGGCGTGGTATCCACCCACATTCTTAAAAATTCTTATAAATTATATGGAGCACTTCCGATTGTTGTAGAACGGTGAAAATTGGTAGTTCGGTAGGCCTTGAAGTACTTAGAAGAAAAAAAATTGAAAAATTGGAAGTTTCAGTTCAGGAGGCGTGGCATCCACCTACATTCTCAAAAATTCTTATAAATTATATGAAGCACTTGCGATTGTTGTAGTACGATGAAAATTGGTAGGTCGGTATGCCTTGAAGTACTCAAAAGAAAAAAATCGAAAAATTGGAAGTTTCAGTTCAGGGGGCGTGGCATCCACCCACATTCTTAAAAATTCTTATAAAGTATATGGAGCTCTTCCGATTATTGTAGAACGATGAAAATTGGTAGGTCGGTAGGACTTGAAGTACCAAGGAAGGAAAAAAATCGAAAATTTGGAATTGTCCATTCAGGGCGGGTGCCATCCACCCACTTTATCAGAATTGCTATTATTTGTATGGAGCATTTTTTGTTGTCGTAGAATTATGAAACTTTGTAGAACGGTAGGGCTTGACTTTCAACTGGAAAAATAAATCTTTGCAAAAAGGAGTGAAATCACAACAAAAACATAAATGTTAAAAAAGGAGCCAAGTTCATATGTGTAAAAGAAACCTGTGCGTAAAAAGTCAGCCAAAAAAAGTAATGAGATCTTAATATATGCCAAGTTTTAAAATCATGAAGTTTAATATCAAATATCTTAAGTAGAGTAATATCGAAACAATTCCAAATCATGACAGAAATTTGGTAACTAATGATTACTGATTAAAATTTGGTGGATTTACTTGGCAAGTTTTCTCTTAAATACTTACTTAATCACAAATTTAAAATTAATGAAAACTTGACCAGTGAACCCACCAAATTTTAATCAGTAATCATTAATTACCAAATTTCTGTCATGATTTGGAATTGTTTCGATATTACTCTACTTAAGATATTTGATATTAAACTTCATGATTTTAAAACTTGGCATATATTAAGATCTCATTACTTTTTTTGGCTGACTTTTTACGCACAGGTTTCTTTTACACATATGAACTTGGCTCCTTTTTTAACATTTATGTTTTTGTTGTGATTGAATTTACTTGGCCATCTTTAATTGAAGTTTGTGAAAAATGTTACACCGAGTTCAAAAAAATTTCTTCAAAATTAAATCTTTTTTTTACATCTTCGAGGAAAGCTATATAGAACAGCCGTGAATGACTTTTAAAGCTATAAATTTCGCTTTCAGCTAAATTTTTGGAAGTGTACAAAATTTCACTTTCGGTCCTGCAATAGATTTGCTCGACGGGAAGGTGGTTTTCTATACTCTATCCAACAAAAATTATCAGTACAGGGAAGATAGGACGTTTGCCTCAGTCTGGTTGCATTGGCTTGCATACATCTGTCTCAAGTTAAAGCTCTCACAGGGCTTCCGTACTTTGAATTATAAATTGCCACAAATCGAAGAACAATGTGCATATGGTTACCATAGATACCATTTCAAACACATTAAAAAAAAGATCCATTTCTCTTTTCTTACCACACCACACCTTTTCAAATGATTTTGATCACGTAACGCTTTGTGAATGTTTCAAAACTCAGCGCAAATAACTTTTTTCTTCTTACAAATTTTAACTGCATTTTATAGGTTTATTCAGATATACGAACAAATAATAATAGGCCAGGAAAAATAGGTTCCGAGGTTGAAAAAATTAATTCATGAAAAATTAAAATTGTAATCGACGCAGAATTGCAACCTCTATAACATATCCAAAGTCCCCCAAAATCCCCGCATTGGCTTTTTGTGTAGATGCATTTGAAGACGTTCAGACGTGGAGAATTTGGAGGTTTATCAAACTAAAATATTTGTTTTGGTACAACCTTATCATATGATACATGATTTATAGGCAGTTTTTAACGCTAAATCTATTGAAACCAAATTCAAAATAATACAACTACCCAAACAAAAGTTATAGTCCTTTTTATTCAATGATGACTTTTTTTCAGGTACAACAGGTAAAATATTACCGAAAACCCTTTGAAAATAAAGGTATGTTAATGAAACTTGGAATAAATGTGCCATTTGTCATACTTACTAGGAATCAAGAAAGTCCCTAAAAATATCCATGGTGGAAGGGTGTTTTTTTAAGGGGGAGGGGCAAGTGTAGAATGTTGACCATAACAACCACGAAAAAACTCTTAGACTCATGAAACTCGCCAAAAATATTAAATTTATCATGGCAAACAAGAATCAAAATAGTCCAAATAAAAATATTTGTTCTGGGGGCTTTTTATTAAAGAGAGGGAAAATCTGGGAAGAAGTTGGAAGATTTGAGCCAAAGTCCCGATTCGGTCTAATTGAGGTATATACACAAAGTATGGCATATGATTTAAGGGTATTTTTTAACGCTGAATCTAATAAAAACAAAACTAAAATGATACAAGCTCCCATAACAAAGTTATGGTCCTTTTCAAGCAAAAATACATTTTTGAAATCGTATTTTCCGTAGAACAGGTCAAAATGTAACCGTCTCAAAAACACTATTAGACCAAAGATATTTGAACGGACTATTTATATTCTTGGTTGCCATGACAAATTTAATATTTTTGGCGAGTTTCATGAGTCTAAGAGTTTTTTGTGGTTGTTATGGTCAACATTCTACACTTGCCCCTCCCCCTTAAAAAAACACCCTTCCACCATGGATATTTTTAGGGACTTTCTTGATTCCTAGTAAGTATGACAAATGGTACATTTATTCCAAGTTTCATTAACATACCTTTATTTTCAAAGGGTTTTCGGTAATATTTTACCTGTTGTACCTGAAAAAAAGTCATCATTGAATAAAAAGGACTATAACTTTTGTTTGGGTAGTTGTATTATTTTGAATTTGGTTTCATTAGATTCAGCGTTAAAAACTGCCCTTAAATCATGTATCATATGATAAGGTTGTACCAAAACAAATATTTTAGTATGATAAACCTCCAAATTCTCCACGTCTGCACGTCTTCAAATGCATCTACACAAAAAGCCAATGCGGGGATTTTGGGGGACTTTGGATATGTTATAGAGGTTGCAATTCTGCGTCGATTCCAATTTTAAATTTTTAAGAACTAATTTTTTCAAGGTTCCCCATACGATTTGTGCTATTTTTCCTGGTCTATAAGGGGACAATCAAAACGACAACACTTTTGGCTCTCACCTTTTTAAATTTGATTCTCGAAAGCTTCAAAACTGAAAGTTTTTTCATAAAAATCACTGAAAAGACTCTGTTGTATTGTTGCGACTTGGCAAAGGCAACTCTGTTGGAATGTGATTTTTTTGTTTTATTTCACAGAGGGAAGGTAGAAGCAAAATCAAGTACACGATCAGAATGCTTTTGGCATTGGAAGGCGACGGTCATGTTGGAGCGTACGAAATGTTTCAAAGAATTACAACAACAATTCCTGTATGTTAATCAATTGTTACGTATCTTTTTCAGTGGTAGATTTGTTATTTGAGTGTTGTGATGGTATACACAGGCACCACTGTTTCGAAAAAAGATCGCCCATAAGCCCTGTACGCTGTACTGACAATTTTTGGTGAACAGACTATAGTTAGTTTATTGACAATATGGGTCTTTCATTAAAAGCTTCTTAACGTGAAGATGAGGTGAAATCTGACTGAACATATTTTGATGATCTTAGAGATTTATGAAAGTTGACCTTTTCAAAAATTAAAAATAGTACAAATAGTACTGAAAATTGAAAAGTGGTACTTGCGTACTCGGGAAAGTCCAATAGTACTGAATTCAGTACAATAGTAAGCCTTTTTGCATCTGTGCATGAAGCAAATTGTTCGCACAAACGAAAACGTTTGTTCGTTTTTGCCATACAGAATGTCACCCCTGGTGTCATCCCACAAGGTTTTAAAGAGGGCCTGATCTTCCCTATTTATATGAAAGGAGACAAAGCCGACCCAGGAAACTATCATGGCATTTCGTTTCTCATTGCCTCATAAAAAATCTACAACGATTTTGCAGAAAAGGCTCACTTCGTGGATTAACTTAAATAATTTTTCCAAAGAGCACCAAGCTGGTTTCAGGTCGGGTTACTCCACAGTTGACTATTTTTTCGTTCTAAGAAGCATTGCTGAATCATTTCTTATAAGGAATAAGAAACTATACTTTTTTAGTGGACTTCAAGGCAGCGTTTAATACTGTGAGCCCAAGATCTTTGTTGTATCATCATCATCATAGTGTCCTGTAACCTCGGCTGGGCCATAGGGCGTCAACAAAACGTCTCCATCCTTCACGGTCTGCTGCAAGGTACTTTAGCTGTGGCCACGTCTTTCTCTGGGATTCTGATGCTTCCGCTAAGACAGTAAATTGGAGTGATTTACATTTTTACTTTTCGTCCATTTCATTGGTTAACACATATGAAAATGACAAATGCAATATTTTTATTTTCTCTAATTTTAACCAACACGGATATTTTTCTTAAAAAAGTTAGTACAAAAAGATTTACAGTGTTCCCGGTTAATTGCACCTCGCTTAATTGATTTTAGATAATCTTAAAAACCACTGTCAATAGAATAAAAACATATAAATAGATCAATTTATTTTAAATCAATTAACCGAAATATATCCATGTTTTTATTCTATTAGCAGCACTTTTTAAGATCAACTAAAATCAATTAAGCAATGTGCAATAAACCGGGGAATTCTGAAAAACATGTCTACAGTATATAGATGCGTACAGCGCCAAATCTTTATGAATTATCTTATACTGCCGTGTTAAGAAGAAAAAACGTACATATCTGTATTTTTGGCATTTAGAGATAAATGAGTTTTTGCTGTTTATGTAGGTATGTGACGTTTTTATTTTTTGATGAATTCGTTTCATACTTTAAGAAAATGATTAGTAATAAAATTATTATTTTTTGATCTAGTTAAATAAATTTCAAGTTAAGACTATCTGCCGTATCTGCAGGTAAATAATTTTCTTTTCCGGATTTACGAATATTTGTTTGGTACGTACGTTTATTTTTCTTATGAAAAATGCAGATACGTCAATTTATCTTAAAAACCATGTTTTTTTGTACATACTTCGTAAGCGTTTTTAACCACTAAAAAGGGAAGACAGTGATTTTATTATCAAACAATAAAATAAAAACCCTACCAAGGATGTCAAAACTGGCCCTTACTCAAAACAGTCAAAATATCAGTTACGTTTTTTCTGCTCAACACGGCAGTACCTATAGGAATTTACCTTTTTAGTATGGAATTAAGCACGAACGTAGTTTGATATTTTCAATTTATAATGTCTTATTCTTTAGAAGCAAAGTTATAATTTTTTGAAGCTAATAAAATCGATGATTTTTTATTAAAATCAATTTTTAGGTGGAAATTTATTGAAATTCCCCTGCTGTCTCCCCCGTTGCATTAAGCCTTAGTGCCCCTTACAAATTTTGTAGATGAAGATGAGAGCAATTCCCTTTTACAATAAATTTTTCAAAATATGTAGTAACGGGTGATTTTTAAGAGGTTTAGAACTTAAAAAAAAAAAAAAAACACAAAAAATTCGAAAAAATGAATGAAATATTTATTTGAATCGATAGTTTGAACCTTGCAATTTAATGTTTAAAGATAATTTCATGCAAATGTTGACCGCGGCTGCGTCTCAGGTAGCCCATCCGCTGAGTCCAATTTTGGCATACTCTTTCACACATATCGGCCGGTATCTCACGAATGAATGCATGGATGTTGGCTTCCAGTGCGTCAATCGAAGCGGGCTTGTCCCTATAGACATTAGCCTTGACATACCCCCACAAAAAATAATCTAATGGTGTCAAATCGCACGATCTAGGCGGCCAATTGACCGGCCCGAAACGTGAAATTAACTGTTCACCAAACTCGCCTCGCAATTGCGCCATTGTTTCGCGTGCTGTGTGGCATGTGGCACCGTCTTGTTGAAACCACATATCATGCAAGTCAAGAACTTCCATTTCGGGCAAAAAAAAGTTTGTTATCATCGCTCGGTAGCGTTCACCATTGACAGTAACGCTGCGATTCGCATCATCACGGCGCCGAATCGACATTTCGCGGTCTTCTGTCACACTAGCTGATACGGCCGCAATATTTTCTTCACTACGCACAGTACGTAAACGTGTTGGTGGTTTAATGTCCAACAAAGTAAATTTGGTGCGAAATTTGGTCACAATCTTCCGAATAGACTGC
The DNA here is from genome assembly GCA_963921185.1 of Dasysyrphus tricinctus. Classification (NCBI taxonomy): domain Eukaryota; kingdom Metazoa; phylum Arthropoda; class Insecta; order Diptera; family Syrphidae; genus Dasysyrphus; species Dasysyrphus tricinctus. The sequence continues at coordinate 110,669,012 of OY992531.1, read as the reverse complement.
TCAGAAGGTCGAGAATGCCGACCATAAAATGGAAGCAGCGCGCGATGAACATTTCGAGCCGAGCACGAATTTTGATAGTAAAATTCAATAATTTGCAAGCGTTGTTCATTTGTAAGACGATCCATGGTTAAATTGCAAACCAAACTGAAGCTGTTTGACAGTGACACAAGGTACTAAACACACGTCAGCTGTCAAAACCAGTGTTGCCAAAACCAAACCAGCTAAAAAATCACCCGTTATAATTTTTCATTCACTATTGCAATTTGAAAAATGGAAATTAAATTGATTGGAGACTCAATCTCCCATCTAGTATGAAGTTTTGTGTACCTCATCAAAAAACTGAATACAAAAATGTAGCCTCATATTTACCCTTTATTTAAAGTCCTTAACTTTGAATATCGGACAGTTAAAACCAAAGTTATAAGATCTCAAATCGGTCGGTTTGAAGGCTTTTTTTAGCATAAAGAAATTTTCCACACTGGATCTTGTCGGTCGGTAGCCGCCCGACGAACAACTTCTCACTCAATTCATTGTCCCTGATCACACATGAAGAAATTGAAGCATTTTCTGCGATTTGTGATGGTGAGCGGGGGAACTTGCAGAAGAGGAAAGGGGATGAAATATTTTAAAATATTTAAAAATATTCGGTGTAGAAAATTGACGTTCTCTTTTGCGTTGCTTTTCCTATCCAATCCAACCAATCAAATCGTGTCTTTCATTATGAAAATACGAAAAACACAAAGAGGAGAACAAAATCTGCAGAATAATTTTCTTCACATCTGAACACTTTCGTTCTTCACTTGTAAGCAGGCACATTGTATGCAAAACGGAATGCCTACAAGTGTAGGGAAATTTAAGTTTCTACAACTGTAAGTTTCGTTTTTTGTGTTACAGAAATAATCTACACTTGTAAGACTAACATAATACTACAAGTGGTTCTTGGCTTGTAGACTTGTAGCTTTGTGTTATAGGCCCCTCGTATCTACAAGGATCGAACGTTCCATTCTCCGATTTTCGTACATTATGATAGCCAAAAGTTACATTTGCGCTTCTTGAAAGATTTCTTCTATTTGTCAACGATTCATTTATTATTATGGCGTCTTGATTGACGCTCGTACATGAAAGATGCCGCACCCCCAAATCCGATGTGTGGTTTACTGCAACCGAAGCTACAAAAGGATTTTCTAAAAAAAAGATTACCTCTTGGGGAGTCAATTCCATTTGTTGTCATAGTTCATGTATTTGCATATATCCTTCCACCATGGTGTTTTCCGAGATGTTCAAAGGGTAGACACGGTGCATTCAAGAGGACACAAGCGTCCACAAGCTTTTTTTCAAAGCGAACCTCTGTCTATCAACTCCTACTCTCACCTCCAAGTGGTGAACATCGGGTGCCTAGTACCTTTAACTGAAGATGGGGTTCCAATCCCTGTGGACGGTTTTAGGGGGCAGCAAACGAGAGAGGGGGGGAGGAGTGTTCCCACTAAGGCACTTCTCATTCATCCAGGCGGCAGCGGAAGAATTCTCAAGATGGAATCAACGGTGGCGTCTACAGTTCCAGTTAGGCTGAACTAATTAGTGAACACCTTATACGGGCTACTACGACATATTCGGAGCTCAGGCCTATAAGGAGCGGTTAATCCGGCTCCCCGCCCTTGGAGTTATATTGTAAGGGTCTGGTCCTCCAGGTTGGGGGTCGTGCCGTCGGGGTGACTTCCCGGCCACGTAAAGCTATCTTAGTTGCGAAGCACCAACAAGCCTCGGATACGGACGGATTTACTGTTGACGAACCAAGCAAACGAAATAAGGACAACGAACTTCGGATCTGCACGTGGAATGTTCTGTCTCTCTATAGACCACGTGCAGCCGAACATTTAGCGGAGGCCCTAGACTGCTACAAAGCAGACATCACCGCCATCCAAGAAGTGCGATGGGATGGGCCGGGCAAGAGAAAACTGAAAGACTGCGATATCTACTACGGTGACTGTTACCGACCACAAGGGCAGCGTCTCTTTGGATGTGGATTCGTCGTTAGAGGCAGACTTAGGCAAGAAGTCTTGAGTTTCAACTATGTGAACGAGCGCCTCACGACAATTCGCATCAAGGCTAAATTCGCCAACATCAGCCTGATATGCGCGCATGCCCCCACAGAGGAGAAAGATGACGACACCAAGGACGAGTTCTACGAGCTCCTGGACAAGACATATGAGCAATGCCCTAGCTATGACATTAAAATTGTCTTGGGTGATTTTAATGCCAAACTGGGAAGAGAAGACGTCTTTGGTGGCACAATCGGAAGATACAGCCTGCACGACACCACCTCCGATAACGGACTCAGGCTAATCGACTTTGCTGCGGGGCGAAACGTTGTGGTAGCTAGTACGCAGTTCCCGCATCTCGATATACATAAGGGGACATGGTGAATTCCTGGTCAATCAACCGCCAACCAAATTGACCACATTGCGATCGACGCAAGGCACTCCTCCAGTATCAAGGGTGTCCGAACGTTCCGAGGAGCCAACGTTGACTCGGACCACTACCTCGTTGTAGCAAAGGTAATGCTACGGATATCCAGACCGAAGCCAAAACAGGGAAATACTGTCAGGAATTTCGACGTCGGACGGCTACAGTCGCAGGAAATCGCCAGGTCCTTTTCCGATCGAGTCTCTCGCGCCCTCTTAACTAGTCCTTTGCCGCCAACTGCAAACATCGAGAACCAGTGGAAAAACTGCCAGGAAGCCATCAGAGATGCCACCTCTGACGTGCTGGGCTTTGCACGACCACCACAGCGAAACCCCTGGTTCGACGAAGAATGCCGGCAAGTACATGCAGCCAAACAACAGGCATACAAAGCGGCGCTGCATAGAAGGACCAGAGCTGCTCGCGAGCTCTACGAGCAGAAGAGGAGAGAGGAACACAAGCTTCTTAGAAGGAAGAAGAAAGAGCATGAGAAGCGCGCGATCGAGGAGTTAGAGAGATGCCACTGCAGGAATGAAGTTCGGAAGTTTTACCAAAAAGTAAAAAGAACCTTCCAAGGTTACAAGGCCCGAACCGAAGCCTGCAAAGACGATCAGGGGAACATCGTGGTGGAATCGCAGTCGGTGCTGAGGATATGGAAAAATCATTTCTGCAAATTGTATAACGGCGATGACGAACCGAATTCCGCTAACATGCAAACTGCACCATTCAACTTGGACGACGTAGGCTAACAATTCCGTCCACCCGATCTTGACGAAGTGAGGATAGCCATATCTAAACTTAAGTCCAAAAAAGCTGCTGGAGCTGATGGCCTTGCGGCTGAGCTATTCAAAGCGGCTGGCGATGAATTGGTTAGGAGTATGCACCAGCTCATCTGTAAAATATGGTCGGAAGAAAGCATGCCCGATGAATGGAACCTCGGTATTGTTTGCCCGATCCTCAAGAAAGGCGATCCTCTGGACTGCACCAACTACAGAGGCATCAGTCTTCTTAATATCGCCTACAAGATCTTCTCTGCCGTACTTTGTGAACGCCTGAAGCCATTCATCAACAACCTGATAGGTCCATATCAGTGTGGCCTTAGGCCAGGGAAGTCCACCATCGACCAAATATTCGCACTACGACAGATCTTGGAGAAAACCCAGGAGTTCCAAATCGATACCCACCACCTTTTTATCGATTTCAAGGCCGCGTATGACAGCATCTATAGAGACGAGCTATATAGAGCAATGTCTAGTTTTGGCATCCCTGCCAAACTCGTCCGTTTGTGCAGGATGACGATGGAGAATGCACGCTGCTCCATCAAGGTCGGCTAAGACCTCACCGACACCTTTGATGTCAAAAAAGGTTTTAGGCAAGGCGACGCGCTGTCATGCGACTTCTTCAACATCGTTCTTGAAAGAATAGTGCAAAACTCTCACGTCAACACTAGAGGCACAATCTTTCAAAAGTCCGTCCAATTACTCGCTTACGCTGATGACATTGACATAATGGGACGAACAAAGCGTGATGTCGGTGGTGCTTTTGTGAGCATTGAGAAGAAAGCCAAGAAGATGGGTTTAACGGTGAATGAAAGCAAAACGAAGTGTATGCTGTCAACAAGAAAGGACACCCAACACCGACGTCTAGGACAGAACGTCACTATAGACAGCTATAATTTTGAGGTGGTCAGAGACTTTGTCTACCTAGGATCCGCTATAAACTCAGCGAACGATACCAGTGCTGAGATCAAACGAAGAATTACTCTTGCCAATCGCTGTTTCTTCGGGCTAAGAAGGCAATTGAGAAGCAAAGCCCTCTCTCGAGCAACTAAACTGTCCCTGTATAAGACGCTTATCATCCCGGTCCTGATGTATGGTGCAGAGGCATGGACACTGCTAACGGTGGATGAGAACGCGTTAGGCTGTTTCGAGAGGAAAATTCTCCGGGTGATTTTTGGTCCCGTCTGCATAGATGGGGAATGGAGGAGAAGATACAACCACGAACTGTATGGGCTGTACAGCGACACCGACCTAGCCACAAAAGTGAAAAGCCAACGACTAAGATGGCTGGGTCACCTAGAGCGAATGGACACCAATGCTCCGGCCCGGAAAGTCTTTGAATCCAACCCCGTGGGATAACGCAGTAGAGGTGGACAGCGTAAAAGGTGGCGCACGCAAGTGGAAGAGGACCTCAACCAACTTGGCGTGCGAAACTGGAGACAGCTAGCTAGAAACCGAGCCGAGAAACCGAGTTGAGGCCCTGGTCCACCCCGGACTGTAGCGCCACCTTAAGTAAGTAAGTAAGTTTTCCGAGATACGATTAATAACATACATAAGCTCAGATTTGACAGGCACACCCGCCTTTTGTATGGTCAAACACATAACTGCTCGAGGCCGCCCACTATGGGAAAACAGACGCCTTTTGTAGCCGTCCAATATGGGTTACAGACGCTACCTGCTGCTGCCGTTGGCCTTTTACCAAAAAAAAGCTCCTTCGCCACCAGACTATCATGCCGTTGACCGCCACCGCCACCTTCAGTTCATCCGCCTTAAGGGGGCTTTTAACCATCCCAAGGACAAGTTTGTGCCCTGGGTTGTCTGCTTATCCCGGCATCCATTCGGTCCCCCTGCACGTTAGCGTTACCCGCCCTCTACCACGCGGAGGTAAGCATAGGGATTTTCCTATCATTGAGCCTAGGGTCATATGGCGTCCTAGTACTCTCAAGTACTTTTAGAGAGGGCCCTACCCACGATCAATGTTCATTAACAATAATTATTCAAGACATTTTCTGTCAAAAATCATTGATGAATAATTGCCAACACACGTATCAATGAAAATTGACAGTAATTTTAAGTAAAATTGTATGAATTGGCTGCAAGAGTGCTCCATTATAGGCGTATCAGCAATTAAAAAAGAAAGACAAAAATTGGGTAGTAAAGAAGTTGTTGCAAAAAAAAATTTCTTTTGAAATTCGTGAGAATTCAGCCGAAAATCAACATTTTCTATTTTGTTTTGTTTCATTTTTCACACCGACTACACAACTTAAACATCAACATGGCCAACAAATGACATTTACATTGAAGAAAACCAAATAGATTTTGGTTCTCATCAATGTTTAGTTTAGTTTAGTTTACTTTATTTCATCAATTTGAGCTTACAATTATAATGAATTATAAATAATTTTTAAAACAAATTTGTACTATTTAATTTATTAAAAAGTATAAGTTTAACATATTTTTGAATGTACCTCTACTTAAATGAAAATTGAAATCAATTGTAAGCGATACAAGATTAATTTCTCTGACACATCGAGTAATAGGTTCGTTAAAAGCATAATTAACTCTGTGAGTAGTCTCAAGGAATAAATTACGATTCTTTAGCACTCGAGTTGGAGCATACAAATTTATTAAATACAATAAAGCCGGACAATTTATGCGATACGACAATATATCTCTTATAAACATTATAGTATACATTTTGCGGCGGTTCTCTAAACTCTGAATGCCAATAAGCTTTCGGCGTGCATTATAAGAAGGCGTAACTTCAAAGTTCCATCTAAGTTTGTAAATGATTATCTTTGTAAATTTTTTTTGAATCTTTTCAATTCTCTTTGAATGAGTTATATAGAATGGATTCCATACTACACAGCAATATTCAAGAACTGACCTGACATATGCGATATAAAGAGACTTAAAGGTATGGGGATCATTTAAACCTTTGGCGTTACGTATAATAAATCCAAGCATAGAATTAGCTTTATTGACTATAAATTCTAAGTGATGTAAATTACACCCAAATATTTCTTGACTGAAACTCTTTCAAGAGTATTATTTTCAATATGATAATCATATGAAACAGGAAATGAACGACGAGAAAAGGAAAAGCATTGACATTTAGCAATATTAAGGTGTAATTGTTTATTTTTGCACTATACTGAAAGCCCATGAAGATCTTCTTGCAGAAGCGTACAATCAATCGAATTTTCTACGCATCTCAAAAATTTGAGATCATCGGCAAACATTAGGCTTAAAGAGCTTAGGAGCACATCAGGTAAGTCATTTATAAAAATAAGAAACAAAAGTGGTCCAAGATGGCTTCCTTGTGGAACATCAGATGAGACAACAATAGATATCGTCAAATCAATACGAACATACTGAATGCGTTCTGTGAGATAGGAACGTAACCAGTTTAGCATATTTGAATGAAATCCCAGTTTTTCTAGTTTCTGAATTAAAATTTTATGATGAACTCTGTCAAAAGCTTTGGCGAAGTCTGTATATATAACATCAACTTGATATCCCTTTTCAAGTTTGTTCAGAACAAAATTGGAGAAAATGGTTAGATTAGTTGTTGTTGATTTTCCAGACACAAAACCGTGTTGAAATGGCGATATTGTTTCTTTTAATAAAAACGAAAGTTTATCACAAACAATTTTTTCGAACAATTTCGGTATCCCAGAAAGCTTACAAATTGGACGATAATTCGATATAAGTTGCTTAGGACCACACTTATGAATCGGAGTAATATAAGATGTTTTCCATGCGGAAAGAAATTCGCCTTTCTCCAGGGATCTATTAAAAATAAAGCTCAATATTCTGGATAGAGAAGAAACACAACTCTTTAAGAGAAGTGGTGGAATTTCATCTGGACCAGCATTTTTATCATCACTTAGGCCCCTTAAAGCTGTCTCAACTTCTGTTATGGAAAGGTTTAACTGACCAATACTTATGATGTTGTTAGGAGGTTCCGAAGACAAGTCATTAATATCACTTGAAACTATATAATTTGACATGAAAAAGTTAGCAAAAGCTTCGCAAATGTCAGGTAGACTTGCACGGAGAGAATTGAAAAATCACCAATTGAAAAATTTGCAGTTGCAATTTACGAATCATGTTATATTCGTAAATCAAGGCATTTTGTTCTCAAATTAATACAAAAACAGGTAATTTAACATTCAAAACGTAGCAATTTACAAAATTTGTTTCTTCGTGATTTGCAATTAAAATCCATGATTCAAGCTTGTACTTTTCATAGCAAAATACAACTTTTTTGGCGTAATTTACTCTCCAAAGGAATAATATCACAAACAGCATTTAAAAATATTGCTTTGCGATAAAAATTTAGTAATTTACATCATGCACAATCACTGATTTACGTTTTAACTCTATCAATTTGCAACTCCATGAGAATAGTCGCAAATCACCACCAAAAAAGTCCTAAATCACGACTTTCTTGTCGCAATTTACTTCTCGAAGAGATAGAGCACCACAACATGGCAGGTATCTCACCATCAATGTGTGACACCAACAATCTGTAATGCAAATTGGCCTGGTGGTTGCATGCTCGTTCCGCAACTGGAGGGTTGCGAGTTCAAATCCAGGTAGAGTCAAGCGTAAAGTATTTATTTCAAATAAATTAAATTAAATGTGTATACCTGCAAAATGAAGGGTCTAGCACAGAATTGATCTTTCAAGTGGCAATATCACGAAATAAAAGTCGTGATCACAAATTATTTTTGCAAATTTACAAATAGTGCAATTGAGGAATATTTGGATCAACTTGCCATTTGTTGTTCGCAATTTTTGTTTTCTCTCGATAGCATAATTGATACTTAAAGAGGGTTGATTTACGATTTTTGAGTATCAATATCTTCATTTGGCTCAGTTTTGCAAATTGCAAACACATAGTCGTAAATTACGCAATCCGGAGCCAAGGTATAAATCGGGATTCATTTTTCGTAATTTGCAGCTCATTTTTCGTGATATGATTCAAGAATTCTTTCCGTGTGTGTAAGTATTACCCAAATATTCCATACTCTTTGGAATTCCATTATTATTTTTTATTTTTAATAAAAGACCAAACAAATTAACTATTGCTTTTTAATTTAGACTCCATTGAACATATATAATGGGTATTCATGCAATAGCGTAAGGTAGTCGTAAACGTTGTAAAGTTTAAAACTTCGTAATTCTGTCACAATTTGTATATGGACAATTTGACAGATGTACGAAGTTTAAAACTTTACCACGTTTACGACGACTTTAAACTGTTGCATGAATACCCTTATAGTTTTTGTAGAGAAATTTATTTAAAACGTTTATATTTATATTTATATTTTACTCGCAAACTGGCATTAGATGAAGAATCCCGCAACAGTTTGTATGCTTTGTTCTTTTTGTTTTTCAAGTTTATAAGTCTTTTGTTAAACCAAGGTGGCTTAGAACTATTTTTTAATACAGTTTTCGGAACAAAAATATCAATAGCTTCTTTTAAAGTGCTAAGAAATGTAGTGTTCGCACTTAGTCTCAAAATAATCTATACACAAGTGGTTCGGTTGGCTTCTGTTTATTGACTGAATCTTACCTACAGCAAGATCAGATACAAGATAAATAATACATTACATAGGTATAGTTAGAGAAGGACAGCCATATACTCCACATGTCCCCTTTAAATATTTTACTCTTGGAAAATTTTACATTAATATTCACTAAAAAAGTTATAACTTACAAAATCAATTCATTATTTTTCCATTTGAAATTTATGTTGTTAATTCAAAACATATACATATGTACATAACTTATAAATTAATTTATCTTTTCATTTGAAAATAATGTCATAATTGAAAACTTAAACTTACAAAATCCATTTATATTGTTATTTGAAAATTTATGAAATTTAAATATAGTAACTACATATAGTTAATTATAATATTTTAAATATTATAAGAACATCTTACTCCCTGTAGCGGTTTGGTAAATTGATGGCTCTTCCCGATCTAGTGACGTATGGTTGTGATGATGATGATGGTGTTCTAACATTTGGAGCATCTGAAATACTTTCTCCACTCATCTCCTCCTTTGAAGTTGTTGTTACTGGTTGAATGCCTGAAGGTGTGGTAGGTATCGGATTTTGTGGTGTTTTACCTTCGAATACTTCTTCTGGCTTGTATGGAATGTCGTTACGATGAGCATTATTTAAGTGAAACGCATTTCTTCTGTAGATTCCGCTGCTACTTGCCACCCAGAATGAGCGTGGAACATCTGCTTTACTCTGGATTTGACCCCATTTTTGAATATCACGAATCCATACTACGTCACCTACTTTGAATTGCCTTTCTCGGACTACCGCATGTCTCCTGTTGAAACTCTCGGCTTGCTTTCGTCTGTACTCTTCTTCAGTAGCGCTGATCTCGTTTTCGTCGATGAACCTCGGTTTGTATTTTTCAGTGGACATTGGTATTTTTGAACGTATTCGGCGGCCCATCAACAACTCAGCTGGACTCAGTCCGTTTGCAAGCGGTGTAGCACGATATTATAACAGTGCTGATTGCAAATTATCCTCGTTCTTTTTAAGTAACGTCTTAATTGTTTTGACCGCTGCCTCAATAAACCCATTGCTTTGAGGGAAATGGGGGCTCGATGTTATGTGCTTGAATCCCCATGTTTTGGCGATTTTCCTAAACTCTGATGTAAGAACTGGACTGAATTGAGGACCATTATCTGTTCTTACGATTTCTGGGATGCCGAATCTTGAAAATATGATTTTTAGCTTCTCGATGACTGAACGTGATGTCTGGTTCTCCAACTTTTCTATTTCAGGAAATCTGGAAAAGTAATCGCTTACCAGAAGATACGTTTTTCCACGATAAATAGATCCATAGCTATAGTATGCCAAGCACGTTCTGGCATTGCAGAGCTAATAAGTGGTTGATGCCTTGGATGAATATACTGCACACAAGTAGTGCATCGCTTTATGAACTCTTCTAGCTGTTTAGCACACTCCGGCCACCAAACTGATTCTCGCATTCGGACTTTACATTTTAATATACCCAAATGTCCTGTATGTAACCCTGAGGCCACGGGAGCCAGTACTGGCTAGCCAGTCGCAATACACTCACATTTTTTTACTTACACATACAAACCTGAGCAACTGGCTCGTCAACTGGCTTGCCTTTTTCGTAGCCAGTTGGGAAGCCAGTAGTATGACAGAGGTCTCGTCAACTTCATCTCCCCACACCCTTAGCCTAACATTTTTGACAAATGACATTTGTGTTCGAGTTTTATGCATTTGTATATTTGTTAAATTATTCATTTTGTTTTTTCGCTTAATTTAATAAATAAAAAAGTTTTCGTTCGATTTGAGTGTTTGCTGAATTTTTATTTGCTTTATTTATTCGGTAATTACATTGGACCTGACTTTGGACGGTGATGATGACGATGATCAAAGCATCTATGGTCAGACGGACATACAAAACTATGTTGATGTAAGGAGTAATTATTCATGAAGAAATACGAAACAAAAATATACATATAATTTATTGTTCTAGGATGATGAAGAAGGCGAACCAGAAAACGATGGATATTAAGAAATTGCTGCGGTAGTTCTGCATGAAGACAAACGTTACTAGCTAACATAAGCAGTTGAAATTAAGGGTCCCGAAGTAGAGACGATTGTCCAAGAAGAAGATGCATATTTTTTGCATAAAAGCCTTTCATTGAGCCTGTTAAGAAGTTGAAGTTTCAATTGAAGGAACGAGAACTGCCCGATACAACCTAATGGAGTAAGTCTACCGAATTGTGTCCATACAAATGTTTGTCTTACCGAGTGCTCTTATAGATTCATGGCTGATTTGATGGACACACCAACGTTGACTAGAAATGTTGCCTTGATTGGTCATCTGCTCCATGGCAAGCGTACTTTCGTGGATTGTCTGATTCGGGAGACTCATCCGAAGTTCGATACCACTGAGGAGAGAACGCTGCGCTACACGGATACTCTATCTACAAAACAGAAACTATTTGCTCAAGTTATACCTTTGTTGTTTTTGAGCTTCAGGCTATTTTACGACTTGTTTTTACAGTTGAAATAACAAATTTCAAGCTTCGTTACTTTTGTCTATAATTACTTATTTATTTTTAAAAGTTCTAAAGTTCCAAACATCTTGAATAAAGACCTAGTACCGTGAGACCCAGCATTTTATTTCTTTTGGTTACCTGTAAAAAATACAATGAGAAGACTGAATGAAAAAACCCCTTGCTGAATTTCAATTGAAACACAAATCTCGCTCTAATAAGAAACTTTAGTTTATTTTACGCTTACAATATGAAATAATACACCTTTTATTATTTATAAAACGCATCAATAAAAATTAAGCGTTTAATATATGAAAATGTGTTACATAATGCAAATACCAAATTATCAACTATTTAAGAGCTGTTCCGTTGCATTACAACATGAACAAATTTCTTTCCTATCCCTACGCTATGGGATTCTTTTTTGAATGCTTCATATCTTCAAATTGACAAAATGTAGCCTTTAGTTGCCAGTCAAATTCTCGTTTTGCTTGCATCACCTAATTACATAGTTCAACTTCAGTTAGGTGGAAATATTTCTTCAACAAATTCTTGAACACTGTGTGTCTTCTATTTCTTCAGATTAGTGGTTCAAGAGGATATCTTACAAGCAGGTATGTTTTATACCTCAAGGTAATTGATGACTGTCCAATATTCGTACATTATAACACAATCTACAAGTAATTCGATTAGGTTAAGAAATTTGAAAATTATATTTGAACTTACCATATAGAGATCTAGAACTGTCCCGTACAGCTTGGAAGTTGATGATGATGATAAGATTTTACGTCCTTTTCCATACCTTGTCCTTGAGGCATGCAAAAGACGGAGAGTTCCCACTACATCTTCTTCGGCGGTATATTCACTCAACTCAAACGACACTTCTACACGACTGCGCTGCCAGATTGCAAATTTCTTTTGGTTCAACCGAAGATATGGTTTTACCAAACTGTGGCTATCGGTATACAAATGGTCAATACGGAAAATTTAAAAGTACTGGCACGTCTAATAATACCCATGTTCCTCTGCTATTGCAGGCAGGAGCTACGCAGGAAGTTCTAGGTTGTTTTAGGGTTCCAGCAAAGCAATATGCCCAAATTAAGGATACCAGCTGCTCGCGAAAAATGTCCATGCATTTGTTCTGGCGTTATATATCAAGAGTCGCCCTCCGTTGCTTTATGACGATTTGAGGAAATGAGTCCCCAGTGTTAGGAATGGACAGATCTTTGGAAGTATCATCTATGTTAATATAAGATTGTTTTGCTTAAAACAGCAGATAAATGATTTTCTCTAAAAAAAAAGATGAATATAACTTAAACATTGTAAAAATAATTTCAAAGTACCTACTTATTTTATTTTTTGTTGATGTTTTTTTTTTTTTTCTGAAGGCTTTCATTCTGTCATCCATGTCAACGCTAGAAGAAACCAACAATGAAATACACAAACTTGTAAAGCAACTTGCTTGGCAACTGGCGTGTCGCCTACGTCACAGCAAATACACGGATAGGAATTTGACAGTTAATGTATGTAGCCAACTGGCTTGCCAGTACTGGCTCGTGTGGCCTCAGGGTAAAGTTTGTATTATTTGATTTCGCATGGATGGTGGAATCACTAAACGGCTTCCATGCATCAAAAGTTGACCATTAATAGATAAATGTTGACGATCGTTATAGTACAGTCTACCTTCTCGTGATATTTTTGATATGCTTGGCCACCCTTGCTTGCAAAATTCGATAACCTCCCGTGTAGTTGGATCTTGCATTTGTGCATTCCGGATTTCGTTCAATTTGTCTGTTGATGCTGGAATTTCTTTCACGATACTATTGACGAAGCTCTCTATTTCCTCATCATCGTTCTCTTTCTCTGGTGCTTGTGTTGGATGACGTGACAGTGCATCGGCTACAACCAAATCTTTTCCCGGGGTATATACTATGTTAAACGTAAGTCCCATCATCTTCATTCGTAGTCGTTGTATGCTGGGAGTTAGCTCATCGAGATTTTTGTTCGAGAAGATTGATATCAACGGCTTATGATCGGTTTCTACTGTGAAATGTATTCCCGTGATGTAGTCTCTTAACCTTTCACAAGACCACTTGATGCCCAGAGCTTCCTTCTCTATCTGCGCGTACTTTTTCTCGCTCTCCGTTAACGTACATGAAGCATAGGCTACCGGTTTTATGATTCCGTCCGAATCAACCTGGAGAAGGACAGCTCCCAATCCATAAGAAGACGCATCTGACGACACAGTTGTTTTGTGTGTCGGATCATACATTTTTAATATAGGCGCTGATGTTAGTGCTCGTTTTAGCTTTTCGAAAGCCTCTTCTTGACACCAGCTCCAAATAAAATCCGTTTGGGTTTTCAAAAGTTCGTTTAAAGGATGACTAATTGAGGATAAATTTGGAACAAACTTACCCAGGTAGTTGACCAATCCCAGGAACTGTCTTACCTCCCTGACATTTTGTGGACTAGGGAAATTTTGAACTGCCTGGATTTTAGATGGGCACGGACTTATACCATGCTCGTCAATTCGGTGTCCAAGAAACGTTATTGAAGACACTCCTACTTGGCATTTTTCTTTGTTCAACGTGACTCCATTTTCTTCCAATCGTTTTAAAATTGCGCGCAAGTTTCTATCATGTTCATCGATATTGTTTCCATATACTAAAAGATCATTCATTTGGACCACGTATCCATCGAGTCCTTCCAAGATACGTTGAAGCTTCTTCTGAAAATGTTCGGGCGCTGAACAGATTCCGTACGGCATCCTAAGGAAACAGTACCTCCCATACGGCGTCAAAAAGGTTGTTAAACACTGCGACTGTGTTGACAATTTTATTTACCATCTAGCTTTGTAAATATTTTGGCACTCCCCATTTGAGCAAGAGTATGTTCCGCCACCGGCATTGGATGAATCTCCCTTCGAATTGACAAATTTAATCTTGTCAAGTCAACGCAAATGCGGATGTCACCATTAGGTTTTGTCACTACAACCATTGGTGCACACCACTCAGTTGGCTCCTCTTTTTCATCCAATTTTTGTTTAATTTTCTCTTTCAAGAGGATGGGGCTCCTTCTTGCCGTGGAAATTGCGAATGGTCTTGCACCGGGTTTAAATTGTATGGTATATTCACCTTCGAGACATCCAAGTGTTTGAAAAACTTTTGGGAACTCTTTTTCTATGTTGACGCTTGATTTCTGGACCATTAAATTTATACGCTGTATAATATTTAACTTATGGCATGAATAAAGACTGAGAAGAGGCGACTTTAGTCCATCGACCACATACACATTTGAAACTATTTTAGATTGTCCATAACAAAGTTCACTTTCTATAAAACCCATTACTTTAAGATTTTCGCCTAAAGGACCACTCAGTTTTTTATTTGTGTGTTTTAGATTTGGTTTTAAGAATTTATTTTTATACTCCGCGAAGGGAATAACATCTACAGGGGCACCGGTATCTAACATAAATGTTATTTTTGTTCCGTTTACACTCACGTCTGCCATCCACCTTTCAGTGATAGCATTATTGTCGGTCACCGTGCCTAAAAAGAATGGTTGATCTTCTTCTCGCTCTGTTTCCAGATTGAATATTTTTTTGTTGTGGCTTCCTACACTCTTGCATACCTTGCTGTAGTGATTCCATCTTTTGCACTTGTTGCATTGCTTCCCCTTCGCTGGACAATTCTGTTTGGGATGTTTTTCTTGTGAGCCACACCATGGGCATTGGAAACCGGTGTTTGTTGTTTTAAATTGCATGTTTTTATCTTTACTTTGTGTATGTGTATGTGTTGACGTTTTTGTTTTGTTTCTTGATATGCGATTGACATGTACTGGTGCACTGTTCGTGTGTGAAGAGGAGATATCTTGTTGTTGCTTTCTAACAGCGTCGTGCTGTCTCACCGTCTGGATAGCTTTATCTAAAGTTAACTCTGGCTCTAGTTGAAGTCGTTCAGATAACCTTTTATCTCTCACTCCAACCACCAAACGATCTTGTAACATTTCATCCCTTAATGTTGTATATGAGCAATTTTCGGAGAGTAAATAGAGTGCCGTAATAAAATCTTCAATCGTTTCCCCTTCTAACTGACAACGGGAATTAAATTTAGCTCTTTCATATATTACGTTATGTTTTACGACAAAAAACTTTTCAAATGCTTCCAATACCGGGAGGTACTTTCTTTGATGTGCATAGCTCAACGTACTAACGCTGTGGCTCCATTGGCAATTTTTGAGGCAATTGCAATTGGAATAGGAATGGCAATTTATTGCCTGGGTGGGCATTTTCATTGCCAGGCAATTTCAATTATCAAATGTGTGTATAGAAATATTTGACTGCAAATGCTGCTCAAATCCCCTGTTTTTAATAAAATTTAATTTTAATTCACTATATTTTGTCATGTGCGTTCTCATATTCTACGATTTAATTGAAAAAATCAATAAAGAAGCCATTCACAATTACGGGGAACCCCATTTTTCCTCAATTTATTGCCTTGAAGATGGAAATCAATAATTGCCTCTCATCTTCTAGGCAATATTGCCATTGTCATTGACAAAGCGTCTCCATTTGCATTATTAAAGGCAATAGCAATGAGTGAGGCAATTTATTGCCTCAAATATTGCTAATGGAGCCGCTGGGTAAACGACAAAAATATGTCATCCGCTTGGTCTCCCATTAGGTATATGAGGGTATTAACTTGTTCTTCCTAGCTGCGTTTATCTAAACCCGAGGCTATTCGAAACCGTTCGAACCGACGTTTCCACCCACCGTGGCCAATCCATTGGATAAAACGAAAAATTCTCCGGCGCCTGAACGGTAAAACTACTGCCGTATGTTTCGTTTTCTGCCATTTTATTTTACTCGAATTATTATTTTTTTTTAAATGAAAGCGAACGACCGATTTTGCGAATTTTAACACCGCTGCCACCATGTAGTGTTCGCACTTAGTCTCAAAATAATCTATACACAAGTGGTTCGGTTGGCTTCTGTTTATTGACTGAATCTTATGCCATGTTTCCACCAAAGGATTATCTCAGTTCAGATTTAATAAATCTATTTGGTGTTTCCACCGCACAAAAAGATTTAAAAAGGATTTACTTTGACAACCCCTTTTAAAATGCAAATGGTGTTTCATTTTTTCTCATAAAGAGGAAGTGAGATAGAATGTTTCCTCTGTGAAGAACTGAATTCAGCCATAGATTAATCCTTCAGCGCCATACAGGAATAGGTTAGTTCGATTTGTAAAACTATTTGTCCTAGGAAGATTTAACAAGATTTATTTCTAATCTTCAAGATTTACGAAATAAATTTGTATGGTAAATCTTCAAGATTTAAGGGAGATTTGCGGTAAATCTTATTAAATCTCAGATTAGCGTTAGGTGGAAATGTAGCATTACCTACAGCAAGATCAGATACAAGATAAATAATACATTACATAGGTATAGTTAGAGAAGGACAGCCATATACTCCACAACAAAAACGTTATAAAAGGAAGATAACTCACAGTTAAAATCAGAGGGCAATAATAAATTATCCATATAACTCGCTATGCCAGCAAAATTTGCTTTTAAAAATTATAATTTAAAGTGGTTGATGTTTCAGTTTTAAAAAAATTAAGTATTTTGAATTTAAAAGTTAAAGCTATGTGATGAATAGAACTAGAAAAAATTGGAAAAAGTGATTCATTAACTAGCATCTGCAATTCTTTATCCACAAATAAATAATAAGTCAAGCAGTCTATTTAAACTATTTTTACAATTATTTATCTGAACTAAATCATAAGCTGCAAACGAATCTACAACTTCTGAGACAAATTCATTGGTAACATTGAATGGTATAAGTTCTAATTCATCAGAATCAATCAAAATGTTACCCGTGACACAACCGTTTTTTCCTCTGTCAAAAGGAGAAGAGTTATACGGGGAGAATTTGCAAGAAAAGACAAAATTTTAGTTTTAATTTTTTATTAGCTCTAAAGGCCCGCTGTCGCAATGCTTATAGGTGCGACCTTAGAGTTTCAATGCTTGTACAAATTCTGAACATTGAATGGTATAAGTTCTAATTCATCAGAATCAAAAACCCAATTTACATTTCGTAGATTAAAATCACCTGCTATTATAACATGTTGATTTTCATTAAGGTTTGAAAGATAAAAATTACAATTACTAATAGGTTCTTTATATAAATCAGAGAATATGAAATAAAGAAGTCAATCCTCAGCTGTCAATTTGATTTGCCTACAAGCTGGAAGCGAACAGCTGATGTATTAGATTTGCAAAGTATTAGTGAAAAGCAGTGCAAAACGCACACATAGAATCAACTAGTCATTCAGCACATCATTCAGCACAGGTCTTGTTGTTGCAATTCACATCTATTTCTTCGACACGAAATTAAATTACAAATACAACAATGTAAACAAATGGGTTTTGGGGGGTGAAACGTACGAAGGATTGGCTTCTTTATTTCATATTCTCTGATATAAATCAAGTGGACTCCTTGGTGGAATATAACTACAAATTATATAAATGTCTTTGTAACCTTCCAATGAAACTTTAATAATAATTTGATCAATGTCGTAAGAGGAAGATGAAGATGAAGGCAAATTCAATTGGGTGGAAGCATAAATAGATCGTACTGCAATTATCACACCTCCGCCTCTGTCACATCCAGTTGAAAGAGAACATCTGTCTTTACGATATACAGAGTAATATTGATCGTTGAACATCTCTGAGCTGTAGTGCTTTGCAGATAACCAGGTTTCTGTGAGTATAATGAAATCAAATTGTAGGGAAGAAGAAGCTAAGAGCATTTGTTGCATTTTTGTGCGCATGCCCCCAACATTTTGGTAATAGCCAAGAAAGTTGTGTGTATCTGTTAATGAAGCAAGATGAGAGCTATTCATTAAAAGTGATGATGATGTAGACCATAGAGTAGGTATATATGCTACTTTTTTGTAAGCGAAGATAAAAATGCACTAAAAAACAAAACACCCGCAAATTTTATCTGAGCACATTAAGAGAAAACTCTCTTAAATTCCCTGTCCGTGAATACGTGTGAATTGTTGATACCAATACAAAATGGCGTCAGTAGCTCAAAAAAGTGACGTTTTTTTTTTTTTGTATTTATTAAGTCATAAAGAGCCCTGGTTTGATGAGGAATGTCAACGAGCCCGCAATGTTTCATTTAGGTGGCTAAAAATTTTTCGGAATTCTAATGAAGGTTTATTCAGAGAGAACTACACGGAATCGAATAGAAAGTACAAGGAACTATGTAGAATCAAAAAGAGGAGCTATGGCGAATTAGAAGCGATCAGGTTGGCGAAATGCAAAGATGCATCGGAGTTTTGGAAGCTTGCATGGAAACTAAATGGCAAACAATTTACCATTGTGTAAGGACTTATTGAGAGATCATTTCAAAGATTTGCTAAATCCAGTTCCAAGTATACCTTAAATTGGCAATATGCAGCTCCTGGGTTCGAAAATTAAATTTTAGACCCTGTAATCACTTCGCAAGAAATAGAACTAGTTCTTGGGAGTCTTCAAGATGGAAAAGCTTCGGGAGCGAATGGAATACCAGTCGAATTTTATAAATATGGAACTGTTAACCTAAGAGAACACTTGGCTAGACTTTTTAATAAAGTTTTTGATGGTGATCTTAAAGGGCCCACAGACACCACACTTGTGTGCACACATGTGCACCGACACCAGTGTGTGATTCCGCCACACACGCCACACCAAATCGTACACACTTTAGAGGTCCCATAGAAAAAGACCATAATGATAATAATATTTAAAATCGAAAAACTTCCGACGCTCCTCTTTCAAACGCGATTCCGATGCAACTAAATAGTAAATGTGCGTGCACATCCCCATACACATCACATCGATCGAGACACCGACACCAACAATCAAAAACTTTTGATTTTTACTCGCATCGTGCCTGACACCGAAAATCGGTGTGTGCACCAGCCCACACACAGCACACATTTCCGCACACAAATGTGGTGTCTGTGGGCCCTTTTATGCCTAAAGAGTTCCAAGATTCGTTCATATTCCCGATACATAAAAAAGGCTGCTTAACTAATCCATCAAACTATCGAGGAATCTCTTTCCAGAATGCCACGTACAAAATATTTACATCAATTTTAGAAAAGCGGCTTACAACATGGATTGAGTCTCGGAACTTGTTAAAAGAGTTTCAGGCTGGTTTTAGATCAGGATACTCGACAGTGGACAATATTTTCATTCTGAGAAGTATAGCGGAGAACTTTTTGCCTTGTATCAAAAAGTTCTCCGCTATACTTCTCAGAATGAAAATATTGTCCACTGTCGAGTATCCTGATCTAAAACCAGCCTGAAACTCTTTTAACAAGTTCCGAGACTCAATCCATGTTGTAAGCCGCTTTTCTAAAATTGATGTAAATATTTTGTACGTGGCATTCTGGAAAGAGATTCCTCGATAGTTTGATGGATTAGTTAAGCAGCCTTTTTTATGTATCGGGAATATGAACGAATCTTGGAACTCTTTAGGCATAAAAGGGCCCACAGACACCACATTTGTGTGCGGAAATGTGTGCTGTGTGTGGGCTGGTGCACACACCGATTTTCGGTGTCAGGCACGATGCGAGTAAAAATCAAAAGTTTTTGATTGTTGGTGTCGGTGTCTCGATCGATGTGATGTGTATGGGGATGTGCACGCACATTTACTATTTAGTTGCATCGGAATCGCGTTTGAAAGAGGAGCGTCGGAAGTTTTTCGATTTTAAATATTATTATCATTATGGTCTTTTTCTATGGGACCTCTAAAGTGTGTACGATTTGGTGTGGCGTGTGTGGCGGAATCACACACTGGTGTCGGTGCACATGTGTGCACACAAGTGTGGTGTCTGTGGGCCCTTTAAGATCACCATCAAAAACTTTATTAAAAAGTCTAGCCAAGTGTTCTCTTAGGTTAACAGTTCCATATTTATAAAATTCGACTGGTATTCCATTCGCTCCCGAAGCTTTTCCATCTTGAAGACTCCCAAGAACTAGTTCTATTTCTTGCGAAGTGATTACAGGGTCTAAAATTTAATTTTCGAACCCAGGAGCTGCATATTGCCAATTTAAGGTATACTTGGAACTGGATTTAGCAAATCTTTGAAATGATCTCTCAATAAGTCCTTACACAATGGTAAATTGTTTGCCATTTAGTTTCCATGCAAGCTTCCAAAACTCCGATGCATCTTTGCATTTCGCCAACCTGATCGCTTCTAATTCGCCATAGCTCCTCTTTTTGATTCTACATAGTTCCTTGTACTTTCTATTCGATTCCGTGTAGTTCTCTCTGAATAAACCTTCATTAGAATTCCGAAAAATTTTTAGCCACCTAAATGAAACATTGCGGGCTCGTTGACATTCCTCATCAAACCAGGGCTCTTTATGACTTAATAAATACAAAAAAAAAAAAACGTCACTTTTTTGAGCTACTGACGCCATTTTGTATTGGTATCAACAATTCACACGTATTCACGGACAGGGAATTTAAGAGAGTTTTCTCTTAATGTGCTCAGATAAAATTTGCGGGTGTTTTGTTTTTTAGTGCATTTTTATCTTCGCTTACAAAAAAGTAGCATATATACCTACTCTATGGTCTACATCATCATCACTTTTAATGAATAGCTCTCATCTTGCTTCATTAACAGATACACACAACTTTCTTGGCTATTACCAAAATGTTGGGGGCATGCGCACAAAAATGCAACAAATGCTCTTAGCTTCTTCTTCCCTACAATTTGATTTCATTATACTCACAGAAACCTGGTTATCTGCAAAGCACTACAGCTCAGAGATGTTCAACGATCAATATTACTCTGTATATCGTAAAGACAGATGTTCTCTTTCAACTGGATGTGACAGAGGCGGAGGTGTGATAATTGCAGTACGATCTATTTATGCTTCCACCCAATTGAATTTGCCTTCATCTTCATCTTCCTCTTACGACATTGATCAAATTATTATTAAAGTTTCATTGGAAGGTTACAAAGACATTTATATAATTTGTAGTTATATTCCACCAAGGAGTCCACTTGATTTATATCAGAGAATATGAAATAAAGAAGCCAATCCTTCGTACGTTTCACCCCCCAAAACCCATTTGTTTACATTGTTGTATTTGTAATTTAATTTCGTGTCGAAGAAATAGATGTGAATTGCAACAACAACAAGACCTGTGCTGAATGATGTGCTGAATGACTAGTTGATTCTATGTGTGCGTTTTGCACTGCTTTTCACTAATACTTTGCAAATCTAATACATCAGCTGTTCGCTTCCAGCTTGTAGGCAAATCAAATTGACAGCTGAGGATTGACTTCTTTATTTCATATTCTCTGATTTATATAAAGAACCTATTAGTAATTGTAATTTTTATCTTTCAAACCTTAATGAAAATCAACATGTTATAATAGCAGGTGATTTTAATCTACGAAATGTAAATTGGGTTTTTGATTCTGATGAATTAGAACTTATACCATTCAATGTTCAGAATTTGTACAAGCATTGAAACTCTAAGGTCGCACCTATAAGCATTGCGACAGCGGGCCTTTAGAGCTAATAAAAAATTAAAACTAAAATTTTGTCTTTTCTTGCAAATTCTCCCCGTATAACTCTTCTCCTTTTGACAGAGGAAAAAACGGTTGTGTCACGGGTAACATTTTGATTGATTCTGATGAATTAGAACTTATACCATTCAATGTTACCAATGAATTTGTCTCAGAAGTTGTAGATTCGTTTGCAGCTTATGATTTAGTTCAGATAAATAATTGTAAAAATAGTTTAAATAGACTGCTTGACTTATTATTTATTTGTGGATAAAGAATTGCAGATGCTAGTTAATGAATCACTTTTTCCAATTTTTTCTAGTTCTATTCATCACATAGCTTTAACTTTTGAATTCAAAATACTTAATTTTTTTAAAACTGAAACATCAACCACTTTAAATTATAATTTTTAAAAGCAAATTTTGCTGGCATAGCGAGTTATATGGATAATTTATTATTGCCCTCTGATTTTAACTGTGAGTGATCTTCCTTTTATAACGTTTTTGTTGTGGAGTATATGGCTGTCCTTCTCTAACTATACCTATGTAATGTATTATTTATCTTGTATCTGATCTTGCTGTAGGTAAGATTCAGTCAATAAACAGAAGCCAACCGAACCACTTGTGTATAGATTATTTTGAGACTAAGTGCGAACACTACATGGTGGCAGCGGTGTTAAAATTCGCAAAATCGGTCGTTCGCTTTCATTTAAAAAAAAATAATAATTCGAGTAAAATAAAATGGCAGAAAACGAAACATACGGCAGTAGTTTTACCGTTCAGGCGCCGGAGAATTTTTCGTTTTATCCAATGGATTGGCCACGGTGGGTGGAAACGTCGGTTCGAACGGTTTCGAATAGCCTCGGGTTTAGATAAACGCAGCTAGGAAGAACAAGTTAATACCCTCATATACCTAATGGGAGACCAAGCGGATGACATATTTTTGTCGTTTACCCAGCGGCTCCATTAGCAATATTTGAGGCAATAAAGGTTTGAAAGATAAAAATTACAATTACTAATAGGTTTGTTATAAAATATTATTTATTAAATTACTATGGCGGT
This sequence comes from Dasysyrphus tricinctus, assembly GCA_963921185.1. Classification (NCBI taxonomy): domain Eukaryota; kingdom Metazoa; phylum Arthropoda; class Insecta; order Diptera; family Syrphidae; genus Dasysyrphus; species Dasysyrphus tricinctus. The sequence continues at coordinate 110,646,059 of OY992531.1, read as the reverse complement.
GGATTCAGACGTAAGTAAACAGATCTTTATATTTGAATGCATTCATTCTGAATGCGCCAACATCATTCTGTCTGGATGCAATCATCATCCATTTTATTTTAACTCGTCGAAATATTCGTTTGCCAAACTCAAAAACACAAACGCCAGCAAACAAGAAGGTTCGATCCGCCGCCATATAAATCGACTAAAATTGTAAGTTATTTCTTATATTTTTCTTATGTTAACTAAAGCAATATTAACTTGTGAATTTATTAGGAAATAAACCGATAAAAACAAAGTCGCTGTTTTATTCAAAAGATTTATTTGAACCTTCAACTTGCCACGCCATTAACATTTTTATTTCAATTTTACGAGGGATTGTAAAAATTGAACGCTCCTACTCTGATGACCAGAAGGAGCAAGAGATTAAATCCCGAGGAATATCCTAAAGATTCTATGCGTTCGGATTCAGAAAGTGACTCTGAATCTGAGTTAAATAAAACAATTACGACGATGTCCGAAGAAAACGAGAAAAGAGACATGGAGAAACTGAAAGAGGAGATGCAGGAGCTGCGTTCACAATTAGTAGCCGCCGTGGCAAATGCCACATCTGAAAAAGAAGAACGTATGCGCCTGCAGGAACAGCTCATCCACCAACAAATATCTCCCATCAAAGCGCAGCCAGTTTCCATAGTCTCCTCAAGCTCAATTGCCACTAAGCCACAAGAGACACAGCCAGTGTCATTCGCATCGTCAATTATAGCCGCCAATCCACTCGAGACAAAGACACAGCCAGTGTTCACCCTCTCGTCGACTATTTCCAATATATTTGGAGCAGCCACAGTATCTGCCTCTTACACCACTGCTGGTGCGAAAGAATACGCTGTGTGTTCGTCCACGTCAACGAATACTCAGCCGCCTGTTTTAACACAGACTTCATTAAATGGTATGCAACCATATTGCCCAACTACTGGTACATTTACTCCCAGGGTAGCATCTTACCTCACACCCTTAAATGCACTTCAGCCGTTTGCACAACATTCCATCCAGCCAATGCATTTGTCACCACCAGCATTTTCACTGCCACCACCTTCAGCGCAAAGTCATTTTGCCCAACAACAAGTAAGTAACTACGGAGGTGTCAGGAAATTGCAACATTTGCCCGACTTCAATGGCCGGCCCGAGGAATGGCCGATGTTTTGTACTGCCTACCATGAGTCCACGGTGATGTTCAACTATACCAAAGTGGAAAATAATTTCCGTTTGCAGAAGTGCATCAAAGGTGATGCCAAAGAAGCCGTCGAGTCATTGTTGATTCACCCCGACAACGTAGATCGTGTTATGGCCGCTTTAGAGTTCCTCTATGGTCGCCCAGAGATTTTGTTGCGAAGCCAATTGATAAAGGTAAGAGAGATTGCGCCAATTCCAGAAGGAAAACTGGAACTACTAATTCCATTTGCTACGAAGGTGCAGAATCTTTCAACATTTCTGCAAGCAAGCGGATTGCATCAACACATGGCAAATCCAACTCTTATCGAGGAACTTACCAATAAACTTCCAATGAGTAAGCGAATGGAATGGGCCCAGCATAGTATTTATGTACAGCCATATGCTACGGTCAAACATTTTGATGAATGGCTGACTTCAGTTGCCAGAGTAGTGTGCCTGGTTCTTCCAAGTTATTTGCCGCCAGTTGAGTCGAGGACAAGACCCAGGAACATGCTTCATGTCGCAGAAGATTCGTCGCCTGCTGTCATCAACGAAAAATGCCATTATTGTAAAGGACAGAGGCATCCAGTGTCCGAGTGCAGCACATACGATAATCTGAGCACGAAAGGCAAATGGGAATTTGTAAAGAAAAACCATTTATGCTTCAGCTGCCTACGGTTTGGCCACAGCGTACGTACATGCAAATTTCGAAAGACATGTGGTATCGACAGCTGTTCCAAGGTCCATCATTCATCGCTCCACGAAACTCAGCAACAGATGTCGTCTTTAGTTGCGAATGTGAGACCAGAGCGAATCGTCACAAATTCTTTGCTCAACTGTGAAACAGATATGAATTCGAAAATCCTTTTTCGAATACTGCCAGTCAGGTTGTATGGTGCTGGCGGCATCGTAGTAAGGACCAATGCTCTACTCGATGAAGGGTCGTCGGTTACAATCTTGAGTTCCGAGTTGGCAAAAAAAATGCACTTGAGTGGTCGTTCAATGAATCTCAAATTGAAATGGTTCGGTAAAGAGACGCTCACCGAGGATTCTTACGTAGTGAGCCTCAGAATAAGTGCCGACAAGGAAGAAGCCGAGCAATATTCGATAGAGGGTGTGCAGACAGTCGCTGATTTGAGTTTGCCAACTCAGTCAATATCTGTAAAAGATTTGCAGCCAATATATCAACGTCTAGGTGACGTTACCTTGCCTTTGTATGAGAATGTCAATCCGCAGATCCTTATTGGGCTTGACAACTGTCACCTTGGAACTCCGATGAGAATTATAGAAGCCGACGACTTTGGACCTATTGCTGCCGAGACCAGACTCGGCTGGACAGTGTACGGAAGAACACCAGGAGAGAATCATAGTCAGGCTGGTGCAGTTGTTCTTCTCAATTACCAGCAAGAAGAAGAAGATGCTAACTTGAATCAACTCTTAGACGATTTCTTCAGCATGGATGCATTTGGAGTGAATAAACCAACGCAGCCATTGGTTTCTCCGGCCGAGGAAAGGGCGCTGACAATTTTGGCAAGTACTACGTCGAAAGTCAACAATCGTTATCAGACAGGGTTGCTGTGGAAAGATGATGCCTTTGAGATGCCACCGAGTTTTGAAATGGCGAAGCGAAGACTCTGGAGTTTGGAAAGCAAACTTCAGAAGGAGCCAGAGTTTGCAGTTGCCTACAAAGCTATAATCGCCAGCTATTTAGAAAAGGGTTACGCTAGGAAGTTGACAGATGCCGAAGCCAGTATAACAACGCCAAGGACTTGGTATCTCCCTCACTTTGCTGTGAAAAACCCAAATAAGCCAGAGAAGATCCGTTTGGTATTTGACGCTGCGGCAAAGGTAAGAGATTCTTCTTTAAATTCATTTTTGATAAAAGGGCCAGATGACCTTAAGCCACTGATGGCTATTTTATACAATTTTCGTTTGCGTGCCGTCGCAATCACTGGTGACGTAAAAGAAATGTTTCACCAAGTGGTAATCCGTTCTGAGGACCAGAACTCACAGCGTTTTCTCTGGAGAGAGGACAAATCCGATCCTGTCGACGTTTACGTAATGCAGTCAATGATTTTTGGTGCAAGTTGTTCGCCATGTTCGGCGAACTATGTGAAAAATACAAATGCATTAAGATTCATCAAGGATCGTCCACGTGCTGTGAAGTCCATAATCGACCATCATTATGTGGATGACTACGTCGACAGTTTCGACACTCCGGCCGAAGCAGTTGAGGTAACAAGAGCAGTTATTTCAATCCAAAAGAGTGCTGGATTTGAATTGCGGAATTTCGCGTCGAATTCCAGAACAGTGCTGCAAGATATTTATGACACCAGAGAGCTGAATGAGTTAAACCATTTGGTAAATATGAATGTTGAGGCAGGAACGGAAAAGGTGCTTGGGATGTGCTGGGACCCAGTGGATGATGTCTTCATTTTCAAACTTAAGTTTCCTCGGGTTAGCCAAGATGTTATCGTTGCTAACAGATGTCCAACAAAAAGAGAGTTTTTGAGCGTGGCCATGTCAATATTCGACCCGTTTGGTATGATTGCAAACTTCGTCATTTATGTCAAATTGTTATTGCAATCTATTTGGAGGTATGGAGTAAAATGGGACGAGCCGATCCCGGACGAGATCTTTAAGATGTGGCAGCTATGGAAAAATGAGCTTCCCAAGTTAAATCAGTGTCGTGTGCCAAGATGTCATAGCATTTACCTGTATTCAACCGACAAAATAATTCTTCACACTTTCGTCGATGCCAGTGAAGAGGCGTTCAGTGCTGTTACATATCTTCGAATTGAGGTAGGAGGGCAGGTTTCTGTTTCCTTTATTTGTGGCAAGACGAAGTGCGCTCCTAAAAAACTTATTTCTATTCCGAGACTCGAGCTGTCAGCCGCTGTTTTGGGTATCAGACTTTGCAATTCGGTTGTTGAACATCACGATTTGCCGATTAGTGACAGGGTGTTCTGGAGTGATTCCAAGACTCTTCTTAACTGGCTAACTTCAGAGCCCCGCCGCCAAAAGCAGTTTGTAGCTTTTCGGATCACTGAGATTCTCGAAAGCAGTCAAGTGAGTCAGTGGCGCTGGATACCGTCAAAACTTAATCCAGCGGACGAAGCTACGCGAGCCAGATACCCACCGAACTACAACTTTGAAAACAAATGGTTGCATGGTCCATCGTTTCTCGCAGTACCTGAGGACAACTGGCCGTCACGTCCCGATGACATTGAAAGCTTCGTTTGTCAAGAAGAAATGAGGCCAAAGTTTATTCTTCTCGCCAGAACTGTAAGTACACAACTTTTTAATCTATCCAGGTTTTCGAAATACTCGAAGTTGCTCAGAGCATCAGCATGGGTTATCCGATTTACTAAAAAGTGCCAAGGGAAGTCAGAGGAGAAAGGAGAGCTCTCAGCTTCGGAGATAGAAAACGCAGAACGATTCTTGTTATCTGCGGCACAGTATGACGCATTTGCAGATGATATTTTGGAACTCAGTCGCCGGCAGCATGTTACTAAAACAAGTAGCATTTACAAATTAACGCCATACATAGATGACGATGGTCTCGTGCGTGTTTATGGACGCATTGATGCTGCCTCTACAGTACCTTATGCCACCAGACGCCCAATCATTTTACCGAAGCATCACCAACTCACTGAATTATTGGTTGCCCATTATCACAATCGCCTCCGCCATCAAAACGATGACACCATTGTAAACGAAATTCGACAGAAGTTTTGGGTACCCAGTCTACGGGCTGCAGTGCAAAAGGCTAAATCTAAGTGTTTGGTATGTAAATTTAGAGCAATTTTACCATCGCCACCATTAATGGGCCAGCTGCCTGAGGACCGTCTCATTCCGTTTGTAAGACCATTCACCTATACGGGCCTGGACTATTTTGGTCCGGTCTATGTTACAATTGGGCGACGACAGGAGAAAAGGTGGATAGCTCTATTCACGTGTATGACTGTGCGGGCGGTTCACTTGGAAATTGCTGCTGATCTCTCAACCGATGCATGTATTTTATGCATCCGAAATTTCGTAAATCGGCGTGGGGTTCCAAAGCGGATAAGAAGTGATAATGGCACAAATTTTCTTGGTGCTAAGAACGAGTTGCTAAATGCGCAAATCTTCGACAGTGAAGCCATCAAGTCTGAGCTTTCTTCAAGAAATATAGAATGGTTATTTAACTGCCCATCATACCCACATGCTGGAGGATGTTGGGAAAGACTCGTGCGCTCAGTAAAACGCGTTTTGTCATACTCACTTAAAGAATTAGCTCCTCGACCGGAAACACTTTGCAGTGCATTAATTGAAGCGGAAAATATAATTAACAGCCGCCCACTCACACATCTTCCTGTGACTACTGATGATGAGGAGCCTCTTACGCCAAATCACCTTTTAATTGGCTGTCCCAACTCCACACAAACACCTGGACCATTGGACCCAAAAGCTATTTGCCTTCGAAAACAATGGCGAGTAAGTCAGCAGATAAAAGATAGATTCTGGAGGAGATGGATAAGAGAGTATTTGCCGATGCTCACAAGAAGATGCAAATGGTTTCAGCGAGTTTCACCTCTTGAGGTTAACGATTTGGTCCTCATATGCGATGTCGACGTTCCGAGATCCGAGTGGAAGAGAGGAAGAGTAGCTAAGGTGTTCCTTGGCCAAGATGGACAAGTTCGAACTGCTGAAGTGAAGACGGCTGCAGGATTGTTTCGAAGACCGGCCGTTAAGTTGGCTAAATTAGACGTTGCTGTTAGTGAGGCTTCTGACAATTAGTGGGCGCCTCACGGGGGGTGGGGTGTTATAAAATATTATTTATTAAATTACTATGGCGGTGGATTCAGACGTAAGTAAACAGATCTTTATATTTGAATGCATTCATTCTGAATGCGCCAACATCATTCTGTCTGGATGCAATCATCATCCATTTTATTTTAACTCGTCGAAATATTCGTTTGCCAAACTCAAAAACACAAACGCCAGCAAACAAGAAGGTTCGATCCGCCGCCATATAAATCGACTAAAATTGTAAGTTATTTCTTATATTTTTCTTATGTTAACTAAAGCAATATTAACTTGTGAATTTATTAGGAAATAAACCGATAAAAACAAAGTCGCTGTTTTATTCAAAAGATTTATTTGAACCTTCAACTTGCCACGCCATTAACAAGGTTCTTTATATAAATCAAGTGGACTCCTTGGTGGAATATAACTACAAATTATATAAATGTCTTTGTAACCTTCCAATGAAACTTTAATACAAATTTGATCAATGTCGTAAGAGGAAGATGAAGATGAAGGCAAATTCAATTGGGTGGAAGCATAAATAGATCGTACTGCAATTATCACACCTCCGCCTCTGTCACATCCAGTTGAAAGAGAACATCTGTCTTTACGATATACAGAGTAATATTGATCGTTGAACATCTCTGAGCTGTAGTGCTTTGCAGATAACCAGGTTTCTGTGAGTATAATGAAATCAAATTGTAGGGAAGAAGAAGCTAAGAGCATTTGTTGCATTTTTGTGCGCATGCCCCCAACATTTTGGTAATAGCCAAGAAAGTTGTGTGTATCTGTTAATGAAGCAAGATGAGAGCTATTCATTAAAAGTGATGATGATGTAGACCATAGAGTAGGTATATATGCTACTTTTTTGTAAGCGAAGATAAAAATGCACTAAAAAACAAAACACCCGCAAATTTTATCTGAGCACATTAAGAGAAAACTCTCTTAAATTCCCTGTCCGTGAATACGTGTGAATTGTTGATACCAATACAAAATGGCGTCAGTAGCTCAAAAAAGTGACGTTTTTTTTTTTTGTATTTATTAAGTCATAAAGAGCCCTGGTTTGATGAGGAATGTCAACGAGCCCGCAATGTTTCATTTAGGTGGCTAAAAATTTTTCGGAATTCTAATGAAGGTTTATTCAGAGAGAACTACACGGAATCGAATAGAAAGTACAAGGAACTATGTAGAATCAAAAAGAGGAGCTATGGCGAATTAGAAGCGATCAGGTTGGCGAAATGCAAAGATGCATCGGAGTTCTGGAAGCTTGCATGGAAACTAAATGGCAAACAATTTACCATTGTGTAAGGACTTATTGAGAGATCATTTCAAAGATTTGCTAAATCCAGTTCCAAGTATACCTTAAATTGGCAATATGCAGCTCCTGGGTTCGAAAATTAAATTTTAGACCCTGTAATCACTTCGCAAGAAATAGAACTAGTTCTTGGGAGTCTTCAAGATGGAAAAGCTTCGGGAGCGAATGGAATACCAGTCGAATTTTATAAATATGGAACTGTTAACCTAAGAGAACACTTGGCTAGACTTTTTAATAAAGTTTTTGATGGTGATCTTAAAGGGCCCACAGACACCACACTTGTGTGCACACATGTGCACCGACACCAGTGTGTGATTCCGCCACACACGCCACACCAAATCGTACACACTTTAGAGGTCCCATAGAAAAAGACCATAATGATAATAATATTTAAAATCGAAAAACTTCCGACGCTCCTCTTTCAAACGCGATTCCGATGCAACTAAATAGTAAATGTGCATGCACATCCCCATACACATCACATCGATCGAGACACCGACACCAACAATCAAAAACTTTTGATTTTTACTCGCATCGTGCCTGACACCGAAAATCGGTGTGTGCACCAGCCCACACACAGCACACATTTCCGCACACAAATGTGGTGTCTGTGGGCCCTTTTATGCCTAAAGAGTTCCAAGATTCGTTCATATTCCCGATACATAAAAAAGGCTGCTTAACTAATCCATCAAACTATCGAGGAATCTCTTTCCAGAATGCCACGTACAAAATATTTACATCAATTTTAGAAAAGCGGCTTACAACATGGATTGAGTCTCGGAACTTGTTAAAAGAGTTTCAGGCTGGTTTTAGATCAGGATACTCGACAGTGGACAATATTTTCATTCTGAGAAGTACAGCGGAGAACTTTTTGATACAAGGCAAACAACTATACGTGTTCTTTATTGACTTCAAGGCAGCTTTCGATACAATAGACCGAAGATCACTATTTTACAAATTGTATGGATTGGGCCTATCACGGAAGTTTGGACGAGTGCTAGAAGAGTTGTATAAAGGAACACAAGCTGCAGTTTGGAACGGAGCAGAACTTTCCGACTGGTTCGAGACTTTATCTGGTGTAAGGCAGGGATGTTCATTAAGCCCAACCTTATTTGCACTCTTCATAGATGATCTGATTGACTATCTTCCTGGTGGAGTGGACTTTGCAGGAGTGCGTATAAAGGCACTGCTCTTTGCGGATGATGTAGTCATGTTCGCATATTCCCCTGAAACTCTGCAACTTATGATCAATAGAGTGTATGACTACTGCCAGTTATGGAACCTCATTGTCAACATACAAAAGTCTAAAGTAATGATTTTTAGAAGAGGTGGTGGAAGAACAGCATCGAATGAAAAGTGGAATTATAACGGAGAAAATATAGAGTATGTCAACGAATACAAATATCTAGGAGTTTACTTTTCAAAAAACTTGAGTACGGAGAAGCATTTCAAGGAAAAGCTACAGAAGGCAAAAGCGGCAATTAACATCTCTTGGAGATGTTTTATGAACAAAAACATAGCACATAGCAGCAAATATAAGGTGTTTGAAGCAGTGGCAGAGACCATTCTTCTATACGTATCACAGGCTTGGGGATGTAAGAAGTTTGATGCAGTTGAACAACTCTTGAGGTTTTTTGTGAAAAGGATATTCCACCTACCATCTAACACGCCAAATTACGTCATTATGCTTGAGACGGGACTATCACCTCTATTTATAAAATCACTTAAGCTTCAAGCGAATTATTTGCTTAAAATCTTAAAGATGCCTGAAACCCGGCTAGCTAGAAAAATAGCCCTCAAGGCTATTCAAGACAAAAACAGCTGGTATGTAGAGTGGTTGGGACTGGCGCATGGATGTAATTTGAGTTTGAATATCAGTATTGATGATGTAACGAGCAGTAAAAGAAATCTCTACGAAATAATAGAAAAAGTAGACGAGCAATGTAGAGCAGAACTCATAGCTGAAGCATCTGGTTCGTTGTATAGATCAATTTACTGTAGACTTAATCACAACCTGTCAGACAAAAATTACTTTCATGATTCAAATAGTGTCCAAAAGATTGCTACAATGGTCAGGCTTTGAAGTGAATTGCTGAACCTAAACTTTATTCCTCATAGACCAGATTTACCATTGGAATGCAGTATATGTAATTTATCGGAACGGGAAGATGTTGTCAACTTCGTTGGAAGATGCCCAACTCTAAGAGAAACGAGGAGAAGTGTGATTGGAAGTGATTTCTTGTCGGAGGATCAGGTTATTATGCTGCTGAATGAGATGGATGTACCACGACTTTATGAGTACTGCAAAATTTCCTTGAAATATAGGGAAAGAATACAAAATATATATTTTTGAAAAATTATTTCCACATTTTTAAATATTTAAACATAATAGGGGTATTCATGCAACTGCGTAAAACACTAGATAAGTTTACGATTTGGTTAATTTTATCTTTTGGTTAATGAACTGTCAAATTTTGTATGGGAAATGGTTTACACAATTTGGTTAATTTTATCCAAGGATTTAGCTGCGGAAAATTAACCAAATATTTGGTTAAACTTATCCAAACGTCATTGTGACTTTTAGAGATTGAATTAGGCGTGTTTGTGACTTTTAGAATAAGGCATGTTTAGAAACATGATATAGATGATATCTCGGAGAACTAAAAAAGCTCTGAATGTATTCTGTTATTATTGCATTGCAATTAGTTGGTGATAAAAGTTGTGAATTAAAACGTAGTTTACGCAAAAAAAAAAAGAATTAGAAGGTCTACATTTACTCAACGATTAAAGGCTCTGCCCAACCAACGCGAAATTATAGTGAAGTACTCACAAAGACATTTTGTTGTTGTTTTTTAGTATTGAGATCATTCACTTTAATTTCGTGCTGGTTTGGGAGAGCCTTCGGGAAAGCTAATTTCGTAAATTATTAAGGGAGAACTAAAAACTCTCACCCAAACCAATGCGAATCTTTCATTGACGACGACGAACGTGTTGTTTTCATTTACAACAACATGTTGTTATTAATGTTTTTGCTGTGGTCAACGAATGATTCGCACTGGTTTGGAAGATTCTAAATAGTTGGAAGCTGTTAGAAACAGATGTCATTAGCCAATGCAAAGTATCTTTCTGAACTGTCAAAATCAGAACTAAGCCATAATTCTCTTTTTTTCGTTCCTACCTCAACAAATTTCAATTTCATTTCCGTGAAGTTAACTCGGGGGCGCTCTATTCACTTCCGAAAGCAAAAGTTAAAGAAAATGAAGAAAAGTACATTATGGGCGTGACATATGATTTGTTTGTATTCGCTGATTTTCATCCGACCACTGCCGTGAGCTTGCGACTAATATGTTTCTACCTTACAACGCGACTATTGTCATGTCTATTAAGGTAGAACTATAATAATTGTTGATAGTTTACTGAAGTGGTCGGTTGACAATGAGCGAATACATGAAAACCATACTCATCTCACGGGAGTGAAACTGACATTTGGTGAAGTTGGAACGAAAAAAAAAGAGAGGGATGATTCATTTTACTTAAGTGGAATATTCCATCATCTTCTTTTGACTGTTTGGAAAGCAACTTTTCGTGGGTTTTTAACCCATTGATTTTGGCAAGCAAAAGTTTCGTTGTCGTTCCAAATATTTCGCATTGGTTTGAGAAAGCCTTAATAGTTCTAGCTTTACATTTTGTTTTATCCTTCCGAGTTTCCGACTTCACGTTGGTTCGGGAGAGGTTCTCTATTTAAAAATTACTACGTTTACAAGCAGGATCGGGAACTCGAGGTTTTTGTCGCTTGAGTTGAGTTGAAATGGTATTGAGATTCCAGCAAAATGAATGGCATTCATGTATTTATTTCAATGCAAAACAAATATAATTTAATTAACAGGAGTACTTACTACACGTATCTATTAAAACTAATATATTTGTACACACACATGCAAATAAACAGACCATAATGCATTATCTGTAAAACCAACTCCTCGACTTAAGCCGAACGCGCCCAAATATTTGACGTTTAACGAACAGCTGATTCAATTACACAGCATTTAATAAAAAGGTCGTTCATGCAAACTTTTGCGTAAACTTATCATTTTACACAATTTGTAAACTTACGACGTTGCATGAATACCCTTAATATTATTGTTAAAAATTGTAAAACACATAAAAAACACGTAAATCTAAAATTTAAGGAAAGCTTATTACAAATTATTTATTATATTTTTAGTGCCAATCTGGCAGACGACAATTTGCCATGCTATAAGGATTTTTGTATAAATAATAATAGTAATTGTATGATCAAAAGAAAAATGAATAAAATCAATCAATCAAATCAATCAATTAAGTTATAATGACAGTTCTCGGTCTTGATTTGTTTTGTGTCAAGTTTATAAATTTATAATGTTGAATTTTTCAACCAAATTCAACAAAAAAGTCACTATCCTATTAATTATAATAAATTAAATGTGGTCAAAAATTTATAACAACTCCAATGCTCGAAGTCAAGTGCTCCTATGAAACTCGATGTGTTCCTTGATCGCTGTATTTCTCGGTGTATGTTGTGCTTTTTTGTTTGTTAATTTATTTGTTTACTTCAGTGATCCCGATCCCATGACTTATTTTGTTTATTTTTGCAACTATTCAGTTGAAATATATTTGTTTTAATCGCACAAAACAATATAACGGGAAAAACTCAATTCATTTGCATATTTGTTTCGAATTTGTGCGCGGAATATTTATTTAACTTGCTCTAAGCTACTGCTGAATTGCACACAATGGAAATAAAATTCAATTCTATTTACCTATGAAGATAATATGTTCTCTTGAGCCGTACGTGCCGTGTTAAGTGTCCACTTAGGTGGTACAACTGCAAAGAAGCAATCAAGAGCTTCCAAGCTTCTGTGTCAATATCCAACACAAAAGGATGTTAATTCGGACCAGATCAGTTTGAGTTATGGCAGTGGAAATATTTGTGAATCATGAGTCCAGAAAGCGAATCTGTGAGTGGAACAACATGTAATACGTTTCGATAACAATTTATTGCGCACCAACAAAAGATAACTTATTTTATTATTGTCCTTCTAGATCTGGAACTTGAATGATGACCGAAAGCCTAGAGAACTGGTAACTCAACAATTGCAAATACCACACTCTATAGTGAGCCACTGGTGCGATTCCATTCAATTCATGGAAAAAGTGCTGGCATCTAAAATGGTGGCTTAATTGCAAGTCGGGAAACCATTCGGGATATATTGATGGCGAGGTGAAAATCATCTCATATAACCCACTTCTTTCAGGTACTTATAAATTTCAAAAATTAAATTCTTGCAAAAAATTAAATAAAAAAAATCTTCTACACACAGAGGTGTCTCAACATTGGTATCACGGATTTGAATCTCTCCGAGTATGTACGTGAAACATTTCTAGCAGCATCGAACGTATTCAGGCGCGTATTTGGAACGTTTTCGGCAACGAAAAGAGGCCCAATTCAATGTTAATTCAACGTTCCATGTTATAGTTGGAGATGACACAGACATAAACCTTGAGAATTCTACTCAATTACGAAGTTATTAATGTTTTAAGTGTAAATAAATTTCTGTTTGTGAAACTACCACCAATACCACCAATTGGTTTCAGAACCAAGTAGGGCGTCTAAATTAAGACTGAAAAGCATTTAAATTAATTAATTATAGCTAGTGGTTTTCAAATGCAAGCGGTTTACATTTACAACTTACAGAAATTTCATATGAAGTTCCTTATGAAGGTTTTGGTACTTGTTCTTCAAGACATTTTTTTTAAATATTTCTTTAAACTAAAGAAAGAATACATAACTGAAAGATTGTATACAACAGAAATTGAATTACAAGAAATTCCAAACAGCATCCTTCACACTGATATGATAATGCCATATGTATTTCGAGTTTCAAATGAAATACCATGAAGGGAAAAAAGTTTCAGCGGAACACGATGAAAAACTAGAAGTTGCCATGAACAAATGCCGTGAATATGTTGCTGCTGAATTATAGTTATATTCTTGTCATATTTTTTGACTGTATTAATGTTTTATTCTAATTCAAAATTTGTTAATTGGATGCTTTTATCTATGTTTGTTGAAATTGAAATTGAATTGAAATTTTAATAAAATACAAAAATTAAATTTTTGCTGATAACTTAAGAATTTCTTTTACTTGCAAAACAAAAAATGAGATATGTCATTACGATGATAGAGAACACCAAAAATTAACGGCTAACCGATTGCAATCAAAATTTGTATGCAATAATTTCTATCACCTGTGCAACATAAGTTCAAATAACCATTGCATAATATTCAAATTTACGATTTTTATCTTTTAGCCAGAAGGAATGTGTTACACGGAATTTGGCTTTCTTCTAGACCGAGCGAATAGATGTTACACATACAAAAACAGGCAACTACTCTACTAATTTGTCTTTGCTTTAAAAATAACTTAAATTTTGCAACTTCGTAGATACTAAAAAAAAATCTTTTTTTCAGCTACTGTTTTAGCAGTAAAAAATTTCTTTAATGATGTTAAATGCTGTTTACATCGATCGATTACAATGGTAGAAGGTTCCGTATTGATCAGTTAAAATAAACAATATTATATAATAACTAATACTATTTAAAGAATAATGTTTGCATTAAATAATTCGTCATCTTAACGCAGAGAGAAATATGTCATTAAATTAAATTAGTTCCGCCGCGTATTATACGTTGTTGCACAATAATTACCAAATATTGCATAGATACGTCAGGAAAGGTTAAGAATTCCAGAACAACATCTTATCATTCTTCCTCAGTTGGTGCTTGGAAATTGCTACCAAAAAAACTGTTGTTGCACACATCAAAGGCAACATTCTTACGGTCGATATTTTTAAACCGACCTACACCAACAAATTCTCGATCTTCAACAATAAATTTAACAGTTTGAGCGGGGTTAGCAGCATCTCCGTTATTTCCACAGTCTGTATAAGTCAAGCGGAGGCGCATCTAATAAATTATTTAAGTTATTCTGTCTTATTTTTGTTTAAAGTAATTTATTAAATTTCTTACAATGCACAAAAGTGCAGCTGGATGCATAATTTCCCAGTTAAGTGGAAACTCATTACGACCAACGGGCTTCTTTGATGTATTTGTATCAGCATTTTGTTGCGAATTATGTTGTAGTGAACGTAAGTGTAACTCTGGCATTGCACATGAAAGCCCTCATTTTCGCAAGCAGTGAATAGTTTATGAAAGCATAGGAAGCAAAATTAACCATTGGTACGTTATCAGTTTCTTCGTGATTGTTCATAACCCTGAAAAAAGTATGACAAAATTAAGTTTTCAAAAATTATTGAAAGTAGACTTCTTTTGTTTTAGGATTTTTTAAAAATTTTTTTCATTTACAAATCTTATGATACAATGAGTAGCACTATTAAATACATAATCTAGAAATATAAAAACCATCTCTGTGGGTCAAACCGTTTGGAAAAATCATCACAGTCCAATTGCCTTTTTCAGATTTTGTTGAAATTCTAAAAAAAAGTCAATTGGGGTGTGATCTAGCAATGTATGAACAATGTTCTTACGAAAGTTACACCCAAGAACAAATGCTAATGTTTTCAAATTCTACACTATGACCAAAAGTCAAATTTTGAACCGCCGACTCGAGTTCAAATTGGTAAAAGCCAATTTTGAGAGGACTCGAATACGAATTTAGGGATGCATCAACTATTGTCCTAGGGTAAATACTTTGGGAGTTACACCCAAGAACAAATACCATAAATGTAGGTACCCTCTGACCAAGAGTAAAATTTTGAACCGCTGGCTCGAATTAAAATTGGTAAACGCCAATTTCAAGAGGATTCAAATACGAATTTAGGGATGCATCAACTATTGTCCTCGGGTAAATACTTTGGGAGTTACACCCAAGAACAAGTACCATTTTCTTCAAATTATTACTTAAATGTAGGTACCCTCTGGCCAAAAGTCAAATTTTGAACCGCTAGCTCGAATTAAAATTGGTAAACGCCAATTTCAAGAGGATTCGAATACAAATTTAGGAATGCATCAACTATTGTCCTAGGGTAAATACTTTTGGAGTAACACCCAAGAACAAATACAATCAAATTCTTACTTAAATGTAGGTACCCTCTGGCCAAAAGTCAAATTTTGAACCGCTGGCTCGAATCAAAATTGGTAAACGCCAATTTCAAGAGGATTCAAATACAAACTTAGGGATGCATCAACTATTGTCCTAAGGTAAATACTTTGGGAGTTACACCCAAGAACAAATGCCGTGTTTTTCTTGTTCTTCTTGTTCTTGGGTGATACTCCCAAAGTATTTATCCTAGGACAATAGCGGATGCATCCCTTAGCTCGTATTCGAATCCTCTTGAAATTGGCGTTTACCAATTTTAATTCCAGCCAGCGGTTCAAAATTTGACTTTTGGCCAGAGGGTACTTACATTTAAGTAAGAATTTGAAGAAAATGGTATTTGTTCTTGGGTGTAATTCCGAAAGTATTTACCCTAGGACAATAGCTGATGCATCCCTAAATTCGTATTCGAGTCCTCTTAAAATTGGCTTTTACCAATTTGAACTCGAGTCGGCGCGGCGGTTCAAAATTTGACTTTTGGTCATAGTGTACATATGTACTCTTAAGGGAGAATTTGAAAATATTGGCATTTGTTCTTGATCACAGACCAATTGAATTTTTTTCAGAATTTCAATAAAATCTGAAAAAGGCAATTGCACTGTGATGAGATTTTCAAACGGTTTTACCTACAGAGATGGTTTTTACTTTTTGAACTCTATATTTAATTATAGTGCTACTATTTGCGCTTGCATGTAGTTGGCCCACCAACTATGGAGTTGAGCAAAACTGAAAATGGCAATCGTTTGTACATCGTTTGTACACGTTTGTACAACTTTAAGAATAATTTGTACACTCACCGTTTTTTTTATAGAGACACTTCAAAAAATAAAACGGAAGTTGGCCCACCAACTATAACGCTCGAAAAATCTGGAAATGCAGTTCGATTGATAATCGTTTGTACACGTTTGTCTTTTTTTTGTTTAGTTTTTACACTTCGCAAAAATTTTTTACCAACATTTTTTTTTGAAAAATTTTTTATAAAATTTTTGAAAAGTATGCAATCGTTTGTACATTTTTTATTAAAATTTTCCACCGTGTTAATTTTTTAAATTTAGCTTTATTTCTATTTTTAAATAATTATTCAAAATTTTGCGGCGAAAAAAAACATGTAGTTGGCCCACCAACTATAACGCTCGAAAAATCTGGAAATGCAGTTCGATTGATAATCGTTTGTACACGTTTGTCTTTTTTTTGTTTAGTTTTTACACTTCGCAAAAATTTTTTACCAACATTTTTTTTTGAAAAATTTTTTATAAAATTTTTGAAAAGTATGCAATCGTTTGTACATTTTTTATTAAAATTTTCCACCGTGTTAATTTTTTAAATTTTGCTTTATTTCTATTTTTAAATAATTATTCAAAATTTTGCGGCGAAAAAAAACATGTAGTTGGCCCACCAACTATAACGCTCGAAAAATCTGGAAATGCAGTTCGATTGATAATCGTTTGTACACGTTTGTCTTTTTTTTGTTTAGTTTTTACACTTCGCAAACATTTTTTGCCAACATTTTTTTTTTGAAAAATTTTTTATAAAATTTTTTAAAAGTATGCAATCGTTTGTACATTTTTTATAAAAATTTTCCACCGTGTTAATTTTTTAAATTTTGCTTTATTTCTATTTTTAATTAATTATTCAAAATTTTGCGGCGAAAAAACATTTAGTTGGCCCACTATAACGCTCGAGGAAACCTGGAAATGCAGTTCGATATAATATATAATCGTTTGTGCACGTTTGTTTGTTTTTTTTTTTAGTTTGCCATCGTTTGTATACCTTTTGTTTGTATTAATTATCCACCGTTCAAATCAAGTCAAGTCAAAAATAATCATACTATGTAGATGGTCACTTCTCCCTATATATTTATAGGTACCTACATATGTAGTATAAGTATGTATGGTTAAAATAGAACAATTCGATTTCTTTTGGACAAAAAACTCATCCAGCAAAGAATTCAGTTACTATTAAAGTAATAAAATGTGTCTTATCCAACAAATAGTAAGTACATAAGTATTTATTTATTCTTCTAGTTTTGTTTTGCATTCGGCAAAACGCTTTTCATTATTGAACTACCTACCTACCTACAATAAATCAATTTTATTAGTTTCCAATCTATTTATGCAGAAAAAACATTGAAGTGTCGGTGTGATCTGAGATCAAATGGTTCTTTATTTACCTTTATGAGGTTAGAGATCAAAGGACAAGGACTCTTTAAACAAAGAAAAAATGCTTTAATTCTACCTATATTATGTATAGGTATTGTACAATGTACATACGAGTTTATTATTCTTTATAAATTTAGATTTTTTAACCTAGATAGGTACTTGTTTTGTGATCATTTGGACAAAATAATCAATATAATTATAATTGAGGCAGTGAGAGCCATAGTGGCATAACTGCAATTTTATCGAAATTGAGTTTTTACAAAAATTGAATCTGTATATATTAAACAATGTTTCTGCATTTAAATTTTTTGAATTGAATTTAGAGGTCACCCACAAGAAAACTCAAAGCTTGAGCGCTTGAGTGGCCTATCTGATCAGTAATAACGGAATTTTGAAGAATCATTGATACAAAATCAAAAACTTTTTATTTTTTTGTCATATTGCAAATAAAAATCAAAATTTTGTTCATTTATTTAAAAACTAAAAAAATTTTAACTTATTTAGAACTACAAAAGTTTAAAAATAATCTGCTCCTTATTTTTGCTCTACTGAAAATAATGAAAAATGCAGTTAGGCCACTATGGCTCTCACTGCCTCAATTATACTCATTTATGCAACCAATTCTTGCAAAAATTCTTATAAAT
Source organism: Dasysyrphus tricinctus (assembly GCA_963921185.1). Lineage (NCBI taxonomy): Eukaryota > Metazoa > Arthropoda > Insecta > Diptera > Syrphidae > Dasysyrphus > Dasysyrphus tricinctus. Next base: position 110,627,809 of record OY992531.1, on the reverse strand, counting down.
AAAGTTTTACTAATCTTAAATAGGTACCAAAGCCCAACTCTTAAAACTTCATTATTATAAGGAGTCTTAAATAGAGATTTATTGGGAATTGTGTATACTTTCAAGGGTACTTTGGCGTAATTTTTAAATAATTGGAAGATTTCGAGCCATTAGTGAAAAAACTCCCAAAAAATGCATTTTTGCATCTTTTTGCATGTTGCGTCACAAAATTTTGTTGGCAAACCTCAGATTCGGATTCAGCACTCCCGAAAACATAATGGAGCGAACAAATCAAAACTACCCCACAATTTGCATGGTAAAAATACAATATGACTGGACTACCACCCAAATGAAATATTAGAAACTAAAACATTTTTTTAGTAGATCATAGTTCTAGTTCTTCAAACAGGAGGGATGTACCTATTAACAAGGTTATTTGAAGTTTGTAGCTTTTAATTATGTATAAGGGGATGAGTGCCCATTCACATACATATGAAGGGTCCAGGGGAAAAACGGCTCAAGTCCACTTTTTGAAAAAATTAAACTAATGATGACATCTTATAGATTTGTATGGGTACTATATGATGTAGTATAGCTCTCTGCACATAGGATTTTGAAAACTCGCAAAATAGTACACTTTTAAAAAAAAACTTTTTTCCAAAACTATCTTTTTTGCTCCAAAAATTAAACAAAGCGATATTAAAAAAAGGAAAAACTTGTGAGTAGACCTAGCGACACGTCAGGTAAATAATCAAAACAAAAAAAATTAGATATTCTAACTACATCCGGTCGAGGTCCTGTCTAACAAATTGAATTGCAAAAACAGTCCAATGTCACGCTTGTGAAAATTATTTTATTTTCAAACTCTATTTTGAAAATCTAGAGGTGTCTGAATAAAAAGCAAAAAACCGTTTCCAATTATCATGTCCGGTTCTTTCAGAAGAAAATTTCAAATCAAAAAAATCAAAATTTTGGTTAAAACATCGAAGGTCCTTTTGACTCATGTCAGCTTATCATGCAAAAAATTCAAGATGTTAAAAGATTCAAGATGTTCGTGCTCATTAAAAACAAATGTTATTAGTTTTATTTATTTTTCTTTAAATTATCTATTATTTTAGTAATATATTTACAACTACGTTTTTCTCGGAATCAATTAAAGTGGACTTAAGCCGTTTTTCCCCTGGACCCTTCATATGCATATAGGTATAAGAAATTCTAATTTAATTTGATTTAATGCTATATACTACCAAATACCTATTATGAATAGTTTGATGCTCAATAGACTTCTAATAATAATGATGTTTTAAGAGTTGGGGTCTGGTCCTATTTAAGATTAGTTTAACTTTATTTATAAGAATTTTTGCAAGAATTGGTTGCATAAATGAGTATAATTGAGGCAGTGAGAGCCATAGTGGCCTAACTGCATTTTTCATTATTTTCAGTAGAGCAAAAATAAGGAGCAGATTATTTTTAAACTTTTGTAGTTCTAAATAAGTTAAAATTTTTTTAGTTTTTAAATAAATGAACAAAATTTTGATTTTTATTTGCAATATGACAAAAAAATAAAAAGTTTTTGATTTTGTATCAATGATTCTTCAAAATTCCGTTATTACTGATCAGATAGGCCACTCAAGCGCTCAAGCTTTGAGTTTTCTTGTGGGTGACCTCTAAATTCAATTCAAAAAATTTAAATGCAGAAACATTGTTTAATATATACAGATTCAATTTTTGTAAAAACTCAATTTCGATAAAATTGCAGTTATGCCACTATGGCTCTCACTGCCTCAATTATAATTATATTGATTATTTTGTCCAAATGATCACAAAACAAGTACCTATCTAGGTTAAAAAATCTAAATTTATAAAGAATAATAAACTCGTATGTACATTGTACAATACCTATACATAATATAGGTAGAATTAAAGCATTTTTTCTTTGTTTAAAGAGTCCTTGTCCTTTGATCTCTAACCTCATAAAGGTAAATAAAGAACCATTTGATCTCAGATCACACCGACACTTCAATGTTTTTTCTGCATAAATAGATTGGAAACTAATAAAATTGATTTATTGTAGGTAGGTAGGTAGTTCAATAATGAAAAGCGTTTTGCCGAATGCAAAACAAAACTAGAAGAATAAATAAATACTTATGTACTTACTATTTGTTGGATAAGACACATTTTATTACTTTAATAGTAACTGAATTCTTTGCTGGATGAGTTTTTTGTCCAAAAGAAATCGAATTGTTCTATTTTAACCATACATACTTATACTACATATGTAGGTACCTATAAATATATAGGGAGAAGTGACCATCTACATAGTATGATTATTTTTGACTTGACTTGATTTGAACGGTGGATAATTAATACAAACAAAAGGTATACAAACGATGGCAAACTAAAAAAAAAAACAAACAAACGTGCACAAACGATTATATATTATATCGAACTGCATTTCCAGGTTTCCTCGAGCGTTATAGTGGGCCAACTAAATGTTTTTTCGCCGCAAAATTTTGAATAATTAATTAAAAATAGAAATAAAGCAAAATTTAAAAAATTAACACGGTGGAAAATTTTTATAAAAAATGTACAAACGATTGCATACTTTTAAAAAATTTTATAAAAAATTTTTCAAAAAAAAAATGTTGGCAAAAAATGTTTGCGAAGTGTAAAAACTAAACAAAAAAAAGACAAACGTGTACAAACGATTATCAATCGAACTGCATTTCCAGATTTTTCGAGCGTTATAGTTGGTGGGCCAACTACATGTTTTTTTTCGCCGCAAAATTTTGAATAATTATTTAAAAATAGAAATAAAGCAAAATTTAAAAAATTAACACGGTGGAAAATTTTAATAAAAAATGTACAAACGATTGCATACTTTTCAAAAATTTTATAAAAAATTTTTCAAAAAAAAATGTTGGTAAAAAATTTTTGCGAAGTGTAAAAACTAAACAAAAAAAAGACAAACGTGTACAAACGATTATCAATCGAACTGCATTTCCAGATTTTTCGAGCGTTATAGTTGGTTATTGGTTGGTTAATTATTTAAAAATAGAAATAAAGCAAAATTTAAAAAATTAACACGGTGGAAAATTTTAATAAAAAATGTACAAACGATTGCATACTTTTCAAAAATTTTATAAAAAATTTTTCAAAAAAAAATGTTAGCAAAAAATGTTTGCGAAGTGTAAAAACTAAACAAAAAAAAGACAAACGTGTACAAACGATTATCAATCGAACTGCATTTCCAGATTTTTCGAGCGTTATAGTTGGTGGGCCAACTACATGTTTTTTTTCGCCGCAAAATTTTGAATAATTATTTAAAAATAGAAATAAAGCAAAATTTAAAAAATTAATACGGTGGAAAATTTTAATAAAAAATGTACAAACGATTGCATACTTTTCAAAAATTTTATAAAAAATTTTTCAAAAAAAAATGTTGGTAAAAAATTTTTGCGAAGTGTAAAAACTAAACAAAAAAAAGACAAACGTGTACAAACGATTATCAAACGAACTGCATTTCCAGATTTTTCGAGCGTTATAGTTGGTGGGCCAACTTCCGTTTTATTTTTTGAAGTGTCTCTATAAAAAAACGGTGAGTGTACAAATTATTCTAAAAGTTGTACAAACGTGTACAAACGATGTACAAACGATTGCCATTTTCAGTTTTGCCCAACTCCATAGTTGGTGGGCCAACTACATGCAAGCACTATTTGCATATGAATTTTAAGTTTTAAGCTAAATTTCAAAAAATTCTATAGTAAAAGAAATTTCCTTTTAGGTTTTCAAGAATAAGTAAACTACTTTTGTACTAGGATTTTTTCGAATTTTTTTTGAAATAAAAATTGTATGATGCAATTAGTAGCACTATTAAATACACAATCTAAATACATAAAAACCATCTCTATGGGCCAAACCGTTTGAAAATCTCATCACAGTCAAATTTCCTTTTTTTTCAGATCTTATTGAAATTCTGAAAAAAGTCAATTTGCCTGTGATGAATTTCCCGAATGGTTTAACTCACAGATGTGATTTATATGTTTTTGAACTCTATCTTTAATAGTGCTACTATTTGCATTGTTAATTTAAAATTTTAAGCAAAATTAAAAAAAAAAAAACATTAACAAAAGAAGTTTCCCTTTAGGTTTCCAGGAATAACCTGAAAGTACTCCTTTTGTACTAGGATTTTTTCGAATTTTTTTTCAAATACAAATTGTATGATGCAATCAGTAGCACTATTAAATACACAATCTAAATACATAAAAACCATCTGTGTGGGCCAAACCGTTTGCAAATCTCATCACAGTCAAATTTCCTTTTTTCAGATTTTATTGAAATTCTGAAAAAAAGTCAATTTGCCTGTGATGAATTTTCCGAATGGTTTAACTCACAGATGTGATTTATATGTTTTTAAGCTCTTTATTTAATAGTGCTACTATTTGCATTGTTAAATTAAAATTTTAAGTAAAATTAAAAAAAAAAAAAAACATTAACAAAAGGTAACATTAAATAAATAAATAAGTTCAACACAAAAAGAGTTAATTAAAAGAAGTTTCCCTTTAAGTTTCCAAGAATAACCTGAAACTAAACTTCTTTTGTAGGTACTAGGATTTTTTCGAAATTTTTTTCAAATACAAATTGTATGATGCAATTAGTAGCACTATAAAATACATAATGTAAAAACATATAAACCATGTCTATGGGTCAAACCGTTTAAAAATCTCATAACAAACCAATTGCCTTTTTTTCAGATTTAATTGAAATTCTGTAAATTGGGTTGTGATGAATTTTCCGAATGGTTTAACTTACAGATATGATTTATATGTTTTTGAACTCTATATTTAATATTGCTACTATTTGCATTCTCAACAAACTCTTTTTAACCCCGACCTCTTCACAATGCATATACTTTATATATTCTACTCACTCATATTTTGGTTATATATCCACTCCCAAAATTTGCTGTTGGCTCTATGTTTTGTTTCAATATACATATTTTGGCTTCCGAGTGGCAAATCACCGCCAATATAATCACGAATTTATTCAACACGAACTTTTCATAATATATCGTTGGATTGTAAAAATTACAATAGAACGGAGCTCGACGGACAAGAAAACAAACCATATCAAGTACAACTCCTTGCAGCTACGATACCAGAATTTCTTCTGGATAAAGTAGGTAGATTTTTTTGGAGTTATTTTCGTAATCCTTTAAGGATTTTCACTTTTTTCCTTAAACTGAACAAGGATTGTATGATTATATGATTTTCACAGATCAATACAAAATCGAACGATACTAGTACTAGGATGGTTTTTAAATTAACCCAAGGGGGACTGCACGTTAACCATCTATTTTGCGATACCATTTTTTTTGTAAAATTGGCTGGTTTTATTCCGAACTTAAATAAAGTTGTTGTTTTTGACGAAAAATTACTTAAGACCCGACATTTTAAAATTCTTTGGCCTCAAAGCCCGTAAACCGCTACCAAAATATTTTCATTTCACAAATTGTCATCAGTCAACTGTCACAAAAACAACAAATGTCAATATATCCTCCATTTTTAGCTCAATTTGGTTTACTCCTTGTGGTTGAAGCTAAGGGCACCTAAGCATACAAACTTCACTGCGCTCCCGAGCGCACCTCACTTAAGTAAAACTGATATTTGGTGAAATAGGAATGCCAAAAAGAGAAAGATGATAGTTACATTATGGGTGTGTTCCAATTTTTTCGGTACGGAAAGCTACTTTTCGTTGGTTTTTGACATTAGCTTCAGTGCCCTTCCGACTATTATAGTTCTACCTTTAGGAATTAAATCGTTCACAAGCACTTCATTGAAGTTATTGGGAGAGTCATTATTATTGACATTTGCACTTCTTAAAGAGAATGGCACATTATTTTTTGCTGCTTTGCGAGGTGGTAAGTTGAATTGATGAGAAGAAATGAAAGAAGAGAGTTCTTTTTTTAATTCGCTCACACTTGAGACAAGATCATTAAAACTGTTTATGAAATTAGAGAAATTAAGACTCGAACAAGAATTACATTTCCAATATAATCTTTTTTCTGATACAGAATCAAAATCGGAATCATTAATTTCCACACAATTCTTATGAAAAAAACGACCGCAAAAATATTGAATAATTTTGAAAGAACAACAACAACTTGTGTGTGTTACCATACCACCAAGTGTATAGGCTGGAGTTATAGCTATTTCACGAGAGCCACCTCGATCATCAGACTCCTTTAATGGTGCTTAGTCTGGTTATGCTCGTATTAATTGAAAAACTCTTTGCCGTCATATGGGAGCGAACCATGAACCTTGCGATTCAGAGGCCGATGCACTACACACCGCGCCACTGAAGCCACATGGTTAGCTCTATCCCAATGCAGTATCGTCAAAAGGGGAGCACATCCATAATGTACTTATTATCTGTCTCTTACATTCCTATTTCGCGAAATGTAAGTTCCACTTAAGTGAACTGCGCTCGAGGGAGCGCACCTAGTGCGGAATTGTTCATATGCAGACTGCGGAAAATAACACTGCGGTAAACACAAATTTTATGTCTGGGTTCTGCTTAGGATTTTCTTATTCCGTACATGTTACTTGTTAAATAAAAGATGAGTTCGTTTGAAAAAGTTTGTTTTTGTGGTCAGGAGCACATTTTGAAAATTCACAAAAATGTGCTATGGTAGAATCATTTACACAAGATAATATAAGATTAAGATGCACCACAAAACGCTTGAGCGTGTAGGCGAATTCGAAACAAAAGAAAACGATATGAGAGGGGTTGTCTATTTTCCATGGCAGGAGGGCGCAGTTTTCTTTTAAAAATTACTTAAAATGGACAAAATATTAAAAAAGCGTTAAGATTAAGTTCATGATATTTTTTTAAGCTGGGACTCCATTCTTTAATTATTTTATTAACTTAGTCTCGGAGCCGACAGTAAATTTGGGGAGTGGGTGTACAGGGGCGGACTGAGCAACCGGGATTTTGCCCGGTGGGCCCCTGGGCAAGAAAAAAACTTCATAAAAGTTCCCGCGTTCCTTCTATAATTTTTTTAAGAAAAATTTCTTATAATAAAATTGGACTCGCACCAGATATGAGCGATCAAAATGGATATTTTGAGGCGCCTTGAACTTGGTTGGTAGCGTTTTTGGATCTTCGGAGGCCCAAAAAATTCGAATGGTGGTCTCTAGGGATTTTTGGAGGCCCCCAGAACTCGGTTGGTGGCCTCTACGGATGTTTGGGGGCCCCTGAAGTCGGCGGATGGCATCTACAGATTTCTGGTGGCCTCTACAGATTTCTGGAGGCCACAAGAAATCGGTTTGTGGCCTCAATTAATATTTGGCGACCTCCAAAACTTGGTTGGTGGCCCCTACGGATCTCTGGAGGCCCCCATAATTCGGTTGGTAGTTTGTGCGGATCTTTGGAGACCCCAAGAACTTTTCCCCAATATTCTTTTCTTATAGCGTATAAATTGATGCTGAAATTTTCATGTGCACAAGTTTTTTCCGGAAGATCATTTGTAATTTAAAATACATCAAAAAATCGATTTGAGAAATTCCATGACGTAAGATAAGAATAGAGAATTTTGTTACAGAAATATTTAAAAAATTGAAGGCTCAAGTCAATGATTGTTTATTAAGTACCTACACATTTTATAAAATGATGAATTAATAGGCCAAGAGCCAGGTCCTTTTTTCCTACAATTTTTACAGGGGCACATATTTTTGAAAACTAATATACTATTCTTTTATTTGATTTTTAAGATCAAGTTTGTTTTAGTGTAAAGTTTATGAGAAATAAAATTTTAAAGTCAAGTTTTTTAAAAAATTGTGAACTTCTTTCAAGTTGATTTTTTTCAAAATTTTGTGTAGCTAAGCACCACTTTTCTTGTTTATATTCAATGCTCTTCTCTAAGTTTTTGAGAAATTAAAAAAGAACTATATTATAGTACTTTTTCCCAAATCTCGTTTGCAGAATAAGTACGATTCATTAGTAATTAAATCTTTTTACTTGCGATTATAGGTACTATAAGGCAAGTTTTGGATTCGTGCAAAAAAAAAATTTTGAGATAACAATCAAACATGATATTACGATGATAGAGAACACCAAAAAAGTGGGTGGCAAAATTCTGTCTGTCTGTCTGTCTGTCTGTCTGTCTGTCTGTTCGTCTACAGCCTAAACGGCTCGATCGATTTTCTTCAAACTTGGTACATAGTGGTTTTTGGTGATTCTGCCGACACGTTTTTTTCATTTTTTTTTTAGAACCAAAAATAACGGTACCTGCCATACGTTTTTTTTTGGCAAATTTACATAACCGTATTTTTCTCAAAAACGGCTCGACAACTTTTCTTAAAAAAAATTCAGTAAATTTATTTTAGTAAAGGCTTCCTTTGGGTGGAAAACCATTTTTCAAAAATGGTTATTAATGGTACCTCCCAAAGAACCATTTTTTTAATTTTTGATTTTCTTCAAAACGATACGACCGATTTCAATTATTTTTTTTACACAGAAGCTTCCAAAAAATATAAACAGTTTTGCGTACCAAAATTTTTGAAAAAATATTTTTTGGATTTTTAAAAAATGTTTCAAATTTTTTTTTTGAAAATCAAATATTTCAAAAACGACATGATCGATTTTTTTGAAACTCAATATTTAAGAGTTTTTTAGTATTTTCTACAATATTTTTAGAAAAAAATTTACATTTATGAAAAAATAACGGTACCTTCCATACAAAAGTTAAAAAACCACAAAGGAAAATATTTTTTTGCTTAAAAACGACTCCTACGATTTTGATTAAACTTTTTTAATATACTTAAAATAGTACGATCTACTACCAAAAATTATAAAATTTCACACTTAGCAATTATTAATAGTACCTGTCATAGAACGTATTTTTTTATTTTGAATTTTCTCGTTTTTGGCTAAGCGGATTAAAATAATTTTTTTTATATATAAATATCAAATAAGATTGAATAATATTGCATTTCAAAATTTTCAAAAAAAAAGTTTTTGGATTTTTAAAAAATGTTTCAATTTTTTTTTTTGAAAATTCTATATCTCAAAAACGGGTTGACAATTTTTTTTCAAATTTTGTTTTTATATACACATAAATATATACTTTTAATTTGCATACCAAAATTTGTTCTTAAAAACGTTATAAGAATTTTATATATAAAAAATTAATTTTTTAAGAAACCGCTCCAACGATTTTAAATTTTTTTTTTCTATAAAATCATATTCAATCAAGAATTAAGATGGTATTCTTTTTTTCCACCTCAAACTGTCAAAAGAGTTGTTTAAGCCAATTTCAATGTCGTATTTCATGCTTCTCTTCATTTTTCTCTCATAGTTTCCATGTTTTTTTTATATACAATTTTCTTAAACCCGCAGTGTCTTGAATATAAGAGCAAGTACGTGCGACCCAGTCGTGCATTTTATTTTTTTTGAGAAAAGGTACCTTTCGTTTTTTTTTTCTAATTTCTCAAAAACTAAGAAATATTTGTGTATCTGTTTTTCAGTATTTTACTAAATATTGAAAAGAGTACTGAATATTATTAAAAGTGATAAGAGTATGGAATATTAAGAAAAGTGATGCTTTATATTTTATAATGCAAAATATTGAAAAAAATCTACTCGAACAAAAAATTTTTTTTTTCAAAAATAATGTCTACATTTTGTTTTAACTTTGTACTAAATAATAACAAAAAAAAAGAATGAAATAGTAGCTTCAAGAAAAATTTGGTTTGATGCACGTTCATGAGATATTCAATAAAACGTATTTTCAAAGATGGCTGATCTCGCCAACTTGGATTAACATTTGGGGGACAAACCCCAGGTTTGTACTAGAAAACTTGTTATTGGACAAGCAAATTTTAGCAATTAACAATATTTTCTGTACCACAAAAACATAAGTTAACAATCATCTTTACAATATATAATAAGTGAAAAATTTGATGAATTCCTGTGTTCTGTACCACAAAACGACAATTGTTAAGAATGAATAAGATGCGTTTACCTCTTAACCCTTTATAGCCTCGTGTGAAAAATCTGTAACAAACCTAAAAAATCCCTCTAAAATACGTTATGAGTTTATTTAGTACATTTGAACCGATGTGACATTACTGTAACATACTATTGAACAAACTACGTATCTATGGAAAATCATAGTATGCGTATCTTTGGATTTTCGTCAGTTTGAATTTTTTTAGTCAGCAAGTGGTGGACAAGTGTGAGCACGTGCGATTTCAAATATTATAAAAAATACAAAGATTGTGAAAAATTGTGTTATTTTAGTGAAAAGCTTTAGGTAAGTAAATATCTATGTTCATTTTATTGTTATCAATGCACACTTTTACGTGCATGCATGAAAACAGTTATTTTTTTTGTTTGTAACAATCCTGTTACATTGAGTAACAAAGGTTATTTTAGTTGTATGCATTTTGTGAGTAACATATGTGGATGTTGATGCTAAATTGCCTCATTTTCTTGCAGAATGGCTTCGCGATCACTGCGGGAAGATGAGGTATATGGCAAAAATTACCAATATGATAGTGAAGATGGATTTGATTTTGATGATGATAGCATTATTGACCCCGATTATCAACCACTACCAGAAGATATTGAATCTTTTCCTGATTTTGAAGAAAATACCGGAGTTGATATAGATCAAATCATTGAATCTATTGAACGCAGTGAACCCATTGCTGGACCCTCATTTCAAGATCCCGAACAGCAAACAAGACAGTCAGTTTCGACAAATCAAAAACGACGAAATCCAGAATTGAAATGGAAAAAAAAAGAACCTTGTAATAAACAACCAACAAATCCAATTTACGGGCAATTCTTCTCTACCGCCTAATTTATTAGAGCTTGATACACCTATCCAATTTTTTACGTATTTGGCTAAAGAGGGTATATTGAGTCTTGGAACAGTACGCCGCAATCGAATTCCTGATTGCAAATTGCCCACTGACAAGGAAGTGATGAAAAAAGAGCGAGGATTTTCGGTTGAATATGTGGCAGACATGGATGGTATCGATGTGTCAAATGTGATATGGAAAGACAACAAAATAGTAACGCTCGTATCATCTTTTGCTGGTGAATTGCCTAAGACCCAAGTCAGACGTTACGATAAGGCTAATAAAAGGCATATAAACATTGATCGCCCTTACATTGTTGGAGAATACAATCGGCATATGGGCGGCGTAGATTTGATAGATAGTATCATGGGGAGATACAAAATTATGATCAGAAGCAAAAGATGGCAAGTTCGGATGTTTTATCATCTATTAGACCTCACGATGGCGAATTCTTGGCTAGCATACCGAAGAGTCAGGAAAGAAAGAAATCTCACCGACAAACAAATGTCTTCAGCTGATTTTTGACTTGAGGTAGGTGAGACTTTATGCAAGCTTGGACTGAAGCCTCAGATCAAGAGTCGAAGATCGATTGAAAATGAAATTCAAGCAAAAAAACATAAGGGCCCCGCGCAGCATATTCCTCCAATAGCAGTACGGCAAGATCAAATCGGCCACTGGCCGATCTGGGAAGAAAAGAGGATACGTTGCAAGTTTCCTAAGTGCACTGGAGTAACGCAAACAATTTGCGAAAAATGCGGTGTAGCATTATGTTACAATAAACAAAATAATTGTTTCAGATCCTTCCATACCACATAAGTATTTCTTTTTGTTAGCGTACACCCAATGTTACAGTAATGACACAATCCTTCAAATGTGAAAAAAATCCTTGAAAAATAATTTTTTTTTATTATTGAAAAATACGTGTTTTTTATTTTCCGAATCCTGCCGTTTCTCAAAAAAATATAATTTTTTTTTTTACCCAATGTTACAGTAATGCCACAATCATTAAAATGTGAAATAAATCCTTTAAAAATGATTTTTTTTTATTTCTGAAAAAAAACGTGTTTTTTATTTTCCGAAACCTGCCGTTTCTCAAAAAAATATCAATTTTATATGATCTTGGGCTACGAAGTGTTAACTTTCTAACAAGTAGTTTCTAAATATGCAGAGTTAACAAGATAGTTAATTTCTGTACCACAAAACTTTTCGCTTTAATAGTAAACAAGTTAAAACTTGTTGACTGCGTTATAAAAGAAAAAAAGGGCTGAAGCATTATATTCTAGTTGCTTTTATGCGCAAAGTAACGTAATTTAACATAGTTGAAATTGTTTTAATCTTATTTTCCCAGTTCTTATATTTTCAGACTATATTTAAATTCTGCATTAAAAAATAAAAACAAAATCCTTTTTTTTTCAAAAGAAATGCTTACATAAGCTGAGCATGCACAAAAAATAATTAACTTACTGTAATCTCATAGCAAAGTTAGCAAGTAAGGTTATTTCTGTATACAATGAAATAGGATTCCGTTATGACTTATGATATTTAGCATCATAAATATCGCTTACCACTTGTCAGATCAGCCAAGTTAGCACCGATAAAAAAGAAGCATTCTCGTTAAAATCTTTGAAGAAAAAGAAATTCTTTTTTGTGCTTTTTCTGATAAAATAACAAAATGTTACAAAATTGAAAAGTGGAGACGTATTTTTGAATTGGCGCAAAGTTTAAATGTTGTCCCAAAAAAGAAAGATTGGACATAACACGAGATGTTTTTATGGCAAAATTGCACGAAGTAGGGGAAGTCCGTACAAAATGACATATACGGACAAAATGGCATACCAGCCATTTTTTTAAATCTGCTACACTTAAAGCACCCAATAAAATTTTATTAGTTGGTGTGGATGATTTTTGAAATCCTTTAAAAATAATGAATCATTTGACGGCCGTGTCATATCACAAAAAATAAAAGAAATATTTACGAATAAAATAATATTTTTTTTGGACTTGACTTTTTTTCGCGTCTTGGTTGTTTGTATACCTTTTTATTTTACTATTATTAATTTAATTTATAGTTTATGACAATATTCGTAAAATAGTCTTATCACTAGCCATATCATTCGAGTTTTGAGCAATTTAATTATAAAATTTTGTCATAGATGTGATAGGGGCAAAATTACATACCCTCACTATGGACAAAACGACATACCTTTATTGACAACAATAAGGGTATTCATGCAACAGCGTAAACTCGTCGTAATCGTTGTAAAGTTTTAAACTTCGTAAATCTGTCAAATTTTCCATACAAATTGTGACAGAATTACGAAGTTTTAAACTTTACAACGATTACGACGAGTTTACGCTGTTGCATGAATACCCATAATATTTTAATTTTAGTAGTAAAAGTGTCTCGGAATTCCAAAAGGTCAAAATATCGTCAATTTTGGAGCATTGAATCGATGAAAATAGCAATTAAATAGGTTACACTGCATATGTGCAACCATTGGGCTCGTGAATCCTGTGCTTACGTGTAAAAAAAAACAAAGCAATTCATTTGCAAACTATGTATCTTCTATGAACCCAAAGGCAAAATTTAGGACAAAAGTGCCAAGAAATAAACTATAACTAATAAATTTATAAATTTTAGCCAAATTGAATCTTTCTAGAACTATGGAACTAGAAAATATATCCTATGTTATTTTGCCCATATGAAGTGTGTCATTTTGTCCATACTATATGAACGAAAAGAATTTTTGTGTAGTTTTGAAAAAAATATTTTTTTATTTTATTTGTTTGTTTTTTAAACTTTAAAATTATTGTTAAATGTTTGCAAAGATTTAAAAAAAGAATAAATATATTTTTTATTTCGATATAATTGTCTAAACAATTTTTTTTTTATTCAAAAACTTTATAGTCATTTTGGAAGCACATATACTTCCCCTACTCTTCTTTTTAATATTTTGCAATCAAATTCAATTTTTTTTTCAGGCCAAAGTTGTATACACAGTTACACGTGAAAGCTTAGATTCACTTAATTGTTCATAATAAAACTCTAAATAATAATTTAGAAAACAAAAACTGCATATTTATGCTTGGTTAAAAAAGCATTTGTTATGAGCTAACAATTTTGAATTCATCAGTTAATTTTTTGTAACAATCATTTTTAACAATTGTCGTTTTGTGGTACAGAACCTGAGAATTCCAAAATTTCCCACTTGTTCTAGACTGTGTTAGTTATTGTTGAGAAGATTGCTAACTTTTATTTGGTGGTACAGAAAACATTGTTAATTGTTAAAATTTGCTTCTTTAATTATACTTGTTGTTTTGTGGTACAGAATTCTCCTGTATTTTCTTTAAGTTATTTAACAATCAAAGAATTATTTAACAATCTTTAAAGGAAATTTAACTTGTTGAATGTTAACGCATAAATCTTTGTGGTAAAGAAATTTATTTTCTTGTTAAATTTGTATGTTAAGAATTTACTTGTTGGAAAGTTAGATTGTTGTTTTGTGGTACAGGCCCCTGATCCGGATCTGATCCGGATCAGATCATGAGGATAATAAAATGCGGCTAATGAATCATTTGATTATCCTTATTGTTTGTTTATGATGTTGGGAAAAGAAAACAGAAAGATTAATTCAAAAAGCACTGCTATTTTTCCTCCGGCTCTCTTCAAAGTCTTTTCATAAGGGAAAATGCAGTCTTTTTGTGTCAACTGAATAAGCTCAAATATTGAAACTGGTAATGGAAGTAAAACAAATTTTTTGAAATAGTTTTATTGTTAATATTTGTTCACGGACAATGCACAATGTTTGAAAAAAAATTGGCCAACTATGAAAATCCATGTGCTCATTCTGTTGAATTAGAGTGTATTTGCCTCCGAAATAAATGAGAAAATGGGTGTTACCTATATGTCATTTGTGTCGAGGTCCTGAGTTTGACATTTAGACATGAAAATTTTTATTTGCTAAAAAAGCCTATTGAATAGACCGGAAAATGGGAGGTATAAAGGAACAATTACGTGCAAGGGTTTTTATTATTGAATATGTTTGTTTGGCCCATGAGCATGCTTAAAACCGAAAATGCTACTAAATTCACCCATGTGTTTCTGAGAGAATGGTCACACTGGCCACTTTTCAATATTTTTGGTGTAACTTGAAAACTTAGCCGAATTTGACAATTTTGCATATAATAATTTTTGTTCAAAATTAAATTTTCTATTGGAGTGGACAGTTAAAAAAATTTTAAGCAGGAAAAGTTAACAAAAACCAAGTTAAAAAATCAAGGATTTCTAAATTTTTTAATAAATTGTGCATAACTTTTTTTGACGCAAAGATAGGGTCAAGACATGCATGGAAAAAATAAAGAAGAGACTAAAGGCTTTTATTTGGCATGTTCAAAAATTAAATTTGTTCAAAATTGACAGAGATATTCCCAATCAAACCATATCATTTCTTATAATTTTTCGCAGTTTTGGCCCGAAAGTCCCTTTTTCGATACAATATCAGGCGTGTTTTATTGGAAAAAACTATAGCTAGCACAGTAAAATTTCCCTCGGTAAACAACAACAACCCCAAAAGTGTCGATAAATAAGGCAGTATAAAAGTGAATATAAAAGTTGAGATAAAGTTTCGTAAAGTTGAAGCTAAGGCGGCGCTGAACTAAGTTATAAACAAATATTCATTACTTGAAGGTTGGTAGCCCTTGCTTTTATGTAAGGATTTGTTCGAGTTTTTAATGGCGAATAGTTTTGACATTAAGTGGCATGTCTGCCAACCTTCAGAAAAAATACAAAGTGAATATAAAAGTGAGTATAGCGTTTTATTGGTGCTTGCATTGCTGCACTAGCTATAAATACCAATAAAACGCACCTATCATTGTATATAAATTCTATAGTATTCTCATGAAGAAAAAAAGCTCGTGGCCATCTATGCGTCCAAATGTAATACTAATTTTTGTTAAGGGATCTTGGTAAGGCGATCGCAGCGAACCTATAGACCAACAGTGGTATTTACAAACAAACCCATTCTTAGCAATGTCTAACTTTAGACACCTGTCCAACTCCAAAATGTTATTTATAAACATTTAGCACCGATTGGCTAACTTAGCCACTGAAATTGGTTGTCCAAATCTTATTTCAAAGAAGACGCGTTTAATGAATAAGGTAGGGAAATATTTCTGGTTTTCTAATTTTCTAGTTTTGAAATGAATGAAAATCTAGTTGAACGTGCCCTAAAGCGTACTAAAATTCATTAATTCATTCAAAAATGAATAAATACAGGCATGTCACTGAGTAAATGAGGTCACATTTGGGCAATCGTTGGAATGCGTTTATAAATAACAAGTTGCCTAAACAAATTGGGCATTGACTAGCTGGACAGCTGCCCAAGCGTGTTCTAAGAAAATCTAATAAATACAATTGCAAATGTCTACCTACAAAATCGTGTTTCATGAGAATACTATAGATTGGATATACATTGACAATATGGCAAATTTCACTTTCGTAAAAATGTTCGAAATCAAAATTTTGATATAATATGACATAAGAACTATAGAGAATTTATAAAAACGATGTAAGTTCGCAATTTCTTTTTTTGGCTGTTTCTAAATGTAATGCTTTCAGACATACAGACCGATCGGCTGGTCCGATAAACATAAGATTCGGTACTAGGTGGTAGGAACGTTAAATTTTTTATAAGGTACCAAAAAATAGTCTTTCGGGCAAAAACTGCGAAAAATGATAAGAAATGGTACAGTTTGAATGGCCGTCAATTTATAAATAATATAGCTTTTTTAACATGTCATATTAAGGCCTTAAGACTCCAGTTTACTTTGTTCATGCATGTTTTGAGCGTATCTTTGCTCCGAAAAAAGTTATGCGCAGTTAAGAAAAAAATTTAAAAATCTTTGATTTTTCGATTTTAGTATGTTGGTTTTTGTTTACTTTTCCTGCTAAAATTGTTTTAAGAAATTTTTCAACCATCCATTTCGATAGAAAATTTAATTTAGAACTAAAAGTTTAATAAGTAAAATTGCCAAATTCGGCTTAGTTGTCGAGTTATACCTAAAATACTGAAAAGTGGCCAGTGTGACCATTCTCTCAGAAACGCATGGGTGAATTTAGTAGCATTTTCGGTTTTAAGAATGCTTATAGGCCAAACAAACATAATCAATTATAAAAATTCTTGCACGTAATTGTTCCTTTTTAAAAGGTCTATTCAATAGGCTAAAAAGCCCTATTCCTATTTCAAAGTAGACACGTTTAATGAATAAGGTGGGCAAATATTTCTGGTTTTCTAGTTTTGAAATGAATAAAAAGCTAGTTGAACGTGCCCCAAAGCGTACTAAAATTCATTAATTCATTAAAAAATGAATAAATTCAGGCATGTCAGTGAATAAATGAGGTCACATTTGGGCCATGATACAACCAAACAGATAACGCCTTCCTGTTTTTTTTTTTCATTTCGTTCTGCGCATTGCGTCATCGACGCATAAATTTCCCCGATATTTTTGTTCATTTTATAATAAAAATGCGTGTTGTGAAGCCGAAAACAAGTGCATTGTTCTTAAGAAATGATATTTCAAATTGAATTATTAAATTTTAGTAAGAAAATCATTGTTTTATTAATCTCGAAAAAAATATTTGTGTGCATCGATGACGTCATTCTATGAACATGATGCGCAAAGCGCTATCTTATTTAGTTGTATCATGAATTTGGGCAATAGGGCTTTTTAGGAAATACCAATATTCATTTCTAAATGTCAAACTCAGGACCTCGGCACAAATGACATTTAGGTAACACCCATTTTCTTTTTTTTATTTTGGAGGCAAATACACTCCAATTCAACAGAATGAGCACATGGATTTTCTCTTTTGGTTTGTCAATTTTTTTTTTCAAACATTGTGCATTGTCGGCGAATAAATATAAACAATAAAAAATATTTCAAAAAAATTAGTTTTACTTCCATCCATTAACTTTTATTACCAGTTTCAATATTTGAGCTTATTCAGTTGACACAAAAAGACTGCATTTTCCTTATGGAAAGACTTTGAAGAGAGCCGGAGGAAAAATAGCAGTGCTTTCTGAATTAATCTTTCTGTTTTCTTTTCCCAACATCATAAACAAACAATAAGGATAACCAAATGATTCATTAGGCGTGTTCTAGAAAATGAGATCTCCGACGCGACGGCTCAGTGTCAAAAACTGAGAAAGCGAAATAAATGTTTTCCTTTCCTCAGTTATTTTACAGCAAAATTTCTGAAGAATCCTGTTCACGAGACTGAGATTGCTGAGGTCTGCTCTGAGATCTCATTTTCCTGAATACGCATATTAATGTACAATGTTAAGAAAAAATGGAAAAAGTACCTTTGAAAATGTAGAAAATTCATTTAAAGTGGAGTGTAAATGTTTGGTTTTTTTTTTTTTTGGTAATTGCGTCTGTCAAACGTGCCGAATTCTTAGCTGTCACTTTGACTTTGACAATTTGATAGAGATCTCTATTGTTGAAATGCGTTTATAAATAACAAGTTGCCTAAAATATTTAGGCATTGCCTAGCTGGGCAACTGCCCAAGCGTGTTCTAAGAAAATCTAATAAATACTACTGTAAATGAAAAGTGTTTTCTTACCCCGAGGCCACACGAGCAAGTACTTGCAAGCAAGTTACAATACATACACATTTGCTTACTAACACAAACAAACCCAAGCAACTTGCTTATCAACTAGCATGCAAGTTTTGAATCCAGTAGTGAAGCAAGTTGAGAAGCAAGTTTGGAGACAAGCAAGTGGAATGCAAGTGGAAAGCAAGTGGGAGGCAAGTGGAAGGCAAATTACGAATTTGACAGGCAGTATATATGTAGCCAACTTGCTTGCAAGTACTTGCGCCCGTGTGGCCTCAGGGTTAGTGCTGTTTTATGGTATTTAATTGTGTATTTAATACTTTAGACGGTGTCCACATTGGGTATGAAAAAGTGGATTTTTAATGACTTTTCAGTATTCACATCTCACTTCAATGAAGGAGTGGGAGCGAGATATGAATACTGAAAAGTCATTAAAAATCCAGTTGTTCATACCCAATGTGGACACCGTCTTAATCTATTCCCAAGTTATCATCAGCAGATTGTTTCCAAGGCATAGGTATTTTTATGGGTTGGTTTCAATCTTCAGATTTTTGTTTTTAAATGAAAAAGAAGTATTTTATTTAGGCGCACTTTATTTATTAAGGATTGAATACCCTTATTATATTAATACAGAAATATACGTTTCAAGTAAAATTTTCAAAACCGAAACCGATTGCCAAAATTAAAAATACAAATGTTTAACTGGTGGCCGAAAATTGTATTTATATTAAGATTTCCAATAATAATAAGAATAGAATGCACTTGTCGAAATTGGAATTTCCATAATAATCTAATTAATCTAAATAAAAAATTATAAAGATATAAAAGTTATCGTAAGCAGTCGTAAGTTTTGTAAATCTGTCACATTTCCCAATACAAATTTTGATAGATTTACGCAGCTTACTACTTTTACGACGACTTTATTGCCTTTGCCGTAATACCCCTAAGGCCAGTTGTACAATCGTGGCTCAAATTTTGATCCGTGGTTCAGCAATTTTAAATCACGTTCAACTATGGTATCTGGTATTTTATAATAGCCAATTACAAGCTTGAGCCATCGTTGAATCTCATTTAACTCACCGAAATCGGTGATTTAAAATTGCTGAACCACGGATCAAAATTTGGTCTTAGGCCAGTTTGTTCACAGTGGGTTAAGTTTCTGATAAGACTTTCAGATGTTCTGATGGTTAAATAGTTGTAATCAACTGAAATTAGCTGATTAGCTTAATGATTAACAACTCAAACTATGGATTTGTTGATACGAGTGGAAATAATCATGGATTAAAGATGACACACTGTGAAAAAACTGGCCCTTACTGTTTACCAATAGAAAACCTAAAAAAAAACAATTGAATACTCTCACCATATATGCCAGTTCACTTAATTTTATTTTAAGAATATTTTTTAAGTTTACGTTTTTCTTATTCGTACCTGCATACGACGACGAGCTTACGCCATTGTATGAATACCATAAAGCTGGTCAGACATGACAGAGACAAAGAGCCAAATGGCCCCGCACCGATCCAAAATCGGTCGTGTGTGGGGTGGATCGGCCACCGATCCATTGGGATTTTCAGCCAATCTGAAATCCAACCGAGCCGAATGGATCGGATGGCTCGGTCGTATATGACCAGCTTTAAGGCTCTCCCAAACCAACGCGAAAGCATAGCGAATCATTCGCATAGATAATTTTTTGTTGTTGTTTAGTGTATCTTTAGGTGTGTTTTTTTTTTTGCAAGCCCAGAGGAATTGGCCGACAAAAACAATGTCGAGGCTAAACAGTTTTCATGTTAAATACAACAACAACTAAGCCCCTTCGGGCTTAGCTAAGCGCAGAGAATTCGCACCAAAGAAGTCCGAAAAAATTAATTTATTCATGAATTATCCATAATTTAAACCTTTTTTCGGGCTTTTTTGGTAAAAGTACCTTTTGTTTTTTCTTTATTTCTCAAAAACTAAGAAAATTTTTACGTTTGGTTTTCGGCAATGGACTAAAAAAAAATGAGGGCATTGAATATTGAACACAAAAAGTGCACTTAATTACGTAAAATTTTGAAAAATATCGACTTAAGAAAAAAAATCACATTTTTTTTTTTAATTTTGACTTTGAAATTTAATTTTTCAAAAACTATTCGCTTAAAAAACTTGATTTGAAAACCAAATGCAAGAATGGAGTATAAGCTTTAAAAAAAAAAATTATAGCACATTATAAGATGTGTTTCCGGCGTTGATTTTAAATGTTTTTTTTACATTTAAAGTCAATATTTCAGAAACTGCCCCCCTGCCTCAGCGAGGGGAGATACAACTTTCCCCCCATATAATTTTTTTCTTAGAAAACCCTCAAGAATCACACCCCCAAATACTTCCACTCAGGTACGGGACACCCTGTAGTTAACATGAAAAAATAATAATTTTTTTCATAAATCTGACGATTATCATACTGACAGTGTTTTAGACCTCAATCATAAAGATTCATGCAGTTTTGTTTGAGTTATCATTTTATTGATGAAGTTATGACGATCAGTTTTTTAATTAATTGAAAAAAAAAATCATTTAAAAAAAATTCTAGCACGTCCCATGCAGGTTTGATGGTAAAACATTGTAAAACATAATTTTAGAAGACAAAATAAATAAATAAATAATAAGCATTTTTTGTTTTTTCAAATTGTGAATAATAATAACTTTAATTATTAATTAATTTGCTTACACAATGTAGCGTGTCATGTTGGCTTTATTTAGAGGTCTTAACCTTGAAGATCGGATGAGTAGAATAGGAGTTATGATTTTTTAAAGTCAACCATATAAAAGTCGAACTAAAACATTCGCTTCAGATAACTAGGTTCTCCACTGGTGGGTACTGTGCCGAGATTCCGCAGTGACTTGGTGTATGTGTTGGTAAATTTCCAGTTTTGGATAGCTACATATGTGTGCTTTTCTCAAGAATTTCTATTCATGGATAGGAAATGAAATAAAAAAAACAACAACGTAGATAAAAACCACAGTACACATATCTAAGGTATTATCTTGCGCATGTGGTCCGAAATGAGAACTGTCAAAGAAATTCAAGATGGCAGCCTTACGTGACCTCTTCCACTGTATTACAACAACAACGAAGAAAACAAACACAAAAGGATAATTTAAATAACACTAAAAAAATGTTAATAAACACTAAAAAGCTTGAAACAATGTTTGTGAATAAATAAGTTACAAATGAACACATAACACACAACAAATTTGGATGTTTAACTAGTCGGGGTCACGTAGAGTCGCCATTTTCCACTGATTTTGATGGATGCGCAGAACTGAACAAAAATGAAAACGCTAATGATATTACCTTCAATATGTGTACTGTGGATAAAAACAACTACCCTTTTATTGATTCTTAAATCTTATTTTTTATCATATGTATATGTATACTTTTATTAAATAAAGCTATGTTCTATCCATTTTTGACACTATTAAACTTTATATTTCTCAAGGGTGAAAACTCACATTAAACATTAACAAAAAAAAATTGAAACAAAAGAAATTCCAAAGTCTGCTTTCTGCTATTATACGATGAAACTAGATGTAGATGTATGCGCCTTCTTCGAATAATTCTTCTTTGTGTTTTCGTCCGCTGATTCAAGCGCTATTAATTTGACAGTTCTCTTTATTTTTCATTTCGGTGTTGTTTTTTGTGTCTTTGCCTTTTAAATCATTTAAATAAGGAAAATTATAATAAATAAACAAAAACTATTGCAGAAAAAAAGGTGTGTGTATACTTTTTATTAAATTATAAATGAAAAAGGCAAAAATTTACTGTTTGTTTTTAAAGATGAATTTCTCATTTCTGGAGAGCCTGTTAGATTGCACTGAAAAGTCTATCGAGCAAATGGATACCGATAGCAGCGATGACGAAGAAATTGTACGGGAGCTGGTGGACCTTTGCAAGGATGTTTCAAAGAAGCTGGAAACTAAGAAAAAAAGGATGTGGGTTAAGCCATGGCGGAGGGAAAGATCTCAGCAAGGTTCATTTAGCTTTTTAACTAAAGAACTCAGGCACTGTGACAGACCATCATTCTGCAATTATTTAAGGATGGACGAAAAAGTTTTCGAGTTGTTGTTGTGTTTAATTCAAATTAATATTGTGAAAAAAGACACTGTTATGAGGAATGCAATTCCACCTGCAGAAAAATTAGCTGCAACTTTAAGATACCTAGCAACAGGCGAATCTTACAAAAGCAAAGACCAGCAAACTCGCCTTTCGCAGCCTTTTTTGACATACACCGTGCCAGAAGTTTGCCAAGCCATATGGAAGAATTTAAAAAGTTCATATTTGAAGGCAAGTTATTTTTTTTTTTAAATATTATCATGATATATATGTACATGAAACAAATAAATAGAAACTTAATCTATAAAAAAATCATTTTCATCAAATATACCCTCTATGGACTGCTTTAACATGTCTGCAGTGAAGGAACTTTTTGCAACATCAGAATTTACCAATGCTGGTCGAATCGGTTGCACACTTACATATAACGTTCAAAGGTGTTTTTTTGGGATGTACCCTTCAGATGTTGAAGTACTGCGTGGTTCAACCTAAGATGGGTTGATATGGTGCGATGTTGATGGAAGGGAATCGTCTTGACTCCTTTTCGACAAATCCTTTTCACCAAAGTCCCTCAAAATTTTTTGAATCTCCCAGAAGGCTTTTCTTTTAATATTTTCGTCCTTCATTTGGTCGATTTCAAATACGACCTGTTTGCCCAGCCACGCGTAGGGAGATTTGGTGGCAGCTTTTTCTTCTAAGAGAGTAGATATTTTTTTCAAACGTTTGGTGCACTCTCATTCAGATGATTTTGCCTGGAATACAAAAAAAATCAATCTAAATTTATGGGCTTTAAATTATTGAACTAAATATTGAACTATGGATGTTCATCGTCTTACGGTTTCATAATTTAAGTTTTTTATTTTTTTTCAGTTTCCGAGCTCGAAATCAGAATTGGTGGAAATAGCCGATGAATTCGCTATGCGATGGCAGTTTCCAAACTGCCTGGGTGCACTTGATGGCAAACACGTGAAATTTAAGAGCATGCGTAAAGATGGTGCATTTTGTTACAATTATAAAGGTTCAAACAGCATCGTTTTACTTGCATTAGCCGATGCAAACTGTAAATTTATATACGTGAACATAGGATGCAACGGACGCACGAATGATGCTGGTGTTTTGCTTCAAAGCACATTAAGAAAAGTGATCAATGATGCACAGAATTACTTTCCGATAATATTATTGGCAATCAAAGAAAACTTCCCTATGTAATTCCATTGCAAACGCATATAAAGAAGCCCTATCCTTATTCAACGCAATGTAAAAAAAAAACGCATTTATAATCTCCGCCTTTCTGGGCAAGACATGTTATTGAGCATGCATTCGGTTTGCTTACACATAGGTTCAGAATATTCAAAACTGCAATCAATCTTCGCGTTGAAAGCGTAGAGCTTGTAACACAAGCTTGTTGTGTTCTACACAACTTTTTATTAGAGCGCAATAGCGTTGATCATAGTGCACTGACTCCTCAAACAAGTTGCATTGCATCACCTTCTAATACAGGACAAAAAGTTTATAACACTCATAAAGGGGCTGCGGAACGAGTACGTCAAACTTTCACCGATTATTTCGTAAATGAAGGAAGAGTTGACTGGCTACCTATTGACTAAGTTCAACATACCTTTCTTTTGGGATTAAATCAGTCACTCTCCTCAGTTTCCAAATTGATTGAACTGTTTTTATTTACGTTTAGGTACTTCTTCATCTATCTATTAAATAAACGAAAAATTATTACAAAATAATAAATAAAACAAAATATACTACTTGCCTTTTCTTCATAACTTGAAATTAAATCCCTTGTTTTGCAGTGGGTTTTCAAAAACAGTATTTCATCGAAGCACCACAACTTCGGCTCAGAGACGTCTTCAAGTCCAGCTCCACTTTTTTTACTTTTTTCAATCGAACGAGTACGTCAAACTTTCACCGATTATTTCGTAAATGAAAGAAGAGTTGACTGGCTGCCTATTGACTAAGTTCAACATACCTTTCTTTTGGGATTAAATCCGTCACTCTCCTCAGTTTCCAAATTGATTGAACTGTTTATTTACATTTAGGTACTTCTTCATCTGTCTATTAAATAAACGAAAAATTATTACAAAATAATAAATAAAACAAAATATACTACTTGCCTTTTCTTCATAACTTGAAATTAAATCCCTTGTTTTGCAGTGGGTTTTCAAAAACAGTATTTTATCGAAGCACCACAACTTCGGCTCAGAGACGTCTTCAAGTCCAGCTCCACTTTTTTCGCTTTTTTCAATCGAACGAGTACGTCAAACTTTCACCGATTATTTCGTAAATGAAGGAAGAGTTGACTGGCTGCCTATTGACTAGGTTCAACATACCTTTCTTTTGGGATTAAATCCGTCACTCTCCTCAGTTTCCAAATTGATTGAACTGTTTTATTTACATTTAGGTACTTCTTCATCTGTCTATTAAATAAACGAAAAATTATTACAAAATAATATATAAAACAAAATATACTATGTACTTGCCTTTTCTTCATAACTTGAAATTGAATCCCTTGTTTTGCAGTGGGTTTTCAAAAACAGTATTTCATCGAAGCACCACAACTTCGGCTCAGAGACGTCTTCAAGTCCAGCTCCACTTTTTTTACTTTTTTCAATCTCTCGCAAATCTCGACTGAATTGACTCCATAGTGAATGGATTTTTCGATTTATTAATTCGATTGTAATATTTGGAGCCAAATGTTTGAGGCCATCCACGATTATTTGAAATGAATCAGCCTTTATAACCCTATCGAGGTTATCTGGATGTTTAACTACATACAGATGTTGGTGCATCTCGTACATGCATAAAAGTTCCAGCGTTAAATCTTTTGTCCGAACAATTTCATTAGCCATTTTGAGTAACGTCCACTTATTGCCTAGTCAACATCTCATAAAAAATGCTATCTGTAACGGTGCGTTGCATCCTTTGAATATATGTATATAATATGGAGGGCTCGCTCATATACTTAATGCATTAAGTAAAATGCATAATGCTGTTTCACTTTCTCTAACTTAAGGTGACAGCTATCAGCTGAAGTGCGTTCTTTTTCTATCAAAGTTAACTATAGTTAACTTTCATCGTTCCTTTAATTCAAAAAAGTTACTTTTTTAACTTTATGACGTCATGGAGTTATTCCTAAATTCAATGTTAATGTGTCATAAAGTTACTTTGAGTAACTTTTTCCAACTCATCTTGTTACCGAGATATTTATTTGATTAAAAGTTATTATTTCAATGATAATAACAAGCGGTGCGACACCGGCAACGACATGGGCAGACGGACTAGGACTACTGTCTTCTGCTTCTGTCTTCGTTTCGTTTATGGTGATTAAATTTGTTTATGTTTATAAACACCGAAAGATAATACGAGACAACTATACGGTTGGAGAGAGAAAAAAAGTGTAGAAGGCAAGAAATAAATATCGTAGTAGATTTTTCATTCTTAAGCTAGAACTATAATGCTCGGAGGGGCACTTAAGTGGTCGGAAGAAAACAAGCGAATACACGGAAAGCATTTGACGCGACTATAATTGCGAAGCGGAGCGTTTCGTCAAGTTTCGTTCATCTTTGGTTACGGAAGTGAGGTGCGCTCCCGAGCGCACCTCACTTAAGTAAAACTGACATTTGGTGAAATAGGAATGCCAAAAAGAGAAAGATGATAGTTACATTATGGGTGTGTTCCCCTTTTTTCGGTACGGAAAGCTACTTTTCGTTGGTTTTTGACATTAGCTTCAGTGCCCTTCCGACTATTATAGTTCTACCTTTAAGCTTAAAAGTGCGTTCCGAGTAGCCACTCAAAGAGAGGGCCTTTTTGCAGAATTCCTGACAGGCCGAATTAAGTCAAAAGTTGAGTCAGTTAAATTTGAAAAGCTTAAGCTCAAATTTGAAACTTTAATGCCTAAGGAGGTCAATGATCCTGGAAGGAGGAGATTTGCAGGAATTTTTTTTGTTAACTGGCTGCAAAGTAGAAAGAAAAAGAAACTAGGGACAAAGGAATAGGTAATTTATTAAATTCTAAGTACTGAAAGCGGTTTGACGTTAGACCCACGTAACTTTGTCTAAACGAAAATACCTACCTAACGCGAACAAAAGAAACTTTTGTGTTGTAATAGTACTTACGATTTTTTTTTTGTATGTACCAAAGTTTTGATACGGGCATACAATCTTGTTTTTAAAAAAAGTTAAAAAAAAAAACAAAATTTTATCTTTGGGAAATTATCCACAGTTTCTAAAAAGTGGTTGCAATCACAAATTGCATACAAGCTGTTTTAATTACAAAGCTTGATAACAATGATTTTTAAATTTTGCTTGCTTGATAGTTTCCATACGATAGTGATTTTCCTTTTTACCAGAAATAAAATCGGCAGTCGGAAATAATTGCGGCTGCCTGATATAATTATACCGGAGTCCGGAAAATCTATAGAAAACCGGAATATAAAAATCATCGGCCACCAGGTGACCAGGAAAAAAAGCAGGCTACTTGTAATCGGTGTGGGCAGTGTAAGAACTTGGCACAGTACCGAACATTTGTACTTTCAAGGAAACACATGGTCATATCATCAGGGAATTTGGCCAAACGAAATTGTATAGCCCCAATAGCCTAAGGGCTTAACACGTCGCTTAAATCAGAAGCCTATAAAAAGGATCCAGGGTTCAAATCCTCCACAATCAAGATTTTTTTTTTTTTTAATTACCAAATTCATTTTTTTTTATTTAACGTACTCAATCGATTTTTTTTATTTTATTCTCTTCCTTCAGAAGAAAAACTGATTCGTAATATTTAAGTGTAAATTCATTAGCCAGACAAAAGAGGAAGTTACGTCACAAACTTGTTAATAATTCGAAGACGATTTAATACAAGTTAATTGAAGTTTTCGATTAAAAGCAACAGGGTTGCCAATTGAAGAAATTAATTTTTTTTCTTTTAATTAACTTATAGTTTTTTTTCTTTTTAATTTTTTTTTAATATTAAATGAACAACAATAAACTTACCTTTGTATAATTTTAAAATGAAACAGAAACCTTTTGAATTTTATTAATTATGGTTGAAGTGAATATGACGTGGGAATAAGTTGTCTTAAGTATAAAGTATAAAGCATCATCAACACCAAGATGCATGAGTCTGACAATATTTTTTTTGTAGCGACAATGAAGGGGTCCAAGAACCACACCCACCGCCGAGCTGAGGGTACATTAAATTGTCAGCAAGGTCCAAGAAGGCAAACAGGTCGTTACAATCTCCTTGATATGAGTTGAAAGGGTTAACCTGTCAAAAGCAACTATTTTTAACTTTGGTCGTTCCTAAATGAAAAGTTACTTAAAGTGACTTTTTTAACTCTGAAATTGCAACTTTGACAAATTAATCACAGTTAACTAGAGTAACATAAAAGAACACACCACTGTCAATTTATAATAAGTCACGTCATACTGGAAATGTTTAGTATCTCGAAATTGTATTGCTTTTTATTGCTGTTTATTGTTTTAAAGACAGTGAAATGAATCTTTCAGTTTTTATTTTCTACTAGATATCATGTATTGCATTGTTTTACTATTAACTTGCAAATATTAAGCTTGCTGAACGCACAATAGAAATAGATGCGCGAAGGAGATACCTCGGCAGTGCTTGCAGTGTATTGTAATATTTTCTCAGGTTCGTCAATAAAACTTATTTACATTATTTAAAACGCCCACTTATTTATTTCACAAAATAAAACACTTTACTTTACACAATACAAATAGATGCGCGAAGGAGATACCTCGGCAGTGCTTGCAGTGTATTGTAATATTTTCTCAGGTTCGTCAATAAAATTTATTTACTTTATTTAAAACGCCCACTTATTTATTTCACAAAATAAAACACTTTACTTTTCTTACTACAAAACGATTTACTATTCACCACTAAAATTAATTCACCAACTTTACTTTTCACTTTTATTACAACCAACTTTATTCATTCACGATTAAAAACAAACTGTGACGCTGCCGGTCAAACATGTGCCTTTTATGCTTGTTTGACAAACTCTGGAAAGTAGTAGAAGGTTCTGGTCTCTGCTTCCAGAGCTTTCCATAGGGGAAATTTCCCAATAATTTCCCTTCCAAAAGCTTTTATTTGACAGCTGATATATCTGCTATAATTCCCAGCCGTGCCACCTAAAAACAGAAATGTTTTATTCGAGGTACTGCCTCTTGCAAGGAACTGACAAATCCTCCAAGAGTTTACTTGTCATGAAAAAGTGCTTCTCATTTAGCCGTTCGGACTCGGCAAAAAACTGTAGATCCCCTCTATTCCTGCCAACAAACACGCACACAGGAATGGTTGTGAGTTGTAAGTCACTAGGCCCTGGTTCTCCAGTGCCGAGATTCAGCTAATTCGAAGCCGCAGGGAGTGAGTGAGATGAGTCACTTTTCGTCGAAAATCGATTCAGTTAGCAAAAGGGAGTGACTGAGCGAGTGAAATGAAATGTCAGATTACTCGCCAGATATTTCCGCAGTGACTTGGTGCATGTGTTGGTAAATTTCTAGTTTTGGATAGGTATATGTGCTCAAGAATTCCTATTCATGGATAGGAAACGAAATAAAAAACAACAACGTAATAAAAACAACTACCCTTTTATTGATTCTCTAATTTTATTTTATTATCATATTATGCACATACATATATATTATATAAATTTATATTCTATTCACTTTCAACACTTTTTAACTTTTTTTTTCTCAAGGGTAAAACTCACATTAAGCTTTAATTATGACAAAAAAAAATAATTGAAACAAAAGATACTCCAAACTCCATTATTAAAGATTCCAATGTTTACATTATTGTATTTGTTGTTTCATTTCGTTTTGCGTAACGAGTGTGACAACTTACTCATTTCACTTAAATAGCTGAATCACTTTTGCGAGTGAAGTGAGATGAGTCGGCGAGTAAGGCGAGTCATCTCATCCCACTCGCTGAAATAGCTGAATCTCGGCACAGGAGCTGTTGCGCCACCCAATTTATTTTTTTATTTATTTTATATCTGCTATAATCTGGCAGACGGCGCTCTTTCGTTTGAGAGTCGCTATAATTGTAGCTAAGGGGTATGTTTGTTTGTTATTTTACGAATTTTAACATCTACAACCGAATCACTGCATTGCTTTGCCATAGAGAAGAACTGTTTCACGGAATGTGGAAAGAAATTAGAAAATTTCTATCGGAAATTCGGCAGGTACATATGTAGATAACTCCTTGGTTTATTAAAAGCCTGCATTTTCAGAATATTTTCCAGACCCGTCGAGCGTTGAAGTTTTCCGCAGAAGCAACAGTTACAATTACGATCGGCTGGGCATCCACACCACCAAAACCAGGAATGTGCCAAAACCGGTGAACCCAGCGACGGCATCCTGTACAATGCCCACATAGCGCTACCCGATTCATTACTATCAGCGTGGCGAAACCACTGGCTGCTGCTCTCTGGTTATATACTGAAAGATGACATATATTAATTAATTAAAAAGAAAACTTAAACCAACGAAATTGTTGTTTTGCTAAGCGCAACGTGATATTTATTTATAAAAACATAGCAAAAATACAGTACAACCATTACACTAAACAAAATTAATTTTACATTTCTTTTTATTATTGGACCTACCTGTATGTGATTTATTATATCGTTCCCCTTATGCCAAGCCATGGATGTGCAAATTAAATTTTGTCAGTAGTTAGTTTGTTTTATAAATTTATCGGTATTCCATGACCTGAGATTTTGCTAATTCGAATGGTAAAATTTAGTAACATAGTGGTTGGACCCCAGCTCCGCAATTATAATTGGTAATATGTAGAGCTAAAATTTCCATGGAAGTGCATATTTTTTGGGTGGCTCGTCGACACCAGGAAGGATTATATTCGAAATTGCTCGTCGAATTACGAAGTGAGGAACCGGAGTTGTATCGGAATTTTCTACGAATGAATGGACTCTAAGCAATTCGACGATCTTCTTGCTTTGGTGAGTCCACACATTCAAAAGCAAGACACGAATATGCGCCCGAGTATTTCAGCGGGTGAGCGGCTTGCGTTGACATTACGCTACCTAGCTACTGGCGATGCTTTTCGGTCTCTTCAGTACCTGTTCTGAATTCCTGTTTCCACGATCTCGTCTATTATTCCAGAAGTTTTAGATGCCATTTACAAAGTGCTCGTGGACGACTTTCTTCAGGTAAATTTCATTTCAATATCCAATTCGGTGTGCAGACGAATATACAGAAAATCGTATTCAATTCTAGACGCCAAAAACACCAGAGGCTTGGGATGATGTTGCCAGTAAATTTAATGTACTGTGGCAATTTCCGAATTGTATGGTAAACATGTAGTAATGATCGCACCACCTACAGCGTGTATTTAATTACTGATTAAGCCAGGCTCGGCGTATTATCGAAAATGTTTTCGGTATAATGTCGGCACGTTTCCGAGTCCTGCGTAAGCCTATATTTTTGGATGCAGAGAAGACAAAGAAAGTCACTCTCACGTGTTGCGTGCTCCACAATTATTTGATGACGACAAATAAAAATAAGTACGCCCCCAGTAATTCATTCGATCATTATAATGATGAAAATTAACTCATTTTCGGTGATTGGCGTCAAGACGTAGCAGTGGAAGACAGAACAATGTTTCCATTAGAAAGGTCACGTACCGATACTCTTTTCGACGCTAAAGATGTACGAAGCGAATTCAAAGCGTACTTCGTCGAAGAGGGTGAAGTAGAGTGGCAGTATAGAATTATTTAGTCCCAAAATCAACACAGTTTATGCCACCAAACTTCCCAACAATAACATCACCTATATTCAAAAAATTTCCCCAACATCTGCACCAAGTTTCTTTTTTTTTTAAACATCAACTACTATCACTGTTGGTCTATTATAAATGTAAGTATATTATTAAAGTGACAACTGAGAAAAATATTTTTCCATATCCTCAAGAAATTTGTTCACATAAATGTGAAGTCGACTCCATAATCCAAATCGTCAGAAACAACAGCAGCAAAATTTAATAATTTCAGCAATAATATGGCAATAGAAATATATTCGAATCAAGCTTAGCAGAGCACTTTCAAAAATGTCCAGAGAAGAGAAATAAAATAAGATAAAACGACAGAATAATTATTTTAGTTTTAATTTATTGTTTTTCTTTTATAAAGTTCTGGGTAATTGTATTTAAATTTTGTTGGTATTACTAGATTTTCTTTTACAATTTTTTTAAATGATATATCACATCATGAGTCAGTCGAATTAAGTGGATTATTCTACATAATAAAAAAATTCAAATATTCGAACGAATTAACGTTTATATAAAGATGATTTACCTTTTACTTACACACTGAAGTCTTCTTCGGAACATTCATTACGGACAACATTTTTCGTTGGTTGTCTTGGAATGAACAACAATTCTTTGCAGTCGCCATCTTCATATTGCTCTATTCGCACTTGTTGCGGCAGCTCCTCGTGAGAAAAAGACTATAATACGGAAAAGGTTAATTGAAATGAATGAAACAATGAAAATAAAAATGCATTTACCATCAGTGAAACTTGGTCAATGATACCATTGAAAGCCCGTCTCATTCTTGACCTGGCATGCGCTGCTGCATCTGGCCCTAAATTTTCCAGTGGTCCGTTCTTTTTCTAACAATAGTTAACTATTGTTAACAATTATTGTTGACTTTTATCGTTCCTTTATTCTAAAATAGTTACGATTCGTAACAATATGACGTCATAACATCGTTCCTAAATGCATTTTGGAGTGTCAAATGGTTACGATTTGTAACTATTTCCAACTCATGTCGAGGACATGAGTTGAAAGTGTTGATCTGTCAAAGTGCACAAGTGAACCGATTTGTTTACAAAACAAACAAAAATTTTGTTGGTTTTGATAAAGTTCAGTGACAAAACTAAATTGAAATAGCATTTGTGCCGATTGTAAGCGATAAAGGAGAATTTATATTAGAAAATTATACGATTTTATGCTATAATAATGCAAATAAATTTTGTGTTCATTCGTTCATTTGACGCATTAACAATATCTAACAACGAATAGTTCCTAAATGAAGTTGTAACAATCTTAACAAAGTCTAACAATGACACATCAACAACTTTTTTTGACATATCAACAATAGTTATCTATAGTTAGAAAAAGAACGGACCACAGTTCTTCTGCCATTTAATCACAGAGAGCTGTATTTGCATTTTTTTTGCTTTCATTGACTGAAGTGCCTCCACTGCCATTAGCTTGAGTTTTGAATTTTCGCTAGTATCTGCCGTTACATTCAATGGTGTGCCAAACTTGCGCCTCAAGCGTTTCCCAACATTTGAGGTAGACGTTGACGGTTGACCGCGTATTTTTTTCACCAAAATGTTCAAGAAACGTAGTGTCGTCAACTGCCGAGTTCTGAAACAAAACAGATAACAGGAACTAGATATGAAATTTGAAATAAAAAAAGGCAGATAAATATAAACATACCAATTTATTGTAATGATGAAGTCGATTGCGTATATTGTTTAACTTTGTTTGATTCCAAAAACAACATTTGATGGAAATACTTCCAGGAAATCGAGACACTTTCATTGGCAGCTTGGTCCGACTTCTTTTTCCTAAATTTTTCCAGGTTGGAATTAAAAGTGGGGCGTTGGACCATTTGCCCTTACACTCGCTTAGTGGCATTTGAGTGGCGTCTGCGACCTCTTGCCACAGGGCTTCCTTTGGCAGTTTGTATTCTGCATCCCACAAACTGCATCGCGTCTCGATTTCCTAAATCAATTTTAAAATATTTTCATGCGACCATTCACGTTCCACTTAAAAACTTAAAACAACTTCGATTTTGCCTTCGGGCAGAAAGATTTAAATTTTATTATTATTATAATTATTTTCTTTTTGAGTTTATTTATTCAGTTATGCAAAAACTACAAATTTCCAATTTATCTCTCTTTAACAAATTCGAATCCAACCGATGGGTTTCATTGACATTTCGGACAGTGAAGGAATTGTCAGCAATTGTAAGATGTTTTGAATTAAAACATCTGACAATGACCAATGAGTCTGACAATGTCCTAATCGTCTGACAATGATACAAATTGTGTGTTCAGACGATTGTAAGATACCTTACAATTTTTTGTCAGATTATCGTCTGACAATTACCTGACAATGACGTTTCTGACAATATTGTCAGACAAAATTGTGTGTTCAGATGATTGTAAGACATTTGAGACAGTTTTTTCACTGACAGATCTGACAATATTGTAAGATCTGACAATCGTCTGTAACTAGCTTAACCAAAATAAACCTCATTTTCTTCGAACCGGTATCATCTGGTATTGTTGCATACCACACCAATTTTTCATGCTGGAGAACCACCAACGGTAAACTTTATCCTTAACGCTGAGCGCGTCTGATATGTCCATGCTCCTCCTTGCGGTCTCCCAAAAGACTAGATGAGAGGCTATATCCAAGGTCTGATTACCTGGGCAATCTGTGATTTTCAGGGGTGGAATCGCGTAAGGCGATAGTTGACTGTCACTGTTTTGATAGTGAATTTTGATCGTAAAATTTGAGCGTAAAGTGATCGCTAAAAATGTATGATTGCTTGGCAGTACTCACCCAAGTTTGGGAAACTTGGTGAAAATTTCACAGGCATAAATGTCATTTTGATCAGCTGTTGTGTTTTGTTGTGAAAATTAATTTCAATTGTGCTGAAAATATTGTTCCTGTTAAAATGTAAGTATACATACCTTGCAATAGTTATAAATAAATTAAGAAAAATGTTTGTTTTCGTTAAGGACTGCCACAAAACAGCAAATAAAAATGATCTCCTTTTACATGGAATAACATCCCGAGCTGGCGAGGTCCTACTTTATTCCTTAAGTTGATTCTCAGCAATTGAACTTTTCTGAAATCATTTCTTCTTCTCTTCGCCTCAAAGAAAATTTGCATTGAAGTATACATTACTGTTCCCTTAATTTTATATGTTTATGTTAAGTTTAATATATTTACCCTTTTTCCACTTAACTTTCAATTTATATTGGAGCTGAAGCTAACACAACTTATCTTGCCCAAAAAAAATTGAACAAAATGTATGAAAGTGACACCTAAATAGCTGTCACCAACAAACCATAGCAAAAAATTGAAACTTGCGCCTCAAGCGTTTCCCAACATTTGAGGTAGACGTTGACCGCGTATTTTTTTCACCAAAATGTTCAAGAAACGTAGTGTCGTCAACTGCCGAGTTCTGAAACAAAACAGATAACAGGAACTAGATATGAAATTTGAAATAAAAAAAGGCAGATAAATATAAACATACCAATTTATTGTAATGATGAAGTCGATTGCGTAGATTGTTTAACTTTGTTTGATTCCAAAAACAACATTTGATGGAAATACTTCCAGGAAATCGAGACACTTTCATTGGCAGCTTGGTCCGACTTCTTTTTTCTAAATTTTTCCAGTTTGGGATTGAAAGTGGGGTGCCGGTTGGACCATTTGCCCTTACACTCGCTTAGTGGCATTTGAGTGGCGTCTGCGACCTCTTGCCACAGGGCTTCCTTTGGCAGTTTGTATTCTGCATCCCACAAACTGCATCCCGTCTCGATTTCCTAAATCAATTTTAAAATATTTTTATGCGACCATTCACGTTCCACTTAAAACAACTTCGATTTTGCCTTCGGGCAGAAAGATTTAAATTTTATTATTATTATAATTATTTTCTTTTTGAGTTTATTTATTCAGTTATGCAAAAACTACAAATTTCCAATTTATCTCTCTATAACCAATTCGAATCCAACCGATGGGTTTCATTGACATTTCGGACAGTGAAGAAATTGTCAGCAATTGTAAGATGTTTTGAATTAAAACGTCTGACAATGACCAATGAGTCTGACAATGTCCTAATCGTCTGACAATGATACAAATTGTGTGTTCAGACGATTGTAAGATACCTGACAATTTTTTGTCAGATTATCGTCTGACAATTACCTGACAATGACGTTTCTGACAATATTGTCAGACAAAATTGTGTGTTCAGACGATTGTAAGACATTTGAGACAGTTTTTTCACTGACAGATCTGACAATATTGTAAGATCTGACAATCGTCTGTAACTAGCTTAACCAAAATAAACCTCATTTTCTTCGAACCGGTATCATCTGGTATGGTTGCATACCACACGAATTCTTCATGCTGGAGAACCACCAACGGTAAACTTTATCCTTAACGCTGAACGCGTCTGATATGTCCATGCTCCTCCTTGCGGTCTCCCAAAAGACTAGATGATGAGGCTATATCCAAGGTCTGATTACCTGGGCAATTTGTGATTTTCAGGGGTGGAATTGCGTAAGGCGATAGTTGACTGTCACTGTTTTGATAGTGAATTTTGATCATCAACTTTTCTTTGCTCTGCGTAAAGTGATCGCTAAAAATTTATGATTGCTTAGCAGTACTTACCCAAGTTTGGGAAACTTGGTGAAAATTTCACAGGCATAAATGTCATTTTGATCAGCTGTTGTGTTTTGTTGTGAAAATTAATTTCAATTGTGCTGAAAATATTGTTCCTGTTAAAATGTAAGTATACATACCTTGCAATAGTTATAGTATAAATTAAGAAAAATGTTTGTTTTCGTTAAGGACTGCCACAAAACAGCAAATAAAAATGATCTCTTTTTACATGGAATAACATCCCGAGCTGGCGAGGTCCTACTTTATTCCTTTATTCGAAAATTGCAAAAGAAATAAGTTTTATAGCCAATGTATATGTAATTTGTGTTAATTTTATTATTTTATTGCACAATACTAACCTTAAAAGTGCGATCAATTCACTTTTTCTCCGACAAAAATTTCAAACTCGGCATTCTCATTAGTTTTACTTCAAGAAACGAGAACTTCCATATTATATTTACTCAAAAGCTGCATCGCAGTTTATTTCTCGCACAACAAAATCATATGAAGCAGAATAGTAAAAAAAAAACGGACAAGAGAAAAGAGAAACGTCAAATAGTTGCACCGAAAATTTTACCGACGCGACACGGGGCAGTTTTTTTCCGTCTCATCTTTTCGATTCTTTTTTCTCTTTTACACTTATGGTGTTCGAAAAGTTGCACGCGTCTAGTTTCATCGTGTAATAGCAGACAATGTTTACATTGTTGTATTCGTTATTTCATTTCGCGTCCATTAGTGGTGATGTGAAACAGAATATCAAACGTAACGAAAGTGACAAGGAGGTTGAATTTGGCTCTTTTATATTTGTTCTTTGACTCCTGCTCGAAACTAAATTCGAACAAACTCATTTCAGTCAAATAGCTGAGTCGGCGAGTAAGGCGAGTCATCTCATCTCACTCGCTGAAATAGCTGAATCTCGGAACTGGTCGGTAATCAAATACATTTCTCCTCGCATTTTTCTACCCAGGCGTTGGCTCTACAGAGGCATATCCCTGCTTAATGTTGCTTACAAGATCCTATCCAACGTACTATGTGAGCGTCTAAAACCTTTCTGCAACACTATGATCGGCACTTACCAGTGTGGCTTCAGGCCAGGCAGATCAACGATAGACCAAATCTTCACATTGAGGCAAATCCTGGAAAAGACCAACGAATTTCAAGTTGAGACCCACCACCTATTCATCGACTTCAAAGCCGCATATGATAGCATAAGTCGCCAAGAGCTTCTATTGGCGATGTCGGAACTCGGGATCCTAAAAAAACTGATCCAGCTATGCCGCATGACGTTACAAAATACGCGGTGCAACGTGCAAATGGGTAATAGCTCATCCGAGTTATTCCAGACGTGTACAGGGTTTAGACAAGGAGATGCGCTATCATTTGATTTCTTCAACCTAGTCCTGGAGCAGATAGTGCGCAAGAGTGGTGTTAACATGGAAGGCACTATCTTCAACAGGTCTTCTCAACTGCTTGGCTATGCGGACGACATCGACATCATCGGCCGTTTTCCAAGAGAACTGTACTTGAAGCATTCACAGCTATTGATGAACAGGCGAAACGCGTTGGTTTTGAAGTGAATGAGGACAAAACAAAGTATATACTATCAACAAACAAAACCTCGGAACAAACATCAATTCCACGAACGACACATTAGTGGAAATCCGACGAAGAATTACCCTAGCGAACCGCTGCTACTTCGGTTTGGCCAAACAAATGGGTTCAAAACTCCTTTCTCGAAAGACAAAGTGCACGCTATACAAAACGCTAATTTTACCAGTTCTACTCTACGGCGCCGAGTGCTGGACGATAAGTAAAAAAGGGGAATTGATACTGGGCACTTTCGAGAGAAAAATTCTTCGGCGGATATTTGGTCCTATATGCGAAGAGGGTGATTGGAGGAGAAGATTCAATCGTGAACTGTACGAGCTGTACCAAGATGTGGATGTAGTCCAAAGAGCCAAAACACGTCGACTACACTGGCTCGCAGTGTTCCCAGATTGGTGGTTTTTCCAACCAAAATGGTGGGAAAAAATGCCTTTGGTG
Organism: Dasysyrphus tricinctus; assembly: GCA_963921185.1. NCBI lineage: Eukaryota > Metazoa > Arthropoda > Insecta > Diptera > Syrphidae > Dasysyrphus > Dasysyrphus tricinctus. The sequence continues at coordinate 110,589,755 of OY992531.1, read as the reverse complement.
GGAAAAATGGTGGGGAAAATATTCATATACCTACCTATCCTCGAATTATATGACCAATAATGATTTGGCACAAAAAAACAGAAACTAAAAATATTTTTTTTGTGAATACCACACAAATGAGGAACCAAAAATCACTGACCTTGAAAAAATTAAAAAATATCTCAAAATTCATAAAAATCAATGGCTGACCAATATCTGAAACTTACTAGCTGACCTTTTATGACCGTTAAGTGACCTTTCAAGTGAGATGCCAACATTTTTTTTGTAACCTTGAAACGAACTTTAAAAATTTATAAGAAAAACTTTGGCTGACCAATCTATATATAAATAGGCTTAAATAAATTTTGTGGTACCATTTTCTCAAAAAGTATTGGACCGATTTGGATAAATCTTAAGTGGTTGGAAAGCTATAATCAAGGGGAATGTGCGAATCACAAAATTAAACACTGCGGGTCCATTTTAGCTAGATACCATTTTATACTGCCGCTCACTGTGCACACTTATTTTATTAAAAATAAAAAATTGTTTTTTCCTTCAATTTTCAAATATTTTATAGCAAGCTTTCATATTTTGATTGGTGTCGAATTTCGACACGGGGAGGGGAAGAGACTAGTTATTGAAAATAGTTGATCTATTGATCTTTCGGATTGGTATATTTTTTGTGAATATTCAACAAATAAGTTGGAAAAAATCGTACGTGCCCTTAAGCAACTTTAAGTCTTGATTACAAGTTTTCTAGGGCCGACTAATTTCTAGGACAAGTTGACTTTTTTCACCAATTACTGCCCAATAAGATGACATACTTTTTTTGCGATCATGAAGTACCAAAAGTGCAGAGCCAACATTCTTATTTTTTTATATCTGGAAAATATTTTTAGCAGAAAAGGTTATGGTGGTTTTTTTTTCCTCCCAGTACAAAAATGGTGGGATTTTTTTTGGAATTTGGTGGGATTCTAGAAATCTCATCTGGCATCACTGCTGGCTCGGCCACATCGAGCGAATGGACAACAACGCTCCAGCCAACAAGCTGGTTCGAGACGACCATGAAGACCGAACCTCCGCTATAGGGACCAGGCGGTCACAGACGCAAGAGCGCTTGGTCTCGACGACTGGAGGGAGCGTGTGAGGGACCGCAACCGATGGAAGACCGCAATATCTCAGGCAGAGACCCTTCATGGATCGGGAGCTGGATAAGAAAGTAAGTAAGTTGGCTCTTTCAATAGACCCAACCAGTGTGGTTACTTTTGTAGGTCTGTTCTTAAAGATAGAATGAGGGAGCACATCGGGATTAATTGTGTAGTTTGTATGAGATTTGTTGGCGCAAAATGTATAGCCAACACACTAAGGCACAGTTTTTGGGTTCAGGCTTTACTCTGAGTTAAATCAGAGTTAGCTAATCCTGAAAATAAATTAACCCTGAGTTAAGTCAGGAACAGTTTTCCTGTTGAGGATTACCTTTATCTTTCAGCTGTCAAAATTCTGAAGCCAACGATGTGCGACACTGTGGATATCACCCTTCTACACCAGCTGAGAGGAATTGCCTTTGCCAAAATGAGGGTCCAAGACCTTTCACGTAGGGCTTCCTGTCTAAAAGACGCAATCAAAAAGTGCAAGAAATCGATTTTGCTAATAATTGTGATAGCAAAATAATTCTTGTTACCAATGATGGAGTAGTCCCTCCTCATCACCAAAGTGAGGGTCCAAGTCTTTTCCCATGGGGCCAATGTTTGCTAGATGCTTTTAAACCTATCTTTTCTTGAAATCATTGTTTAGCATGTTTTTTGTTTTTATTAAGATCTTATTCTACCATCCTGACTTCGAAATTTCTGGAAAATATCACCCAGCTTTTCGGGTGAAGTAAGGCCTTCATACCAGATAATATTTAATCTTCCATTGGATATTCTCCACGCACTTTCTTCCGGCACTAGTTGTATTGTGTGGTTTTTTGTGTAGTTTTTCCATATATTATATACTGTAGTTGCTCCTTAGAATTTGTTGGAGAAGTACAGACTTCTTAGGGAGCGAGCAAGAGACTTCCTTCCAAACCTACAATAAGTTTATTTATATATGCACAAATAAGTATAACCATTTTTTTTCATAGATGTTTGTAGCTTTCAACTTACTCTCGATATTTTAAAAATGTTTTTTGTTGTAGGTTTGCAAGTTTTATAAAAAACTTCATACCTCACCGCGTCTACATTCTTAGCCTTCGGAGCAAACAAACTTTTCAATTATCTCAATATCTGCTTGTGCAACCAAACTTAATTCACCAAGTCTAGATTAGATAACGTCAGATGCAATTCAGAGTTTTTTTTTTGAGAATAGAAAAATGCTTGATTTTGCCCTTCCTAAAAAAAGCTGGAATGTAGTCACACCCGGTAATGCTATGAAAACCAGGGGTCGAATCGCCGCATCCGTTCACGAAACGCCATTCGTACGTACGACAATTACGTGATACGTTATGCGTACAGATAAATTGAGATGATAGCATACGTTCGCTAACGGAACGTAATATTTTAGAATGTACTAGAATCGAATCTTAGAATGTAATAGTTTAAACGTCAAAAGATCTCAGAAAACATATGTTTACCAAAACAAACAATTTTAATCAAATCAAGACCGACAACAAAAGCCATGAATTCGGCTTTTCTTTATTATTTTGATTCTTCATCTGATGAAAACGAAGATTTTCAAGAAAGAATAACTCGAAGGCATCTAAGAGACAAAAGCAATCCACTAGCTTTGCCACCAAAAGCGTAAGTCGATTTATATGTATAGTAGAAGTGAAGTGCATTTAAAAGATTTATCTTTGATAAAATTTCCGATTTGTTTATAGATTTATTAAAAGATTTCGAGTTAGTAAAGCAGCTTTCCAACACATTATGACAAAATTGATTTTCAGTGGACACATGTCAACATCCGCACCACCAATTTTAAAGTTGGCTTCGACGCTTTCACTATTGGCAAGTGGTGGATACCAACATTCTGTCGGCAGCGATTTTTTAATAGGAATGTGCCAAAGCACAATATCCAAAATTGCTTCAGAGCTTCTTCAAGAAATGGAAGCAAAGCTATGTCCGGGAAATATCAAATTTGATATTAACAATTCAGAACGATGCAAAGAATTTTTTGTGGAAAAATATAGAATACAAGGAGGTGCGCTGTAACTACATACCTATAGAGATACATTAAGTAACGTGCTGGGTTTTTTTATCTTTCAGTCATCGGTTGTATTGATGGGACCCACATAAGCCTACAAAGGCCAACACAAAATGAGCATATGTTCTTTAACCGGAAAGGGTTTCATAGCTTAAATGCAATGGTAGTAAGTCCATAAAACAATAAAAAGACTACGTAGGTATTCTACTTATAATTTTATCCTAAAAGATTTGTGACCATCAATACAAAATATCGGCAGTAAATTGTCAATACGGGGGTGCAGCGCACGACTCTTTTATTTGGAGGCACTCTGACCCACGAGAATACCTTGAGAACCTATATCAGTCAAACCAAAATATGAATGGTTGGCTCTTGGGTACATATAACACAAAATAACAATATTTATAGTATTGAATTCAAATTTTGTTTTACTATCTTTAATAGGTGATTCTGGATATCCACTTGAAATGTGGTGTATAACACAACACCCTACAGAAGCCCGGATGAAAATTCAAGTGAATCAAGATTTAATGATGTTCACTCCAAAGCTCGATGTATTGTTGAGAGAACCATTGGGATCCTTAAGGGTCGATGGAGAATTTTAGGATATGGGAAAAGAGTCAGATATAAACCAGAAAAAGTTGCCAGAATAGTGAATGTGTGTTGTGCTCTCCATAATATTTGCATCACATATAATATTCCCTATTCTCCACCACCAGCAAGAAGTGAAGAGTCTGACCTCATAGATATTCACCCTGTAGAAGAAGCAATACTTTCAAGAACTGGACAAGTGATAAGAACTAATATTAAAAATTCAATTTGCAATTAAAATTATTCGTTGTGACTTAAAAGTAGATTTCAAAAACAAAACTTTGTTATTGAAGCCACTGTAATGATAACGAATAAATAATTCTTTGGGTATTATATATGTACCTACTTGTAAAATTAAACCATACATAAATTCAATTCTATTTTATAAGTAAACACAAATGCAATTTCGTAATGCAGTTGTCGTTTTTCATTTTCTGGAAAAAGTCAAAGGTTATCTTTTGCAGAAGTACCTGGAATGACACAAGGTAATCTTGATTGAAGAAGGTTTAATTAAGGAATCATCAGGGACACACAAATCATCCCCCTAGGATTTTTACTTTAGGAGATAGGGGATGATTATAGTTTGCACTTTTTTCGATTTTCTCATCAAAATCTTGTATGTTGAATCTTAAAAGTCAAATTTTGAAGTATCCTATAGATTGAAAAAAGTTAAATGCTTGTTGTTAGACGGTTAAATTTAGGACCTAGGGACACATAAATCATCCCTCTAGGATTTTTAGTTTAGGAGATAAAACATCACATAAGCTACTATGTTCATTTAAAAAGCAGTTTTTTTAAATAGCTTAAGTCCTTTAAAAAGATTTTTAGCAGTTCAGTTAAAAAGCTTTTTACAAAAACAAAGATAGGATTAACTGGGTATTGCTCCTATCTATTCTGAAAAAAGCTTTCATTAACCTGGCTCCAGTACTTTTTTTTTAATAAATACAATAGTCAGTTTTAAAAATATGCAAAACTTGTTTTGCTCATACTGAAAAATGACAAAAATTGACTTAATTTGTTTTAACTTACTACCACAGATTTATTTAATGTCCTTACAATTTTCACGGAGCAGCTCCAACCGTAATGTTTTAATTTGTATGTCCATTTTTTGGTTTTCCATGTATATTTTGTGTTGTTCCTCTTTAATCTGTTGTAAACGTTTTTGAATCTCAAGCAATATATCAAGTTTTTTGTTGATTTCCTCTTGGAATTTATTTTCCATAGCATTATGCTCCTCCATCAACGATATTTTTGCATCCTTTTTGGAGATGTTTTTTGTGGCTTTTGAGTTTCAGTACGGGTGAATATCTCTTCCACATCATCCTCATCCTCCATCGGCTCTCTGTTTTCAGAATCTGATATTACAGAAAAAATTTCCATTTGCTGATGGAAATCATGCTCTTCTGGATCGTCTACTGGAGTTTCCAAGCCACCAAAACTTTTAACATTTAGGAGTCCTTCAATAGCTGCCTCTGAGCCACTAACTTCTATAATTAGCTCGTCCACCTGACTGAGCACTTTTTCTTCGTATGGCCCACCACCCGTTTTAACATTGAAAATGTTTATAGGGTCGTTTTGAGTAAATTATGGTGTTACTAAAATGAATAAAGTGAACAAATGTGTATATGAGATGAACGCTGGCGTATAAGGGGGATAAGATCGAATTTTTGGTGGTGTTACTAAAATGAATAAATTGAACAAAGGTAATATGAGATGAACGCTAGCGTATATGGGGGGTACGACAGAAAATTTGGTGGTGTTACCATTCATTTTGGAATGAACAAATATGTATAGAAGATGATTGCAAGCGGATAGGGAGGGTACGGTTGAATTTTTGGTTGGTGTTACTAAAATGAACAATATAAGTTTTAACTATACATATTACTATGATTATAAAATGCAAGAGCTAGTGCAGTCAGCACTCAGCAGTGCATTGTGCTTCTAAATCTAAGCGTTGGAAATTTTGTGAAAAATGTTTATGATAGGAAAATAATGTAGAGGTGCAATATGACGGTTTTTTTTTTTAAATTCGAGCTGTAAGGAATTTAAAATATGGTTCTTATGTGAAATGGTCGAACAAAAAAGAACCAAATGAGAAGTGCCAGAGTATTTTTTTTTTTGTTTATCGATGGTTAAGTTTAATATAACAATTTTGTACATATATTTTGAAATTCCAAAAAATCTACAAAGTGAGATATTAATGGTTGTAAGTTCAAATTTCAAAAATAGATGGTTCACAAATGCTTCACATCAGGGTTAAGGCTGATTGTACTAAATTGCATAGTTTAAGAAAGATAATAAATAACAAATTGTTTTTGTTTCGGGAAATTTTGATACCTAATATTTTTTTTTTATATTTTATATAATTTTTGTTGATCGATTTTTCGCAGTTATTATTTTATATCTTTTTAACGGTTGCATTTAAAAATCTCAAATTTATACCGGAGATAGATTATATAGATTCACATATAATATGTAAAATTTGATTTTTTTAATCATACCTAAGCCGAGATAATAACATATTTCTGTTCATTTACATATCACCTAATAACTCTTTAATCTGTGCACCTATACAATTCGTTTTTGTTTTATTAGCAGCTTCGATAATTGACAATTATTTTGATATATCAAACGTAGCTCTACGTTCTATATAAGCTTCACAAATCGAAAATACAATTCAATTTAAAAGTGTTACTAAATCTTTAATCAATATTTCTACAATTCATCGTCGTCGATTTGCAAGTTTTTGTGCTGCACAATCAGCCCAAATAAACAGAATACAATACAAATATAGTGCCATAGTTCTTTCAAGATTTCTTTCTATCTCTGCCAGGGCTGCAAAAGTTGATAAAATTGTACTTTTTTCGATACACTCGACTTTGCTAAAGTACACAAATACACTTCAAACGAAAAATTTAAAGTAAATTAAAAAGAAAATCATCTGACCTCACAAAATGTATACTGTGAACCGAGGCTGACAACGATAGGTATAACAGAAGAAATAAAAATGATAAGGACAGTTTGTTCGAGAAGATTTAAGAAAATGGCATCTACAAAATCCCGGTTTCAACAATCTCGCAATTAAAACATTAAATTTATCAAGTTTAAATCTCGCAAAATTTAAGGGTATTGTAACAAATTCCTACAGTTTTGTAATAAAAGTTTCGCATATGTAAGTATGTACCTAATATGTTAAGTAACATAATAAACAGTTAACAAGTTGTTTAATTAATTGGACATAGAAACATAACATACGTTCATATAACAGCAAATGTGGACAAAATATTATTTTTATGAAGCAAATCAAAAAGTACAATTCGATATACTTTATTTTTATCTTTTGATACATTGCTTAAACACGATTCTTCATCCCTGATCTCTGTTTATTAGTTTATTATGAAAGACTATTCATTTCAGTCTTCAGTGTTCAGTTTCAGTCTTCAGTCAGTAGCACGGTTGCCACTTGCAAAAAAAAATTCCTACCAAATTTTCCAAAAAAACCTACCAAAACGAATAAAAACCTACCAAATAAAAAAACTGTATTTCCATTCTGCAAATTTTCTTTGGTAGAAACCTCAAACAGATTAGAGGTACGAGCTTTATTCACAATCGTGAAATCCACTTCCAGAAAATTTGAAAAAAAAACCAAATTGTTGTATGATGAGCTAAAAAAAAAATTCGAGTTCCACCCCACCCCAAAGATGTGCAGTAAAATTTAAAGTGAATCAAGGTTTATGTTAAGGAGGTTCACTTGGGCTCATAGATGCTAGTTATATATTTTCGAATTATTTATTTAAGTATTTTCATGCTAACATTTAATGATTTCTCCTTCCTTGGAATTTTCTATGTATTCATTTTTGACATAATCTTCAAATGTTTTCATTTGAGGTGTGAAATAATATAATTTTCAACATAATTTTGTATGAATTTGGTTAAAATCATTTCATTTTGAAAAATGAATTTTAAAAACTATATCATTTGGAAATGAAATTAGAATTTTTGAACGAGATTAGCTCTTACACCGAGAAAAAAACCTACGTAAAATGAACGGAAACCACTTCTATTTAAATATTTTTCGGAATGATTTGGCTTTCACAAATGTTTTGTAGAGACTTCGTGAAATTACGAAGCGCTCTCGAGATTCTTTATATTAAGCTTAGATGTAAATTAAAAAGTGATCAAAAAATCTAAAAAATATGAATTTTACGCTGGCCAAACTATGCAACACTTTAAAAGTACGTGCATGGAAATTTGAAATTCGATTTCGAAAAATATTAGCATGTTGCACTTTGAAACTACGTTGAGTGTGCTTTAAATGTTACAAAAGTTGATTTCAATGCAAAATTGAATACGTTTCGCTTTGAAACAAAGTTGGTTTTGTTAAATCTACGTTGCATATTTAAATCAACAGGTTTACAACGTGAAATTAAATATAATTCACTGGATATTATTCAACTTTAAATCAAATATTTTCTATTAGATTTTAAATTTCATTTTTTCCCTCAGTGTATTTGTTCTAAAAAAAATACACAGATCAACGCCAATTGATTCAAGTCTCTGTCTACTTGAGTTTATTTGACATTTTTTGAGTTGATCGGTAATGATCTCAATTTGTATGATTGTACAAAGTTTTATATTATGCTCAAGAGTATGAAAAAACCTACCAAATCAGATTTTAGCCTACCAACCTACCAAAGCTGAAAAATCCTACCAATTTTGGTAGGATCCTACCAAAACGGCAACCGTGGTCAGTAGTTGCAAAGATGCGTTGAGGTGTGGAGGTTTGTATGTTGCTTGCCGGTAAATAATTTTTTTTTTTTGTACTTAAAGCATACATAGACTGCGATGTGCGTGTAAGGTTAGTAGGATAGGATGCTTGTGGGATGTTTAGTTTCAGGTAGGTTCGTTGAGATATTTGTTGGGGCTTGGGGGTTTTTGTTTTGTTTATTATTTTTTGTTTTGTTTATTATTTTACTTTTGTGTTTTGTTTAGCTATGATTAGACGGATTAACGAAGAAAATGAAAAAGTTGTTTGGCTTGAATATCTTGACAGCAAACAATGATATTGGCTTCGAGGTAGTTTAATTTTATACGCTAGTTTATAGATAAAAATTGATAGTTTTTAAAATATTAAATTAATAATTTTTTTTAGAGCTAAAAACAGCAAGCAGTTCTGCACACTAATTGTTAGAAAATTGTTTTTGCCTCAAATATCTTGAAAATAGACAATGATATTGGCATCGGGTTAATTTTAATCTACACACCAGGTAGTTTAAAATTGATAATTGATAGGATTTGTAAAAAATTGAACTAGTTTTTTTTTAAGTGAAAAAAAAACTACAAGATAGGTACTTCACTAAAAATTGTGGAGAATTTTTTTTTGTCTCAAATATTTTGAGAACAAACAATGATATTGGCTGTGGGGCAGTTTTATTCTTTAAATAAGTTAATAATAAATAATTGATAAATTTTTTAAAAATATTCAATTCAACAAATAGTTTTTTTTAATCGAAAACCACAATAAACTTAACAAAATTGTGAAAAATTTTTGTTCGTCCTTAATATCTTGAAAACAAACAATGATATTGGCCTTGGGGTAATTTTTTTCTATAAACAAGAACTTGTAAAAATATTCAATAACCAGTTTTTTAAGCGAAAAAAAGCAACAAAAAACCTTACCAAAAAATGTTGAATTTTTTTAGTCCCGAATATGTTCAACAAACGGTCTTTTTTTTAAACCGAAAAAAAAAAAAATACAAAAACTACAAAAAACTGTTGAAAAAAAAAAAAATAACATTGGGCCTCCCTCTAGCTTCCGTGGCACCATCAAGCCTCTTTTTGAAAATGAAGTAAAGGACCTTATTGCGAGAGTCTCTTCAAAATAGACTGGTTAGATTAAGTCTAATTATTGTTATTGCTAATTTTTACTAGTAAATATTTTCCTATTTGATAGAAATTTCAAGTTCATCAAGAATCTTTGATCGACTTTGGTCTTCTTGATTTTTTTTCGAATTATTTCGAAAAGACTTAATAAGCCCCAAAATTAAAAAAAAAACTACAAAGGGAATAACAAAAAAAGAATTTTTCGGACACGCAACAAACACCAGCATTGAAAATTAATTTTTAGGCATATATTTGAGGGAAAATCAAATATTAGTTAGCGTTGCCTACCACAAAAGTTATACGAGTTAAGAAAAATATATACAAATATAGACCGAAATAAGCAAGTATAGGGGTAGAAAACATTGAATTTTTGTTTGGTGTTACCACAAAGCTAAATCAAAAAGAAAAAAAAAAGTGAGGTCCCGCACGAAGTATATGAAAAATATTATATTAGAAGACAATCAGGAAAAAAATATAAGCGAGTCAGTAAAATGACAAAAAGAAAACATCTCTTCTGTATTTTTGAAAATGAAGCAAAATAAAAAACTACAGTGGGAATAAGAGAAGTTAAATTTTGTGGAGAGGTAACAACTACCTCCAACATAGAATATTTGTTTTTTGGAAAATCTAATTTAAGTTAGTGTTACAAAAAACGTGATTTTGGAAAAGGGAAAACGAATACAGGACGAAATAGCAAAAAAAAAATAGTGATACATAATGCTAACATCATCTTGAACTTAGGGAAAAATCAAAATTTGGTTGAAGATAAAACGAAGGAAAAATGAAATGTAAGTATGTTTTAAGCCATAAAGAGTTCCGATGAAGAAATCGTTGTTGGACTAAAGTCTTAAAAACTATCCTTCCTAAATTATTTCTGAAGCTGAAAAAAAAAATCAATTTGGTGTAACTAAGTGCAAGTAAAGATGGAAGTGCGTGTGCAAGTGCTAATAAAGTTTGTTTAACAAATTTTTAATTGTGTTAGTTCAATATAATGCTTGGATTGGTCTTCATTAAACAGATGAATTATCTAAATTGTTATATATATGTATAAATTGGTAAGGATAAAATTCAAAATATAAGAAGGATTTTAATTATAAATAATAAAGATTAAGGATTTATCTAGCATAAGCAAGTCATTTTCAATGTCCCCATCGTTACTCAAGGAGTGAAATCTGTAAATTTTTGACCTCGATAGTTTATTGAAAGAAAGTTTTCTTTTAGCTTGAAATTTTTGATCTGCGTAAACCTATAGAAAAAAGTACATAAATGAATTAATAATTCTAAATAACAATTGAAACAAAAAAAATACTTTTTTCCAAGCTTTGGAAGTTTTAACGGGTGGGCCCACGCCATTCAATTTCCTAGCCAATGTTTCCCAGAGCCTTGAAGCGTTAGCTTTTCCCTGGGTGGTATTTGGGAGCAAGTTTTTGGCCAAGTTTGGATGCTGCTGCATGTACTCGGCAAGGGTACTTTTTTGGTTGAAATTTATTTTGTTGCAGTTTGTCCTAAAAATGTATTTTTATGTAGCCTTATAATTTATTTTGATTAAAAAAAAAAATTATAAAATCGTCGGCTTAGAGTGTAAAGCGGCTAACTCCACATTTTTTTTGTCATTATAGACCACTTCAAAAATTGCTTAAAAATACAATTATCTATCAAATTTTTTCAATTTCACTGAATTTAGCAAAAGCGAGTGCTGAAAAATAATTAATGTTATTTTGGTTTTATTCAAATAATGCGAACACTTTTGTATAAATAATTTTTTATAAAAAATGCAAAATAGGAGTTAGCTGCTTTTCACTCTAAGCCGACGAAATGATACTTACATTTTGTTTCCTTTATAATGCGGGTTGGTATGGATACGAATGCCTCAAACTAATCGAATGATAATTCGTTCAGCTGAATACGTGAACGTATAAAGTAATGCCAAATTACGTATTGTGGCTGTCGTTCACTTATGGCATCATGCCAAATACATAGTTTCAGTTTACGAGTTACACGTTAACGTATGCGGCGATTCGACCCCAGGTAAAGGCGCACAAAGAGACGATCCTCATTCGTTGTAAATTAAGTTTACATTTATATTTCAAAAAAATTGTGTTTTTGGACATCGTTCCAATCTCAATCCATAGCTTATACAGTCGTGTTTCAGGTGAGCTAAGTTGCTTAAAGCTATTACTAACACATCGGTGTCTGAGGATTTTATAGAAATTGGGCAAAAACGAAGCATGTAAAATCCTACGAGTGTCAGCTTCATCTTGAAAGCTACTTTGCTCCTCTACGACTTCACGCAAGACTTTACCATTTATGTACATTTTTAAAAGAAAAACATTCGCAGTCGTATTTCTAAGTAAGAAAAATATTTTTTTCTACAAAGACAGACCCATACTCCTTTCCGCACCATTCGTATATAAGAAAAGAATTAAGTCTAGTTTTGAACTAATTGCTTCTTAATGCTTTAATAAAATTGACTGTTCTTTTTTGATATATTTTCAAGGTGCTATCAAAGATAATATAACAAGTTAGTTATTAGTTGTTATATTATCTTTGGTGCTATACTCGACTCAAATCAAATGCACAATTTCTTCATTCTCTTTCAATGTCTTTGTTTGAAGGTGCTATAATTCGATAAAATATCCCATGAATATTATTTGCATTCATTTGCTTCAAGAAATTTCAAAAAATAATTCTTTAGCGTTGTTTAGTTACCGCAAAAGACTTGTGTCAAAAAAAGTTCATTATATGATACAGTTGATTTATTTTGAGTGCGTCTTGAATTAAATTTAATTTATTGTATTCCTTTAAAGTATCTTATAGACATTGGCTCCATGGGAAAAGTCTTGGATCCTCACTTTGGTGATGAAGAGGGACTACTCCATCAATGGGAACAAGAACTATTTAGCTATCACAATTTGTAGAAAAAATGATTCCTTGCACTTTTTGAGTGCGTCTTATAGACAGGTGGTCCCACGTGAAATGTCTTAGAGGAGGGGATACTCTGTCATCAGGAACAAGAACTAGATAGCTATCAAAATTATTTGTAAAATCGATTTTTTGCATTTCTGGAGTGCGTCTGGCAGACAGGCGCACAGTGGGGCCAAACCTACGATTTATGGATAAAACCGGTAGGTGGTATCATTTCGTATGTATTCACACCCGCTTAATTGAATGGTATCATCTATTTTAAGTTTTTGAATTTTCAAAATAGTGGGATATTTTGTATCAGGTATAGTTAGGGTGAAACTTAAAAGTAAGTAACGTATCTCAAAGAAGAAAAAACGGATTGGATTGACTCAAAGTTATTTTTGAAGAAGAAAAATAGAATTTCCAGATTTCTTTTAGAATTCTGTGGAAAAAAAAATCACGTCCTTATTGAACCGGTTATATTCAAACAGAAATTATCTTATTTCTTAAATTGAATTTTTATTTACTGAACCCAAAACTGGTAGAATCTGGTGATGAAATTTTAACAGGATCTTAACTACCACCAGCGCTACCAGAATAGAGCTGAAACGGACCCTAGCGAGGTGGAGTTTTTTTTGTATGGCTACTCAAGTCTGGAAGTAGACCCGAAGTCCAAATTTTGGCTAGATTTATCTGTGTAATCGAAGAAATGGGGTAAATTATTTTCTCTTCAGAAACCTTGAAATACATATTCAAATAGTATATTAGGTGCGTCTGGCAGACAGTCGGCCCCACGTGAAAGGCGTTGGAACCTCATTTTGGTGATGGGGAAGGACTACTCCATCATCGTAAACAAGAATTACTTTGCTATCACAATTAATCGGATAATTGATTTTTTGCATTTTTGGAGTGCGTCTTGCAGAAAAGGTGACCCCAAGCCCACAGGAAAGGTCTTGGACCCCCATATTGGTCATCAGAGAGGAAGCTTCTATCAGTGGGAACAAGTTTCTAAATGCTATCAAAATTTATTTAGAAATCGTTATTTTTACTGTTCTTTGGACTCGTCTTGCATGCAGAAGGCCCCACCTGAGAGGTTTTGGAACCCTATATTCATGTCAAGGGCACTCAGAACTTTCAATAAATGTCATTTTGTAGTTGCTATACCCATTATCTGGACTTTCGAAAAAAAAACGCATTTTCAATGCAGCATTACATACAAAAGCCCCAACCACGACATGCAATACTTTGATTTTGTATATAAAAAGTTAAGATACATCTCAAAATAATAGTCATTTTTTGCTCTCATTCACACCCAAAAATTGGTGTGGGCTCTTAGTCTAATAAGCTCTTTGGAATTTGTGAATTGAAAAAGTTTTAATTCACAAGCTGTTTTTGATTTGTGAATTGAAAACTATTCAATTCATATGCTCTTCTTGATTTGTGAATTTGTGAAAAAGATTTAATTCATAAGCTTTGTGATTTGTGAATTGAAAAATATTTAATTCACAAGCTCTTTGTGATTTGTGAATTCAAAAATATTCAATTCATAAGCACTTCTTGATTTGTGAATTGAAATTTTGTAATTCACAAGTTCTTTGGGATTTAAGAATTGTGGATTTAGGTATTCAATTCGAAAGCTCTTGAGATTTGTTTAAAATTATTTTGATACACTTGGGCTTGCCCAGTATTATTATGGAACGAGAGCTAGCGATGGCTCGTTTTTTATATAAATATGTATTTGTTTTCTCCAAGTCCCTTGATTCGCTTTAGGGCAGTTTTGCTGGTGTAAAATGTTGTGTTGTCCGCCATTTCGAAAGAGAGCATTGAAAAACGTAAATACGATTTTCTCGGCTCCTATTGGATGTAGTGTTGATTTTTTTATTTCATTTTGTAGGATTAAATATTTTATAAAACTTTTACCTCCTTCCAATGAAAAGTTGTTGTGGGAAAACTGTCGAGATTTTTTTAAGTAAAAAATGGGTTTTAGTGCTTATCTCGCCTCCTGTTCATTTGACGGAAAAAATTATAAGTTACGTTTTTTTAGAACACTTAGAACGATTTTGATCACTATTGTTCAACTTGTCGGAAAATCCAAAGTTTTCCAACTCCGGAGTTGGTCTCAACTATAGATTTGATCGGCTAGTTGAAAATTGATTTTTTTCACTATTTCAACTTTCACTTTGGAAGTTGAGAATAACAAGTTGGCTAACTTTCAGTTTTGAAAATTTCCCTGGGATAATGTCAGTCAATTATTCTGTTTTGTTTCAAAAACTTGAAAAATTATTTATCAATTTAATAAAAGTTAAAAAAAAGATGGCCAATTCAAATGTTATAAAAACAAAAAGTGCAAAAATTGTGTACACTCCTGAAGAGGAAGATTGGCTGGTGAAAATTGTGTTGGAGCATAGTTCAATAATAGAGAATAAAAAGACGGACGGGGCTACCAATCGCGATAAGGACAAGGCTTGGGAGAAAATAAAAAATGAATTCAATGTTGCAAGTTGCAACGCCGGGCAAGGTAAGTCGCTTTGTACGATTTTTTCATTTGCATTGTATCATTTTTTCTGTCTCTTTGTCTTGAAGGAACGAGTCTTAAAATCTCTACGCGAAAAATACTCAAAAATCAAAAAAACTTTGAGAGACAGAGCATTCTATTTTTCCAGAGACGCCAAAAAGACTGGTGGTGATCCATGCAGCAATTGGCGGTGCTTTTGACACCTTCGACCTTGGGCCTTGCTGCTACATCCGGTGATAGCGACCAATCAATAGCCAACGAGTCAGCACTGCAAAGCGCTAGTCATAAAATTGCTTCATCCAATGGTGAGATGCCAGCGATCTCTTTAAAAGAGATTGTAGTGGATGATGTGACATTTTGTTTAAATGATAAGAATTTGAATGTCACAGTTTTGAATGAAAATGTAAACGATAACTTATGTTTGAGCAGTGAGAAAATGACGGCACATGAAAATGAATTTGATAACTTACCAAACGAAGGTACCGTTGACCGTACTTGGGAGAGGGTGAATCCTGGAAATTTGCGAAAGCCTTTAAATATTTTATTGAACAACAACCGTCGTCGACGTAAAATGCAACCTGAAGAAAGTAAAACTCCTAAATTGTGTGAAGAAAAGCAGCAAAGTTCCGCAGTCAAACATAAAATGATAGGTGAGATTTTAGAGGGTGAAAAAGAACGTTACAAATTCGAACGGGAACGAGCTGCCTTAGACCTCAAACGGGCTGCAATTGAATGTGAACGAGCTGAGATGGATAGGGAGCGTTCGGCCATCGAGTTAAAGCGGGCAAAAAATCGGCTAATGTACG
Source organism: Dasysyrphus tricinctus (assembly GCA_963921185.1). Taxonomy (NCBI): domain Eukaryota; kingdom Metazoa; phylum Arthropoda; class Insecta; order Diptera; family Syrphidae; genus Dasysyrphus; species Dasysyrphus tricinctus. The sequence goes on along the minus strand of OY992531.1, from coordinate 110,573,897 downwards.
CAGGGACGTGCCGTGGTGATTTCAGTTAGGTGTGCGCTAACTTATTTTGCAATGAAAACATATTTTTCTAAGCTTTGCACACAGTACTAGCGTACCAAAGCGACCCTGTTTTCGGACACTTAGTCGCTGCTAAAAACAAGCAGATACTTCGAACAGCTATTCTAAGCGGTTACAAAACTTTCTCACTATTAGTTTATTGAAAAAAGTAATCAGGGTCAGCAAAAGTACAACAGAGCAATAGTGCCAATGAGAATAGGTTACCACGAAGCCAATGCATCAACTTATAGTTTGCTTTGTAAAAAAATGAAGGATCTTAGAACTATAACTATAACTTTAGAGGAAAACTTTTTTCATTTAATAAAATAAAAAAAAAATAATAACAAATTATTCGATATTTAATCTCCGAATGTTTTGAACGTTACTTTGTGGTCGTTGTAATTTACGTGGGAAATTTGTAAAGCTTCTTACTGACCGCAAACTATCGATAAAAATACAAACACGATGTTAAATGAGTTTTAATATTCTTTATTATTTATCGGATGCATTTCGAACCATTAATATTGAGGGCTCATCTTCAGCGAGCGTTTAACAATTATACACTGAAGAATCAAATCATATAAGAAAATTTGAAAATTTGGTTGTTGTTTTACTGTTTCAAATTTTATTATTTTATTTCATTCCTCAGTGTATAGTTGTTAAACGCTCGCTGATTATGAGCCCTCAATATTAATGGCTCGAAATGCATCCGATAAATAATAAAGAATATTAAAACTCATTTAACATCGTGTTTTGTATGTTTATCGATAGTTTGCGGTCAATAAGAAGCTTTACAAATTGCCCACGTAAATAAAATAATGTTTGAAATTATTCTAAACATTTTGGGCCAGTAAATAATTCTACGTGTTAAATGTAATCACTGGAAATATTATGCTTATTAAATTTCAAAAATGTTGGCTACTTTAATTTATTGAAAAAGAAAACTTAATACATTCATCTGTGAAGGTGTTAACCAAGCTATATTATTCCTTGAAATATATAGATTTAATTTTTAGTGGGCTGTAGGTCAACCCTACCTACTATATCGATAAAAAGGTCACGAAAATTATCATATATTGCTTGAAATAGGCATCAAATTTATTGAAAAAAAAAATAAAAAGTGTTAAAAGTCTAAATAAATTTCAATATGTTTTTAAAGCAATTATGATATTTTTCACTTTATTTGCTATTTTGCTTTTTTTATAATTCTAAAAAAAATGCGTATTCACCTTTTTTATATAAAAAAAATGATAGTTCAAAAAATCAGTAGACTTCCCTTTTTTCTAATTTTTGTAAAAATTCCCAAGCAAAGGAATTTTTTTCATGATCCCCTAGCACTAAAATGTGGATATCACCATCCATCACCACTGGCGCAAAGCAACGAAAATGAAACAGATACAGAATTCTCTGCATAGGCAAGTCAAGTGCAGAATGAAGGACCGTGGTGCGCTCGATGAAGTTGAACACCTTGCTATCTAAATTTCTATTAGGAGGAATGAACTTTGTGTTGCTTTTTTTTTTAATGTTTGTATTTGTATGTGGATTTGCTTCACCTCGGTGCGCTTAAGTTAAGCGAACACCCTGATGGGTGAATTTTTCGTTTCTTTGAGAGGAAATGAATTTGCTTCGAGTTGCCGAATGAAGAACGAATGTGCGCTTGATGAAGTTGAACACCGAGTCATATAGATTAATAAGGGTAAGTTTAGGTATATGTATACCAAGGAGAAAAAACTTCGTGTTGGCTTGTTTTAGGTTTTTTTGTGTGTGAATTTGCTTTGCCCTGGTGCGGTGAGTTTTGAGAACACCTTGGTCCTTGGTGTTTTATTTTGTGTACTTTTACTGGGTGGAATTATTTTATTTTGAATTGGGTGTGTCCATACTTTTGTTTGTCCCCTTTCACACGAAGAAACAAGTTGCTGGAGATTTTTTTGACGTTTTCTTTTAATCTCCTTAAAAATCTCTTGTACCTTTCACACTAGGAAACAAATCTCCAGGCAATTTTTGAAATTTCCTTTGAAAGTCTATTGGTTGAACACACCTAAACCTAGATGTGAAAGGAAATGTCAAAAAATCTCCTCAAATCCTCGACCGGGGAGATTCTGTTCGCCCCTCTTTCCTCCTGCCCTTCTCACCAAGGAACTAAAAGTTGCTGGCAACTCAGTTTCCTCGTGTGAAAGGGCACTTTGGGACATTGATACAGGTAAAATATTAATAAGAAAGACAAGTGCGTATATTAAGATTTTGGTAGGGTGTGCGGAGAACACCTGCGCAACTTCGAATAAACGTCACTGAATGTACGATGCGGAGTTACATGGCATTCGTCTGTCGACTTATCAACCTGGATATGATCATCACAATCAACAAACAATAACACCCGTCATAACAGCAGCCGCAAAAAAGAATATAATTAAAAATACATGCATATGTACATATAGATGTTTATAAGTTTTTTTTAAGTATTTATTTATTGAATACATTTCTTAAAAATGAACTGCATTATTTCTTTATAAATTGGTGTCAGCTTTATTCATTTCAGCTATGATGTAGATATACAGTGGCTCACATCTTAAATGATGCACTGCATTTTTTGTTCTGAAAATTTCAAATATGATTTTTTTTTTTTTTTTTTTTTTGATGGTAAAAAATTAAAAAATGAAAAATGTAATTGAGTCATAATTTTAAATAGGATTTATTTCAAAAATTTACCAAAGAAAAAAGAGAAATAATAGTATTTAACACATAAACTAGTTCAACTCTTATTTTTAGTCAAGAAACAAAGTCACAGCTTAAAAGATGCAATGCATTTAAAAACAAAGAACAAAACAAATTCAGGAAGAAAATGAAACTCGGAATGATTTTTAATATTTAGTTGGGTATCCTTTTTGCTTCATCACTGATTGCAGCCTCTTTGGAATTGAATTAACGAGCTTTTGGGTGTATTCCGATGATATTTTGTTCCACTCTTCCAAAAGTGCCTTCTTTAAGTCTTCCCTATTTCTTATTTCGTGTGCTCTTATTTCGCGCTCCAGCTTAGACCATAAATTTTCGATTGCATTCAAGTCTGGCGATTGGGCTGGTGGTTGCATGACGTGAGGGCAGTTCCAAATCAACCAATTTTGCACAAGTGCTGACTAATGTTTAGGATCATTGTCTTGGTACAACCGAAAACATTCCCCTATGTTGAGTTTAGTGGCACTTTGTTTTAAATTTTGCTTCAAAATGTCTAAATACATATTTTTGTCCATATTGCCCTCGATGAAAACCAGGTTACCGACGCCAGCAGATGACATACAGCCCCACACCATAACGTGGCCTCCACCGTGTTTTATCGTACCACGCAAATTCTTCGCCTGGAGCTCTGTATTTGGCTGCCTCCAAACGTACGCTCTGCCATCCGACCCGTGAAGGTTAAATTTACTTTCATCAGTAAAAATAACAGTTTCCCAGAACGATCCATCTTTGCTTAAATGCTCGCGAGCAAATTTGACCCTGCTAATTTTATTCTTAGGGCTTATGAAAGGCTTCTTTCGGGCACTCCTGCCATTGAAGTTGGCTTCTCTCAAAATCCTCCTTATTGTTTCGGGGCTGTTCTTTTTGTATTCAAATAATTTTCAGCTTCTTGGGCCAATTTTGGTGCACTTAGGAAAGGTTCACTCTTCACTTTTCTCAAAATCCACCGACGGTCACTATCAGAAAATATTTTATTTGGGGCTTCTCTTCCCTTATTAACTACGCGATTTTCGTGCACATAACGCTCTATAATATGTTGCACCGTTGCGTTGAAGAGCTTCTTTGTACCATTTCCGCTATTTTTCTTTGACTTTTTCCATCTATAAAATGTTTTATTATTAATTCACGAGTTTCGATGCTTGTATGACGTCCCATGTTGAAAACAATAACTCGCGTGTCCGAAATGATTCAAATTTGACTGAGACTGTGTAAATATTGCTTTGTTTTTTTTTTTTTTTTTTGAAAACTTACTACGGTAATTTTGTACAGTTTTCTTGAGTGCATCATTTTAGCTGTGGGATTGTTTTTGCAGAGTGATAAGCTTTTTAGTCTTTTGCTAGATACCATACATATTTTTGGTCCCGATTGACATGGACTTCAACATAAAAATGTGTGAAAAGTGATTTCTAAATATTTTTGCCTTATTTTGTCATAGTGTTAAGTGATTTTTTTTAGCTTTTAACAGAAAAAAATGAGTGCATCATTTAAGGTGAGAGCCACTGTAGATATGTATGTAAATGCATATATTTTTAGTTAGCGATCTAACATTGGCTGGAAATACGTCCGTACTAATCGAGAGCGAACGTTGCCAGTGACTACTGATGATGGTTCCGAATACGTATCTGACCGAACATCTGCGGCGGCTAGCATATTAGTGAACCCTGCCAACTCCGGTACTGGCTGTGATTCATTTTCATCGATGGCTATGTTATGGAGAACAGCACATGCGATGATGATTGATTGAACAGTTTCCACTCTGCACCTTAACCCAGTTGCCAACACTGGGAACCGCCTTTTCCAAACACCGTATGATCGCTCGACGCAATTGCGAGTGCGAATATGCGACTCATTAAACAAGTTTTCTGCAGCATTTGAGACATTAAGAAAAGGCGTTGCAAGGTAGCTGGTGTTTGTGTATCCAGAATCTCCAATAATGATAAAATGCTCGAACTCTCCTTCATCGAATCGTTTTTTTAAGCTTGACAGATTGAAAATACGCTGGTCATGCGTAGAGCCCTTTTAAAAGAAACATTAAAAACTTTTTGATATTCATATTTTCAAACCACCAGATACCTGCCAACGAGCAACGATATTGTTTATTTTTAAATTAGCATCGGACACTGTCTGAACGTTAAGGGAAAACCATCCCTTAGGATTTCTGAAATTTACTGAATGCGGATATGGGTACAATCTATTGCACCAATTGTCCGCGGAAATTTCGCTATGTCAAAAAAGTCACTTGCTGCTTGCAGCCGTTCACTATGCGTTTCCGGCATACGAATATATCGAGGAGCAAGATTGGCAAGTGTTCTAGACACACGTTTTAACACACAGTGCACTGTTGTTATGCTTACCCCAATAAAATCAGCAATTGCCAATTGTATCGATCCGAGTGCATAATACCGTAAAACAATTAATAGTTGGGTTATTGGGCATAATTCTCTCGATCTTTAAAAATTTTAAACCAGAATCAATACATTCATTTTACTCATTTCTCAGTGTACAGTACCTTCTCTCGTCATACGGCAACGAATCCTTTATCAGTTCTGTTACTCATTGTCGTCCGTTTTGAGAGACGAAAACGATAGATGAAGTCGCGGTCATCCCATTTGTTAAGGTCAACACGCTGAAGCATCTTGTATTGTCGCCTTTCAAGTTGCAAATATTCTTCATCATCGCTGCTCGAAGATGATGGCCAATCCTCCCACAGATAATTTGCACGAAACATTTTTAAATTATTATTTATTTATATATTTAAAACTTTTGACACACGATGCCAAGACCAAACAGACAACAACTAGATTGAATAAACAAAAATGAAACAAAACCCCAAGTTTGGTCCATTAACTTCTACTATTTCAGGAAGTTGAGAAAATCTAAAGTTGATAAACTCTAGAGTTGAAAATTCGAAAGTTGAAAACGTCAACTTTGAGTAAATAAAAATAAATTCACAAGTTGATAAGAAAAATCCCCAAGTTGTGTTCAACTTTTATTGAAAGAAATCGCCCTTAATTTCCTACATTTTTGTATATTTAGATTTTATGTTAAACAAAAAATATCTAATATATAGTGTTTCTCTACGATTGATATTTGTATGTATATAAAGTTATACATACAAAATTTGGAAATTCAGGTTAAAAACTATTCTATCATTAGTTGCTACTTAATTGCGAATTAGTTACTCAAAAAAAAATTTAATTGCATTTTTGGTTTGCGAAAAAATGGGTGTCCTGCTAACTTCATATGAACCTAGCATGACAACTTTCTCAAAAATGTAGATAAACGATCCGAAAAAAAAATGGTTGTTGAGAACTAATTAATTGCGAATTAGTTACGCAGAAAAAAATGATTTTTTGTTCGTTTGCGAAAAATAGGTGAATTGCGAACTTCACGTGAACTTAGCAGGACAACTTTCCCAAAAATGAAGATTAATGATTTGAAGAAAGTTGGTTTTTGAGAACTAATTAATTGCGAATTAGTTACGCAAAAAAAAAAATTGTATTGTATTTTTAGTTTGCGAAAAAATGCAATTAAATTTTTTTTTGCGTAACTAATTCGCAATTAAGTAGCAACTAATGTTAGGATACTTTTTAACCTGAGTTTCCAAAAGTGTCCTGCTAACTTTATATATCATCCCTCTTCTCACGAACTGACGTATCTGCTTATTAGTGAGGCATTTTAGTGTTGTGACAGTATGCACAGGTATTACTGTTTTGAAAAAAGCTCGCCCATAAGCCTTGTATTGACAATTTTTGTTTGACAGAGTATTGTAAACCGGAAGAAGCGAATGCAATTTAAATTTAATTTAGTGATAGGTCAGTAGCAACATCTTAGCATAAACTTAAAGCGTTTTTATTTCTACTCACCGATAAATACCCCTAGTACCTGAAACCACTTTATTTACACAATAATTTGCAATAAAACGGAAAACTGCTACCCACATAATTGCAGTTACGTCTGTTCGTGAGAAACTTTTTAACTAAAATTGCAGCTATGCCAACTATGTCATAACGCATTAAACCATGTTCCTGACATTTTTCAGGGAATCAAATGATGTAGAAATATGCAATCAAGTTAACCAAGCACATACATATATGCCCAAATCTCAAAAACGACAATTTGCGAGTTACGTCACTTCGTGAGATGAGGGACGATCTATGATATTTTTCGACTTAATCCGAAAAAAATGACCCTGCCATTGTATTTCAGTCAACTTGGGTATGGTTCGTTTCGGCTTTTTTATTTCGTTTTTTTTGTTGTTTCGTCTAGGTCGTTTCGCATTTTGTTGTTTCGAATTTCATTGTTTCACTTTTCATTTTTTTCGTTTTTTATTGTTCAGAAAATTTTAATTTCGTTTTGCAATTAGTTCGGTTGAACTTTATATCGTCTTTGATTGTTTCTTTTTTCGATTATTTCATTTCTAAATTATTTCATCCTTAGTTTATTTCGTATTTAATTGTTTCGTTTTCGATCATTTCGACTTTCATTGCAAAGTTTTTTGTTCATTTCGACTTTCAATTATTTCGCCATCGTTTGATTGGCTTTTTGATTTTTGTGCATGTAAAGAACCTAAAGGCGTTAAAATTCGTTAAATGAACTAAATTTTCAATTTTCACGCCTTGCATTCACTAACATTTGTTGGAAATTAATACAAACATAATATTTTTGAACGGTCATGCCCTTTTCTTGTCACGCATTAAGGTACCTAGTGATAAAAAAACTCTGAACTTCCCGTTGGTACTATGTATTTAAATGCTTATTTTTACTTCAAAATGTTACTTAAAAAAAAAAAACTTTGAATAAAATATGTAAATGTTTTGAAAATTAGTATCTGGTAAATAATTGAAAACAAACAACTAATTCAAATTAAACGTATGTTATGTTTCCGCATAATTTTGTATAATTGCATGCTTATGTGAAGGGTATTTTTTTTAGCCCTTTATCAGAATATTCGTCTTTGTTGTCCAGAAAAGTCTTGATTCTGGAATCTTCACCAAATTCTCCCTTTTATATCTGGAAATTGTTAACCTTTTCAATATTTTTCCAATTCCACACTCTACGTGTTTTTTTTCATTACTATTTATATTAATTCTTTTATTCTCAACCAAACAAGGTGACTCAGAATCAATCATAAACTAAGTAACTGATAACAAAATAATCGAATTGCAAAACAAAAGAAATATGTAAATAGAGACAAAATGCGAAACAATCTTTAACGAAATAACCTTAGCCTAAATAATCCATAGATGCTAAATGAAAATGCGAAACAAATAAAAAACAAAACAACAAAATCGAAGTAATCGTGAGACGAAATGATCCCAAAACTAAGTAATAAGAAAACAAAGAAAGCTTTTGCGAAATGAACGGAAATTATTTCGACCAAAACGAAATAACAGTGAGCGAAATGAAAAAGACGAAACAATAGGCACCCCAGTCAACTCATTTATGAGCGTTTTTGAACAGTATACAAACAAAAAGTTAAACAAATTTTGTTTCAGTTTGTTGAAAGAGGAGGGTATAAAGCAGTCTTAAACGAATTTTTCGACCGCCCAGCTTTTTAACTTCGGCCACCATCTTGAATTTAAGGAAAATGGCTTGGGTAAAATATACAGGGTGTTTTGCATAAACACGGAACAAAATCGTACTGGAGGGGTATCTATTCCCATTATCTAAGCTGGTGGGAGGTATGATTGAAAACTCAGTTCTTATCATTTACTTGGTGTTTTTATTATTGCTGATTGTTCGCGAAGAACGAAATGTCTCGACATAATTTGCACACATTGTAAAGAAATATAAAATTCAGAAATAAAGTCTGACAAAATATCCGAAGTTAATATTTCTAATGGAGACACCGCCTTGCGTTCGTATCGATCTTGAAATAATGGCAAGAATGTTCGTTTTTGTTGTTTTCAAGGAGTTTTGTGTGTCATAAAAAATTCAGGTACGAACAGTGTATGTTTTTTGATAAAATGTTGATATCTGTTGTAACTTTTGGTGGTTGATAGATGGTATAAGCACTGATTTAAAATCGAGAAGCGAAATTCTGTTCCCAGAATCGTAAACAGATAATTTTTGTGGTTTTATAAGATGGGAAGCGAAATATGAGTAGTTCGTTCGATGACCCGTTTATCAGAAAAGTTCTCATTATATCTACAAATTTTCTTTAAACAATCAAAGTAAACAATAAAACTTTAGTGTGGCTTATGGCAACTTTTATTTAAGTGGTTCTCTTTCACGTTAAATACTTACATTTTAAATTATAATATATGTTTACATTAATACGACGACAAATAGCTCCAAAAATGTATTTTATTTTAATTGTGATCGAGTCACTTCCAAACTTCAATCTTAAACGAAGGAAGTTGTATATTCACATTGAAAATCAAATAAACAATTTAACATATAAAATAAAAAATTACATAGCTATGTACATATAATGTATGTATGTACATTTACATTTATATGTCTGTTTTTATTTGTTTGTTTAGGTGCTTAAATAAAAGTCACTGCATTTGGACTCTGACCCAAAATATTGTTTCCAAATACTAGCAAAATTTATTTCCTTACAAGAAATGTATATTTATTTTTTTCTATATAAATTCTATCATTAAAACAATAAAATATTATGTAAATATTTAGAAAACTTTTAGTTTTTACTGAATAACAAATGTTATCATTGATATGTTAAAGTTGATATGTATGAGTAGGTATTTGCTTAAATCCATAGTTGTTATGGGGAGAGTATGATAACTTGGGAGCTGCAAAATAATGGTGGTTAATTGCAGAGGGACGAAACACAGGCTTTAACTATTAAGAGGGTTGTCTACCTTTCCCCGTTTAAGCGTTGCGTTGTGGTCATTCAATAAAATAGATTGATTTTTAATGAAAACACAAATATTGTAAAACAACGGCACACTTACAATAAAGTACCTGCTATGTACCAAGAAATCTCTTAATTTATTTTTTAAATCAATTCATTTTCATAAATAGCTTAAAAAAAATTACTTTCAAGCTCAACATTTTGAAAAAAAAAGTAAAATAGTTTTTTAACTTTCAAATCTTGTAATTTGTTTGTGAGACAACTTAACAAACATTTTGGTAATGAAAGTAATTTCTTCTGATAACATTGATAACACGATTCGAAAATAAAATAAAATTAAAGTAAGTTAGAAAACAGGTGCAGTACTTTATGTTGTAAGTGTTGCTGTTGTTTTAATTTTTTTATTTCAAGCAATTTTGCCCATAAACACAAATTCTTGTATTTTGCCTCTCTACAAGAATTCGTCATTATTTTGGGATAGCTATAAATTAACTTACTCATGCCCTTATTATTATTTTTACTATTAAATATAATTAAATACAAATTATCTAAAAAGAACACATCTCGTCCTAGATTATGTTTATAAAGTGATATGTTTTTCGATAATTAATTTCTTATTTTTCTATAAATATCTTTTCTGTTATATTTTATTATTATTATATATTTAGGGCAAACTACTTATTGTATAGTCAGTTCTTGCAATTTATGTACATTTCCCGTGTTTGTTGTGTTGATTGATATGTATCTTTTTGTATAGCAAATGACAATATTCTTAAAAAATTGTTAAACACCACGTCTTTTTTTTTAATGTTCGATAAAGTTATGATTGTATTTCACACCAATACGAGTAAAAAACATTTTAGGTAAAAAATGTACATTAAAAAATATTCTTACATTTAAGTAAGAATACAATACATAAAATATTCTTTGAGCTAAAAGCAAAAAGCAAAAAATTTAATTAGCCATTGTTGCTTGATTAAAAAAAAAACATACTTAGATTAAAAAACACGTCCATTTTTTCTTAAACATTTTAGTAACGATTTTTGTTTTGTTGTATTAGGTACTGTCATGTCTTGAATTAAATATTTGTATGTAGTGATTACAAAAGAAATATATTAACATTTTTGTATGCTTTACAGTATTTACGTTTGTTTATAATAAATGTGATTTTTATTTGCAATTTTTCCGCAGGGCATACACGATTGTACTTTCAAAAAAAAAATCATCAACATTTTTGTAGTTTTGTTCAAATTTGTTTACTTAAAGCAGTAGCTGATTCTTTAGACGAATCTAAAAGGCCAAAGTTTGAAAAGACATATATTAGCAATGATGTTGGTGCTCAAAACATTGCTAACACCCATTGATGTGGATGAACTGACCTTTTGCCCAGCACAGTGCATTTTCTCCAGCGGCATGGCTTGAACAAAATACTCGCGGTTTTCAATTAACATGTGACATAATGGTTTTTTCTTCTGAGCCATTTCATCATCGCGGCTTTTTAGATCTTGTAATAGGTTTGGGAACCAGATCAAATCACAGGAACATATAAGTGGGTTATCTAAAAAAGATATTGGTATAAAATTTTATCTTAAATAGACAGGAAATTTTTAACATAAATTATTGTTCTAAACTCATAATAAAGATAATTATGTGCACGCACTTGGGCATGACCTTATCAAGAAAATTAAATCTGGTCCCTTAAAGTGTGGTATTGTTTAAACAAAAAAACGCATCTAACAGTCCAGTCATTAAAGCTTTTTGCTTCGAAAAAAATGGCTGAAAGCTGGATTTTGGTACATAGCTTCCTCATAGCATTCTAAGAAAACTGTAAAAAGTCCCCATCGATATGAGCCCACCAAAACAGTTTGTAAGGAATATCTCCCGAACGCTAACTTTTACAGAACAAAATTTTGTTAGTTGTAGCTTAGAAAATTTCGTACAAAAAATGTCACGTAACTTTTTTCATATGAGTAACTGTTTTCGAGGCATTTCAAGTGAATATCCCCTTAACTTTAACAAACATTTTTAGTTTAGAAAATTTCATAAAAAATCATCTAATGACTTTACGTTAAAACAAACGATTTTGTAATATACATAATTAAACAATTTTAGGAAAATATTGGGGGCTATCGTGGATAAAATTTTCCGAAGAATTTCTCCCATCTTCTAAAATTACAATAAATAAATGAAATGAAATGAAATTAGAATTGCCAAACATTTTAAACTGTTCCTTGCAGGTTCAAATATCGTCGATCAAAATGGTAGCCCGGTGGCCAAGGAATATAAATATAAACTTCCCATGCCAATAAATTCCGAGAGAAACTGCGACCACAATTCACGTTCCCAGTTTCCGACGATGGGAAAAATTTCGTGGGAAATTTTATTCACGATAGCCCCCATTATGCATAATTTAATGCTTGCAATAATGATTTGGGCCCCTCGGTGGTTTTTCTAGTGATCTTTCTTTTAGATGCCTCGTCTTCCTCTTTTTCTACATGACAGACATTCCGAGCTGCTGGAGTTTTTTTTTTTGGTGGCTGGCATAGCGTTTTAGCTCCTGACGGTGGTGACCTGTTGAATCTAAGGGAATTGATGCCTTCTGGGTGCACCTATAGCATTTCGTTTAGCGGCAACCAAGTGTCCTTACAACAGTTTCCTTAGAATGCCATGAGGAGAGGCTATGTACCAAAAACCAGTTTTCCGCCATTTTTTCCGTAATTTTGCAGATTTTTCAGCCAGCTAATATGACTAGATTATTATTGAAAAAAAATCCCATAGCAAATTGTGATTAACTAAAACAAATTTTTATCATCTAAACAACACCCGATTCTTTCTAATTTGTGTTGGTTTTCAAATTTATTAATTTTCATGGGTGAAAATTTCATCAAAATCAGTTCAGTGATATAGCTTTAAGTGAGTTTTTTTTAAGCTCTTTCAAGCAAATTACACCACTACTGTGTGTCCGACATTTGAAAATAGCGTCTGAAATACCCGGTCCAGAATATAGTTTTTTTCTTACTCTAATATTTGTACTACGCTGATGCGAAACTAAATTTTTAATAGGTCTCCAACAACACAACGAAATGCTTACGAAAACGAAGTGAACAAATATTAATTGACAGTTGCACAAATTCAAAAAATTAAAACAAATAAAAATGCACAAAAATCACCGACGGCCATGCTGTAATGAAAGAAACAACAAAAAATAAATACGAAAAAATACAAATGTCTCTTTTCCACACATAATAAATGGTAATTAATTGTGTTGTGCGTGCGAAAAAAGAGTGTAGATATCTCCAAATAATCTGCTACAGTTATCAATTTCGCTCGTCGAACAGCGTACTGCACAACTAAAAGTAGAACTAAATTTTTCGATTATGATTTCGTTGTTATTTTTGTATGGGATTTTTCGTTTCGCATCAGCAGCGTAGGAACAGCGTTGCCCCCCTACTACAGTTGTAGTGTTTTTATTACATTTTATTTTCCCAAAAAGTCACTACGTACAATCTGATATATTCACAAAACACTACAATTTTAGAACTCAGAAAATATAAAATCTAAATAAAAAAAAATATAGTGTTTGGAATTAAATATCTACGTAATTACCTTTTACTGAAAATTTGGTGAAAATTAAAGTATGATTTGATTTGAAAACCGCAAAAAACAGTAGGTTCCTAAAACACTAAATAAGAATGGCGTTTTAAACTTTATATTTAAACACTTTCATTAATGGAAAAATCGTCAAAGCCCGATTTTAGTTTTTAAGTATAACACTTGCTAGTATGGCATCTGCCACATTTTTTCTAGGGAAATGTCATTGATTGTGGCAAGTTTAACTGTAATTTAAAAAAAAAGTTTATGGAAAAGTCAGAGAACTGCATCAAAATTATAAAATTGTTATTTAGTGTTACGTTTATGCCATTAAAATAGGCTGTTTATAATTTTGTGCCACTTATTTTAAGGAAATGATAAAAATCTGCAATATCTGTCCTGATTTTGAAGTGATTTTATAGTTACCTACATAGGTTATTATATTAACAATTTTGAATTATTTTATGTTATTTTTATTAAAATTTCTAAAATTTGAAAGGTTTAAATAATTAGGTTAGTGTATTTTTTTTACGTTTTCAAATAAACTAAATCCGCCACGCTCACGCTACATTTTCAACCAGTTAGGGGGACAACACTGCGTAGGACTAGGCTTAAGACAAATCGGCAATCAAATTTCTACCGGACTCGAGTACACAGGGACTGTTTTAAGACAGACAGAAAATAAAGCAAGTTATTAAGGTAGAACTATAATAGTCGGAAGGGCACTGAAGCTTATGTCAAAAACCAACGAAAAGTAGCTTTCCGTACCGAAAAAAGGGGAACACACCCAAAATGTAATTATCATCTATCTCTTTTTGGCACTCCTATTTCACCAAATGTCAGTTTTACTTAAGTGATGTGCGCTCCGGAGCGCACCTCACTTCCGTAACCAAAGTTGAACGAAACTTGACGAAACGCTCCACTCCGCAATTATAGTCACCGTCATATGCTTTCCGTGTATTCGCTTGTTTTCTTCCGACCACTTAAGTGCCCCTCCGAGCATTATAGTTCTAGCTTTAAGAAAGTTTGAATAAAAACACTTTCTAAATCCTCACTCAATTGTTTTTCCAGGTTTTTGAAGGGGGCGTGGTTGGGGAAATTTTTATTTTTCACCTTCCAATCATATCTAATGAAATAGGTTTCAATAATTTAGAACTACCCGACCTTTTGTTAAGTAAAACTTATCTATTAACTTTACTATCAAGTGAATAAAATCAGATATATTAGTGTGCGAATTGAATTTGAAGAAGTTCAGTTTCGGGGTTGGTGTATCAAAATATAAAACTGTAAGTACTAAATGTTACCTGTTATGTCAATCACACGCAAAGTATCCATTATTGGTTCCATAATATCCTCTGGGATCCGTGGTAATTTATTATTTTGTATGTTGAGAGTTTCCAATGAATTCAAATTCTCAAAAATCATAGCTGGTAAAACTTTAATACTTTTTTTTTGGATAAAAAGAAAAATGATAAAATTATATTTATTAAAATAATGTTTTAGCAAACTGAGAGCTTACTCATTTTTCTGAAGGTTGAGAAATGTTAAAGAATCTCCATATCCGGTAAAAGAGTCTTCATTTACAAAACTTATATTGTTGTTTCTTAAATCTAGATGGCGCAAACGATGTAGGGGACGTAATGCATCGCTTGGAATAGTATGAACGTTGTTATCGCCCAATCGTAAATATTGAAGGTTTTCTAATTTTTGTAAATAATAATATAAATGTTAAAAGTAAGGTGATTTTTATTAGTTTTTTCATGGTGACTTCATTTTTATTCATTAAGCATGTAATTTGTATCATGCACTCTTTCAGCGTTGCCATGCCGCCCGAAAAAACGTGCATAATATTGCTCTAAAACATTTTCGCCATTTTTGTACCACACGAAATTACACAAGTTTTTTTCCCAGTTTTAGTAATAAAAATACCACCAAGAATAAAAAAAGCCACACTGGCTCAATTTCGATAATGTCACAAAAAATGCAGATTGTGTCAATTTGTATGCCATTTGGAGCGATTTTCATTAAATTTCATCTAGAGATAAAATAAGGAAATCGAGATATATTGGATTTTTTCGTGC
The DNA here is from genome assembly GCA_963921185.1 of Dasysyrphus tricinctus. Lineage (NCBI taxonomy): Eukaryota > Metazoa > Arthropoda > Insecta > Diptera > Syrphidae > Dasysyrphus > Dasysyrphus tricinctus. The sequence continues at coordinate 110,558,639 of OY992531.1, read as the reverse complement.
CACCGTACCAGAAAGAAACTTCCATGGCAAAAGTACGATCGCCAACACTGCCAATGCTTCTTCCGTAACATACCTATTTATGCAATCTTAAACTCGAATCTACTTACTATGGTAGAACCATTGTATATACACTCTATAGTATTCTCATGCAACACGATTTTGTAGGTTGACATTTGGTCAATAGGTTTGCTGCGATCGCCTTACCGAGATCTCTTAATAAAAATTAGGATTACATTTGGACACTTAGCAGTGCTGTTTATAGTATTTATAAGCCCATTCCAAGCGATGTCTAACTTTAGACACCTGTCCAACTCCAAAATGTTATTTATAAAATATTCTTAGCACCGATTGACTAACTTATCCACTGAAATTGGTTGTCCAAATCTTATTTCAAAGTAGACACGTTTAATGAATAACGTGGGCAAATATTTCTGGTTTTCTAATTTTCTAGTTTTGAAATGAATGAAAAGCTAGTTGAACGTGCCCCAAAGTATACTAAAATTCATTAATTAAAGGCATGTCAGTGAATAAATGAGGCCACATTTGGGCAATTGTTGGAATGCATTTATAAATAACAAGTTGACTAAACTATTTAGGCATTGACTAGCTGGACAACTGCCCAAGCGTGTTCTAAGAAAATCTAATAAATATGACTGTAGATGGCCACGAGCTTTTTGGCTTCATGAGAATACTATAGTTTATATACAATGGTAGAACTATAAAGGTCAGAAATGCACTGAAGCTAATATCAAAAACCAATGAAAAGTAGTTTTCCGTACCGTCAAAAGGGGAACACATCAATGCACTTATCATCTATCTCTTTTCGGCCTTACTATTTCAGTAATGTCAGTTTTATTTCCGAGCGCACAGCACTTAAATTAAATTTTTAATTTAAATTTCCTTACGTCCATTTGATAGTTTAAAAAATTAAGCAAGTTAACTTAACAAAAACCAACATAAACAAAATCAAAAAATGAAAGATTTTAAATTTTTTTCTAAATTGCGCATAAGTTTTTTCTGGCAAAGATACGCTCAAGACATCCAATCCAAAATAAAGAAGAGTTTTGAGGCCTTAACATGACATGTTAATTGGAAACTGTAAGATATAGCGATTCAAATTTCACCATTTCTTATAATTTTACGCACATTTTGCCCGAAAGCCTATTTTTTGGTACTACATGAAAAATTAAACATTCCTTGCACCTAGTACCAAATCTTATATTAATAGGTCCAGCCATTTCTGTAGGTCTGAAAGCATTTTAAAAAAGTCGAACGTAACGTAAACTAAAAACTAAAAATCACTTAACAAAATTTTTCATTTTTTTTTATTAATTTTGAGCTTTCGAACGAATTTTTCAAATATTGTTAACTTCATTTTTTATATCATAAAAGAATTCGTTTAGCTTTTTTATATAGCAAAGTATTGTAAGCATTTCCGTTTGTTTTGAATAGTCATTTATCTATTCTAAGTCAATGTTTTCGGAATTTATACCTCCCATATAAAAAGTAGGGGGAAATACACCCCTCTCCTATATAATTTTATTCCTTAAATTATTTCATAAAGTATTAGTCAATAACTTGGAACCATCCTGTTTACTTCTTACGTTTGAAGAAACAGTGTTTCTAATATTAAAATAAACACTGTATCAAAAAAAGTTAAATAAGAACATTTTAAACACACCTGCATTCCTCACACCCCAACTAGCTCTCATGACATCACTAGAATGACCATGAATCAATAGCTGCGTTTTATTATCTCTGGGTCTGGGTCGAGGTTATCTTTTAACATGCATTACAAAAACAACATGGGATCTAGGTTTCTATCGAGGTTAATTTCAATAACCCAGATAGAGGTTTTCACTCTGGCCGGCAGAGGGCTATTTACCATTGTGAATGGATGTCAGCGATTTGTCAGCAGTATCAGGAATAGAGAGGAAAAGAGACAAGTGCTTACATGAAAAACAAATAAACATAAGAAAAAAAGAGACTGATATACAGCACTGCTTTTGCACTAACCCACATCGTTTTATTTTCACGAGGTGAACCATATGGGTTATGAGCGATAATAAAACGTGGCTAATATGTACTTACTTTTTCCATTATTTCTGGGTTAATTAATCCTTGATTATGTAAGACAGTAACATTGTTTTCCAAATGTTTGAAATTTCTACTGCCCGTGTCTTTCTTAACCTTGCTCCTACCGAAAATATGATCGAAGCATTTTTTGTAGGAAATTTAATATTCTTTCATTTTGTAGTGCACACTTTTCCGCTAATAAGCTTAGTTTTCAAAATATTCACGAAAAATTAGAAATGGGAACTTCCCAAATTTCCCAACAGGAACAAACTTGTAAGGAACAAATTTATTACAGGGGTCATGGGTGTTGTATTTGATAGAGCGACCGCAGCGACAGGCTGCCAAACCGGGACACCTAGTGGACGTTTTGCCCGGTATCCCTTCTATTGGCTGACGGTTGATCTTGTTACCGTCACACTTAGATCTATGTAGATCCTTTGTGATACCCTAGGAAGTTGTATCCCACTTAGACCCGTTTGCTGATACGATTCTTAAGCATTTATGTTATACTTAAAAGCTTATGTTCTAGTTTTTCCTCTGCATAAACTGTCACAAAAGCCTTTTATGCTCTACTTAAATATTTAAGTTTCTTATCAGCAAATGGGCCTTGCCACAAGTTTCGTGCAGGTTCCATCTCTCATTGGTTTTTTTCTATATTTTGTTACCAATATCCTGTTTGATGCCACAAGTTGGCACTTTAATATGTCGTTCGGCTTGACTTGAATCAAGCGACGATCTTTGATATATGCCAAGAACCCTAAGCTCTTCGCGACAGCAAGTTACAAGTAGTGTATCACGGTGGCAGAAATTGCTTTTATTGCTGCTTGGCGTAGCTGCTTTGGTCACTGCCATGACCTCAGCTTGGAAGACGCTGCAAAAGTCCGGAAGTCTGAAGGAGCTCGCTAGTCCCAGAGCTTCCGAGAAAATTCCTGCACCAACTCCAATGCTCATCTTAGAACCATCAGTGAAGATTGTTATCGAAGATTCATTACTGAAGGGTCGGTTGTTCTCCCACTTCTCTCTATTAGAAAAAGAGGTAGTGAAGGGAAGTTTAAATAGTGTAGTGAAGTTTAAATTGGAAGTTATGAAGTCTGTGCAGCAAACATTAATTCCCACATATATGTACATACATATTACGAAAGCATGTTTCTAGTGTAGAGCTCTTGTACAATTTTGCCTGACGCCTAACTACAAACTGTCGATTATATTTGTACTAAACTCAGAACATGATTTTTGAATCCGTAGGGAAATCAATTTAGTATCCGGATCTCTTCTCCGAGAAACCTTAAATTAACACGGTTTTCGTTTGGTAATGCGGAAGAGGTCTCCGGAATTCTCCGATCTCGAATGCCAAGCGAACGCATAACAACACTTTTTTTGATTCTGAAGTTTGGGGTTCGTAGTATTTGTGCATTTGGGTTATGAAACATTCAAACAGCTGTTTTTCTGAATTCCTCAATAACTAAAAGGAATTTCTCCACCTGGGGGTTTTACTTTGAGTAAACTCATCACCTAAGAACGAATTCCACAGAATCACAAGATTACGATGATGGAGAGGATGAAATGTATCTATCCATTTTTTTTAATTGTTTGTTTTCAATTTAACATTTAAGTAAAATACAAAATCATAATTCCAAATTTAAAAAAAAAAACAGCAAAATTAAATTTCACGATTTTGACGTTTAAAATTTGCGTATGTGTGCGTTATTCTGATTTTGATTCCTTTTTCAAATCCCGAATCGATTTTCTCTTCTTTTCAAAGGAAGAATTGTCAAAGTTTTCCGAAATCCGAAGCATTCAGAATGCTTCTGGACGACCAAATGAAAATGCTATAAAGTACCTAAAGGTGTTTGACACCATACAATATCTGGCCAGTAAAATTTCTGTGATTTATCGGAGCAGAAAGGAGATATTAGAAAGATTTATATAGATTTTAGAAGAAGACATTTAGTTCTTTCAAAAACAGTTACAAATTTTGCTGAAACAAAAATTATCTCATGTTCACATTAAAGAAGTCAACAAAACACGCCTATTATTGGAACTTATTTGTACATAAAAATACTTATCTAAATTCGTTCAGCAGATAATCAGAAAATTCAAAATAAAAAAAAACATTCTATGAGAGGTTGGTACTATTAACAGTTTCTTAATACTTAGTTTTGTTTTATAGTTTCTGGTAGGAGGAAAAAGTTTTATCAAAATTGTAGGAGCCTTTTTTGAGAACAAAATATTTTCCTTAACGGTTTTTTTTATTTTTTGTATGGTTATCACTTTATCAGTATCACCATTAGTTTTTCATAAATGTAAAATTTTTTTTCTAAATATTAAAGACAAAATTAAAAACTCTGAGTTTCGAAATATTTGATTTTCAAAAAAAAAAATTTTGAAACATTTTTAAAAATTCAAAATATATACACTGAGAAAAATATTGAACATATTCATATTTAATTCAAACTCAAACACATATGATTTGGCATGGAAGCGATTTCTATTTAATTTAAATAGAATCGTATTAATTCGTTGTTGAAACGATTTGAACATGATTTTGTTCAAATTTACTATGCTTTCTATTTAACATAAGGATATTTCTGTTTGTTTTAATTTAATTCATTTGATGTTGTTTCAAATAGAATCATATTAATTTTTTTGAATATTTTTCGTGTTTGGGTCAAATATGTTTTCTGTTTAAAACAAATGATTTCAATGTTAGTTTTTTCAAATAGATGCTAGATCCTTTGAATTTAATACGAATTTATTCTATTTGTAATGATGGGAGCGTTTCCTATAGCTGTAACACATACATACATATCGTACTGTCGGTTCAAAGTTAAAACTCACTTACTAACAATTTACACTTTTTAAAGAAATCGGATTGAAACTAGAAGTCACTTTTTGCAAAATTTTAAATTAAGTTCTTTTGCATAGCTTTCAATGTCATTATAAAATCTGGGCAAAATTATACTGTTTAGATTAAAAAAATGCGTTTCACTATCATTTGCTTGAACATTTTGTTCCGCACTTAGTGAGTTTTACCTTTGGACCGACGATACTACGGTGGCACTAATTTTTGAACTATTTGAACATTTTGCACGACGTGGTCGCGACGGATTCTTTTGCAATTTTTTTAGACGCAAAGTACCTGTAAAAATCATAAGACAGTTACAGTTATGTTTTGTATTCCTTTGAGTTCAATTCAAATTGATTCGAGTTTAAATTAAACATTTCTGTTCAATCCCTGTTTCTTCTTAATATTTTGAGTGCATTTATATTTGAAACAAACTCGTGCATGTTAATTTAATGTTTAACATTTTTAATTGAGTAAAATAATTTAACAGGTCTTTCGAAAATCAAACTCAAGTAGGCTTGAATTCATGTAAAATGTTAGGTGTAGCTTCCAATGTAATAATTAAACATGATTTACTTTGAATTAAACAGATTGTACCCAAAATAATAGTATTTTTGAATTTGAATAGATAAGAGGTAGATTTAAATTGATTTCTATTTGTACTAATTTAAACATATAGTTAAACACGCTTCTGTTTAAATAACTCATAGTTCAGTTTTCTCAGTGTAGATATCGGTACACATTACACAATACTATTTATATTTTCTAGAAACTTCTGTACACAAACATTTGTTGAAATCGGTAATACCGTTTTGAAGAAAATCGAAAATAACCATTTTTTGAAAAAAATCAAAGGGTAGGGTAATAGACCAGGAAAAATAGCACAAATCGTATGGGGAACCTTGAAAAAATTAATTCATGAAATATTAAAATTGGAATCGACGCAGAATTGCAACCTCTATAACATATCCAAAGTCCCCCAAAATCCCCGCATTGGCTTTTTGTGTAAATGCATTTGAAGAGGTGCAGACGGGGAGAATTTGGAGGTCTATAAAACTAAAATATTTGTTTGGGTAAAACCTGATCATATGATACATGTTTTAAGGGTAGTTTTTAACGCTGAATTTAACGAAACCAAATTCAAAATGAAACAACCACCCAAAAAGAAGTTATAGTCCTTTTTATGCAATGATGACTTTTTTCCAGGTACAACAGGTAAAATATTACCGAAAACCCTTTGAAAATAACGGTATGTTAATGAAGCTTGGAATGAATGTTTCATTTGTCATAGGAACTAAGAATCAAGAGAGTCCCTAAAAATATCCATGGTGAAAGGGTGTTTTTTTAAGGGGGAGGGGCAACAAAGAATGTTAACCGTAACACCCACGTAAAAACTCTTAAACTCATGAAACTCGCCAAAAATATTAAACTCTTCATGGCGACCAAGAATCAAAATAGTTCCTACAAATATCTTTGTTCTAATAGTGTTTTTGGTGACTGTTAACTTTTGACTTGTTCTACGGCAAATACGATTTAAAAAATTAATTTTTGCTTGAAAAGGCCCATAACTTTGTTAAGGGTGCTTGTATCATTTTAGTTTTGCTTTTATTAGATTCAGCGTTAAAAAATACCCTTAAATCATATACCATACTTTGTGTATATACCTCAATTACACCAAATCGGAATTTTGGCTCAAATCTTCCAACTTCTTCCCAGATTTTCCCTCTCTTTAATAAAAATCCCCAGAACAAATATATTTATGAGGGCTATTTTGATTCTTGGTTGCCATGACAAATTATATATTTTTGGCAAATTTCATGAGTGTAAGAGTTTTTTCGTGGGTGCTATGGTTAACATTCTACACTTGCCCCTCCCCCTTAACAAAGCACCTTTTCACCATGGATATTTTTATGGACTCTCTGGATTCTAAGTTCATATGACAAATGAAACATTCATTCCAAGTTTCATTAACATTCCGTTATTTTCAAAGGGTTTTCGGTAATATTTTACCTGTTGTACCTTAAAAAAAAGTTATCATTACATAAAAAGGACTATAACTTCTTTTTGGGTGGTTGTATCATTTTGAATTTGGTTTCATTAGATTCAGCGTTAAAAACTACCCTTTAAACATGTATCATATGATCAGGTTTTACCCAAACAAATATTTTAGTTTGATAGACCTCCAAATTCTCCCCGTCTGCACCTCTTCAAATGCATTTACACAAAAAGCCAATGCGGGGATTTTGGGGGACTTTGGATATGTTATAGAGGTTGCAATTCTGCGTCGATTCCAATTTTAATATTTCATGAATTAATTTTTTCAACCTCGGAACCCATTTTTCCTGGCCTATAAACATAAATTGAAGAAAATTGAATTTGCTACAAATTTGTACCAAAGTTTTTTTTTCTACTAATAAAATGTAAGTTGCCAGGGAAAACTTTTTAGAACTCGTTTTTCAATATGGTGGCGAAATGGTGGGGCTTTCAACACCTAAAATCGAGTTTAATACTTGCACTGAACCCCCTTACACATCAAAAGGGAAAATCTGTGTCCAACCAAATTTGGAGATTATTGTAACATTTTAATAGACATTTTGCGAAAATGTTAAAAGCTGCTGTATTAGATGATTGACAAATTTTCTTGGTTATTTTGTTAATACACAAACATGTGTTATATCATTTTGGAGAGTGCATTAAATAGACAACTTTTTTTAAGTAACTGGCCATTCATGTTCTCGTATAATTTTATTTTACTAGAGTTGGTCAAACTTTCTTGAAAATAAATTTTTGTACTGAAAAAAATATTTAAAAAAAATTATTATAAGAAAAATTGGAATAACTACAATTAAATTTGACCACCTATCTATTACAACAGTTATTCTATAATATTACAAAAATAATAAAAATTGTTCATCCATGGTCGTAGCGTTCACGTATTTGAGGAAAGTAGTACTTGTTAAGAACTTTTGGAAAAAACATCATGACATAGTAACCACTGGGAAAATAATTTTTTTTTTATATTTTGTTGTTTAAGGCCTGCTGTAACTAGTTGCGAGGTTATCCATTATTTATAGAACACCCTGTATATACGAAATTCTAAATTAGGAAAAACACAAAGAGGAAAACAAAATCAGCAGAATTATTTTCTTCACACCCTGACACTTTTGTTCTTCACGTGTGGACATTAAAAAAACTTAAATTTGTAAAAGGAATACTTTCCTAGCCGAAGAATTAGCAGAATCCAACAAAATGTTACATTTAACACGTTGGAAACTATCTACATATGTAAATCAGTTTCAAAAATTTATAACAACTGGTTTCGAAAAGACTATAGTTTAGCTAGCTTAAATCACGTTAAAATGAAATCACCATAAATGCCTGAAACTATACAACCATAATCAATTTTAATTTACCTTCCAATCCTCGGAAGGCGTCCTTATCGATGACAGATATTTTATTTCCTTCCAATTCCAACGAGTTAAGGAGAGTCAAATGGGAGAAAACATTTGCGGGAACCGTACCTATCATGTTATGTGCCAAGATTAATGAATCCAAGTTTTCCATACCTGTGAATTAAAATATTAACAAACGATTAATGTGTCAGGGCACACTATACGAAACACACAAAAATAACGATGTCAAATTTGAATCAGTGACAAAAGTCATAGATCCTCGCAGGATGATTTTCAGAAAGTAATCAAAAAAAGTGTCATTGACAAAGAGTTATCGTGCAAAAGAGCATTCTTTGGCCCTTTAGAATGGTAATGAAAGAACAATTCGAAATTTATGTGTGAACGGTTCTGGTTTTCATTCTGAAATCAAATCTACATATGTATGTACATACATACATTTATATGTATGCAAGTTGAAGCATTTTCTCTTCTTTTCAGAACGGTCAACTGAAACGAAGCATTTTCGAAATTTGAATATTCAAAGCTAAAATGTGTATTCGCGAACCAACAAAAAAAAACATACAAAATATTTTTTTCTTACCTTCAAAATCGCCTTCGCGGATGGTTTTTATTTTATTCTCTTGTATTTCTAGTTTTTTTAGAGTGTCAAGGATAGAAAGTGCTTTCTGTGGTACTAGATTCAAATCATTTCCGCCTAAATTTAAACGCTTGAGTTTTCTGATGAAGAAAGCACAAATTATTTTAAATGAATTCCATGTTAGTCAAGGACTTACTTTTCTAATCCTCTAAAAGCCTCTGGTTCAATAGAGTTTATTTGATTTTCGTATAAGGTGAGTATTTCTAAAGTGTCGAGTCCCTCAAATGCCTTATCATGAATATTTGTTATTTTATTATGATTAAGATTGAGAATTAATAAATGATGAAGATTTTTCAATGCTTGCGAGGGAACATTTCGGAGCTGATTCAGAGAAACATCCAACTGAGTAAGACCTTTGCCTGAAAATAAAATAAAAATATTGTAATTTTTGTCAAATTAAAGTATCTAAAAAGAATTATTTTGAGATTTGAAAAAAAATTCTAAAAGATTACATTTTTTTATTGAAATACGAAAGAAAATGTATTGAAACCCAGTCATACCGCTTTTAAAAAAACCGAAATTTTGACCGGTGACAGAGAACTGCTAAGCAAAAAGCCGCTCAAAAAATTCATTGTCTTTCACAGTATTCAGATATTCAGACTTTTTCACATTTATTTCAAATCATAGCTCACATTGTATTGCCTTCCAACAACGAAACTGAATGGAACTCAGATAAGTTGGAGAAAATGATTTACTTCAAAAAGATTCATTTTATGCATTGTGAACTGCTGCCGAGCATGTTTTTGTTCCATTGTGAATGTGTCTGAATACTTAAAAAGGAAATTATATCTGTAACATGTCTCCACTGGAGAAACCAAAAAGTATGCGACAGATTGTTTGGGATTAAAGGCTTGGTCAAACAGAGCGCGGTCCGACGGGACGGTCAATACTTTACTGGGAAAGTAAGAACGCGACGGTCAAATTTTCTTTGTAAATTTTTACAAAGATCGTCGGACCGCGCTCTGTTTGACCAGGCCTTAAAGCTTATTCTCAATTTTGAAAGATGACACATTGACACCCAATCTGTAGTCCAGTCAGGAAACCGTAATCCCGGCGCTTTTTGTGGGAGGGACCATATTTTTATATTTGTTGCTTATTTTTGCCATGCTAAAAATGTAATTTAGTGTGTGGGTTATTGTTGTAATCATATCGCTTGGGGCCATTTCTGAAAATGGCGCCCGTACGATAGAGCGGTAAAATAAAACAAGTCATACATATTTGGTAGTTTTTAATATTTTGAGCACGAATAAGCTTGCAACTTATTTCCCAACACGCGTTTGGCATCTGGAGGTGTTTTAGCTTCTTTTTACATGTTCAAAATATTAGAAACTGCCATTTAATTGGAGGCCCCACCCTTTGACATACAAAAAAGTATGTTCCTGAAAAGTATCAACGCTGATATTTCAACCGAATATGCTTCTACTCAACATTTATATATATTTTTAAGATATCAACTTTTATTTTCCACCACACATTTGGCGTTTGAGGCATTTCCGCAACTTTTTTATGTTAGATAAGAAAATCAAAGATAACCTAACAAGTAAGTGGCAATCCCACTCTTTTGATATAAAAAAAGTATGTTTAATTTTATTTTAACATTTTAACCGATGGTGCTTCTTTTCAACAACCATTCTTCCTGAAGATATCAACCATTATTTTCCCAATACTCGTTTGGCATCTGAAGAGAATTTCCGCAACTTGTTTCATGTTCAAAATATTGATAATTACCAAAAAAGTGGAAGTTCCACCCTTTGACATAAAAGAATGTTCCCGAAAAGTGGCAACACTGCCATTTTAACCAAGGGTGCGTCTACTCAACACCTAAAGCGTGGTACACATTATCAAACCTGAGTGTCACTCGTGTTGGTTATCAAACCTGCGTGAAAAGTTTCGGGTACACACTTATCAGTACTGTTGGGCGTCAGGCAAAAAAATTCTACTACTCTTAGAAAGTTGTTTCTTTTTATTTTGAGATTTTTTTTCCACGAATCGTGTTAATTCTTTTTTTTAACATGACACACTTAACTTTTTCTTATTTTGTTTGCCCTTTTTCCACTAATTCGCTATAAAAATTCATGTTTTGTTCCCTGAATGACGGCTCATGAATGAAATTGTGTACACATCATCGATCAACCACCCAACAAACCGAGGGTTGTCACGCAGTATCAACAAATTTTGTGAGCAGGGAGTTCTGAGTGTCAAACCATCGTTCAGCGTGTACACATTGTCAGTTCGGTTTGATATCCAACACGAGTGTCACTCAGGTTTGATAATGTGTACCACACTTAAGATATAAATTTTTATTCTCCAACACGAGTTTGGCATCTGGAGGCATTTCTTCAACTTTTTTCATGTTCAAAATATTAAAAATTATCAAAATTTTATGCCCCGTTGTCATAAAAAAACAAGTATGTTCCTGAAAAGTGGAAACACTGAAATTTTCCCCCAAGGTGCATCGACTCAACACCCACTCTTAAGACTTAAGACTTGGAAATTTTCCAAGTAGTTCACGATTTTGTTTTTATTTTTGAAAATGGCTTCTAAGTGACAGGATTACATGAGCGACTCTCAACCTAAATTACAGCATATCAAAAATAAGGTGCAGGGAAATAACTTCACGGAAAATAACTTCACATGGGAATTAACTTAACCTCTAGTGAGAAATAAGTTTACTCTTTTTTGGTGAAGTTATTTCCCACTGAAGGTGAGTAATAATTTCTTCTGAAAATTGTGTAAAGTTCTTTCCCACCTATGATATGATAAGAATTAGACAAATGTAAAATTGCGTTTATTTAAATCATTTAAATGCAAAAGAAATTTAGCATACACCCTGCCTCGCACCTACCCCAAATCCTATAGTGTGCCCTAGGAGGGAGTTACAGGGGGGCAGCATGCCCTCCATACATTCCTGATTGTTTATGCACCGTAATGCTGGGTGCTAGCACTGTATCTATGTAAGGCAAAGCATGCCCCCCATACATTCCTCACTGTTTATTCGCCGTAATGCTTTGCCTCACATAAATAGAGTGCTGGCACTCAGCATTACGGCGAATAAACAGTGAGGTATGTATGGGGGGGGGGGGCATGCTGCCCCCTGCAACCCCATGCTTGAGATCACTATTAGTCCAGTAAATAGAGAAATTTTACTACTGACCAAATCGAAAAAAATAGCGGCAGGCTGAAATTTTGCAGGTCGTTTCGAGGGTAGGTATACAACTTAAATCTCAGTTGGCGACCTCCTACCTCTTGCAGGGGCGCTGCCACGCCCACTTTTCTGCAATCATGGTTTATGAAGAAACGGCTCGACCGATACGAATGGAATTTTCATAATTTGTTGATATGATCAAATAAAAAATTAAGAAAATGGTTAAAGTAAAATCCGCCCACTGCCACGTCCACTTTTCTTATTTATTTGTTTTTCATAAACTGCTCCAAGGATTTCCATGAAACTTTAAGAGTTTGTTCTTATGGATGAAAAAAAAATTGTCAAATTGGTTTTGGTAAAATCCGCCCACTGTCACGCCCACTTTTCTCATGTCTTTATTTCTCGAAACGCCTCATACGATTTGCATGAAATTCTGAGAGTTAATTCTTATGTACGAGAAAAAAATTTAAAAATTTAATAATTTAAAAAAAATAGTATTTAAATGTACAAACATTTGGGATATGCTTGTGGCTACCGAAGAGCTGGTCTGAAATGTACACCAATTTGCAAGAATTGCAGTGGGGAAACCTGCGACCATAGTCGTCAGATTTCTCTACTAAACGAAAACGACGATTGTTTTGGCGATGAAATTTCAATTGAAAAACGTGACGCTGGGCCTTTGGAATGAGAATGAACTACCAGGTCCTTCTCAAAAACGAAAAAAAAAATATAAAAATATTAATAAGGTATTATGTTGATTAGGCCTACAGTGGACACCACTGTGGTGCTGTTAACTCTACCTCCAGGGTGGTTTGGAAACGAGTGATGTGCTCAATCAACACAATTGGATTTCCCACAACCCTATGAACACTGATGAATAATACTAATTGTTAGTCTCGCTCGAAAAAACAAGATTTGAAAATTTTACACACTCCAAATAGCCGTCTTATAGAGACAATATTGAAGAAAAGTCGGAGTGCTAGTGGGCGGATCTTACTAAAAGTGCTTTTTTAATCGATATATAATATGTACAATGATTGTCTATTTAGCAGCGAAATTAAGAACAAATCCTTACGCTATGAAAGAACTCAAATAAATGATTTTCATCAATCTGAAAACTTCGAGGCCTGATTTGGGTTTTATTTTTTATTTGAAAACTAAATCGTTACTCCCTAATACAGTTCGTAGAAATTAATAAATATACATGAAAGAGGAGCGTGACTACCTGTGAATTTCACAAAACCAAAAGTGCTTCGCAAATCTTTATATCACTAGTATGAAAAAACTCTCAAAGTTTTATCCAAATTAGTTTCTGGGAAATCAAGATATACAAAAGTGGGTGTGGTAGTGGGCGGACTTAAATGAAATTTTGTTTTAAATTTTTTTCTCCTTTATAAGAATAAACTCTGAAAATTTCATGCAAATCGTAGGAGCCATTTACGAGAAACAAAGAAAGAAGAAAAGTGGGCGTGGCAGTGGGCGGATTTTACTTTAACAATTTTTTTAATTTTTTCTACGACTATATCAACAAATTATGAAAATTTCATCCATATCGGTGCAGCCGTTTCTTCAGAAACCAGGATTTAAGAAAAGTGGGCGTGGAACCACCCCTGCAAGGGGTAGGAGGTCGCCAACTTAGACTTAAGTTTTATACCTATCCCCGAAACGACCTGCAAAATTTCAGCCTGCCGCTATTTTTTCCATTTACAATTCTAATTTTACTGTACTATGTATATATTGGATTTGGGGTAGGTGCGAGGCTGGGTGTGTGCAAAGTTTCTTTTGCATTTAAAGAATCTGGATTCAAAGAAACGCACATTAAAGCGAAATTCATTCCCACAAAAAAGTGAAAATATCTCTCAGTCTCAGTGGGAAATAACTTCACTTCAAAAAAATTAAATTATTTCCCACTAGTGGTGAAGTTTTTTCCCATGTGAAGTTATTTCCAAGTGGAGATATTTCCCTGCACCAAAATTAAATTAGAAATTTAGGTCGCCCTCAGCAAAAAGCGCATGAATTTTGGTGTCCTGACTTTACCACAGATGGGGCGCCATTTTTTCAACACCTTGAAGAAGAATTAGAAGCAAAGTAAGATAAATATTTTTTTTAACTCGAAGTTTTAAATATTTCAACAGTAATATAATTTTTGTGCCTCACATTTTCGGGATCGATATGCCGAAACTTAAATAAATTAATAATTGATTTCAAGCTTACCTAATGAGCTCAATGCATTTTCTTCAATTGCTGCTAAACTGCTGTTATGTATGGTAAGGTGGCGAATATCCAAAGCCAGAAACACGAATCCCTGTAGCTTAGGTAGATTGTTGTGACGAAGTTTAAGATAAAAAATAATCGGACTCTTCCCTTTTAATACACCCATTGCTACGTTGATATGCTGCAGATCTGTCGTTTCACACAAAATGTCCAGTCCATTTTTCTTCACGGTACAAATACAAGGTGAAATATCGCTTTGTTCCGGGCAAACCTGTTGCTGCGGCGAATTTTGGGCATATATTCCCGTAAGTCCAACTAACACAGCTATTACGTACACACATCCCTCGAAGAATACACTTCCACTTTTCATATTTGAGATCATCTCGACAATTTGGAGCTTACTTGTGTATCTATATCAGATAGAAAAAAAAAGATTTATTAAAATAAATTGAATTAATTCAGAACGTAAATCAATTGAAGTGAGCTTTCTATTCGAATTTCTATAAGATATTGTATTTGCTAAATATCATAATTCATGTGCCCAAACCAAAAGTCAGTATTATTGTGTCATACTTGCTCCAGATTTGTACTTGTTAAGTAGGTATATAAATATATAGCAACTTAAAAGTACACACAAAAAGGGATCGATTAATACATTAGGTGCTACGTACTCTGTGTGTTGCGCAATCCCTTTTTATATTTTTAGCAAAACAAAGGTATTTTGGTAAATACAATGTGAAAAGGACGGACAGGATAAAAGTGTTAAAATCGTTTAAACTCACCAAAGGCTTAATAAAGGCTCAACTAAAGTTGTTCGTATGTTAATTGGATGACACTTCATATGGAAACGGACCGAGAAAATTTTATTTATATTAAGTACCGATGTTCAATACGAACAGCTTTCACTTCATTTTGGAGCTGATTTCACAGAAAATCTATTCGCATTTAGGACTTACCAGTACCACTGTTATTCCCTCACGAGCATTATCTGCGGCATACAAAATTACGATAGTTTGATATTCACTATATGAAAGGGATTACTAGTTGCTTACTCAAGAATAGTCGGAAGCCCTAAAACCACTTAACGATGTTTTATGGCTCGCGGGGCCAACAGTTATGTAGGTGATTAATGAGAAACAAAAGCGTTTTAATTCAAAGTGCTGGAATAGTAGTAATACAAACCATAACTGGGTTAGTATACACAGGTAGGTATACGTATGTATAACAATAGAATTTTCGTTTTGGGGGAAATCGATATTTTCAGGGAATAAAGTTGTTGCTTCCATGAAAATTTGGCATTTCGCACAGGGCACTTGAACTTTCTTATTTGTGAATCAGAGTTCACTAACTGTTACACTTATTGCATTATGAATGTGTCAAATAAAATGTATTTTTAGCGCACTGGACAAATATCACTAATATTGAACTTAACAATTCTTTCCCCAGCGACACCAACAAGCGTACTATCTGTCGAACCAACCTTTCCAATATGAGAGTTCATTAGGTGTTAGGGGTTGAAGTGGAAGTTAAGTGTTCTATTTCAAGTCCGTTTATGTCATGTTACACTGACATTCCAGTTCAATTTGACGAAAATATCTCAATTTTCCGTTTCCTTTTTCTATTTGTTGATTCAACGTACATATATGTACCTACAATGGAACCATAAAACCAACACTATCGAGGATTTGTATTGGAGTTTAAAGAATATAAGAAAGGATTTTTTTTAGTTTTGAACTCTTTTATATATCAAAACTAAATTGAATTGAATTAGTTTACTAAAGTAGATGAACGATGAGTGCATTACACTTATTTCAATTTTATAATACGCAGTTAAGCCGGGGAAGTACAAAGCGCGGTTGAATCTAGATTTCAAATAATGTAATGGGGTGCACAATGCTTATCATAAACACCAAAGAATGAATAAATTGCTAATTAATGGTAGGTATGGTGTGTGTATTTTCACTACTAAATGTGTTTGTGTGAATCATATCAATTGTATCTCATGACATTTTAGTAGCAAAGTAGAATTTATATATTTTAGAACTGAAATACCGGCCATCTAGTTATACTTAAAAGAAACTTTTCTTTTCGGGTTTGTATCCTGGGAACTAAACGAAGCTTAACGAATTAACGAGTATTGTCACCAATTAAGTAAGTTTTTTTCCACGCCTCCTAGCAGTCAGCGCATGTAGCTTGCTTGTGAGATAATTTGTTCTTGTTTGATGTTGATTTAAATGCAACGTAGTAAATCCAACGTAAACGTCACGTTGTCAGTTTACGACGTCATACTAAATTTGTATTACGTTGTGCATTCTATACTTACTATATTTCCAATTGGTATTTCGAGCTACGGTGGCTACGGCACCAAGCAGGTATCATGTATAACATGTAACTTGTTGGTTAGGTTTTACTTTTATAATGTAGAATATGAAGTAAATTTGAAAAGAAACAGGTAGCTATATCTTTGCCTTTTGAATTAATTACCTTTGGATGATACTGAAGAACTTAAAGCATGATTTCTTGTTAACGAGTAGAAACGCAGTGTATATCTTGAAAAGCGTTTCCAAAGGTTTATGGTCGCTTTCGGTGATAAGAGGTTTTCCGATTATTAGAGGTCTGTTCCTTGCCGACTTTCAAACAGTTTGAAACCGCCAGATTTAGTCCGAAGTCGTTCCACACTTGAAAAATTGTACTGGTCCGCACCAAATCTGGCGGTCTGAAACTGTTTGAAACTGTTTGGGACTAAACCAAGGAACAGGGTTTAGGTCATATGGAAATTTTCACATGCGAATTTAGTATATAGCAAGCGCTTCTTTTTCGATCTGATGAGCTAGTTTCTGTTTCTTTGTTGACGGTTTTGATGTGTATACGCCATTGGCTGGTTATCTAGAAGCAATAAGGCACCTGAGCTGAATCTACTGGCATCTACTTGAATCTTCACAGGGCTATTCGGGTCATTATATTTTAAAAGCGGTCTTTTTGATAAAGATGAATTAAGTTCATTAAAGGATTCTTCTGGTTTGGCACTCCATTGCCATTGTGTGTCTTTTTTGAGAAGTTGTCACCTAAGTAGGATCGGTTTTATTTGATGTTTGCTTTAATTTTGTTATAAATTCAAACTTTTCGGGATCTGCTGCAATTCCGTATGTGATGTTGTGTCCTTATAATCG
Organism: Dasysyrphus tricinctus; assembly: GCA_963921185.1. Taxonomy (NCBI): domain Eukaryota; kingdom Metazoa; phylum Arthropoda; class Insecta; order Diptera; family Syrphidae; genus Dasysyrphus; species Dasysyrphus tricinctus. Next base: position 110,541,139 of record OY992531.1, on the reverse strand, counting down.
TGCATTCGTTATAGCAAATATGCATTTTTGTTTATTTCGTTTTATTTGTCTGTTTCATCAAGCTCTTTTCATCAGGAGCATGAATTATAATATCGCCCATTGAGACCTCTGTATTTTCACAGCCTTCCAACAAATCAGTCACAACTTTTAGATACATTTCTGGGGCGGAAGCAAGACCAAAAGGAACACGCAAAAAACGAAACTCTACCCCGAGGTGTTGGTTTAGCAATGGTCAGATAGCCTTTTGTACAGTTAGTTACTCTAATCTGGCAACAATCATGTTTTCAATCGAGGACTTAAAAAAATTTGCAATTGCAACCTATACATAGCCCTTCGAACATATTTTCGTCAATTTTGAGTTCTTCTAGGTGAAGTATCAGGAAGCGGGTCAAAATTCTGGTTTCAAATTCTGCTTTTCAAAATTCTGTTTTTTGCACAAAAATTCTGTTTTTCAGAATTCTGTATTATAAAATTTTAAGCAATAAAATTCTGCTAATTCTGGTTTTTCTCAAAGACGGAAAAGAAAAAAGTGATTTTTCAACTTTATTGTTAGACAATTCAGTGCAACTTACTTACTTACTTACTAACTCCATTTATTTATGTTATTTGATTGCTGCACACATTTTTCTACAACGAACTATCCACGCACAACTTATATTTCACTTTATTTTGTACTTAAAAAGGTTAATGAAGCTGTAAGTGCAAAAGTTGAGTAAATTCTAGTTTACATTTTGATTCAGGTGAAAAACAAAATTATATTGGTTGTTGGTTAACAGTTTCATGCAAAATAAAACAATTGCTGTCATGGAATTTCATGCAAAACGATTGGCCGACAATTTTTTTTGCGTGCGAAAAATAGTGTGGTGAATAATAAGCTTTTTTATGGTTGATTTACACTTCGAAAAAAAAAAAATATATTCACATTACAGCATTTTTTGCATGCAAATGATTTTTGCATCAAAAAATAATTGTTTTTCATTTTTAGCCCCATAGTTTATTAACTAAGTGTAAGTTATAATGACTCAATGCATGGCTTAGGCAAAGGCAAACATTTTTCGTCTAGAATACTATAAAATATTTGCACAGAATAGGTGCATAGTTGCTTACAAAGTTTTGTTTTTTTTTTGCGCACGGAACTGTAATGCTCATACCTACAATTATTGTCTTAGACAAAAGAGCAGTCTTAAAACCAAATAAAATACAAGAAATTTTCCCTATTTTATGATGAGACAAGTATGAAAAAATTGCTGTACAACATTCTGCCAATAATAAAAAGATCTATTGGCAGAATTTTGTAAAACAGAATTTTGAAAATAAGAATTTTGAAAAGCTGAATTTTGAAAAGCTGAATTTTGAAAGCAGAATTTTGAAAGCTGAATTTTGAAAGCAGAATTTTGAAAAGCAGAATTTTGAAAGCAGAATTTTGAACCAGCCAGAATTTCAACCCCTACCCGAAGTATCAACTTTAATTTCTCGCGTGCACTTTTACCTAAAATTGGACAGACCGCTTTGTCAACCACTTTAAATGACATTGGTCTTTCGCACTGTACAACATAGGGATACTGCACGGCGAATACTGATTTAATCATTTGCAAATGAATCCAACTTTTTTGAACTTGATTGATTTAATTTAGCGTCATTAAGTTTATCAATAGATGTGTTTTATTTTCATCTATCGGGATCGGGATCGGGATCGGGATCTGGATCTTGATTTTATTTTTAGATAGATATACAGTCACTCACAAAATTATTCGGAATAAAAAGTTTTTTTTAAGCATGAGTTATTTTTCTGTTATTATTCTTTGTTCTGTTATTGTTGTTTTACTGTTATCTACATTCCTCTTTGTTTCATCTTGTTATATGCTCATTTAAATATGGGAAACAAGAAAACTTAATAGTGTGAGATTCTACCTTCCGTTCCTTTTTTTATAATTTCAACAGAGCAAGAAAAATCATTATATAGATTATTGATATAGATTAATTCCGAATACTTTTGGGAGTGACCGTAGATATATAGAGATAGATAGATATAGATTAATTTGGTTCTCAAAAATACAATTTACAATAAATTTTTTTTTTTTCAAAAATCGTTAAGGCATGACTGTGCTGTCTGCCCGATTGACATCATATAAAATAAAATTAATGGTATTTCCTTTAGTTTTCATAATATTTATGCTATAAATTATCATTAGTGTATAATCTACTTATGCAGGTACATATATAAGCATCTTTAAAATTCTTCGTTTAGAATTTTCTTTCTATATGAAATTGCTGGTTTATAGAAATTGAAAAGACAGATTGGATCACCTTCGCAGTTTATAACTTCTTCTTCGGATTTCACGTCACCGCTTCTTACTTCCTTCACTCCAATAAAATGGATAACATCTTCTCTCACTCGCATCTTTGTATATAAAATCTAGATTCAAGTTTTCATACATTTCAAATTTGTGATTAAGTAAGTATTTAAGAGAAAACTTGCCAAGTAAATCCACCAAATTTTAATCAGTAATCATTAATTACCAAATTTCTGTCATGATTTGGAATTGTTTCGATATTACTCTACTTAAGATATTTGATATTAAACTTCATGAACTTAAAACTTGGCATATATTTTAGATCTCATTACTTTTTTTGGCTGACTTTTTACGCACAGGTTTCTTGTACACATAAGAACTTGGCTCCTTTTTTAACATTTATGTTTTTGTTGTGATTTCACTCCTTTTTGCAAAGATTTATTTTGCCAGGTGAAAGTCAAGCCCTACCGCTCTCCAAAGTTTCATAATTCTACGACAACCGAAAGTGCTCCATACAAATAATAGCAATTCTGATAAAGTGGGTGGATGGCACTCCCCCCCCCCCCCAATTTTCGATTTTTTTCCTTTCTAAGTACTTCAAGTCCTACCGACCTACCAATTTTCATCGTTCTACAACAATCGGAATTGCTCCATATAATTTATAAAAATTTTTAAGAATGTGGGTGGATGCCACTCCCCCTGAATGCAGAATTCCAATTTTTCAATTTTTTCTTTCTAAATAGGTACTTTATGTCCTACCGACCTACCAATTTTCATCGTTCTACAACAATCGGAAGTGCTCCATATAATTTATAAGAATTTTTAAGAATGTGGGTGGATGCCACGCCCCCTGTATGGAAAATTCCAATTTTTCAATTTTTTTCTTTCTAAGTACCTCAAACCCTACCAACTTACCAATTTTCATTGTTCTACAACAATCGGAAAAGCTCCATATAATTTATAGATTATTTAAGAAAGTGGGTGGATGCTACGCCCCCTGAATAGAAAGTTGCAGATTTTCGATTTTTTCCTTTGTATGTACCACAAGGGCTATCGTTGTGCGAAATTTCAAGTTTCTACGGTGTCGGGAAGTGCTCCATAATTTTGATGATCTGTCAGTGAGTCAGTGAGTCAGTGAGTCAGTGAGTCAGTGAGCCAGTGAGTCAGTGAGTCAGTCAGTTACGGTTTTTGCGATTTTTGAAGTCCTATATCTTGGGAACAGCGTTACCTTTGGGACTCTTTAGAGTCCTTTTTGACTCCTTTTAAACGCTGGGACTCCAGGACTCCTCTTTTTAAAAATTATTGAAATTTGACTCCTTTTACAATTTTAGGACTCTTTTTCATAAACGCACAAATATTTATTGAATTCTACGATATCGATACCTTCCCGTAAGAATGTACTTATTAAGCGCCATTTCAAAAATTTTAAAGGCATCGAAAAAAACCTCTGGTTCAGTTATTTATTTAGGTATGTATTTAATAAAATAAAAAGATTTGGAACTGGATTTTCAACTCAAAATGCCTCTAAAAATCTGTTTATTACAAAAAAAATTCCCAAATAAATAACTGTATTTTAAAAATTTTATTTAAAATTTTGAAAATGTGGCTTAGTACATTCTTACGGGAAGGTATCGATATGAACGAGTTCAATATCGCTTGAAGCTCATTTCTACCCTCTGTTTACATTAGGCCTCGGCCACGCAGTAAGCGGCTGAGCGGCTAAGCGGCTGAGCGGCAAGCGGCTGAGTGGCAGCTCTAAGCGACGTATGGCCAGGCACTGAGCGACTGCTTTTGAGCGATTAGTAGTTAAAATGCCGTTGTCAAGAACAGTTCGCCGTATTTTACTGTCGGAAAATCGTTTGTATGTGTACAAATTACTTAAACGTATACAAAAAAGAAGACGATTTGGTGTTCATCCGATTAACCAATTAAGATCGGAGTTTGGAGAATTTCACCAACTTCCTTATATAGTTTCTCAGTAATATTTTTATTTTTAAAATTGGCATTTCTATCTTGCCATAAATCTGGTCGAGATTGTACACACGAAATTAACAACTCAATGTTTACTTTGGCCATCTTTACTTCTTGCCGCTCAGAACATTACTAAAAATTAAAACAGGTTTGGTTGCTGAGCGGCGCCGCTTAGCCGCTCAGAATTTTGTTTCGCCGCTCGCTCATAGCGTGGCCGCTTATATGTGATTTCATATGTTTTATATTTTTTTTTCCGCTCAGCCGCTCAGCCGCTTACTGCGTGGCCGCGGCCTTAGACAGTTTCAAAAAAAATTGTTTCATTCAAACAGCTTCAAAAGTTTCAGTTAAGCGAATAAAGACGTCTGTGAAAATTTGAGCTCTTTGTATTCATGTTTATACATGCTTCATGGCGGGTTTAAGATATCCATAGGACTTATATTGAAAAAAAAACCTGTGGCCTATTGCACCATCTTACAAAATTGTAATTACAATAACAAATTTGTAGCCCACAAAATTGTTAAAATTCAAGATTCTTCAATACAAAATTTGTAGTGGTAAATTACCAGCGAATAGTTGTAAGAATAGTTCGGAATTTTACTCAGTTTGTGAAAAATTTCTACTGGTTACAAAAGAATAATTCAGCAAGCAATGGGTTCCTTTCCGACATTTAAGTGATGTTCAATTCGAAGGCAGTTCTGCCAAAATTTCAAAAACAAAAATTCATAAAATAACATCAATTTCGTTTGCCTAAACTTCCTTTCATGTGTCTTAAATGTTTTGAATAAATAAAATAAAAATTTTCATTTTACATCTTCTTTCGTCAATAAAAGATTTTCTCTCATAACATTAGATATCGCACGCAAAGCAAACAAAAATTACTGCTTTTTTATCGTGGGACGTAGAGCTATGTCCAAGTTATGTCCATTTTGTGTGAGCCTTAGACTAGATATGATGTTAAAAAAGATAGATTTACATGCATAGACATAAATACAAAACGCCAACTACAAGTCATCAGCAGTTCGATCAACGGACTCGATTTTTGAGGAAGAAAAAAAAAAGAGCTTGAAAACACAAAATATTGAAAAAATGGACATTTTTATTTGTATTATTATTTGATGCTATTGAAAGAAATAATCTTAGTACATATTACAAAATTATTTATAATCAAATAATCTCGTGTTTTAATTTAATGATAATAAGCTTTCAATTCAAAAATATTAGATTCAAAGGCAAGTAATTAAGATGCAAAAAGGTTTTAACTATTTTTCCATGATATCCGAATATCCGAACTTTACCCTTCACCCAGTAAAAGTTGTTGACGAATACAAATTACCAAAAATAAAAGCAAATTGTAATGTGTTTTTTGAATTTTTGATGGGACTCCTTTTTTCAGCCAGGACTCCTTTTTTTGACTCCTTCCGAAAATTTTCAGAGGTAACCCTGCTTGGGAACTACTAATGCTAAAGAGTTGAAATTTGGTGAGCCACCTGTGTTTGATCAGTTCAGCAAATATTCCGAATTTGAAGTTTCTGACTTTATTGGTACTGAAGTTAGAGGGGGGTTGAAAATCGCCTGAGTTTGTTCCTGTAAAAAGGGTGTAGTGCCGCGAACTTGGCTGGGCACTACCGTGCCATAGGCGCCCACAGGATTTTGTCCAGGGGGGGGCAGACACCAAACCAATTTTGAGATACATATCGAATTTTCAAAAAAAAAATTTTTTTTTAATTTTAATATGCAATATAATTTGAACTTTTTGGAAGTTTTTATAAATAATTTAATTTAAATCCTTCAGTCAATAATGAAAAAATCTAAAATAACGTTCTATCTTCTATGGGAGGTACTGTTAATAGTTATCCAGCGTAAAATTATTTTATATTTAATAGTAAACCGCACTTATTTAACCACACAGGCATTTTTTTGGAAGTTTTTGTGAAAAAATCAAAAAGGAATGTTATTTTTGATTCGATTAAAACAAAGTTTATTTCAGTAGTATATAGAATTTGTATTATAAAACCTTCTTATATAGAAACTATGCCTGGCCCCGGGCAAACAAAACTTTCAGCTTAATGATTAGGAATTCTAACCTTGTTGGATATAGTTTACAGTGGATTTTCGTTGAAAAATTCATGTAAGTTGAACTGAACTTTATACAAATTGCGTATCATAAAGCCCTCACTATGTCACTGATGAGTTCAAGTGAGTAAGCCGAACGAAACGCAAATTTGTAGGACTAGGTAAAGGCCATAAAAAGCTATTTTGAATCAATAATTAAACAAGTCCAATCCTTAATGCTTAGTCTTCTACTTGGCTGATTTATTTCAGTAGTATATAGAAATTGTATTATAAAACTTTCTTATGTAAAACAAAATTCATTTTCACGATCGAACCAAAAATGCTAGGATGTGGATCTATAAAATATGGTTCGTTCCGAGCTTATTATGCGCAGAGTTATTGAAGATCCATTCCCGAATCTTTGAAATAAGAAATAAAAATGTAATTTTACAAAAGGAAAAAGGACAGTTTCAAAGAAAAAGTTTCGAAATCCTTTGACCTTAATAGATTTCAATGAAATCTAATTGAGTGATTTCAACGAAATTGCCACATGTCATGGTGATGATGGTGTCATTTTTTGAAACACCGTTTTGGAAATATTCGTTTCTGTTATAATTCTGTCTCAGCTATCCTGTCAATTTTATTGAAATCACTCAACGAACAACGAAGTTGACATTTTTCTTTTTTAATTCTGTATAAGCCATCACCTGTGTCAACTTAATTGAAATCTTTCAAAACAACATAACAACGAAGATATAGTAGGTACTTTTCCATTTTCTTGAGAAAAAATGGGTATTCTTACATCTGTCAAAACTTGTATGGAAAATTTGATAGATTTACCCAGTTTACAACTTTACTACGTTTATGAATAACCTAGAACATTTACCCGGAGGCAAGTACTGGCAAGCAAGTTGACTACATACACTGCTTGTCAAATTCGTAATTTGCATTCCACTTGCCTCCCACTTGCCTCCCACTTGCTTTCCACTTGCATTCCACTTGCTTGTCTCCCAACTTGCTTCTCAACTTGCTTCACTACTGGCTTAAAAAATTCGATGCCAGTTGATGAGCAAGTTGCTTGGGTTTATGTGTAAGTGAACAAATGTGAATGTATGAGTACGGGGTTAAAAAATTAAAATTAATGCTGAGGGTAAATATATATTTTTTTTAAAAAGTGTAAGCCGACCATAAAAAAAAAAATTATAAATTCTCCGGCACTATAGGCCCCTTTCACACGAGGAAACTGAGTTGCTAGCAACTTTCAGTTCCAGGGTGAGAAGCAGAGAATATCAAATAGGTAAAGAAGCCAATCCTTTGTACGTTTCACCCTCCAAAACCCAACTGTGTACATTGTTGTATTTTTAATTTCATTTCGTGTTGAAGAATAAATGTGAATTGCAACAACAGCCGTTTTCCTTTGAAGGTGGCAAAGTACCTGTGAGTAAGTTGATGAAAACCCTAATCTAGTACTACCAACTGCACATGCTCTAATGTGCGAGTAGATACATTTTACATGGGAAAGCAGTTTGATGTGTTCCATTGAAAAAAGCTAGCAAAGTACTCCGCGACCTCCAAGGGAAAACGCCTAACAACAAGACCTGTCCTGAATAGTGTGCTGAATGACAAGTTGATTCGATGTGTGCGTTTTGTCATTGCTTTTCACTAATACTTTGCAAATCGAATACATCAGCTGTTCGCTTCAGCTTGTAGGCAAATCAAGTTGACAGCTGAGGATTGGCTTCTTTATTTGAAATTTTTTGGTGAGAAGGGCAGGAGAAAAGATGCGTGAACAAAATCTCTCCGGTCGAGTATTTGAAGATATTTTTTCTACATTACAACCAATAGGCTTTCAAAGGAAATTTCAAAAATATCCTACTTACTTCCTACTTACATTTGCTGTCAAAAACCATAGGAGCAAAAAACCCAAGTTTGGGAAACTTGGTGAAAATTTCAAATTACCAAAAAGGCATAATATATATATATATCTGCCTCGTTCATTTCTTAAAGAAACAGGGTTTCATTTTTACTTGCGATATAAGTACTATAAGGCAAGTTTTGGATTCGTGCAAAAAAAAATTTTGAGATAACAATCAAACATGATATTACGATGATAGAGAACATCAAAAAAGTGGGTGGCGCGGTGTCTGTTTAATCGTCTACAGCCTAAACGGCTCGATCAATTTTCTTCAAACTTGGTACATAGTGGCTTTTAGTAGTAATGCCCACACGTTCTTTTCATTTTTTTTTAGAACCGGCACCTGCCATAAATTTTTTTTGGCAATTTTACATAATCGTGTTTTTCTCTAAAGCGACTCGAAAAAATTTCTTGAAAAAAAATTCAGTTAATTTATTTTAGTAAAGGCTTCCTTTTTGTGAAAAACCATTTTTCAAAAATGGCAATTAATGGTACCTCCCAAAGAACCGTTTTTTTAATTTTTCATTTTCTTCGAAACAGTACGACCGATTTCAATTATTATTTTTATACAAAAGCTTCCAAAAAATATAAATAGTTTTGTGTACCAACATTTTTGAAAAAATATTTTTTGGATTTTTAAAACTATTCCAACATTTTTTTTTGGAAAATCAAATATTTCGAAAACAATATAATCAATTTTTTTGAAACTCGATATTTAAGAGTTTTTTAGTACTTTCTAAAATATTTTTATAAAAAATTTTGCATTTATGAAAAAATAACGGTACCTTCCATACAAACGTTAAAAAACCACAATGGAAAATATTTGTTCACTCAAACAACTCCTACGATTTTGATTAAACTTTTATCATGTACTAAAATTAGTACGATCTACAGTAAAAAAAATTCAAAATTTTGCACTTAGCAACTATTAATAGTACCTGTCATAGAAAGTATTTTTTATTTTGAATTTACTCGTTTCGGCTAAACGGATTTAGATGAATTTTTTATGTACAAATTTTAGATAAAATTAAATAATATTGCATATCCAAATTTAAAAAAAAAAAAAGTTTTTGGAGTTTAAAAAAAGTTTCAAATTTTTGTTTAATACTGTTTTTAAAAAAATATAAATATATACTCTAGATTTGCATACCAAAATTTGTTCTTTAAAATGTTTTAAGAATTTTATATATGTATTCAAAATTTATTTTTAAAAAACCGCTCCAACGATTTTAAATTTTTTTTTCCCATACTATCATATTTAATCAAGAATTAAGATGGCATTCTTTTTTTCCACCTCAAAGTGTCAAAGGAGTTGTTTTAGCTAATTTAAATATCGTATTTCATGCTTCTCTACATTTTCTCTCATAATTTAAATCATGAACTCAATAAAGAAGCTTTAATATCCAAATATGTATATCGAAACTAAGGATAATTTCAGATACATTTGGCATGATCCAGAGCCAGGAGGGGGCAAATCGTGAACCCTGACAAAAAAGACAAGTAGGTTGTTGTTAAAATTCATAGTAAAAAAACGCATGCAAAAATGAGGTAATGCCAGGGGGGGGCAAACCATGAACTCAATAAGGAAGCTGTAAAGAAAATATCCATATCTTCCAACAATATCGAAACTAAGGATATTTTCAGGTACATTTAGTATGATCCAGAGCCAGGGGGGGGCAAATCATGGAGAGAAGGCAAAGTATTTGTTAAAATTCAAAGAAAAAAATGAAAAATTTCTTAGTTGTGTGGTATTGTCCAGAGCCAGGGGGGGCAACTGCCCCCCCTTGCCCCCCCCTCTGGGCGCCTTTGTACCGTGCCCTTTGATCTGGAAACCCGCCTGAAACTTGTGCAGTTTTTTTTGTTAATCTCTATCCATTGGTACAGTCGTTCATTCAAGAGAGTCGTGTGAACACCTTGTACGAAAGTGGCCTAACCACTTTTTTTTTTCATTTTCATCCAAGGATGCACAAAATCCCTAATTTTAGAAAAGTGGTCGGACATTTTTTTTTACATGTGATACAAAAATAAAATAATGAGAAATTTTAAAAATTGTTTTTGTAGCTCGTGTTATAAGTTAATTCATATCAATCCCGATTCCGATGAAAGTAAATCACGCCTAGTCATTTTTTTTGGCAAGACGTTGCACTCGGCTCCTGTTTCTGGTTTAACTTTTACTTTTTTTCTCTTTGTTTGTGGAAACTGACAGGACTAGTAAACTATTGTTATTACTGTCCGCGTTCCGATGTAATTTTTCAGTTATGCGGATATCTTTGTCGGTATTTACATGGAACGATTCTTCCATAGACGTTTTTTATTCGTAGGTGAAGGGAGTATAAAGTGAGTTATAAATATCAAATCTTCCTTTTCTGGCAGACATACGATTTGTCCAGTACGTTTGCGTTCTTTTTCATACTTTTTCTATCTGCGACTGAGAATAAATTTGTTTACATGTTGGCTCAACTAGACATAATAGTCTGGGAGCCGACCGTAAGATTACCTATCTCATGGCGGCCATGCAAAAATTGGATGCCATACCATAGCTTTAGTCCAAACGTTTACAAAACTACTGGTCGGACAAGCTTTATCCGGTCGCAATGGTTAGAAAATCCTCCTCGGCAACAGCCAAAAAAAAGTCTGTCCGACCATTGGTATCGTGTAGAGGACAGTCCTAGCTTTCATTTTTGATACCCCACTTATATAAGTTAATTATGCTATAGGTACATCTCTCGGAAAATGCAACCTGAAAAGTGCATTTTCTAACCATTGCCACCAGATAAAGCTTGACCGACCAGTAGTTTTGTAAATGTTTGGACTAAAGCTTTCGGTTGGCATCTAATTTTTGCATGGCCGCGATGAGATAGGTAAACTTACGGTCGGCTCCCAGACTATAATCCATGCTTAGACTATGAACATGTCCAGAAAAAAACCAGTTGAGGCAGAAAAATCCATGTCTTGTGGACGACATGTCAAAGAAAACCAACTTTTGAACACGACATGAACGCTGTTGAAAGCTTGGCCATGGGATTTGACGTTTCATTTGCGTGTGAGTTTTTTCTGGTTTTCGTTGTATCTTGAGGTAGCTGGATATTAAAAGTCTCTTTACTGTCATCTGGAGTGTAAAGGCCGTTTATTATTGCAAAAGATAGAAGTAGTGGTGAGAGAGAAATGAAACGACATGACATGACTTGCCCAGCGAGAAAAAATCTGCTGATTGTTGATTGGATTGTGGTTGAGACGTTGGACATCTGTATGCCCTGTGGATACGGGGTGTTACGCAAATCCATACAAACGCAAATATCAACTATTTCTGTTTTTTTTTCGACAAAGTGAATAAACGGTGCAATCTACAATTTTAAAAAGAAGCTAGTCTTAAATTTATTTAAAGTGTAAATTTTGCATTTTATATTTTCTACGCAACCAAGAAGCTATTTTCTGAAAACTGTCCTTTCCTTTAATTTAAATAATATTATTCGCAGTCCACAACATCGAAACGTTTCGTCTTTCTTCTTCTTGGCAGGTACGTATGTACCTTCATGATTATACACATTCGTGTTTTTGACGTTAAAAGATTTGAGGTTCATGTATTGGAAATAATAGACAGTAATAATACCCGTAGTAGTAGTACCTCGTGGCATGATGGTTAGTGCGAAGGACTGTCATGTCGAAGGTGTGGGCCTCTTGCGAGGAACTGACAAATCCTTCAAGAGTATACTTGTCATAAATAAGTAAGTGCTTCTCATCTAGCCGTTCGGACTCGGCAAAAAAAACTGTAGGTCCTCTCCATTCCTGCCAACAACACGCACACAGGAATGGTTGAGAGTTGTAAGTCACTAGGTCCTGGTTCTCCACGAGCTGTTGCGCCACCCAATTCATTTATTTATTTATTTTAATAATACCCGCATTTTATTATACACATGATCTGACCCGGATCAGGGCCTCGCACGACCGCCACAGCGAAACCCCTGGTTTAACGAAGAATTCCGGAAAGTACATGCAGCCAAACAACATGCATACAAAGCGGCGCTGCATAGAAGAACCACAGCTGCTCGCGAGCTCTACGAGCTGAAGAGGAGAGAGGAACACAATAAATAGAGGGATGCCATTGCAGGAATGAAGTTCGGAATTTTTACCAAAAAGTAAAAAAGAACCTCCCAGGGTTACAAGGCCCGAACCAAAGCCTGCAAGGATGATCAGGGGAACATCGAAGCAGAGTCGCAGTTGGTGCTGAGGATATCGAAAAATCATTTCTGCAAATTGTATAACGGCGATTACGAACTGAATTCTACTACCATGCAGATTGCGCCATTCAACCTGGACGACGTATGCCAGGTAGGTAGGTAAAAATGGTGGCAAGAGCGTAACACTCGCTGTTGCCCAATTAGCACTGGATTGCGCCGTTTTGATACCATAACTCGTTTGACCTGTGTATGAAAGTAGATAAAAGCGTTCCTTGCTTTGAAATAGGACGGCTGTGGAGCATGGTTAATGTATCTTGTGAGTTGGGGTCATAGGACACTCACTCGATCGGATCGCATCTCGCCCGAGCTTGCCACATTATGCCGAGCTCGGCAGGTTGTAGAGTAGCAACGAAGCGATCGATCAGATCATGTGGTCATCATTGCCATTGAGCATCATGAAGCTCCTCAGAAACCCGGGTTCCGATTACTCGCGGACTTTGGATATGGGGGGGAACATGATGCAGAACGCAACAGATTTCTGTCTCAGAACCATTTCGTGGCGTTAAGAAAAGAGATCAAGTCTTTGATCTTCATTTCGGAAAGTTCGTTTAGGTCGTCAAAAAAAGCCATTCCAAACGATTGTGCTCTCATTCTGGCTAGAGCTGGACATTTACAGAGAAAATGTATGACTGTTTCCTTTTCTTGCTGGTCTCCACAACTGCGACAGTGAGTATTGTAAGGAATACCCAGCCTCGCCGCATGTTCTCCAATTGGCCAGTGTCCAGTGCAGGTTGCTACGACCCTGGCTATGTCCCGCCTGGGTCTACATATGAGATCAATTGTTCGGGATTTATTTAAGGCGGGCCAGATCGTTCTGGATATTTTGCAGTTGGTCAAACTGCTCCACCTACGGTTAAATTCCCTAAGGAAAATTGACAATATATTGCCCTTCACAACTCCAAGGGGAATGTAGACTCTTTCCGCAAGTGAGATGTGAAGGGCTGATCCTTGCCTGGCTAGTTCATCTGCCCGTTCATTACCCTCAATGCCACTGTGACCAGGAACCCAGATAAGAGTGACCTTGAGGTTAATGTTTAGACTTGCGAGCTCATCTCGGCATTGTTGGACCAATTTAGAGGATGATGTAGCCGAATCAATGGCTTTAACAGCCGCCTGACTGTCTGTAAGGATGGCTGTATTACGATTTTGGTTTGGATCTGCTTTTAGCATCTTGCAAGCCTCCCTGATTGCCAGTATTTCAGCTTGAAATACACTAGCGAAATTCGGTAGCCGAAATGACTTGGAGATGTTGAGAGACTCAGAGAAGACTCCTGAGCCAACACCGCACTCCATCTTTGAGCCATCAGTATAGATAGTTGTGTCGAAGTCTCTCGTCACGGCGTCATCATCCCAGTCCCCTCTGGATGGGAATAAGACTTTAAAATCTTTACTGAGGCTCATTGTAGGAGCGCGGTAGTCAGTGGGAGTCGAAAGTATATCAGCGGGAATCAAATTTGTGATATTGCTGTGACCATAAGGTTTAGCAACCCAAGAATTTGATTCTTTAAGTCTTAGGACACTGCAAGATACTAGATATTTTATGTGTAGATCAAGTGGTAGAAGGTGCAGAAAAACGCTTAAGGCATCCGTTGGGCAAGATCGAAGAGCCCCTGTGGTACCAACACTAGCTGTTCTTTGAACCTTTTTTAGTTTGTCGATGTTATATGTCTTATTTAGTGCGGGCCACCAGACAATCGAACCATATGTTAGAATCGGCCGTACCACTGCAGTATACGTCCATAGGATCATCTTTGATTGAAGGCCCCAGTTTTTACCGAAGGTTTTGCTACAGGCGTAGAAAGCTATGCAGGCCTTCCTGACCCGTTCTTCGATGTTTAATTTCCAGTTTAACTTAGGGTCTAGGATGACACCTAGATATTTTGCACTGGTTGATAGTGAGAGTGTTTGGCCGTTAAGACGGGGTGGAGTGAAGGGTTGTATCTTAGTTTTGGTAGTAAAAAGCATCAGTTCAGTTTTGCTCTGGTTGACTCCTAGACCACAACTCGTAGCCCAGTTGCTAACTTTTCTCAAAGCCATCTCTGTGATTTCGCTTATCACAGGAGTAAACTTCCCTGACACTAATAATACCAAGTCGTCCGCATACGCAACCGCCTTCACACCACATCTCTCCAGTTTAAAGAGGATTTTGTTCATGACTAAAAGCCATAGAAGTGGTGACAGAACACCGCCCTGGGGTGTTCCTCTCCTGACGTGTTTTGTCGAGTTTGCATTACCTAACGTGCCATGAATCTTTCTATCTTTGAGCATGGATATTATCCATTCTCTGATGTAGTCCTCTACACCAAAGTCAACGAGTGCCTCAAGAATAGATTCGGTTAGCACATTGTTGAAAGCCCCTTCTACATCTAAGAATGTAGCGAGGGTATATTCTTTGAAGTTGATGGTTTTCTCAATTGTACGCACTACCTCATGAAGGGCCGTCTCGGTCGACTTACCTTTGAGATATGCATGTTGAGAGTTTACTAGAGGACATTCCACAAGTATGTCTCTAATATGTGTGTCTAGAATACGCTCTAGAGTTTTAAGTACAAAAGAGGTTAGGCTAATTGGACGAAAATCCTTCGCGGATTCGTGTCCTCGCTTGCCTACTTTTGGAATAAAAACCACTTTTACATGTCTCCAAGACTCTGGCACATGGTTGAGAAGGAGGCATCCTTTAAAAATCATCTCTAACCGTGGGACTACCAAATCTTGTAGCTTTTGAAGCATGATTGGCAGAATTCCATCTCGGCCTGGAGATTTATACGGGGAGAAAGTATTAATAGCCCAGGCTATTCTTTCTTTAGTTATAACGGTATTGATATGCTCTACACGAGCTAAAGGTAAATTATAAGCTCTATGCGTTTCGGGGTTGCTATTCTCGCAGCCCGGAAAGTGTGTCGTCATCAGCAGTTCTAAGGACTCCGTCGGAGAAACTGTCCAAGATCCATCAGGCTTTTTCAAGAACGAAGGATTACAATGCTCCTTAGAAAGAACTTTGCTAAGCCTTGCGGAATCTTTTAAGCTCTCAATAGAATGGCAGTAATCTCTCCAACCAAGTTTCTTCGCTGATGCGAGAGCACGCTTGTAGACTTTCAAACAGTCTTTATAAGGTTGGTAAAACTTGTGTCTGTGGCAGATATTGAAGATCTTCCTAGTCATTTTTCTCAGACTAGACAGGTCTTCATTCCACCATGGAGGAAGGGTTTTACGGCTATATTTAACTGGGCAAGAGACCTTAAAAGCAGTGTTCATAGACACTTCAATGGTTTTCACCATTGATTCTAGATCTATAACTGATTCTGGACTCAGATTCGGTATATTGCGCAGTTTGGAATTTACGATTTGGCTGAACTTCTTCCAGTCAATTCTTTTCGGGTTTCTATAGGGAGCAGGGGTTTCAGACTCGAAATTAATATTGAAGAGAATCCATCTGTGATCCGAAAAGGAATTAAGAGGGGATACTCTCCAATTCTCCACTGATAGCTTAAAGTTATTATTAATGACGGTAATATCAAGTATGTCCTCCCACCCTTCGTAGCTATCCGAGCTCGGAAAGACAAAAGTAGGAGTAGTACCTCTGTTACATACAGTTAAGTTGTTTTCAATAATAAAATTAAAAAGGGACTCACCTCGTTCATTAATCTCCGAACTACCCCAGAGAGTATGTCGTGCGTTAGCATCACATCCAATCAGGAGGTTTGTCCCTTTCGTGTTGACCTCGGACGAAAGCGTGCGCCACTCTTCCGGCGGTGACAGCCTGTCGTGCGCCGAGTACGCTGAGGCCACCAGTAAGCCGTCTGCATTTTTATCGTCCAATCTGACGACTGTCAGATCGGAAGTGCTAAGGTTAGGACACAAAAAAGCTTTTAAGTGTTTTTTAGCTAAAATACAAGTTCGAGGCTTACCTTGGTCTTGGTTTGCGGTTTTGTAGAACAGATCATACTGGCTGTCTTGGAGACCTCTCACTCTACGGCCGTTAACCCACGGTTCTTGTATGATGCCGACGTCAATGTTCTCCTCACTCAGGAAAACCCTCAGATTATCTGATGCACATTTCGAGTGCTTCAGATTAATCTGAATGACCCTCAGCATCGCGTTTTTAATTTTGATTGCATTCTGCACAATCAGGGCCCGGCGGCTCGCTGGGGACCTCGACTCCATCGATGACATCGTCGAACTCGACATTGTCATCAACTTTGTCGGGGTCTGTACCCTGACTGGGCAGAATTTTGACTTTGGCAAACCTGATGCCAAAGCGGAGTTTGAAGTCAGCCTTCTCAAGTTCTCCTACACTTTCTTCGCTAATCTTCAGAAGATAAGAAGCGCTGTTCTTCTGCGGTTCCTCAGTCTTGATGACTGCCCAGTCCCGCATCGGAATCAACGGATTTAGCCTCTGAAGACCGCGGATCAGCTCCTGTCCGCTTGGCTTAATACTCATGAGGGGCAACCAGATACGCGCCTTTGGTTGTCTAGGGATATCCTTAGCTGGGATGAGCTTGAGCCTCAAGCCATCCCAGTGATTGCTAATCTTAGCAATGCAGCTACTAAGGAAATCCCTAGAGAACAAGTCCGCGCATTTGATAACCCTGTGTCCCCTGAGCATCTCACCAGAGTCAAAACTAGGGTAGGGTCCCTCGCTTGCCGTCACGGTGTAGGAAAACACCATCTCCGAGAGCTTGGCCTCGATGGAGTTCCACACTTCCAGCAGACCTCTGCTGTTGGTGGAGAGCTCATCCACAACCGATACTTGGAGGTCATCTCTGACGACCTCACTTAAAGTACGCGGTTGCGCTGCTCTGGGAGGTGGCACTTTCTTTTTCTGGCCATCAAACTTACTCCTTTTCGGAGGTTGGTTGGTCTCGTCTCGAGACCTATTTCGTTTGACAGCTTTTTCTTGGGTTGACTTTTCTTGCGTAGCCAGAAAACTGTTGTACTCTTCAACAATTTTCTGGTACTTGATTTTATCAGCTAGGTCTCTCTCAAGAACAGTCCCAGCTTCCTCATTCTTGGCAATCTTGTCAAGAATGAAGGTAGCCTTCCGGAACTGGAACTTGAGAAGAGTACCCGCCGATTTCTTTTTACTACGCCGTACAGCGCTGCTTTGGCTGGCATTGCTGCACGAAGGCTTTGGTTCGGAATTGGTGGTCGGTCGGGGCACAGGTGTACTATGGCTGGTACTACCAGTGCTCCCTGGGTTTGCAGGTTTCCCTACGATGGTCTCCTGACTGGAGGCCAAAAGTTCATCCTCAGTGTCAGCGGATGGTAAGTTCGTCATGTCTAAATCGTCCATTGTTGTTAAAAAAAGTAAATGAAGGTCCCACGAGTAGGTCGGAAAAGATGGTCAGCCCCGGCAGAGCCGATATACCGGGGTAAGGCAGTCTAAGACGGACCCTGCCAAGGCGCCCGAATGAGCTCGTTAGTGACTGGTTTGCCCCCCAGCCTTCCATTTCTTCGGCACGGATTATGAAAATCGCTCACACCACCACTGAAAATTAGGGACTCGCATCTATGGTCAGATCGAATTGCTGAGGGTTGAACTATTGAGGAGTAAAGGAACACCTCAACAGTTCGACCTGACCTTAGCTGATCCCCAATCTTGTCAAAGCACAAGATCAATGTGGTGATCATTACCGCCCGGCACCCACTTGGAGGGTTTGATGCGAGATTTTTGCCAGGCACGACGTATGCCAACAATTCCGTCCACCCGATCTCGACGAAGTAATGATAGCTAGATATATCTAAACTTAAGTCCAATAAAGCTGCTGGAGCTGATGGCCTTGCAACTGCGGCTAGCGATGAATTGGTTAGGAGTATGCAGCAGCTCATCTGCAAAATATGGTGGGAGGAAAGCATGCTCGATGAATGGAACCTCAGCATTGTTTGCCTGATCCTCAAGAAAGGCGGCCAAGAAGATGGGATTAACGGTGAATGAAAGCAAACGAAATAAAAACAAGAAAGGACACGCAACATCGACGTCTTGGACAGAACGTCACTATATATGTACATAAGCTCAGCGAACGATACCAGTGCTGAGATCAAACGAATCGCCGCCGCCGTTTCTCTGGGCTAAGAAGGCAATTAAGAAGCAAAAGCCCTCTCGAGCAGCTAAACTGTCCCTGTATAAGACGCTTATCATCCCGGTCCTGCTGTATGGTGCAGAGGTTTTGAGAAGAAAATTCTCCGGGTGATTTTTGGTCCCGTCTGCATAGATGGGGAATAGAGAAGAAGATACAACAACGGACTGTACGGACTGTACAGCAACACCAACCTAGCCACAAAAGTGTAAAACCAACGACTGAAATGGCTGGGTCACCTAGAGTGAATGGACACCAGTGCTCCCGCCCGAAAAGTCTTTGAATCCAACCCCGTGGGACAACGCAGTAGAGGTGGACAGCGTAAAAGTTGGCGCACGCAAGTGGAAGAGGACCTCAACCACCTTGGCGTGCGAAACTGGAGACAGCTAGCTAGAAACCCAGCCAGCTGGAAGAAATCAATTGAAAACCTAAGTTAACTCCGAGTTAACTCGTCTAATTTGGTGAGTTAACTCAGGGATAAAATTGAGTGCCTTTTCAGTTGTGGTGCCGTCTCGATTTCGATAAGGACAGTTATTGTCAGTGCAATTTCGTTGAGGCGCCATCTCTATTCCGATGCGTGAAAGGCGTAGAAGGGTTATATTCATAGTGTCGCACATCGTTGGCCCTAGATTTTTGACAACGGAAAGATAGAGTAAGTCCTCTACTGAAAAACTGTTCCTGAGTTAACTTGGGGTGCATTTATTTTCAGGATTAGCTAACTCTGATTTAATTCAGAGCTAACCCTGAACTGAAAAACTGGCCCATAAATTCTTATTCTATTACAACTATGAAATATGTTTAAACGTGTTCATAAAAAATTAATTAGTAAATGCAAAGTTTTTCAGACCTTTTTTAGTTTTCTCTTATGGGAAATACATTGAATGTCAAAATGCAAAAAGTTTATCCCTCTGAAAGGGTTCTCGCGCTGATCCATATTAAAAGCAGATCAATCATGTGGATAATAAAATGCAGCTAATAATTGAAACTATTTTTGGATCACTTTTTGTTCAAATGTATACCTATTTACTTATGAAAAACGATTTGAAAGCTTATTATTTAAAGTTTATAAGCATTCTCCGCCTCAGCTCGATTGTCAAAACATAAACGTCAAAGTCCAACCGGTCTTGAAATTTTCATACGTGCTTTCGTTACTTTATTCTCCCTACATTTCTACACCCCTCACCCAATGGGTCAAAAAGACGAAACACGAAACGCCTGAAAAAAAAATCATGTAATCAGGCTCAATTTCTCGTTTAATGTACTTGATTTGTTGAGTTAGTTTATCATCTTGACTTTTGATTTATTGATAAGATAAGACACTTACACTGACTAATTTGTGTTTTATTTGCTTTTATGAATACCGGTGATAAAATTTTAATTTATGAACTAGAAGATATCTGAGCACTCTTATTCATGGGGTTGTTAGTATTTAGATAATAAGTGTAATGCAACAGCGTAAAGTAGTAGTAAACGAGTGTCAAGTTAGCAACGCAACTTTGACGAATGGAAAATGGTTAGGTGGATAATTTGCCGTTAATAAGTCGATAATTAGTTGTGACGAATCGCTCTTTCTTTGGGCTAAGTGGCAGTTGAGAAGCAAAAGCCCTCTCTCGAGCAACTAACAGACTTTACGCTGTTCAGTGGCGTAGCGAGGGCTCGAGCCGTGGGGGGGGTGACTTTCATTAAAATACCAACTTATGTATTTCAGGAATTTGCCGACTTATTTTAAAAATTTGGCGACTGTATAGATTTAGCATTTTTCGGGTGAAAATCAAAATAAGGGAAAAGAAAAAAGGGATTTTTTCCGAGTGGAATGACATTCGGGCGAAACTCCTGATAGGGCTGATTGATTTTAGCTCAAATCTTAACTTCGCCACATACACTTTTGAGATTTCGAAATGCGAGATTTTTCAATGAAACCGCCTTCAGCTGATGTAAGAGATTTAAAATACTTAGGAGCAATGATTTTCCATGAAACAATTTTAAAATCTTGGCAACTATTATTTGGTAGAAAAATAAGATATCAATTATTTTTGGAATTATGTATTTATTTATAATAAATAATTAATAACAATGGAATAAATAAATCTGTATATAAATAGCCTTAAAAATAATTTGTGGTACCATTTTCTCAAAAAGTATTTAACCGATTTCGAAAAATTTTATATGGTTGGAAAGCTATTAGTGGTGAGGGTGTGCGAATCGCAAAATTAAACATCTTGGGTTCATTTTAGATAAGAACCATTTTACACTGCCGAGCACTTTGAATATTAACAAAAAGAAAACAGTTTTTGCTTAAAATTTCAAACATTTAATTTATTTGAAAAATATAAATATTAATGTGTTGTTATGTACCTATACATATAATATTGTATGTAGAGGATGAACTGAAGAAAGGTAAGTGTGGTTTATGTTCATATGTATACAATATTATTTTCTATATACTATTACAGGAGTTAATTTAGTTTACCGATCAGAGAGAAAGATTTGAGTTGCAAGTACTTAAAATTTTTCAAGATTTTCCATAATGAACAAATTTGGTCAATGGTGAACTTCTCTGGCCTAAGACTTTTAATTTTTTTGACGAAAACCTTCAAACTTCAAACGATAGGGCAGGTTAGTTTTTTTTTTGTATAAATATAATAACCCTTATTCCGGTAGTCGTTATCACAACACGGATCCACAAATGATAAAAATTGAATAGGCAGCGTGAAAAAGGGAATAAGGGCCATCACGAATTTGAGAAAATATTTCACAATTTTAGTTTGAAAACAAAATATACTTTCCATCCTGTTCTCATGAAGGTAAAGCTTCGGTTTCTCCGTTGATTCATAACAATTTTTTTTATGAATTATTTAATGGTTTGAGTTCGAATCTTCGAATGACTATTCCATCAAAGATATTCTTTTGAGAATATTGGAGCTATGGTTAGTTCTGAAGCGCAAATCGATCAAAATTGTATGCACGGTGAGTATCATTGTTGTTTTTAGTGGTATTGCATTAACATTTTTGATTAGTGGCAGAACAATGCATAGGTAATGCATTTAAATTGCCAGCTTTAGAAAATTCAGTTGCTTATGTGTCTATGGTCACTTTTTTAAAAAGCGCATCGTAAATAATAATCGATGAAATTTCTATCTATAGGTACGATTTATGCATTTCAAGTTGTAGATCGACTTTATAATGATTTCGAATTGATGAAGTTAAAAAACATTTGCCATTATGGTAGTAAAACTCTTTTTTGGGTGGCGATTTAAGACAAATTCTACATGTTGTTCCGCATTTAATATGCAGATCTTTTATTGAGAATTTTATAATTCATTGGAATATATTCAATTCATTCCACCACATTTCTTTAACGAAAAATATGAGAGCTCAATTAAATGAAGTTAAATTTGTTGCCTTTTAAGAAAATTTGGTAAAGGGGAATTATTGCAGTGTCCACAGTTTGGTGAAGATATAATCGAATTGCCGAAACAATTAACTGCGGCAATTTAGATAGTATAATTGATGATGTTTATGTTGACATTATTCGTGAATATTATCGGACCATTCATTTGTTCATATACTCAATGGGACTGCATGAAGGATGTATCGTTGGAAAGGTTTCGTCTAACACAGCCATACTCAACCTTTCTTTCAAAAGGGCCACAAAGACGTTTCAGCTATGTTGCCTCGGGCCGCAACATGAATTATTTTTTGCACTTAGGTGTAAAGTAATTTAGATTGAATGGTTTATCAATTTTAGTATAAAAATCAATTCGATTTCAGAAATTTAGAACACTTTTTCGAGATCTGACTTGTTCCTGCATATGCTTAACCTATTTCGTTTATTTCTTTACACATTTTTTGTAGGATTGAAAATGATGATTCCCAAACGGATTTTGATCCAAAATGTTAATTTTCAATCCATCGTCGGCTTTCTGATTTTTTTTTTCTGTCAGGAACATTATCCTTATTACCTGAAGAAGAAGTAGGAAAATGTATGTTGTGGTCACTCATTTTACATTCTTACAGCAGTATTAATAAAAAAAAAAAACTGGTATCCGCTCCTTAACACACGTGTTTACTGGCCCACAGATAGCCAACTTGTCCGTTTGATAACTTTTCTTATTAAAAAAGATATGATACCTTTCCAGTATTTATCACTTCACCAAATTCACCACTTCATCAAATTGTGGTGATTTTCTTATACATATGTGTCACAGGCATTCACTGCTTTCAATCATTTCGATGATTCTCGATTTTAGATCCAAACTCAATCATTTTGAGGATTCTCGTTTCTCGATTGTCTCAATCATTTTGTTGATTCTCGATTTTCCATCCCAATCTCAATCATTTCGATGAATCTCGATTTGCTTTTCAAAAACTTGTGATTTCTAAGATGTTTTTAAGTCCATCGACATCGTCTCTTCAATGGAATTTGATATTTGATGTCTTTTTAATCTATCCAAATTGTACTATTTTGTATTCGATCAAAATCGGTATGTTCGTTCCATCGGAGAAATTTAATTTTATCGAAATCGAATCGAAATGTAAATGGTCGATTGATTGAAATAATCGAATCATTTTGGTGATCAATTTTTGAACGATTATATCATTTGAATTGAACGAGCTGTGTACTCTATGAGAATGCCAAACGAACAAATTGAAGCCCTTTTCTTGATTCTGAAGTTTGGGTTTGTTTGTACCTAATTGTGAACTTGGTTGTTGCGTTTGGTTGATAAAAAGTTCACACAGCTGCTCTCTGAATATTGATATTCCTCAATAACAGCAACGAATGTCTCAACTTTGGGATTTTATTTTGAGTTAACTCCTTTCCTAAGCAAAAATTCTACAGCAAGGTATGAAGATGACGATAATGATAATGGAGAGAATGAAATGTTTGGCCTATCCATTTTTTTTCATAATTGTTTCTTTTTAACTCCAAATTTTAGTGTAATGAAAATGAACAATGGCAGTTCCAAAATTAAATAACAAATAATATTTGACAATTTTCACGTTCAACTGTGCGCATGAATGCGTCCTTCTGGTTTTAATTCTTTCTTCAAATTCAGAATCAATGCTCTCTTCTTTTCAAAAGATGCCAAATGAACTTTTTCTGAAGCATTTGAATGTGAGTAATTCGTGAAAACGCAAAGACAAAGTGACATTTCGTTTGTCGATGGAGCTATTTCCATTTGTCTTTCAAATTTGATGTCTTTCACTGACAACACTTTTTGTTTAGGAATGTTTCCTATTTGGGCTTTATTTCCCATTTGATTGATTTTTTGGGCATTGGTTTTGGTTCAGTTTGTAAAAGAAAGCGATGGAATCAGGAAATATCATTCAAAATGTTCAGTCTTTTTTCCAAATTTCCCAAACGGCTGTAAATTTTGATTTATGGTATTAGGTTTTTCTATGAAATCGTATATTTATGTAAATATGTCCGGTGGGCCACTGAAAAAGCTAGACGGGCCACATGCGGCCCGCGGGCCGCACGTTGAGTATAGCTGGTCTAACAGATGTGCAAATTCTTAAAATTATATGTACCTATTTATGTCCGTTAAGGTGATAACGGTAATACAATTTATTTGAAATTATTGAATTTTACCTTCTTACCAGTTTAGTGTAGAAGATTGAAATTTTGGGGAATGATAACTATATCATTGATTAACATTTTTGGTAAAAAGTTTAAACTCCTAATTTGCAGTTATTCGGGAGAAATAAGAATTTCATTTAAATATACATATGTATGCGAAAAAATAACTTAAAAAAAGAGAACTTCATGTACATACATAATGTATGTATGTATATTGTTTAGTGTACTTAGCTTAAAAGGTATATAAGAAAAATGCTTTAGATCGCTCGATCTTTTTCATTTAACATCCTTATTATTTCTAATGTAATGTTAGCAAGTACCCTTGCAGTAATGCGAAGCGAGGTGAATGACTTTATATCTGAAGCAGTCATTGGACTTGCACAATTGTTAATCTAAGGCGAAGAAGGTAAGAATAAGTTAAAAAATCAGTTGTTTTTCAATACAAAGCTTTTACGAATGCTATATATTTACATATGTACCTAGATCCTAGAGAAACAAGAGAAACCAATGCCCCATGCATGAAGATATTTCCTAATTATTATTTATTTTTCTTGCTTCTCTTGAGTATGTGTGTCAGCTTTTCTTGGCCGAAGTTCGGCCACTGGGCGATACTAGTTAATATTATTATTGCAACGATTAATCTAAATAAGAAATAATTTTTAACAACGAATTAAATTCATGAACATTTATATTATTATTGCAGCAATTTTTTTTTTGTTTAGGTATATGTAGGTATTTAACAATCTTTATAAAAAAATTAAAGTAACGCATAATTCTATCAGCATCAGCAGTTTAGTCATTTATAATAATAAAATACATTAATTTATTAATATTGCAGCAGTTTATTTATTTAAAATAAACAATTTTTAATAATATAGCTAATTATTTATAATAAATTAATTTTAATAATAAAATTTATTAATTTATATTTATTATTATTTTATTGCAGCAACTTATTAAGTTGTAATGAAAATTTAATATTTAAATTTAACATTGTACTATCTAGATTTGAATTCGGCGGTGTTTTAATAAGGACCATTCTTCAACGACCTCACTAAGAATATCTTCGTCCACTTTATCTTTCGAAGAATAAAGCAGCATCAAATTATTCAAACGATCATTACCCATTGTCATGCGCAAATAGTTTAAGACTAATTTTAATTTACTAAATGATCGTTCACAAGAAGCTGATGTCACAGGAGCAGTTAAAATGAAGCAAATGAGTTTGTGCGCTAAGGGAATTACCATTTTCAACTTGAACACAACTTTGGTAATGTCTTCGAAATTTAAATACAATTTGTGGATGAATCAAGAAGAATTTGCAATTCAGAAAGCAAACACTCTGGATCTTCTTTAAAAAATAGGGGCTCCAATTTCATTATGGATTCCACTGATTCTATTGTGACATTGCCTCTGTCGACTGGAATTTCAAAAATCTTTTGAAAAGGTTCGAAAGATGAAAAATTATCTTTTAAATTATAGTTTATACACGTCGTAAAAACTTGCAAAACCGTTCTAAATTCTTTTCGATAAAATGTTTGGAAATTGAAGTCGAAAGCTGTTTCTGGATTTTCATCGATTCTTCCGTGTACCAAACACGGCGTGTTCTATGATGTTTCAGAAAATCATTCTCTTGATTTATTTCTAATTTTTCAGCGAATGAAGATGGACTTTATATTAATGCATCGATTTGGTCGTCATCGTCATTCATTTGTTGAAATGATATTGATGTGCTTCGAATCAACAATACAGCATCAATGACATTCAACTCTTCAGCTTCTAAATTTTCTCTCAAATTTTTTACTTTAAACATGACGTTCTTACAAAAATATAACGAGCTTATAAAATCAATATCCAAGATTTTTTTCAGCAGACCAGAAGCGGAGGTACGAGTATTATTATCAAAAGAACTTACATCGGTTTTTATTTTTTCGAAACCATGTACAATGCCTTCGAAAGATATCCAAACAGCCTTTACTGTCTCAGCTCTAGCTGCCCATCGAGTTTTTGACAAATTTTTCAGTTGCAATGAATTTTCAATGCTTTTGAATTCCTCACGCATGCATTGAAAACGTTTTGTGCTGCCGTAGAAGAAAAAATATAATGCTTCCAAAACATTGAAAAACTCTTTAATCAACACACTCGAATTACATGCTGTTTCAACGAATTGATACGATGCGCTTGGCATGGAATGTAAGGGATTATCTTACCGCATTTTTACGATAGTTTTTGCTGCGTACCGTTGTACTTTCCGGACATGTTTTTGGCGAAGTCATAAGATTGAAAAGCAATGTTTTTAATGGAAATTCCTACTGACTGAAGGGTCACTATTATTTTTGGGCCAATTCTTCTCCCGTTTTTTTCGTTAGGACGACGTCCATTTTCAGAAGACGTTCTATAGGAATAAGTCTCTCGTTTGCTTTCACTACGTATCGAACATTAATAGCAAGTCGATCTTGATGTGATGAGTCTGGAGTTGTGTCAACCATTACAGAAAAAGTACCAGCTTTATTGATTTCATTTACAATGGCTTTTCGAGTTCTAGGTACGTCACATGACGTGGTCTTTTTGATGATTCATCCAACCATTTTTTCATTAACGGGCAATGTCGTGAAATCAAATGAACAATTTATCGAAAATTGCCATTGTAGAGATTTGATTTATATTTCTTTATCATAACTTTCTGTTATTACTGTAGTACTAAGTATGTACTAAATATTATCAATATGTTATCTGACATAACATAGTGAGTTGTAATAAAGAGATCAACCTGAGCACACGTCTTTGCTTTATTATATATGAACAAGATAATAATACATGGCGCAGTCGAAGTGAACCTCGTAAATGGGTATTAAAAAACCGGTTCATAATCATCCCGTACTGAACAGAAAACCGCGTGGCAGGCCACCGAGACAAAGAATAATCTATTGCAATAATAACATGGATTTCATCCGAAAGGTCGATGAATTAAAGCTAGAGGGAAATATAGCTGAGAATTGGCGAGTTTTTTGGCAAAATTTTCAAGTATTTGCCACAGCGATCGAGCTAGACAAAAAAGATCAAACAGTTCAAGTGGCGATTTTCCTGAATTCATTGGGACCAGACGCAATCGAGGTCTACAATTCGCTCGATATAACAGAGGATGACCAGAAAATTTATAGTAAAGTGGTCGAAGCATTTCAGACTTTTTGCAAACCAAAGTGCAATGAGGTCTACGAAAGTTTCATTTTCCAGAGCCGAAGCCAGGTTTCTGGAGAGCCATTTGACCAATTTTTATTGGATCTAAAAAAAATGGTGAAAAAGTGTGGTTATGGAGCCCAAGAGAGTAGAATGTTGCGTGATCGACTTGTGCATGGCTTAATTGATCAGAAACTCCAAAAAAGGCTATTGGAGACAGACGGATTAACTGCGGAAAAGGCAATTGAAATGGCAAGGGCAGCGGAGGCGTCAATTGAACAAATGCGGAAAATAGAAGGGCAAGCTGGGACATCAAAAGCATCAATCGACACAGTGGGAAGGTTTCAAAACAGGGGAAGTAGTTTTAAGAATAATTATAGAAATTCAAATTTTGCTAATAATTTAGGTTATGAAAAGAACAATCTTAACAAAAAATGTGACTTCTTGCAGGAATTGTGATATAAATGCTAACAAAAATCAAAATTCTGAAACGTTTAAAAGTTTGGCTTGCAATTTTTGTGGACAAGGTCATGTGAAGGGTAAATGCCCCGCCTACGGTAAAACTTGCTCCTCATGTAGAGGAAAACACCATTTTTCTTCGGTTTGCAAGAAGAGAGGTGTACATGAAATCACAACGGAAACTGGCGAAACAGGTGAACAAGAAAATAACTTTTTTATTGATGCTATATATTACAAAAAAAATGAACAAGAAAAATTACAAATTTATAATATTTTTGAGAAAAATTCTGCATGGTTTGAAACTCTTCAAATTGAATCAAAAAACATTAAGTTTAAATTAGATACGGGTGCAGATGCTAATGTTATACCTAAACAATATATTGAACATTTAAAGAACATAGAAGTTGTACAATGCAAAGAAAAACTAGAAGGGTATGGAGGTGCCGAAATTAAAACATCAGGATGTGTGGAACTTGAGTGTAAGGTGCATGATACAGTGGCTATTTTAAAATTTTTTGTGGTTGATGTAGGTAATGCTCCAATTTTAGGTCTAGGAAGCTGTGTAAAATTAGGATTAATTAAACGAATTAATAATATAGATATAAGTGAAAAACATAAATTAGTAACAAATTATGCATGTTTATTTGAAGGGCTGGGATGTTTTTGTGAAGAATTTCACATTGAATTGAAGAGTAATATTACTCCCGTGGCTAGACCAGCTCGCAGAATTCCCATATCATTGGAAGCACCATTGAAAAATGAACTAAAATCACTATGTGACAGGGATATAATAGAGGTTGTTAATGAACCTGTGGAGTGGGTTTCCAACATCGTTATAGTTGAAAAGCCAAACAAACAAATCCGAATTTGTTTGAACCCTCAAGCTATAAACGAGGCAGTTAAAGATCACATCTATGAGATTCCATCATTCGAAAAAATTAAGTCGAAGTTGGCTAACAAAAAACTATTTTCGGTATTTGATATGAAAGATGGCTATTGGCAAGTCAAATTGGATGACGAGTCGAAAAGGTTATGCACCTTTAGTACACCTTTTGGGTGCCATCGATTCAAACGATTACCGTTCGGATTGAAAATAGCAGCGGAAGTTTTTCAGAAAATGAATGAGAAAAATTTTGGTGATATAGCAGGTGTTATTATATATATTGACGATTTCCTAGTTGCAGCCGCAAATGAATTGGAGCATGATGAAATAGTAGAAAAATTGATGAAAAGGGCTATGGAAAAAGGAGTCAAGTTTAATAAGTCAAAAATTCAGTACAGACAGAATAGGGTAAATTTTTTGGGTCATATAATTTTTGAAAACGGTATAGCAATGGACAGGGCAAGAATGGAAGGTATAGACAAAATGGAATGCCAAAAACGAAAAACGATTTGCAAAAATTGCTGGGGTTAATCAACTATGTAAGGGATTATATCCCTGAGCTAGCTGAAATCTCTAAGCCTCTTAGAGATTTGCTCTCTAAAGACGTTGTATTCCAGTGGTTGGACTGCCATACAAAATGCTTAGAGAAAATTAAACAATGCATTATCAGTGCACCAGCATTAAGTCCATTCGATTGCAAGGAGAGCATCTCAATTCAAACTGATGCATCGCAATTTGGGCTAGGATGTTGTCTCATGCAAAAGGGTAGGCCAGTGTGTTTTGCCTCGCGTAGTTTGTCGAATACAGAAGTGCATTACGCACAAATTGAGAAAGAATTTCTCGCGGTAGTATTCGCGTGCCATAAATTTCATTCATATATTTATGGATTTGATGTCGAAATAGTGACAGACCATAAGCCACTGTTGGGTATTATGTCAAAAGATTATCATAAAATACCGTCAGCACGATTGCAAAGAATGAAATTAAGGCTTCAAAAATATAGGTTGAGTTTTAAATATTTACCTGGAAAATTTTTGTATGTTGCAGATTTGCTATCTAGGAATTTCAGCAAAGAAAATGAAAAAGAAGAAATTGAAGGATTAAATGAAATGGTTCATTCCATTAATGTAAGCGAAAAGAAAAAACAGATTTTTCAAACGGAAACAGAAAAAGACATACAATTGCGAGACTTAAAAAATATTATTTTAAAGGGATGGCCAAATAGTAAGTCAAAAGTACAAGAAAACTTGAGGGTGTTCTGGAATATTAGGCAAGAACTATACGTCACAGACAATTTATTATTTTTAAACGATAGAATATTCGTTCCAACGATATTGAGGAACACAACGTTACAAAACTTACATTGTTCTCATCTCGGAGTCGAAAAGACTAAAGCTCGTGCTCGAACGTTGGTATATTGGCCGTCTATAAACACAGATATAGAAAAAATGGTAGCAGAGTGTAAAACTTGTCAGAAATTTCGATCTGCAAACATAAAAGAACCCATGATTAGTCATGAGATACCTAACATTCCGTTCCATAAAATAGGAATGGATTTCATGGAAGTTGGAGGGAAGAGCTATTTAGTGGTAGGTGATTATTTCTCAAAATATTTAGAGATTATAGTAGTACAAAAAAAGACATCACAGTCTGTGATTAATGCACTTATGCCCATATTTGCCACTCATGGCTTACCAAGAATTATAATCGCTGACAATGTTCCGTTTGGATCTTTTGAATTCCGTCAGTTCTGCAGTGATTTAGACATAGATATCTTAACGACAAGTCCAAGATACCCAAAATCTAACGGGTTTGCAGAGAGGCTAGTTCAGGTGTCAAAATCATTAGTGTTAAAATGCCAGGAGTCCGGAGGAAATTTGTGGTTAGCGCTACTAGAATATAGAAATTCTCCAATAAAAAACTCCACGCTCTCGCCATCAGAGATTATAATGGGAAGAAAAACTCGAACTCAAGTTCCAAGCAAAACTGATCTTTTTAAAAACATATCCGTAAACAGAAAAATTGTACCAGTTCTGAATAAAAACAATAGTATAAATAAATTAAATTACGACAAAACAGCTAAATTTAAAAATAGTTTCATAAAAAATGAAAAAATATGGATAAAAGATTCCAAATTCTGGTTACCTGGAATAATATTAGAAAAGATACAAAATGTACCAAGATCATATTGGATTCAACTTGAAGATGGTCGAACTTTGCGCAGAAACTCATTTTTTATAAGGAAACGCCAGTAAAAACTCACATGTACTTGACATGAAAATTGCAAGCTAAAACAATGAAATACATTTTTTTTTTAATTTTCAGTATCTAATAAAAATAGTATTTGTTATTGTATAGGTATATATATATATATCTGAGCACTATAAAAAAAAACAATAGTATGAAATGAAATTGAAGTAAATCTGAATATTATGCTCTTTGTATGTAACAAGAATGAATTATGCAAATAATTAAATAATAGATAAAAAAAAAAAAAAAAAAAAAAAATAAGAAGTAAAATGTTATTATTTGAAATATTGTTAAATAAATATATTTATCGAATCTATATTTTTAAATATGAATTAAAAATGTTAATATGTATATTCATATGTATATACATACTTATGCATGTGCAAATACAAATGTTATAATAACGCATTTAAGAATGCATTTGTGTTTGTGCAATGCGTGTATGATATTTATGTATGATATATGTATATATATATAAAATATATATAGTAGTTTAAGGGGGGAGATGTAGAGATTTGATTTATATTTCTTTATCATAACTTTCTGTTATTACTGTAGTACTAAGTATGTACTAAATATTATCAATATGTTATCTGACATAACATAGTGAGTTGTAATAAAGAGATCAACCTGAGCACACGTCTTTGCTTTATTATATATGAACAAGATAATAATACAGCCATCGCTGTGCTCAAGTGATTCGTCGTGACCACGAAAAACTAATCCCTGCCTCCCCAAAGTTCTCGCGACATCAATTATAACTTGCAAGACTCTCAAATGGTAAGCTTTTTCTTGTTCTTCTTGAATGATTTGTTCCCTTTCAGACTTGTCCAGCAAAACGTTGATATGATTTCCTCCATTAACGAAATTACAGTAATCACGCAGAGCTGCTCGATGAGATTGAGAAGTGAAATGTAGGATCAGTTCTCCTTCTTTTTTTTACCTCGACTCTTCATTTTATGCCAATGACGAACACCTACTAATACCCATTCCGAATTAGCGAAATGTCTATCAATTCCTTCTGAAAATAAAACAAACAAGCAAACAAAGCAAAATGCTGCATCTTTAGAAGGACTGTATTTCAAAAATGAATACTCGGAATACCATGCTGGGTTGAATTGGGATTGCTTGTAAGACGGTATGTCTATGTATTGGTTGGATAAATGTCAAGTTTCGACTGGTATGGCTCAAGAGAACTTAAATATTTACGTTCGTTGGCAGTTGATATTTTTGTCTGTTTTCCAGGGTCATGGTCTTTCAAAATCAAAACTTCACTACCAACGTGCAGATAGTGAGTTTTAATACGTGAAAGTTTTTCTTCTTCTTTTTTTGCAGTTTCCAACAACTCATCACTTTCTTTTTTTTTTTAATTAAGCTTCGTTGATTTGCCGACTCTTGAATTATTCGGCATATTTGCGAAATTCGCAATCAATCGAAGTTTTTTAAGAAAATAAATAGAAAAATTATTCATAGCCAAAGACTATAAGCAATTAATCCATTTATTACTTAATTTTTGTGGAGTTTATGAATAAATTCAATTTTAAAAGGTAATTGCGGCCTTTACTCCAAAATGCGTTTCGCCCAGGCATGGTGGTGGGAAATTCGCAATCGACAAAAATGCTCTTTTTTTATTATTATTTTTTTTTTTTTCAAATTAAGCTTCGTTGATTTGCCGACTCTGGAATAAGTCGGCATATTTGCGAAATTCGCAATCGGCAAAAATGCTCGTTTTATTAGATTTTGTTTTTGTCAAGTTAAGCTTCGTTGATTTGCCGACTCTTGAATTAGTCGGCATGTTTGCGAAATTCGCAATCGGCAAAAATGCTCGTTTTATTAGATTTTTTTTTTTTTTTCAAATTAAGCTTCGTTGATTTGCCGACTCTTGAATTAGTTGGCATATTTGCGAAACTCGCAATCAGCAATAATGCTCGTTTTATAATTTTTTTTTCAAATTAAGATTCGTTGATTTGCCGACACTTGAATTAGTCGGCATACTTGCGAAATTCGCAATCGGCAAAAATGCTCTTTTTTTAAATATTTTTTTTTTTAAATTAAGCTTCGTTGATTTGCCGACTCTTTAATTAATCGGCATATTTCCAAAATCTGCAATCGGCAAAAATGTCGATTTGCATAGGTACATTTAAAAGTTTAAAAACCTAAATATAATGAAAATACGAACTTACTTTTTTTTTACTTTTTCCGAAAAAATATTGTAAAATTTCTGTTTTTTTTTTTTTGTTAACTGCTTGAATTATTAAATCTAGCTTCCTGAATTTGCCGACTCTTAAAAAGGAATGCATACACATTACACAACATCTTAAGCGGCCCATAGACAACACACTTGTGGGTGGAAGATCAAAATTCTTTGATTTTTGGTGCATTTTTTTTAATAAAATTTTAAGGTGACATTGGCTATTCTTTTGAGTTTTTCCTAATGGCTACTTATAGAAACGCTTATGAAAATTCTCGTGAAGTTGACTTCAACCGTATTCACTCACAGGCCAGAAGCATTATAGAACGATGTACCTACATGTGTTATTCTTGATGATCGTCCACAACAGCTGCGGCGAAAATTGCTATTTTCTGAAAAGATGTACCGATTATTACCGATTCCAAAGAAAGCTGCCGATAGGAAAATCGTTTCCAGATATTATCTCATTTCTTCTTTGTAATACTACAAGCAAGATTCTTGAATAACTTATTCATCGGAGGCTTAAGGCATTCTAATGCTTTCGATAAATTACTTTTGTCGAAACTGGTTTATCAAAAGTAAACGACAGAACAAATTTATTTTCTTTTTGATTTTAAATGAAGTCATCCACCTTATTATCATTTTGCGGTCTTTTCTTTGGGATTGCGAATTTTTTGTTTGACATGTCCCGCAAAACATAGTCTTGGTCTTGGTTCTTGATTTAATTTATCTTATTCTAACAATTCCCTGTTATTCAGAGCTTTCTGGGGCTGTGTAAATTAAATGGAACTTCAAGAAACTTAAACTATCTTAAAACATACCTTTTCTTAAGCTAGCACTGCCAAAAGCTAAGCCTAGTACAATCTCAGTAACTGCTGCTTCCATCCCGCACGCAGCAACTGTTTTTATTTGTCAAATCTATTTGAATATTTGGTTAAATTCCTAAACGCAAGATTTGCATACCAAAACACATGCAAAGCAAATGCAAGAACTCAGTTAAAAAAGTTTCGAAACTAATATTTGCTTTGAAGTATTACTTGTTGTGTAATGTAAATATGAAAAAAACGAACTTCATTATGAATGTTTATTCAAACAACGTCAAATTCCGAAAAATAAAGGATTTTTTTCAATTTGATCAAAAGATTTCCAAACGATGTTTTCAAAAGTCAGTTCAGGATGAATAGAATCACGTGCATGATAAGAAAAATGTATGTATAATATAAAACACCTATAACATTTTTATTTCGAAGAAATTGGATAACAAAGGAAACTGGCTGATTTGCATGCCAATCGTGGGCAATGAAACAAATTGAATTGAAAATTGAACTTACCTAAAGATATTTACATAAAAACACACTTTTTATATAAAACCACGATAAAACTACGACCCAATTTTATCTATTTCGCTCCCTTGCTATCAAATGGAGGAACTCAAACTTAAAAGGCTGACAATATTTTAAATACCGAATTGATATTCTTTAAAATGTATTTATTTCTGTACTTTAGTTCATCCTCTGAATCATTCTCTGAATGCTGTAAATTGGGGCTGATGTTTATTAAAATAAACATTTTCAAGTCAAAACTTATTGATGTCATTAATATCAATTTATTATGACTGACATAATCATCGTCTTCAACATGGTCAATGAAGTGTGAATTTGAGAAGCTGGTTGCTCACATAAGTAAACAATATATATGTACATAAGTTGTTACTCCCATTTTGCATCTATATACCTCTCGTTAGCATTCGTTTCACCCTTCAAGTATTTTGAATCTGACAACAATATCCCATTTTGCTTATTCATGTGTAACAAGTTAAATATTGAACAGTTCAAAAATCACTTCGTTTATACAAGTCTGTATGCTACCCTTCGCATTTTGCTTCAAATTAACTTTTCCATCTTTGCACGCACCGCTTAAATTAAAACTCAGTCCATATCAATATTTCTCCTTATATTTGATCTGCTGCGAAAACTGTAATTTTCCATTTTCTTTCAAGAAACAATAATCATAAGGATTTCAGAATTTGCTTATGAAATAGAAAGTCCTTTTAAGCGCTTTCATGATCCCTTAAGAATTACCCTTTACCTTTTGAAATTCAAGAAACAAGAGACATAAAGCCACACACACAATCCTTCACAGCCCACGTTCCACCTTTCACCTACACGACCTCACAAGCACTTGGTCCTGAGAAATACTGATGCTGATGCCGATGCGGTATGCTCAAACAGACACGTGCTTGCAGGATAACCCATTCTTCAATTACCCTTTAACATAATATTGTAATTGCAACAAAATTACTCTCACGTGTGTGTAACCTGATCATCAAAGAAAATCTGACACTTTCAAAATACTAAACGTGGACAATCCGAAAGGCATACCTGCCTATACAATTTTGTACAGCCAGCTTTCTTAAGGAAGTAACAGCGCAATTTATAACTTTTATATTCACGCAGAAAATTAGGGAGCTGTAATGATTTTGTAAAGATTTAATGGGGGACATATCAGCTTACTGGAGAAGAAGTTACCTGACACTTGGTTGGTACATATTATATGTCCTGAATGCGACCCAACGATAGTAGACATCATTTAGACTCAGCCCAATATTATATTTTGATACTTAATTCAAATATTCCACAGTGCCGATAGTTGGTTACGAGGGGATAAGGCCACAGAAAAGTCTTTTTTTTTTTTGTTGCATGGGGCTGGGTCATCAGCATCATGTTACTCTTTTGGCTTTTTGTTTGATTTCCAGCTAAGCATTTAAAAGTAATTATCAAAGAAAAGAGCAGGACGTAGGAAAATAAATTCAAAATTATATTAAAATTACTATTCAATGTTATGAACAGAAAAACGAATTTTGAAATTTAAACAAATTGCTTTTTAGGTAATATGTCAATGACTTTCAAAATACAACAACGCCATCTTTTTCTGAAAATGCATATCACGTTAACATTCCAATTGGATTCACTTCCACAGTTTCATTTCTAATTCATTCTATTCTTCCCAAAAGGAGCTTCCAATCTCCATTAACAACTAGAAGCAGAGGCGAATTAAGGTAATTTTCCGCCCTGAGCCCAAGACCCTCCATCCCCCGCTTCCGAGTAACTGATTCTTGAATTCATCAAAATGGCGGAATAAAATTAAAAGAAATTGTTGCGAGAGTACAAGCAGGTATGCTTAATTTATTATAAAAAACTCTAAAATAAACAATAAATAATTATGAATAACGAAGAAGAGAAAGAAAGCGAGTTTATACCGCATTTGATATACTTGATTTAAAAAAACAAAATCATCTAAGAGAAAAAAAAACCTTTTTATATATAGGCCGAAAAAAATAAAAAGTAATACAAAGTTTGGGAAAACTTGCAATATAAACAACTAAGGGTAAGGGCCAGTTTTTCAGTTCAGGCTTTACTCTGAGTTAAATCAGAGTTAGCTAGTCCTGAAAATAAATTAAACCTGAGTTTACTCAGGAACAGTTTTTCAGTTGAGGATTAACTTTATCTTTCAGCTGTCAAAATTCTGAGGCCAACTATGTGCGGCACTATGGATATCACCGTTCTACGCCTTTTACGCATAGGAATAGAGATGGCGCCACAACGAATTACACTGGTAATAACTTTCAGTATCGAAATCGAGATGGCGCCACAGCTAAAAAGACCCTCAATTTGGTGCCTGAGTTAACTCACCAAATTAGACGAGTTAACTCGGAGTTAACTTTCGATTTCAATTGACTGAAAAACACGCTTTTGGAGTTAACTCCGGTTTTACCCCGAGACTAGGATGATCTCGCACTGAAAAACTGGCCCTAAGGGCTAGTTTTTCAGTTCAGGTTTTACTATGAGTTAGCTAATCCTGAAAATAAATTAACCCTGAGTTAACTCAGGAGTAGTTTTTCAGTTGAGGATTAACTTTATCTTTCAGCTGTCAAAATTCTGAGGCCAACGATGTGCGACACTATGGATATCACCCTTCTTCGCCTTTTAAGCATAGGAATAGAGATGGCGCCACAACGAATTGCAGTGGCAATAACTTTCAATATAGAAATCGAGATGGCGCCACAGCCAAAAAGACCCTCAATTAGGTGCCTGAGTTAACTCACCAAATTAGACGAGTTAACTCAGAGTTAACTTTCGATTTCAATTGACTGAAAAACACATTTTTGGAGTTAACTCCGGTTTAACCCCGAGACTAGGATGATCTCGCACTGAAAAACTGGCCCTAAGACAGGTAATAAATTCAAAGCAAGTTTTAATATAAATAAATAATAAATAATTGTCCTCTAAGATAGCCTCAAGATGCCCTCTAAAAGTACTTGAGAGTGCTAGGACGCCATATGGCCCTAGGCTCAATGATAGGAAAATCCCTATGCACACCTCCGCGTGGTAGAGGGCGGGTAACGCTAACGTGCAGGGGGACCGAATGGATGCCGGCATAAGCAGACAACCTAGCTTTGCTGGTCAGGGCACAAACTTGTCCTCGGGATGGTTAAAAGCCCCCTTAAGGTGGATGAACTGCAGGTGGCGGTCAACGGCATGATAGTCTGGTGGCGGAGGAGCTTTTTTTTTGGTAAAAGGCCAACGGCAGCAGCAGGTAGCGTCTGTAACCCATATTGGGCGGCTACAAAAGGCGTCTGTTTTCCCATAGTGGGCGGCCTCGAGCAGTTATGTGTTTGACCATACAAAAGGCGGGTGTGCCTGTCAAATCTGAGCTTATGTATGTATGTTATTAATCATATCTCGGAAAACACCATGGTGGAAGGATATATGCAAATACATGAATTATGACAACAAATGGAAATGAGTCCCCAAGAGGTAATCTTTTTATAGAAAATCCTTCTGTAGCTTCGGCTGCAGTAAACCGCACATCGGATTTGGGGGTGCGGCATCCTTCATGTACGAGCATCAATCAAGACGCCATAATAATAAATGAATCGTTGACAAATAGAAGAAGTCTTTCAAGAAGCGCAAATGTTACTTTTGGCTACCGCATACGTACGAAAATCGGAGCATGGAACGTTCGATCCTTGTACAGCGGTGGTAGATACGAGCAGGTTGAGCGTGAAATGCTTCGCCTAAAGATCAGTATCCTGGGCATAAGCGAAACTAAGTGGAGAGGAAGAGCTGAATACAGATCAGACACTGGACAGACGAGAATGCTGTATTCCGGCGAAGATAAAAGAGAGGGTGGCCAAAGACTGCATGGTGTCGGAATTATGTTGAACGAAGAAGCGAGGCGTAGTTTGATGTCATGGGCGCCCATTTCTGCGAGATTAATGACAGCAAGGTTTCGTTCAAAAATTCGTAACGTCACAATTATTCAGTGCTACGCCCCCACAAATGAAGCGACCGAGGAAGACAAAACCGCGTTCTACACTCATCTTAACTCGGTTTACAGTAGTGTTCCGAGAGCCGACATCATAGTCGTTATGGGAGACCTTAATGCCCAAGTCGGTTCAGACAATTACGGACTGGAACGCGTGATGGGAAGAAATGGCGTGGGGTCACGGAATGAAAATGGTGACTTGCTTATCGACTTTTGTAACGCGAATCGTCTTGTGATAGGTGGGACTGTATTTAAGCATAAGACGTGCAACAAAATTACCTGGGTGCATCCGGATGGTCAAACCGAAAACCAAATTGATCATATCATGATTCAGCAGCGATGGAGGAAGTCTATGTGTGATGTCCGGAGTATAAGAAATGCCGATGTGGGAAGCGACCACCATTTGGTTCTGATGAGTCTCAAACTACGAACCGCTGCCGTACAAAAACCAGCGCAGGATGCAGCAAGGAGCACAAAATTCATTACTAATGCTTTAAATGACCCCAACTTATGTCGAAACTATGTCACCACCCTTAACGACAGAGCCTCGTCATTAAATGGAATCCAGAATTCAACAATTGATGAGATGTGGGGTGAAATTAAAAGTGTTTTTATGGAGGCTGGACCCGAAACTGTACCCAAGCGAACGAGACGTAGAGACTCTTGGATATCCCAAGACACCTGGGATAAGATCGAACTTCGCAAATCGTTGAAAATCCAAATAAATGCCGAAGCTGATGTTCAACGAAAGGCTGACTTGCGAAGAGAGTACCGCATTGCACATAAGATGGTCTACCGCTGTGTGAGACGTGACAAGAGGGTGAAGTTGGATGGACTCGCAGATAATGCGGAAAGCGCTGCCAGAAGAGGAGATATCCGGGAATTGTACCAAATAGCCAAAGATGTTATCGAGAAAAAAAGCAACACCAATCATCCTGTAATGGATGTGGATGGCACACTTTTGGTATCAATTGAGGATCAGCTTCGTAGATGGAAGGACCATTTTTGTGCCCTGCTAAATGAGGATTCAGTTGAGCAGAGTGCTGAAGTGCCCCAACTAAACGAGATGCGCAGGTCCTACAGGGGTATTAGGTTAGGTTAGGTTGAGAGGGGCGTGCACAGCACAGAGGCTGTTGCGTACACGGGGGCCTATTGGTCCATTGTGATCCCCTTAAAAAAGAAGGCAGAGATGCACCCAAACTAAT
The DNA here is from genome assembly GCA_963921185.1 of Dasysyrphus tricinctus. Lineage (NCBI taxonomy): Eukaryota > Metazoa > Arthropoda > Insecta > Diptera > Syrphidae > Dasysyrphus > Dasysyrphus tricinctus. The sequence goes on along the minus strand of OY992531.1, from coordinate 110,501,518 downwards.
GGTTCACATAGACTGGATCGTTTGCGAACCAGCCTGTGCTTTCTATGAATTTTCTCATGTTTGCCATTGAGACCTGTGCCAGATCTTCCAGTTCTTCAAAAAACCTGTTTCCAAAATAACGGAGTCGATTTGTTTGGAGGTTTGGACAATCACAGAGCAGGTGTTTAATGGTTTCTATTTCCTCTACGTCTTGACAGCTCCTGCAGAAATCGGGTGCAAATACACCCAGTCTGATGGCCATTGTGCCAATGGCGCAATGGCCCGTTAGTACACCTATCAAGATTCTAATATTCTTTTTACTCAGTGATAAAATATACCGAGATTCCTTTTCATTAATTCTAGGCCATAAACTTCTAGAGATAACACAGTCGTTCCTAGTCCTCCAGGATTTATTGATTTGCTCTTTTGTTATTAGGTCTATTTTCGTTCTAATCACGCCGATCGGGATGTTAAGTCCCATATCTAAATGGCTACTACTGTTTCTATTTGATACTGACCCTTTCCTTGCCAGTTCATCTGCTATATCGTTCCCTTCTATATCGCTATGTCCAGGAACCCAGCAGAGTTTGACTCGGTTAGTGTCACAAATATCATTCAGTTTGCCTCGGCATTTTGCTACAGTTTTGGATCTTATAGTCTCACTGGCTAAAGCTTTGATAGCAGCTTGGCTGTCAACGAAAAATGTGATCTCCGACGAGTTCAGTTTCTTCGTTTGTACCATTTCTGCCGCTTTTTCAATAGCGTAAATCTCAGCCTGAAAGACACTACACTCATCTGGGAGTTTATACGAATATCTAATATTCAGAGCTTCACAAAACACCCCAGCTCCCGTTCCTTCTTCCATTTTAGATCCATCGGTGTAGAATGAGATACCCTGTTCCCTGGTAAGTGAGTTGGGTTCCCAGCCATGCCTTTGGGGTATTAAAATAGAGAAGTGTTTATTAAAATCTATAAAAGGTGGTATGTAGTCAGTCGTCACATCAAGTGCGGCCACTGTGTCATACCTCTGGAGGATAGACCCATGACCATAGGTGCTTTGCTTCCAAGAGCCCAGTTCTTTGAGTCGAAGTGCGCTCTTGGCTGCTGTGCATCTTATGTACTCGTCAAGTGCCGGAAGATTTAAAATAATTTCCAGCCCTGCTTGTGGCGTAGACCTCTGAGCCCCCGTTGTTCCTATACAGGCTAGTCTCTGTACCTTGTTCAGGTTTTTGAGATAGCTTACTTTTTCAACAGCCTTCCACCAAACAATAGAACCATAGGTTAGTATAGGACGAACAATCGCCGTGTACATCCACTGGATGACGTGCGGTCGCATTCCCCACCGTGTACCGAAGGTTTTCTTGCATGTATAGAAAGCGCATAGTGCTCTTTTCATTCTTTCCTCTGTGTTCTGTTTCCATGTTAGCTTGGAATCAAGGATTACGCCAAGATATTTAGCTTCTTTGGAAAGTTTCAAAGGAATGTCATTAAGCCTTGGAGGAGTAAAGTCCTCTAATTTCTTTTTATTCGTGAACAAAACTAGCTCAGTTTTTGAGGGGTTAACCCCAAGACCGTTTTGTACTGCCCACGAAGATAGTTCTTTGAGTGCGGATTCCATAATATCTTTGATGGTGGTAAGGTACTTACCCGATATCAAAATTACTATGTCGTCTGCATAGGCCACGATTTTAATGCCCTGATTCCTAAATCTTGTAAGAATTTTGTTAACATCCAGGACCCAAAGAAGAGGCGAAATCACCCCTCCCTGTGGAGTGCCTCTTGTTACTGTTTTCTCAACAATCGTATCTCCAAGTTGGGAGCTTATGATTCTACCATTGAGCATGGTATAAATCCAGTCCACAATGGCAGACTCAACCCCAACCTCTTTCAGAGCAGATTTAATGGACTCCGTTTTTACGTTGTTAAACGCTCCTTCAATGTCCAAAAATGCTGCAAGGGTGTGTTCTTTGTGTTCGAGACTTTTCTCAATTTGTGTAACGACTTCGTGCAATGCAGTCTCCACTGACTTACCTTTGAGGTAAGCGTGTTGGTAGCTGCACAAAATGTTTGGATTAAGAAGGTCCCTGACATGCAGATCAATAATTCTCTCCAGTGTCTTGAGGAGAAACGAAGAGAGACTTATAGGTCTATAATCCTTTGCAGTCGAGTGTGTCGGTTTTCCAGCTTTTGGAATAAAGACAACTTTAACTTTTCTCCAGCTAGTAGGGACGTATCTAAGTTTGACACAACTTTTGAAGATTACCCTAAGCCATGGGGTGATTATCTGTAGAGCGTGTTGAAGAAATGCCGGAATAATCTCGTCTGGTCCAGCTGATTTATAGGGTTTGAACGAGTTTATAGCCCACATTGATTGTAAAATTTCTAAGTAGTCTGGTTGTGAATAACCTGAGATCTCAGGACTCTTACACCCAGGGAAATGTGTTTCCATGAAGAGTTCAAGTGTTTCTTGGCTCGAATTCGACCATGATCCATCGGGATGCTTAATGTATCCTGGATTCGTGGGGTTAAAGGTAAGAACCTTTCGAAGTCTCGCCGCCTCACTTGTGTTCTCAATGGATTCACAGTGCCTAGTCCATGAATCTTTCTTGGCCCTTCTAAACTCTTTGGTGTATAAGTTAAGTTCGGCTCTATATGAAATCCAGTCTTTCTCTAATTTGCTCAGCTTAGCTACATTGAAAAGTTTTCTGACCCCTGTTCTTCGTTTCTTAAGTTCACTGTTCCACCATGGTGGGTTAGTGGGTTTAATGTTACGAGATATAGGGCAGTTTTTTTCAAAGGCCGTTCTCATTTTACTAGTTAGGTTTTGAACAACAGTGTCAGTGGTTGAGGTTATCGAAAACGTTTCTTCCTCAGGTGGGTTGATACGTTCATTCAACCATTTTGTGTACTCTGTCCAATTTGTTCTAGTAGGGTTTCTAAAAGGTTTAATATCATTTTGATTTCTGTCTAAAGTAAAGAGTATCCTAAAGTGATCCGAAAAGGATTCCTCAGGTGAGACTCTCCAGTTTTCTACAGAGATCTTATCATTATAACTCATAAGAGTGAGATCAAGAATTTCTTCCCTGTTTTTGTTTCGAAATGTTGGGTGATTACCCTTGTTACATAACATGAGGTTAGAACAGAGTACAGGGGTATTGATGGTATTGAAATCGAACCCCCGTCAGAATCGGAAATTCGTACATCAATAAATCTCCTCAAAAACAACAAGGCAGCTGGACTGGACGGAATACCAGCTGAATTCCTGAAAGCCGATCCCGTAGCAGCGGCTAGTATTTTACATCCGCTGATACAAAACATTTGGGAAAGCGAAAGCTATCCCAGGGACTGGAAGGATGGTGTGATTGTTTAGTTGCCAAAGAAAGGTGACTTAAAGAATTGCAACAATTGGCGTGGTATCACCGTTTTGTCCGTTTTCCCAAAACTAATGGCAACAATCATACTCGAGCGAATAAAGGATAGAATCGAGTCTACACTCAAGAGGCATCAAGCTGGCTTCCGCAGTGGTCGATCGTGTGTCGACCATATCAACACCCTGCGTATCGTCCTCGAGCAGTCGATGGAATATCAATCACCGCTTTACCTCATGTTCGTGGATTTTGAAAAGGCCTTAGATCGAGTTAACCGAGAATGTATATGGAGATCGTTGCTTGGTAGAGGAATTCCACCAAAAATTGTTGCCATTATTAAAGAGTCCTACAACAACGCGAGGTGTTTTGTTTTGCACAATGGGCAGCTATCCGACTCCTTCGTAGTGCAACAGGGTGTGAGACAAGGGGATGTTCTATCGCCAATTCTCTTCCTGCTGGCGATGGACGACGTATTGACGGCCAGTGTTGGTACAGCTGAGCGACAGGGCATTCAATGGAGACCGTTCGAAAGGCTCAGTCATTTAGAATATGCCGATGACATATGTCTACTGGCAAATAACATCAGTGGGCTGAACGGTATGTGCCAAACACTGCAAGTGAAGGGAGAGTCGAGTGGTCTAAGAATTAACAGCAAAAAGACAAAAATAATGCTCACAGGCCGCTCCACACAGCAGCGTATTATTTTACAGGAGACGCCAGTTGAAGTAGTGGAACAATTTAACTACCTTGGCAGTATTGTTTCTGCAAACGGTGGTACGGATCTGGACGTTAAAAGTAGAATAAATAAAGCTCGTGCTGCCTTCGGTACTCTGTCCCCAATTTGGAAATCCAGTCAAATCTTCTTACGCACTAAGTTGAGATTCTTCGAATCCAATGTCAAATCCGTGCTGTTATATGCTTGTGAAACCTGGAAAGTCACGTCTACCATTTCGAAGAAATTGCAGGCTTTTGTGAATCGCTGTCTTCGCCACATCCTAAAGATTCGCTGGCCACAAATAATATCAAATGAGGAATTGTGGCGCAGGACAAGTCAAGAGCAGCTGGAAGTCGACTTAAGAAAGCGTAAATGGCGTTGGATTGGTCACACACTGAGGAAACCAAACGATGAAATTGCAAAGCAGTCCTTTGAATGGAATCCTCAGGGTGCACGGCGGGTTGGAAGACCAAGAACAACATGGAAATCAACTGTCTTAGCGGAAGCAGAATCCCAGAGAAAGACGTGGCCACAGCTTAAGTACCTTGCAGCAGACCGTGAAGGATGGAGACGTTTTGTTGATGCCCTATGCCCCAGCCGGGGTTACAGGACACGATGATGAAGATAGCCTCAGAATGCAAGGTATTTAACCTTGGACGGCCCTGAGGGAAAAATTTGTCAGGAAGTTGAAAAAGAAGAAAACCCGTGTGGCTGTGGCACTTTTGATAATGAATAAGGGGATTGGCATTTCTTTTTCGAAATGCTCTTTTTAAAAGACAACACAAAACCGAGACAGTAAGGCCATTGTTTCCTTAATAAATTTAATATTGAATTAAGATTTTTTATTTTATTTTATTTGCAGGACACTGTGGAAGGAAGTGCCGTTTTAAAATTTGAATTCATCAAATATCGGTGAGAATGAGAACTATTCAATGGAAGATACTTCTTCAAAGCAGGACCAACAAGAAAAAAAAACTATTTCGATAAAAGTTTTAATATGAATGCTAAGAAAGAATTGCAACATGAATTAAACTAGCAAAGTTTTAAGTTTTAATTTATTTGGACCAAGTCCAGTATGTCCAGCGCTACCTGCTCGTGAAGGTCACCACGCAGCAATAATACGTAGAAAAACTACATTTTTTAATTTAAAATTATTGCTATTATATTTATCAACGGAAACTGGTTAAGTATGATATTTCGATTCAATACGGTCAATTTTTATAATATAAAAAATTCTACTTAAAGGTCGACTGATGGAAAAATAGACAAAATTTCACCAAATCTCGACAGTCATCGACATTTAATGAATCGAGATTTCAACATTCAACATTTTTAAAGTAGATAGTTTGAAAGACGACATTTGATATGGTTATAGTTAAGGGAATGATGTTTACAAGCGCACTTACATAAACTTGCTTTGCACTGTACTCAAGCAAATTTAGAGATTGTGTAAAATTGAGCAAGAACGTGTTTGTCTTAAACAGAGTTTCACATCATCATCATCGTGTCCTGTAACCCCGGCTGGGGCATATTTCTATTTATAATTTATAAAATTGTTTTTTCTTTTCAACAAAACGTCTCCATCCTTCACGGTCTGCTGCAAGGTACTTTAGCTGTGGCTACGTCTTTCTCTGGGATTCTACTTCCGCTAAGGCAGTTGATTTCCATGTTGTTCTTGGTCTTCGAACCCGCCGCCGTGCACCCTGAGGATTCCATTCAAAGGACTGCTTTGCAATTTCATCATTTGGTTTCCTCAGTGTGTGACCAATCCAACGCCATTTACGCTTTCTTATGTCGACATCCAGCCACTCTTGACTTGTCCTGCGCCACAATTCCACGTTTGATATTATTTGTAGCCCTAGCCAGCGAATCTTAAGGATGTGGCGAAGACAGGGATTAACAAAAGCCTGCAATTTCTTCGAAATGGTAGACGTGACTTTCCAAGTTTCACAAGCATATAACAGCACGGATTTGTCATTGAATTCGAAGAATCTCAACTTAGTGCGTAAGGAGACTTGACTGGATTTCCAAATTGGGGACAGATTATCGAAGGCAGCACGAGCTTTATTTATTCTACTTTTAACGTCCAAATACATACCACCGTTTGCAGAAACAATACTGCCAAGGTGGTTAAATTGTTCCACTTCTTCAACTGGCGTCTCCTGCAGAATAATACACTGCTGTGTGGAACGGCCCTTGAGCATTATTTTTGTCTTTTGCTATTTTTTCTTAGACCACTCGACTCTCCCTTCACTTCCAGTGTTTGGCACATCCCGTTCAGCCCACTGATATTATTTATCAGTAGACATATGTCATCGGCATAGTCTAAATGACTGAGCCTTTCGTACGGTCTCCATTGAATGTCCTAACGCTCAGCTGTACCAACACTGGCCGTCAACACGTCGTCCGTCGCCAGCAGGAATAGAATTGGCTATAGACCATCCCCTTGTCTCACACCCTGTTGCACTACGAAGGAGTCGGATAGCTGCCCATTGTGTTAAACACACCACCTTTAATAATGCAAAAAAAAATTTTTGGCAGAATTCCTCTACCAAGCAACGATCTCCATATACATTTTCGGTTAACTCGATCATAGGTCTTCTCAAAATCCACGAATATTAGGTAGAGGTGATTGAAATTCCATCGAATGCTCGAGGATGATACGCAGGGTGTTGATATGGTCGACACACGATCGACTACTGCGGAAGCCAGCGTGATGCCTCTTGAGCTTGATGCCTTTATTCGCTCGAGAATGATGGTTGCCATTAGTTTTGGGAAAACGGACAAAACGGTGATACCACGCCAATTGTTGTTATTCTTTAAGTCACCTTTCTTTGGCAGCTTACAATCACACCATCCTTCCAGTCCTTGGGATAGCTTTCGTTTTCCCAAAATGCTTTGTATCAACGGATATAAGAGTTTCACATATCATCAAATAAATGTTAAGGTTGCTGTTAAAAAGGTGAGACAAAAATTTAAGTTTGGAGTTTGTGCTAGTTCTATACTAGTACTTCAAGCTGAGCGTTGTTCTTTAAGTTACGTAAGAATGACCGACAGAAATAATGTCGAATTCTCAAAATGTCGACAGGTTAAAATGTCGATTTATGTATACCGACTTTTTTGTATATACTAAGTATTTGGAAAAAATCGACAAGTCGATAAAATGTGATATTTATCTCGACTTTTTTTAAAAGCAGCTGGCTGTTTTTCAAAATGTCAAAATTTAATTAATAAGTAAAAAAGGTAGGTACATATTTGAACTTGCAAGAAAGTCGATATAAGCCGATATTTCGACAGGTTAAATCAACATTTTGTTTGTATGTCATTCGAACGCAACCAACTGAAATGTGTATGTACTCGTTTGGAATCAGTATAAATTCGGTTTTTTGATAAGGGCTAGAAACGGCACGCTGCACAGTGGTACTTTAGTTGAATTTTGGAGACAAAAAATCATTTCCTAAACTAGTTCTTGATACAAATTAATGATATTTGGTACGCTTAGTGATTTAGGAATGCTGAATTCAAGGAATGCTGAATTAAATGATGGTACACTGATACTGCCTATTTTTGTCTTCTTCAAACAGGAGCTACACAATTCAGATCAGAACAGGGTCCCAAATTTCAAAATTTAAACAAAAGTACTGTCGAAGTCAGAAACCGAGTCAAGTTTATGTTTGAAATGTCCTAAAACTCATGCTCAATAAAAAACTTTTCATTCCGAATGATTTCGTGAGTTACTGTATATACAAATAATGGCAATTTAACGTTTTTTTCATCAGAATTATTAGCCTGATGTCAAATTCAAAGAATGCAACCAGAAAAAAGTATCAACACAATTTAAACTATAGCTTTAGATTATTTTTATTTTTTTTTTTCGAGTTTTTGAGTAGTTGACCTAAAATTTGTTTGGCAACTTCCATACGTTGTGTAGCCCTTGTTTGAAGTAGAACAATATTGGCAGTACCCCTGAATTCACAGCATCCCCAAATCATTAACTAAGTGTACCAAATTTCATAAATTTGTACTCAGAATTGTCGTGGGAGATTAATTTTTTTGACGAAATTGAACAAATGGACCACTGTGCAGCGCTGTAAATATGTCATCATAGTTCAAAACGAAAAAGGTTTCAAATATACCAAGGTATGTATAACGCAAGACGATGATTCATTAATTTTCTTTTTAAGTTGCAGCTAGTTATATCAACTGATAAAGCATCCACATTACTATTCTACGTATTTAAAGGTGTGTTGATTCACAATGTCTGTTCGCATACCTCCCAAAACTACGAATTTCTACGAATTTAGCCCAAAGTTATGTCAAAGCTCATATGAAAAAAATTAAATTCGTAGAAGTTCGTAGTTTTGGGAAGTACGCGAACAGACATACAATTTATCAAATTTTATCAATTATTATTGCAACTACGCCTAATCCATCGACTTTGCTTGTATTTTTGAATCAAAAAATCCAGTTTGTTGTTTCGAAATCACTTATGACCTGGGGAGGAATCGGCTAAGGTGATTTGTGATAGTTGACAGTCATATTACCATAGTTTTGCTATTGGGTTGTGAATGTCAACTATCACAAATCACCTTAGCCGATTCCACCCCTGGTTTTGGATAATTAACGGCATTTAATATTAGAACCGTGAAAGTCATACTACAAATTTAATCCATTGCGACCAAAAATAGTCCGTAGTGTTTTAGGTGCAATGATAAACTACCATCTACCACTTCAGGGTTTGTTTTACAACATCTAGACAAAATAACATCATTGTTCTAGATTTGTTTGAAATATTCGCAAAGTACATTTCTAGTTATTTTGGGGGAACTACCACCATACTGGTGAAAGTTGGTAGCAGGTGCTAATGATGGTATTGTATGTTGCACCTATCTTCGTCCCAATTCATCGTGATGCTGGCATCCGAATCCTACCAGTCTACGAAATTGGATGGACAGTATAACAATGGTGCCTTACTTCAGTTGAACATCAAAAAGTTGTAAGGCGTCAAACAGATCAACATCTTTTTTTCAGCTATCTCTGGGTTCAAATGTTCAGTGGTTAACAAAATCCGCCAACGAGCAACAACAACAAGTATCCCATAACTGGTTTCAATACTTCGGCGAGTACTCCTGGGTAAGGGCGCAAAAGGTTTGTCCCTAATGGAAAATCTGTTTTTGAGGGGTGAAATTGGGAGGCTATTCTCCAAAAGCCTCTTCCCAAAACTGCTCACTTGAACAATGCCTGTAAGATAAGAAAATGACAAAAACTTTTGTTTTCTATTCATAAAAAAGATTGAGTATTTATTTTGTTTGTTACCTCCATCACTTTGGCTTCCATAGGCTTTTATATCCACGTAGGTGAATGTGTATTTTACGTCATATCATCATCATCATCAAGTCCTGTAACCCCGGTTGGGGTGGGGCATAGCGCATAGGGCGCCAACAAATCGTTTCCATCCTTCACGGTCTGCAGATAGATATTTTAACTGTGGCCACATCTTTCTCTGGGAGTCTGCTTCTGCTAGAACTGTTGATTTCCATGTTGTTCTTGGTGGGTATGGTTCGTTTCGGCTTTTTCATTTCGTTTTTTTGTTGTTTCGTCTAGGTCGTTTCGCATTTTGTTGTTTCGAATTACATTGTTTCACTTTTAATTTATTTCGTTTTTTATTGTTCAGAAAATTTTAATTTCGTTTTGCAATTAGTTCGGTCAAACTTTATTTCGTCTTTGATTGTTTCTTTTTTCGATTATTTCATTTCTGAATTATTTCATCCTTAGTTTATTTCGTCTTTAATTGTTTCGTTTTCGATCATTTCGATTTTTATTGCAAATTTTTATGTTCATTTCGACTTTTAATTATTTCGCCATCGTTTGATTGGCTTTTTGATTTTTGTGCATGTAAAGAACCTAAAGGCGTTAAAATTCACGCGAATTTTAACGCCTTTAGGTTCTTTACATGCACAAAAATCAAAAAGCCAATCAAACGATGGCGAAATAATTGAAAGCCGAAATGAACTAAATTTTCAATTTTCTCAACTTTCACAACCTGCCATACGCCTTGCATTCACTAACATTTGTTAAACGGTCATGCCCTTTTTTTGTCACGCGATAAAAAAAACTCTGAACTTCCTGTAGGTACTATGTATTTTAATTCTTATTTTCACTTCAAAATGTTACTAAAAAAAAAACTTTAAATAAAATATGTAAATGCTTTAAAAATTAATATCTGATAAATAATTGAAAACAAACAAAACTAATTCAAATTAAACGTATGCTATGTTTCCGCATAATTTTGTATAATTGCATGTTTATATGAAGCGTGTTTTTTAGCCCTTTATCAGAATTTCAGAATAAATATCTTTTTTGTCCAGAAAAGTCTTGATTCTGGAATCTTTACCAAATTCTCCCTTTTATATCTGGAAATTGTTAACCTTTTCAATATTTTTCCAGTTCCACACTCTACGTGGTTTTTTCATTACTATTTAAATTTTGTCTTTTATTGTCAACCAAACAAGGTGACTCAGAATCAATCATAAACTAAGTAACTGATAACAAAATAATCGAATTGCAAAACGAAAGAAATATATAGAGACAAAATGCGAAACAATCTTTAACGAAATAACCTTAGCTTAAATAATCCGTAGATGTTTCAATGAAAATGCGAAACAAATAAAAAACAAAACCACAAAATCGAAATAATCGTGAGACGAAATGATCCCAAAAGTAAGTAATAAAAAAATAAACAAAGCTTTTGCGAAATGAACGGAAACTATTTCGACCAAAACGAAATAACAGTGAGCGAAATGAAAAAGACGAAACAATAGGCACCCGTTATTGGTCTTCCAACCCGCCGTGCACCCTGAGGATTCCATTCAAATGACTGCTTTGCAATTTCATCGTTTGGTTTCCTCAGTGTGTGACCAATCCATTGCCATTTACGCTTTCTTATGTCAACGTCCAGCCACTCTTGACTTGTCCTGCGCCACAATTCCTCGTTTGATATAATTTGTGGCCAGCGAATTTTTAGAATATGGCGTAGACAACGGTTCACAAAAGCCTGCAATTTCTTTGAGATGGTAGTCGTGACTTTCCAGGTTTCGCAAGCATATAACAGCACGGATTTGACATTGGATTCGAAGAATCTCAACTTTGTGCGCAAGGAGATTGACATGATTTCCAAATTTGGGAGAGAGAACCGAAAGCTGCGCGAGCTTTATTTATTCTACTTTGAACGTCCGGATCAGTACCACCATTTGCTGAAACAATACTTCCAAGGTAGTTAAATTGTTCAACCTCTTCAACTGGCGTCTCCTGTATTGAAATACGCTGATGTGTGGAGCGGCCTGTGAGCATTATTTTTGTCTTTTTGCTATTTATTTTAAGACCACTCGCCTCTCCTTTTACCTTCAGAGCTTGACACATCCCGTTCAGCCTGCTGATGTTATTTGCCAAGAGACATAATCATCGGCATAATCTAAGTGGCTAAGCCTTTCAAACGGTCTCCATTGAATGCCCTGCCTCTCTGCTGTTCCAACGCTGGCCGTCAAAACATCGTCAATCGCTAGTAGAAAGAGAATAGGCGATATAACATCTCCCTGTCTCACACCCTGCCGCACTTCGAAAGAGTCGGATAGCTGCCCATTGTGTAAAACAAAGCATCTTGCGTTGTTATAGGACTCTCTTATAATGGCAACAATTTTTGGGGGAATTCCTCTACCAAGAAGTGATCTCCAATCTTCATATACATTCACGGTTGACTCGGTCAAAAGACTTCTAAAAATCCACGAACATGAGGTAAAGCGGTGATTGAAACTCCGCAGACTGGTCAAAAACGATACGCAGAGTGTTGATATGGTCGACACAAGACCGCTCACTCCGGAAACCAGCTTGATGCCTCTTGAGTGTAGATTCGATTCTTACCTTTATCCGTTCCAGAATGATGGTTGCCATTAATTTTGGAAAAACGGAAAAAACTGTAATACCTCGCCGATTGTTGCAATTCTTAAGATCACCTTTCTTTGGCAACTTAACAATTACACCATCCTTCCAGTCACTGGGATAGATTTCGTTTTCCCACACAGTTTGTATCAACGGGTGTAGAATACTAGCCGTTCTGACAGGGTCAGCTTTCAGGAACTCGGCTGGTATACCGTCAAGTCCAGCTGCTTTGAATTTCCAGTACTGTAAGGGGTTCGATGTCAATACCCCTATATGATCTACGCATCTCGTTAAGCTGGGGCACTTCAGCACTCTGCTCGACAGAATCCTCATTGAGCAAGGCACAAAAGTGATCCTTCCACCTGCGCAGCTGATCCTCGATTGATACCAAAAGTGTACCATCCACATCCATTACAGGATGATTGGTGTTGCTTTTCTTCCCGACAACTTCCTTGGATATTTGGTACAATTCCCTCATATCTCCTCTTCTTGCAGCGTTTCCCGCATTTTCTGCGAGACCGTCTAACCTCACCCTCTTGTCACGTCTCACACAGCGATAGACCATCTTATGTGCTAAGCGATACTCTCTTCGCAATTCAGCCTTTCGTTGAGCATCCGCTTCAGCATTTATTTGCATCTTCAACGATTTGCGAAGCTCGATTTTATCCCAGGTGTCTTGGGATATCCAAGAGTCTCTAACTCTCGACTGCTTGGGTACAGTTTCGGATCCAGCATCCATAAAAACACTTTTTATATCACCCCACATCTCATCAATTGTTGAATGTTGTATTCCGTTTAATGACAAAGCTCTGTCGTTAAGGTTGGTGACATAGTTACGACATATGTTGGGGCGTCATGTACCACAAGCAAAACGATACTAAAGTGCTTTTTATAGTTAAAAATTTACTTCCGCTATAAGGCGGACAGCGAATGGAAATATGTTTGTCATCTATCGGTCCAGTTGGGCAATTGGGTATATTCCACATATTCCAAGAGTCGGAACATATTTGCTTGTATTGGCTCTGATAAGTAGATTGGCATTAGTAGTGTCTTCCAAATCATTTAAATAATTATAAATTATTATAAATAAATATGTTCTAGTCTAGAGGAATTTGGCTTAATTCAGATGCACCGTACAGCTTCTTTGCCCAGCTTAAAGGACCATTGTATTGGTGTGACTTGTTTTTCACATACCTAAATACAAAACTGTCATAAGAATAAAATTAATTAATAAGGTAAGTGAAATTATTACTAAATGAATTGGTAATTTTGAAAACGATTTTGAATTTAAACGAATATTTCGGAAAATTTCATGTAGGACAAGTATCAACATTTTGAATTCATTGAATTCATGAATTTGATACGTGTTCTATATGAACATTTTTCAAAACATTTCTTTTAATTGAAAATGGTTTTCAGGGCCACTTAGAGCACGTTAATTAAAATTCATAACCATTTAAAAAGTCTAAATTTAGGATATGGTTTGCTAATGAAAGCGCGGTTTATCAATCAATTTCAAGAACTTTATGACAATTTAAAGACATTTTTTGAAAATAGAACATTTGCCATGCTATCATTTACAAACCACTTCCTTAGTTTAGATTTTGACCTGATACAAATATGAAATTCTATAAGTCATTGTCTTTTGCAACATACCTGCACCTGGAAAATATAGAATTTTGGAAAAACCGCAATATCTACTTATACAAAATAAAAGGATAGGAATCTGTTTCGGAAATTGTGACCAGTAAAAAAGAATTGCTGTCTAAAGAGAATAGGATTGAAACCATACAAAAAGGCATTCTTAACATGACGTCTCATCCAGCCACGTAGAATACTGCAGGCGTGAGCTGCATGTATTCGCTCCGAATAGGGGGGGTTCACATGGAACAATATGTTGTCCAACATTGTTTGACAACTATCGATGTTTGATCATTTAAACGCAAAAACAACCATGTTGTCCATGTATGGTTTTCAAAATATTTGAAAGCTGTTCCGATCCCATCAAGAAATAATGTCCAACCATGTTGGTCCATTTAAACCCCCATAATGTATAAGGCAAGATATAGAGGAGAGGACCACCCCGTTAAGTTATTTTGATGTTCTACTTATATTTATATCACGGCCAGATGACACTCCGGGCTAATCGGCTCCCTTAAAGATGTTTTAACCATCATCGGTGTCAGGATCGTCAATAGTAGGTTATGATGTTTCGGGTTAGTTTCTTGTATAAATGAAAAACTGTTGAGCACCGAGTTCTTTAATTTTTAAGAATGTAACTTGAAAAAAATCCATCTTTTTGGTCTCGATTAATTTTTCGGACTGAGCAAGACCGATTTCTTTTCTTACTCAATAAGGTTTTTTTAAACGAACCAACTTGCGCATCACTTGCATTACGTAGGGTAGAGCGGAGCTTGTTGGACCACTTTTTACTTGAAGTCTCATAGTTATCAAACTATTCATATGAAAACTTTTGACCTAGTATCAAAAGAAAGACTTTACTTCTGGCTTCAAAATTAAATTAGAAAAAAAAAAAGAAAACATGTTGTTGCAGATGAATAATGCTGCCTTAAATGGATCAAGTCCATTGCCCCTATAGCGGGGCGAGTTGGACCAGTGTGTGGGGTTTGTTCAGCCATACTCAACCTTTTTTTCAAAAGGGCCACAAAGACGTTTTAGCTATTTTGCCTCGGGCCACAACATAAATTATTTTTGCACTTAGGTGTTCAGTAATGTATATTGAATAGTTTATTCATTTTAATACAAAAACTAATTTGATTTCTGAAATTTAGAACATTTTTTCAAGATCTGTATTGTTCCTGCATGCTAAACTAATTCGTTTATTTCATTTTTTGTAGGATTGAAAACAATGATTCCCAAACGTTTGAAGATCCAAGATGTTAATTTTTCAATCCAGCGTCGACTTTCTGATTTTTTTTCTGTCAGGAACATTATCTATTACCTGAAGTAGAACGAGGAAAATGTATGTTGTGGGCACTCATTTCACAGTCTTATTGCTTTTTTTAGTTTGTGCCTTCACTTTCGAGAGCAAAACCGGTCAAACTTCTCAAAATTACTTGCGATTTGAGTTTAATCAGCTGCAAAATCAGTTTCTTTCACACGTAGGCAACATTTTTGCTTTGTCATAGCGTTTTCTTTTGGTAATCCGGAAGAACCCTCCACATCTCTTAGATCCAGATTCCAGGATACCAAACGAACAAGTTGCAACCCTTTACTTGATTCTGAAGTTTGGGTTTGGTTGTATTTGTGCACTGGGTTGTTGCATTTGGGTGATCAAACGTTCACACGGCTGTTCTCTGAATATTGATATTCCTCCAGAAACGAATGTCTCCACCTTGGGTTTTTATTTTGAGTAAACTCCTTAAGCAAAAATTCTACAGCAAGGTAGGCCTATCCATTTTTTCTTAATTGTTTCCTTTTAACTCCAAATCTTAGTACAATGAAAAAGCACAATGGTAATTCCAAATTAATGGCCTTTTCGATTGGCAATCCGGAACAGCGATTCGATTCGTGTCAACGCTTCTCATTTCAATTCTGAAATCAAATTCAGAACAATTTTCTGTTCTTTTCAGAAGAAGAACTGTCATCTCGTGCCAAATGAACTTTTTCGGAAGCATTTGAAAGGCTGCCGGAAGGTACGGGAGGACCAAGCGAAAACGCTTTCAGTCATTCGTGAAAACGAAAAGACAAAGTGACATTGGATGTCGATGGAGCTTTTTTCACTTGTTTTTCAAATTTGATGTTTTTCACTGACAACACTCTTTGTTTGGAAATGTTTCCTACGTTGGGCTTTATTTCCCATTTGATTTATTATTTCGGGCATTGTTTCATTTTATAAAAGAAAGTGATGACGAAATCAGGAAGTATTAAGTTTTTCTATGAAATCGCATAATTATGTAAGTATGCCCGGTGGGCCACTTAAAAAGCTCGACGGGCCACATGCGGCCCGCGGGCCGCAGGTTGAGTTGAACCAAGCCCTTAAAAGTTTAAAAAAACGTTTCAAAAAGTCCTACAACAAATCCAAGTTTTATATTTTTTGTTTTATTATTTTTTAACACAGTTCAACTAATTGTAGATACGTAGAATAATACGTTGTGGAACTACTGCACGAGTTTTTCAATTGGTTACCAACAGTTCAACTAACTAAAAACAAAAAGACTTCCTTCAGAAAAAAGAAATTAACAAAAATAAATTAATAAAAATAAATTCATAAACATAAATTAAACTTTGAATTATTGACTTAGGAATGTTAATTATAATTATTAAATTCCTTCGGATCTTTAGGAGTCGTAATCGCTGTTGCAATTGACGCAAATAAAGAATGGTCCTGCGGAAACAATGCACTTTGTATGAGACCACTTTCGGCACGTATGGCACTGGATCCACTCCTCACCCGGCAAACTTTCATCAAAAGACTCCATGCACATTAAGCAAAAATATTCCTTCTTCTTCGTGTCAGTTAAGATTGCAGCTCGTCGTTTTCTTCTTTTAGTAAGTGTTTGCTTTCTAGGTCCAGCTTTTGGAAAAGGTAAAACTGCTTCTGGTGAAAATTTAAGTGCTCCTCGAGATGTAGACGGAATAGAGTCATTAGCGACATTCTCATCAGATCTCTCCAGAACAATTTGAGGATAAGTTTGCTGAGCAACAGGTTCCTGAAATTCAGTGGCAAAAGCTGAAACTGATAAATTCAAATTATTTTTAGCATTGGCTTTTCTCACAGACTTACCTATTGGTTCTGGACGATCAGTTACATTATGATGGGTCAAATTCGCTAGGAGTAAAAATCTCCCTGTTGAATGGAAAAATTCCAGCCTTTTTAAAGCCATTAATAATGTTTATTGGAGATGTAGCTAAAGGATTCAGCTAAATTCGAGGAATATCATATATTGTTATTGTCCGCCCTAGATTGCTTCGCAGCCATGCATCTTGTGCCCCGGAGAAATATTTTTTAAATGGTCCAAAAACGGAAACATCTAGGGTAGCTTATGGCTGCAATGAGGGGGAAATGAGAGCATGATAATCCCGTTGTTTTTGGCTATTTCCAGATTTTCAATTGAGAGGTGAGACGAATGGTTGTCCAGAACGGGTAATACGGGGTTATCTTTCATCGGCTTCCCATGCTTTATGAAGTGGGTCATAAAAGCAAAAAACTCGTCATTGGTTGCCCAACCACTGGAATTGCTCATTCCAATGCAGTCTGGTGGACCTCCATTAACAAAGGGGTCCTTATAATTTTTGCGAGGAAAAATGATCATAGCTGGAACCGTGACCCCAGAAACTGAGACTGCTACTATTAAAGTGACGTTTGTACCACGTTCCCCTGAAGTCTTCGATCCAATGTTCTTTTTCTCTTTAACGGCAACTATTTTGCCTGGCTTGCATACGGTAGATACGCGAGTCGCATCAACGTTCAATATATTTATTTGAAGCACTGAAATTGTGTCTATCCATAACCTCCGAAAGGTTGTGACAAAAGGTATCAACGTTAGTCTTGTTGAACGAGGTGGCCCGGCCCATACTAGTACTTTCTGGCTTCCTTATCGACCGTTGCTGGTTCCTTTTTAGAAACCCCGTAATCCAATCTCTACCAGCCATCTTGTTCTCATTCCATAAGTTAGGAAATCGTACCCCAAATTTGATCGCGCAATTGTACGCAAGTGTTCGGACATTTGTTGGCGTTAAGCCATAAAATATTAATGAGACTTTTAGCAAATACTCCTTAAGCAAAACCTCTTTTTCGTTGTCAAAAACTTGCATTGACCCAACGTAACCCCCACAAGGATTTGTTTCCAAATTTCTTTTTTTAATGATAAGAAACCTTCTCAATGTTGTTTTTGAAATTCAGATGCGGTTCCCCTCAGAGATTTTTCGTTAGACAGAATAGCCCCCATAGCTGGATTCATCTGCGCTTTACTTGCTGCGGCTCTCTCCGTTAAACGTTTATACGTGTGCATTCTAGGAATTGCAAATAAAAAGAGATACATACATTTATGAAATACGTTTTTTTAAGTCAAGATATGCAAATAGATATGCAGTAGATATTCAGTAAATTGAATATTTTCGTAGTAAATTTGGTTAATAATTTTTCTTTAAAATATAAAAACAAAACAACAAAAAAATATAATAGTGTGTTTAGAAAATTAGAATGGCTGTTAACTATGTATTTGTGAAGGCGTGAAGAGTAATATTTTTCGTAAAATCAAGTAGACACAGTATTTTTATAGATATGCAGTAAAGTATTCCCCGCTTAATTGCACCAGCCATTTTGTCAGACTTTTCGATCAATTAACTGGGGAGTTCAATTAACCGAAACATTTACCTCCATGTTTTAAGTTTTTAGCTGCAGGTTTCTAAGATCAATAAAACGGGAAAATTAACTAAGCGAGGTCAATTAACCGGGGAAAACTGTATGTTAATTTTATTTTAAGGTAGTAGATTTTTTCGAGAAAAAAAATGCATTGCTGTTAAGTGGGAGCCATGATTTGTACTTGCGTTTTCTAGGAATTGCAAGTTAAACCAGATACTTACATATTGTAATATTTTCTCAGGTTCGTTAATAAAACTTATTTACTTTATTCAAAACGTCCACTTATTTATTTCGCAAAATAAAACACTTTACTTTTCTTACTACAAACAAAACGATTTATTATTCACCACTGAATTAGTTCACAAACTTTACTTTTCACTTTTATTACAACCAACTTTATTCATTCACGATTAAAAACAAACTGTATCGCTGCCGTTCAAACATGTGCCTTTTATACTTGTTTTCCAAACTCTGGAAATAAGGAGAACGTTCTAGTCTCTGCTTCCAGAGCTTTCCATAGGGGAAATTTCCCAATAATTTCCCTTCCAAAAGCTTTCATTTGACAGCTGGCAAATCTGCTATAATCCGGCAGATGGCGCTTCCTTCGTTTGAGAGTTGCTATAATTATTGATAATAAGGGTATGTTTGCACTGCGACCGTAAGCTTTATTGTGTCCGTTTGCTTGCATTTCGGAGTCGTTATAGTTCAAATATGGAAAGTTATTACACTGCCCCCCTCTTAGGATTGATCGTCCCGAGCAAATCCATCACTTCCATCACCATTATAATGATGCAAACGGTCGCTGTGAACTACTTTTAATTTGCCTCTTAATCCTCTCTGAATGCGGTAGACGACATCGTTTATTCGTGTTACGACAGTATAAGGGCCTTCCCAATTTTGTTGAAGCTTCGGTGAGAGTCCCTTCCGACGGTGGGGATTATAAAACCACACAAGGTCTCCCACTTGGAATCCTGTCGTTGTGGCTTTTGCGTCGTATCTTGTTTTCATCCGATCACTCGACAGCTTTATATTTGCCCTCGTCCTTTCGTGAATGTCAACTAGCTTTTCTTTGAGGTTGTCCACGTAGTCATCTATTCCTTGTGGCTCTCTTGTATAACATCCAAATTTGATTTCGCTTGGTAGTCGTATTGAGCTCCCGAGCAGGATTTCTGATGGTGTATGTCCTGTTGAGCTATGTACCGCACTTCGATAGGCCATCAAGAATAATGGAATATGCCGATCCCAGTCTCGTTGGTTGTCGCTTACAACTTTGGAAAGGTGTTCTTTAAGGGTTCGGTTGAATCGTTCAACCATCCCATCAGATTGTGGGTGAAGCGGTGTTGTCCTCGTCTTCTTAATGCCAAGGAGTGTACAAACCTCCTGAAAGATCTTGGACTCGAAGTTCCTCCCTTGATCTGAATGGAGTTCCATAGGTACACCAAACCTGCTTACCCAGTTGAAAACAATCTGATCCGCAACTGTTTTGGTTTCCTGGTTTGGGATGGCAAATGCCTCAGGCCACTTGCTGAAGTAGTCCATTACTACCAGGATGTATCGGTTTCCGTTTTCGGTTTCTGGAAAAGGGCCTGCAACGTCTATTGCAATCCTCTCAAAAGGCGTTCCCACATTATACTGCTGCATTCTACTCTGGACTTTTCTGCCTGGTCCCCTACTTGCAGCACAAGTATCACATTTTCGGCACCATTTTTCGACGTCTTCCCTTGCATGTAGCAAGTAGAATCGCTGCCTTACCTTTTCCAGTGTCTTATTCACCCCCAAATGTCCTCCGGAAGCTCCTTCATGCATCTCTTGAAGAACATCATTAACCTTGGAACGAGGTACGACTAGCTGCATCACATAAGATTTGCCGTCTGTGGATTCCCACTTTCGTCTTAGTACTCCTTCTTGTACATGAAGTGAGTCCCATTGTGCCCAATACGCTTTAAGAGTTGGACTTCTATCGGAGATGTCACCCCATTCTGGTTTCTCTTGGTGTTCCTTCCACGCAAGAATAGGCTCGATATCCGAGTCTTCTTGTTGGGCAGTCCTCAGTTCTTCGTTACTCCAACCGTAAATGGGATCAGCTCTTAATCGCTGGATAGCAGCAGCTTCCTTTTCTTCCTGACGTGTGCAGTGCTTGCAGTCCGGTTTGCATGGTCTCCGAGATAAGGCATCTGCATTTGAGTGCAACCTTCCTCTTCGATGTTGGATCTGGTAGTCGTATGTCTGCAATCTCTCGATCCACCTCGCTACTTGACCTTCTGGATTTTTGAAGTTCAAAAGCCAATTGAGTGCGCCATGGTCTGTTCGAAGAAGGAACTTCTGTCCATAGATGTACTTATGGAAGTGTTTTGTAGCCGATATTAGAGCGAGAAGTTCTCTTCTGGTCACACAGTAGTTTCTTTCTGGCTTTGAGAGTACCTTGCTGTAGTAGGCGACAACCTTCTCTTTTCCTTCGTGAACTTGTGAGAGTACGGCTCCAATTCCCACGTTACTCGCGTCAGCGTCAATGATGAAAGGTTTCCCTGGTGTCGGATAGGCCAAAACTGGCGTATTGCATAGGCGCTGCTTAAGTTCCCGGAAGCTTTTCTCGCACTCGCTTGACCATTTGAATGGTTTGCCTTTCTCTGTTAGCTGGTGCAAACTTTTCGCGATTCCAGCAAAATCCTTCACAAATCGTCGATAGTACGTGGCTAGACCAAGAAAGCTTCGGAGTTGATGTTTATCCTGTGGTGTTGGCCAATTCTTTACAGTGTCAACTTTTTCAGGATCAGTCTTCACTCCTTGGCAAGAGATGATATGTCCCAAGTATTTTACCTCAGACTTAAAAAATTCGCACTTGTCTGGATTCAATTTCAAGTTTGCTTCTCGAAGCCTCTGGAAGACGGCCTTAAGGTTTCCACAATGCTCATCAAATGTCTTACCATAAACGATGACATCGTCCAAATAGACTAGGCAAGATTTCCAAGTAAGTCCTTGTAAAACGCACTCCATCAAACGCTCAAATGTTGCCGGAGCGTTGCATAGTCCGAAAGGCATCACTTTAAATTGCCACAGACCATTTCCTGTGGAGAAAGCCGTCTTTTCTCGATCTTCTGGATGGATTTCTACCTGCCAGTAGCCACTCTTTAAGTCCAATGTTGAGAACCATTCAGCTCCTTCCATCGCATCCAGAGTATCGCTAATTCTTGGCAGAGGGTAGCTGTCTTTCTTTGTCACATCGTTCAGCCTCCGATAGTCCACACAAAATCGAGTACTTCCGTCCTTCTTTTTGACAAGAACAACTGGGGATGCCCAAGGACTTTTAGAGTTTTCGATTAGCCCATCTCTCTTCATTGTCGATATCATCTCTGCAACTTCGGTTTGTTTGGCTAATGGGAGACGTCTTGCTGGTTGTCGAATAGGTCTCGCGTCTCCTGTGTCGATTCGATGCTGCACCAGTTTTGTTCGACCATACTGCCCACTGGGTGACGATAGTATATCAGCGTACTCGTGAAGGAGGCTTCCAGCAACACTTAGCTGACGTTCATTTAATTTGGATGACTTCAGAATTTTTGCCTTCATAGAGTTCACTTTCCCAGGGTCCACAGATTTGTGTGTGTCAGCTTCTATAATTTTAGTTATTGCGGATACGGATTCACACCTTCCAACAACTTCTCCTTTTCTAAGCTTGACTTCGTACGGTTTGATGTTGAGTATGCGTACAGGCACCATGTTGTTCTTTGGTTCCACAAGTGTCTTCCCAAGGATGATGTTTTGGGAAGACTGCTCAGAGTCTGGTTCCACCATTAGATATCGATGGCTACCCAAATCACCCTTTATTTTCGTCCAAACGAACACTTCTGAAGAAGGTGGCAGGCAAATATCTTCCTTAATGACGGTCCTTAGTGTTGATGAGTTTTCGTTGCCATAAACCATAGGAATTTCCACATTTTGGTACTTAAGAACTTGCTTCCCGATATCAAGAATTACTCCATGCTCTTTCATGAAGTCGATTCCAACGATGCACTCGTCACATATATCTGCTACCAGAAACAGATGTGAAAACTCTAGTTCTGCCAAACGGATCGTTAGACGAACCTCCCCGTACACTCTGGCTGCCTCTCCTGTTGCTGTTTTCAGACGGTAGGCGTTGGTGTTATGCAGCCACGTCATCTTCACCAAGTCCTTTCGAACAATGGAGGCAGTGGCACCGGTGTCGATCGTAGCCACTTGCTTCTTGCCGTTTAGTGTTGCCTCCACAGTCAGACTTTTGTTGTTTCGTTTCGTCTGTGAGACCTGGATGGTGGTTCTGGGGCCATCGATACCAGAAACCAGCTTCTGCCCCTCGAAGTTGGTTCTTACTCGTTTCCCCGGTTGAGAAACGGGGCGAGTAAGAGTATTGACATTGTTGTTGTTAAAGTTTCTGCTTCCACAATGTTGACATGTAGGTCTTCTAGGTGGCAATCTGCACTGGCGTTGAAGATGTCCGGTCTTGTTACAATTCCAGCATCGAGCAGGTTCATCTCGCTGGTTCCTTTGGAATGCAGTTCTCTGGCAAGAACACTCCTCAATTTCTAGTTCTCTTACCCGATGAACTCCTTGAGAAGCCTGTTCTGCTGCTTCCATAGTCAGGGCGAACGCCAATGCTTCAGGGAGTGTGCGTTTTCCAGCCGTTCGAATTGCTCGCTGAAGGTTGATGTCAGATACAGCACGGACAAAGGCTTCTGTTGCGAATTGGTTGATGATTTCATCTCCTGCAGCTGGATATGCCAGATGTGCCAATCGTTCGATGTCTGCTTGAAGCTGTTGCAGAGTTTCTCCCCTCTTTTGGATTCTAGTATTGAGTTGAACACGGAAGACTTCTTGCATATGGCCATCTCCAAAGCGTTTGTCAATGGCCTGAACAAGAACACTGAAGTTGCCACTCTTATCTGCTGGTATGGTTTGCAGCAGTTCAGCAGCAGTTCCTCTGAGGGCAAGCGTCAGAGCTATGTATTTGTCCTCCTCATCCCAGCCATTTGTTGCTGCGGCTGCTTCAAACTGCTTCTTGTAGATTGACCAAGAAGTTTGTCCATCGAAGGTTGGGGGATGCATCTCCTTTCTCCTAGGACAGTCACCAGAACTTTCTCGAACCTTCATTTTTCTTACTTTGTCCAATTCCTTAGTAATGGATTCGATTTTATCTTCCACTTTTTCGAACTTTGATTCTACTGTCGACAATTGCTTATCGACATTAGACAATTGTTGATCGACAGTTAACAATTGTTTATCGATAGAAGAAAATTGTTTATCGACACGCTCGTCAAGGGCAATAATTCTATTGTCAAAGGCATCTAACTTACATTCTAGCATATTTGTCTGTTTTTCCAGTAGACACTTTTGTTCTTGGCTTTGTTGTTCTAGAAGATTCTTCTGCTCTTGACTTTGTTGTTCGAAACGTTCGAGAAGATTCTTTTGTTCAGTACGTTGTTCTTGGCTTTGCTGTTCTAGAAGATTCTTTTGTTCTTCAAATTTTGCGAGCAGCTGAGACAGCATATTGGTCATGCCCGATGTACTTACTTGTTCTTGCTGTTCTTCCATTTCAATATCGAATATAAACGTGTCCGGGTTTTTTCCACATCTTCTTAAATCTTCTTGCAGACGAATTATAAGATCATTCTTTGTTCCAGCAGTAGGAAGATCTCGCTTATTCAGTTCTGCCTTGAGTTCCACTACATTTAAATCATTCAAAGATTTACCCATTGTCTTTTTTTTTTTTTTTTTGTTTTTTACTTTTCACACAATAAATTTACTGAGTGCACAGATAAATTAAGTTTTATTCCACTTCTAACACCAATGTAATATTTTCTCAGGTTCGTTAATAAAACTTATTTACTTTATTCAAAACGTCCACTTATTTATTTCGCAAAATAAAACACTTTACTTTTCTTACTACAAACAAAACGATTTATTATTCACCACTGAATTAGTTCACAAACTTTACTTTTCACTTTTATTACAACCAACTTTATTCATTCACGATTAAAAACAAACTGTATCGCTGCCGTTCAAACATGTGCCTTTTATACTTGTTTTCCAAACTCTGGAAATAAGGAGAACGTTCTAGTCTCTGCTTCCAGAGCTTTCCATAGGGGAAATTTCCCAATAATTTCCCTTCCAAAAGCTTTCATTTGACAGCTGGCAAATCTGCTTTAATCCGGCAGATGGCGCTTCCTTCGTTTGAGAGTTGCTATAATTATTGATAATAAGGGTATGTTTGCACTGCGACCGTAAGCTTTATTGTGTCCGTTTGCTTGCATTTCGGAGTCGTTATAGTTCAAATATGGAAAGTTATTACAATATGAAATATGTTTTTTTAAATCAGCGGGGCTAGTTGGATCACCTGGTCCAACTAGCACCTCACCTGGTTTGATGAACATATTTCATCATACATATGAAAATACTTAAAACTATTCAATTAAACACACAAAATATGTAAATACAATATATTCACTAATAAAAAAAACTTTACCTACCTTATTCCGAAATTCGTTTTTTTTTTTTCACATCACAAATGAGGCCGTGAGCGCAAAAGTCGTGTAACCCATTTTTTGGCATTTTTTATATTTTTTTCTCGTATTTTTACATTTATGCATCAAAAGTCATCAAAGCTAAAATTTTAATATCTAAAATATCTTCTTTCCAAAATGATAAAAAAAGTGGGTTACACCATTTTTGCACTCACAGCCTCAAATATAAAAACTATTTTTCCGAATTTTAATTTTGTAGTCGAAAAACACAAAATTGTGCGTAGTTGCTGTTCGGATGACTCAATACAATTCTACCATTCAATCCAGCTCTGTGTAGAACTCTCTGATTTTTTTCAGCATTGCAATCAATATTAAGATGTTTCTCCACCATATCTCTTAGTTTTGGATTGGAGCACTCGGCTTTGAATTTATCTTGGTTTTATAAACTATCCAAAGCTTATCATTACCAGAAAATAACTTTTTGGGGCTTATCTTCGGTTTGTGAATAGTTCTATTTACCTTTTGGAACCTGTTAATAATATTTCTTATTGTTTCACGAGCTATTTAAACTATTTAAGATATTTCTCTTTGACTTATTCCACCTTAATAGTGTTCAATAATTAATTTACAGAGTTATATTGAAGGGTGACGACCCATTTTGAAAAATCAATTGTAGAAATATTAAACACACGCGTCTATACTATCGATAGTTTTTTTTATGCAGAATAATAAGCTCAGGTACCCAAAATAAAAACAGACACATACCTATGTAGGTATGTGTCTGTTTTTATTTTGGCAGTCACTCACAAAATTATTCGGAATAAAAAGTTTTTTTTTTTAAGCATGAGTTTTTTTTTGTTATTAGTATTTGTTCAGTTATTGTTGTTTTTTTGTTATCTACATTCCTCTTTGTTTCATCTTGTTATATGCTCATTTAATTATTGGAAACAAGAAAATTTAATAGCGCGAGATTCTACCTGCCGTTACTTTTTTTGTAATTTCAACAGAGAAAGAAAAATCATTATATAGATTTGATATAGATTAATTCCGAATACTTTTGGGAGTGACCGTACCGTACCGAAAACCGTTTTTTGAGAAGCGTGCCCTATGAGGGCCATTTTTATTGTGAGATGAAATTGTTGCTCTTCTCTCTTTGTTATTGTTATTTGGCTGGGTTCGATCAATCTTACGGCACATGATCAATCTAACTGGGTTTGAGAAAAATCTAAACCGGTTCAACTCGGTTTGTGCCTAACTCGGTTTAATAAACCGATTTGACACATCACATTACTCTGTCCAATTTATATTTGCAGTACAGGGAAGATAGGATATTTGCCTTTCACTCTGACCATAATGGATTTCAATATGCTATCATTATTTGAAAGCTCTTATAGGGTTGACGTAGTGAGTATACAAAGCATTACCGTAATAAATTCAATCTATTTTTCTTCCACACCACCAAAAGGTAAGATTACAGGCGCGTTTTTTAAATAAGTATTCCCAGTAGGCCTTCTCTTTTTTAAGGTTATTTTTCTCCTATCAGATTTTTTCATTTTTATACAGAAAAAACATACATACCTTCCTTGTTTTTCAGATCAGATTCTGTGTTAAGGTCATCAAATTTGTTCACCCATATCCTGTTTTTTTTTTTCTTTCTTAACACCTGTGTCCTTCGAAAAACTTGAAGCCAATTTTTGATGTAAATTAACACAACACAAAAATAATACCTCTTCAAATCTTAAAATAAAAATGTTTATAACACTGCACTATATTTTCAATACACGTTAACCTTCTTTTATGCTATTTTCATTTGATTTTGTATTTTCATCAACCAAAACATTGTTTAAACTTTGAAATCAAAATAATACACTTAATTTAATGATTTCCATATATAAAAAAATGAAAACAGAAAAAAAATCCTATTCCTCTAAAATTGAAAAATTAGCTACAAAAAGCTCTAAAAAAGCTTGAATCCTGAAAGCGCCACAGCAAAAACCATAGAAAAAGTCTTAGTAAATTGCTGTTATGGTAAGGTTCAGTTTTTCAGTGCGAGATCATCCTAGTCTCGGGGTTAAACCGGAGTTAACTCCAAAAACGTGTTTTTCAGTCAATTGAAATCGAAAGTTAACTCCGAGTTAACTCGTCTAATTTGGTGAGTTAACTCAGGCACCAAATTGAGGTTGCTTTTAGTTTTGGCGCCATCTTTATTTCGATATTGAAAGTTATTGCCAGTGCAATTCGTTGTGGCGCCATATCTCTATTCCTATGCGTAAAAGATGTAGAAGGGTGATATCCATAGTGTCGCACATCGTTGGCCTCAGAATTTTGACAGCTGAAAGATAAAGTTAATCCTCAACTGAAAAACTGTTCCTGATTTAACTCAGGGTTAATGTATTTTCAGGATTAGCTAACTCTGACTTAACTCAGAGTAAAGCCTGAACTGAAAAACTGGCCCTAAGAATAATTGTTCCCTCCAAAAAAGAGACCATTGAAATATTTTCCCACCATAAATCCCACTGTGAATATATTCCCACCAGTTTTCCCACCAAATTGATTTTTTTTAAACTCTTTTGGCTGGAAAGACCACCAATCTGGGAACACTGTTACCACAATGTCAAAAAGTTTTGATGCGGAAAATTGGCGATCAGTCACCAGCAGCGTTGCCGATGTGGCACAATCGTGCAATTTTGACACGGAAATTTTCTCGTGGCACGGTGGCACGAAAAGTTTCAATATGGCACGTTTTTTTCTTATTTTCATCATTTATTACATAAATTTAAACTCATAGTGTAAACACAGTGTCAATATTCATCAAAAGAACTGGACGTGTCTACTTTATCACCTCAACAGAACTGGAAGCATTCATTCTAACTAATTAAAGGATAATGTTCTAAATGCGTTTAAGATAATTGATCCAACCTTTTTAAAAAGTAATCCAAACATACAAAATATTTTGCCACACTTCAATATTTTGGTATCAGAATTTTCTCATCTTTTAGAGTGCGAGAAAGATGTTCTTTTTGGTGAAATAAGAAAAATTTTTGAGATTGGGCTAGCCGAAAGCGTTTTTCTTGAAGATCCAAAAACGTTTTGGCTTAAAATGTATAAATTAAATGTCAAATCCGTGCTGTTATATGCTTGTGAAACCTGGAAAGTCACGTCTACCATTTCGAAGAAATTGCAGGCTTTTGTGAATCGCTGTCTTCGCCACATCCTAAAGATTCGCTGGGCACAAATAATATCAAATGAGGAATTGTGGCGCAGGACAAGTCAAGAGCGGCTGGACGTCGACATAAGAAAGCGTAAATGGCGTTGGATTGGTCACACACTGAGGAAACCAAACGATGAAATTGCAAAGCAGTCCTTTGAATGGAATCCTCAGGGTGCACGGCGGGTTGGAAGACCAAGAACAACATGGAAATCAACTGTCTTAGCGGAAGCAGAATCCCAGAGAAAGACGTGGCCACAGCTAAAGTACCTTGCAGCAGACCGTGAAGGATGGAGAAGTTTTGTTGACGCCCTATGCCCCAGCCAGGGTTACAGGACACGATGATGAATTGATGAAAGAATGTTCATTAATATTTCCAAATTTATGTTGATTCTCCTTAGTTTGCCTCACGGAAGTGCATCAGCAGAGCGAGTGTTTTCAAGGCTTAATAATTTTAAAACAAACAACAAAAACAGAATGTCATACAAAACAATTAATGCTATAATGTCATATAATGAAATTATTAAGCCTAATAGTTGTCAAAACTTCAAACCTCCAGCTAATTTATTTATTTAACTTACTATAACAAAGCTTTATTACGTCTTTATATTTTTAAATAATAATAATACTCATAATGTGATGTGAAATAGGTAGTTATGAACTTGCCAAAAACTCCTGTTTCTGGACAATGCCTACACGAATAGAGGAAGTGATTTTTTTTTTGTAATAGTAATAGTATTGAATTAAAATTTATTTTTAAAGAACAACTTGAGTTTTTTTTTCATATGGCACGAAAATTTCATAATTGGCACGTTTTTTCAAAAAATGTGGCACGAATTTTTTTTTTTTGGCGGCAACCAGTCTCTTTTCAGCTGGGGAGAAGATAGGTTAATGTGGGATGCACGTGGTTTCAATGAAGATTGCACAAACAATTTCAATATTACTCAGTAATTCTATTTCTTATTTCAGTGGCAATTTCTAAAGCTACGTGCCGTGAAAGCAGCAACAGGCACCAGTGTTTTAGAAAAAGGCCTGTACTGCAAATATAAATTGGACACAGTATAACATAAATCGTTCATCTGAAGCAGGCAGAAAAATAGATGTATGCATTTTCTGTCGATCCGAAAGCTGCTTTTGATGAAATCTCAAGAAAATTGCTTATCTACAAATCACACGCAAGAGGAGTTTTGACAAAATTTGTAAACTTGATAGAAGCCATATACTTCAACACACAATCTGCTGTTTGGACGGGAGAAGAGCTCTCCGAATACTTTGAGACACTTTTTGGAGTGATGCTAGCTATCGCGCGCCGTTGCTTATGGCATTGTATATAAACGATTTGCATGAATATTTAGGAGGAGGACTCTTTATTGACTTATTCAACATAAGATTGTTGCTTTATGACGACGATATGGTTATTCTGGCGAATGATGTCACGGTCTTGAAGCAGATGATAACGCAACTGGAGTCTAACTGCATGAAATGGAGCCTGATGGAAGTAAATCTATCTAAATCAGAAATAATGGTATTTAGATATGGCGGATGGTTATCTAGTCAAGAAAATTAGACACTATATGGGAAAAGAATATGAATTGTCTCTAACTATACATACTGACGGGTTTTACTTTCATTAAAGATGTCGTTTGCAAAGCATGTAGAAAAGAGAAAGAGTGCACCCTAGGAGAGGATAAACTCGCCGTGGCAATGCTTCCTAAGCAAAAAGAAACATCAACCTAGAAACAAAATGGAAACTTTTTCAAGCGGTTTGCAGAGCTATTCAAACCTACGGTGCTCAGTTTCCAAGAAGTGGATAAACTTCAACGATATTTCTTGAAACGCGAAATTGGCTACACTTTTTCCAAACTACTCTTCGGCAATGGAAACAGGGGCGGAGGACGGATATTACTATACCCTTGATCTTCAGCTCAAAAACAATATTCGAATACAGTGGTACAAGACTGACAAAAATACTTTTGAGGGGAAAAATGTTCTAGGTAAAGGAATTGAACCATCTTGGATATTTTTTTGGACTATGTTGGGATGAGAGAAAT
This sequence comes from Dasysyrphus tricinctus, assembly GCA_963921185.1. Taxonomy (NCBI): domain Eukaryota; kingdom Metazoa; phylum Arthropoda; class Insecta; order Diptera; family Syrphidae; genus Dasysyrphus; species Dasysyrphus tricinctus. Next base: position 110,471,443 of record OY992531.1, on the reverse strand, counting down.
ATTGGAATTTATTAAATCCAAAAAGGCAATGATCTATTACGGCTACTGGATTCAGAGGATCAACACGAAAACCTACGGAAGGCATCTGAGAGCACTACACGCATCTGTTTCATTTAACAAGATGACCTGGATCTTTAAGGCAAGATGTGATTTAGATAATCAACCTTAATGGAAATGGATTTGGCCAGAACGAAATGTGTGCAGCTTAAGGGATGAGCAAAAAATTCCAGCACTACTTGGGCCGGGTTTAAAGTATTTTAGGCTGGCTTTATTTGGAGAAGTTTGGTTTACAGAATCGAAAGTTATCCGTGTGTTCAATGGAGAAAACAGCACCAGTTTTGATGGACTTGCGAATTATATCACTTCAGCCCTACCACCGAAAAGAACTATTGAGAGAATTTAACCCGTAAAAATGTTCTTAAAATTTTCATAAATCTTTGATATATTACTTATTTCTATTATATGTATGTATGTATGTAAATTCAACTACCCGACAGATGACTTTTGTAACTGCCGTAAGTTTTGCATTATTAACTTAAAATCTTATTTAAAAATGTTAACTTTTAGAAATTAAGTTGGAAATAAAAAACATTTAACTTACTAACTTACTTATATAAATATATTTGTGACGGCGAAAATGCGGCGATGACAGTCAAACAACTGACAAATTATTTTTAATAAAACTGCCGTCTGTCATAAAAGTAAAAATAAAATATTTATTTATTTATTTATCAACTACAGACATAAATGTCAAAGTTGTTTCTAAAGTTTTACAAACTTATTTTACAAATTAGGTACATTGTGCGTGTAATTTTTACATGAATACGAAATTCTACTGCAATCTTGAATATAAAATATGTTTAACACTAGATGCAGATTTATTGAAATCAATTAAGTTATAACATTTATTAAAATCACTCCTCATAACATTAAGCGGTTCATTTAAACCATAATTGACCCTGGAGGACAGTATGTAAAAAAATTCTGGATTTCTAGTTGTTCTGGGACGAGTGTTGATGTTTAGTTGGTTTAGAATATAAGATGAGTCAATAGATCCTGACAAAAGAAGATTAAGTCGACTTTCATATGGAGGTGAGTGTTGAATTGGGTTCCATGGAAGATGTCGAAGAGCATACAAAAGGAAACGTTTCTGAACACTTTCAAGTTTCTTTCTAGCACTTTCATAGGCAGGACACCAAACGCAGCTACAGTATTCCAATACCGGTCTCATAAGTGCACAGTAAAGTGTTAAATATGTAAGGATCATTAAACTCCTTTGAGAACCTCATTATTAAGCCAAGACGGCTCCTTGCTTTGCTGACTATTGTATCAATATGAGGGTTGAATGGAAGTTTACCATCAAATAGAACTCCCAGATCATTAAACATTTCAACTCTATTAACCAGAACATTTTCGATGAAGTAAAAGGATTCACATAGATGACGTCTCCGTGAGTAAGTCATTGTCTTGCATTTTTGGTGTTTAGATCCATTCCGTTTTGAAAACACCACTCGGACACGTTGTCAATGTCGTGTTGTAGAAACAGATACCCATTCGAGCTTTTAAAACCATACAAAAGTTTAAAGTCATCAGCAAACATCAAAATCTTACTATATGAGATGACCGAGTGGATATCATTGAAGAATAATATGAAAAGAATAGGCCCAATATGACTGCCTTGAGGTACTCCAGATAATAAATTCATTGTTTTTGAGGTGGTATTATTCAGTTTCACAAACTGAGTCCTTTTTTCTAGGTATGATGCTATCCAAATCCGTATCCAATTTGGAAACCCGTAACGGCCTAGTTTATAAAGAAGTATTGAATGGCAAACTCTATCAAACGCTTTACTTAAGTCTCCATAAAATACATCAATTTAAAGGCCCTCTGTCAAATTCTTATTTGTTTGGCTGGTAAATTAAAGAAGATTTGTTGTAGTTGATTTATTACTGCAAAGCCCATGTTGTTCTTGTGCAATTAATCCTCGTCAGTGAAACTGAATATGTTTGCACACAATGTTTTCAAATAATTTTGGAATACATGAAAGTTTTGCAATACCTCGATAATTTTCAACTAAATTTTTTCTGCCGCATTTATGAAGAGGTATTATATAAGACGACTTCCACAATTCAGGAAAAACACCAGTTGACAGAGAACAATTAAATATGAATGTAGTAGCGGACGAAATATGAGACTTCCACGATTTTACAAATAAAGACGGAATATTGTCAGGACCAGCGACATAGTTATCTTTTAAATCGTCAATATATTGCACTACTTCGTTTACATTCTGCCCTAAAGAAGGAATATCACAGTTCGATTGAGGTTCAGTCTTATCACAGTATTTTATTTTATTAGAGCTATAGGTCTGTTGAAAAAAGTCGGCAAACATATCACATATTTCATTATCACAGCTTGAAGTCTTATCTTTATATTGCACAGTTGAAGGAAAAGTTGAATTTTTTCGTTTAGAATTGATGAATTTCCAAAATGATTCAGGATTTCTAGATATATTGCACTTTATATTATTAATGTAAGCCTTATATGAAGTTCTTAGAATATTATTGAACTGTCTTCTATAGTGAACAAAAGCTCGGTAGTAAAAAATACCGTGTGTTGTTTTCCACTTCTTGTGATATTTATTTTTAACGTTCCTTAGACGTTTTAGATTTTTTTTAGCCAGTGAACTGATGAATGGTCGTTACTCATTATTTTAGTAGGTACACAATGCTCAATACAGTTTTTTAAAACATAATTGAAATTTTCAACTGACTTGTTAACGTCATTTGCAATCAATATACTAGTCCAGTCAGCGTTAGTAAAAAATTCTTCAATTCTGACTGTATTTATTTTTTTAAAAGTTAAATGCTGTTTTATGTGTACTGGCAGAAATTCGGAAAGAAACGGTAGGTATACAAGGATAATCTAAGCCGACTTATTGGTACAGAAGAAATCAATGAATTTTCCCAAGTAGAAAACATAATTAAAACAGCTTAAAGAACCTCTACACTATCCCACAAAGTATTAACACATGTCAGAATAAAGTGGGAAGAAATTTCATACGACTGTCAAATTTGTGTGATGTAACTGACTTTCATATTTTCCTTCCACACTTGCATCAAAAATCAGTTTCACCATAAACTCAAACGCCCAAGTGGGATAGAAAGTGTGATGGTTTTAGAACCGATCTTCATGTATTAACACATGTCAAATCATGTCGGATGCGCTGTCAAGTTGTGTGTGATGAAATTTCATATTTTGTTTCCACACTATTATACATGATTTCTTCACACTTTTTTGACATGTGTTAATACTCAGTGGGATAGTGTGGAATGGCTATTATCCGTTTTACAATTATATTAGAAACAACAAAAAAGAGTATATACAGCCATGGTTTGATAATGAGTGCAAGATTGCAAGGAAGAGATCATTCACTTTGCTAAATCTTTTTCCCAAACATAATTCTGAAGAATGTAAAAGCCTTTATGTGGAAGCAAATACACAATATTAATCCTTATGTACTGGGAAAAAGCAAACGTACTACGCAAATGAAGCAAGAAGTTTAGCACAGTGAAGTAATGCATTGTAGTTTTGGAAAGTAGCCTCAAAAATAAATGGAACAAAATATGAAATCTGCCAAGCTCTGGACGCCAGTCTACTTACTTCAATGAACTCCTTAACCCATCAATCAGTACGAACACGTTTCAATTCGCTTGGCCTGGATTCATTGATGATTTGCTGGATGGTCCAATCTCACTGGTAGAAGTAAATGATGTAATTTCACATTTAAGAGATGGAAAAGCCCCCGGACTAGATCGAATACCATTTGAATTTTATAAATATGGAACAACGGAATTAATAAATGAAGTTACTTCAGTGGCGATTCCTCTCAGTTGGCTAGGTTGGCTGCGCCAACCCTAAAATTTCGTCTTAAATACACGTTCTACAAACAATTTGTTTTTATTAAAACTTGAGAACAAAATATCCTTTTATGTTGATAAAAAACAACACCCCAATCCGTTTAAATCATTATAAAACCATTAAAACCTATTTAAATCGAGCCATTCACTGCAACCCCTACGTGCTATATTAATCCCATACAAAGTAGATATCTCCTCTAATATTATTTTTCTTTCAATATTGGTCTGTGTTAGTGTGTTGGCTATACATTTTGCGCCAACAAATCTCATACAAACTACACTTTTATTCCCCATGTGATGTCTCACTCTATCTTTAAGAACAGACCCGCAAAAATATCCACACAGGTTGGCTCTATTGAAAGAGCCAACGCCTGTGTAGAAAAATGTGAGTTGATTGCCGAACAGTACCCACCAGTGGAGAACCTAGTTATCTGAAGCAAATGTTTTAGTTCGAATTTTATATGGTTATCTTGAAAAATCATAACTCCCATTCTACTCATCCGATCTTCAAGGTTAAGGTCTTTAAATAAAGCGAAAATAACACGCTACAATGTGTGAAAAAATAATTGAAAAGGGGTAAAAAAATTCATACTAAAAGGGTGATATAGTCTGCCTTCAATTCGATTTGCAGCATTCTAAATTCAAAAGTTAATGAAAAATTTCACAATTTGAAAAAACAAAAAATGCTTATTTTTTGCTTATTTTCTCTTCTAAGATTATGTTATGCAATGTTTTACCATCAAACCTACATGAGCTGTGCTAAAATTTGCTTAAATGATTTTTTACAAATAAAATGCATTTTAAAAAACTGATCGACATAGCTTCATTAATATTATGATTACCTACTCAAACAAATCTGCATAAATCTTTATAATTAAAAATTTAAAATACTGTCAGTAAGATTATCGTTAGATTTATAAAAATAATTATTATTTTTTGCATGGTAACTATGAAAAAAATGTAAAAACAATTTGAAGTAATGTTTTTTTACACCTACTTAGTGGCATTAATATCTAAAAATTTCATATAAATATTGAACATAGAAAACAAATTTTAATCAAGTATTTAAATTTAGTATAAAGACTAAATATATGTAGGTAATCACAAATTTGTTTATCCAACACCGAAGCAGGAATTAAATATTATTTGAATTTGATACATTTAAAACATGCTTTGTTGTACATTGTTCCGGCCTCACTAAAACGTTAAAAACATTTTTAATTAACAACGGATTTTAATGAATCAGATTTGTTTCGATTAACAATTAAAAATAATTTTATTTTAATGTATCATACATCATTGTAAACCACGAAAAAGCTAAGAAAAAATTTACACAAAAAAAAAATACCTTTAATTTTTGCATATGAAAATAATTGAAAGAATTCAGTATAAATGTAACTTATCAAAATTGGTAATTTTTTTAATATTCCAAAATGAGGTGTCAAATAATGGATTATAATAATTAAAATTATTTTCAGCCAAACAAAATTATAAAAACTTCACAAGAAATTTTAGGGGGAAACAAACTTAGGGCATCTACATATAAAGAATGTCCCGTAATGAGTGGATAATACTGCAACTGGTGATAGCAGGCCTTATGACTGCTCAGAAAAAAAATTTAAAAAAATATTTTTCTTGTGGTCTCCATGGTATAATTTATTTTCGAAAAATGTTAAAAAATTCGGGGTCTCCTAAAATACCTAATTACAACGGCCACCCATAAAGGATTCTTATTATTTTTGTATTTTTATAATATCCTTGAATAACCGTTCTAAATGATGGGTAGTAAATTTTAACACCAGCTCATGCATTTTCTGTGTTATAATTTTTTAAAATTATTTTTTTATTCAAAAATACTTCAATATTTTTTTTTCACCAAAGTTTGAAAAATAATAAAGGGAAAAAAGTGTATAAGTGTATGTATGTATGATAAAAATTGGCCTGTTTAATGTACTTTCAAAAATGGTGTAACACATGTTTGTGTCTACAACCATAACCAATAAAATTGGCATTTAATCTACTAAAGTAGTTCTTTAACATTTTATCAGATGAAATTAAGTTACTAAATTAAGTAGACACTACGACGACGAATGAATGACTCATATTGTTTTTTAACATTGAAAATGTTTATAGGGTCGTTTTGGATAAATTATGGTGTTACTAAAATGAATAAAGTGAAAAAATGTGTATATGAGATGAACGCTGGCGTATATGGGGGATAAGATCGAATTTTTGGTGGTGTTACTAAAATGAATAAATTGAACAAATGTAATATGAGATGAACGCTAGCGTATATGGGGGGTACGACAGAAAATTTGGTGGTGTTACCATTCATTTTGGAGTGAACAGATTTGTATAGAAGATGAATGCAAGCGGTAAGGAGGGTACGATTGAATTTTTGGTTGGTGTTGCTTAAATGAAATGAGTTTTAACTATACATATGTAGGTTAGGTACATATTACTATAATTATAAAATGCAAGAGCCAGTACATGCAGCAGTGCATAGCGCTTCTTAAACTAAATCTAGGCGTAGGAAATTTTTTGATAAATGTTTATGATAGGAAAATAATGTAGAGATGCAATATGACGGTTTTTTTTTTAATTCGAATTGTAAGGAATTTAAAATATGGTTTTTATGTGAAATGGTCGAACAAAAAAAAAAACAAATGAGAAGTGCCACAGTAATATTTTTTTGTTAATCGATGGTTAAGTTTAATATATTAATTTCGTACATAAATATGTATATCTTGGAATTGCAAAAGAAATATAAAGTGAGATATATTAATGGTGAGTTAAAAATTCAAAAATAGATGGTTCACAAATGCTACACATCAGGGTTAAGGCTGATTGTAATAAATTTTATAGTTTAAGAAAGATAATAAATAACAAATTGTTTTTGTTTCAGGAAATGTTGATAGTATTTTTATATTTAATTAATTTTTTAAATATACCAATTTTTGTTGATCGATTTTTTGCAGTTATTATTTTTTATCTTTTTAACGGTTGTATTTAAAAATCTCAAATTCATACCGGAGATAGATTATATAGATTCACATATAATGTGTAAAATTTGATTTTTTTAATCATACCTTAGCCGAGATAATAACATATATCTGTTCATTTACATATAACCTTATAACTCTTTAATCTATGCACCTATACAATTCGTTTTTGTTTTATTAGCAGCTTCAATAATTGACAATTATTTTGATATATCAAACGTAGCTGTACGTTCTATATAAGCTTCACAAATTGAAAATACAATTCAATTAAAAAGTGGTACTAAATCTTTAATCAATATTCCTATAATTCATCGTCGTCGATTTGCAAGTCTTTGTGCGGACAATCAGCCCAAATAAACAGAACACAAAAATAAAGTGCCATAGTTCATTTAAGATTTCTTTCTATCTCTTGGCTCTGTTTATTAGTTTATTATGAAAGACTATTCATTTCAGTATTCAGTGCAGTGTTCAGTTCAGTCTTCACTCTTCAGTTGCAATTTGCAAAGATGCCTTCAGGTGTGAAGGTTCGTATGTTACTTGCCGGTAAATAATTTGTTTTTAGTCGTACTATAGCATAGACTACGATGTGCGTGTAAGGTTAGTAGGATAGGATGCATGTGTGATGTTTAGTTTCAGGTAGGTTCGTTGAGATATTTGTTGGGGGTTTTTTGTTTTGTTTATTATTTTTTGTTTTGTTTATTATTTTACTTTTGTGTTTTGTTTAGCTATGATTGGCTTGACTATCTTGACAGCAAACAATGATATTGGCTTCGAGGTAGTTTAATTTTATATATAATTTTATAGATAAAAATTGAAAGTTTTTAAAAATATTGAATTAATAGTTTTTTTAAGAGCTAAAAACAGCAAGCAGTTCTACACACTAATTGTAAAAAAATTGTTTTTCCCTCAAATATCTTGAGAACAGACAATGATATTGGTATCGGGTTAATTTAAATCTACACACCAAGTAGTTTAAAATTGATAGTTTACAGAATTTGTAAAAAATTCAACAAGTAGTTTTTTTTAGGTGAAAAAAAACTACAAGATACTTCACTAAAAATTGTGGAAAATTTTTTTTTGTCTCAAATATTTTGAGAACAAATAATGATATTGGCTGTGGGGCAGCTTTATTCTTTAAATAAGTTTATAATAAATAATTGATAAATTTTTTAAAAATATTCAATTCAACAGATAGTTTCTTTTAATCGAAAAACCACAAGAAACTTAGCAAAATTGTGAAAAATTTTTGTTCGTCTCAAATATCTTGAGAACAAACAATGATATTGGCCTTGGGGTAATTTTTTTCTATAAACAAGAACTTGTAAAAATATTCAATAACCAGTTTTTTTAAGCGAAAAAAACTATAAAAAACCTTACCAAAAAATGTTGAATTGTTTTAAGTCTCGAATATGTTCAAAAAACGGTTTTTTTTTTACCAAAAAAAAAAAAAAATACAAAAACTACAAAAAACTGTTGAATACAAACAAAATAACATTGGGCCTCCCTCTAGCTTTCATGGCACCATCAAGCCTCTTTTTGAAAATGAAATAAAGGACCTTATTGCGAGAATCTCTTCAAAATAGACTGGTTAGATTAAGTCTAATTATTGTTATTGCTAATTTTTACTAGTAAATATTTTCCTATTTGATAGAAATTTCAAGTTCATCAAGAATCTTTGATCGACTTTGGTCTTCTTGATTTTTTTTGAATTATTTCAAGAAGACTCTTAATAAGCCCCAAAATTTAAAAAAAAAAAACTACAAAGAGAATAGCAAAAATAGAATTTTTCGGACACGTAACAAACACCAGCATTAAAAATTCATTTTTAGACAAATATAATACAAGTATAGACCGAAATAAACAAGCATAGGGGTAGAAAACATTGAAGTTTTGTTTGGTGTTACCACAAAGCTAAATCAAAAAGAAAAAAGTGAGGTCCCTTACGGCGTATATGAAAAATATTAGATTAGATAACAAGCAGGAAAAAAATATAAGTGGGTCAATAAAATGACAAAAAGAAAACATTTCTTTTGTATTTTTGAAAATGAAACAAAATACAAAAACTACAGTGGGAATAAGGGAAATAAAATTTTGTGGAGAGGTAACAACTACCTTTAGAATATTTGTTTTTTGGAAAATCTAATTTTAGTTAGTGTTACAAAAAACGTGATTTTGGAAAAGGAAAAACGATTACAGGAGGAAATAGCAAAAAAAAAAATAGTGATACATATGCTAACATCATTTTGCACTTAGGGAAAAATCAAAATTTGGCTGAAGATAAAACGGAGGGAAAATGAAATGAAGGTTTGTATTAAGCAATTAAGAGTTCCGATGAAGAAATTGTTGTTGGATTAACGGCTTAAAAACTATTCTTCCTTAATAATTTCTGAAGCTGAAGAAAAAAAATTAATTTGGTGTAACTAAGTGCAAGTAAAGATGGAAGTGCGTGTGCAAGTTCTAATAAAGTTTGTTTAACAAATTCATAATTTTGTTAGTTCAATATAATGCTTGGATTGGTCTTCATAAAACAGATGAATTATCTAAATTGTTATATATATGTAGGTATAAAATGGTAAAGATAAAATTCAAAGTATAGGAAAAATTATAATTATAAATAATAAAGACTAAGGATTTATCTAGCATAAGCAAGTCATTTTCAATGTCCCCATCGTTACTCAAGGAGTGAAATCTGTAAATTTTTAAATTTTGATTGCATTTAAAAATAACCGTTCTTAAATAAAGGCAGTAACATTTAACGCTAGTTGCTGGATTTTTTTTTAAATATTTTTTTTAAATAATTTTTTAATAAAAAAATGATTAAAAATAAATATTTTTATTTTCATCAAAGTTTGTAAGTTAATAAAAAAGACAAAAAACTGAAAACCTTTCGTAGCAAATAATGTTAAAAAAATCTCCTTTTAATGTACTTCCCTAAATGGTTAATCACAAGCTTTAATCTACTAGAGAAGATTTTTAACACTTTCTCAAATCAAAATTGACTTGTAATAAAATAGGCATTAAAATGCATAAAAAATGTTTGAAAAAATTCACGAAGATCCGGAGTTCTTCAAACAAATATTGTGGAGTGCTGAGTCGTCCCTTAAAAGGGATGGATATTTCAATATCCATAATTTACATAGCTGGCAACTGGAACATCCAAATTTAATGCGCGAGGAATGATCGCAGTACCAATTAAAAATCAATTACTGGGCAGGTATCCTGAATGGACAAATTATAGGCCCTTTTAAACTACCAGGCAACTTAGATGGTGAAAAGCCTATCTTAATTTCTTGCAAACTAATTTGCCAACTCTATTGGAAGAAGTGCCCGAGGAGCTAAGGAATGCAATGTGTGTTCAATACCATGGATGTCCTGCTCATTAGGCTGTAAATGTAAGTAGGTACTTGAATCGAAACGTACCCCAACAGTTGGATAGGCCGTCTGGGCCCAATTTTGTGGCCACCACGTTCGCCAGACCTAAATCCTTTGGACTTTTTCTACTGGGGGTGCCTGAAAGAAATGGTTTATACTAAACCAATTACATCCATTACGGAACTGCGTCGTCGTGTTCAAGACGCGCGCTGTGATGAAAATAAATGAGCGCCAATATGCTCGTTTTATTGAGAGGTCCTTCATTAGAAGATGCAGAGCCTGTATCACAGTGAATGGGGGACAATTTGAATACTTGATATAAATTTATTTAAAAATACAAATAAATCATAATTTTTAATACTGTTGTTTTTATTTATCGCATTTCCCATACCTAAATCAAAACCTTTTTGAGAGTGCATACTATTATTTTAGGTATTGAATTTAGCAGACATAATAGTGACAATGGTATATCTATTGACTTTTCCTTACAACTCAATTTTTGTAGTCATCAAACTTTGATGAAAATAAATATTTAATCATTTTTTTATTAAAAATTAATTAAAAAAAATTATAAAAAAAAATCCAGCAACTAGTGTTAAATGTTACTGCCTTTATTTAAGAACGGTTATTTTTAAATGCAATCAAAATTAAAAAAACAATATGAGTCATTCATTCGTCGTCGTAGTGTCTACTTAATTTAGTAACTTAATTTCATCTGATAAAATGTTAAAAAACTACTATAGTAGATCAAATGCCAATTTTATTGGTTATGGTGTTAGACACAAACATGTGTTATACCATTTTGGAAAGTACATCAAACAGGCCAATTTTTATTAAATTTGCCACCTATGTTCTCATACATTTTTTTCCCTTTATGATTTTTCAAACTTTGGTGAAAAAAAAATTGAATTATTTTTGAATAAAAATTAATTTTAAAAAATTATAACACAAAAAATGCATCAGCTGGTGTTAAAATTTACTACCCATCATTTAGAACGGTTATTTAAGAATATTATAAAAATACAAAAATAATAAGAATCCCTTATGGATGGCCGTTGTAATTAGGTATTTTAGGAGACCCCGAATTTTTTAACATTTTTCGAAAATAAATTATACCATGGAGACCACAAGAAAAATATTTTTTTAATACTTTTTTTCTGAGCAGTCATAAGGCCTGCTATCACCAGTTGCAGTATTATCCACTCATTACGGGACACCCTGTATAAATAAATGCTTTTCGAGCACATTTACCTGAAAAATACATAACTTGAATATTAAGGAACTAAACTACACCTTATTTATGATTTAGTATTTGTCTTAAGAAATCAGAAATATCTAAATTATAAAGCTCAATTGGAAGTAATATATCAAAAATGTGTTTTTAAAAAAGTCTCACATTAAAAACTACTAAATTAATCCCCCTTTTGGCAAACTATATGGCTTATATTTATCAACCAAGTCCACAAAATGGATTTAATTTTTCAAATTCTATTTCACCAATCCTAATAAGGAATTTGATATATGAAACATTGCTGTACGTTGCTCAAAAGCTTGAGTATTGATTTTCAATTTATTAATTAAATATAAGAAAATTCACATTTTGATAATTTCCAAGGTAGCCGTAGAAACCAAATAAAATCAAAAATTGTCGATCCAACTGCATGAGAAATACTGCTTTGATTTTTAAAAATAAGGTGTCTGGCGTTTTTCTATTTTAGCTCAGAGCAGATCAGATCAGATTCAAAACACAAAAATAATTGAATCAGAGGGCTCAGATAATAAAATTTTCAGTTTCTGAATCTGATCTGATCTGCTCTGAGTTAAAAAGAAAAACGCCATATAGAGAGATTAATCCTCAATTTTTTAGAGCGTTACAGTTTACAGGTTACATTTTCATAAAATTTGAGTAGCTGAGAGGCTTCGAAAGGCTTAAAAGTAGGTATGTTTTTTACTATATTTACAATAATTTTATCCTTATTTTTCAAAGTGTTTAAATATATGTAATAATTTGGACTAATGTGTCAATAGAGAAAGAAATGTTGTCGAAGAAAAAGTGAAAATTTTTAGGAACCGGTTCTCGAAATTTTTTTGAAAATAGAGTGACGACTGGATTTTATTTAGGTAGAGATAAATGAGTTGAATTAAAACTCATTATAGAGGAACAAAATTAAAAATGTTTGCTTTTATTACATTCAGCTTTGATCAAAGGATTATTCGTAGCCAACCCAGAACTCAAGACTAGAAATCGCCACTGAGTTACTTCACTTTTTAATAATGTATTTGAGTATGGTGTGATACCACAGCAGTTCAAAGGAATGTCGCAAAAATTTGGACGCGTCATAGAAAATATCCTGCAGGACACATGGGCAACAGTTTGGAATGGGGAAGAGGTATCCGACCGATTTCAAACTAAATCTGGGCTTAGACAGGGGTGTACACTAGGTCCATCCTTATTTGCTCTCTTTATTGATGACATCACAGATGCTCTTCCTGGTGGTATTAAATATGCGGGACTTTTAATTAACTGGCTGAACAGAATGCAAGACGCAACTGGAATAGATGTCAAAAAAGCTGCAGTAGATGTCAAAAATGCTGCAGTAAAAGTTAAAAATTGTTCAACTCTTGCAGCTCCGGCTGCAGCATTTTTGACATCTATTCCAGCTCCGTTTTGCATTCTGTTCAGCCAGTAAAGCGTTATTATTTGCGGATGACATCGTACTTCTAGCTTACTTCCCCCAATCACTTCAACTCATGATAAATAAACTTTACGAGTAGTGCAAGGTATGGAGTTTAATAGTCAATTTAGAAAAATCTAAAATCATTATATTTAAAAGAAGTGGTGGAAGAAGATGTGCAAATGGAAAATGGTTCTTCAACGGCAACAACATCGAAGTCGTTAATGAATATAAGTACCTTGGAGTATTATTTGTAAAAAACTTAAGCATGGAAAAGCACCTCAAAGGAAAACTGCTGAAAGCTAAAGTTGCGATAAACTCTACGTGGAAGAAGTGTTTTTCTAACCAGTATATCGCACAAACAGCAGAAAATTTCAAGTTCTTGAGGCAGTATCTGAGTCAATTTTGCTATATGCGGCACAGGTATGGGGAGGAAAAAGCTTTGATTCGGTGGAAAAATTACTCAGAGAGAAAAGTGAAAAGTCAAGTTCTTGCGTAGCTGCTAATTATAATTAAAATTTTAGTGAATATAATTCAAATTAATTGATGAATACTTTATTAAAGTGAAAGTGAAGATAAGGAATAATAAATAAATACAAATAAATCGCTTATTAAGTCTTGCTTCGTCAATAAAAGGAGAAATGAGTTCGGACTGTGTCGACTGCGGTCGACCGGTAAAAACGGGAGATAAGTGGCTAGTATGCAGTGGTCCTTGTGGTACATTTCATCACTTAAAGTGTCTTAAATTGAAGCAATATGATCATGATTTAATAAATGAAAGGCCTGATATTCATTTCATGTGTAAAAAGTGTTTAAATTAAATAAATTGGGTGGCGCAACAGCTCATGAAGAACCAGGGCCTAGTGACTAACAACTCACAACCATTCCTGTGTGCGTGTTTGTTGGCAGGAATGGAGAGGACCTACAGTTTTTTGCCGAGTCCGAACGGCTAAATGAGAAGCACTTTTTCATGACAAGTATACTCTTGGAGGATTTGTCAGTTCCTCGCAAGAGGCAGTACCTCGAATAAAACATTTCTGTTTTTAGGTGGCACGGCTGGGAATCGAACCCACACCTTCGGCATGACAGTCCTACGCACTAACCATCAAGCCACGAGGTACTAAAGTGTTTAGAAGAATTAAAATCCCTTGAAAAAATTGTCAAAGATCTAAAAGATTCCGTGGATGCTCTAAAAAAAATAACTGAACAAAAAAGTATAGTTGAAATACCAAAAAAAAAGTCATTTGCAGACGTCGCGAAGTCTACAGTTATCGTGAAGCCAAAAGAGAAGCAAGACATAAACAAAACGAAGAGTGACGTCAAAGTTAATATAAATCCTGATTTATCCATACAGATTGATAATATTAATGAAAAGAAAGATGGATCGATATCAATAGTTTGTTCGGATAAAGAATCTCGTGAAAAATTATGTATGTAAAGAAGTGAAGGAAAAATTAAATGAAAATTATGTTGTTGATAGTCCAAAGCTTTCAGTGCCTCAAATTTTGTTAACGGGCATGAGTGAAATGTATGAAACAAGTGAGATAGAAGTATATGTCAAAAGTCAAAACAATTTGAAAGGAGAGGTAAAATGTGTGAAGTGTTACCGTGGTATTAAAAATACGAAAGTATTTAATGCGATCCTTGTACTAGAAGCAGAAGATTATACAAAAGTAATGAAAGAAGGAAGATTGAGTGTTGGTTGGGATCGATGTAGAATTTTTGAATACATTTCAATAAGGAAGTGCTATAATTGTTGGGGTTTTAAGCATATTGCAAGCAAGTGTAAAAATGAAATCGCATGTGCAAAATGTGGACAAAACCACGATACAAAAGAATGCAACTCGAATCAAGTGAAGTGTATAAATTGTGTGAGATCAAATGAACGGTATGGGCTAAAATTGGATGTTAACCATGAGTGTACGGACGCGGTATGTCCAGTTTATCTTAAACAATTGGAAATTGAAAAAAATCGTGCTTCGTATTAGCAACCAAATTATTTGAATTGTGCCTACTTAAACATTCAAGGACTTACAGGTAATTTTTGTGAACTTGAAACTATTGTACATGATAAAAACTTTGATTTGGTGGCACTGTCAGAAACACACCTTACTGACCAGATTGATACAGGTGAATTCGACATTAATAACTATGAACTAATAAGATGTGATAGTAACTCAAGGCATACAGGTGGAGTTAGTATATATATTAAAGAAGGCATAACATTTGATCCTCCAAAGGTGACGCAGTATGACTACGAACATTGGTGGATGATGCTGAATATAACGGCGAAGGGCTACCCAATAACTTTTGTAGTTTTGTATAACTCACCAAGTGCATCGTGCCGAGTGTTTTGTGATAGGTTTACAGAGTTACTAGAAGAACTTAATGAAAACGCGAAAGACTTTATAATTGTTGGCGATTTTAATATAGATTGGCTAGATAAGAACTTTACATATCAGAGAGAAATTCAACGAATTATTTTAGAAAATACAGCTGAACAAATCATTAGCGAGCCAACCCGAATAACCCCAAACTCTAAAACCCTAATAGACTACGTTGTCACAAATTCATGTCTTGTATCCACAGAAAGTGATACTAACTTGAATATCACTGATCATGAAACAATAATAGTGAAATTAAAATCAAAAGATAAAATAGTAGACACGTTAAAACAAAAAACGATAAAGTGTATAAAGTACGATAGAAATGCATTCATTGATGATATCGGGCAGTGTCAGTTTGGAAATATATGTTTTCCACTCGTTGATGTAAATTTTTTGAGCATTGTTTTTTCAAATGAACTGTTAAGAATTGTGGATAGTTATGTTGAGACAAAAAAAGTGAATGAAAATTCGGTAGAGTGGTTTAATAACACACTAAGAGACTTAAAAAGAGAAAAAATGGTCAGTTACCACAAAGCTCTACAAACTGAAGAATTAAGTGATTGGGAGGACTACAAGCGATTGCGAAATAGGTATAAAAAAGAACTAGTTAGAAGTAAGGGACTTTTTGTGCAAAATAAAATTCTAATGCAATCGGACCAAAAAGGTATGTGGAGAGCTTTAAAAAGATATGTAATGGGGTCAAAAAAAGTTGGAATTGAAGAAAATATTATTTTTAATGGTGAAATAATCAATAACTCAAAAGCTATCGCGGATAAATTCAATACTTTTTTTGTTGATAGTGTGACTGAAATAAATCAATCAATAGATGTAACTCCGTATACTAACCAAATTGAGGAACTCACATGCCGTTTTAAATTCAGTACAGTCAATCCTTTAGATATATACGAAGTGTTGCAAACAATGACAAAAAAGAAAGACTTTAATTTTATGTGTCCAAACATATTCTTAGATGCATTTGGAGAAGTAGGGTATGTGAAAACTGAAATTGTAAATAAATCTTTACTTTCGGGATGCTTTCCAAGTTCATGGAAAGAACCGTTGATAATACCAATTCAAAAAGTTAAAGGATCGAGGCGATGTGAAGACTATCGACCTATAAACGCGTTGCCAGTGTACGAAAAAGTCATTGAAAAGATAGTTAAAATTCAGCTGGAAAAATACCTAGACGAAAACAATATTATCATCAATAATCAATTTGGATTTAGAAGTCAACATTCCTGTGAAACTGCATTAAATTATGTACTATTGAATTGGAAAGAAGATCTAGCAGCGGGATACACTATTATTTCAGTTTTTTTGGACCTTAAGCGAGCCTTCGAAACCATCGATAGAGGGATATTAATCCAAAAGCTGCAGAAGTATGGTTTTCATAACAAAGAACTGCAGTGGTTCAAATCTTATCTTGATCAGAGAACACAGAGGACATCTGTCAATGGTACACTTTCGGAGATAACATCAACATCCTTGGGAGTACCTCAAGGCTCAATACTAGGTCCTATGTTGTTTCTTATTTATATAAATGACGTATCCAAAATTTTAAAGTATTGCAAGATAGTAATGTTTGCCGATGATGCCCTAATATATATCGAAGGCAAGGATATATCAACGATAACTCAGCAAATACAAGAAGATCTCGAAAGCATAAGCATCTGGTTTAAGGCGAATAAACTAAAGACGAATGTTCAAAAGACGAAGGCGATGATATTTAAAACTCAGTGCAATATAAACTTAAGAATAGACAATGAAAACATAGAACAAGTAGATCAAATAAAGTATTTAGGTGTAATAATAGATCAAAATTTAAAGTTTGATAAACATGTGGACTATGTTGTTAAAAAAATATCAAAAAAGGTGCAATTTTTTCGTAGAATTAGAAGCAAATTGGACTTTAATGCGTCTGTTAGAGTATACAACGTTTAAATCAAACCACATTTTGAATATTGTTCATCTGTACTGTTTCTGTTAAGTGATAGTAACATCTATAGATTGCAAAAACTGCAAAACAAAGCAATGAGAATTATTTTAAATTGTAATCGTTATACAAGTATATTGAATATGTTAAGTCGTCTTAAATGGTTAAGCGTTAAACAACAGTTGGTAGTAGATGTTCTTTTGTTTATTCAAAAAATGAGAATGGGTGATTTGCCTACTTTTTTTTAGTAATTTAATTAGGTATGTGGGTGAAGTGTAGTACCTCGTGGCTTGATGGTTAGTGCGTAGGACTGTCATGCCGAAGGTGTGGGTTCGATTCCCAGCCGTGCCACCTAAAAACAGAAATGTTTTATTCGAGGTACTGCCTCTTGCGGGGAACTGACAAATCCTCCAAGAGTATTACTTGTCATGAAAAAGTGCTTCTCATTTAGCCGTTCGGACTCGGCAAAAAACTGTAGGTCCCCTCCATTCCTGCCAACAAACACGCACACAGGAATGGTTGTGAGTTGTAAGTCACTAGGCCCTGGTTCTCCATGAGCTGTTGCGCCACCCAATTTATTTATTTATTTATGTGGGTGAAGTACAACCATATCAATTAAGAAATGTAAATAATTTGCGACTACCACCTTATAGAAATACAATTACACAAAATAGTATAATTTTTAAAGGCTTTCAAATGTTTAATTCCATGCCAGAACATGTTAAACTAGAAACAAATTTTAATATATATAAGCGCAATGTAAAAGAATTTGTAAAAAATAGTTTTTAAGATGTACAATTATGTAATATAATAGAAAATACTTAAGTATGCTAAATAAATAAATACAATACAATACAATACAATACATCAAGAGAGCTTTCCAACTTCCACCTAATACGCCAAATTATGCTATTTACCTTGAAAAAGGCTCGCCCCCACTGTTAATTAAAACCTTAAAGCTACAGGTGGACTACATTCTTAAAGTACTTAACATGGATAAAGATAGATTACCAAGGAGAATCGCTCTCCAAGCAATACAGAGCAAGTCAAACTTTTATGGTGACTGGCTGGAAATGGCGCAAGCTTGTGGCTTTGATCTAAGCTTAGATGCAACCCAACATTCCAACTGGAAGACAACACTATACGACTTTTTAACGAGAGTTGATGAGCATCAAAGAGAAACCTTCATGGCGGAAGCTTCAGAATCAATTTATAGATTAGTGTTTAGTAAACTGCGATATAACCTGATGGAAGGAAATGATTTCAAAGATGAGCTTAAAACGATCGATGATGTTCAGGCTTAGGGTGGAACTTTTTCATATAAATTATATCCCACATCGTGAAGATCTGCCTATTTTATGCAATATATGCAATTTAAAGGAAAGAGAAGATGTCTTTCATTTTGTCGGAAGATGTCCAACGTTCCGAGAAACAAGGCGTTTTTATTTCGGCAGCGATTCTATATCAACGGAACAAGTTTTAAACCTTTTGAATATTATTGCCGATTTGTCTTTTTTTCGAAATTAATCCTCGTATTTTCCAGCGCTGTCAAATTTTGTTGTCCTTTTTGAAATCAACATTTGTTTAATGATTTCCAATTATTTTTTCTTTATTCTCTAATAACAAATTAAAATGGTGTTAGACCACAAATGACAAATTGTTTTCAGCAAAGAACAACCTCAAAGAGATTTTCAACATTTTAGCTTTTATTAACAAAGCTTTTTCAATTTTTCAAAACTGAATCAATTTTCAAGGACTGTTGAGTTGCTATTACTGTTGCTGCTCGCTTGTGCATCATGCTGGAAGCATATCGCTCAATGTGTGCACTGCCTCCTGACATATCGAACCTCAATACTAACAGCAATATTATAGGTTCGACACTACAAAATTGTTGATCTTAAATAAGTTCTTATAGACTATTGAAAACCTAGATTTTTTGTTGAACCGAACAGGATGATCTTGAATCGTGATAAGCCGACGAATGAAGTTCACGAACTCTGGAATTATCAATTCAATCCCTCTAGGAAGGTAGGTAGGTACTTTACCAAACAATTTGACATAACAATAAAAAAAAAAAACAAATAGGTTCCTTTTTTATTACTGAATTCAAACGAATGAGGAACATGTGTGTGAGTATGAGCACAGTATCAGTTATGAAATCAATGAACTAACTTACAATTATTAGCCATACATACATATGTATGTTAAAAGGAGACAGCTGTTGTCCTATCAATTTTTTTTTTGAACAGCCTTGTCAGATTGTATTTGAGTAAATTTCAAATCAAATGTCTATTATCCATGAGTACTTTCTTTATTGTGTTTGAGAGGAAACGAACAATTTTTACTCAAAAATATCAAGCAATGAGAGTGCTTATTAATTCATAATTTTCCTTTGAAAAGAACAAGTTATTTTATTACATAATAAACCTGCACTCAAGAAGGTGTGGCTTTAGTTGCCACCGCCTCATCAAATAGTCACTCAAAGTTAATACATACATTATTTATTTTCTCCCTCCATTTTATTTAATATACATATATCAGTGCAATATGGTGTAATGAATACTCTCTCTCTTTGTGCCAATGCGACTAACCTACAAATAAATCCTTGCAAGTGGGTATCCACTACAGTGGATGAAAATCATAAAGTATATTTGCCTTTGTTATAGCGCAACGAACTTGCGAGTGGCTAGGTAAAAGTATTCGGGTATTAAAAAGACACATTATGTGCAAGCGCACAGTAGGTGTCGTACGGGAACACATAGGGTGCCTGTAACCACACCCCCTGTTTTAAGCAATGGCACATATTATAACCCTGGGGCTATGATTCCTAGATAATGTGCACAGAGGCGCACATTTCGAACAAAAAAAAAATCTGTTACAGTTAAAGTACACGTTGTTAAATATGATATTAAATAAAAATGCTTTTGAAGGGTTGTGATGTGCTGTACGTACGGCCATTGTTCGCTAGGAAACTCCCATTATTCTCTGGAAGCACAAAAGGCAAATTATAATCCAATTTGGGGTCAGGACTTCCTTATGTGGATTTGTGTCTGTGCTGTGCATATGCCGAAGACGACACTGAGATAACGGCTTTAAAACTCAAATAGTTACGATAAAAGTAACAGCTAGGTCGCATGATCTCAGGATGAAATGTGAGAAAACAAGAGTAAAAAATACTATCCATGTTGATGTCGTTGTTGTTGTTAATGAATTATATCCGTCCGAACCTATGATTGTTTCTCATTTTGAGTAGTTTTTCCTAGAAAATCGCCCCTCCCACCTAAATGAAGGAAGATAGAACCCACCATCCACACAATTTTGTTCTTGTGCTGTCCCAAATTATACGCACCTCGCTCATTGAATATTGCGATGTGAAGTAAAGAGGATAGGTGTCAAATTCAGTTATTTTAAAATAAGGTTATTATTTTTGTAAAGGAAGGTACCTTCCTACCTACCTTAGGTATAGATTTTAAGAAAGATATGAATAGATACTGGCATTGGCTCAGATAGGTAAGGTAGAGATGTACGTGTTTACAACTACCTATCACATTTCTACAAAAACCAAGGCGAGATCAAGTTTCCCTGTTCTTGCTAACCACTCATTCATTAAATCTATCAAGGGCGCATATTATAATACTCGTATCTATTTTCTACTATTTATTAATATAACAAAAAGAGGCATGTCGAT
This sequence comes from Dasysyrphus tricinctus, assembly GCA_963921185.1. NCBI lineage: Eukaryota > Metazoa > Arthropoda > Insecta > Diptera > Syrphidae > Dasysyrphus > Dasysyrphus tricinctus. The sequence goes on along the minus strand of OY992531.1, from coordinate 110,450,466 downwards.
AGGACTAGGAATAAAAACTTTTAATGAATGGAATTTACAAAAAGGAAACAATTTATGATAAGGACAACGACAACGTGTCAAACATACCTACCACAAATTATTAAGAGATTGTAGATAAAAAAGTACCTATTTTATTGTCTCGACAAAGGTTTTAGATGTCTCCTTAGTCCTGAATGATATTTTGTATAGATGCAGAGGTTCAATTTTCTAGTGCGAGAGCATCCTAGCTTCGAGGTTAAACCCAAATTAATTCCTGGAAACATGATTTTCAGTGAATTTAGATTCCGTTTTAATTCAACATATTTGGTGAATTAACTATGCACTAATTGAAGAGGTACTTTATATTTGTGGCAGATATATACATATGTATGTACTTACATTATGTATATGTGACAACAAACTATCAAAATCGAAGTGCGGCAATATATGGAAAGGACAATTACCATAAGTGCAGAAGTTCGTTTTCAAAAGATTTTTGACAGCAAAAATTTATAATTAGATAATCCTTCGCTAAAAAAATGCTTCATAAGTCAACTTAATGTTTATTTGCGGAATAAGGTCTACTGTGGATTAACTCAGAGTTTTTTCTGCACTGAAAAATTAATTCTTGAACTCTAGAAACCTGGGGCGAATCTATTCGAAAGTGTGGTTTTTGTAAAAAGTAAATTGTATGAAAGAAGGATCAAATGTTAGGTTTTCTGATGTTTTGTCATAGAACCTTCAATTGGCGCTGTTCTGCGTCAACTTGTAAGCGCTAGCTGAGATCTAGCAAATTCGAATGTTTTTACTGTAGAACCATGTTGTATGATTGGCCAGGGGCCCCTGTCCTGACTTTAGATTATGTCTCTTGAAGTGTCTCCACACCATCTCACAAAGTACTTACATATGTAAGAAAATGTGTGAAAGGAACTTGATGCGACTTCCAAACTTGTGTGTTAATCGTTCGACGCTATTATCGAAACAAATCAGTTTCACCATAACCTTAAACTTACTTACTTAAGGTGGCACTACAGTCCGTGTTGAACCATCAGGGCCCCCCAATAGCCCCCTTTAAATTTATTGCTTGTTTGTGTTCGGTTTTATCATAAAGACCTTCGTTGTTCTTCGTACGACCAACAGCGACAACGTATGTACACGGATGATAAAATCGATGGTCTAAATGCAGATTTACAAGATGATTCTAGTGTCTTAAGCCTGATCCAAAATGTGTCTTCTCACGTCATAGCTTCGAGAAAATTAATTAGAGACGCAACGTGCCTGTGTAGGCAATGCCATGATCATTTTTGGGAAAGTACGAACTGGAGATGCTGCGGGCCAAAATCCATACCAAACAGTGATGCATGGCCAAATTGCCACTTGGGGGACCTCGTGTGGATGTGGATAGTCCCAGATCCAATGCCAAGCCAAGTAGGTTGAGGTCTTCTTCCACTTGCATGCGTCATCTATTACGCTATTCTTCTATAGCATTGGTGTCCAGTTGATCCTTTTATGGCTAGGTTGGTATTGCTGTACAAGTACATCTCATATAGTTAGTTGTTGTATCTACTTCTCCATTCCCCACATATACAGGCTGTGCCCACCTCTGCCCCCCTTTCCTACGCCAATGCGTCGGTGTTGTGTGTCCTTCTGCTGATAACATATAATTGGTCTTGCTTAACCCATATTGGTTAAAAACATATTCCTTATCAATACTCTATAGACATCAACACTCACATCACGCTTTGTTGAAAAATTGTGCCTTGAGAGCTTTGCACTATTCTTTCAAGAACGATATTAATGAAGTCACATGACAGCGCATCGTCTTGACTAAAAACTTTTTTAACATCAAGATTTAGGCGAGGTCTTTAGGTACTTTGATGGAACAGCTTGCCTATCCTCAATCGTCACTCTGGTCAAGTCAAATGGACAAGCTTGGGGGGATGCAAAAACTAGACATTGCTCTTTATAGCTCGTCTTTACAGAGGTATACGGCCTCTTTTTTGGTCAATTTTGGACCTTCCTGGCCTGAAGCCATACTAATATGGACCTATCAGGTTGTTGACGAATGACTTCAGGCGTTCACATAATACTATGAGGGAGAAGATTTTGTAAATGATGTTAAGGAGACTTATGCCTCGTTGTTGGTGCAGTCCAGAAAGTCGCCTGTCCTAAAGATCTGGCAAACAATTGCTTCATTAACTGACTCCTAACCACTTCATGACATACAACTTTGAACTGCTCAAACCAAGGCAATCAGGGGGGTTATTTTAACCTTGTATTTGTCACTTTCTCGCAAGGGACAGTATTACTGAAGAAAACATTAGTATGGAGTCAATTGGATTCAAACCTAGACCTTCTGTGTAATAATCTAACGCACTTACTCTGAGGCCAAACGAACGAGTAACTAATACGTAGAAACTTGTCCTACGCACCCGTCAACTGGATTGCCTTTTTTGAAGCCAGTTGAGAAGCGAGTGATTTGATAATTAATGTATGTATGTACCCAATTCGATAGCGGTTGTACTCGCTCGTGTGAACTCAGGGTTACTATACTATATTACGCTAGACCAGAGATTCCCAAACTTTTTTTTTCTCGTGGACCACTTTCAAAAATAAACCTGGTTTCGGTAGACCTCCTGCTGCAACATTTTTACCATATTTCCAAAACTCGTACAAAAATGCGAGGATAAGTTTTAAAGATGGAAATTTGCGTCGCAGCTGAGTTTCAAACCTAAATTTGGGCGACACTTTGCAAGTCTCGACAGGCGTTGCAGTGAATATCGAATATCGTCGGCTTTCTGATTTCAATGCCTAGTAATGCTACATTTCCACCTAACGCTAATCTGAGATTTAATAAGATTTCCCTCGAATCTCCTTCAAATCTCGGAGATTTACCTTACAAATTTGTTATTTATTAAAAATTAATCTTGCTAAATCTATAATAATAGTAATAGGACAAATAGTTTTACAAATCGAACTAACTTATTCTTAAAAAGTGCTGAGCGATTCATTCTAGACTTAGACTCAATTCAGTTCTTCATTGTTTAACACAAATCAAACTTTCTATCTCACTTGCACTCCATAAGAAAAATTGAAACACCATTTGCAATTTTGAAGGTGCTAGCTATCAAACTTGATCTTTTTTAAATCTTTCTATGCGGTGGAAACACCAAAAAGATTTCTTAAATCTAATCTGAGGTAAACCTTTGGTGGAAACATAGCATAAGTCCGTTTTAGAAAATTGCTTAGAAGAGACAAAAAACAAATTAATGGTAAAAGGTTTTTAAACTGGTTGATAGCACCAAAAGGTACCATAACATAGTTACGAGATGTTGGTATTTGAATTCTGTAATTTGTTTTCATCTAAAATACATTGAAATAGCATTTTAAGATTTATGAGGTTTTGACAGAAAGCCAATGATATGTAAGTTTTTACAAGTAACGGTCGCTGATCTTCTTGAAATATACTTCTCACAAAAATTAAGGGAGGTTTTAAAAAAATGAATTAATGCTACACAAACAGGCTATCTGATCCACATGCCAGCCAACTGAACAAATTTTTTTCAAGCCCGCGGACCAAAGAAAAAGCAAAAAATTAACAATATTATTTTTACAATGGATAGGACTGCATGAGAAGCTCCTAAAAAATTTTAGCCAACAATTTTGAAAATAAGAATCTTAATCCTTAGAGCTTCAAAATCCTTTTTTAAAGTCGCAATACGACCATTATTCACTGAAATACAGCCTGTCAAAAATCACCAACAAATTTGGAAAAAAGTGGCGCACCTTGAAATTTTGCAATATTTCCAAGCCATCACCTCAATTTCCACTTTTTCCAAGTAGTCGGTAACGAACCTAGCAACGTGTGGTTTTGCGTTGTCGTGCATCAGCATAAAGTTGTCACCAATAAATGGTGCAAATGGAACCACATATTCCTCCAGAATGTTGCTAATGTAATAACTGGAGTTCACCGATACCTCCACGATGTACAGCTCGGTTTTCCTGCGCATGAAAATTCCTGCCCACACCATGACTGAAGGCCAGAGATTAAAATGAGCGTGTTCGAATCAGTTCGAACAAAATCCAATTTCTGTTTATGATCGTTCATACTCGATCGTTCCGTCTCTATACTCGTAAGTCATTTTATCCACGAGTAAAAATACTCATAAGTCAAGTCAAACAAGTTGATCGAACTCATGAGTATCAGATGCCTTCTATATCCACAATCAAAATTACTCATGAACAGTTGCAACAATTTTCGGGTACTCAAAACAAAGCGAGTATACTCGAAAGAAAATGGGTATTCGAAAATATCGTGAACATCATAAATGGGATCGTGGATCGGTCGTCGGTCTTGCATCATAGTTTGTGGACGGGTAGGTAGATTCTATGTATTTATTTTTATCTATTCATTGTTTCTATGGTCGGTGGTTTCAGTTGTTGTTTTTCCTGTTTCCTGTTGTTTTTTGCTTCTGTGTCTATTGAATAGATTTATGGTTGGTAAGAAGATGCAACACATGATCGTCAATATCTGCGACAAGTGTATTTATGTAGATTAGGTATTTATGTAAATAATAATATATGCGACCCTAATAAAAGAGTGGTATGTATAATGCTGTATTTTTGGATTTATTTTAAAAAAGGATAACTCTTTTCTTTTTTTGGGTCTAGGTATACTGTCTAGTGTTTTTTTAGGGATGGGTTGAATTATCTGGAAAAAAACTGGTCTCTGTTTTTTGCGAGGATGTTGAAAAGATTTATGAATGGTCGATATATAGGAGATGCAATTATGACACATAATCGTCAATATCGCGACAAATGCCTTTTTGTAAGTAAGGCATATAATATACCTACACACGAATGCCACAACCTATTTTACCCCGAAATTAAAATAGTTTTCAAAGCTGCAACATTTTTATATCCTCCATGCAATAAAATGCAAATACTTTCGGAAATCGAGAAAATGGAAATATATGATTATGTAAAGTCTATAGTTCCGACAGTGCATTCTACATCTGTTGGCAATCTTGAAGATCAATCTACTTCATCTAGTGCCAGAGACCTTTTTTCCGACTTTATGGTTGAAAATTCGACAGCGAACGAAACTTCATTTGATATTGAAATTGAAAGATATATTCAGTACAACTCAAACGGCAATATAAATTTGCTTCAATGGTGGTTTGAAAATAAAAATATATTCAAACATCTTCATCAAGCTCGTTTAATTATCAACTGCATCCCTGCAACATCGGCAGCATCAGAACGAGCGTTTTCACAGTCTGGAAATATAATAACTGAAAAAAGAACGAGATTGAATCCAAATACAGTCAACAATTTGATGGTCGCGAATTCCAATTTGAAGATAAATCCTAAATCACTCAACGACGGCAATTTAAGAGAATTAACAATTTAATAATAAAATATAAATAATATTCAATAAAGGCTTTTCTAAAATGCATTATAATTTTTTTAAATAGATATATCTTAACTTTTATTTAAAAATAGTTTCATAGCTTTTAAGTTTTTTCATTGTTTTATTTATTTTTGTTCATTTTCTTCTTTTATATCTTTTGTTTTCATTTAATTGAGCCTTGATATCATTATACTTTTATAATTCAGTTAAATAAAACAACTTATAAAAATAACATTTCATCAATTTTTATTATTTTGAAAACACATAATCCGAGAAACATTTATTTCTCACTCGAAATACTGAAAAAAAACAAGAAATTTAAATAACATCACAAAAACCAACCACCATCCACCAATCCACACAAAATTGCTTAGCCTACCCATCGTCATCAACAGACCTCGAATACACATCTTCCGCCATGATTCGAGTATATTTGATCATACTGATCGTGAACAATATGGTCACAAGCGCCTGACTCGTTTTTATTCGAAACCATTTGAACTCGGTTGCAACGTATACTCGTTTTTATTCGTTTGATGAGTGTGCTGACTTACGAGTCATCATACTCATGAGCATGAAAACTCACAAACATTTTGGTTGTGTTGACTTTGTTTGTTTGAACTCGCTTTTTTCGAGTGAGTATTCGATGTTCATGAGCATTACTCGACTCATTTTATTCTCTGGACTGAACCTCCCCAGAAATTTTCTCGCTGGGCAACTGTTGCCGAAGAGTATCTCTCACCTGTTCGTCTCCACACTCTGCTACGTCCATCTGGTAAGCACAGACAAAACCTTGACTCATCAGTAAAAAGAACTCTACTCCAGTCGGCCTCGCCTCGGTCCAATCTTGGTGAAGGCAAGCAAATTCCATCCGACGTCACTTGTGCTGTACCGTGAGTCTCGGCACGCTAGTAGGCCTTTTTATCTCAGGCCACTCTCCACCAATCGCCGCCTCACCGTTTGTGAGCTGCTTACAGTGTTTACAGCTGTCGCTCTAATTGTTCGAAGTCTGTGCGACAACTCAACCGCTGTTTGGTGACGATCTCGAAGGCTTTGAAGCACCAAAAATCGGTCATCCCTTGCAGATGTTGCTCTCGGTTGACCTGAGCCTTGACGTCGCTCGGGTGTATAGGAATCGGTTTCCCTGTACCTTCTGATGGCTCTTCTTAGCGTCGTCTCCAGTCTCCAATCCTAATAGCAGCATACCGCACACTTCGTCCATCCTCAACCAAAGCCAGCGACCTGGCGACTTCTTCTGCCGTTATTTGCATATATTTTTTCACAAAAATTACTAAAAAATCTAATAAATAAACAAATTAAAATAAACTAATAACAATAAACTCATTTAAACAATTACGGGATCACGAAAGCCAAAATTAGTATAACTCGCGTCTAGTATGGAAAAATAATAAACACGCGGTTTTCCTCAATATGATGCACGTATCACAAGGAAAATAAAAAGAGATGATGCAAACAGCACACAAATATTCCGCAAAATTGAAAAACAAAGCTATGTAAAAACATAGCGGTATATTATCAAAATTATAACAACACATCAAAATGTAATACTGCGCCACTTTTTTTTGTAACTTTTCAATCGAGTTCGATCGCATTCGTGTGAATCATACCTACATGAATTTTGCTCGTTGTGTACGAGAACCTTTGCCGAATAAAGAACGAAGGTCTAAATGCAGCTTTAAGTCAAGTAGTTGTGAATTTTCGCTGAATTGTTTATGGTAAAGCAAATTTTTTTCCTAGCTATTGGTATGAACACAACTCTAGAAATTAGTAAAATTATTTTAAACATTAGTTTTTATTAAATATTTTTAGTATATGTATCTACTCTTAATTTCTTTTGTTATGGACCGTTTCCTTGCTACTGGGTCGTGCTAGCGTACGTGACCGGCTCCTGCTCGTCGGTGGGTTGCGGGATATTGACCTTTTCTGGACCATATATCAAAAAACATGCTTGTCTTATGCAGTCACAGTACACATATCTAAGGTATTATCTTGCGCATGTTGTCCGAAATGAGAACTGTCAAAGAAATTCAAGATGGCAGCCTTACGTGACCTCGTCCGCTGTATTACAACAACAACGAAGAAAACAAACACAAAAGGATAATTTAAATGACACTAAAAACCACGAAGGGATGTTGTTTGCATGACATAATAATGTAAATAAACACTAAGAAGCTCGAAATAATTGTATTTGCGAATAAATAAGCAACAAATGAACACATAACATACAACAAAGGAGAATGGGCAAATTTGTATGAAACATGGGCGTGAGCGGCCAAGAATGGTTTTGTTATTTTTGGATGTATTTTAGTCCTACAATCACCGTGCAGAAATATTTTCAGTGTGGTGTGCTTCAAAACCGAAAAAATGCATTTTTGTTCTATGACTTTAATAAAGCTTTACTAAGTTTCTGGCTTCTGACCAATTTGAAAATAGAAAAAGAAAGTGGAACAAGAAATCTAGACAGCCTCAAGAATATTTTGTATATAAAAATGACCATATAATATCATTCATAGAATATTTACCATAAAACTATAATATTACAATCCTCACAATATTAAAAAATCCTGAGTAAAATAATATGTATACAAATATTCAAAAGTTGTTGGAATACGTACTGGGTCTGTTTAAACCCGTAATGCGTCCTTGGGATATTCTGTAGCCCCGTTAAACACACTACTATAGTGTCAGTAGACGTTAGGAAGTTAGAATAAAGCATTACACTCACTAAAAATATAATCACTATGCAATATTGCTCTATGCAATTGCATTATATTAACATTGAAATATCTTCTTTTCTAAATGAAATGCAATGTAACGTCCATAGTGAAAGTTGTTCCTGAGTAGCATACCTTTCATTTGACACTAATTTCTTTAATGGCCGCTAACGCCCAAAAATGCCCATTCTCCTTTTGATGTTTAACGAGTGGGGGTCACGTGATTCGCCATTTTCCACTGATTTTGATGGATGCGCAGAACTGAACAAAAATGAAAACGCTAATGATATTACCTTCAATATGTGTACTGTGTTATGCAGTTAGGTGTAATTTCAGCATCAGATATTTTTCTTTTACCCTCCCTTCTTGGCCGTCTTACTCGACTCAGCGGCCCCTTAAAACCACAACCGCTCACCTTTTCACTAACTTTACTTACTTCCCTCGCCACTCACCCTCATCCTTATTCCTCTTCTATTCCATTACAAACATTCTAGTTCTTTCTTTACTTTATTTCTCACAATTAAATTTTCTTTTGAATTCGTATCTACATTTAACTAAACATTACATTGTTATTTTAAAAGATGGTGATATATTTGCAATCGTGAATAATGGAGTTTAAGGAAAATGGATCTAGTCGTTAACGCTGTAGCCGACATTATTAAAAAAAAAACAATCATCATCATCGTGTCCTTTAACCCCAGCTGGGGCATAGGGCGTCAACAAAACGTCTCCATCCTTCACGGTCTGCTGCAAGGTACTTTAGCTGTGGCCACGTCTTTCTCTGGGATTCTGCTTCCGCTAAGACAGTTGATTTCCATGTTGTTCTTGGTCTTCCAACCCGCCGTGCACCCTGAGGATTCCATTCAAAGGACTGCTTTGCAATTTCATCGTTTGGTTTCCCCAGTGTGTGACCAATCCAACGCCATTTACGCTTTCTTATGTCGACGTCCAGCCGCTCTTGACTTGTCCTGCGCCACAATTCCTCATTTGATATTATTTGTGGCCAGCGAATCTTTAGGATGTGGCGAAGACAGCGATTCATAAAAGCCTGCAATTTCTTCGAAATGATAGACGTGACTTTCCAGGTTTCACAAGCATATAACAGCACGGATTTCACATTGAATTCGAAGAATCTCAACTTAGTGCGTAAGGAGATTTGACTTGATTTCCAGATTGGGGACAGAGTACCAAAGGCAGCACGAGCTTTATTTATTCTACTTTTAACGTGCAGATCCGTACTACCGTTTGCAGAGACAATACTGCCAAGGTAGTTGAACTGTTCCACTACTTCAACTGGCGTCTCCTGTAGAATAATACGCTGCTGTGTGGAGCTGCCTGTGAGCATTATTTTTGTCTTTTTGCTGTTAATTCTTAGACCACTCGACTCTCCCTTCACTTGCAGCGTTTGGCACATCCCGTTCAGCCCACTGATGTTATTTGCCAGTATGTCATCGGCATAGTCTAAATGACTGAGCCTTTCGAACGGTCTCCATTGAATGCCCTGTCGCTCAGCTGTACCAACACTGGCCGTCAATACGTCGTCCATCGCCAGCAGGAAGAGAATTGGCGATAGAACATCCCCTTGTCTCACACCCTGTTGCACTACGAAGGAGTTGGATAGCTGCCCATTGTGCAAAACAAAACACCTTGCGTTGCTGTAGGAATCTTTAATAATGGCAACAATTTTTGGTGGAATTCCTTTACCAAGCAACTCAAAATCCACGAACATGAGGTAAAGCGGTGATTGAAATTCCATCGACTGCTCGAGGACGATACGCAGGGTGTTGATATGGTCGACACACGATCGACCACTGCAGAAGCCAGCTTGATGCCTCTTGAGTGTAGACTCGATTCTATCCTTTATTCGCTCGAAAATTATGGTTGCCATTAGTTTTGGGAAAACGGACAAAACGGTGATACCACGCCAATTGTTGCAATTCTTTAAGTCACCTTTCTTTGGCAACTTAACAATCACACCATCCTTCCAATCCCTGGGATAGTTTTCGTTTTCCCAAATGCTTTGTACCAACGGATGTAAAATACTAGCCGCTGTTACGGGATCGGCTTTCAGGAATTCAGCTGGTATTCCGTCCAGTCCAGCTGCCTTGTTGTTTTTGAGGAGATTTATTGATGTAAGGATTTCCGATTCTGACGGGGGTTCGATGTCAATACCCCTATAGGACCTGCGCAAGTTATAGAATTATTTCCCAACCCAAATAACAACAAAAGCATACCAACCATATTTGCTTGAATCGACACCATTAGGATGTCATAAAGACTTTTTATAAACTTAACCTAACCGTCAGTGAAGTATCTCCTACAGAACTTCCAGACATAAATATATGTACCTAACTAATGTAAGCAAAGTATCTTTCAATAAATATCAACAATGAACGTAGTTCATTAACAATGATTCATATTTGCATTTCATTGCGGATGATCATATCCGATGTCATTAACTTAAAAAAGCATATCAGCACTTTTTGCCTTCAGCAACTTGTGTGGGACAATATTTCAAAATAAAGAACAATATGAATCATTGCATCATCCGCAGTCAAACTAAGATTTGCTGCGTTAGCATTTAATTATTATAAAAAGAGATCATTCGATCTCATTAAGGGCAGTTCTATTTACGTGTCACTTCGTATAGCCGAAGATTTCCCCCCACCAGTGGTAAGGGATCTGAAGCTCATTAATAAATAAAAATATAATAAATTTCAATGAGTGTTTTATTTTAAACTTTTAAAAAACAGATCCCGGAGGATCAAAAACAAAATTGGCGCAGTCGGTAGGATCTCACTAAGACATTAAGCGAAAATTAATGAATAGATGAGATTCAGTGATCGAACCGAAAAAAATATATAATTTTTTTAACCGGTAGAATTTTAGTGCGGATTTAAGTACAACGTACATAGTCTTAAAATTCAACGATCGCAGTTAAATTGTTTTGTTTTGTGAAAATTAATAACACCGAAGTGTTTTAGTGGACAAAACTATTTTTTAAATCACCGAAGTGACAAAACAAAAGAAACAATAAAAAAAAAAAAATTTTTTTTGCTGACTAAAGTGTTCATACAAATACACGAATTCTCGTAGAGAGATTAGTTAAAAGCAATTTTAAAAAGTGTCTACGAAAAAGACAAAGGGTCTATGTAAAAGACAAAGGAAGTGAAGAAGAAGTGAAAAAAAAAAGTGCAGATTAATAAAAAAAAAAAGATTGAAAATAATTAAAGGGAGCAGTTCGAATTAGAAATATATATACAAAAGAAAAATGGCTTTACCAGCACCAGACCAAAACGTACCGTTGTTACGCCTAGAGAAGTTACATACATTCTCGGGTCGTTCTGATGAGGACATTATATCCTTCATAGAATATATTGAATATTTATTCGGCTATATAAGTCCAGAAAATCAACCAATTGCTATTCACATAGTAAAAAATAAAATACAAGGAGCTGCAATTAACACCTTAAGAAGAACTCTCGAACCAACATGGACAGCTATTAAAGAAGCCTTAATTCAAGACTTTGGAGTTCGGGAAACCTTTGAGCAAATTCTACAAGATCTTCATATGATCAACACTAGTGATCTTCAACAATTATTTGAGCAGACCGAAGGCATCCTGTTAAAACTAAACAAGAAGTGTAAGTTAGAACATAGTTTAGTTTATAACCCTTTAAACAATGAAAGCATTGTAATGAATAAATTTTTAAATAATTTAAATGCCAATCAGGCATCAGTTATCATTGCGCAAAATATCAATAACATAAGAGAGGCTTATACTTTGCTAATGCGCCATAGAAATTTAAATAAAGAACAAAAAGAGAGCAATTTTAATAATAATAATAAAAATAATAAAGTTAATCAGAATTATAATAATCGAGGTATGAATTTTTATCAGAAACCAAATAATCATTTCAACATAAGACCCCCATTCCAACATAATTTCAAAAATAATTTTAATAATCAAAGGCAAAACTCAGGACAGTTTAGAAGTTATAATAATAATAATCAGGGTCAGGGTCAAATTAACAATAATCAAAGACCCCATAATTCAGGACAGTATAGGAATAATAATAATTATTATAACAATAATAACAATAGGAATCCTAGGACAGAACCTATGGATGTAAATAATACAGAAATTAAACATGAAGAGGTAAATTTTATCATAACCGGGAAGAAGAATCACTTCCCATAATAAAAATTACAATAAATAATAAGAAATTCAATATTCTAATAGATACCGGCTCAACAACAAGCATACTTGATGAGTCACAACTATTAGAAATTCCAAGAACTTTAATGAAAGTTCCAATTAAAGTTAAATCCTTAAATCATGAGAATATAATTAAATTTGAGATCATAACTGAAGTACCGGTAGAATTCAATGAAGATGAAGCTACCATGGTATGGAAGTTAATGAGAATTCAAAATAATAAATTTGTAGGAATCATAGGTCAAAATTTACTAAAACCTTTAGGAGCGGAATTAAATTTGAAAGAAGGGTATATAGAAATAAATAAAATAAAAACATATTTTGAAAATTACAATAAAGAAAAAACAGCAACGGCATGTTTGTATGAATATGAAGAAATTCACACTCTAGAATATTGCAACTCAACGCATATGAGTCAATTAATAGATGAGAATTTAAACTTTGAAGAAAAACAAGAATTAAAGAAATTTATTGATGAAAATAAATACATATTTTATAAAGAAGGTGATAAGCTAACCTCAACAACGCAAACTATGCACAGCATTAGGACTGAGCATGATAGTCCAATATTTAGTAAGATATATAGATATCCTAAGATCCACGAAAAGGAAATTGAACGTCAAGTTAAAGACTTATTGCAACAAGGAATAATAAGAAAAAGTGTTTCCCCTTATAATGCACCTATTTGGGTAGTCCCAAAGAAAGTAGATAATTCAGGTGAACAAAAATGGCGCATGGTAGTTGATTATAGAAAATTAAATGAAAAAACAATTGAATTCAAACATCCTATACCTAATATCGACGAGATATTAGATAAATTAGGAAGAGCCCAATATTTTTCAACCCTTGACCTTGCTAAAGGTTTCCATCAGATAAAAATGAATCCTACAGATTCTGAGAAAACAGCTTTCTCAACTCCATATGGACATTACGAATGGCTACGAATGCCATTTGGTTTAAAAAATGCACCAGCTACGTTCCAAAGAATGATGAATGAGGTGTTAGAAGGATTAATTAATAAAATTTGTGTTGTATATCTTGATGATATATTAATTTTTAGTACTTCATTACAGGAGCATATGGTAAATCTTCGATTAGTTTTTCAACGACTAAAAAAATATAATCTTAAAGTTCAGGTAGATAAATGTAATTTTCTTAAAAGAGAAACTAAGTTTTTAGGGCACACAATTACAGACAAAGGTGTGAAACCGAATGTAGATAAAATAGAAGCTATCGAAAAAATTCAACTTCCTAGTACAGCTAAAGAAATTAAATCATTTCTGGGAATAACAGGCTACTACAGGAAATTTATTAAAGATTTTGCAAAAATTGCACAACCCATCACCAAGTATTTAAAGAAAGATAAGAAAATTGATAAAAACGATATAAATTACATTAAAGCACATCAAGAACTAAAAAATGCACTTCAAACGGGACCAGTACTTGCATATCCTGATTTTAATGAAAAATTCGTCTTAACGACAGACGCATCCAATTATGCCATTGGAGCAGTGCTAACACAAAAGGGACATCCAATTACGTTTATAAGTAGAACTCTCAACGAACATGAAAGAAACTACAGTACGACAGAAAAAGAACTATTAGCTATAGTTTGGTCAGTAAAATATTTACGACCGTATTTATATGGTAGACGATTTGATCTTAAAACTGATCACCAGCCTTTAAAATGGCTTCAGACAAAAAACTTAGGAAGAGATATTTCACCCCGATTACAAAGATGGATACTCCAATTAGGAGAATATGACATGCAAATTGAATATTTAAAAGGTACAAGCAATACTGTAGCAGATTTTTTGAGTAGAGAAATTAAAAATATACAAGAAATAAACATGTTAGAACAAGATTCGGTTAGAGCTACAATACATTCACAACATGAACAATTGAATGATCACTTTCCAATTAAAGATAGTGCAGTGAACATATTTAAACAACAAATAATATTACAAGCAGGAAATGAAATAAAGAAAGATTCAAAATATAAAAGAATACATATTGGAATAAATGAAATACATAAAGAAAATTTTAATGATCTTATAATACCATTAGTAGAAAAAGTTAACACAGGAATTTATACTGAACTAACAGACAACGAGTATAATATACTTCAACAAAAATTGATAGAGTTATTTGGAACAAGAATTAAATTTTATAAGTGTGTATACTTTGCTAAGGACTTAGAAACAGAAGAAGAAGCCATTAAACAAATAAAATTATATCATGAAAAAGAAACAGGGCATTCAGGAATTGAAGAAAATTATAGAGGACTTAGAACAAAAATCTATTTTAAGAAATTAAAAGAACTAATTAATGACGTAATCAATAGTTGCAACATATGCAAACAATCTAAATATGATAGACGACCAGTTAAAGAAAGATTTCATCTGACAGAAACCCCAAAAGATATTAATGAGATAGTTCACTTAGATATTTATTGTATTAATAAAACAAAATACTTAACTTCAATTGATAAATTTAGTAGGCTAACTACAGCTACTTACGTTCCTAATGTTTCTCATGAAACTTTAGAAGAAACTATCTTACAATTACTAGCAATAAACGGTAAATCAAAAAGATTTGTAATGGACAATGAATTTAATTTTCCTAGAATTATAAAATTACTAGAAGACCTTGAAGTAGAAGTTCATTTTACTAGACCTAACAGTCATACAGGTAATTCAGACATTGAAGTTTTCCATAGAACATTAGCTGAAAAAGTAAGAGCACTCCTAAACGGAAAAACGAACCCTAGTGTACATGAAATTCGAATAGCTGTTCACAAAGCCAATCTCTTTTATAATAATTCAGTACATTCCACTACCAAACAAAAACCATACGACATACACAAAGGAAATGTGGACAAAAATAAACTTCATGATCTCATGATCAAAGACAAAGAAAAATTAATAGATAAACTAAATATCAATCGAGAGGAATACAGTGAAAATAGAACGGAAGGGTTTGTTAAAAATTCCAGAACGGACCGTCATAAGACAGCACCAAGATATAAGTATGATAGTCTAGAAAATCAACATACAAAAAATATTCAGAAGGAAAGAAAGAGTAGGCATATAAACCAAGATAATTTAATAAAAGCGAGTCAAGTTAATAGAAAAACTCAAAGAAGAGTTTTAGTTTAGATTCAGATTGAGAACGAATAAGTCGCAAAAATGAAAAGTCTCGTAGTATTATTCGCTATTATAAGCTTAGTTAACAGTAAATTTACTGCCGAAGAAATTATAAACACTAATGGTTACGCGGTAATTAAATATGATGAAGTGAACATAGTAAACAAGTTCAATTCTATATTACATATAATTAATTTAACTGAAATAAATTCAGTATTAATAAAAACAAATAAACAGTGGTTACAACAAAAGAATTTTATTGTGAAAACTCCAGAAGATGTTATGATGACATCACATATAGATAATGAACTTAATTTAATTCAAGAAGAATTAAAAAGTATAAAAGGACATAAAACCCACTCAAGAAACACAAGAAGCTTAGTAAACATAGGAGGAAGAATTTTGAACTTTTTATTTGGAACAATGGATGATGAAGACAAAACCGAAATCGAAAATCGATTGGAAACCCTAACTTTAAATAATCATGAACTGGTAATAAATAATAATAAACAGGTAGGCATAAATAATCAACTTCAGGAAGAAATAGAAATAATTAAAAAATTAATTGATATGAAAATAATTAATAATTCCGGTCTATCAAAAGAATTAAAATTAATAGAAAAGAGAATAACAATTTTAGAATATACTAGAAGAATAGACAAGCTAAAAGAAATTATTGAAAAAATACAAAATCTGGTTTTGGCAAGTAGGTTACAAATAATGACACATAGCCTGCTAACGGCAGAAGAAATAGAATATTATGATATAGATTTGCTTAAATTAAAAAATATTAAACTCTCTCTTAGTGAATACGATAGTGATATTCTAATTTTTATAATTCAAATACCTGATATAACTTATAAATTTGATAAATATTTTCTTACTTCCATGCCCAATGAGGAAAATATGGAATTAGATATAAAAGATGAAAACATTGTCAAAATAAATGAAACTTTTTATAAATATTGTCAAAATAAAGAATTAAAACATTTAAAACCCTATGTTAATTGTATAAATAAAAACAATTGCCTGAAAAGAAAGAATGAAGAAAAAAATATTGTGAAGGAACTTAAAAAAGGTATATTAATTGTTAAAAACAGTGATTTTAAAGTAAAAAGTTCTTGTGACGAAAGAAAAATAATTCAAATAAAAGGAAATGTACTAATTAATTTTGAAAACTGTAATATTAAAATAAATGACAAAGAATATTTAAACAAATATTCAATTGTAAACCAACCAATAAATATTTATATGGAAGATACATTCAAATTGACTGAAATTGACTTGAAAATCGAAGATTATAATTTAACAAGATTTGAAAATATTAAAGAAATTGTAGAAAAAGTCTCAGACCAGTCATATATTAATTTTAGTATAAATGGATTTATTATTGTAATAATTTGTGCTATACTTATAATTTTGTATAAGAAATTGTTCCAGGAGAAACAAAAGTCAAAGGGGGGAGGAGTTATAGAATTATTTCCCAACCCAAATAACAACAAAAGCATACCAACCATATTTGCTTGAATCGACACCATTAGGATGTCATAAAGACTTTTTATAAACTTAACCTAACCGTCAGTGAAGTATCTCCTACAGAACTTCCAGACATAAATATATGTACCTAACTAATGTAAGCAAAGTATCTTTCAATAAATATCAACAATGAACGTAGTTCATTAACAATGATTCATATTTGCATTTCATTGCGGATGATCATATCCGATGTCATTAACTTAAAAAAGCATATCAGCACTTTTTGCCTTCAGCAACTTGTGTGGGAGAATATTTCAAAATAAAGAACAATATGAATCATTGCATCATCCGCAGTCAAACTAAGATTTGCTGCGTTAGCATTTAATTATTATAAAAAGAGATCATTCGATCTCATTAAGGGCAGTTCTATTTACGTGTCACTTCGTATAGCCGAAGATTTCCCCCCACCAGTGGTAAGGGATCTGAAGCTCATTAATAAATAAAAATATAATAAATTTCAATGAGTGTTTTATTTTAAACTTTTAAAAAACAGATCCCGGAGGATCAAAAACAAAATTCGCATCTCGTTTAGTTGGGGCACTTCAGCACTCTGCTCAACTGAATCCTCATTTAGCAGGGCACAAAAATGGTCCTTCCATCTACGAAGCTGATCCCCAATTGATACCAAAAGTGTGCCATCCACATCCATTACAGGATGATTCGTGTTGCTTTTTTTCCCGATCACGTCTTTGGCTATTTGGTACAATTCCCGGATATCTCCTCTTCTGGCAGCGATTTCCGCATTATCTGCGAGTCCATCTAACCTCACCCTCTTGTCACGTCTCACACAACGATAGACCATCTTATGTGCAATGCGGTACTCTCTTCGCAAGTCAGCCTTTCGTTGAATATCTGCTTCGGCATTTATTTGAATTTTCAACGATTTGCGAAGTTCGATCTTATCCCAGGTGTCTTAGGATATCCAAGAGTCTCTACGTCTCGTTCGCTTGGGTACAGTTTCGGATTCAGCCTCCATAAAAACACTTTTAATTTCACCCCACATCTCATCAATTGTTGAATGCTGGATTCCGTTTAATGACGAGGTTCTGTCGTTAAGGGTGGTGACATAGTTATGACATATGTTGGGGTCATTCAAAGCATTAGTAATGAATTTTGAGTTCCTTGCTGCATCCTGCGCTGGTTTTTGTACGGCAGCGGTTCGTAGTTTGAGACTCATCAGAACCAAATGGTGGTCGCTTCCCACATCGGCATTTCTTATACTCCGGACATCACACATAGACTTCCTCCATCGCTGCTGAATCATGATATGATCAATTTGGTTTTCGGTTTGACCATTCGGATGCACCCAGGTAATTTTGCTGCACGTCTTATGCTTAAATACAGTCCCACCTATAACAAGACGATTCGCGTTACAAAAGTCGACAAGCAAGTCACCATTTTCATTCCGTGACCCCAAGCCATTTTTTTCCATCACGCGTTCCAGTGCGTAATTGTCTGAACCGACTTGGGCATTAAGGTCTCCCATAACGACTATGATGTCGGCTCTCGGAACACTACTGTAAACCTAGTTAAGATGAGTGTAGAACGCGGTTTTATCTTCCTCTGTCGCTTCATTTGTGGGGGCATAGCACTGAATAATTGTGACGTTACGAATTTTTGAACGAAACCTTGCTGTCATTAATCTCGCAGAAATGGGCACCCAGGAGATCAAACTACGCCTCGCTTCTTCGTTCAACATAATTCCGACACCATGCAGTCTTTGGCCGCCCTCTCTTTCATCTTCCCCGGAATACAGAATTCGCGTCTGTCCAGTGTCTGATCTGTATTCAGCTCTACCTCTCCACTTAGTTTCGCTTATGCCCAGGATACTGATCTTTAGGCGAAGCATTTCACGCTCAACTTGCTAGTATCTAGCATCGCTCTACAAGGATCGAACGTTCCATGCTCCGATTTTCGTACGTATGCGGTAGCCAAAAGTAACATTTGCGCTTCTTGAAAGATTTCTTCTATTTGTCAACGATTCATTTATTATTATGGCGTCTTGATTGAGGCTCGTACATGAAAGATGCCGCACCCCCAAATCCGATGTGCGGTTTACTGCAACCGAAGCTGCAGAAGGACTTTCCATAAAAAGATTACCTCTTGGGGACTCATTTCCATTTGTTGTCATAGTTCATGTATTTGCATATATCCTTCAACCATGGTGTTTTCCGAGATATGATTAATAACATACATAAGCTCAGATTTGACAGGCACACCCGCCTTTTGTATGGTCAAACACATAACTGCTTGAGGCCGCCCACTATGGGAAAACAGACGCCTTTTGTATCCGCCCAATATGGATTACAGACGCTACCTGCTGCTGCCGTTGGCCTTTTACCAAAAAAAGCTCCTCCGCCACCAGACTATCATGCCGTTGACCGCTGCCTGCAGTTCATCCGTCTTAAGGGGGTTTTTAACCATCCCAAGGACAAGTTTGTGCCCTGACCAGCAAAGCTGGGTTGTCTGCTTATCCCGGCATCCATTCGGTCCCCCTACACGTTATCGTTACCCGCCCTCTACCACGCGGAGGTGTGCATAGGGATTTTCCTATCATTGAGCCTTGGGCCATATGGCGTCCTAGCACTCTCAAGTACTGTTAGAGGGCAAAAAACAATATTTAAAATAATTTAAAAATTTTATGAATTTTAAACTTAAAAATAGAAATACTATATTGCATGTTCTACAACTTCTTTATGCAGGAGTTGTAGGTACCCTTGTTTGCATATTTCAAAGTAGTCTTGGATCAACAATTTCTGGAAAAAAATAATTAAAGACAAAAAAAATACTTTCGGTTTTGGCAAAAAAATTTATAAAAACAGAACAAATTTTTCTTAAAACATACATAATTTATGAACATACACAACATCAATTTCTTTACCAAAGTAAATACAAAAATTACAGAATTCTTCTTTAGTTAAGTAGTTGGCTTTGTACCTTACCTCGTAGTAATAATTATGGTTATGTTATAGTTTTTAGCCCAGTTATTTTTGATGTTGATTTATTATAATTTAAAATTTTCAGTTCCCTGTTTTAACAGCTTCATCGTTGTGTTCATCAAATTCAACAGCCGCAGTATTTGCAATAAGTCCATCGGGACTTACAAATAAGTAATAGTTTCCGTCAGTTAACAAGGCACGTCATCTTTGGATTGCAATCCCCAATTTTGCAGAATATATGTAGGTATATTCAAAGCTTCTTCTTCCTTCATTTTTTCCATAAGTTCTTGCTTTGGAAGAAAATACATTTTTATACAACAAATTTCTAACAATGCTTGTATTGCAATTAAAATGTTTCTCCTCATATTTTGCTACAATCAGGTGTCAGATTGATTAATTCTATTCATTTGAATTTAATCCAATTTTCTCCAAGACCTCTTATTATGTTTTGAAACGTTTTTAGAAAACATATCGATACTTATTTTGCTAAGCATTCATTTTATTATGGCTTGGTAGATACTGCAAATTTGCATCTGTTTGTATAGCAATTCGAGAGGGAGAAGGAGAAATTAATGCGTTTACCACCAACAGCTTTCGCAATTAAAGCATGAAATTGTTCAACAGTGTTTGAATCTACATCTTCAATAAAACTCATTGCATTTTATAAAAACTCCTTCGGACTTTAAAAAAAAAGTAAAGTCAGTGGTGATTTATTTTTGCACAAAAATATGTTCCACAGTTGCCATGATTCCCCAAGACATGGCATATTGAGAATGTCTTGTGCCTGTCGTAGATTTTAAATTTTCGGCGAGTAAACTTTTGGCTGTTTTTTATTATATCAAAGTTAGTATAACAGCTTGTTATATTATGTTTGATTATACCTTATCGCTGACTTTACTTCTAATATGCTTAGAAGCTAAGTCCCATATGTATTTTTTTGTAAAAACTGTGTTTTGGCTGAGTTTTTCCAGCTTTTTTTTTATATTCCGGAGAAAATGATTACGATACTCAATTTCTGTCATATGCGTATTCTTCAACGGTCTTGAACGTAATATTTTTTTAATACACGCTGCTATTTACATCACCAATTACTTTCCAATACCAAACGCCGAAAAGATGGTTACTTTTTTGAAACCTTCAACTAATAAGTCTAAGTCGGCTTCCACTCCCGAGGAAGGTCCACTGTAATTTATATTCCAGTCATAATGGTGGTGGTTCAATTTCTAAATTTCTAGACCTGACACAGGTTACACAGTGTTTGTTTCTAACTCCCATCCAAATGACTTTCTTAGGCCGTGTGCCAATTGCGTTAAAATCCTGGTTAAATTTGATCCCATGGCTAAATTTTGACATTACTGAGGTGAATATAGACTTCAAAATTTAACCTGCTCAGGAGCTCGTTAAAATTTTAGTCGGTGGTTAATTTTTGACATGTCTATGGGCGCGTTCGGCTGCGTATCTTAAGCGATCCGGATTTGTTTGTGTTGTTGTAAACCCTTGTAAAAAACAGCTGATGCAAGAACAACTCAAGGTATCTGAAATTTTTTTGGATTATGGATAGCCTATTGTTTAGCCTGCCGAACGCGAGGTATGCTCATGAAGAAGTAAGGGAGATGAATGTAGATAAATATTTTATTTTGCTATCATGAAGTCATGAATCCTATCGGGAAAGATGAAAAATGGAAAAAAAAATAAAATTAAATGAAAGGATTAAGAAATGTAGATAAAGACCTTATAATAAATTTAAGTATGCACTCAAGAAGAAGTTTGAATAACTTGAGATAAATCCTTGATAATGTAAAAGAATCAATAAAATTTATTGAAAATACTTTTTCAGATGATTCATTAATTTTGCAAACTGAATTGTTTGCGAACTATCATTACTGAAAAAAATTCATCAACAAAACTAATGGGAAGTGAATGTTAAAAAAAAATCCCATTTAATCCAATTGACACAGCAAAAACCTTAAATTTTACTCACCCCTATAAAAAGGGATAACATTTAACTGGGATCAAATTTAACCAGAATTTTAACGCAATTGGCACACGGCCTTAGTATTAAAACTGATATAAGTTACGGCTCCTGGAAGTGTACTTTACTTTTTTCCAATTTGGAACGGTCCGACCAGCATCCATTTACAACAACTGTTACTAAAGGTGTCCCATCCGAATCAAAAGGTCTGTTTGGTAACTGAAATTTCGTACGACGTCGCACTACATTTCACAAATTCCTGTTTGTTAACTCCAAAGTGTAGCAACGAGAGAGCAAAATGAGAGAGCAAGAAATTTCCCCTCCATGAAAAATCTTGCAAATTTCTGCTACACAAATTTTTGTGTGCAGGATGTAAACAACTGTCAAATCCACGTCTGTGTGTATTTTTGTTTGTGTGAGTCTTAAGATTTGCCTGTAGTGTTTGATAGTGTGTGTCACGTTTGAAGTTTCGTTCACAAAAGTGATACAAAATTTGTTTTTCGCGTTTGTTAACTTTGTAGCAAGTTTTCCCCTCTATGAAAGAATTTTCCCCTTCTTTCAATAATTTGACAGTTTTTGAACATCGTGCTACAAAAGTAACCAAACAAACCTAAAATCACCGATTCGAATCACAATTTCACTTTCTTGTTTAGCTGTATGTCACTTTGTGAAACCCTATGTTAAATTTCTTCTCAAGTTTCTTAAAGCTTTTATCAGTAATAAATGGAAGGTCCATATAATATATATACAGTAGTTTCTCCCATTTCTGAATATCCTATATTCATACAGCTATTGAAGCTAACCACTCGAAAAATTTGCGTCTATATTTTCTGCTGTTAGGCTATTTACCTTCTTTACCTTTCGCAACATGCACCTTACAAATATTTTTCTCTTAGACCTGAATTTTTTTCTGCCAAAACGTAGATTTGAACATTTTCAATCAAATCTAGGATTATAAGTATCTTCTTGATAATTGACATGGAGGAGCTTCTTGCTCAATAACTTAAGCATTTTCAATTTCGTTAACACAAGTATTGTCTGTTCTTCTGTTTAGAAAACCGATATTTTCTTTTCTGGTTTGCATTAAAATATTTCTCCGGCATTTTTAGAGCTTATTTTTTTTTTTTTTATGTAAGAAATTTTGTTAAATATTTACCAAGGCAAGTTTTGGTTTCATAGAAAAAAAATCGAGATTTTAATAAAACTTGACGTATTACATTGTCCCTGATCACACGTGAAGAAATTAAAGCATTTTCTGCGATTTGTGATGGTGAGCGGGGTAACTTGCAAAAGAGGGAGGGGGATGAAATATTTTAAAATATTTGAAAATATTCGGTGTAGAAAAATGACGTTCTCTTTTGTGTTGCTTCTCCTATCCAATCCAACCAATCAAATCGTGTCCTTCATTATGAAAATACGGAAAAGACAAAGAGGAGAACAAAATCTGCAAAACTTTCGTTCTTTACGTGTAAGCAAGCACTTTAGATTAAAAGAGAACAGCAAAAATAAGGATCCCTTAATTCCGTTTGTCTCTTTGGCTGTCTGTACCTTGAACTACATGCCTAATGTCGATTTCCATTGGACGCCCAGAAGCATTCCGAAGTGTTCAGAAGTTTTCTGAAATCATTCCATTTACACAAAAATCCTCTTCTGACGATTCTGAGAAGAGAATTTCGCTTCTGGATTTGAAATCAGAGTCCATTTGAGAGGCACTAACACATTCAAATTCAAACGTCAAAACAAACTGCAGTACAATTTCATATTTTTTTAACATTTCATTCAAATTAATTGTGCACTTGAAAACATAGAATTTAATCAAATTTAATAAACAAATCAAGAAAAATAAAAAGAAAAATAATTATTTTTTAAGACAGGAGTATACACTATTGTTTTTAATCTCACTTTTTGTGTGCCAGCAAAAAGTTTCTATTTTATGATTCACCAATATAGAGACAAAACATCAGAATTGAGAAGAAGTAACAAGCTGTTACTTTGGATTCTGAATGAGTGTCTTTTTGAGTGAAACCAATGGAAAACAACATAAGCCACTGGAGCGATTTCTTTAAATTTTAAGCTCAAGGTTTTTTAAGGATGTTTGATAACGAAAAATCTGTGAATTACTATTTTAGGCAGGGTCGTATTTTTGGAAAGAAAACTTATCAAGAACTAACACCCAAGGAAAAAGCGCCCAAATCGATTTGAAAATAACGCCAAGAAAGCACTGCACACATTGGTGTTGTATTTTTTTCTCATATTGGAACAAAGTTCCTTATTGCGCTTTCTTTTCTTTCATAAAATGAAACCATGTCCAATAAAATAAATTAATAGCCAATTGCACCGACCTATTTTTAATTTTAATTGCTTCGTTTAATTCTAAAATGACATTTATCGGTTGCACCAACCACTTCTAATCTAACAGGCCAGATAAATTTTAAAAGCAAGCTTAAACGAACATATCTAAATACCTTAAAAAAAATAATTAAATTTTATTTGACGGAGAATTGTAGATTCCGAATTAAAAAACAACGGGTGAAGGCATTATGTTTCCTATTTATAATTCACTACTTACATAAATAAATTAGTCCAGAATTATTATAGACTGTGGTCATCAGAGAAATCCATTTTTTTTCATTCGATGACGTCGCTGTAAAATATCGCTTTATAATTTCCAAGCAGTGTGTCGAAAAAATATTAGAATATTAGTGTTAGTTGGTACGTATTTATTGCAATAGTTACATAGTTTCTTTCTAAAAAAAACGAAAATAATAAATAATAATAAAAAAAGCTCCAAGATGTATCTAATGAGATTACCTCTTGTTTTTCTGTTTATTGTGTATTCACATTTTCCTTATTGTTATCTCACTTGCACTCGTTCAGTTCAATAAACAGATAAAATCCAAGGATGGTTCACGAACTGCATTTTAGCTAAAGAATGCGTGAAAGAGATTGGTGTAACCCAAGTAAATTTATCAGTTCGATAAATTTTAACTCCATTTTAGCAAAAAAACTGCTTTTAGTGAATTTTGGTGTAACTGGGCATAAAATAGCCAAATGAGAAATAAAGCCCAAAACAACAGGAATATAAGGAAATATGTATTGCCCAAATACGTTGCGGCGATTGCAGAAATTGTGTCATTAAATAATAGGACGCACTGCGTCATTAAATAAATAGGACGCACTGACTTGACGGTATACCAGCCGAGTTCCTGAAAGCTGACCCTGTCAGCACGGCTAGTATTCTGCACCCGTTGATACAAGCTGTGTGGGAAAACGAAATCTATCCCAGCGACTGGAAGGATGGTGTGATTGTTAAGTTGCCAAAGAAAGGTGATCTTAAGAATTGCAACAATTGGCGAGGTATTACAGTTTTGTCCGTTTTTCCAAAACTAATGGCAACCATCATTCTGGAGCGGATAAAGGTTAGAATCGAGTCTACACTCAAGAGGCATCAAGCTGGTTTCCGCAGTGGGCGGTCTTGTGTCGACCATATCAACACTCTGCGCATCGTTCTAGAGCAGTATACCGTGAATGTACATATGTATATGGAGATCACTTCTTGGTAGAGGAATTCCCCCAAAAATTGTTGCCATTATAAGAGAGTCCTATAACAACGCAAGATGCTTTGTTTTACACAATGGGCAGCTATCCGACTCTTTCGAAGTGCGGCAGGGTGTGAGACAGGGAGATGTTCTATCACCAATTCTCTTTCTACTGGCGATTGACGATGTTTTGACGGCCAGCGTTGGAACAGCAGAGGCAGGGCATTCAATGGACACCGTTTGAAAGGCTTAGTCACTTAAACTATGCCGATGTTATAAGTCTCTTGGCAAATAACATCAGCGGGCTGAACGGGATGTGTCAAGCTCTGAAAGTAAAAGGAAAGTCGAGTGGTCTTAAAATAAATAGCAAAAAGACAAAAATAATGCTCACAGGCCGCTCCACACATCAGCGTATTTTAATACAGGAGACGCCAGTTGAAGAGGTTTGAACAATTTAACTACCTTGGAAGTATTGTTTCAGCAAATGGTGGTACTGATCTGGACGTTCAAAGTAGAATAAATAAAGGTCGCGCAGCCTTTGGTTCTCTCTCCCAAATTTGGAAATCCTATCAAATCTCCTTGCGCACAAAGTTGAGATCCTTCGAATACAATGTAAAATCCGTGCTGTTATATGCTTGCGAAACCTGGAAAGTCACGACTACCACCTCAAAGAAATTGCAGGCTTTTGTGAACCCTTGTCTACGCCATATTCTAAAAATTCGCTGGCCACAAATTATATCAAACGAGGAATTGCGGCGCAGGACAAGTCAAGAACGGCTGGACGTTGACATAATAAAGCGTAAATGGCAATGGGTTGGTCACACACTGAGGAAACCAAACGATGAAATTGCAAAGCAGTCCTTTGAATGGAATCCTTAGGGTGCACGGCGGGTTGGAAGACCAAGAACAACATGGAGAAAGACGTGGCCACAGTTGAAATATCTATCTGCAGACCGCGAAGGATGGAAACGATTTGTTGGCGCCCTATGCCCCAACTGGGGTTACAGGACTTGATGATGACTGCGGAGAAGAGGGGCGCATCGCATGAGCTCTCGGCCCGTGGATCGCGTCCAGATCATTAATGCAGCGTGGTGTGTTGTGTTGTGACGACCTGCAGCCCGACGACCCACGAACCGCACCGCGTCACCCCGATCCGAACGCTGCGAAGTCCATGGTTGTAGATTTCGCGCGATTCGCCCCCTTCATCTCCGGAATACATTTTTGTACCTAATTATTTTACAGAGCTTAAATTTTACAAAAATATTACCAATCATCAAAAAATTTGCGTATTCATTGGAATCAAGTTTGGAACTATCACCCAAAATTGAGGAAATATCGACCAAATTATAAAAAAACGATTAAAAAATAAATAAATTGGCTGGCGCAACAGCTCGTGGAGAACCAGGGTCTGGTGACTTACAACTCTCAATCATTCCTGTTTGCGTGTTGTTGGCAGGAAGGGACCTACAGTCTTTTGCTGAGTCCGAACGGCTAGATGAGGACTTATTCATGACAAGTATACTCTTGGAGGATTGAACAATTTATATTATAAATATTTGGGCGATATTTCCTTATTATTATTTTCGTTCAAAAAGGTTATGGGCAATATTTCCAATTTCTTCTTTGCTTTTAAGTCATAGTAACATTTTTGGCTGATGAGTAAACTTGGAGTTAACTTAGGATTTCACTGACTGAAAAACACTCACATTGAGTGAAAAACTGGCCCTAAATATTTAAAAAATCATGCTAATTCTTAACAACAGTATCCCGAATACCATAATCCCGAATGCCAAAAATCCCGAATCCATTCTTTTTATAACTACACCGTAAGTTTGTTCCCCTTAAAATTTTTTGAATAAGTTTGCTTACCTACAAATAATTTTGATTGTTCAAATCTTTATTTTGACACCTAATTTTGGAATACATAATAAAAAAACTACCGATTTTTAAAGCCATTTAATAAACTCTTTCAGTTATCTAATAACAACTAATATTATGTATAAAGTTGCCTTATGGACTAGGACTCGATAAACTCGAGGTCGAGAATGGTTGGGCTGAATTTTTCAATTTTTTTTTTTTATAAATTAAACTATTCTATTGAGGATGGTCTTTTTGTGAAGTTTGGTTAAAGTTCGGTAAAGAACAACCCGCAAAATGCATTTTTTCAAATTAATAACAATTATTCTATTAGGGTCTTTTGAGAATGTCTACCGCAAAGTTTCTGTGAAGTTTGGTCAAAATTCGGTAAAGCGGTTTGCCATTTATGAACATAACAAGTGTTTTTCCTATAATTATAGAAAATTATTTTCAATTAAAAATTAAAAATTTTCAAAAGATATAGAAGTGCAATGAAATTTGAAAAAATTGAATTTTGGATATTGGTAAAAGAAAAACATCAGCTATACTTTTTCATTATTCATTTTTAATGATTTATATATGGTTAAGATTGGGATAATGAACAATTATAAGAAATTGACATGGATCAAGTTTACCACAGGCGTTTTCCTTTGGAGGTGGCGAAGTACTTGCAAGTACTTTGCCAGCTTTTTTCAATGGAACACATCAAACTGCTTTCCCATGTAAAATGTATCTACTCGCGCATGAGAGCATGTGCAGTTGGTAGTACTAGATTAGGGTTTTCATCTACTCGTAAGTACTTCGCCACCTCCAAAGGAAAACGGCTCACATTATTGGTTAACCGAAGAATAGTGAAGATGTCGATACAAATAAAAATGTTGCTGGCACATCATTATATTTTGAAGCACTTTCAAAAAGTAAATATACTACTCGTTCTTTTGAAACACCTTCACCAAGTAAAGATACTACTGGTTCTTGTGGTAAAATAAAAACATTATCAGCTTAATTTTTGATTATTCATTTTGGATGTATTTTTATTTTGTATAGATAGGAATTAAGCGATATTTTGCTCAATCAAGCCAAGATTATACTTCTTCGCATCCTTCAACTAAATCGAAAGAAAAATCTAAAGTTCCTTACAAATCGATCAATTCATCTGTTGATGCAAATCGATTGGTTGGTGTTGCAAAGAAAAAGAACAGACAGCGCATAATTCATTTGATCGGCTCATTGACGAAGGGGGAAGCATTGAACAAATTAAAAACCATTTATCAAGCCATTTACGATGAGCCAATCGATTTTGAACTTCGCTTGGTTTTAATCATTGGTGGCCATGTTTCTTTTTTAATTTTAAAAATCAAATAGTCTAAGAGCCGACAGCAAATTTTGGGAGTGGAGGTATAACCCAAATCGGAGTATGAGGGATTATAGGTACATGTATCATGATATCAAATACCAAAGTCTGGCAGGTTTTGTTTTCAGCCTTTGGGAGGGGTGGGGGGCTAAAAAATGCTAGATCCCTTGATTTATTTTCAGGGCAATTACCTCTTTAATTCATTTTTGAAAAATCGGATATGATTCCCTGTCATTTTTTCTAAACATAAACACCCTAATCTTGACGGTCCGATTAATAGAACTCAAGATATAACCATTTTACGTGAACCTTATCATCTCTTTTTTGGAGATTTTCAGCAAATCAAAAAATCAACAAATAGAGTCTCCACAAAAACGCTAATAAGGTTTGCTTAAAAAGGTTAAATCATGGGTCCTATTTATCGGATTAGAAAGATAAAAGTGTTGGGACTTAGGGAAAATGACAGAGCATGATTTCCTGTTTTTTAAAAGTAAATTGAAGTATTAATGACACTACCATTTAAATAGGAAACCAAGCGGGTTTTAAACCCCCACCCCCACCAAAGGCTGAGAAAAAAACCTGCCAGACTTTCATATTCCATATCACGATACATGTACGTATAATCCCTCATACTCTGATTTTGGTTATACCTCCACTCCCAAAATTTGCTGTCGGCTCATGGTCTAAAATATACGTCCAAAAAGTAAGCTCGCCAACATAGGCATAAATAATTAAAAACTTTATTAGAATTTTATGCTCTTTTTGTGCTATTTTTGTGTTGTTTTCGCGATTTTTGTGCTGTAATATATTTTTTTGTATGCAATGTTGTGCTACCTTAAATTTAAGCTAGCACAACTTTTTCAATTATTTACCGATTTTAATAAGAGCGGTGTCATAATGTTGTGCTCTTTGTGTGTTATTTATCTGCATTTAAAAAAAATTGATTCTAAGGTTTTTTTGTTTTTGTATGCAGTTCTGTGTCACCTCAAATTAAAGGTGGCACAACTCTGTCAATTACTAACCAATTTAAATGAAACTGGTTTCATAATTTTGTGCTCTTTTGTGTGTTATAAAATATCTGCATTAAAGAAATGTTAATGTATTATTTGTATGCAATGTTGTAACACGTTAAGTTGAAACTAGCACTACTTTGTCAATTAAACCGATTGCAATGAAAACTGGTTTCATAACTCTGTATTCTTTTTATGTTATTTATGTATGTTTAAGAAAATTAATTTTAATAATTTCAATGTTGAGTTGTTTTTTAAATGCAAAATTGTGCCACCTTATATTTAAGTTAGCACAACTTTGTCAATTATAAACTTATTCTAATAAAAATCGTGTCAAAAATGTGTGCTCACACAAAAAGTGTTATTATTCAATGCTAGACTTTTATGTTATTGAATAACGAAATAAATGACAGTACGTCTGTTAGACGTTTTAGAAAGTATCGAATCTACCCTGTGCCGTGAAATAAGGCCAAATTTGAAAATTTGGCCTAGTTGCACTATGCAATAGTGAAATAAGGCCAAATTTCAACATTTGGCCCTATTTCACTTTGATAAAGTAAATAACGCCAAACCGATTTGTGAAATAAGACCAAATGTGACCTTTTTTCACTTTACGAAAGTATTATTTAATAGAGAAACTGGTTTAACCGTGTAGAGTAATGTGAAAGAGCAAGGGCGTACGGAGGATTTCGATCAGGGGGGTGGGGGGGCAGACTCATTAAAAATAAAAAAACTTGATTTTTATTCTGATATTGCCGTGCTAAGAAGGTAACGTATCTACATGAGGATGGTCGTTATATGTTTTTTTTTTTAGTTTTTATATTTGGATGGGCCTAAATCATCAGCTTTCCAAAATGCTACAAAACATTACTGTAAGTGTTGCCGTTGGTTTCATTATAATTTAAGTAAGTATTTTTTTTCTATTTTATGTAATTATTTTATTAAATTGCCCCACCTACATACTCTGAATTTTTTCACGCTAACTTCCTAGTATGCAAAAATAAGGAACGGCTATTTAATTTACTCCTACAGCGACTATAAGGGATACACAAATCTGAAAAAATAGGAATTTTTTTCTTCATTTAGAGCCAATTTAGGTCCATCTGAGATAACGTTTTTTAACGACTACCCTAATTTACATAGATTTCTGGCATTTGGAGACATATATCTATGTATGTTGTACTAGCAAGTAATTTATTTTCTAAGGTAATTTGCCAGATCTTCAAGTGCTAGTATGGTGGTAACACCTCTTTTTCTTTAAAAAAGCAGATACGTGCATTTTTCTTAAAAACAGCAAGGTTCTTTTTACAAACGACATTTTTCTCAAGCATTTTCAACTTATTATTTTGTATAAATAAAATAATAGGTAAATAGATTATCAAAACTGGCCTGACTCAAGGCAGCCAAAAATGTAGATACATTATTACTTCTTAGCACTGCGGTATTAGATCAGAAATCCAGTTTTAAGGTGCTAAATTAAGCATTTTACTTTCTTAAAAAAAATTGCTGAGAATTCAGTTTCTAATATGTATTTATGTGTAGATATTTTGTTGAGAAAAATAACACTGATAAAATAAAACTTCAACATCTCGAATATTTTTCTAGAGTTAAGGGTTTGTTATTCATCAGACAAAAATAAGTGAAAGATATTTTGATTTGTCAGGGGGGGGCAAGTCCCCTCACCCCTGCCCCCCCTTCCGTACGCCCTTGTAAAAGAGCATTTAAATGTAAAGTAAATTCAGTGCTATTTGTTGGTTCAAAATGAAGATACCTTAAGGAAATTGTGAGTGCAAAACTTTAAGATTCTCCGCTATAAATGCCTTTATACAGGGTGTCTTGTAAATAATGGATAACCTTGCAATTGGTTATAGCAGGCCTTATGACCTTTTCAGAAAAAAAAAAAAAATATTTTCCCAGTGGTTACTATGTTATGATGTTTTTTCCAAACGTTGTTAACAAGTACTACTTTCCTCAAATACGTGAACGCTACGACCATGGATGAAAAATGTTTGCTATTTTTTTATTTTTGTAATATTCTAGAATGACTGTTGTAATAGATAAATGGTAAAATTTAATAGTAGTTATTGCATTTTTTTTATTAAATTTTTTAAAATATTTTTTTCAGTACAAACATTTATTTTCAAAAAAGTTTGACTACTTCTAATAAATTAAAGTTGTATAAAATATGAATGGCCAGTTACTTAAAAAAGTTGTCTATTTAATGAACTTTCCAAAATGGTATAACACATGCTTGTGTATCAACAAATAACCAAGAAAATTTGTCAATCATCTAATAGAGCAGCTTTTAACATTTTTCCAAAATGTCTATTAAAGTGTTACAATAACCTCCCAATTTGGGATGGACAAAAGTTTTCTCTTTTGATGTGTAAGGGGGTTCAGTGCAAGTATAAAATTCGATTTTAGGTGTTGAATTTGTAGCAAATGCAATTCTCTTCAATTTATGTTAACACACTTTTTACCCTAAAGTTAAAATTAAAAAAGTTATAATCAAAAACATATGAATTTTTTCAATGTTTAAATTTTGATTTTAACTTTTTTATTTATAACTTTAGGGTAAAAAGTATATCAACATAAATTGAAGAGTGTTGAATTTGCTACAGATATGTACCAAAGTTTTTTTTCTAAGACTAATCAAATTTAAGTTGCCACGGAAAACTTTTTAGAAATCGTTTTTTTTCTATGGGGCAAAATGGTGGGGCTTTCAACACCTAAAATCGAGTCTTATACTTGCACTGAATCCCCTTAAACATCAAAAAAGAAAATCTTTGTCCAACTCAAATTTGGAGGTTATTGTAACATTTTGATAGACATTTTGCGAAAACGTTAAAAGCTGCTTTATTTGATGATTGACATGATTCTTGATTATTTTGTTAACACACAAGCATGTGTTGTACCATTTTGGAAAGTGCATTAAATAGACAACTTTTTTAAGCAATTGGCCATCCATGTTCTTATACAATTTTAATTTATTAGAGGTAGTCAAACTTTTTTGAAAATAAATGTTTGTACTGAAAAAAATATTTTAAAAAATTTTAATAAAAAAAATGCAATAACTACTATTAAATTTTACCACCCATCTATTACAACAGTTATTCTAGAATATTACAAAAATACAAAAAAATAGTAAAATTGTTCATCCATGGTCGTAGCGTTCACGTATTTGAGGAAAGTAGTACTTGTTAACAACTTTTGGAAAAAACATCATAACATAGTAACCACTGGGAAAATATTTTTTATATTTTTTTCTGGAAAGGTCATAAGGCCTGCTACAACCAGTTGCAAGGTTATCCATTATTTACAGGACACCCTGTATAAATAGAATTGCTTAGCTTACGTATCAAAAACAATTTATTAATCTCTAGTTTTGTATAGGTAAGCGAAAGTTATAAATAAAATTCTTCCTTAAATTTGCGTAGGATACGGAAGATAAATTTGTTGGGTTAAAATTAAAAAAAAAATCCCGCAAAGCATACTGGAAAAAAAATTTTGCCCAAGGGAAGATCAATTTGGGGTGTGAAAATTAAAAAATCGTGCGAATTTAAGGACATAACTTAAGGACCTAATTTTTAAATTCATGACAATTTTTCAAAGTTCATTGTCACGCTTATGACTGAAAAGGCAAAGAACTTGATATTAAAATCAAAAATAAATAGTTTTGTTCAAAACCACCGCTCCGAAATTGAAATTATTGTTGAAGCTACGTTTTCATGATAAATAACGAAAGGCAAAATATTTTGTAGTACCGACCATAGAGCAGAATTCCTGTCCAAAATAAAAAAAAAGTTCGCTCATGCACAAATTTTAAGCGCAATAAGGCCAAATTGGTCTTACTTCTGTTTGGCAAAGTGAAATAAGGCCAACTGTTGAATTTGGTCTTATTTCACTATTGCAAAGTGGAAATAGGGCCAAATTTCTGAATTTGCTTGAGATGCTTCTAGGCATTTAGAAGTGACATTTGTGTTTTATTTCTACGTATTTTTTTGTTAAAATCGACTTTAAAACCTGACCTTAGAACCAAAATGTCAAGTAATAAATTATAAATTGATTTAAAATTAAAACTATGAATTCAGAATTCCTGTCCAAAATAAAAAAAAAGTTCGCTCAAGCACAAATTTTAAGCGCAATAAGGCCAAATTGGTCTTACTTCTGTTTGGCAAAGTGAAATAAGGCCAACTGTTGAATTTGGTCTTATTTCACTATTGCAAAGTGGAAATAGGGCCAAATTTCTGAATTTGGCGTTATTTCGCTTAGCCTTATTTCAAGGCACCAATCTACCCTAGCTATTCGAATAAAAATTAAAAACACAAAATAGGTATAGATAGGTACCTACTCTACATGAACATACATACTTTCCAAACTAATTAGAATATAATTTATAATTTTTGACATGCGAAAATACCTATCTTTGCATATATTTGTGTCTCCTAAATCAAAATCATAGTTATAAAACCAACTCCTCGCCGCGCCGAGCGAGATCGGTCGAACCAAATTCATTTCAACTCGATGCTGAGCTTATAAGGAATGTTACACAAAATATGTAATGGGAAATTTTCAAAATTGTTTTTGTAACACTTTTAAAAGGCCTGGTAAAACAGAGCGCGCAATCGGTTAGTAACTGACAAAGTGGTGCTAGTTTCAACTTAAGGGGAAACAACATTGCATACAAAAAAATATTTAAACTATTTTTTTAATGTAAATATATAACACACAAAGAGCACAATATTATGAAACCGGTTTCATTGAAATCTGTTAGTAATTGACAAAGTTGTGCTACCTTTAATTTAAGGTGACACAGAACTGCATACAAAAACAAAAAAATCTTAGAATCAATTTTTTTTAAATGCAGATAAATAACACACAAAGAGCACAAAATTATGACACCGCTCTTATTAAAATCAGTACCTAAATAATTGGAAAAGTTGTGCTAGCTTAAATTTAAGGTAGCACAACATTGCATACAAAAAAATATATTACAGCACAAAAATCGCGAAAACAACACAAAAATAGCACACAAAGAGCATAAAATTCTAATAAATTTTTTAATTATTTATGCCTATGTTGGCGAGCTAACTTTTTGGACGTCTAAAATACTATACTTGAAAGAATATAATGCAAATAACATATCATATTGGTGCATTAATTAACCGCTTGTGGTTTTTTCTTAATTTAAGATTAATTTAAATACCTTACATTTTTGTCTGGCAAAGGTTTAACAGCAATGTTAAATAATTATTTCGGATGAGAAATCATTAG
Source organism: Dasysyrphus tricinctus (assembly GCA_963921185.1). Lineage (NCBI taxonomy): Eukaryota > Metazoa > Arthropoda > Insecta > Diptera > Syrphidae > Dasysyrphus > Dasysyrphus tricinctus. Next base: position 110,415,493 of record OY992531.1, on the reverse strand, counting down.
AAGCACTTAATCGGACATTAAAAGATTTACGAGGAAATCAACGTTTATTTAGTGGTGCCATGATTTTGTTAGCAGATGACTTTAAGCAAACATTACGTGTTATTCCTAGGTCTGCTGTTGCTGATGAGTTGAATGCATGTTTGCAATCTTCAAGTTTGTGGCAGTAGGTATGTGAAAACACTTAAACTTACTGTAAACGAGCGGGTTCAACTGCAAAATGATCCTACAGGGGCTGAGTTTTCTAAGCAATTGTTGGACATGGGCAACAGCATAATGATTATTGATGACAGTGGTCTTATAACATTGCCATACGATTTTTGCCGTTTGACGTAATCCAAAGCGGAATTGGTACAGAATACATTTCCAAACATTGCCAAGAACTATAAAATTCATTCGTGGTTAAGTGAAAAAGCTTTATAAGCTGGAACAAGCAAAGATATAAATGAAATTAACGCAGAAATCCTTAAGAAATTACCAAATGAGATTGTTGTGAACAAATAAATAGACACCATCACAGTAAAAATTAAGCTGTAAATTATCCTACAGAATTTTTAAATTTCTGGGATTTATCTGGGATTCCACCTCATATTTTGCGGCTTAAGGTTGATGTACAGTTTAATTATCATGCTTGGAAATATTAATCACCCAAAACTTTTTAACCCACTAGATTAGCAGTAAAACGATTAATGAACAATGCTTTCGAAGCAACTATTATGATTGGAAAGTATAAATGGGAAGATGTATCTACTAATTCCTATAAACTAGAATTCCCGTGATTTCTTCTGATTTGCCAATTGAATTTAAGCGTTTGCCATTACCGATTCGTCTTGCGATCACTATTATTACAACTAACAAATCAATAGGTCAGTCATTACAAGAATGTGGTAAAAAATTAAGAATTACCATTTTTTTCCCACGTACAACTTTATGTTGGCTGTTCGCGAGTAAGCAAACCATCCTTACTGTTTATTTATGCATTAAATGGGAAAAACGTTTTTTTTATCAAAAAGCTCTTGAGTAATGCAAATGGTTCATATGAAAAATTGTAAAATTAATTTATAAACCCTATACATATAGTGTACAAACTGAGATCTTAAATAAATAAAATGCACGACTGGATCGCAAGAACTTTAAGTTCAAGTTGTGGGGAACTTATGAACTTTAAAGAATATTCAAGTAATTATAGAAAAAGTAAAAAAAAAGCATTCAAATAGTTCTTCTAATTGCATACAAAACCTGATAAATAACTAAGAGCTCAAAAACAAGTAAATATGCAATTTTATTACTTGAAAACATGTGAATATATGCAAAAAAATTTAAAATCGTTGGAGCCATTTTCTTAAAAATTAATGTTTAGATATATATATAAATTTTTTGTGATATTTTTCAAAAAAAAAAAAAAATTGGTATGCCAATTTTGAGTACATATTAATATACATTTACACTCCCGTTCATTTGAATAGGTTTAAAATTTTCGAGTGCGATTTACCGTTATAGCTCCGAACTGTGTGGAGTAAATAAATTTTTGAAAATGGCATTAGAGAAAGCATGCAATTGAGGAGAGAATAAGAAAATTTACCCGATTTGCCATTCTAGCATAGTTGATGTACATTAGAAATAAAGAAAGCATTTATGTATGTATTTTAAAACTTTGACTGAAGCCAATTTTATTGTTTTGGTAGGTAGGTATGCATAGTAAATATAAATATTACCAATCGATATCAATTTGTTTTTTATTTTTTTTGCTTTAGGTACCTACATCTTCATCTTCTCTAAAATTTTGAACCAAAGGTTTTTTGTTTATTCAATAGAGACGAAATTAATATTTGTTGCTCCAAAATAAAACGGCACCTGGCATTTCCATTTCGAAAAAAGCTATTTTTCCCTAAATATTAGTAGGTAGATATACAAATATTTGTGTGTATACCTAGTCTGCATTTCGATAAAAAAAAAATAATAATAAAAACTACAATTAACTGTACTTAATTATTTTCGACTTACTAATTAAGAACATTTTGATGAAATTCGGTAAAGCTTTTAACAAGTAAGTGGAAATTATCATTTTATCTAGCTTATTACTACTCATCCTTCATAAGCACAACAGCAAGTTTGAGCGATTTAATCGTCCCTTTTATTTCTTGTAACATTTATTATTTTTAAATAGCTATTTATTCACTATGGGGGTTCACATGATCCAACATGTTGTCCAACATTGCTTGACAACCATCGATGTTTGATCATTTAAACGCATAACCAACCATGTTGTCCAACTTTGTTAACTTTGTTGTATGACTTTCAAAATATTTTGAAAACTGTTCCGATTCCATCAAGCAATGTTGCCCAACATTGTTGTTCCATGTGAACCCCCCTATTCAACACATTCAACAAACAATGCGCCAACAGACTAAAGGCAGACAGTAATAAATAACCACAAAAGCAAATGTGAAATCGAACCCAATATTATCTATCCCCTCACTTTTCCCTGTGTGGTACTTTTTGCGTTTTTTTCCTAAATCGTTATGCCTGTATTCCATATTCGGTATTAATTTTTATATTTTCTTTTCTCCACATGCAAATCTGGGTAGTCTACGAACACTTCTCCTTTTTTTGGTGTCTGTTTTATCATCTTCTTCGTATTTTTTTTCGGCAGAGCAGCATGAACAAAGTGAAGCTTTAACACAATAATTTTGCCTATACCCCTGACGTTTCGCCCTCTTAGTCTACTCGGGGTTTCACATTTTTGGAATTCTGTTGATTTTTTCACATTGTTAGTAGGTATGCCTCCGTTTAAACATTTCTAATGTTAAAACACACAATATCAAACTTACTATCATTACACGTTTTATTATCATTTCTTTAAATTCATATTGAAATCGTAGCACTTTTTTTTTTGTTTCATTTTCATTCATTTATTCCACACAGTTCGGAGTTATAACGGTAAACCGCACTCGAAAATTTTGAACCTATTCAAATGAACGGGAGTGTATACTAAAATTTCAAAATAATTCATCAACCCATTTTTGAAATATTGAATTTTCAAACAAAAAAATTGAATCTTTTTTTAGAAATCCAAATTTTGGTATGCAGTATTATTTATATTCTAAGAAAGCTTTTGTGCAAACATTTTTATTGAAATCGGATGAACGATAAATGAGAAAACCGAAAATTAAAAAAAAAAACGTTTTATGGTAGGTACCGTTAATAAATGTTTTTGGTAATTTTTGTTCTTATCTACCAAAAAAGCTTTTCCATAACGGTTGTATGGCACCGTTATTTTTAGAGCAAAAAAAATTGATTTCCCCACTTAGCCTATTGAATAGACCTTTTAAAAAGGAACAATTACGTGCAAGGGTTTTTATTATTGAATATGTTTGTTTGGCCCATAGGCATGTTTAAAACCGAAAATGCTACTAAATTCACCCATGCGTTTCTGATAGAATGGTCACACTGGCCACTTTTCAGTATTTTTGGTATAACTCGAAAACTAAGCCGAATTTGACAATTTTACATATAATACTTTTTGTTCAAAATTAAATTTTCTATCGAAACGGATAGTTTGGAAAATTTCTTAAAAAAATTTAAGCAGCAAAAGTAAACAAAAACCAACATACAAAAAATCGAAAAATCAAAGATTTTTAAATTTTTTTCTAAATTGCGCATAACTTTTTTCGGAGCAAGGATACGCTCAAGACATTCATGAACAAAGTAAACTGGAGTCTTAAGGCTTTAATATGACATGTTAAAAAAGCCATATTATTTAAAAGTTGACAGAGATATAGCCATTCAAACTTTACCATTTCTTATCATTTTCCGCAGTTTTTGCCCGAAAGCCTATTTTTTGGTACTTTATGACAAATTTCCTAGCACCTAATACCAAATCTTATGTTAATCGGACCAGCCGTTCGGTCTGTAGGTCTGAAAGCATATAAAAACAGCCGAAAAACGAAATTGCGAACTTTTATCCTTTTTATAAATTCTCTTTAGTTCTAATGTCATATTATATCAAAATTTTGATTTCGAACATTTTTACGAAAGTGAAATTTGCCATATTGTACCGAAAAAGGGACTTTCGGGCCAAAACTGAGAAAAATTATAAGAAATGATAAGGTTTGCATGGGAATATCTCTGTCAATTTTGAACAAATATTAATTTTTGAACATGCCATATTAAGGCCTTTAGTCTCTACTTTGTTTTGTCTGTGCATGTCTTGACCCTATCTTTGCTCCAAAAAAAGTTATGCACAATTTATTAAAAAATTTAGATATCCTTGATTTTTTGATTTTTTTAAGTTGGTTTTTGTTAACTTTTCCTGCTTAAATTTTTTCGTAAAATTTTTTGAACTATCCATTCCAATAGAAAATTTAATTTTAAGCAAAAAGTATTATATGTATGTAAAATTGTCAAATTCCGCTTAGTTTTCGAGTTATACCAAAAATACTGAAAAGTGGCCAGTGTGACCATTCTCTCAGAAACGCATGGGTTAATTTAGTAGCATTTTTGGTTTTAAGCATGCTTATGGGCCAAACAAACATATTTAATAATAAAAACCCTTGCACGTAATTGTTCCTTTATACCTCTCATTTTCCGGTCTATTCAATAGGCTACACCGGAGAGTTATAAAAAACCTAAAGTTAAAAATTTTAAGAAAACCGCATCATTGGTTGTAGATAGATACAAACAGACAGACAGACAGAATTATGCCATCCACTTTTTTCGTGTTCTCTAATATAGTACTGTTATGTTTAATTGTTTGTTATCTCAAAAATTTGTATTTGCAAGAATCCAAAACTTGCCCTATAGTACCTACATCGCAAGTAAAAAGACATGGTTTTTTTTTTCAAAGAGCATGAAAATGATGAAAGGATTTTTTTGAGACTCTCTTAGCCGAAAAGAAAACCAATAGGTAATAGTTTAAAAAGGAAATTAGAGCTTCATGGGCGGCCACTGGATTTGCTTGGTGTGACTGTCGTTTTAGCAATGTTCGGTGCCCCCTTCTATTTGTAATTATTCAATGATAGAACAATGACTGTATTCAATTTAAGGCTGCATAATACACAACATATTTTGTTTGCTGCTCCGGAGCGTAAATGAAGAGTGAGAATGGCATAACTCGGGAACACGCCACATATACTAACTGACGGCAAATTGTTTGAAATTAAAGGAATTCGCGGCATTAGGCATTCTTCTCTCTTGAATGACCTTTTCAAAATGATTACCATTATCACATTGTTCATTAACTTAGTTACAATTAGTTGGGTTCCATTGCACAGTTTCGGTGCATGAAGATTTCGTATCATTAAGATGACAGATCCAACTTTAAAACGCAAATGATGAGGCAGCATGCCAGGTAAATCCAAGGAATAAACGAATTCAACAGGATAACTGACGACTTCGTTTTCGTTTTCATCGCAATCGATCGATTTGTATGAACGCAAATTCTCCCGGAATTTGATTTTGAATCGTCCAATTTAAGTCACACAATATTTTTCGCTGCTAAAATATTGTAGTTATGATTATTTTGTTCGGATATTTATGTAAATCAGTGATGAGCTCATCTTTTTTTGAAGTGAATTGGCAATGACAGGTGGACCGGAATTTCTCCGTTTTGGAGAAAACATCAATTCTATTTTTTTTTTTGCAGGAACACTTGCATATTCATGGTCAATGGAATGGCTTTCACGTATCACCACAAAATCAATGACTTGAGACATGCATTTAATTCACCCGCTGCTGGTTGTTTCAGAATCACAGGAAATGTTTGTTGGAAGTCGCCCGCCAACTGTATCATCACGCAACCAAAGCGACGATTATTGTTACACAAATCTTTCAATGTTCGATCGTGCTTCTAATGGTCATTTGTTCGCACATATCCCGTATGCATTTATCCCGTATGATCAATTTACAATCTTTCGACACTTTTGCTATAGGCTGATTGCTTCGGAATGTTGATTTGCAGGTTCAACGAAAGCTTATATAAATAAATATTTAAATACATAGGTATGTGTATCATCTTTGTTTTGTTCTGTAAAAAAAAACTTTGGTTATTAATGTTCATGTTATTGTTTTCAAAATCAAATATTTCTTAACGACATTTTTTGAGTTTTAAGCTAAGACAGTTTTTTCTTGATCCTCCCCCTGGATACGGTCCTGATTTAAATTACATATTAATTGCAAAATGAAAAAATCTTATTTGTTATGAAATATAAAATATACATTGAAAATAAGAAATATCGCAAATTTATTTAAGAAAATAATCGTTATTTCAAAAATAAACGAAAAATATTGTTTTTTGGCAAAAGAATTTAACGAGTCCCACTTTGAGATGACAAGGTTAGATGGTTCGCTCTCAGATGACTACAAAGAGTTATTCAATAAATATGAGTAAAAACCAGACTAAGCACAACTAAAGGAGTCTGAAGCTCTGAATATCGAGGTGGCACTTTGGCTTCCAAAAAGCTACAAAACAATACTGTTAGTGTTCCCGTTGTTTTTTAATTTTTTTGTTTCTCTATTTAATGCAATTTATTTTATAAAGTTGCCCCTCCTGTCCTAGCGGGGGGAAATTATAGCCATTTAGATTTTTCCTTGTCGACTTCTAACCAAACTAACATGCGCTCTGAATTTTTCGGCAGATTTTACGCGAGCGAATGTCCTAATACGCAAACAAAAAGATAGCCAATTTAATTTACCCCTACAGCGACTATAGGGGATGGAATTAAAATCTTAAAAAATTAGAGAATTTTTTGTCACCATTTGGAGCTGATTAAGGTGCATCCCAATATAAAAACTCAATAAAAAAAATCCATACAACGATTATGTATGGATGTATGTATGTAGTCGCTTAATTTCAATTTATAACTTCATAAATTCCATCCGGCATCATCAAATCGTAAAGTTTCTTTATAATTGGGGATTTTCTTTCCTCATACTGACAGCCAAACGTTTAAACTTTTTTACTAACCATGCCTAAAAATTTTTAATAAGGTTTTGGTCGGGTGAGTACGGTTTTTATTGAAGCAATTCGACATTTTGCTCCTCTTTTAAATCTTTGACTATGCACGCTAGCCATGTGAATAGGGGCTGTCCTGCCGAAAAGTCCATTTTATGGGTCAAAAAATATTCGAACATTTAGCAAAATTTCTTTTCAAGATTTTTGTATAAGTTATTGCAGTAATTTTTGACTTTTGGAAAAGAAATTCAAAAGCGCCAAAGTAGCTATTTGCGGCGCAGGGACAAAGGTCCAAGGGACATAATGCCCTAATTTTGATTTTGGGGCCTATGTCCCACTTGAGTGGGTCATAAAGCCAAAATTAAATTTGGGGCTTAATTCCCACCCAAGTGAGACTCAAGCCCAAAATAAAAATGTTGGGGGTAATGTCTCACTTAATAAGAATCACCAAATGGATAGGATGAATTCAAAGTTTCTCTAAATCCAGATTCTTTAAATGCAAATGAGACTTTGTTTTCACCCAACCTCGCACCCACCCCAAATCCTATAGTGCGTCCAAGCAGGGGATTGCAGGGGAGGGGCAGCATGCCCGTCGGTCTTAGCCAAATCAATTTGAATATTTCCCAAAGATTTATTGAGGACGAGGTGTCAAACTTTTATTCCAAAATTTGTCCATTTTCTGCCTCGGAGAAACTATTCTACTCCTCCACCATGGTATACCTACTAAAGAACTTTGGTCTCTTTGCAACGTCAGGAAAAATTTGTGAACAAATATTTGAAATCTAAATCTGACTACAACTACCAACTTTGCTCCAACGTTTTTATGTAATTCTCTATTCTCTCTGAGCAACTCTATAATGAATACATTGTATGCATGCAATACTCCATAACTTCCAATCCTAAACGTTTCTATGAATTTATAAATGTGAAGAGAAAATCCGATGGCTACCCTCCTTCGCTCGTGTACTTGAACAACTCTTCATCGGACCCTACAACAATAGCTAATTTCTTTGCCAATTTTTGCAAA